>CM039090.1:46431558-47924058 GCA_022113865.1 Chimonanthus praecox | reverse complement strand
TCCTATCCTACTAAAACAAGGACTCTTTCTAAAATGAAAATAACAAGTCCTAATCTACTCAAACTTGCTAAATAAAATAAAGAAAATAAAAATAGAAGTGGATCCGTGGGGATCTTCCGTCTCCTACATCAGTCTCCCGGTCTTGAAAAGAACTCGGCCTCGAGTTGAAATCAGCAAAATCACACAGCACCAAACAAAGATGAAAACCAAGTCCGAAGGTGCGAATGATGAAGCTTTGAACGGCACAATCTTCGACGATGAGAACATTCTTTCTGTGGGGCGAAAAAGTGAAGGACTGCAAACGAACGCAAGCATGGATGAACCAAGCGTATCGTGAAGGGGTCTTCATATGGCATTGGAGTGATCACACGGTCCTGATGGTCTGACGGATGGAGGACAGGAGGCGGACAGGATAATGGACGAATAACCATAGATGAATTCATGGTATCTGTAATGGGATCAGGCTTTGGTAATGGAGAAGATTGGGCAAGCTGTGGTGGTTGTGGGGGAGGTGGTGGTATTGGTGGTGGTGGTGGTGGAACGACACGCGTCGTTTGCATCAACTGTAGCGCCGACAACACAACTGGCTCTTTCTCCAACACAAGCAATGGTTGTGGGGTCACGACTTCTGGAGGAGTATGCGTAAGTCTAACTACGTGGCAGCAAACACGAACTTCGATGGTGACTCAAGAGAAGTTGGCACACATCGCGAGGAAGCTGGCACGTATTTCGAGGGTTTGTTCACCTTCGTCGCGTCTGTGTATTTTTGGCCGAGCCAAAGTTCTCTATATTCTTGTAAAAATTTATGAAATTCAGAGAAAAATTCACTGAACTCAGATTTAAATTCTTTGAACTCAGCTTAGCGGAGTAATTGATCACTTGTTGGATGCTATTGGGTCTGTGTGACGCTGGTAATCAGATCAGGGTGCCACAGAATCCAAGACATGACGGTCGGAAAGGGAAAAAGATTTAATAAATGGGTGAGGTGGGATCCACGAGTGGGGCACGAAGGGTCAAAGGGATCAAATGGAAAAGGTGGCCACGGTTTAGTGCAGGACTTAAAAGGATGGAATGGGATTGTCCGCGTGCACTAAGGGGAACACGGGTGGAAAGGGTTTTGAAATTGGAAAGAGGGAAAACTCGTGGGTTATTAAATGGGTTTAAGTGAAACAGGAAAAGAAAAGGGAAAAGGGGGTACGACCGGAAATGTGGAACATAAACGAATGGGGTTACGGTGGAACTAACTTAGAGCTAATCTAGGGGACTCACAAATGGAAAAGAAAGAAAAGGAAAAAAAAAGGGAAACGAAAGAAGTAGATGCGGAAACAAAGGAAGAGGCTTGCGGCAGAAAAAGGAAAGGAATCGAAGGGGAAAAGAGAAAGAAGAGGCTAAGGAAGAAGATGGAGGTAAGGGAAGAAGAAGACAAGTAGTACCTGACTTTGGGAGAAGACGAAACGGAAGAAAAGATGGGTGATGGCAACGAAAGTAGGAAGGGAGAGAAGGAGGTTTCGCAGCAAGAGAATCAGAGAAGAGAAAGGGATCGCAGGGCAGAAGAGGATCTAAAGTGGGTTTCGTTTTGTGGAATAGAAGAGCGAGGCGGAAGCGAAAGGGAAAGTGGAAAGGGGGCTTGTACCTAGACTCGAAAATGAAGGCAGCAAGAGGAGGCGACACAGAGGGGAGGCGGAAACAAGCTAGCTCGAAGAGATTGGTAGATCTTGGTGTACATATATATATATATATTGAGTGTTTTGTTTGGGATAAAGGGAGGGGAAACCACGACCATCCCTGATAATGCAGGGGCCTGTTTCCAAATAGGAACATCTCTGTATAACAGGGATACAAAGAACTTTGGCTCTGATACCAATTGATGAAGGATCAGCCCGCAACTAGGCAAGAATAAGGAAGATAAAAGAGATAGAACAAAAGGCTATGAATTGATAAATTTATAAATCCATCGTATGTGTCTCTCGAGCACTACATCCTTGGTATTTATAAGAAAACAAATAAACGAAAATAAATTAGGAAGACCACCGACTTGGCTTTCCTATCCTACTCATTCTACTAAAACAAGGACTCTTTCTAAAACGAAAATAACAAGTCCTAATCTACTCAAACTTGCTAAATAAAATAAATATAAATAAAGAAAATAAAAATAAAAGTGGATCCGTGGGGATCTTCTGTGTCCTACATCATAAATTATATGTTAGATAAATTTTATATTTATATCAATATCAATTAAAAAATTAGGTTTTACAAAAATGTCTCAAATTCGAGTTTTTAGACCAAACTCGAGCTTTCATGAACTAGACTCAAATTCTAATTTCGGCATGATATTTGGGCCCAAAAACAAGCCCAACCTAAGCCTGGGTCAACCCGAACCTAATTTTTTTTTTTTTGGGTTTTCATGTGGGCTCAGGTTAGGCCAGGCCCAAGTTGCACCCCTAAGCAACAGTGTGATCCTTCATATGAAGTTATGAACAGTCTAAAATGTGAATCACATAAGATGCAGGGTAACATGCAGAAGAAGTGCACTACCATCTAGTTAGCTAACAAAGTAACAATTGCATGTTTTCTCCAAGATGAAATTCCAAGAAGACTGAGTTATACCAGAAATTAAAACAATTTCGTTGTCACTAAAACTTTCTTATTCTCAACAAATAATGCAGATATTGGGGAATTGGTAGAGTAAAAATAAGAGTACTGATCTATGATGTGTTGTGACGTAGCTAGTTTATATGAGAGAGAACTTTTATGAAGCTGAGGGTATCTTTGGCAACTGTAAGATTCTGAGTGTCAAGTTCAGATTTTGTCAAATAAAATCTTGAAGATTAAAATAGTCTCAAAATGAAATAATGCTGTTTGGCAATTATTAATATTTGCAGAATCTGCCAGATTTAAATATTGCTGTTTGGTTGAAAATCTTGTCAAATTAAAATAATTTTATTTAATATTTTGTCATTGATTAGATTTAATGTTTTATTTAATTCTTTCACAAAAATTAAATTGTAGAAAAGAAAATAGGACATTCATATTTAGCCCTAACTCAAAATAAGAAATTGAGGACTTGGAGAACAAACATCCAAACTCAGCTCACAGTCATCTGAATAGAAATTGAAAAAATAGTATGTGAAAATTGAAATTTAACCTACAATCATTTGAATAGAAATTGAAAATATGGAAAACATAGTAAATTGAGATCTTTTTGCCATTCAAAAACTTATAATACAAATTATATTCAAATTTTACAAGTAGTATATTTAAACAAAAATAAGTTAAAAAAATTGACTACATTGATCTTAACTCTCATTCACCTACCAAAACTGAAGTATTTGAGAGCAAACATATTAGTCCTGTCCAAATTTAACCTCCACCAATTCAAACAAAATTTAGAAAAAGAAAATATTCAATTTTAGCTCATAATTATTCAAATTCCACATAATAACTAAATGAAAATTGAAGAAATTAGCAAGCATCCAATTCAATTCACATTCATCCAAAACAAAATTTTGAAAAATCAGTAAGTATTCATACTTAACCCATTAGTAAAAATATATTAAAATACGGATCTTAAAAATGAAAAATTATAAAACACTAAAAACAAATATTATAAAAAACCACGTTGAGTTCTAGGGTGGGGGCAAGAGGGAGAGCATGTATAATAGATAGATTGATAGATAGATTGATAGATAGATAGATAGATAGAGATAGAGATAGAGATAGAGAGAGAGAGAGAAGGGTTGGGTAAATGCCAGATTTGCAGCTAGGGGGTGGCCCCCCTAGTGCAGAACCTGGCACTTTCTGGTGTAATTTCCACTTTAGTCTCTTTTCACCAAACAGTTAAATCTAATGGTGACAAATTTTGGATGCTGAAAATCTTCCATCTTGTATGATTTGTAGTATCCTTTCCACCCTTTTCATTTTCTTCCCACTAACTGTTGCAAATCTCTTTGGACTGGCTCTTTTTGGAGGGATGCTGAACACACGAACTCTGAATCACATAAAAACCATGCACTCGATGCTTACCAACTAATGTATGATCAGAATCCTACCTACAATATCCCATGCACGAGACATTTCCAGTAATTCTTCATCCGTTTTGGATTCTTCAGTACTCAATACACCAATAAGGCTCCCATCTTGTCTTAATCTGCGTGTTATAGCACGTGTATCTACATCATCTGTTCCACAGCAATAAAGTAGAAGGCAGTCAGAAATGAACAGAAAGGGGGAAATAAATAAAAAGATCATTACTAAAATATTTTAACAAATATGTTGAAATATAATGGCAGCCAAACTGAAACAAGATTGGACTTACATATACCCATGATGTTTCTTTTTGCCAAGTAATCTTCAAGTGGTTCTGTACATCGCCAGTTCGAAGTACTGGAGAATTGGTAACATCAAAGGACAGAAAATACATTTACTTATCAAGATTGAGCATTTGTACACCTCCCAGTAAATCAAAGAACTAATCAAAAGGCAGCATACTGGAGAGAACTAATCAAAAGGCAGCATACCATATACTTAAATTTCTGATCACTAAACCAGCAAGGAAACATTGGTGTGATTCTTCATCATCTGTGAATAAGAATACTTTAAGTTTACATGAAAAGTAAGGGGAAGTTTCTTCAAAATAATGGTGAAAAAGTCTTGCGTACCAAAGTTAACACCAGTATTGCCAATATGAGGATTTGTCATCAAGACAAACTGGCCAGCATAACTAGGGTCAGTTAGAATTTCCTGATACCTGTGATCACATTTTCAAATTATCAGATACCTACCTGATCAAATTGGGACCAAAAGATAGAAGCATAATTTTTTTAAATAAGTTGTTTCTCAAAAAATAAAAATTAAAAGGGTTAAGATTCAAGAGACGTTACAAGTTCTATAACTTCCGCAAGTGCACAATTGCCAAGACACCCTTTCATAAATTAGCATACCTAGTTTCCTCATGTGGGGCTCCTGGCCATTCTCTCTAGACCTTGTGCAATAGGCCCTTTGATGGATGAGAGAGAGCACAAATTCAGAGTACAGAATAATGCATCCCAGTTTTTTATGCGAGCGTTTCTGCAAAAATCAGGACCTCACCTTGGTTGAATTTTGCAAAGATTTTAATGGACCAAGCGTTGCTAATTTTAGAGGGTTATTGGAGCCAAATTTGTGTTTTTAGTAGGCCAAGTCCATATATGATGGGTCTAGGTCTTTGTTTTTTGATATTTAGGCCTCCAAATACTTGCTTAGATGGTCTATATTTGTTGAAAATAATAGTCGGAAAAGGAGAAGAGAAAAAGAAGGATAATTTTTTGTCTTTTCACTAAATAGAAGCCAAATATATAGAGTACAAAGGATAATCTCTCACAATATTTGAGGATCCTAATTTTCTAATTAAGAGATTACACAATCAATCATAATCTAATCAACCACAATCAATCATAATCTAATCTATATCAACCATAATTGGAAATACATCTTTAATAAATCATTATATATCTCAACACCCCACACCCCCCCCAAAAAAAAAAAAGAGTCAAGTGGGTCGCACATAAGTTTGAAATTATTCAACGTGACAATCCAATGGTCAAATGATGCCATCTGCGAAAGCATCCAACTATAATCTCCAAAAACCAACTCCAATCGAAGCAAAAAAGCCAAAACTGGAACCAACTGACGTCCCGCAACAGCATGGGAAAAAACCAACATAATGGGTCCCACCAGTCACCGAAACTCTAGGTCAACCTTAGGTACAGGTAGGTGGGCCGGGGGTGACTAGGGTGGTGTAGAGCCAATTGGCAGTGGAGTTGTATCCCTATGGATCTAAGGAAAAAAAAAATCCCAAAAATGGGTTTATGGGACCGAAACAAGCACTGCAGAAGGAAACGATAGAAACCCTGTTCTAGAAACAGCAAGCCTGCAAATCCACTGTACAGATGTATAGGTCTTCAAAAAATGAGAGGGAAATAAATAGAGGGGTCCCGCCACCAAAAATGTTCCAGTGGTCGGATTTGAGGCCTGAAAGTGCTGGCTACAAAGGGTAGAAACACTGGTAGGCCAAAAAAATATGATTTGAGGAAAAATGTTGCAGAAGACACTAACAGAAATGAGAATCCGCTACAGAAGTCCGCCGGAAAGAGAAATTTATCCGAAGAAGATGCCGAAGTCCGGCGAGGAACAGTAACGAGGGCGGGAATAGTAAACAAAGAAAAACTAAAACCTCCATTCAACGATACCAAAGATAGGTGTAAGAAACTGGCATTCAAAACTTAAAATCGTGTCATACAGATTTGATGTAGGGTCAAAAACGACGGTAGAGTTGTGGGATTTTAAGTTCAAATCTGAAGAAAGACTCTAGGTCTAAGGAACAAACAGAGATTGCCCTATGAACTACCCACAAAATGCAAGGAAAAAATTGTATATGACATGAGAGGTGAAATGGCTGGAGAACTAGATCTAGCAAGCAGATGGTGGATCGTTTGGCAAACAAAAAAGGGAGGGAGGGGTTTGGGAATTTGTGAGTGGCATGAGGTCAGATAAGTAGCATTAGGTCAGATTAGTAGCCCGAGTATCGCACAAGTGAAGGATCCATGTTCCGATTGAGTGCCAGAACTCTCGACAGCCTGTCTTTGAAACCATGTTGAAAATAATAGTCGAAAAAGGAGAAGAGAAAGAGAAGGATAATTTTTCTTGGTTCACTAAATAGAAGCCAAATATATAGAGTACAAAGGATATCGCTCACAATATTTGAGGATCCTAATTTTCTAATTAAGAGATTATACAATCAATCATAATCTAATCTATATCAACCATAATTGGAAATACATTTTTAATAAATCATAATATATCTCAACAATATCTATAGGAGAAGATGGAGTGGCGAATTTTCTAACTTACTTGCACATCAAGAATTTGGCCAAGTAAAGCGTACAAAATTGGAGAGAATCAAGTAAGGAAATAGAGGATTTAGTAACTAAATAGGAAGGGCATTGGACACCCACAACATTTTTTTTGTGTTTTTTCTGTTATTGTAATATTTATCTTGAAGATGGAGTTGCGAATTTTCTAACTTACTTGCCCATCAAGAAGTTAGCCAAGTCAAAGCCTACAAAATTGGAGAGAATCAAGTAAGGAAATAGAGGATTTGGTAACTCCCATGCACCAAAACAAAAATAGAAGGGCCTTGGATGCCCACAAGACTTTCTTTTTTGTGTTTTCTTTTATTTTAATACTTATCTTGAATAATGATGTTTAATTTTCCCATTGGAGGACTGATGTCACAAGGCCATGTGTCAATCTAAGATCAGTGGAATTACGTATAACTTAACAGATAGATTTGATGTATCAAACTATGTAAGATTTGATTCATTGGAAAGTTTATTATATAACCATTCCAACAAGCCCTAGTTTGTGCAATTCCAAGATACATATATGAAGTTATGTCTGATTGTGTACTCAGGTATCCTAGAATGAAAGGAAACATGCAAAGTTTAATTTTGCTAAGTTGCATCCTTCTACACTATAAATAAAGGGCCATAGACGACCATAGGCCATGGTTGTTTGTGTTTTCTCAATCGAGTTCTCCTTTTGAGGTAAAGTTATCTAATTTTTATATTTCTTGTTGAGTTTAATTTTGCATTTCATTATTATGCAATTTTATTTTCCGAGAATTCATAATTTATTTTCCATTGGTGTAAGAAGTTTTAGTGTGTAGTTTCCATGTAAGTGTTTTCCTTAGATCTATTTGCTTTTGCCAAATAATTAAGTTAGCCAATTAATTTGGATTCTCTTTTGGTTTTCTACCTTAGGAGCTGAAATTAATTGGATTCTTTTTTTGAGCAAGTTTCCTACATTCCTTACAGCCAAACTCAAACTTCACTTGGCTAGTTTTCACAAGCTTCAGCCTAAAACTTTAATTGGAAGACCATAGACTTGTTTCTTACCAATTCGAACCTTGGCCTTCTTCAGTTTCACTAGCCTTCCACACTATTGCAGTATACTTTTTATAATCCTCTTTCTCGGGGCACGTGTTGAATGGCTATGATATCACAATAAGGGAGATCTTTAGGTAATACGCCATAGAGAGTGTCCCAGCAGCTCAGCTGTCTGGAATACCAAATCATGCAACATGTATGGGATTAGGCATCTCAGCCAAATTTATACATGTTGAGACTTGTAATTAATAACCATCAAGATTTATCATCTTGGTCGGGAATCGTCGGTGTGTTGGCAGCATATGTGGATTTGCAAGGTTCTTCGTATAATGACGTAGTGCATGTATGAGGCTCATTGAGGTGGGTCATGGTCTCGGTGCAAATCTTCTATAATGAGCCTTTTATGATGTAGCACATATGCATCGTATTTTGAGGCATATTTGTGTGGTGCTGGTCTCAGTGCACATCTTCTGAGCTGAGCCTTTCCGTGAATTTAATGTTCTTAGTGTTTTGAAAGAAGCCTACAACCTCTCTCTCTCTCTAAACCTGTAGAAGTTTGATGATTTCTTTATTTTTTAACTATAATTGCCTCAATAGCAACAACGGATGTTCCGGAACCCAGACTAATCCTGCACAGGTTTTAGCTCATTCGACATGCATATGCAAGTGTCTGTGCAGGAATGGATTCAAACCCTGGTTTCCCTATGACTGAAAGCATAGCACCATCCATAAGCAAAGGACAATAACAATTTCCCTTGCAAATAAAGGCAAAGAAACCATTGGAAATTAACAAGTAAATATTGTCCGTTGCTAAAAGGGGTTATTGTAACAGTTTCCCTGTGACAGTTCACAACTAGAGATTGAATAAGAAAATATAAAAATGAATAGTAACAATAACATTCAACTTTCAAAAAAAAATAGTAACAATAACTTTCATAGAGGGGTAATCAGGGGTGCTGGATGCATCTCACACAGCTTCTCTCTTATGCTGGTCCTAATTTAACTCTCCAGCTATTTTGCCGAATTTATTTGGGGTTAAAGAATTGAGCCAGCAGAGGTTGGTATTGATATTATAGAGGGAGACTCTATGGCAGTGATCCAATGGATGAAAGGAAGCCCTTGTCCATGGAAACATCATGATCTGGTGGATGAAATTAGAGCAGTTATTCCTAGGTTTAGCTTTGTTGTCTTCCGCATTCCAAGAGAAGCTAACATGAGAACTCATTTGCTAGCTAAGAGGGTTCTTCTCTTAATGAGACTAGATTAGTGAGGACTTAATTTTTTTGTGGCTTTTCCCCTACAGGGTTTGTGGAGCTCTTGGGAGCTAGGGTGTTTTGTTGCATTCTTGCTTCTTTCTTTATGCAGTTTACTGCTGTATTCTTCCTCTTTCTCAATAAATCATAATTATTTAATAATAATAATAATAACAATAACATTGAATAAAATAGGGATAGTAGACAGATAAAGAGGTTTCAGTTTTACAGCTAAGGTGAAGTTGGTGAAAACTATTTAGCAGTTCAGAAATGTTTGAAACTCAAGCACAATGATGGTGGGTTGCATGGATAATTTCAGTAAACCAATTCGAGATCACAGCCAAACACTTTGCCGAAAAATCTTGTAGTACATGATTCCCTAGTTGTCATAATTCACCAAGATGCCAATCCAAAAGGAGTGCTCAATTCCATTAGTCTACGTTCATCAACTTGATTTGATGAAGAGTGGTCAATTCCCAAAAAGGAGAGTTGTTTTTTTCATTTCATATGCTTTGATTTAACTTGTATGACTTTGAAAGTCCAATCCATCTAACTCTTAGGAAATTAACTGGTGCATCCCATTCTATATATGAACATAATGGCCAGAGATCCATGAAAATGGCAAAGGCTACCAATCTATTAAATTACTCGCACACAACTCCTCTATAAGCTTCCTCAAAACAAAATCACTTCCAATCAATGCATTTTTGAGTATTTTGCATAAAAATATAAAATACATATTTAATACAAGCAATAGGTCAGAAATTTTGGATTTCAAGATCATGAATTGAAATCCAGCAAGTTTGGTTGAACTGAGAGCAGATCAAAACAATATCAAACCACTAAATGAAAAATACATGTATGCTTAAGTATCCTTTCAGGGACTTTTCTTTTTTTAAAAGGTAATATATTTTCAAAAACTTCTATCGTGGATTAGAAAAATATCCCTTTGAGCATGCATATACACAGTAGGAGTGATTTCAGCATTTGATTTTTGCTGTTCCTAAACCTAGAAACCAGTAAAAAATTGCAGCTTGAATTTCAAATAAAAGAAACTAGAAGTTTATGCAATCAGTGGATAAACTTAGAGAACACCGACTATGGGTGGCAATGTATATTAGCCAAGTATAGTAGGTATTGACCTGAAATAATCAGTCACGTTGAAAATGGTGACCCAAACCAGAAATTATCAGGCCATATTTAGACCAGGATAGCATGTCATGTTAAGAACTGCATCTTTGAGTTATCTGTGGTAGGATTGACTTCTAAAGATGGCATGTAGCGGCCTTGCCAAACCAGCAATTATTAAAACAGGTTAACCAGAATGCAACCTGATTATTTCTGAGAATTATTAAGCCAGGTTTGGATTGGGTCTGAGGACTGAAATTGCTATTCCTTTCACTGGCCTGAGTAACTAGAAGAAATGATTTGGTATGAGTCCATCTTGGCCACATTCCAAGAAAAACCAGAGTGCATGGGAAAATATATGAAAATACCATAAAATAAAATTAGAAAAAATTGGAAACAACTATGTAATTTTAGCATTTAAGGACTGTTAATATTTTGCTATCGCATGTAGATTTAAAAATTTAGAAGCACAATGATTTCTGCTCCTGTTACTGGACATTCACATGCTATTAAATAAATCATCAGCATCGAAGCTTATTGAATAAATGAAATATTCGATGCATCAAGTCCTCCATTCACATACATGTCGTAAACAAGGGATGAAAAGACAGAAAACAATATTTACATCTCTTCAGCTCAAAAAATACAAATTGGTTTGGACTAATAATAGTGCCATCTGATTTTAGATTTGATCAATCGACAAAAATGACATATTTTGTCTATTGAAAAGCTCATGGAGGTCCTCAAATTCCATCACTAGACATGCCCAAGTTGCATTTTGGGGTGAGATCATCTCAAGTTTGACAATGCAAAAAGAAAAATTTCCCAAAGGAAAATGAAAAAAAAATAGCACTCCACATCACAAGGAAGGTTTAACTTTAAAGTGCCAAACAATAAAGGGATTTTATGTTTACGCATGTGAGAAAGAAGGGACAAAAATACATACCCAGTCAGCGATGTATTAAAAACAACTTCGCCAACTTGGGTTCCAGAAGCGCCGAACGACTTGGCTCTCCATATGGAGCCATCTTCCAGCACAAGCCTAGCATCTGCAACTTTCCATGGTCTCTCTCCCAAACCTTCATCGATGCATCACCAATAACAATAGATAAAGAAAAATGAAACCCAAATCAGTTCCAGCTTCCAAAACGAAACAAACTGATGAGAATAAGTGGATATTGAATGAACCTGGATGAACACTGGCGTCTGAGGATATGGAAACAGAGCATTTGATGCGAAGAACCCTAATCTGATTATTGGAAGAATTCAGGATTCGAGAAGAGATGAGCAGAGTATCTTTCCAGGTCATTCCGGGACATCTAACGGCCATTTTTTCTCTTTCTTCGCTTCTCTTCTCTTCCTGTCTGCAAAAGCAACGGTCCAGAGCCTCCTCCTCTATCTCTCGCTCGCCGCGCGCGCCTCAATACTCAACACAATAGTGTATATATAACTCTTTGGGAGCTACTGACAGAGTAAGGAATTGTCCGTTTGAAAATCGTTTCATACTTCCACTCAGGATTGCAGGTGCTCGTCCAGGTGTCCCGCATTTTCAATTTTGTTTAGATGGAAGATCTATGCCCTAAAATGAATCTAATCGAAAAGTAATTTAAATCAGGGAGCACTTACACACACCCGATTTTTCTGCCTCTACACACCCGAATTCAGAAATTCGGGTGAAATTACGATTCTGCCCCCGCGTTTCCATTCATTCGAATGAATTCCAGTTCATTTTGTCATTCATTCGAATGAATCACCGGTTCATTTTCGATTCATTCGAATGAATCCATTCATCCGAATGAATCACCGGTTCATTTTGGATTCATTCGAATGAATGGGCTGAACAGTAACACGGAGTACTGTTCAGCTTGATCATTCGAATGCCCAGTCGTTCGAATCCGCCGAATGGATTCATTCGAATGAATGCCCAGTTCATCTTGGTATTCATTCGAATAAATCAATTCATTCGAATGACTGGACATTCATTCGAATGATCGGGCTGAACAGTACTCCGTGTTACTGTTTAGCCCATTCATTCGAATCATTCGCACACGATTCCGCTGAATACATTCATTCGAATGAATGACCAGCCATTCGAATGAATGACCAGCACAGTAACACGGAGTACTGTTCAGCCCGATCATTCGATTCATTCGCATACACAGAATTCATTCGAATGAATCAACTGATTCATTCGAATGAATGCACGTTTCTGATTCATTCGAATGAATGGGATGATTCATTCGAATGAATGCATCAGAGGCTGCCTGAGAGTGGCAGTCCAGGGCATTCATTCGAATGAATGGGCTGATTCATTCGAATGAATGCCTGGACTGTCGTTCTCAGACAGCCTCTGATGCATTCATTCGAATGAATCATCCCATTCATTCGAATGAATGTCCTGGACTGCCATTCTCAGGCAGCCTCTGATGCATTCATTCGAATGAATCAGCCCATTCATTCGAATGAATGCCTGAAAATGTGCATTCATTCGAATGAATGGGCTGATTCATTCGAATAACGCAAACTTAATATATAAGAACCGTCGATTCATTCGATCGACACCGAACCCTAAGCCCTTCCCTCCTTCGCCGTGAGTCCATTTCAAAACCTTAGATCGAATCTCTCCCTCCCCCTTTCACTCTCCTGCTCCGGCGCCGGTTCCGGCCGTGTCTCTCTCATCCTTAGCTCTCCCTTTCCTCAATCTAAGCTCGGCCTTCCCTCATTCCGAAGTCCCTTTCCCGAGCCCTTCCCTCATTCATTCGAATCACACCCCCATTCATTCGAATCACACCCCATTCATTCGAATCACACCCCCCTTTCATTCAAATCACCCCCATTTCAATCCCAAACCCCACCCTATTCTCCCTATTTCTTCCTTTATTTTGAAAAACCCACCCTTTAACCCATGGCATCGTCCTCGAAAAGGAAAGCGACCTCAACAAGGGGAGGGAAAAAACAAAAGAAGGATACCGCATTCGACCCCACCTATTTCGTATCTTCGGAAGCGGCGACCATGTACAGAGAGGATTTCTCCACACGGTCCTTCATATTCGGTAAAATCGTGGACCTCTCATATTTCACACAATTTGGTTTTAAAGTTGAAGATTTATTTGAAAAAATAGGTTGGAGGTCATTTTTTGCATTAAAAAGTGATATGTATCCGACGGTCGTTAAAGAATTTTATGCCAATGTGGAAAGAATTGACGATGAGTCGGTTAAAACATCTGTCCGAGGGCAAGAAATTGTCATTACACGGGATAGGTTAGACCTCCTATACAATTTGCCCAAAGATGCGATTAGAAAGTACGACAGTTGTACATGGCCCACTGATGTTGAGGGCTTTGACGTTTTGGTAGCCCTTAACGAAATCTGTGGGAGGACAGATATTACTGAGAAGAAGACCCCCCCTCTGACGAATTTGACATTAGAGGCACGAATCATCCACCACATAGTTGTCAACTGTGTGTGCCCTAGAAAAGGGCATACTACTGTGACATGGTTCGATGTATTCTTGATTTGGTGCATCATGAATGGGAAAAAAATCTCCCTCTCCCATATCATCATTAGTCACATGCGCGCCTGCCGGAAGACCAGAAGATGCAATCTTCCGTACGGTCTATTTCTATGTTCATTTTTTTAAGAACGCGGAATCCCTCTTCTCCCCGATGATAAAGTTTCTTTAGACCAATTTGATTATTTCAATTATTCAACTTTGAAGAAGATGGGATTCCAACTCGACACAGTGAGTAAGAAATGGGTACCCAAAGTTGTCGAGGCACTTCAACTTCAGGTACCACCACCACCTGAGCCATCTGAGGCATCTGAGGCGCGTGAGGCACGCGAGGCAGGGACTCCTCCTCAAGAAGGATCAACTGGAATCAACACACAACAGATTCTTGATAGCATTTCTTCTTTGGAGGAGAAGATGGATCAGAGATAAGATCAGGTTTCTGCAAAGTTGGATGTGATGCAGAATCAGATTATCGATACTTTGAGATTGGCTGTGCTTATAGCACAAGAGAGGGGGATAACAGCAGCATTAGGAGCAGAAGCAGATGGGAGTTTACGAGCAAGGGTATCTAAAGAATATGCAGGAGCAGCTTTTGTCCCTATTCGTCCATTTGGATCAGCAGCTTCAGCTTTAGGAGCAACATCTGGCAGCCCTGCTCGACCGTTTCGATCAGCAGCTTCAGCTTCAGCTTCAGCATCTGACATTCCTGCTCGGCCATCTCGATCATCTGCTCCACCTTCAGGAGCAGGATCTGGTACCCATACTCCTACATCTGGAGCAGGTGCTGGCACCCATGCTCCTACATCTGGAGCAGGTGCTGGCACCCATGCTCCTACATCTGTAGCAGGTGCTTCAGCTTCAGCAGCAGCAGCAGGATCTAGCACCCCTGCTCGTCCATTTGGAGCAGTTTTAGGCCCCCAGGTCCGACCGATTGGATTAGTAGCTTTTGGTCACTCTGTTCGTCCGACTGGATTAGCAGCAGCTTCTGGCTCCCGTATTGGTCCGACTGGTGTTGCAGCTGCTACTGGCTCTCGTTCTGTTCATAGTCGAGCACCAGCAGTTTCTCGCCCCCGTTCTCGTCATACTGCACTTATTTCATATGTACCTCCAGTTCATGCACCAGCTGGTGCACCTCCTGCTGCACCACCTCCTGCACCACCTGCTGCACCTCCTGCTGTACCTCCTGCTGCCCGACCTGCTGCACCTCCTGCTGCACCATCTGCTGCACCTCCTGCTGCACCACCTGATGCACCTCCTACTCCACCTCTTAATGCGCGTCCTGATGCACCTCCTGCTGCACCTCTTGATGCACCTCCTGCTGCACCACTTGCTGCACCTCCTGCTACACCACCTATTGCACCTCTTGATGCACCTCCTGCTGCTTCACCTGCCTCACCTTCTACCTCTGATCCGGATATTATTTGTCTTTGATATATTTTTTTTGTTATTGACATGTAAAACAGATGTAAAATTCATATTTTGAATGAACATGTTATATTATTTATCTCCTGCTCATTGTGAATTGGGTCGTTACTTTAAAAATGTTATTTTGAACTAAATTAGCATTTAAATATTCCACATAAAATGAATACATTCAAGCTGACAAGTACATTCAACAGCATTCCTAACTTAAAATTAAGCTATTGACAATCCTATCTCCACTTCATTGATTCCACCATTGCAAGAAATCGTCATTATCTCTAAGATCACCAGACCACTGCATAACATTTTAAAAAAATGACATTAGAACATATGGAAAAGTTATATGTCGATTGGTAATACATATAAGCTCTTTAAGGAATGAACTTACTTCGGTCATTTCTGTAGAGTTATATGTTGAATCGTCACCAAAGTTGTAAGATCCATTATCCTGTGGAAAACTCGCTGTTTGTGATTCAATGAAATCACCTACATTATAATCAGCATTTAAATCTACACTCGTAGATGCCTGTGAAGAAGGTGGCCTATTCGGACAAGTTCTCCTCGTATGACCAGTATTTTTGTATAACCCACATCTCCTTCCATTTAGTTGATTCTCTACAATCTCAAATGCAGAAGGATCTCAACGTGTAGATGTTTGGCCCTGTGATGAATTCCTTGAACCTGGATGACGTCCTCTAGAATATTGCATAATAGGGTGACTGACTGGCTTATCATGGATGACAAGATTTTGAAGATGATTTAGGAGCATCTCTTGATCAGACGAAGACAAATGTCCATATTTGTTTATAATACCTTCAAAGTGTACATCTAATACATCCCCAGGGCTCCTCCTTTCAATCATCAAGTCAGCCAATGAGATTAAGTCTATTCTCCATTGTGGGTGTATGTCATCCAAATGTAATTTGTCCATCCATTGCATTTTGTGTGCACACGGTAGGCCCATTGAAGCTGTAAACTCTTCCGTACAAATGGGTGGAAATGATCGGTTCATAAGCATATCATATTGGTTGTAAACCTCATTCATTGCGAAATGAGAAACTTTGCCCTTCAATTCATCAAAGAAAGGAATAGACACATCACATGCAAACCGAATCTTCTCATCCTCAAGTTGAATCTTGAACTCTTCAAATTGATTTTCAATGACATGGGCTATCTTTCTTCTGACAACATCTAGATCACCTGTACATGTAGATATATAACTTTTCAGAATAGCATGTGCACCCTCAACTCTTGAAGTAGCTCGATTCTTAAAATGTAAACTCCATCCGATCCATGCCTTGACGAATTGTTTTCTAAGTGGGATCCATGTCCTTGTTAAGTAATTCACTGCCTGCGAATCAGCTCTAAAATTTTGTTTGAATGCCTCAAACGCTGTATTGAATGCTTCTTCGGTTGGGGACTCAATCAGGCCATTCCATTCGGTAAAAAATGCATTCTAGTCTTCCATTCTCTTAAACAAAGGTTTATAACGAGCGACAATATTCTTGTTGATATGCCAGGAACACAAAATATGTACAGCATTAGGGAACTCCAAATCAATGGCATTCTTTAACGCCAATTCCCTATCAGTCAAAAGAACTTGTCGATCATGGTGCACTCCGAAGACCTTTTTAAACATCTGTAATGCCCATACATAATCTTCAAATTTCTCATTTCTTAGAAATGCAAAGCATGAGTAGAAATTCTTATTGAAACTTGTCACACCAACGACATGAAGCAATGGCATATGATATCTGTTGGTTTTGTACGTGCAATCCATCAGAAACACATTATGATATCTGTCGGTAAGAAAAATTGACTTCGGATGTGCGAAAAAGAGATGGGATAGATGACCATCACTGTCATAGTAAAAAAAGTATTGATAACCACCTTCTTGAAGATCTTCTATCAAAGCTTCAATTGTAATTCGACCCCTTAGTTGCTCTTTCCGAAGCGCAGAACAAAAGTTGTACAAATCAGCCGCTAATATTCAATATCTGGATTTGATTTCTAAGGTCGTCAAAATTTGCCGTGGTGGTATGCTACTCCTCATTTCAATGATCATTCTTTTCTCAGAATCTGAAAAACATCTTGTACTTGGATGACCTAATAATACATCCGATATATCATGATTGTGCTCCAAACTCTTTATGGTCAACTTCCATGACCTATCAACAATCTGTTTTCCTTTAACTTCAAAAGGACAATTACATTGGCGAGAATATGCTTTCCTCTTTCTGTCATCGTCATCCAAGCTAACCGTGCTGCGGTATTTACCTCCTCTATCGCAGCCAAGGACTAATTTATTTTCCTTTTTACATGACCTCTTTATCGTACATACAAATCCTTGTTTAAGAGCTATATTTTTAACATAAATTTATAGGTCTTCACGACTTTCAAAACATCCCTCAACAAACTCCATGCCACTTGAGGATTTAAACCTACCTCTAAAACACTAATAATAATGATTTCTAGAAAAAAACTGAGATAGGACTTACCTTCGATTCGAGATACGAGATCCAGACATTAGCTTGAGAGAGATAACTTCGACCCAGGTAACAGATTGAGAGTGAGTGTGTTGAAAATGGGAATGATTTTTTTTTAAGGGTTTGGGATTTAAAAGGGGTTCATTGTTTTGGGATTAAAAAGGGGGGTTGAAAATGGGGTTTTAGGGTTAAGTATTTGAAAAACGTGGTTCAAAATGGAGTATAAGGGTTTGGGATTGAAATGGGGTTGAAGGGTTTGAGATTGAAAAGAGAGTTGAAAAGGGGGTTGAAAATGAGGTTGTAGTGAGAAGTGTTTGCAAAAGGGGTTTAAGGGTGAAAAGTGGGTGTTGAAAATGGGGTTTAAGTTTTAAGGGAGAAGGGATTGAGAAAGGGGTTCAAGGGAGAAGGGAGAGGGAGAGGGAAACGAGGGTTTAGGGTTTTGAATGGAATGAGACGAGTGAAATTTCGTGGATCGATTTATATATAAGTTTCATTCATTCGAATGAATCAGCCCATTCATTCGAATGAATGCCTTGAAAACGTGCATTCATTCGAATGAATGGTCTGATTCATTCGAATGAATTCTGTGTATGCGAATGAATCGAATGATCGGGCTGAACAGTACTCCATGTTACTGTTCAGCCCATTCATTCGAATGGCTGGTCATTCATTCGAATGAATGTATTCAGCGGAATCGTGTGCGAATGATTCGAATGAATGGGCTGAACAGTAACACGGAGTACTGTTCAGCCCGATCATTCGAATGAATGTCCAGTCATTCGAATGAATTGATTCATTCGAATGAATGCCAAGATGAACTGGGCATTCATTCGAATGAATCCATTCAGCGGATTCGAACGACTGGGCATTCGAATGATCGGGCTGAACAGTACTCCGTGTTATTGTTCAGCCCATTCATTCGAATGAATCCAAAATGAACCGGTGATTCATTCGGATGAATGGATTCATTCGAATGAATCGAAAATGAACTGGTGATTCATTCGAATGAATCCATTCATCCGAATGAATGACAAAATGAACTGGGAATTCATTCGAATGAATGGAAACGCAGGGGCAGAATCGTAATTTCACCCGAATTTCCGAATTCGGATGTGTAGAGGCAGAAAAACCGGGTGTGTGTAAGTGCTCCCTTTAAATTATTATCTTAAATATACTTCTAGGATCACTAAAGATTTAGTAGTCTACAATTATTATATTTGATTCATCTTTAATATATCTTAAATAATTTATAAGAAGCTTTCTTCAGTGAATGAAGTTTTGAGCTGGATTTACACTCAAATTTCTCCAAATCACATTTTATTTTATTTTTTTAGCGATAAAGAAGAATTTCATTAAGATAAGAGAGGTACAAGAAAAAGGAAAGAAAAGGCCTACGAGAATTAGGCCCAAGACAAAACAAAAGAATTAAAATCCACAAATACACATAAACTATGCTACAAAAGAAGAATGCCCGAACTCGGTCCATCGACACCATATTTAGCAAAAAAATCTGCAACTCCATTTGCCATTCGACTAATGTGATTGAAGGAAACCTCCATACCCGCAGAAAGCCCCTTTATCTCCCTAACAACTGTGATTAACCTCCAGGGAGGTCTCCTAGTACCCCTAGCCCATTTTATAGCGTTGGAAGAATCACTTTCAATGACTAATTTGACCCCCCTAAGCTTTCACCTAAGGTCAAGGCTCTCCTAATATAAGAAGTTCCGCCTCATTTGAATCCTTGATACCCACCGCTTCCGAGAAAATGACACTAATACCTCCCACATGGTCCCTAAGAACTCTCCCAAATCACATTTTATGAAATTACTCTCCATTGTAAAATCTAATGCGTATGCTGAGAAGTGTCCATATGTCCTGGAAGATTAATCGAATAAAGTCTTCTACAAATGAGATGTCTAGATACTTTTGATTATTAAAAAAATTCTTAAATAAAACAAGTCCATAAACTCCTTTGTTATATAGATTCAAAAAATTAGAAATTAAAAATAATAAGTCTGAATCAACTATTTATTTGGATGTTTCACACTTTCTAAAAAAAATGTATGATTTTAATTTTTATGAGTGTATAAAAGGTTTATCTTAACAGTTCGCCTATAGACTCTGAAATCTCAAAGTCGGCACTGAAAATAAGAGAAGTGAATGGTACACTAACACTCTTATCATTGGTACACAAAAAATGAGTGAAATATCTATCTTTTTCAATTTCTCTTCTTTTTCTCTTTTTCATTTGTTTGGATAATTTTATATGCACTAAAGATAAAAGTGTCGGTTCACCAATGAATTTTTATAAATAAATTTAATTCCAATTATTTTGCAAAATATTATAAATATAATTTTATAGAAAGATTGGTCAATAATTTGAAGCAACTCGGGATTAATTTTTTAAATATAACACGCCACTCTCAGTTGTTGCACACAGATAATGCTACGTCCATTCAAAAGTGGACCAAAGAATATATTGTTCTTGCATTCAAGTGAATCAATCGCAACCATTGAAAGTAGAAGATTTTTGTCTAAATTGGGATGACCACTTGTCACTCCTGGCTTGATAGTGCTGAGTGAAGCCTATTCTGTGATATGACATTTGAAAAAGATACTGATCATAGTATAATAAGTGAGTTTCTTTTAATTGTTAAAACAAAAAATCCAGAAATCTTTCTGCAAATGTAAGGTTTGTTCAAAAATTCAAAATTAAAACTAGTCATTTCAAGCTTTCTTCCTTTCTTTGAACCCATTGAAAGGCAGAAAACTCCTCACAATTTTAGGACTCAGCTTAATTTTATCATCTTAAAATTAAATATTACAGTCTCTGATTTGAAATTACTTTCTACTTTTATTAATCACTTGTTTGCTTTAAATTAATAGACTGGGTAATTAGATATTCAAAGTTATTGTGAACATTGATATACATCTAATTCATGCGATTGCTACTCACTTAAGAATGTAAGGGAGGAATTTGAAAATCCAAAATGCAAAACATTCGACTCAAAGTTAATGAGTTTAGATTATTTAAATTTTGGGTCCTTCGAATTTTTGGATTTGAATTGTATTTCAAATATAATTTGTTTTTAAATTTAAGTTTAGATCTAGTCATATCCCAATTCTATAACCCACAAACTCAAGTGGTGAGTAATAAAAATAATACCTTTATTCTTAAAAAATATTATCTGTTCAAAGTATGCAAGGATAAAGTATGAGACCCAAAGGAGGTTGTGGCTGTCATCAAAGTGGCCAATGTCATAGTCATAGTTGAGGCATAGGTGGAAATTTTAATTCCATCACTGTCACTAGAGACAAAAGATGGCAATTAAAATCCTCCTAGAGACAATGCCAAATAGCGTGATGAATAAATTCAACATTCAATGTTTCAAATGCAAAAGATATGGATACTGCTAATCTGGATGCTGGATGAAGTTGCAAAACAAACAAGCAAAGCATGCAAACATCATCAATGTAGAATTAAGTTTGGTATACAAATGTTAGGTTATATAGAATTTGATTATCACATATGTATTGGTCCGGTTGTGAGTTGAGTTTTTGTGTAATTTTATATTGCACCTATATAGACTCTAACCAGAGCAGTATATAATGTCTCTTTTCATAAGAGGGGCTAAATGAGCGAAAATTGCAATAAGGGTCGGCTGGCTGTTCTTCATTTTCATACCTTTGACTATAGTAGATTTGGTTTGGACCCGTGGACGTACCGAAAGAGAACCACGTAAAATTTGTATTTTTTTTTGTGTTTTTTATTTGTGGTTTGTTTTTTCATTTATCGTTTGTGTGTTTCTATTTCCAACAAAAAATACATGGTACCTCGAGACAAGGTGCAACAAGAATATATGTGACAAAAAGGAGTTGTTTTCACTTTTCACAGTTGGAAGAATCATTGTATGGTGAAAGGAATTTTAGAAATAAATTTGAAGTTCTAATCATGGGCAGAGGTAGAATAAAGATTTGTTTAAAAGATGGTAGTGATGTTTGTGTTACAGATGTTTTCTATATGCCTAAACTTCTTCGGAGTATGTCGACATCTCTATTTTAGCCAATTGAATTTTCTTGGTTGAAGTTCTTAAACATTGTTACAGTAGTATCTTTAATGGAGACTCTAGGGATACATGTGAAAGATATAATATTGTCAAGCAGGTTAAGGTCTTCACCGACATTCGTGGTCTAGTTGAGGCAGAATCTCTTAGTCCTAACTCCTAACAAACATATTTTGATTTCTAAATATGATTAAACCATAAAAACTTGGGTTTATATTAAAAAAAAATTACAAGGTTTTCGCAAATTTAGAGAATGCGAAGTTTTAATAAAAAGACGAAGAAGTTTCGACATTAAGACATTAAGATTTGACAAAGGAGGAGAGTATACCTCAAATGAGTTATGTAACTATTAAGATTTGGCCCCACACAATCCGAGTGTTGAACCATGCTCTGATACCACTTGTAACGACCCGACTCCAACTTCTCAGTGTGATATTGTCCGTTGTGAACCCATCATGCCCTCACGGTTTTACTTTGGGCACAGGCCTACATGGCCAGGCCCAAAAGGCCTCACACATGAGAGAGGGGGGCTTCCCTTATATTAACACCCAACCCACTCACCTCACTACCGATGTGGGACTTTCTTTGAAGTGAGTGGGGGTATTAAAGATTCCCACTCCACTCCAAAGCTGCAGAGTTATATCTGATGTATGTGGATAGACAACACATGTCCCGAAGATTAGTTGGGTGCTCTAAGAAACTTGGACACTTTGGTCATTAAAAAAAATACACATGGTGTAATAACAAGGAAAAAATAAAAAAAACAAGTATACTAGAGGATGCCTAAAAATGATACTAATAAAAAAAGGGTTTGGGTGCCATAAACACTAGGCCAGAAACAAACGAGTACGGATGCTCAAAGGGTTACAAGGTATAGCTAGAAAGAGGAGACGGTCATAAAAGTTTTGAAGTGATGTGGTAAGAAAAGACATAGTAAATAATGATACCATGCAGAGCACGGTCAAAATCATGAACATTTTTGTAAGAGAATAGTGTGTAAAATCAAGAACAATTTCCTTACATAATAAAATAAAATGATCTCATCTAGGTTGCAAGCAAGAATGATTTCCTTCCATTATCAGAAACTGCTGTACATAATACAAGATCATCTATTTTCGAATGCCAAACTAGAGATTGCCTCATTCAGTATTACTTAGCCTGCTTCATCTAAATTTACATGACCTTATCCCAGCAACTCTGATCATCAGTCAACTTGGAACCTTAAACCAAGTGCTCCCAAGATATTGGACCACACAATAGCTTTCTCCTAGTATTGCTCCCAAGATATTGGACCACACAATAGCTTTCTCCTAGTATACAACCATCATTGTCCATGGATCTGCAAAAGCCAACTTCCCAAACATCGCTGAAAATTCCATAAACTGATTCACAGAGTCAGCAAATCTCACGTGGGATCAAGAACTGCTACAACATTTTTCTCAGCTTTGCCTACTGTACAATTTCCATTAACTGCAGAACCAAGAAAGAACAAACACACAGGGTGATACCTGCATCAAACTGGCAGTGGCTCAAACTGAATGATGAATTAAAGAAAATGAATCCACCATCTCAGTCAAGCTGACATTTTCACCCTGATGCCTCCTATGGTTAAGGTTAGTAGGATCATTTCCAGCAAATGCTTCTCAGAAAGTAAAACCGTGCTACAAAAGTTGTATAAGGACGTCAATGGATAACTTGAATATTGCCTTTAATCATTAACTACTGGATTTCCTTATCGGCTTTGCCTTGAAACACTCAGTAGCCGGCTACTGGAAAAATGTTCACTGCACAATTTCCAAAAAAGAAACTACTGCAACTTCTTGTTTCAACTGGCCATCCACAGCCAATTGAGGATTCTCCTAATGAGCAACACCTGCTGTGCAAAACTGCCATAACTGGGGATGCACTTACATTGAGGATGAAGACAAGTTTGTCCCTTGTGTTGAGATGCCTGTACAGAAGCCTTTGGTGAAGCTGCCTGAGATTATGGTTCAACCAAAGCACTTGGACCCATTTTTGAAGAACTAAACAAACAGCGGTCCTTGTCATAATTTCCCTTTCCAGACGCAGCATCCACTGAGGTTCTTCCCTTGTTTTCCTGAACCTTGTTTTCCTGAATCCTGCATTCTTCACTAAAACTAGGAGTTGAGGCATTTGACATTTCTTTTCCCCCTTCTGAGCATTGCCTGCTTGGTCCTTGGTCAGATTCATTGTCAGGAAGGAAACTCACATTCCCAATCTCTGATTGCTGCTTGCAGATATCTGGAATTGATCTCATATGATTTGACTTGACATGAACATCATCAGTACAACCAGTCTTAAAAGCATATGTTTTACCTGCAGATTCAACTTCCATTAAATCGGGGGAAGTTGCCTCGGCAAGAGAACAATCCTTGACCAAAACATCAAAGTCGTTCTTTTCCCAGACACGAGTTGCATCAGCTTCACTACTGACAAACAGTTTATTGGTCAAACGTAAGGCATGCGCTCTCTCTATTGAACAATTCGTACCTGCAGATGCATGTAATGCATTTTCACGTTTGGAAGAATGTCCAAACATGAAAATAGGTTCCTGTTGATTCAGTTCATATGCAGCCTTCTGATGTTGAGTTATCAAATCCATTGCTTTAGCCTTATGAGCAGGGACAGTTTCACAAACATTATTAGCATTCAAAATTCCAGCATCAAATTCCCCACCAGCACGAGACTCTATAATTGACAATACTTCAACATTTCCATCACACAATACCACTGTGGGTGAATCACATGAGACATGGGCAGTATTGGCCAAAGAAACTTCATTAGCGACCACTAGATCATTTGAGACAGGCTGTTTTGCATCAATTATGTCGTTGGTTTCAATTCTTTCCTTCACACTGCCACAATGAATGCTAGAAACATCATCATGCTCACTTCCTGTGTGCACTAATGAAATAGGCTCTCCATGGAATGCCCCCATTGGATACCTCAACTCACCATCTGGTCTTTCTCCTGATTGCAAATTCCTGCAATTAGGGAATGTAGGCTCTGCATCCATGTCATGTCCAACAATACAACCATTTCCAGTATATCGTTGCCCAGGCACAAGAGAATCCCTTTCATTGCAAACAACCTCTTCTGTCAATGCATCTGTTATCCGGAAGACCTCATTTATTCCTGATGACAGCTCATCATCATTTCCTGCATTGCACAAAAGAAAGTCTGATAATTAGGTCTTGACTGGGAGGGGAGAAAAAAATATATCTAACAAATCCTGTCCATGCAAACAGTAAAAAGCTCACCAGCATGCTTAGTTTCAGTAGGTTCAGTTCCATCTAAGCTCTTCTTTAGCAATGTTGTTCCGGGAAACACCATCAAGTTAACAGTACTTAAATTCTCTCTCTCTTTATCATCCATGGGTATAAATCCAAACCCTGACGTCCATGTATCCACTAGATTTGGAATTGCAGAGATAACCAACATTTGCACCTTAAAGGATTTTAACATCTACACCACAAAACAATGTCATACATAAATAAAACTAAAACTAAGCAACAAAAGAAAATTGAAGGTCACATTGCAAAATTTAAAGGTGCAAAAAAAAACACAAAAGGATCACATTTTTTGCCAGAAATTTCAACTATATTTGGCAAAAAAAATTCCGACAGAAAAATAATAGTTTCAGAATCAATCTGAAGTGAATGGGGAAACAAGTTCTATGATGGCCCATAGGACAATTATATGATTTTGCAAACCCCCCACCCCTCCCCACCCTCTTTTTTTTTTTAAAGTGGTAGCGATAATATTATTGCTAAGGCACAAGGAAATGGGCATCATATCCACGGCATTTTATAGTTAATATTTAATAATGTTATTTTTATTAAACAAGGCTCATGCTGTGGAAGGAAGCTGATAGTTAGATAAATTTAATGAAATTATTAACAATCTTTTGAGTAGTATTCATACCAAAATTAGTTCCATACATTTTTTAATAATGAGATGTAAGAAAAATAATATGACTTAATAAAATGAGAGACCTATTACAGTAGCATAGGCTAAAACTCATAGAACCCCAGAAGTATCTTCACAATATTTCATTCTACCATTGGTATTGTATCATACAGATACATGAAGAAAAACAAGAAACCTCAATTTCAAAAAAGAAAAAGAAAATTAACCTTCATTGATTCTATATACAATATATGAGATCTACCTGTTGAAAGTTAAGAGGAAAATAATCTTTGTTGTATTAATTCACTAAATAAAAGCCATATATATAGAGTACAAGGGATAATCTTTCCCAATATTTAAGTATCCTAATATCCTAATTAACAGATTACAAAATCAATCATAATCTAATCCTATCAACCATAAATGGAAATACAGCAATAAATCCTAATATATCTTTAATATATCTCAACACCCCCCCACAAGCTCAAGTGGGTCCCACTTGAGATTGAACATATTCAACTTGACAATCCAATGGTGATGTCATCTAATGGAGCGAAAGCAGATCAACAAGAATCTCCAAAAGTCGAGCCCGATCGAAGTAGAAAAGCCAAACTAGAACCAACTGACGTCCTGCAGTAGCATGTACCGGAACAAGTACTGGAGAAGGAATAGTGGAAACTCAGCAAAGCTGCAACACCACCATACAGATGTATAGTTCTCCAAAAAACGGCATGGTGCAAATAAAAAATGTTCGGGTGGTCGGCTCTAATGCCGGAAAGTGCTGGCTGTAAAGGAAAGATACGTTGATAACGCTTCAAAAGACACGTCAAGTAATGAGAATCCGCTACAGAAGTCCGCTGCAAAGAGAGACTGATCCGAAGAATATGCCGAAATCCGATGAGGAACAATAACATGGGCAGGAAGTCAGGAACAATAAAATGGATAAAAACTTAAACCTCCATTCAACAAGACCAAATAATAGGTCTCAGAGGTTCCACTGTCATTCAAACTCAAAATCGCACCATACAGATGTCGGTATAGTTGTGGGATTATCAGTTCAAATCTGAAGAAAGACTATAGATCTAAGGGAACAAAGGTGGCCCTATGAAGCACCCACAATATGCAGGGGAAAAAAAACTCTGAAATGAGAGGTGGGGATCGTTTGGCAAACAAAAAGGAATGGAGTGAGGATTGTATTGATTTATTGAGATTTAGGAATAGCAACGGAAAAAAAAGGGTAAATCCAAGGGTAGCAGCAGGTCTGAGATGAAGATCTTCTGCAAATGCCACCAAACCTAGCAGTAAGGACACCAGGTCTGGCAAGGCCGTGGCTGAAATAAGTAGCAAGAAGGTGCAGGGCTGCACGGCAGGCAAGTAAACCTGTAATAACAGATCTGAGTGCCGGAAACAGATATGAAGCCACTCAACTAGATCTCTTTCTTCTTCTTTTTTGTGTAACAACGCCAATGAAGAAGAAAAGCGGAGATGAATATCCTCTGTGTGCAGCGTCCTCCTCTTAATCCCTCTTAGAATCAGCAGAACTGTGCTTTGACTGAGGTTGAAAAGAGACAGCAGATAAGAAGTTGCAGGATTTGGCAACAAGGGATGGCAGACAGCAAGAAGCAGATGTAAGCCTCAGAAACAGCAGGAGATCTGGTTGGCAGAACAGCAAATCGTGCCGGAGAAACAGCAGCAGATCCGGATGTACACAATCTGGAGAAGACCAGTGGCAAACTCTAGTACAATGGTTGCAGGCACGAACAGTCAGATCTACAGATCAGCGGCAAAAGCCTGGCAGAGGATTGGTAATATTCTGTTTCTCTAAATTAGGCAAAAAAGTCCCACAGTTTAGATTGGGCAACTGCCATTGATAATGCTACCAATAGAGCCAAGACCAAACTCCATTCCCATTCAACTAAAAGCACGAGAACAAAAAACAGCCCTGAGAGAGACAAGAGCAGCTGCAGCGGATTAGAGAGCCCAGATCTGCACGTTGTGATGTAGGAAATCCAAAGCCGGTGACGACGCCTGGGAAGAGGCGTGACGGAAATCAGATCTGTAGAAGATAAGATCAGATTTGCAGCAAAACTGAGAGAAGAGATTCAATGGCAGTGGATCAGATCACAGCAGCAAAACACAGTCTCGGAAAATTTCAATCCTTGTGAAATGCTAACAGAGATCTGAGAGCACGGAGCAACACTGTGAAGCAAGAAGGCGAGTTGCAGGAATCGTAGGGGCTCAAGATACACAAAAGATGGCTGGTTCTGATGTCGATACACGACAGAGGGCTGGTGCTGATGTCAGCCCTTCTCAGATCTGTAGCTGTTTTTTTTTTTTTTAACAGCAAAAACGACGAAACTACGGGCATCAGATGTAGGGCTCCTCCCTCTGCCGAAAAAGTGATGATCGGCAGAGGGAGAGAAGAAATTACTGGGACTGCTATTCTCTTAGAACCAAACGAAAATAACACATAAAAATTTAGGATATTTTGGCTAATACCATGTCGAAAGTTAAGAGGAAAATAATCTCTGTTGTATTAATTCAATAAATAAAAGCCATATATATAGAGTACAAGGGATAATCTTTCCCAATATTTAAGGATCCTAATATCCTAATTAACAGATTAGAAAATCAATCATAATCTAATCCTATCAACCATAAATGGAAATACAGCAATAAATCCTAATATATCTCTAATATATCTCAACACTACATATGTCCAGTCATGCACTGCCACAGGAATCAAATGCATCATCATGTGATCCCCAAAAAGTGTGTAAATTTTGCTAAATAATACCTCTTCAATAGCATTCATAAGACGTCGGCACATTCCCTGGCGACGATGCTCACTACAAGTTGCTATAAGAGGCATCTCTGCTACTCTAACTCCATGAACCCTACATAGAGGTAAAACCAATACATCTTAAATCCCCTAATTCCTATACATAAAAGCATGCAAACAAGTGAACAATAAAAATTAGAGATTATAGCCTATAAGGCATGAGTTCTGGGGAAATGCTTGTAGCTCTTTTTAGGAGGGGGAACAAGGAATTGCTTGCAACACAAATAATACAATGGTTATACTGGAAATAAGAAAACAAAATAGTAGAACCACAAGGGAATTTAAGGAGCATCTAATGCAAGAGAATTAATGTATTGGTTCATAACAAGAAAGGAAATAACAAAAGTAAATGGTATGGTGGAAGTCTTCATCATTGTTGTCATCATTATTAAAGCCATTTATCCCATCTATACGATGTTGACACTTGTAATTAGATTCAACAATTTTTTTCTATGGGCTGATTGCGTATATAATTTCGATCCACAACCTTCATAGATGATGCCATACTTTCCTTAGTCAAGGGCAGATGTAGAAATGACACATCTACTGTGCTAATCACTCAGCATGCTTGCAAGTTCTTCCCAAGGACATCCTTTGTCATTCACATGTTAATATAACTATATGTGCAGCTATGCTGCATCCAGACGCTTGATGAGGACTATCAACAGGTCAAATAGGAGACCTCTGTATAATGTTGGGTTTTCTGTAGACATCTTCAAACTACTGATTTCACTCCACAAATAAGAGCATTTTAAACACATCTGATGTAATGAATTAGGGCCATCCATGGAGAATTATCGCAATTTGGAGATAAGAATCCAAATTGATGAATGAGTTGATTCAGTTCATTTTCATGAAAAATGAAATCCTAAGGAAAGAAATTTTGCGTCTCTGAGTTTCAACAGATATTTCCAAGTTCAGTTTGAATTTTACAGATTCAAATGATTCTTCTACACATCATCAAGTGACTTCCACACACACCCCCCACTCCCTCCACCACCCCCCACCCCCCCCCCCCCCCCCCCCCCTCTCTTACCCAAACTAGATCACATGCCAACAAACCTTATGAGTAGGAAGCAGGACTTGGAGCAGGGAAAGGGGGGCAAATGGTAGAGGATCTTCAGCAACTCTCTCAAGACACTTCTTTTTAATAAATACTATTGTTTCCCTCCAAGGCATTGAATCTCAATCGACTGTAGGTTCAAATGATTGGTACCTATCTAATAGTGTATGTTCAAATGCTCTTGATCTATCTAATGGGCGCTGCTTTTGATGGATCCTAGCAGATGCTGAATGATATTTTACTGATGTCAGCTGCAGACAGCAGAAGTATAAGCAAGAAAGGATCACAACATAAAAGATAGGAAGAAGCAGTTCTCATATGTCAGTAAATGCAAACAAGCAGAAGTGGAAGACACTGGCATTCCAAAGAAAGTTGAGAACAGGAGCATGATATCAGGCAAAGGTTCCTGTACCTAAGGTGCTAGCCTTTGTGAATTAATGGACAATTTTTTTTTCATTTTTTAATTCAAATCATCCATATTCGACTAGAAATTGTCAGACTCGTGAGAAGTTTCTTTGAGATTATAGTACCTGATACATGCTACAGAAATGAGTTTGTCACCCTTCTCCAAGACCGCAGTATAAAATCCTTGATAATTTAAACGTGGAAAATCTGATCTGAGGGTCACATAGAACACAATCACAACACAGCATCAATAGTCAAAATGGTAAAGGAGAAAGTCCTATCGTAAAGATAAAGACCGCCATTTGAGCAAGATCATCACCATCACCACCACCACCACCACTACCACCATCAAAGCCTTCTCCCACCTATCTGGGGTCGGCCAGTTGAACAAACATGATGTGTACATCCAGCAGAGAAGACACAAAAACAAAGATGTACCCCAAGAATCACAGTCTGGTGATGCCTCAAGCAAAGTAAACAGTAAAAAACTAAATCAGGGCACTCAACTCCAATTACCTATTAAAAATAAATAAGTAAATAAATACTCACCCCCAATTGTACACGACTTGAGGTATCATGTTTATGCCCGTTCGTGGATCTACCATGGGAAGAAAACACTCCTCCATAATGGTAAGAGCCACAGCCAATTTTGTATTGCATTCTGCCATCAACGCAAATCTTTGTGCAGAATGAACCTTTTGGTCACCATGAATACATTTCAGAAGTGTCCAAGAAAAGCCATCAGCAATATGGTTTAATTCTCCAACATGAGAACGTAGACCTGAAAAGACCTACAAGCAACAGCAAGTCAAAATGTTAAAACAAAAAGAAGCAAGATTGATGAGTTGGTCATAATAAATGGGTTGGCATATAAAAGGGGGTGAGATTTGTAGTGGAACATCTGAAGAAATTTGTTTATACAGGATGTTTGATTGGTCATATTCTGTTGAAACAATATTCAAATGACTATACAGGATTGCTTCATTGATGCATGTGCAGAAGAGTGAGATGGTAAACAAGTCTTAATTAAAAACTAAAAAGAATAGATTAATGGTATATGTATAATAATGACAGATGGTTAAGATCTTGATATTATCATGTATTATATATTTTTTTAAATCATTCAAAATAAACAACATGACCCACCCAAGTCACCGGGTTGACCTGACGGGTCAAAATTTTAAATCAAGCAGGCCAAATCAAAGTCCCGAGTTTTCCAACCTTAAAGGAAAAAAAAAATGGCTTGAGTTCAAGGAATATAAAACCAACTATGACCAGTCCCTTTCCACCTGTACAAAGAAGCCAACATGTGGACTCAGGCTCAATTTTTTCTTACGTGGGCAAGGCTTCAGAATTGAAGTTTAGATTTTATTCAAGCTTAGGCTTATATTAAAGATAAAAAAATGCTTCAGTTCAGGGAATATGAAACTGACGCATTTAGACTTGGGGATATGGACATTTTTAACAGTGGTTTTTGATTGATTTGGAGGTAAATAACAGACAAGATATCTTTCTAATCACTACACATCAAAACTGCATTTATTCCCTTTTTGAAATGGTAACAATTTTATTACTAGAGAAAACAATCTGCACATACATCCAAAAGCAAACCTGAAAGAAGCATAAAAAACCCTATACCAATCTAAGGGAGATAAGAAAATGGTCAAGTCTTCTGTCCTATATAATTTCATTGAAGCCAGAATCAAGATCATGTCTTCTATTTCAATTAGTGCCAATAACTTTCCAAGACAGTTCCTCATTCAATTTAAATAAATAGTTCAGTAACCTCATCTAAATGTGGTACCACATGGTCATATCTCAAATTATCTTCAACTCAATTTTCAAATGCGAAAGGAAACAATCATTTTCTTCTCTGGATAAACTGGACAATTCATTTCTTTCAAAACTAAACATAGCATGCAAGATAGTCAAAGTCTAATAATTAAAACATTAAATTTTCCATAAACTCACCTCCTGACAATTTCCTCCACAGAACCATGTACCAGAGATTGCTTCCTTATGCATGAACTCTCCATTTATGCAAGTACTGTGATCTGTAAATGGGTATAGAAATATCAAAAACATGCAGAAACTGAAGATCATATAAATTATTGTTGTTGGGTTAACAACTCACTATGTCCTCAGGACTCCTTGACAAATAATTTTATGAAACCATTTAAACAAATAATGAAGAAATGAAACTTTTTTATTTCACTCTATCCAACCAAAACTAGTTTTGCTCAGACAAGCTAGGCTTTTGGCCATCTCGAGTTCAATAAGTACATTGGTAGTTGAGCCTGATAAACCTTAACTTCAGGCCCCAGACCAAGCTAAGCTTATTTGTGAACTTGTTACTAGGTATAGAAATATCAGGAAAGTAATCATGCACTAACTGAAGACCATAAAAATTAATGTTAATGAGTTAACAACTCAAATGCCCTCACGACTCCTTGACAAATAATTTGAAGAAATGAAACTTTCTTATTTCACTCCATCCAGCCAAAGTTACTTTTGCTCAGACAAGCCAGGCTTTTGACCATCTCAAGTTCAATAAGTGCATTGGTGATTGAGCTTGAGCTTGATAAACCTCAACTTCAGGCTCTAGCCCAAGCTGAGCTTATTTTTGGGCTCAATATATAATATCAAAAATTCTAAAGGTACCCTAAAAGGTGTGTTACTTCGTAACATTCTCAACAACAAAGCCTACCTCTAACCAATCAAACCCTTAACACAACCTTACCCCTTGTGAATTGTCTAAGTGCTAAAATTCATCACCCAAACTATTGATCCCGGCAAGTGGATAAAAAATCCATCCTACAAAATTCATCATTGTCATTAAACATATGGACCGCTCATAAAGGTATGTTGATTAGATCAAGGCAAGATTCGGCTTTTGAAATACTCTCAAAGGTTGTGTTTCGATGGGGAGAAGTGGGGAGACTTCTCCTAGAGACATCCAACTTCTCCTATTTGGTCGTCGTCTCTAGGAGAAAGTCCACAAACAATAAATCTTCTCCAAGAGAAGATGATGTTCACCTTTGTTAGGAGAAAATCATTTTCTAATTGAGGAAAAGATGGTCACAGGTGCAATCCATCACTTGGGTTGCACCCAGTTATCTTTCCTTTCATTTTGTAAAATAAAAATAGAACCAGTAGGATTGAAATTTCACCTAATGAATTACTATTAGAGCAAATTTTAGCCGCTTGATCTTAGTAAAAGAAAAAGACAAGGCGCTCTTTTTTTTTCTAAAAAAATCTAGTAATTTCGACCACCACTATCAAGTGGCTCAAATTTTATTTTTTGAGCTGAAATTTAATTCACATAGCTCATGAAATGAACTTTCAATCTCACCAGATTGTTTTCCTTAAGGATTCAAAAAAATATAAAAAAATACCAATGAACAACTCATGTAGCTTATGATTAGGTTCAAGTTCTCTACTTAAAACCATCCAAACAAATGATTTAAAGGAGATGTACAAGAGAACTTTAAGGAATAGAAGTTCTCCTAATTCCTCTTGCCCCAGGAGAATCTCCTACTTTAAGTCTCTTCATCCAAACACAACCAAGGTTCCATATGCATCCCTCCTATCACTTGATTTGGGCCCCAAGTATGCCCCATGGGATCTTGTGTAGCCAACAGTTGCATAACTGCAACTAAGACTAGTGACGGGATTCCTAAAAGATGTAGTCATCATTCATTCATTTGATTCCTAAAACTGAGGGGGAGAGGGGGGAGAGAGAGAGAGAGAGAGAGAGAGAGAGAGAGAGATTTGCGGGGCCTTTGTTGGAAGAAGCAAATTCTGGACTTTTGTTCTTCTTCCACAAGAGTGCATTGACTCAAGATGTAAAGAAAATCGTTAAACTAGATATTCAAAAACTCACATGGTTGATTATCATTTGTGGCTTTTTGAAATGTACCCATTTCTTTGGCCCTAGCACTGTTATCTTTTGTGGTGTGGGTGTTGATTAAGTTTAGATTCTTGTAGCTCTTCTTCATTAGTTTTGAACTCGTTCTAGACTAGAAATTAATTCAAGTAAGCATGAAATCGCATGGGTTTCTATGAGATTGGATCAGGTGGTGTCTTTCACAAATACTTTTGGAAACAGATCTGAATCTTCCTAATCAACCTATACTGGAGCTCCATTGTATCTCAACACGCCAAAAAAAGGCATCATGGAATCCAATCATAAAGGGAGCTGAAAAAAGGCTAGCTGGTTGGAAATGCCAATAGGTCTTTTTGGGATGCATAATCAACTAGATGACATCAGTTGTGTCTAGTCTTCTCATCTTTTCCTCTATCACCCAATTCCCCACAACTGTTATCAAGAGACTTGAAAATATTTATAAGGATTTTCTTTGAAATGACATGAAAGGAAAAGGGGAAGAAATGGTCGAGTGGCATGAGGTCTACCGCAAAAATGGTTGAGTGGCATAAGGTCTACCACTTTGTTCAAGAAGGTAGCCTTAGCATTAATCCTTTAAAAATCAAATGAATATGTGCATGTGAGACGCCTTAGCGACAAAACTCCAGGCATTTGGGAAGTGTTAAAAGAATTACACTTCCAGGTAGTCATCAGAAGTGATTATTCATAAGCATCACCTCTCAAAAAAATGGTTGGAGCATCAACCACATTGTTGCCCAAGCTTTTGGGATTTGGAAATCTATTCAGTGTATCTTTTTGTCTGTTGAAGAAGGCACTGGGTATCATTGGAAACAAAGATGTTGCATTTATTGGTATGACCTTGGGCTCAAACACCCCTTAGATTGGTTTACTGGGAAAATGGATTTCAATGAGAAAATTTTATTGGGAAAATGGCTTCATAAGAATCTGCTTTCTAATCTAATTTTTTTCTTAAATTTGTTTATATAAGGAAAATTGGTTAATAAACGGGTTCAGAAAGGTTGGATTAACCCATTTAATAAATGGGTCAAGATTGGGTCTACTGATCTACTATTTAATAAAGGGCCAAGTGGGTCAACCCATTTAAGTTTCGTTGGGTACCTACGTGGAGCCAACGTATTTAATAAATGAGTCATCTTAGGTATGATCGAATTGACCCATTTAGGACTAATCAGGTTGGCCAACTGTTTAATTATGAATTGGTTCAATCTGCTAAATAAATGGCAAGGATTAGGTGAGAGTCAAGTTAGGTCAACCATTTAATAAATGGATTGAACGTTGGGACAACCCATTTAAGTTTGGTTAGGTACTCATGCCGAGAAAATCGACTAAATAAATGATTTAGGTCATGTATGGATTGGATTGACCTATTTAAGATTGTGTTGAATCAACCCATTTAATAAGTGGGCTAGGTTTCATACGAGTTGTGTTGCATGGACTCTTCACGACATCTGATGTACCATGTCAAACACACACGCCTGTTCTTCATGGACTTCTCTAACAATGTTTTCCAAGTTAATTAAAACAGTACAAACCTTTCTCATCTTAAAACCTGATTAAAATATCAATATGTTGTCACTTAATTGTTTACAATAAAACTAGTACATTCATTTCACTGAGTGTTATTTTTGCACCTTATTTTCATTTAAAATAAATTTAGGTTTAAATTTATTTAAATAGGGTGTTGTGTCCTTTTTAGGTTTGTTAGAGTCCTACACCTCACACTTGTGTCGGACTCCAACACACACACATGCATCAATGCAACTCATGATACAAGTTAGGTTGGGTTATGCTTTTAATAAATGGATTGAGTTGAAACGACCCATAAGCTTGGTTGTCTACTCAAATTGGGTTGAACCATTTAATAAATGAGTCAAGATGCATTGGGTCAACCCATTTAATCTTAATGAGTTGAGTTAAAACATTTAATAAATGGGTAGGGTCAAATCAACTCATTCAAGCTTAATTGGGTTATGCCAACCCATCTAATAAATGGGTCAAATCGCATATGCGTATGATCAAGGTGTTCAAGATTCATAAGATCAAGTCCCTGAAGGTAAGTCAATTTTTCTTAGAAAAGCATTTCTCCATGGGTCTAATTTGGAAAGTTTGGGTTGTTTTCTTTGAGAGTTTGATCTGGAGAATCCACATTCCTCAAAATTTGCTAAAATGAACATGGAAAAATCTTTTTCCTCAGAAAATGTGACCTCCAACAAGCAAAGCAGTAGCTATTGCTTTAACCATTCAAGCGATATGCTATCTTGAATCCCTCTTATTTTCCATGGAAAATTATGTTAGATCAGCTGACCTCCCCACTGGATCTTCACCAATCATTTTAATCACCAAGATTGTGTGGATGAATCTAGGCACCAGACCAAAAAGGTAATATTTTAGTTAAATCTTTCCTCCATGAAGGAGTTCTAGTCAGTTATTAATCTGCTTTATTCGGAGTTTCATGCACCACCACTAATCATTGCTTTTTTCATGTACCTATTGGCCAAGATAATACCACTTTGGACCACCTCCTCAGTAGGAAGCACATTATTGTCAATGCCTGCTTGTGGCTACAAGCAGCAGAAACCAAGGATTTATTTTTTCATCAATTTTTTTTTTGAAAGGTATGTCTTCATCCCTCATTCTCCTTCATGAGGTGGATTTCTTATTCCAACTTTTTGGTCATTGGATTACCCTACAACGTTAAGATAAATTTTACTAATGCTTCATTAGGTAGTTCTGGCTCGTCTGGCTGTCATCATATGGAAGCAATCACTCGTGGCAGTCCTTTAGTCTTTCTAAGGGCAAAGAACAATAGAGCCTTCACTAACAAATCATTTCCCCCATCTCAAGTGGCTATTTTAGGATAGCTTAAGGTGGTTTTCTGTGCTATGATGCTGTCAATCTTTCCACACATCTCAACATCTGACTCTAGTGAGACTGGTCCTCCTGTGTTAGCTCTCAGGTTTCTCAGCCTGTGTTTACTTGGACACCACCCCCACATGGCTCCCTTGAAATGAATTATAATGGCAGCTTTTCATCAGACCATAATGTGAGAGCATTGGAGTCTCCTTCAACACGAATGTGGAGTTCATAGTTCCAATTCTGAACCTACACAAGGACCTAACAGAATGAGCTAGAGGTGAAATATTTGTTAAGGGGATGTTTGTTTTACTCAACTCACTTGACCTTCCCAGCATAGCTATCAAAGCATACTCATCAAGTGCTTTTTCTTGGTACAGCAGAAACGTGGATTACCCTTGGGCTAATGTGGATTTAATTAAGAAATTTGTGAAATTATATTTTCTCACTGGTACAGAGTGATCAAAATCCAGACCAGCTAGTTCTAAAGATTATGAGGGATACATTAATTTCATCCTCTTATGTATTTTTCTCTCCTCTTAGCCCCTTCCTCTCACTCAAAACACTATGCAGCTCTTCTTTTTCAATGATTTAACCCTCTAAAAAAGTAAAGAAAAAAAAGGCAGCCACCATGCGTGTAAGGATATAATCAGCTTAAGAGAGAGAATGTTAATTACAATAAGTTGAAAAGGGAAGATTTACACTTATGTTCGCAATGTGAGCACTGTAATACAGCCAAGGAACTTGAAACCTCTTTCTCATTCACCACATCCCCACAAATTGCACAGGTGCAGTATGAGCAATACCAGTTACCTTCAGGGAGCTCCTGAAGTTGAGAAAAGAAAATGACATACAAAAGAAATGAAAAGGCAAAAAAAAAAAAACCCCAGAAACTCCAATTATAACAGATCAAATCTAAAATGCACCAACATGATCATAATTCATAACCAAGGGAATAACTTGCATGAAAATATCAACAGTGATCATTTTTGTACAACAAAAAGGGTGATAAAGATAGAAATAAGTTTTGTTGTTGTAAGCAATGTTGTCAAACTCGAATCCTATCGTGAATCGATCGAGGGGTATGAATCGTGAATCAGAAATTGTAGAATCGTAGGAGTATCGTAGGATTCATAATATTTTTTCTAAAGTTATTCTATAAACTATAAATATTACTAAATATCTATTGTTAAATTATTTCATATAATTATAAAAAATCGGTGAAGTAATTGTCATCCCCAGTTTGACACTTATTATCCATCGTAAATAACCATAAAAAAGACACAAAAATATATTAATAAGATTTAAATATAAATATTAAGTATTGAGTTCTACCTCAAGAATGTTAACATGATTTTCTTCATGGTATCAGAGCAAGTTTCATGTGCAGCCGTTGCACATAAGGGAGGGTGAGCAGTTGCACGTGAGGTAGGGTGTGAAGTTGACAAAAGTCCCACATCGTCTAAACTGAAAAACCAATGACTCTATAAAACACTTGAGGCACCCTCCTCTCAACAGCTAGCTTTTGAAAGTGAGTTCTACCTCAGGAATGTTAACATGATTTCTCAGCTTTGGCTTCCCAACATGCCTACGGCCACCCCAAAAGGACCAGATAGTCAAGCCTGGCGGATTCTCCAGTTTTAATTATATTAGGCTTGTAAGACTGAATGAAGTGTTTTATTGTGGATCTTTTGTAGGGTCACCTAGACCCCTAACATTCCAAGAGAATCTTCATGGGGAAACTAAATCTTCATGACCGCATAGTCACCCCAGGTTGAAAGCCAGAAGGTCCTGGTGCTTCTCCAGTATTCTTCTCTCTTCTTCGAGGGTAGTGGACTAAAGTACTCAATCTACTGAGTTCCCTTGCAATTCTGTCTTTGCACTTGGACGGAGAAAGGAGGCCCCTGATTTCTGCAAGGAAGGAAAGGAGGAGTTTCTCCTGGCCTCGAGAAATAGACCAAATTTTCTGCCAACTTCGACCATTTTCTAGTCCACTCACTCAATTGGAGAAGGGGTTGCCATTGAGCCGACCTCTGAGGGGGAGGAAGAAGTTGGTTTCTCAACTCAATGTCGGCTTCAACCTTCTTATCCCGCCAAAGACAACTGGTTCAGGAAGAGAAGACTGGGAGATTACTTACACCTGGGAAGGGGAAGGTAACCCCAAAGCGACTAGGGAAGAGTACACGGGGCCTCTGGATCCTGGCAGTCATCCACTGGCTCCCTCATGAGATCAGAGGGGCTGCTTGAGAGGATAATATCCCCTGGGTGAACGTCGCAACGAGCAAAAGTAGGAATGGGGAGGTCTGAGAGAATCGCTTGCAGGAGACCTGGGGAAGGGGGCAATGAAGATGCAAGACCGGTTGTAGGAGACTCAGCTTCTCGACAATGGAGGAGGCTCGCTTGGAACGATTCAGGTGACGACAAAGGCTGGACCACAGGGGGAGTTCCATCACCAACAAAGGATTGGGCTTTGGGTTGATCATGAAAGAAAGGGGAGATCGTAAAGGAATCTGAGAGTCGGGTATGAGGGATAGGTTTACAAAGAGGGGAGGGCGGTAAAACAAGGTTTAGATTGTTAAATGATGGATCTGGGTCGAGGTGGCAGCCCTGTTGTGAAGGGTTTGGTTGAGGTGGATGGGTCGAGCTCTGGGTTGGACTTACAGTAGTGGCTTGGGCTTGGCCGAGGACTCGAACCTAGACAAGGTCAGAAGGGGGTGGGCCTAGCTCGAGGGGAGATGATCCAAGCCCATACCCAAGAGGGTTAAAAGGTTTGGGATACTCGAGATGCTGAAAAAGGTAAAAAAAAAAGGGCCCACGGCTGGGAAAGAGAGGAGGTTTGTGGATTTTTGAAATCTACCAAGGAGAGATGAGAAAGTTGTCCTAGCAGAGACCAAAATGGGTATAGGAGGGCAGGAGTGCCAGCGCCACAGTGAGAGAAGCATAGAAGCTTCGATGATTAGATGCTCAGATTGTTGGGGGGCACAAGAAATTAGGGACAGATCTTGATCTGGCAGTGGAATCAGGGGAAAGTTGACCGGAGTTGGTTAACTCATTGATTGGGCTAAGGGGATCGCCTAACAGACCCGTGGCACCCGCCGGATCACTTTTATCTGCTAGATAAGGTGACTGGTACAACCTACCGGCGATCGGGTCTTCAGGCAATTCAAAATTTCCCCTAAATTAAAGGACCGAATGGTGAGCAAGATCCAGAAGTTGCGAAGGGGCCTGAAGAAGCTGCTGAGAATCACAGTTGCCAGCGAGAGGGAGGGATTGGGAATGGATTTGAGCTCTTTGAGGCTGAGGAGATTGACCTGGAGTCGAAAATGATTCAGTGGCAGCAAAGGGAGTTGAAGGAGGCAAGGCAGCAGGTGACTTGTCGGGTTTTCTGGTCTCGAGCGAGGGAGGAGCACCAAGAATGGAAAGGTCAAATTCTAACACACCCAAATCAACCTAGTCCCCTCCTACCTTCAGAGGGATGGATTTGAGCTCTTGGGGAAGAGAATGGCAAACCACTTTAAATCTTGCAAACAGAAAATGTCTCCCAGATGAAGTGATAGGATCCACCTCCACCACTTTGCCCATAAATAACCCAATGCCATTGAGGGCTTCTAGAAACCAGGCCCTGATGGAATGCCAGAGAGAACAATTTTTTAGCCAATATCAAGAGACCAGAACACCAAAGAGGAGAAAGGAGAGTCTCGCATAATAGGGAAGCTTCTTCAACCAATTCAATAGAAAGAAGGGCATGAATAGAATCAATCCTACTGAATGATACAGACCCAAGGCAATTCCAATCAGCAATCTAGTCTTCAACAGTGGGAATACCATAGAGGGGGACAACAAAGTAGCTACGAGGCGGTTCTTCAGTTGATTGGATCGAATGTCAACCAAATGTCCCCTTCTTAAAACTTGACATCTTTACTCCATTTAGGAAATCTGGAAGGATAGTTGGTAGTTTCATACCTACTGCCAAGGATTCGAGCAAACATCGGGGTTTCGCCTTCGTCCGCTTCAAAATTGAGCCGGAGGCCCTCCTAGCCATTGTTGATGTCAATGGAAGATCCTTTCGCAGTCAGAAAATTTCTGTCCAGATTGTGAAGTCTCTTGAGTCTGCTCGGAAGTTGGACGAGCCACAACTTAAACTGCCCTAGGCACCTTTGGGGCCTCATGCACTTTCCTTTGCTCAGGTGGCCTCGGCACCAGTGTGGATTGTCCTCTCGGGAATCAATCATCGATGTAGAGGAAGAAGGAGGGTTTCCTAATTGCTTCCCAGTGATTGGGAGGCACTGGAACAAGGGGAGAATGTGGGTTCTGGGAGGGGCGATTGCCATGGAGGGGGGACGAGGAAAAGGGACGGTATAGAGGATTCAACAACATCCCCTATCATAAACCATACCATCAGTCACTCTCCAATCTAACATGTCCTTCTTTATCCCTTCTCTCCATGTTTTTAGTGGTAGACCTTTCCTTTTAGTGCCTACGATTTGTAGCCTCTCAACCCTACACACTGGGGCCATGTTCGGTCCTCGACTAACATGACCAAACCACCTCAAACGAGTTTCTCTCAATCTGTCATCTATCAGAGGACCTTTTTTAAACAATCCCTAATGTATTCATTTCTAACTTTATGCTTTAACGTCAACCTCACCCATCCAGCATAGCATACACATCTCTGGAGTCCTAACTTTGCCTATCTACCTTTACTTCATTGTCCAACACTGAGCTCCATAAAGCATTGCAAATCTGATAACCGTTTTATAAAATTGTCCTTTTAGGCAAATAGGGACTCTTTTATCGCACAGAATCCCATTAACTTGCCTACACAAAGAAATTGAGATATCTAGAATTCTTTGCTTGGAGGTCGTCAACAATCGTTTCTGCTACTATCAACCCCAAAATTTAGTCCTCCAAAGCTCCTCCTAGGGCAATTGGTTTTCTTTGGACTGCTGGGTTGGGGAAAATCTTGACTCAAGATGGATTACAGAAAAGAGGAAGAATAATGGTTAGTGTTTGTCATTTCTGTCTACAAGCATCTGAAGAGTCAAACCATTTGCTGATTCATTGTTCCTTCTCCTCCGAGGTTTAGAATTCCGTCTTAGATCAGTTTGGGATGGCTTGGGTCATGCCGTCATCGGTGGCTGAGTTGTCCTTTGCTTGGAACATTATCTCCGTCACACCCAAATGCTCTGCCTTATGGCAGCTATCACTTTTTGCCACTATCTGGAGCCTTTGGTTCGAACGGAATAACATGATCTTCAAAGGTATTACCGAGTCCAATTTGTCAGTTGCAAGACGTAGCCTCACCAAGTGTGCTACGTGGGCTGTTTCCGTCCAGGACTTCAGGAACATCTTTATGTCAGACACCTTGCAAGCATGGAAAGAATGTGTTGATCTCGCTTGAACTCATAGTGATTTTGGCCTGCTATTAGGAATTTTCTTTTATCTATTACTCGTGCTTGTAGCTTTCAGTCTCTCTCTATTTTATGTATTTGCACCTCTGGTGCCTTATATATCTTTATATGACCATTTAAAAAAAAAAATTTGAGATATCTAAGATCACATTCAAATATACATTAGTCTCCAAGGACCCAACTTCTGTTTAATTCCCATGTAGCAAAAATGAAAAATAACTTTCCCATTTATTAAAGTCAGTTCTCTCAACCATACCGGTTTACTTCTTGTCTATTTTCAAGTGCCCCATGAAGGTCGTCTCCTCCCTAAAGAAAATCATGAGGGATTTCCTTCGAGGCGATTAGGCAGAGAAGAAGAGGGAGCATTTGGTTAAGTTGGTAACAAGACTGCCTCCCCATAGAGGTTGAAGGCCTCGGAGTTCGTCTTATTAAAGAGGTTAATGTTGTCTTTCTCACCAAATGGTTGTGGCGGATTGGGTCAGATGATGGCACCCCATGGAAATCTTATTCATTGATAAGTACAAAATAGGAAACAAAGGATGGGACTTCAACCCTGCTCTGTGAAGGCCTTCTAAATGTGGAGGGCCATCAATGCTTGTGCGGTTAGATTCAAGCAAGGGGCCCATTTTAAAGTGGGTTGTAGACATCAAGTTAGGTTTTGGCCTGACCTTTGGTGCCATTCTTTGCCGCCTACTAACCAATTCCCCTCCATCTACCTGTTATCTCTCTCTCTCCTAAGTTTTATCTCTAGTTTCTACTCAGTTTATGGTTATCAAATTGTGTAGGATATCTACTTCCGCAGGAACTTGTCTGATGCGGAAACGAACAATTTCTTGCACCTCCTGCTTCTTCTCAACTCTGTGCTGACTGGGTTCAGGAAGAGAATTCCTTGTGTTGGTGGTCAGACTCGTTATGCTCTTTCTCAGTGAAGTCTTTTTACATTTGGAGCAACCAATGAAATTCCGTCAACACAATGAATCCTACTGTCTGGTCTTCCAAAGCTCCTCCCCGAGTTATCAATTTTTTTTTTTGGATAATGGGTTTGAGGAAAATTCTCACCCAAGACAACTAAGCAAGAGGGAAAGAGTTAGTTTTGGTTAGTGGTTGCCCATTTTGCCATCAGGCCTTTGAAAACGTGGACCATCTCCCCATCCATTGTCCTTTCTCGTCGTCTATTTGGAGCTTAGTTTTGAAACAGTTTGATATTCAGTGGTCTATGCCGTCCTTGGTTTCTCAACTATCTTTTGTGTGGGAGATCTCCAACGTCTCCTTTCTCATCGTCTATTTGGAGCTTAGTTTTGCACCAGCATGATATTTAGTGGTCTATGCCCTCGGTTGCTCAGTTGTCTTTCACGTGGGAGATGTCTAACATCTCCTCCAGATGTTTAGTTTTGTGGCGGCTAGCTCTTTTCAATAGGGCTAAAGATTTGTCTTTTGTTCTATTGGAAGCTCATTTGCAATAAATGACATAAGAAGAATGCAATCTTTGATTGAGGTGGTATTTCCACATTTTCTAGGGAGATGAATGGTGAGGCAGGCACTTTAGCTAAATCAGGGCCTCTAATAACTGAGATGCAGGTGAGCCGGAATGGGAAGCTCAGTTGCCTTGAGTTTCTAAGCATAAATTAGAGGTCTCGGGTTCGACTCTTCCCAGAGTAACCCAATATAAGAGACTTGTGGGCGGATTCATATATCCATGGGATTAATCTCACCTCCAAGTCGCGGGGGGGGTGGGGGAGAGGGGGGGGACAACTGAGATGCAGGCCGTTCTTATGCTTCCTCTATAACCTAGTACATGGCTTATTAATAATTTTGTCATTTTCTTATAAATATATATATATATATATATATATATATATATATTATGACAGCCATTATTTGATAAGATATCCTATCTAGATGGCATGTGACTGCCTAAAATCCTGGCATACTGTTGTTGGTAGAACTGCTTAACAAACAGAACAAAACATGGAAGAGAAATAGTTAAGAACAGATACACGTGAATGGACACCCTGACATACAAAAACCTAGATTAAAAAAAAAAAAAAGCATATACAAACCCGAGCAAACAAGCATGACTGATGAAAAGTAGAAGGGCAATTGTCACAGCATATCAATTCACCACCATCACCACAAATTCCACAAGAATCGTCATTCTGATCCATCTCATCAATCTCTACTTTCTGTGTGCTGCCTTTCCGAGTCTTGTACTCAGAAGACCAAGCCTGAAGTTGACATAATGTGAATGGTTTACCAGACTCAAGGAAAAGGTGCAAAGATGGCCGGTATAGCTTGAAACCTGCATGAACCTTGAACTCAGAAACCGAAAGCAACCTGTTGCAACAATTACAGAGGAGCCCATCCCTAGTAACACGGCCATATTTCACCACTGTACCATCTTTTGGGCTACGGTACTGTATCACATCATTTACAGACACAACACCAGCATCAACCAACCAGTATAGCACCGTTCTTGCTCCAGTAGACAACTTACCATCCATCTTCCCCCCTTTCCCAGAATTCCGTAGAAGCAATCTGCAACTACCCTTTTGACTCTTGAGCTTCCTTGTGGCTTTTGATTTACTGTTGCAGTGAAAATCTGTCCCTTTTATGATAGCCGCAATCAAAAGGTCATCATCATCAATTGGGCATGAACGAAATTTCTTTTGCCCATTTTCATTGTAGGCTCTAGATCCTTTCATCTTATGAGATCTTTTGTTAGCTCGAGGGTCCAGACACTCATCAGTTGTGGGGCCAAATGTGGCTTCATCGATACCCATTTTACATTTGAGCTTCATTGGGCTCCTTTTATCATGTGTCACAGAAACATATTCCTTGAAATCACTGCATAAGTGCTGAAACTTCTTAACTTTGGACAAGTTCGCATATTGACGCTGAGAAACAAGGGATGTTTTTTCACTCCCTTTCCTGGAATTGGCCAATAAATACTTCTGACTATTTTTAAAATGAATGTCAGTTCTGTCGTCGTCTTTATCTAAATCAATGAAACCAACATTTTGCAAATCAATTTCATGAGGCACGAGTACATCACCAATGTGCTCACTGCATGATTTGGCAGCTTTAATTTCTGATATCTTCCTAGACTTCTTGCTTCTCTTTTTCTTGAAACCAACTTCTGGTCCGGCAGCAGATACAGAGCCTTTCATAAATTTTGAAGTAAATGCAATACTGGGATTTTTTTGGTGGGATAAGACATTGAGATTATATCCAAATTTAAAATCCCCACTAGAACAACTTTTGTTTGGCTCTGTGTCCTCAGAAGTTAGTACATCTTCCTCGCAGCTCCCAGCCATTCCACAACATACACTGTCACGTGGACTACAAAATGGCAACTGCTCAATAACTGGCCCTTCAGATTGTTGATTTACTACAAGGAACTTTCCATTATGTACAGCAGCTATCATACTACCAAAGCATTTCCGGCTTTTCTTCAAACTAACTGAGGAGAAATCTTCTTCTTCATCTAATCTTATGAATTTGGAACTATGTGATTCAATGTTGTGAGAAGCCAGTAACCCTTCCTTCTTATGCTTGTTGCCAGATTTGACTTTACTTTTCAATGTTCTTTTAGACTTTTTTGTGTGCACATACTTCCTTTTAGATATTTTCTGCATCCCTTCACCAGAAACATTTCCAAAGGCCACTCGGGATGCACCATTCATCTCAAAGTCTGAAGCTTTGAAAATACCTCCAGCCTCATCTACAAGATTATTAGATAGCTTTAAGCCCTTTGAGTTGGGGCTAATATGATAAGGAGAGGACTGAAATTCTGGAAGCATGGCAACTCTGTCAATGTCTTGAGCGTCCTCCCAAGCAAGCAACTCATTAATCGTTCTATCATATCCTCTCTCCTCGGAATGCACACATAGCATCTCTCCTTGGGTCTGCTCACACTGTTTATTATGTCCAGAAAGCATCGTATTTTGATTTCTCAGTTGTTTTACCTCATGCACATCTTTCCCATTAATTTCAACACTGAGATCAAGGGGTGCCATGCAACCAACAGTTTCATCCATATAAACGCTTTTTGCCAACCTTAGACCTTGAGATTCTGATGGATCCAAATACAGAAGTGGATTTTTCACTCCACGCTTTCGTTTAGATGTTCTACTGCCCAAGGCAACAGATACGCCATTAACAACTTTCACTGCCTTTCCAGATCTCAGTGCACCAATCTTTCTGTCAAAGTATACCATAGTAACAAAGGGATCTAGAAGAGTCCACCGTTGTGCCAATGAAATAGAAGTTTCTGTCTCTTGCAACTCCTTCTCAATATGAGCAAGGGTAGTCAACAGATCACTCCAAAAATAGTTGATATCTGCCCACTCCCGCACATTTTCTTTCTGGGTTGAATGTATTCCACCAGCAAACAAGCTCTCACCACATGATCTCCACGCTTTAGGGAGTTTACAAATCACTCCCCCCTTGGGCGTAGTAAAAAGGGTATCAAAATAAGAAGGCCTATGTCTCCTTTCCCGCATCAGAACTTTCCATCCAGCAGACACTAAAACAAGATTAACATGCTCACGGAGACGAGGGCGGAGATTCCTTATAAGATCGTCCTTTGAGGCATCGTCAATAATTCCAATCTTTAAAATATCAAGGTTGAGAGGTTCTTCGCCAGTTTGAGCTCCAGGCCTCTCCTCGATGGCGGTGCTTGTCAGCAAAAATTTAGATGCAGAACTCTCCTGCAAAATAGGTAACAGAATATGCTTCAGTCTGTTAGCTTTTTTAACATCCATTCCACATGGAACTGATACTCCTATTTTATGTAGAATTTTTCTGTCATTTACCTCATATGCAGCACCTTCTTCTCCACATGGCTTCTGCACGATACAACTCGATACAACACCCTGGCGAGAAGCTTCAACAAGATCAACATGTTCACGGAAAAGATTGGGGGAATTCCTTCTAAAATCTAGCTTAGAAGCCATGTTAGCTACACCTGACTTTAAGAGATCAGACTCCAGAGGTATATCTTCTACAGCTAAACGGCCAACAGGCCTATGTTCACTGGCCCCAACACCAACTGTCGATAGCTTGAATGTAGAAGAATCTGGAGGCACCAATGGCACAGGAGTTTTCAGTGGGGTAACTTCCTTAAAATTACTTTCAACTGGATTTTTTACATTTGTTTCATTAGATGCTATCCCTCCATCTACCACATCAGCAGCGTCCATTTCTTGGCTTCGCTTAAGAAGAGCAGAGCTCGATATAGCAGCCTGACTAGAAGACTGAACAAGATTGACACTATTGTGGTTAAATACGTGGAAATTTCCTTTAAACCCCCAATCTGAAGTCGCATTGTTCCCATCTGATGTTAAAATAATAGACTCCTGGGATCCTTCGGTGACAACAAGAGGAGCTGCAGGCTTCTCTTCCACAGCAGCGACCACACCATTTTGCAAAACTTTACACACAGAGCTCCCCAGACAAACTGGTGGCATGACAGTTTTGCATACTATAGCTTCCTCAACATGATTTCTAAGTGAAGCTGTATCATCTGTTTCATCTATAATGTCTGTTTCTCCTAGTTGCCCATGGATAGCACAACTTGGTATCACATTATCCATACCTGAACTTAGAACACCACACTCCACGGGCTTCTCTTTTACATTGTTGATTGCACTGTTCACTAAAAGCTTGGACAAATAACTCTCCTGAGAAAATGGCAGCAGGGTGGCATCTGATACGGCAACTTCCTGCAAATCATTTCTAAAAAGGCTTGCTACTTTTGTTTCAGAAGAAGCCTCTCCATAAAATGCTGGCTCCATAATGTCTGTTTCTCCATGTCGTGTAAGTAAAAGAGGATCTGAGGTAACATCAGTATCAGCGGACCTCAAAAAATGAGATTCCTGGGATCTTTCTTTGACAACTACAGGATCTACAGGCTTCTCCTCTACAGCACTCATAGAACCATACAGTGAACTCTTGGAGATGGATATCTGCTGAGAGCGTGGAACCATGACAGCTTCCGATATAATAACTTTGTGAACATGCTTCCCAAGTGAACTTGATAATTTTGTCTTACAACAAGCATTCCCATTATCTACCTCATCTATAATGTCTGATTCTCGATGTTCAACATCCTTAATTGCCTTTAAAAGGTCAGAGTCCTGGAAGCCTTTTTCATAAACTGCGGGAGCTACAGAAATCTCTTCCAAAGAATTTACAGCAACACCAGGAAGAATCTTGGCCACAGAGCTCTCCTGAGAAACTGGAGAAGTAACAGCTTTCAATTCAATAACATCCTCAACATGCTTTCCAAGTAGGCATGATGAATCTGTTTTATTAAAAGTACTCTCAGAACCTGCCTCATCTGTAACATCCATCTCATGGTGCAGTATGTTAAGAACACAATCTGAGGTCAAATTAGCTGTACACAATTTTGAAATATCAGAATCCTGGGATCCTTCCATGACAATTACAGGAGCTACAGGCATCTCCTCTTCAGCAGTTACAATACCATTCTGCAAAAGCTTGGTCATGGAGGCCTCATGTGCCTCAACTACCATGTCCATATCTCCAGATGTCACAGTAGTAATACCCGACGTAGAAAGATCAGAGCCATGGCAGCATTCTTTGACAACTGTGGGAACCACAGACAGCTCTTGTAAAGAAGTGATGGCATGACTTGACAAGAGCTTGGACACAGAGCTCTCCTGAGAAATTGGCAATGCAACAGTTTTCAATTCAATATCTTCCTTAACATCATCTTCAATTGAACTAGCTGCTCTTGTTTTGTTACACATGTTCTCATCATCTTTCCCATCCGTAACTTCCATTCCACAATATTTATGCAGGATGCAGCTTGAGGTCAAATTAGCTGTACCTGGCTTTGAGGAATCCAACTCTTGGGATCTTTCTTCAACTATGATAGGAGCAAGAGGCATCTCTTTTATGGCACTGATAGCACTGCTGGGCAAAAACTTGGAGTCAGAGCTCTCCTGCAAAACTGACAGCATGGCAGATTCCAATACAGTGGTTTCCTCATCATACTTTCCAGGTGAGCAGGCCACTCTTGTTTTATTGGAAAGCTTCTTATCATCAACTGCATCCATGATGTCCATGTCTCCATGTCGTCTGCACAGAATGCGATGTGAGATCAAATTAACTTGACCTGACTTCTTCATGGTGTTGGACTTTTGGGGTCCTCCTTTGACAACGATAGGAGCTATAGGCATCTCCTTTGACGCAGTGATTGTACCATTTGGTAAAAATTTTGACGATTTGATCTCCGGACAAACTGGAGATGTTATAGCTTTTATTGCAGTAACTCCAACTGGCAGCATGATAGCTTTTGGTGCAGTGACTCCTTTGACATGCTTTCTGACTGAGCATACTGAACTTTTTTTACTAGAAACCTCAACATCATCAGCCTTATCCAAAGCATCCACTTCTCCACATTGCCTACGCAGAAGACAACTTGTTACAATTCCCTGACCAGAAGATTCAACTATCCGGAATGTCATTGTTTCACCAATACAAAATGATTCTTGTGGGCAAACATAGGTAGCTGCATCTTTTGATGGTTTTGACCGAAAAGGATCCTTCCTAACATTAGAACAGTAACTTGATTCTTTAACTTCATGACTTAGAAGGCCATCAAATAGTTTTCTGTGCTTCGCAGTTACACGACTACAGCATCCATTTGCACAACAAACATTCTCCCCTGATGATTTGATCATGCACGGTGGGCTCATTACTGTTGAAATTTCAGAATTTGAATAAAAGAAAGCATTTTTAGAACTACTCTCCTCCACTTCAAAGTTAATAGCACCAGTAACATTGCACCTTTCAGACACATTCCCTGTACCATTTCCAGAGAGAACCTCCATGAAAATACTATGTTCATCATGTGATCCTTCAAACCCATCATCAAACAAATACCCAATCTTTTCTCCGAAAGTTATCTTCATGGCATCCTCTTCCATGGGATCCCTCTCTGTCTTCATTATTTTGGGCAACATTTTGATAGCCTACTTATTCCAACATTTAAACATGAAATAAAGTTTCACAACCCCCTGATGTAAAACAAAAACCGTAATTCTGAAACTTCACAAAATGAAAACCCGAATCTACTTTGGTTGCACACCAAATGGAAAACCAATAAAACCCTCATCAGGGAAAAAGTCCCATTTATGACATTCGCCACTGCTAAGAAATACAACCAAAAAAGGTAAGTCAGGAAATTAATGCATTGACCTTGATGATGTTAAAATGAAAGAAGCCATTAAAAACCAAGTCTAAAATAAATAAATGTTCATTCATTACATTTATAAAATTACTCTCAAGAAAAATAAGCAGAGAATCTCCACAGAAATATTTGGGAAAACATAAACGAATTGCCCTCCCCCACCCATGCAACCCACATGTATACTAGAAAATGAAAAACAGATAGGGTGGGGGGTGGGGGAACACATGCAAAAAGTTCACCCATTGCCTTAATTCATACATGTACAACAGAGATCCCAATCTAACCATCCCATTAACCAGGAAAGTTTGCCCTCTGAAATGCCTGCATTTCTTGTTTCCTATTTATCAAGTTCACTTCACAGTTCTACAAGAATATCAAGCAAAATGGACCATTCCACCATTCAAAAAAAAAAAAAAATCCATGCATTCGATTCTCATCCTGCCTCCAGCAACCATTTCTTATGCCAGTAACTATGACCCATTCCTGTATAGGTCGCAATCATTTCTATTTTTTAGTTAAAATGTGATTAATTTCCAAAACAGCATTTTCCTTTCCAAGCGTCCAAAAAGACATGTAATTCCAGCAGATATGCTGGAAGGAAGTTGAAGATGGGAATCCATCAAATTACCTTGGCAATGGAGATTGGAATCCCAACGCCCTGTTTGGCTAGATGGAGATGAAAGCACTTATCCTATAAAATAACAATTCTTTTAACCAAAAATTTGAATCCTAAGTTCCACTTCTATACATTGAGAGGAAAACACTTTCCCAAGAAATAGTCATTTACTAACCCAAAACAAAAATGTTAAGCTCATTTTTATTTTGAGCTAAAAAAAAAAAACAAGTCGTTTTCAACAATAAGTACTTCCAAGGGTACTCCAAGAACAAGCAATAAAAACAAATCGTAAGAAATTTAAAAAATAATTAATATTATTAACTGAAAATCCCTAAGTCTCATATTTATGCAGAAACTCCCACCAGTTGAGGGGAAAAGAAAGGAGGGACTGCGAAATACCACATTTGGGACTCGATAACGTTGTGATAATAACTCACAAAGCAATCAAATCCCAATGCAGCAGAATACCAGCCAAGATCCCACAAATTCCAGCAAATGCAGGAAGGAAACTGAAAGAGAAATTGAAGAATTACCTGAGAATTGGAGATTGAAATCCCAAGAAGACGGAGAATTGGCGTTGGAGATAGAGTTCGGTTGGAGACGAGAGAGAGAGCTAGGGCGGTAAAAGGGCAAGGCCTTTGGCTTCATCTCCCCCTAAACATCTAACCCTTCTCTCTCTCTTTCTCTGACCGATATATACTAAAAAGTGTAGAGCTGCAGAAGTTGGAGAAGATGGGTCTAGGCCTCATATGCTCTCTCTTCCCAATTTCAACGCCCATCCTACCCACTTACTACTGTATTAACAGATAAACTTTCCTTTATTTTAACAGATAACTAAACAGTGTTTAATATTAAATTAATTTAATATCATGATTGTTTGGTGTGCTGATTCATTCATATATTACCTAGGTAATATTTGTATTCCTAATTTACATTGGAGGTGAGATTAATTCTACGAATACTCATGTACAGGAGTTAGAAAGAAGTCACATCTAAGATATGTAGTCTAATCCTAAAACTACCTTGGATGGACGGATTCTTAGTGAATATGGGAGTTCACAAACAAAATCGAATATGAATTTGTTTCCATCATTTTAGCCTTTAAGAGTTTGAGGAGCAAGGGTTCCCTTAGTGTATCTTTTGTTGTGAGGGACTTGTTATTATATATTTGTTTTGCTTTATATTTTTCCTGTTTTTTACTCCTTTATCTTGGATTCTGGTATAATTCTCATTTACTCAATCTTTTTTTAATGATTGAAGTTGTCATTATTTTAAAAAAAAATCTAAAAATTTAGATCAAGTGTTATTTCTACACTTTTCTTGACCCATATGGTCTTATCTTTTCTTTTCTTTTCTTTACCTCAACTTTTACTCACTTCGTATCATACTCCCTTCATCCCAAAATACTTGTCCTATTTTGAAATTTTTTATTTCGTAAGGATCATTTTCGTGCAGAGCGCGTCAAAAATGTATTAATAGATTTTCTGGTTCAAAAGAGGTCCGGCCGGTGTCTCTGTCTCTTTGTGTAGTTACTTTTCAATAATGTTTCCTAAGTATGCATTGTGTCTCATTTTGTAGTTACTTTTCAATAATGTTTCCTAAGTATGCAACAATGCATGATTGAGATAATGAGAGTCGGAGGTAAAAATAATTATAGAATGCCTTAACCTAATTGATATAATCTATAGGATAAGTTTGTGTGATTCTCTTAGTTTTCCATCAATTTTATGACATTAATGTTTTTCTATAAAAATGCATGAATTGTAATATTAAAAAACACAAGTCATTTTAGGAAGCCATTTTAGGATACAAGAGAACTTCAGTTTCATATTAAATGTTGCTAAATTTAGTTTCTCAAATTTTTAGAATTTTTGACATTTTTCAAATTTTCATCATATATTTTATTTGTATCAAATTTTTTAAAAAAAGTTCTAATACTTTATAAAGGACTATTTTTTAATAAAAATATGTTCATAATAAGATTTTATTTTTCTATTTTATTTTTATTTTTCCATTTTTCTAAAAAAATTAAAAATAGGATTTTATGTCACGTAATAGTTGCAAAATGGGGAATGTGTATCCTATCTCCAGTACGCCTGTACCGGCCAATACATATTGAAACTGAACACACTCCGATTTTCTGCCTCTACACATCTATTTTTAGGTGGAGGTGGTTAATTACCATTTGCTCCTGCATTTCCATTTGTTCGAACGAATTCCCAGTTCATTTCGCCATTAGTTCGAACAAATGGACACATATCCCATCTAATTTGATTAGTTCGAATGAATCTCCTTTATAAATCCATTGGTTCGAACGAATTAAACCGGTGAATAGTAACGTGGGTTACTGTTCACCCATCTGATTCATTTGAATGAATCAGCCTGATTCCTGATTCATTCGAATGAATCAGTTTTTTTTTAAATTTCAAAATTATTTTTTAAATACTGTATATTTTTAAAATTTCTCAAATTAAATATCAGACTAATTACTATAATCCGATAAAAATACTTTCAGACTTTAAGGTCTTTTGACACTCCTAAATATTTAAAACACAGTATTTTACAAATAAGGGTATCCCTAGGGTGTGTCGAAAACATATTTAGGAGTGTCAAAAGACCTTAAAGTCTTAAAGTATATTTATCAGGTTATCATAATTAGTCCGGATATTCAATTTGAGAAATTTTGGAAATACACAGTATTTAAAAAATAACTTTGAAGTTTTAAAAGAGATTTTATTATTTAATACACTATGCACATTATTTTTTAAGCACCATATATTTTTAAAATTTTTCAAATTAAATATTCGGACTAATTTTTCTAATCAATTATTTCTTATTTAATTCATCCACCGGTGAGTCCAATAGCTTCATAAAATTTAAAGACACATATATCAACCATTGCATTTAAAAATTAATGAACATATTATATTTTTAATTTTTAAGAGATAGGTATCTCATGTCTCAAATGATAGTAATTGTTGTCATCTTCATCATTGGTGTGACAATATTAGATCATTCCTCATAGAACGATACTACAAAACGCCCGGATGTTTTTGACACTCGGCACAAAGGTTCCATGTCCACTCAATGTTAAATCTAGTCTCGTAATTTTTTTCTTTTTGAAATTTAGATCTAACTGTTTACAATTTTTATTTGATGTGTCATCACAGTTAGATTAATGATCAAAATATTTATCCAAAGATTCATTCTCAACCTTAAAAAATTAGGGGCTAACATGATTTAGACCTTATGATATCTACCCATCAATATAATTTTTTCGATATCAGATAGAGCCCAGCATCTAACAGAACCTATCAAAACATCCAGAATTTTTAACTCATCCATCGGGTATGTACAAACCTCTCTATCCATACACAAGGTAAAATTACGCAGAATGACCTTTTGAGAGAGTGAGAATTAAACTCAAAATCTCTCACTTTGAGAGGTGGGTTCTTTGCCAATCACTCCAACTCCATTAAATTTCTCCTCTCGTCGTACTTATAATATAATTGTGAGATATACATATTTTTCTTATTTTTATATGGGAAAATTATAATAGAGTTTGGTGTAATGAACACTCCATTTTACATCAAACAACCGAATAAAATGTTTGAAATTTTGCTTTGAAAAAGGGGATAGCACCCATTTAGACATGAACACCCACCATTAATTAAAAATTGGAGTGCAAGTTTTACCATAACACCGAGATTCATTGAATTATGGCTTTTATTTTTTTATAAGATGTAAGATACGACACATGCAAAAACACAAATGTCATGTCCTTGAGTCACTAAAAAGCCAGTGTTGCTATTATTATTCTTAGCATATGACCGTTCTCTCTTCTTCAGCAGTTGGTTTCCCTCATCATTGGTGTCAGCTTCCAATGCATAGTCTCAAATTTGTGTAGAAAATTGCAGTATATCTAGTGTAAAATTTTAACAAGTGCTTTCGGAACTCTTAAGGTACGATAAAATTAATTCATGGAAGTTTAAACTTCCAACCTCTTCTACATAAAATGAAAAGCAACTAATTAAACGACACTGAGAGTAACATAACTGTTATTATTCTTACCCTATGACCGTTATCACCGTTATCTCTTCTTTAGTAGTTGATTTCCCTGCATCATCGGTGTCAGCTTCCATGTCAAAAGTTTGAAGTGACATGTTTTATGATAAATGTTGATTCTTTAATTGAATGCGGTGGGTTTTATCATTGGAGAGATATCAACTAATTCAACTTTTCTGTATCACTCTCTCTAACGCTTGTATCTAAGTATCTTTTCAATTATATCAAAACTATCGACGGTATTTTTAAATTTATTATATTTTTATTGATAAAGTACTATTATCATATTAATAATGTGTATTTATTGACACAATATTAAATTCTAGATAAATTTTTGTTAAATTCATGTTAAAAATACGATAAATAGTAATATCCCGATATTAATATTTCGAGAACGGTATTTGTGACTATGCTCGTGAATTCTTTCTATATTTATTTTGATATTAATTTGATAAAATTTATTAATTTAATTAATTAATTGTTTTACTATTAGATAAATATGAATTTTTAAAAACCTTAAAAAAATATGACCTAATTTATTTAATTAACATAAATTTTATAGGCTTTAAATACAAATATAATTCTTTCAAATCTATCCATTCATATAGGTCTAAGTGAAGTCATCATGCCGTCTTCATCAAACTTTGGTGCAATCTAATAATATGGGAAATTACTACTGATGTAAACTATAATAATGGTTGGCAGATATGAATATATGATCATTGTTGGTGTAAAATATAAGCAAATTACATTATCAGTGTGTTTTTTTTCCTCAGAGCGTTGATGCAATTTTTTATTGTTGATACAAATTAAATTCTTTAAAAAGTGTTTCATACATTTCCATGAGCATCAATAATTGACATAAATATTTAATAATAATAAAAAAATGTAAATCAACTTAAATGATTAAATCAAGGCTTTTAACACTAATGACAGTAGTGATGAAATTCTAGTTCATGCTTGTAATGCATAGTAATTCCCCAAATTGATGGCGCTCTTCTTAGATTTTAGTATTAGAATATTAATTTAAAATTATTGTTTAAATTCTGATAAAAATAAGTTTTGTTTAAGAATAATAAGAAAAATGCTTACACGTCAATAACTTAGCTTTTAAGAACAATAAAAGAAATGGAAAACGTTTCACAGGGATCCACGAGAGTCTGAATTCACACTCTCTTCTTCTCACACTCATCTATCTCTATTAGTTATATCTCTATTTAATTTAAATTCATTTCGAGTTGATCTCACTATTTTAACTAGTTTTTTGAACTCTTGAAAATCATAAACCTTTGAATTCAACAAACTTGATTTTATATGAAAAATATTATTCATAAAATGTCTTTAAAACTTACTTATTTTTATACATTGAACCCCACTCTTAAGATTCGAGCCCATCCCGAATTGTATTTTGTAAGATTCGAGCCCAATTTCAAACTCGAAATGGATATGTGGATTCATTCGAACTCAAGTTTCATTGGACTCAAAAGGAAATTCTTTGTATCATTCTATGAAATAAAATTATATATCATATAAATGTGGTTCAAATTTAAGTATTCGAATCAAACTCGGGCTTTCATATACTCGACATAGACTCGTGTTTTTTAATTAAGGTTTGATATTTATTATTTGAAAATGAGTTCAATCCAAATCCTGGTCAACCAAGTTTTTTTTATATATATTTTTCTATAAACTCAGAGGATCTTGATCTGATGGTCAAGCAACTCTTCTCATAATAGGAGGGTTGAGTTTGATTGACGCTCAAATTCCTCTCGACAACTTCCCATGAAATTAATTCTCATCACTTGAACCTAATATATATATATGGAAAGACCTGTAAACATTTCGAAAGATTAATTGGATAAAGTCCTTCAGAAGCCAGAACACCTTCAATTAAAAATAAAATAAAAAACCCAGCTAATTTGCACCTTGCCCCAAAGAGAGAGAGATGAAATGAAGTGCAGAGGACAAATTTCATGATGAAACTGTGGTTTTAATGTGTAAATGGGTGACTGACCACTCTCAATTTATTAAACATTCTTTTGTTTGATATCAATTTAAATAAAAATTCTTTTGTTTGATGTTATCTATCATTTCAAAGAAATTACAGTAAGTTTGATATGTATCATGACTTAATTTATTTATAATTTGACAATCTAATAATTTTAGAAAATTAAATAATTAGTTATTGATATGAAAATTAAAAATAAATCCATCTCACATAAAGAATGCATATCTAATTAAAATTAATTAAAACAGATGATTGAAACAGAACTTCATATTAATTATTCATTTCATTACCTAAATCAAACATGTAAATATATTTAGATGAAATTTATTTGTTTTAGTTGAAATATTGATAATTCTTATTTTATTTTATTAGAGTTAGTAGACTATGTGTTATAAAAGTTAAATTTATGTCATAAAAATTCTTTTATTTTCATGACTCAGCTAGTGAGGTTAGACTTTTTTTTTTCTCTCTCCAAAAAATTGCATGCGTTGTGGAGGGCTTGTGACTTCATATCTGCATGCTTCGGATAATTTTTTCAAATATTTAGAAATAATTATATATATATATATTAAAAAAATCTCTCTTTATTTCATTTATCATATGCTATATAGATTTTAACTTGTCAGTTTAAAAATGATGTTGGACATGGCTATGGATTAGATTCTACCGTACAAAATGATTTTTAGATTCTAATATCGAATATGATCTTTAGGATTATAAATTTCTAATGTATTAAATTTATATATATATATATATATATATTTTTTTTTTTTTAACTATCCATAATCATGATTTTCTACTCTTTTAATTTCGACACATTAGTACTATGTTGCTTGGATGTTTAAGAAATCAAGGTGCACTCAGAGGTGAAACTCGGGTTGGTCATACCCGGTTTGACTAAACTGAGCCCAACCCATATTATATCTAGGGGTCGAAAATTGGGTGGAATTGATATTTCGGCCGAATTTTTCATATCGGCTGAGATTTTTTCTCTCTTCAATTTTTTTTTTTGGAAATTTCGGTGGATTTTTTTTTTGAAAAAATTCATTTAAAAAAATAAAAAGACTGTTTTTAAGATATATATATATATATATATATATATCGGCAGATTTCTAGGCCGATATTCATCCGATATGGGCAAATATTAGCTGAGATAACGGTCGGGCCTACAACCGATATGAGGTTTTTTTTTTAAAAAAAAGACATCAGCCGATTTTTTTTTCCCCAAATTATATCTAAGTGAACCCGATCCAAGTTGATCTGACTTAAAAGCCCGAGTCTTGTAACCTAATCCGATCCAAATCTAATTTAAGAAACTGAATCGATCCAAGAAATAAAGTTTATTAATAAACAACATGATTATCAATTATATATAAACAACACGATTATCAAATATATTTATACATATGGATATTAAGTTGGGTCAGTTTTTCAAAAGACAAACCAAGCCGAGCCTAATTTAATTGGTCATTTTTATCTTTCAACCCAACCCAACCCTATGATAAAAGAATATACAATTCAACCCACCTACTTTTTGGGTTGGGTCAAGTGAATGGTAGGATTGGATTTAACGTCTATATATGCCTCAAAAAATAAGTAGAAATAGTGAATTCTGAAAGATCCGACTCGAACCCAATATAAATCGAAGAAAATTCAAACTCAAAGAAGCCTGATGTCTAAAGAGAACCACAGATCAATTTCGACAAAATAAAGCATTTTGATCACTTATCTCGGATATACAGGCAAATGAAACTTCGAAAGGATGAACCAAAATCCAAAATTCTCACCGAAATAATAGAATGAGGGCAATAGCTTCCTTACGTGAAATTAACAACACGCAAAATTCATCAAAGAAGCTAAGAATTCTATACTTCTAAAATTAATTTTCTTAATACAATTCTAAGAACTAGAAATTAAATTAACTCAATGCTTGGACAAAAAATAATTATAGAACTAGAAATTACAACTAAAACATAAACTAGAAGAACACTAGAAAACCAAACAAAAACTTAAAAGAGAGAACTCAAAACTTGAACAAAAGCGAAACTTGAATTGATTTTGTGTGTTTGTATGATGGCCCAAAGCTTATATTTATACACAATTGAAAGAAAATAATTACAGATGATGCCATCCATCTTAGTCATCCATTCCCACCTAATTTAGGTGAGATTAAATCCTAACCATACAAAACATTCTAAAACTATGATTGCTTTTTCCTTTTCCTTTCCTCTTTGGTTCATTTTTTTTTTTTTTGCTTTTTGGGACTACTTCTTGCATGTATATGAGCAACGAAATTCGAAATGGACACCTTGTTCCTTGGATTTGGGTCTCTAATTGGGCCAATTATGCATCGAAACAATTTAATTGGGCAATTGGATCCATATATCATAATCTTAGGCTGATTTTCCATCAATTTGAGTGGCTTTTGAGCTTCGAATTGCGGGTCTTGGTTACAAATAAATTCTTCACACTCAATTGATGTTAATTGAGCAATTTCATCACCCAATTCATCTTGAAGGTAATGCAATTGAGGACGGTATTCAATAATTTTATGTATGAAATATTTAATTTCTCCCGAATCATAAATCAAATCTTTCATGTTGGAGAAACTATATCTTCATCTTCAATCGACAAATGATCTTCAATTCTTCTAACTGAGCTTGTGATGCCCTCACTCGCAGGGGGGTAAAAAAAGGAATCTGATACTGTATCTGCCATTTTGCATTAACTCTTTCTCCAATTTTTTTTTTAGAAAAATTACAAAAAATATCAAAAAGGGAAAAAACAGAAACCAGTATGGGTATATTTTTGTTAGAAAAGATCATTTTATAGAGTATTAGACCCTTGAGAGCCAAAATTTTAAAAGGAATAAAATATATCCTAAAAATTTGAAAAATATCAACATTTTTTTCTCTAGTATCCCATAATAACATGTATTTTCTATTACAATTCATTAATTTTTTCGTAAAAGAATCTGAATTTTATGAAAATGTTAAAATATCAGAAAAATCATATAAACACCCTAAAAGCTATATCAATCACATTGAATGCCCTTCATTTAATTCCAAAAAAATTTGTATAACATTTCTTTAAATTTTTTTCACAAGAAACCCCAAAAGAAAAATTATCTTAGAAAACCCAGATTTCATGATTTTTTTGAAAAAAACTTGGAAATCACACAAACACTCTACAATTTCATAGATACTCAATATCATTTAATTAAATTGTTTTCACAAAAAAAACCCAACATTGGAATTATCTTAAAGCAAAAACTCAAAAGAATGGATGAAAATAACTTAAAATTGACAAATCTAAAGAGAAAAGAAAATTGTTCAAATGTACAAATAACCTTCATAGTTTAAGAACTCACTTCTAAATGTTTTTAATTCATACCTGATGTAAGATTCAAACAAAAAATTTCACAATAAAAAAATTATGAATTATAATATAAGATACACGTCATTAGGAGATCTTTGAGAACATGAAGTTTATATTAGGTATTTCTCATTTTGGTTTCCTCACTTAAAATTTTTAGACATTTTCTAAAGTTTTAGGCTATTTTTTTCAAAATTTCAGAACATATCAAAATTTCGATTTTTAAGGGTCTAAAACTCCATGAAAATAACAATTACATTTTAAAATAATTGCTCACCCTAGATTTTCCATTTTTCTTATTTTTTTGTTATTTTTCTATCTTTTATTTCCAATTGAAAAAAATTAAAAAAAAGAAGAAGAGAGAGAAAGTGAATATGCTATGTAACACTAATACGCTACGTATCACCGATACATGTGTAGCAGCGATATGTATTGCCCAAGCTATATTTTGACCCTTGTGCCAAATAATATAAAAGACAACAATATTGTTGAAATAAATAACTTAGATGAACAATCTCTGAATTATTATACAAGGAAAATAATAAACATAAGCAGATACCATTGTGATGCTTTTGATGGATTCTTGTCCCTCCCAGTAAAATGGCTCTCGGGAATTTAGATTGGGCTGCCAAAACCACCAAAAGTTTCTAAAGCAGAAGAGCTTTGGCATGTTATTTCATTTGATTTCCATCTCTTTTTGAGCTCTTCATATTCTGCATTTTCCAGTGCTCTTGCCCCTACTCTACTCTTCCAAACTTGGGTTGCCTTCAAAAGCTCCTTTTCAGCTGCTCTCATCATAGAATCCAACTCCCAATCCAAATCCAAATCAAAACCCAAGTCCAATTTCAAATTCAAATTCACCAGCTCCTTCTCCCATGGTATCAAGGCATCTGACATCTCACATTCACCTGTTTTTCCCTGTTTCTCATCGAGCATTTTCAGAAACTCATCCTCCACCTGACTGATTTCAGATTCTTCGTAAGAATTCTCAATGAGGAATACCTTGTCTTTGCCAAATCCTTCATCTTTTCCCTCCTCAGACCCGAAACTCAGTGAATTATCGGAAGGAGGCCTCCGTGATCGAGTGCGTACTAGTTCTTTCTCAATTGTTATGAAGCCTTCTTCATCATTATCTACGCAGAAGCGGGTTCCAGTTGAATTTTCAATTGTGATGAAGCCGATATCAGATCCACGAGATGAAACTCCTCTGGTTGAACTGGCGAGCGAACGATTTCTGCAACATTTCAGATCAGGGAAGCAGGAAAAACACTTGCTTTTGCTCTGTTTTTGGCCTACATGGATTCAAAAACAGTGAGGAAGATTCAAACATTCAATTCAGCAATTAAAATCGTTTGCTTCTCTGTGAATTTTTTTGCATGAGAATTCAGTCTATGCAATTTAATGCACATGCCCATCAAAGAGGTGGCCAGCAATCCGAATTCCGCCAGTCAGTATATTTATTGGAGATCATATTTAGTTACCCACCTGTGGTTACTGGTTGCTTAATTTGATTAAGTTTTGATATGAATGGCCCACCTCGAACCAAGCTCTGCATGTATTAATTATGATCGAGAGGTCCAAAACAGTACTGAATACTGATGGATATCTACATCGACATGCCCGATTGGATGATAAAGATGGTTTTGGGGTTCAGCTTATAGTTTATGCTTTAAATACATATCTTCAATTCTATTGGTATCTTATAAAATGCAAGTGGAGAAATTCTTGACCTCCCCCTTCACAGCCAATGTGGGACTCGTTCGTTGTCCTAATAATCTCCCCTCGAACGAGCTCTCTAGTGGATAGAATGTTGCCGCTCATCCCGTCTGACTAGGGTATCTCGTGAGTCTATATGCGTTGATATGGGGATATAACTCTGATACTACTTGTTAGAACTGGGTATCCACTAATAGGTGGAATGACCCAAGTCCCATACAACTTCCTAGATCTCTCCCTCACAACCAATATGGGACTCGTTCTCTGCCCCAACAGGTTTCACCAATTTATATTTAGCTAAGCAGCTCAAGAAGAAAATCTTGTTTCATTACACCGTAAAAACTGCATGATAGTAAGGTACCTAGCATATGGACAATTTTTGTAAAGAGGAATCATACTACAGGCAGTCAAGGAAAATGTTTCAGTTTACAGTGTCTGAAATTCTCACCGGTTGAATCACATCGCAAGTGCTGAAATTCAGGTGATTCAGCTGCTATGATAGTATAATAAAAGCTCACAGTGAGTGTCGATCCCTCTGCAATTCCACAGAGATTGAAACTCATCGTCTTCCCACCAAATTTTGAATTTGAATTCTCAATCGAAGCCATCTCACTCAAATCCACTCGGAACGTTCCCAAATCACATTCTTTTGAATCAACCGAAGAGACCCAAACGTCGAAACTCTTCAAGCTACCTGGGGACTTCATTCTGCAGTAATGTAAGAAAATCTCATCAAAGCTTGCAATCCCTTCGTAGGCATGAACTTGCATTGTTTCTTCTCCTTCCCACCCTTTTGTTTTCCACCCCACAGTTAGAGCTTGACCATTCATAGAAACTGGCAAGTCCCGTATCTGATGCACTTGCAAACACACTAAGCATCTCGGCTGCGGTCTTTTTATATCGGCCAAGGTTAGCAATCCTTTCCACTTCTGAAAGCAGAACACCCGTCTCTGTTTCCCACAATTCGGCGAATCCTCCTTCATTGCCTTCTTTTCCAAAGGCAAATGAGTGAGCATGGCTTTAAATCGGTTGCCTAATACCATAGATTCATCTTGTAGTGGTTGTTGTGGATGCGGCTGACCGAGGAGATTGAGTTCTTCAAGAAGGTTAGATCCCTGCTGGGTTTTGCTGTTCATCTTTCAATGTTTCAAACACTGGTAGATAAGCTCTTAATAACAGAGGGATTTGGGAACAAGCATGGATCAATATGATTAATCTCACACTTCGGACTATAAAGAATCATATGAAGGAGAAGTCGGATTTCCTTCTACATGGGCACAGGGGATGAAAAAAGAGATCATATGTTGGGAAAGGAGGGAGCAGTGTTAGGAAATCTACCTGTAAGACTAGGAATTTATTAGTAAACTTAAAAGGGTAATGGTGGGTTTTGCAAGTGATTGAGTGGCAATGAGAATAAAGAAAGGATGATTGAGAACATAATCATGAACAAAGAGAGTTGGGAGACTGAGATCAGCATGAGGTGATGATTTCCCACATGCAACGTGTATGTTAATGCATGATTGATTAAAAATTCGAAATGATTCAGGGCGAGTCACTCTTAGTTTATTCGACTTGACAAGATTTTAAGTCGAGCGAGTTGTCGAGTTTTTCTGAGTTTTCAATCTTTTTCTTAAAAGCTTTGACTGATTTTTTCCACTCAATGGGATTTGAAATTGAGTCTAGTAGGATCCCAACTTGCACTCAAATCTCTTTGATGGCCGGAGAACAGACATTTAAGAAGAAAGATATGAACAACTATCCATCTCCAACACACAGCAAATCAAAGATTTGATGAATTGCTATGATGTATAATCTTGAAGATTGTTTTGCACATGGACAATGCATTTAAGACCCGTTACGATCTAAAGTTAAGATTATCATTGATCTGTGAACCTGCTTGTACAAACTGGAAACCTGAAGAACCTGCAACTTTACAGGCTAAGCATTTTGTAGTTTATATTGTTTGTTTACCTTTCTTTTCCAAGAAATCTAAAAGAAAGAGCTCAATTGATTGCAGGAACATAAAGCATCAGATTATGTTAATTCAAACATTCAACATAATGAAAATGGAACTGTCGGTAATTTTAGGTCAGAGATGGACATGGGCATGGCGTTCTGATAATAAGGGCTACACGAAACTCAAAAGGGTTGGCGTGATGGTCAATAATTCATCTCATGAAGCAGAGTCATTTATTTGATTCACGTTTAAGCTCAAAGGACCACTCCCCGTAGCTTTACTAGTATGTGCAGATTGAGAGGTTCTTAGATGTCCTAGCGGTTAGTTGGGTGAGACACCTAGAAACCTTCAGTCATAAAAAGATAAAAAGAAAAAAAGAAAAAGGGCCACACGATTTGTCATTTTATCTACTTATCATCATCTAAGTGTGAAAAATACTTCGGTGTCTCTTATTATAAAAAACACCGTTAACAATTCCCTTTTAGGGGCTTTTTTTAGGAGCATTTAAGGAGTTGGATTGGACTCTCAAGGCCTGATGCATTGGGTCTTGGGAAGATTTGATATTAAGATTTTTTCCATAAAGGACTCTATGCTTGGAATCCATGGTTGAAAGTCTCTAATTTTTTAAAATTTTATGAAGTCTATACCTAATGGTTAATCTCTCTATAATTCATGTTTATAAGAAATTTAAATCATCTGAACTTTTTTTTTATGACCAAAGTGTCGCTTCTTAGAGAACCTAACTAATTATTGGAGCATGTACAAACTTCCCTACCATATACACTGAATAACTCTATAAGGAGTGAACCTTTGAGGTGGAGTTGCAATTGAGCTCAAGACTCTTACTTCTTAAGTTGGGTTCCTGATGATAACTCTAACCCCTTTGGATTACCATCCAGATTATTCTATTTTGTCATTTTTAATCCATATTTACACACTTGCACTAGGCAAGCTCCAAATTTAATTTTTGATTGGAGTTACAACTATCACTGCATTGAAACTAATTTTCTTATTATCATTTATTTTCTAATTCTAAATTTGGAGTTATTATCTTCCTATCTAGCTATATTTTGGAGAACTGCTAAATCATGAAAATAAGTTTTTTTTTTTAATATTCTACTTCTCAAGTGACAGTAACTTCCAAGTATACCCGGCAGTAGACATCTAAAAATATTGAGGTAGAAAGTGGTTGACCATTAGTCAACAAGTGATGAAGGGCATTTCTAAAATTTACTACTTATTCAAATAAATTTGAAAAGTAGAGACGTTTAAGCAGGGTATAAATCTCGGCCGATATTGTACATATCGGCTGAGATATCTTGGGTTTTTGATGGCCGAGATATTTCGGCCGATATTATCGGGCCGATACACATTTATACAGTCGATATTTGTCAAAAAAAATTTAGAAGAGAGAGAGATCTCGACCGAGATATGAGATACCAAGATATTGGCCGAGACACCAATATCTCGGTAAAAACGATTTTTTTACCCCTGCGTTTAAGAAAAAAATCCTTTATCTGCAGGTCTACCAAGTCCATATTATAAGAAACCCTGGCCCTAGATTCGACCTTTAAGCCTATACACCAGGCACACACTGGTCCATTTTTAAATTATCCACACATACTTTATGATTCTAACTTTATTGTGTAAATGATTCGGAGCTATCTTGTGAATGTTGATGGGTGTCAAAATAAGGGGTAGCAATAGAATATTTTGAATTTGGTTGAGTCAAATTGGCAATAGGTAATAATACATATTTTTTTATCTGATTTGGTATGACCTAACTTAATTCAAATTTCAATTTATTAAACTTACTCGATCTGATTTGAATTTTTATCAAAAGAAAAATTGAGATAAAATAAATTTAATTAAAAATAAAAGATAGGAAGATTTTTCTTTCACAAGAGAGTATTGGATAATGAGAAATCGAGGAAATAGATAGATCGGTAAAAGTGTATAACCAATGGGCCAAAAACTAGGAACTTAAAACCGTAAGGGATTGGCCTCGGAGTTGAGACACAAGATTTCAGGATTGAGGTCTTGAGTTCAATTCCTTATGACTCTAATGAAGGACCACTCACCGTAGACTTACTTGGTATGTGCGGATTGAGAGGGTTTTCACACACCTCGAGTGACTAGTCTGATGCGACGCCTGAACACCTTCGGATCTCAAAAAAAAAAAAAAAAAAACTTAAGAACTTAAAATGGCGACTTTGTGATCAAAGTCGGATCGAATTTGGGTCTAGGGCTCCTCAACTGAACTCGGTTGGGCCAAATTAAACTTTTAGACTATGAATGACTCCAAATTCGGCTTTTTCAAACTGAATTAAATTGAGTCAATGAGTCGAGTCAGAAATTACCACACCTAGCCAAAATCTTTGACAAAATTCAAATTGAAGCCCATTTGTGCACTCATCCATGAAACTGGGAGAGGCCAGCGCCTCTCATGGACCGGGCATATTTTGGAGAAAATGAGCATAGGCCTACTGCAAAAATTTTGAATTTAAGTTTTTGATATTTTAAACTTAATTAATAATCAACACAAGTCAGATAGATGCGACATCAATGACCAATTCTACCCGAATCTGACCCAAAGTGAACGCTAGTTTCATTTATACTTTTAGGCCTTTGTGTCTTGAAAGGCCCAACTGTTTAGAGTTATAGCCGGCTAGCCCTAAGGTAATTTGGGCTAAGGCCTGGATTGCAATTATAGGGCCTGTGCTCAAATTGGGCCCACTTAGGTCTAAATTATTTAAAGTTGGGCTTATATCTTAAAAAATAAGTTAAGGTCCAATTTCCGTAACCTTACATAATTTGCTACCATTAGTCGCATAAAGTTTTGGTAAAATTTATCATTTGAATTAAAAAGTCTTTTCCATCATATAAATCATCATTATAACCACTAGTTCGATTACATCCATTACATTAATCAAGTTTCATATTTTTTGTTTTATTTCTAATTAACTCATCATATAAAAGTAAAAAATTATAAAATCAAAGCAATCTACAAATTTTAGGTTCTATCACTCCTAATAAAATCAATTCCTCACAATATGGGTACTAGGGTTGGGAAGCGAGGAGTGATGAGAGAATTTATAGATAATTATGAGTAAGCTCAAGTGGGAATCATTTAATGACATATAGAGATGAAGATTTTTAATTAACTAATTAATATATTATCTTAATGTAATAATATAATATTAGATATCACAGGTCATTGGGTTAACTCTAGCTTCGGGTCAGGACGGGTCAAGCCCTAAAAGTTCAAGGCCCAGTCCCGACCTAAATTTAAAGTGGGGCATAATTTTTGAGCTTGAATTCAAGCTTGGGCCTTTGACTTGAGTAGATCAAGGTTCCAAAATTCTGGGGTCGAGCCAGGTTGAGCTTCTATCCAGCGATTTCATGTAGCCCAAAGATGATGATCAAACTTTATTCACTTGCTGTGACCATGGACCATGAACAGATTCTATTTCCACACCATCTTCACCAGGACTTGCATTCATAAATCACAATGAGGAAAGAAGAAAACATAACATTATCAACTGGTAAGGATAAGAGAATGAGAGGTAAAGGGAATGAAGGAAAAAGAACCTACGGAAATGTGACTTGAAAGTTGAACCAATACTTAGGGTGAGAAAAATGGTCCCTTAGTTAGTCCTTAAGGTGATGGTATCAATGTTGTGATCTGGGACTAGTCTAAAAAAGAAAGCCACCAGAGGCCAGGATTGCAGTCGATGCAGGTGGGAACCAAAACAACGTATGCATATGCAGCAGATCTGGGCACACGCATTACTCCATTGTGCAGGATGCTAAGTGACGAACGATAGGTGTCCCCTCTCCCTCTGCCAGACGAGATTCCTTCGACAGAGGGAGAGAAGAGGATCTCTCAAACGGTGGTCTTCTCTCAAGTTACGATCGTGGTTTGACTGATACCATGTTAGAAACTGAGAAACTGTATTCAATAAGGAGTATTATACAATTATATATAGCCTCTAGCCAACCCTAGGGCTATTACACTTCTAATTTAATCTTAACTCAAATACATCTCTTAATAGATATTAACGCAAACTAGAATCCTAATTCTAATATATTCAACAGTGAATAGAACCGCACGGAACAATGAACGAAGAAATAAATCGTAAGGTCAAACACACACAAGACACATGTTTTACGTGGTTCCCTTTTGGTACGTCCGTTGGTTCAAAACCAGATCTATTATGCTCAAAGGCAAAATGACGACGAAGATACGGCCGTGCTTGTTACAATTTTCGCTCTCTCACTTCTCTCACGAAAAGAGACATCATGTATTGCCCTAATTAGGACTACAACGTATGAATTGCGAAAATTACAAAATTGCCCTCTATTAAAAATTTCGACCCCCGAACGGACTAGTGGGGATAGGATTACCAATAAATATTTGACAGTCAGACTCCACAAACTTAACACCCTATTGGCCTTTTGCTTGCACCAATGATGTCCCCTTATGAAACAGGGTTTTGAGTTCAATTCACGCTCAACTTCAATGGGCCATCTCTGTAGACTTAACTTGTGTGTATAGATCGGAAGGTTAATACATGCCTGTAGTATTAAATCTCACCTCCAATGTGGAGTTAGGATACTCACGTTATAAAAAAAAAATGGTTAAATAGCATTAAATGGAATCACTTTAGATTTATTTGAAATCTAGAGTGGAGTGGCCCAAGTCACCTTAGTGAAATGAGCTATATTAAATGTGCTTCCCTGTGGTTAATGATTTGAGTTGAAAAGTATAGAGGGACGGTTGGAATAGGATAGAGAGATTTAGGATCCTCTAGTGTTACAACACTGCACAATTTTTGGTATCATCAATCATTGATTGACTTGTTGATAAATTTAGAGGTGAATTTGTCATATTAAAAAAAATTTAACAACTATCATGGGCTTAAAATGACCAAACCACCATTGAATTTCCTTACTTGGCATCTACTGATTACTAGTACAACAAATTATGTGGTGCTATGGCACTAGAGGATCGAGATGAAGATATAGGGATTGAGTGGTTATTGGTGAGGGCATGCAAAAATATACAAAAATACGGTTTGAGCGGTTTTTAATATTATTTTTAAGATAATTAAAATATTGCAACATCTTTCCACTCTTATGACCTAATTAAAATGTCAATGTATTTGTCACTTAAATATTTAGAGTAAAATTATTATATTATTTTCTAATGGTGTTATTTTTATATTTTTTTCATTTAAAATAGATTTAGATGTGATTTTATTTAAATACAATACCGTGTCTCAATATTTTTTTTTGAGATTGTTGTGTCCAACAACTTGTACTTGCGCACCGCCACTATGAAGTATGAACTTACACACAAGCAACTTAGTAGATGTTGTTTGGTCATTGTCAAATTGTCTAAGTTGGAGGTGTTCGTAAGAACCAAATTTAGATTCCAATTTGCTTGCTGAACATGGTTGAGACTTGGATATTATCACGTAGTAGCTGAATGAATTTGAAATAGGCAATTGAACCTATACCTTAGTATCTTTTCAATGTGAAACTCTATAGAGAATGAGTTATGGGGAATCGACAATGAGAATGGTTTGATTAGAAATCAAATGATCAGATGAAATGTACAGGAGACCACATGACTAGATCTCTTGAGCCCACATGGGGTAATATGGGACTTGACTTTGATATCACTTGTTAGGACTTGGGTTTCCAGTCTAAAAGACTAGTCTGTTAGGTGGAGTGACTTAGATCTTCTTCTATACTTCCAATATGAAACTCGTTCGCAGCAGCGCTAACATTTCTTTGTATAGCTCATTTCATGGGATAAAATGATTTGATAAGTATCTTTAAACCCATTCTTTGTAAATTTTTTTTTCTAAAAGTATGACTAATAGCATGCATACAAGTGTCTTGACATTGAATTTAGTATTTGTGAAGAATTTCTAGAGTCACTGGTATGAACAGAAATGGTTTAAGGGTTCACTAGTCGCCTACTCACGTCAAACATGTGGAGCTGTTTTATATGCTTTGTGGAGATTCCACATTCTCTCTGTATATTCTACAATATTATAATTTTTTAGATACTAACATCTTTTATTTTCTCTCTCTTTATTTTATTTTTACCTTATAAACTTTAAAAGTTGAGGGTACAAAAAGCCTTTTAGTGTGCAATGTACAATCTAATTTTAAAAAATATTGAGATTTATTATTGAGTTAATATAAAATAATAATTTCACGTATTCCATCAACTCTGGACCTTTTGAAGTATTGTTTAAGTGCTCAATAGACAATAATTGGTATTACATCTTTGTGTTTGAATCTAATGAAAGCAACTAGAGGTGAAAATTGACTATTAAATGATACAAAATGATAATTAGTTGAATGAGGAGTCATCAATGAAATGGAGCTTTTGTCTTGATCCCTTCATTTATTGTCACTAGGGATGGTAATGGGCTGGGCTCAAGTATGGCAAGCTTGAGCCCAATTAACAAGTGAAAAATTCATGTTTGGACTAAGTTTCATTGGCAACTGAAAAGTCTCCGCTAGGCGTGAGCCCGATCATCCTGATTGAAAGCCCGACCCATATATGATGTTGAAAAAGAGTATTTTTATACAAAATATTTGGTTTAAAAAGATAAAACTCAAAGTACATTTTATTTCTCTAAGATATGAGTTTTAATTATATCTAATTATTAAATTATTAAAACCCACATTAAATAAATTGTATAATAGTTTAATGAGTTCAAATGAAATATGAAACTAGATAACAATGCACCTTACTACATTTTCATTTCTAAATCATATTTATTGTTTTATAATTTTCACTGCAACTTCAATTCATTAAGATATTTTCATGGGTCTCTAAAATGGTGTAAAAACTTCATAAAATCTATATACAAATCAAAGAGAGGAAATGCCTGTTTTTCATTTTCTTCTCATAAATATAAGCACTTTGAATCAAAACAACCTTCAGATGGTGAAGCTATTATTTTTCAACTTCCCTATTATGTGCAAGGAGAAATCCTCAAAAAAAAATGACAAGTGACAAAGTTATGTGTGAGTTGGTATACAAAGAGTTCATAACTTATCAGAAGACACTTCTTTCAAGAATGTTTTAGAGAATTTATTCTTAATTTTATGTATACCTTTTTTTTTTTTTCTTTTTTTTTCATTTTCCTTTGTTTTTTTTTTTTTTAATTTACAAATGTGAAATTGCAGGAAACATAATGTAAAACTCCTACGAATGATACCTACTGCCCTTAGAACACACGAAGTGAACTTGAGTAACTTTTCTTTTTAGGGTTTTGTGTGCCTTATGGGCTAAATTGTATTGTAAAATGATTGTTTGTAAATCAACATTTGAGGTACCGTCTCACATACTTGAACATGACCCTGACTAATTGGGGTGGGGGGGATGGTCTGTTGAAAAAACATGATTTGATAGATTTGGTCAAAGTAATTTTTGAGAACTTCAGCATTATTTTATTAAATAAAATTTTTATCAATTATTTTATTTGATAGATCTTAGATCTAGCTGTATAGATAATATCATGTATTTACCGGCACCGAAACCATTTCATATAGGGTATCCATGTTGTCCAACAAAATGGCCCATAAATTTCATTTGGTATATTGTATTATCAAGATTTTCATGAGTGCATATAATTATGTTGTAAATTATCAGGATCACCAAGTCACAAGCATTGTGTTCAAAGTTTGAACTCGAAATCTAGGTCGCCTTGGGAATGGCCAGGTGAATCTTGGCTCATGTTTTGGTTAGGAATGTCTAGGGCTGACCTTGACTATATGTCGAGTATGCCGCCGTCTAAGGCTTCTACCAATGCGACCAATTACTTTACTCACAATCTTAGAATCCCTGAAATTTCAGGGTCTGCACTGCGTCTAGAGCCCCTGAGATTTCAGAGGATAGCAGGGCCAACATTGGAAATGTCAATAGGAGTGAAAATATAACCTTTTTCTATACTAGTCAAGTTTTAAGTCTAGTCAAACTAATTTTTATTATTGACAAAGTTTTATTCTTCTATTGGAGTTTTCTTAACATGCCTATCTTCACCTCATATTGGTGATGAGACTAATCACACTAGCATGTGTAATCCTCTCAATCTATACACACTGAATAAGTTTATGAAAAATAACCTCATAGAGAGTGGCCTAGAGAAGTTTGAACGTGAAATATGTTAGGACCTTTTGAATTAAGTATTAGAGTCCTTCAGCTAATTGAATTAAGTCAGTTGATTCTGCAATTAAACATGTCTTAAGATACTTTTTTTTTGAGTTTTTAAACTTTTTTACTGTTGATGGGTGAAATATGGTTCACTAGTGGAAGTGGTTTTACCAAATTTTTAATTTTTTTTTTTAATCCAAACAAGCAGGTGAACACAGTACGCCTTGCTAAGGTGAAAGATGAAACTATTCTCTTCAATACCATTTAATTTAGTAGTTTCTTACTTTCTTCCACTGGGCATCAAGGAGGTGCAATTAAGAGTTTTAACATTCAGAGGATGTTTGTCGATTTCTTTGAAAATTATTTTCATAAAAATTTTATCTTTTGATGCAATTCATGTTCTCCGACGTATGTCATAAATTACGGTATCATATTGGGCCATAGAAACACAATGTTAATAAATTTTATTTTACAAAATTGAATAAGATGTTGTGTTATCAAGAAAGATAAATCTCTCTTTCCTTCATTAAATTATTCTCTCCTTCCATAAAAAATGGATTCTTTGAAAGAAGAAAAAAATGTCTCATATTTTATGCTTTTAGCAAAAGACCTTATCCCGTAAAAAAAAAAAAAAGAGAAATTCTTTACTTAAGTCTGATAATCCAATGAAATTTACATTTGTGGTGATCTCACGTATTGGGATGCCAAAATAGCATTCTTGAGTGAAGAAAGAGAAAAACTGCCATTTCATTCTAATGTAGCAGTTTTTTTTGTCTTCATTTCATTTTTTACTTTGAATTTTTTTTTTACCAATGTAGTATTTTAATATGAATCAAACCATTCAGGAAACTGTTTCTTAACAGTATCCATTCTATTACACCCAATCTGTTATCTTTTTTTTTTCTTCATTTTTTTTAAGGTCAAGAGATGTATAGACATCACATCTGACTAGTCTCGAGGAGTGTGTGAAAACTCCACTATCGGCACACACTGGATAATTCAATAAAACCTTATTCTATACACATTCCTATGAGAAGTGGCCCTTCATTGGAGCTCCCATGGTTTGAATACCAAGACCTCCCTCTAAAGATTTTGCTCTCAAACCAACTGGGATGACCCCTTGGGTTATCTTTTTTTCTTCATTTGCCATTGACAACAATGTACTATGTAACCCGCATAGATAATTCAGTTAGTCTAAACTTCTAGGATTAGACTAGAGATTTTTAGTTTGACTCTTCTTGGACTTACCTGATACACAAAACTTACAGATGGTTTCATATATCCGTGAGATCCGTCTCACCTCCAGTGTTGGGGAATATCCATATTATAAAAAGAAAACCTTAAAAATGTAAATGGGTGGTGCTATTATAGGATGCTGCTGTGTTTTATGCTTGAGTAGAGGTTTGATTATGTAATCAATTGTGGAAAATCATAGTTGCACTTGACTTTTTGTCCGCAATGAAATATACATTATATTTCTAAAGATACAATCAAATTATTTTGCTGATTTTCAATCCAAAACAAGCTTGAGGCCCCATGCATCATACCTTAAGACTCTCCCTTTTCTTCATTGAATTACACAAATGCAGGAATTCCTCACTCCCTCAATTTCCCCATCCTCCATTGCACTGTAGAATTTCATAAGAAAAATGGAAGGGATGAGAGTACCAATAGGAGTAATATTTAGTTTTAGACATCACACTCAAAAGCAATTCAAATACAAATGGTTTTGAGTTTTTCTTAGTTCCTTATTCCTAATGGTCATAAATAGATTCAAGTTTTTTAATGTAACCCAAACAAATCCATCCATGAGTGAAATTTGAAGGAAACACAAACTCAAAGAAGAAGAAGAGATGGGTAATTTTACCTTGATTGGAACTCTTGAACATGGGCAAGATCCTTGCCATGGGCATCTGGCCAACTGACCTTTCTCCTTCCATTCCTCACCTGAGCCTCTTCTACTGCTGTTGTTTTCTTTAGATTACTCTTGAGGGGAAGTCCTTCTATTGACACTTGAGTTGGTTTAGCACTGCTGCTGCTGCCTCTGCGGCCACCGTGATCGGTATTGTTGCTTGTAACTGGAAGGACCATAGCTTCTTGAGTAGAAATTGGTTGCTTGTGAGGAAGATCATGGCTATTGTTGCTGCTGCTGCTATTGGGATTGTGCCTGCTTGTTACATAACAAGAGCACACAACAGAGGTGCACTTGTTTTGAGCCAGAGCCCCCTCCAGGAGATCTATATAGGTTACGCCTTCCTCTCCGTTTGTCTATCTGTCTGTCTATTTGTCTGTCTGCCTAATGGGTCTATCTTAGAGGACCTTGACCGGCGACTTCGTTTCTTGTGACCATTTGATTGGGCATTAACAAGCTCATGAACTAGAAAACAGGACAAAAATCACATGAAGAATCTCAATTTTCTGTGCTAAGAAATGTAGAAAGGTGCATTGGAAGGGATAGAGAGAATTTGATTCTTTCATAGTTTCATTGCTGTACCTAGAAGAAGGAATTGTCTTGCAATGTCATTAAAAAGGATGTATTCAGGAGAGAAAAAAAGCTTTAAGAAAAGAAAGAGCACAATACCTCTCCCACTAATGAGTTACTTTTTTGCTTTTACCCTTTTCTCTTTTGAGTGAGGTAAATTCATAGCTCTTTGGCAAAAATAAAGACATATGCTCTTTAGCAAGAGACGATTACTATTAACTTAAATATTATATGCATTTTATCATGCTCTCTATCTACACACATCTGATAATTCTATGGAGAGAACTTTTGTAGTGGAATGAAAATCAAAATCACGACTCTTACTTCTTGAGATGAATTTTTGACCATCACTCTAATTCCTTATTAATACATTTTCTGATATATTACATAATATATTTATGTTATCATTTCTAATTTTGAAATAAAATTGAAAAATGGGTAACAAATATATTAAATTGTAGCAATAGAGATGGCGAAATTTTGAATGATGGCTTCATGTATGTGTGCACGCGCATGAAAGAGAAAAGGGGTGCTAGTGATTTTGTTTCCTTGTCTCTAGATATTAATTACAAAAGGCATGAGTGCAATGATTTTGTTTGGTTGTCTCTCTATATATATCAATTAGGGTCTTATCAACATTACACGGCACTTCAACCAAAATGTTATATCATCATTTATCATTGCCAGACTTCAATCATCTCAAAAGAGCAAGTGAAACACAACGTGGCTCTATAAGATATGATGGCCCCTACTAAGGACTTGGGCAGTGTTTCCTTTTGCAAGCTTTTTTCATCTCTTCAACTCAAAAAAAAAAAAAAAGTTTATATGGGATGGAGGTAATATTTTTTATTTTTAAAATTTTAATGTCCCAGTTGATACGATATGCAACTATTGATATTAATAATTTTTATAAAAAAAATAAAAAAGAGAAATTTAAAAAGTTCTGAGATTTCTACTCCTGTATGGGACGGTCTTTCTTTTGTGTCTATCACACATCCTTGAGTCTGCGCTCTGCAATGTGTTAGTAATCATAGTCGGATTGTGGGTTTCACCTATGATGGGCCATGCTCTAGAAGCATATAACCAAAGGGTCCCCTAACCGTTTGATGGACAGTCCCAATATTTTAGAGTTTTTGAAGATCAAACACATTTGGCTGTGGAACAACGACTCAATTAAGGTCTTTTAATTTGAAGGGATTATAGTAATGGTCAAGAATTTGCTTCAGGGAGAGGGATTTTTTAGTTCGATTCTCACTCCATCTCAAATAGTCATTTCCTATAAGGTTACTAGATATATGTGGGTAGAAAGGCTTGCATATGACTTGAGAATTAGTCGAGTGCTCTAAAAGGTCTATACACCTTGGTCATTAAAAAAAAAAAAGACGATTTCTTCGATTGGACTTCACCTGGCATATCACTGAGTCTTTGATGAATTTTTAACACTATATTGACTACTTAACTTGATTTGATGGGATGACTCACTAAGTTTTTCTCAAATATTTTAAAGAATTTGTTTTTTTAATTTTTTATTTGAATTTTAAGTATTTAATCCTTAATTTATATGGTGTTGTGGCTAAGGCTGCCACTCTGGTCGAGCGACTCGAGTTCTTTGAAACCCAACTCGATCCAAGTTAATATATATGGAACTCGACCCGGCCCGAATTCTCAACCCGAATCTAACAATCTGACCCGACCCAAATTCTAACTCAAGTCAACCCGAATTCTGACCTGACCCGCATTTTGAACCTATTTTAGACTAATTTTAGTTGGGTCTTGTCGGGTTGTGTCGGATTAGGTTAACTTATAAAATCTTCAATCCAACTCGACCCGAATTTCACACGGGTTTTTTTCTTCTTAGCCTGACCCGACCTATGGATCCAAAATTCTCGACCCCAAATGGGACCTATTCTTTGGAGCATGATCTACAAATAGTATGGACCTTTTGGATCAACAATTTGGATACAAAATGCGGTCCAACATTCACAAGCACAGAAGCTAAAATATACTATGCGTGGAGGATCACAGATTCACAATTCATATGGCTCCACTTGCATGGGTGGGATTGTGGAATTGTGGGCTTTGATCTTTCTAGAAACTGGCAAAAGCATCATCCTCTAAACAGATCAGACGGTGATAAAGAATAACTTCCACTTGCTTAAACCTTTTAAAAGAATGTGTGCTCCATAAATCACATTCCAATCCTGATTGATAGGATAAGATTGAGTCCATCACCAGATCTTTTTAGTTAATTTACAAATATCCTTCCATATAAACATGCAGGACCGGCTCTGAAATTTCAGGGGCCCTACGCCCAGCACACTGGTAGGGGTCTTAGGTCCTAGGGAAAGTACATGGTAGGGGTCCTAGGCTATTGGTCAAATTTGGAGGGCCATAGGCGGCCGCCTATTTGGCCTTTAGCCAGGGCCAGCCCTGTAAACATGGGTGGCCATTTAGACTCCGGTCTTTTCAAACGAGGTCATTTCTTGACCGATTTCTACAAACAAGGTATCAAAATTCATCTACTCTGAATTTTATTAACTTCGGGACTGATTTTAAGTGAAAATGATATATTTTTAGAATTAAAAAATCGTATCCAAAGAATTAAGGAAAAATGGTCTTCCTTCTTACAATTGTTGAACTCCAAAATTATACCATTTTCACTTAAAATCAGTCATGGAGTTCATAAAATTCAGATTAGATAAATTTTAATACCTTGTTTGTAGAAATTGGTTGAAAAACCGTCTTGTTTGAAAACCCGAGCCAAACACACAAAAGTCACAGTTGGCAGGGAGGCGGTTTCTCTACCGATTTCTACAAACAAGATATCAAAATTCATCTATTCTGAATTTTATGAACTACATGATTGATTTTGAGTGAAAAAAGGTAAAGTTTTGTGCTTCAAAAATTGTATCCAAAGAATTAAGAGGGAAGCCATTTTTCTTTAATTCTTTGTTACAATTTTTTAAGTCCAAAACTATATCTTTTTCACTTAAAATCAGTGCCGAAGTTCATAAAATTTAGAGTCGATGAATTTTGATACCTTGTTTATAGAAATTGGTCGAGAAACGATCTCGTTTAAAAATCCCTCTCGACAACCCACATACTCCATACTGGATCGTTTGAACAATTTGTGAGAGAAGACCGTCCGAACGAACGTATTTTACACTGAAATGTTTGTTCTGACGGTCTCAATGTCGAACGTACGAAAAATGAACTAGATATGCATTTAGACGATAAAAAAATGAAAGGGTAAAATGATAATTTCACACAATTTTTTGGAAAAAAATGGTGTCTCTAGAAAAGAGCGTGTCTAAATGGCCAGCCTATAAGTATTACCTTTATAATTTCAATAATTGTAAAAATAATTGAAGAGCCTATGATATGATTGATATAGTTTTAGAGTGTTCATGTGATTTTTCTATATTCAAATATTTTTATGAAAATAAAAAATTCATAAACTACAATGCAAGAAGATACATGTCGCTGTAGAATACTTTGAGAATATAAATTCTATATCAGAGTTCCTTTGTTTTTACGACAAAGGTGTCCCAGCTTCTTAGATCACTCACTCAATTTTGGGAGCATGTGTAATCCTCTCTACCCATATGTATCGGTGGTAAATCTAGGGAGAGTGACATTGAACTCAAAATTTATACTTCCAGAGAGAGGTTCCTTACCATTAGTCTATCCCCTTCGAATTAACCGGGTCAATTTCTTCTCAATAGTTTCTTCTTATCAAAGCTGCCTGGATCTTTTAGTTCATATTTTTGGCCTGGGCTTTCAGACCAGGGGCCGATAATTCGGGTCAGCCAAATTTGATCTCAGCTGAGATTTTTCTCTCTCCTCATTTTTTTTTTTGAAAATCAGGGTGGTTTTTTTTTTGAAAAAATTCATTTTAAAAAAAAAGGCTTTTTTTTAAAAAAAAAATTAAAATATAAATATCGGCCGATATTTGTATTCGCCCATATCGGACGAATATCGACCAGGCCCATGCTGATATTATTATTATTTTTTTAAATAAAAAATAAAAATCGGTCGAAATCTCAGTTGTATGGGCCAAATTTTTTTTATCTCTAGCCGATACTATGCATATCGGCCGAGATATCTCAGTCGTAGAAATCCCGAGATATCTCGGCCGATACGCATCGTATCGGCCAAGATTTCTACCCCTGTTTCAGACCACAAAGGCATCCGTTTGGTGTTATGGTCTAAGCGTGTGTTTGGGCCTCCCCTTGTTTTGTTTCTGTTGAGTGAATACTTATTTAAATCTTCGAATTCTCCACCCTCATTCCACCCTCATTCTTACTACTGCTATTCCATACAAATATAGACCAACTCAATTTAGTGTTTTTTTAGCATATAAATGTTTTAAGAAATTTATACTTCTTATTTATATGTTATATTACTTTGGACAATAATTGTATGACATATTTAGATTGGCAAGCACATTACCAATTATGTTTTTATTGTCTAATTTTACAAGTCTTAGGACCTTGATTTTGCATGATGAAAGAATCCATTGTTTAATCTCTAACTTTTTAAAATGAGCTAGATATGTAAATAGAATAAGATCAAAGATAAATATGAGTTTGATTAAACCCAAGGGGTTATCTTCATTGATTTGGGAGCAAGATCTCTAGATGGAGGTCTTGGGTTCAAACTATGGGAGTCTCAATGAAAGGCCACTTCCATGGGAATATGTATAGAGTAAAGACCTATCGACTTACCCGGTGTGTGCGAATAGAGAGATTTTCACACACCCTATAGGACTAGTCGGGTGTGACACCTGGACACCCCCGGACCTAAAAAAAAAATATGAGTGTGATTAGATTGAGGAGTGACTGAACTCATAAAGTGGCGCTTATAATAAGGTTAAAGTGAATGATGATATGATTTATGGTATCATTAATAGCTGATATTTTAATTAATTAGTATATTTAGTGAATGATGATATGATTTATGGTATCATTAATAGATGATATTTTAATTAATTAGTATATGATTAGATTTTTAAATAAATATTTCTGAAACGATCATAAGAGACGTGCACATCATATACCCTACTAGCAATCACAAATTTTGAACCGGAGGAGGTGATGCACAATGAAATTTGTGACATAATAGCATGATTAAGCGTAAACATTACACTTAATCATGTTAGTAGAGGAGAAAAGCTACTCCTAAGATTTTAAATTAAGGTGCTTTTAAAAAGATTCCACCATCTTAAAGGCTGGCTCCTTAAATTAAATGACAAAAACACCAAAGCAGGGGTAAAAAATTCGGTATCGACCGATATATCAGCTGATATTTTTCTCTCTCCTCTTTTTTTTTTTAAAAAAAAGGACTGATATCGATCGATAGGATACGTATCGGCCGATATTTGAAACCCCTGCACCAAAGAATTGCTAGATTTAAATATTCTTGAAGCTAGGGGATCTATATAAATATTATTTATAGATGATTTGAAACCCACTAATCATATGACCATGGGTTCTGATATTAAGAACTACAAGAATTTTAAAAAGCTAGGACACCCACATATTTTCTGATCATTGGGTACTTATCATTTTTTTTTATGATCTAAGGTGTTAAGAAATACCCGAAGAATTTTTGAAATATATGATTTAAAAATATTGAGAACAGGGGTAGAGATATCGGCCGATACGCTATGTATCGGCCGATATGTAGCGGTTTTTTAGGACCGCACTATATCGGCCGATACGCTATGTATCGGCCGTACATAAAGGTTATCGGCCGATATGACCGATAAATGGTCAGAAACATTGGTCACCATATTAGCCGATATGTATAAATATCGATTTTTGAAATTTATTTCCTTTTTTTAAAAAAAAACACACCAATATCGGCCAATACGGACGATATATCGGTTCACATATCGCCCGATATTATGTCCTAATATCGGCCGATATATGTACCATTTATCGGTCTGAAATATCGGCCGATATTTTCAGATTATCGGTCTGTATCCTTTTTTTTTTAATTAAAAGTAATAATATCGGTCCTGGGGCCCACAACCCATTAAAATCCATTAAAATTTTTGCCTCTAAGATTAAGAATTTAAAAAATTAGATGAATTTAAAACCACATATCAATCAGATACAAGACACAAGGATTTTATGTGGACCCCCGAACAAGGTCAATGGGAATGGGATCACAAATAAATAGCTTTTAAATGAGATCTTAAATATTTATTATTAATTACTTTATCTTAAATTAGTATAAAAGTATGTAAAATGCTTAATGCCTTAATCACTAAATTTATCAAAAATTTCTTACATATTTTTTCATTTCTCTTCATTTTATTGTTAACTTTAATATTAATCTCATTCGAAACTTAAATAAATAATTTGAATATGTATATAACCGATATTTAATGAAAAAATTACATTTTCAAGAAGCCCCAATTTTTTTGAAATTACCATAAAATTTTCGGACCAAAATGCAAATAAATGGAAATATCAGAGGAGAGAGAAACTTATCGGCTGATATTGTGGCCGATATTTGAATATCGGCCGCAATATCGGCCAAGCCGATATTTGGAACCCTGATTGAGAATCTTCAAAATATATGATTTTTTTATTAGTTAGAAAAGTTAATGCAAATATTGAGCAAACATTTCAATCATTTCTCTCTTAAGTTTTTCTTCATGCTATTTTTATTTTTTTACCATCTTTTCTTAATTAAACTGCTTTTCTCTTATTTTTTTTCACAATACCACATCTATATCACTCATTCATGCCTTAAATCTTGATATTTTTAACCCACTTTCTTTTTCAATTTACTTAATTTTATTTCTTAATTATTGTCTATAGAAAATTAAATAAGGAATTCATTTTTTATATGATTGTTGATATATTTTATAAATTTATTTAGGGGCATCCACGGAGCCCATGCCTAGCACGGGTTATTAAAGGGTTGCATTGTGCATGAATGGACAAAAATGTTTCTCATTAGTTTTATATTTTCTATTTTTAGTTTTAATTTTTATTTTATTTTTGCATTCTTGTAATATGTTATATAAACATGTGTTGAGATTTTAAAAGCTCCTGGTGACAACGCCTTTATATTTCACTAATTTAATACTTTTCTGTCCCCTAAACCTCTTTCGCATGAAGCACTTTTTCGGTGTTTTATACTCACTCCATCCCATGTTACGTATCTTATTTGAAACATTTGTATTTTTTAAAGAACTCTCTATATAAGACTAGCACTCCATGTGATTTCATTCATTTTCAACACACTTTATTCTACTCCAATATGAATGTGGCAACTATTTTGGGACAATTCCAAAATCTATATAAGACAATTAAATTGGAACAGAGAGTAATAATAATTACATTTTCTTCTTATTTAATGATGGGGACATCATGGAAGATGAGAAAGAAGATGAAATCCTCGCCATTGCCCTAAAATTCTATGAAGTTTTTGACATCAACAAAGGTGGAGAGAAACTATCTAATCTGAGCTCTAAAATGATCAATTTAGTGCTTGCGGACCCTACCCATGGCCCCGAGGCCACATTAGACGCATAATGGACCCTACAAGAGGTGTTGCAAAGCCAAAACCTTAGCTCAGAAAGAGAGATACAAATTTGAGTGGATTTTTTATTAATCCTTGGGGCATTTACAAACCTCTCTGTCCACAGACACAGGATAACATTATGTGGAGTGACTCTTTTGTGTTAAAAGTAATTTAAACCCAAGATCTCCTACATCTCAGGCAAATTCTTGACTACCAAGCCAACCCTCATGAGTTTACGAAATTAGAGTGGCTAGAATTCCTAATCACAAGGCTTGGTCCCGTGTAGAGTTCGTCTCTGCTTCCTAAAATATTTTTTATTTGAAGTTGGACTAAGGCACCTATACACTTTCTTCTAAATATTGAAATACAACATATGAAGCATTCAATATAGTAAAAAAAAGGAGACATCAAACCTTATAAGAGAGACATTTCTAAGTTACAATCAGTACAGAGAGGATTTCATGATTTAGATCTTAGGTTTTAATGTGATGTTTATAACTATTTAATAATTAAAAATGATACTAACCTCTTTTCATTGGTATTATTGTAAAACTATACTATGTATTCACTTCCAAGCCGATACTCTCTATTTGTGGCTGGCGCAGCCCGACAACTATCAGTAGCTGAGCGATTAACTTCGCCGGTCGGTAGAAAAAAAGAGTTCGTGTTTTATCCTAACCCATGAGCCAAAGGCAAGGCCCTAGATAGGCTGATACAAGTGAAATTGGGCCCTATCGGAGGGCCAACCTAGTGGGCAGGTCGGATCCGACAGCCCAGCAGTGGGTGGGAGTTGTGGACCCGGACTTGAGTCGGGTCCGATCCAAAAACTGTGCGGGCTCGCGAGTGTGCATGTGTGGGCCCAAAGCGGATAATATCTTGCTGGGCCGAGCCCCAAGCCTTTTTTATGGCCTGGACTGTTACAAATGGTATCAGAGTTCCGGGTTCTACACTAGAACTGTGTGGGCTTACTGCCTTCCACTCGGTTCATTGGGTCAAGCAAGGGCGGCTTTGGGCTTTAGGGGGGTGGATTGTGATATCCTGACCCATGAGCCAGAGGCCAAGCCCTAGATAGGCTGATCCAAGTGAAACTGGGCCCTGTTGGATGGGCCAGCATAGTGGGCCGGTCAGAGCAGACAACCCAATAGTGGGTGGGAGTTGTGGAAAGTCCCACATCGGAAGTTGAGGAGTTTGAGAGGGGGTTTATAAGTAGCCTTGCTCCCTCAAACCAGCAAGACGAGTTTTGGACCCGGACTTGGGCCGGGTCAGATCCAAAAACAGTGTGGGCTCGCGCGTGTGCAAGTGTGTGCCCGTGTGGGCCCAAAGCGGACAATATCTTGCTGGGCCGAGCCCCAAGCCCTTTTTATGGGCCGGGTTGTTACAGTTCGGGCACTGAGTGATCTCTAGGCCTAATTCGCTATACGAGTAGTGGCCTAAGCATCCTATATATCTACGCCTAACTCAATATATGAGTAGTGGTCTGAGCATCTATTATTTATAGGCTTAACTCAATATGTCTCCATGGTCATTTTCAGGAGGCAATAGGTGTAGTGGCCTAAGCACCTTATTATATTGCTGATAATTGTAATTTTAAAATTGATAGTAACCCATTTAGGAGACTCAGATCCATTGCCCTTAGGATTTTTCTGGAAAATAGGATAGAATAATTTGAAATACTATGAATATGTTTTGTATTATATCTGTGTATATTGATTGATTATTGATTCTATATCTGTTTGCATGTTTTACAGATATTCCGATACCCCACACATTCGGTGAGGAGACTTAACATTGCAGTAGAAGTAAATCAGGTTAAGAGGATCTAGTGCAATGAGTGGTTTCAAGGATCAGACTTAATGAACCCACTTATATGCTTAGACATGATGCACTATTGTGAAAAATGCTTATTGATATTAACGATGTTTATTGTATATTGTGATTATGATGATGAAATGCTTATGAGTTATGATGATATTGATATTGCTTCCACATACCCTTAACTACTGAACTATTATCGCCTCAGGTGTGTCGATTATTGGCCCATGTGTGTCGGTTTGCGTATACTGGTCCAGGTGTGTTGGTTGTGGCCCAAGTGTGTCAGTACCGGGCCAAGTGTGTCGGAGATGTACTTGCAAGATTCTGCATTTTGACCTTGTCGGGACTTAATGCTTATAGTCAGTGTAGTGTCTAGGTTAATACTTATAGTCGTGACTTAATGCTTATAGCCGGAGATGTACGTTAATGCTTAATGTAACATCTAGGTGTTACGTTAGATGTTAGCAGTTATGAAGATTACTTGATATATATTGGCATGATAAACATATTATGATGAAATTGTTGATTTTGGCTAATCTGATATTCATTACACTACATTGTTATGTTCTTTTTACTGAGATGGTTAGCTCATACCACTCACATTTCAGAAGATGTACCCGAGGAGGAGGAACCCCCATTTCAAACTTAAGGATGGATAAGCTGTTGCGGTTATTTGGAATTCCATGGATGCGAATTTCATTTATTTTGACCATTGGTTCTTTGAACCATGTTTTTGTGTTGAGGTACTTATTTTTTAATCATTTATGAACCACCATGTTACTGATAGTAACTCTGTTATGAATGAGACTATCTTTTTCTGATGGAAATATTTGTTTGTATGATATATGCTTGTAAATGGGGTATATATATGGTTTATGTTAAAATGTAAAGATCATGTGTGACCTTCATTTTTCTGGTTCTAACGTTTGATCAAGCCTAGTTAGAAGTTATTAATAAAAAAAAAAAAAAAATTAGTAGCGTTTCTGGCCTACCTCTGGGTTGAGGCGTTACAATGCTACCAACGTGTGATAAAAAAATTGTCAACATTGCCTTGCGTTTAAAAACAATATCAAAATACCCTCATTTTTTTTGGATTTACGTGTGAAAAACTCAGACACAGATACTTCTGCTATTCCAAACAAATATAAGCCAACTCAATTTAGTGTTTTTTTTCCTGTAGCATATAAATGTTTTAAGAAATTTATACTTCTTATTTATATGTATATTACTTTGTACAATAATTATATGACATATTTAGATTGGCAAGAACATTATAAATTGTGTTTTTATTGTGTCTAATTTTACAAGTCCTTGTCTTAAAATCTTGATTTTGCATGATTAGAGAATCCATTGTTTAATCTGTAACTTTTTAAAATGAGCTAGATGTGTAAATAGATAAATAGGTTATAGATACACTTGACTCAAATAAGATCAGAGATAAATATGAGTGTGATTAGATTGAGGAGTGACTCAAGTACTGAACTCATAAAGTGGCATTTATGGTAGGGTTAAAGGGAACGGTGTGATATGATTTATAGTATTATTAATAGCTAATATTTTAATTAAGAGTAGTGATCCTCTCACTGGTATTTTGTGTAATCCGACACGGGTTTTAGTATATTGTCAATTTTACCCTTCGTGTGAACAGTAAAATCGAACTTTTTGCATGAACAGTAAAATTTTGGTGACCCAATTTACAATTCATGGAATTTCGGCGAACCAATTTACTGTTCATACGAAGGCTTGGTGAGCCGATTTTACTGTTCATGTGAAGAGTAAATTTGGTAATACACTAAAACCCATGTCTGGTTATACAAATCTCCCATGGGAGGATCGCTACCGTTAATTAATTAGTAGATGATTAGATTTTTAAATAGATATTTCTGAAACGATCATAAGCGACGTGCACAACATAAACCATTATATCCTAAGTGATTGCTAGTTAGGGTCCCTAACTAGCAATCACAAATTTTGAACCGTGGTGATGCACAATGAAATTTGTGACATAATAGCATGATTAAGCGTAAACATTACACTTAATCATGTTAGTAGAAGAGAAAAGCTACTTTCTAAGATTTTTAATTAAGGTGCTTTTAAAAGGATTCCACATCTTAAAGGCTGGTTCTTTAAATTAAATGACAAAAAAACCAAAGAATTGCTACATTTAAATACTCTTGAAGCTAGGAGATCCATATAAATATTCTCTCCGTCCTATTTTAGTTGTTTCATTTGAAAATTTGTATTTTTTAAGGAACTCTCTGTATAAAGTTACCACTCTATGTGATCTGATCCATTTTCAACACATTTTATGCTAAATGAGACAACTATTTTGAGACAATTCTAAAGTCCATATAAGATAACTAATTTGGGACAGATGGAGTATTATTTATAGAACCAGTAATTATATGACCACGGGTTTTGTTCTTAAGAACTACATGAATTCTAAAAAGCTAGGACACCCATATATTTGCTGATGATTGGATACTAATGATTTTTTTTATTTTTATGATAAGGTGTGAAGCCATACCCGACTAATCTTGAAAATATTGAGAATCTTCGAAATATATGATTTTTTTATTAGTCAGAAAAGTTACTGCTAATATTGAGCAAACATTTCAATCATTTTTCTCTTAAGTTTTTCTTCATGTTATTATTATTTTTTTTGCCATATTTTCTTAATTAAACTGTTTTTCTCATATTTTTTCACATTACTACATCTATATCACTTATTCATGGCTTAAATCTTGATATTTTTAACCCACTTTCTTTTTCAATTTACTTAATTTTCATTCTTAATTATTGTCTATAGAAAATTAAATAAGAAATTCATTTTCTATATGATTGTTGATATATTTTATAAATTTATTAAGGGACATCCACGGAGCCCATGCCTAGCACGGGTTATTAAAGGGTTGCATTGTGCATGAATGGACAAAAGTGTTTCTCATTAGTTTTATATTTTCTATTTTTAGTTTTAATTTTTATTTTATCTTTGCATTCTTGTAATATGTTGTATAACATGTGTTGAGATTTTAAAAGCTCCTGGTGACTGCGCCTTTATATTTCACTAAATTAATTCTTTTCTCTCCCCTAAACCTCCTTTGCATGACGCACTTTTTCATTGTTTTATATTCACTCTATTCCATTTTACTTGTGTCATTTAAAACAATTGTATTTTTTAAGGAACTCTCTATATAAAGCTAGCATTACATGTGATCTTATCAATTTTCAACACACTTTATACTACTTCAATATGAATATGACAACTATTTTGGACAATCCCAAAATCCATATAAGACAATTAAATTAGGACAGAGGGAATAATAATAATTACATTTTCTTCTTATTTAATGATGGGGCATCATGGAAGATGAGGAAGAAGATGAAATCCTCGCCATTGCCCTAAAATTCTATGAAATTTTTGACATCAACCAAGGTGGAGTGAAACTGTCTATTCTGAGCTCTAAAATGGTCAATTTAGTGCTTGTGGACCCTACCCATGGCCCTGAGGCCACATTGGATGCATAATGGACCCCACAAGAGGTGTTGCAAAGCCACAACCTTAGCTCAGAAAGAGAGATACAAATTTGAGTGCATTTTTTTATTAATTCTTGGGGCATTTCTGTCCACACACACTTGATAACATATGGGGAGTGACCATTTTGTGTTTTAAATCCAAGAACTCCTGCATCTCAGGCAGATTCTTTACTACCAAGCCAACCATCTCGAGTTTACGAAATTACAGTGGCTAGAATTCCTAATCACAAGGCTTGGTCGCGCGTGGAGTTCGTCTCTCCCTCTTAAAATATTTTTACTTGAAGTTGGATTAAGACACCTAGACACTTTAGTCATAATTTTTTTTTAAAATAAAACTAAGTCACTAGAGTTTTTCATTTTTTTTTTAAACTTTCTTCTAAATATTCAAATACAACATATGAAGCATTCAATATAGTTAAAAAAAAGGGAGACATCAAACCTTATAACAGAGCCATTTCTAAGTAACAATCAATACAGAGAAGAGCAAGAAGTTCTTACCATACCAAATGACCGATGCCATTATCTTTAGCACAACCATATTTATAATTATATTTATGGGTTTATCAAATAATAATTTAAACCAAACCTTTATCACATAATAATTTAAACCAAAACCAATACAACAAATTCTTTCTAAATTTTTACTTACCACTTCTCTATCAATCTATGAGAAAAATGTTTCCTCAATTAAAAATAGTAAAAATCAAATAATGATGATACAAATGCAAGAATGAAAGTTGTGGATGGACAAAGATGTTCTGATCACAGCCTTGATGAGATCTCCATTGTTTGGCGGGTACATGAAGCTCTGAGTTGCCTCCTCAGTATCTTCCCTGAAGCTGATCTTGGAACTGAGTCTACAAATATCACCTTTCTGATCTTCTTATATGGAGCCACCTGAAAATTCAAAGTTGAAATATATTTTTTTAATATGTGAAAACCCGTTGACTCTGGACTCATGACAGCACCCACAAACATTATGAATTAGGTTAGACATCTCAAGGGTTTGAGAGCAAGACTTTCCACACCCAACCACTCGAATAAATAAAGCAACGGGTAAGTTGAAATATTTGATAAAAACTACAAGTCAAGATTCAAGATTTAAAATTTTGAACCACAACATAAACAAACACCCAATTCAAATGAAGCGGATGTTTATAGTTTCTTATATATTCAAATGAAAAACTTAGTATACTAATTATGTATCCCAGCTTCTCAAGTATAAAATATAATAATAAGAACATGGTAAGAAATAGAGTATTGTCATTATATTTTTTAAGTATTATTTTTTTATATTAATTGATATTAAAGATTCACCTTTCAATGTAATAGTGATATAAAAAAGACGGGCGGCACTTTTTTTTTACTGCAAAAGTATTGAAAGAATATTGTTTCTTGTTAATATTGGGATTTTACCATGTTTTAATTATTAGTGCTAAAAGCCAGTAATATTCTGATAGTATCACATTATTAATAGAATTTTTAAAATTTTAAGTCTTAGCAATCACTAATTAGATTTAATTTTTTGATAATTTTAGGCAGTGGTATTTAGCAATGAACTTATGTGGCATTGTTTAGTACTTATGGTTAAAGAAATACTAGATGATGAATTACGTATTGCTTGTTATATAATTACTTATTAATTATTTCTTATAGTATAATTTTATTTTTATTTATATGTTTATTATTATATATTTATTTTTATGTATTATATTTTCTACAAGATTTTTCTATAAATATCTCAGTAAAACTCAAAAAATTTGAAAATATCCTGATAAAAGACAATCACCAAACATTTATTGGAAGATTTTCTTTGCAATCCATTTAATTTAATGATTGGGTTACTCATCCATGAAAATATAGTGTGAGCCAATTGGGGGCTTTCTATTTATATTTATTTTTTATTTTTTTCTAAAATGGTCTGTATTTTTTGAATTTATTAGAAAAAGCCCTTATATATTTTATAATTTTAAAAATGCCCCTACATATTGACTAGAGTTTAAAAAAAGTCGCCGATTTTGTTGCTTAAAGGTCAACCTTGTGATTTATTGTAAATAGCCTAACTGCCTAAGATGGAGTCTTTTGTCACTTCTTTCTCATTCACACTCACTAAATGTCATACACTTGTCAATTGTCATGTTCCCAATTTGATTGTGATCAGAGTTATATTGACTTTTTTAAATTGATACTAAACTTTCATGTCATCATCGATTTTTAAGCATAAAAATTTAAAGGATAAACATTCTCACACGAAAGAATCCTTTTATATCAAGTAAGAATTCATTTTTTTTTTTGAAATTTTCATTTTACCCTTCCACCTTTTACGTTGGTTGGAAGGATAAAACGAAAATTTCAAAATAAAATTGAATTCCTATGTAAGATGAAAATTCTCTTATATAAAAATGTGTACGTAAATTTAAATATATAATCACCTTACATTATTGATTTTTGAGCCATTACTAATTTCTATTTCTAAAATTTAGTAGTCTTGACCTTGAAGTGGGCCCCACAAGATACATCTAGAAAATGTTGAAGCAAACCACCCATTCGTGAACATGATTGAAGGAGATTTTAAAATTTTAATAAAAAATTAGGGTTTTTGTTTAGTTTTTTTTTAAAATATACAGAACTTTTTCAAATAAACCTAAAATATGAAAGCTCTTCTTAGAAAAAGAAACCCCTTTATGTTACACATGAAAGACTCAGTGAATTGCTAGTAGTCACCAGGGGTAAAAAAACATTCGAGATATCTCAAGTTTTTAACGCCTGAGATATATCAGTCGATATGAAATATATTAGTCGTACGGGCGAGATCTCAGCCGATATGACCGAGATCTCACCAATATCGACCGATATAGCCTAGATTTGTAAAAAAAAGAAGAGAGAAAAAATATTGTCCAATATCGGTGAGATATCGACCTAAAAACGGGGGCTGACATCTCGGATCCACCATTTTTTGGACCCCTGATAGTGACTTGTATACCAGGAATTTATAAACATCTGCCAACAATAAATATAGGGTGTGTCTAACTCCTGAAATAGATGGATGGACAGTAAAGATGAAAATGGTGGTAGAAGGAAATAAGGTACCTTGTTTGCCATGAAATTTATTATATCTTCTTCTCTCAGCTTACTTTCTGCTGCCCTCACCACACATGCCATTGGGATCTCTCCTGTCTCTTCATTTGGGTATCTGAAATTATACACTGATTTATCATCTCTATTCTCTACTTCAAAACAAGATAAATAAATACAAGATAATAACAGTACTTTGGAGACACTCAAACTTTTTTGGTTGAGTGTTTTTTTTTTTATTAACTATCTTCATATTTTTTTAAGCATTTGACTAATCTTTTAGACATGTATAAGTTTCTTTATCCACATACATCGAGTAATTCTATAGAGAGTAGTTTTTTGAAGTGGAGTGGAATCCGAGCTCAGAATCCTTACTTTCTAATGTGGGTTCCTGACCATCATTCTAAATCCTTTAGATTAAAAATAAAAATAAAAATACTGATGAATAATAGTTCGTCACAAATAATGAGCTTTCATTCTTGTACAAAGTAATGGAAAGTGGACACTCTTATTATTAATATATTTTTTTAACAGTGAATTGGGAAACATTTTTTTTAACTCATATATATATATATATATATATATATATATATATAATATTTAAAGTTGGATGTCAACTCATGATCATTATTCGACACTCAAAATGGGATTTCTTATGTCTAACTTTTGATTACATATGATGACATTTTCTACTTTTTCCTATAGAAAGTGATCCATGATTTGAATATAAATAACTAAAATAAATTTATTTTTACATAAACAGATGTAATTTACATTTATAGTTAAAAACTGGCTTTTGGTAAAATTAAAAAAAAATACCTTATTAGCCTAACTTTTCAATCCACTTCCAACTTTTTGTGTAAACCCATTTTTCCCAAAGAGACCACAGAGTCACTTGTTACTTAGATTGTTGAGTCTCTACTCTAGTACTCTGTTATAAATAATTGAACTTAAAAGAAATGTTGTGTGCAATATTTTTTTGTAAATAATAAAATTTAAAGAAATATTTGTGTACAATATTTTTCGTAAATATAATAATGATTTCTATGTTAAAATTGTTTTTCATTGTTCTTTGCGAATCTTTGTCATGAAAAGTGGTTTTTGCCTATTTCTTTCCTCTGTTGATTTCAAGGCTTATGCACAACTAATGGACTAATCATGACCCGATCCAACTGATGACCCAAGATCTGACCCACAACCTGATCAATGACCCACGACCCAATCCATGATTTTAGCTGCTTAATATATTACTCAATCCATAATCCATCAAGCTCAACCCATGACCCTTCAATAACTTGACCTAAACGATGATATGATCCATAACTAAATACACGGCCTATGGAACAACCTACAAGCCACAATATCGATAATCTATTACTAAAGTCATGATTTAGCCAATTGGTAATCCCATTCTTAAACATTGCCTAATTTTTTAAACAACCAAACTTAACCTAGCTTGTGAATTTTGAAATTAAATTAAAGCAGATCAGACCACAATCTCAACCAATTTTACTCTTTATCATATAATAATATGAATATTTTAAACTAAAATATGGATTATTATATATAATTGTTATTGTTGTTATTTTTTTAATACTATGATTAGTACGATCGTCATTATCATCATTTAAAGTCAGTTTCTGTCGACTTATAATGAGACTAATTTTACAGATACATGAAATTATCCGCAAGTCTCGTTTATCAGATAAGTTCGAGAGGAGTTAAACTGAAGACTTTTAAACTAATTTTAAAATCTTACACTTGTCCACGGATCAGCTGGCAACTGAGTTGTCAAGCAAATAGTATTAATTCGTAAAGAGGAGTGGTTGTCTTTCACTTTTTGGTACTGAATTGAAAGGAATCTCACTATGTTGATTTTTAAAATATTGGCAGTGACTTCTCCGTCCGGACGGAATAAATATGTCTCATCTACATTTAATACAACATTAATAAATCTCTAACTTATATTAGAGACAATTTTATTAAATACTTAGATTCTTTAACGTATGATGTGAGAGGGTGAATTCATTTCACAGAGGAAACTATCAAATAATATAAAATGGGTAGTCATTGAATTATTTTAATTATTAAATTTGTAGGATCAAAATAAAATGTATTTAATAAAGTGTCTCTATTTATAATGTTCAATTCAATAAAGAAAATACGTCAGATAAATATCATTTAAAATTGAATCTAAATTAAAATAATAAAAAAACATTTTAAACAATTTAGATTCATAATGTTATAAGTTGTTTTACAAGGGACTTGTATGGCCAAATGGACACCCAGATAAGTTGTTTGCTCAGTCACTTGGCTGCACAGGCCCATGTGGCTCTACTCAATGATAAATCTAAATCAATGTCAGTTTCATGTTTACATCTAGATCCAATCTTTATTTAATTTATATGTATTTGATGTATTATTATTATTGAATTGATCATTATAAATAAAAATATGTATTCAATAGTTTTATTTTAATCTTAAAAAATCAAGAGCTAGAACAATATTTTAGACAGTTTAATAATCCTTATAATGATTTACTCAATCATCTAATTATTATTTTTTCATTAAGAGGTGGGCCAAACCTTCTAACATAGCCCATAAAAACACCCCCTTAGAAAATCACTTTCCAACGTGATGCACTGAAATATTTTAATGAAAAAACTAATTTCTTTCATTTTTTTTTTTAATTTGCATGTGGGAAACCGTAGAATACCCAGCGTAAAACCCTCACGAGTGAGCCCACTACTTCTAAAACACACCAAGGTTAGGCCATGAGGCTCGAACCCATTTTTATAAGTTTGTTTCCGGTGACTTTCAGTCAAAAGCGATATTTTAAGATATTTAAACTATTATAAAATAATTTTGATATTTTATTATTGAATTAGGCTAAACGTTCGAGGTTTTTGGAATTTAAAGGAGGTCAAATTTAATTGTTATGTTCATTTTTTTTTCTCATTTCTCTATTTATTTTCGTAATGTTCTAATTTTTTTTTTTAATTTTCTAATTTAAAGTTTTAGAGTTCAATGAATTATGAAACCATTCAACTACAACAAATCACATATCAAATATTTGCTCATATACGTGTATTCATTAGTTTTAAAATGTTCATAGATTTTGACTTTAGATAATTACTTTTATCTATGTTTATTAATATTTAATGAAAACCCCTAATATTTGAATCCCTAACTTGTGGAAATGTGCTATCAATTACCATCTTATTGTAGAGTTATCCGGTGTGTGTGGATAAAGAGCTTACACATATCCTGAGGATAATTAAAAGTGCTCTAAGAGGCTTAGGCGCCTTGGTCATTAAAAAAAAAACCAATCTTACCTTGATTTGGAATTGTATTTTAAAATAACATGTTCATGGATAGACTTTACCAAATCTAACTTGATCCGAAGTTAAAAATAAATGAATACATCTAACTGACTCAATTATTGCCATATCTATATGCAACAAATAAAATCATATAAGGTCTGCAACAGATAAAGTCATATAAGGTCTATACCCTTTAAAGTGGTAACTTTAATATGTGTCTCACTAAAAAATCTCCTTAGGCTGCGTTTGGATGGGGCGTAAGAGGGGGGTAACCCTCCATTATCCCTTGTTACCTTCATTTGGTAACAAAGGGGTGAGGGTAAAAATTTAAATTTTTATCCCTCTTATCACAATTTTGAATACCCTCATGGGGCTTGGGGTATTCACTCTTAAATATCCCTCCTTACCCCCCATTTGGATGTTTCATGAATTTTTTTTTTAACATTTTTTTTTATTTATTTTAGTGAGAACTTGGCTTTTTTTTTTTTTTAAAAGCACTCTATTATTTCCATTTGATTTATGAAGAGATATGTAGAATTTTTTTATTCATTTATTGAAATTTAAAATAATAATAGTAGTTTTTTATTTTTTAAGGAAATCTTGCCCCTATTTACCCTGTGCCTTCCTCTATTTTTCAATTATATATTATATAATTGAAAAAATTAATAGATTTCAAATAATTAGCAATTTATTTTTTAAATTATATAGATTTTCAACATAATGCATTTGGATGAGGGGTAAATTTTTACAGGGGTTACCCCAAGTTACCCTTGAGTAGGGGTAACCTGACATATTAAAAATTTTAGAATAATTAATAATTTTATTTAACCCATATAATATAAAAATATAAATAAATTTTTTTGAAATGTATTTATCAAAATATCCTATTTTTAAGAGGTGATTCTGTCGAAATTTTGATAGGGTCTCAAAACTCTGAAAAGAGTTTGAGGTTCACGGTAATCTCTTTCAGGGTAATTAACAATTTATTCTGTTAGAAGTTTAATTTAAAAATGTGTCAATATTTTCAACGTGATGCATTTGGGTGAGGGGTAAATTTTTACAGGGGTTACCCTTGAATAGGGGTAATTGTAAGTAGGGATAAACTGACATATTAACAATTTTATGAGAATTAATATTTTTATTAAATCTATATAAGATAAAAATAAAATTTCTGCAACATTTTCAAGGTGATGCATTTGGGTGAGGAGTAAAATTTTACAGGGGTTACCCTTGAGTAGGGGTTACTGTAAGTAGAGGTAAACTGACATATTAACAATTTTATGAGAATTAATAATTTTATTAAATCTATATAATATAAAAATAAAAATAAAATTTTCAAAGTGATGCATTTGGGTGACTGGTAAATTTTTATAGGGGTTACCCTTGAGTAGGGGTAACTATAAGTAGGAGTAAACTGACATATTAACAATTTTATGAGAATTAATAATTTTATTGAATCTATATAACATAAAAATAAAAATAAAATTTTCAACGTGATGCATTTGGATGAGGGGTAAATTTTTACAGGGGTTATCCTTAAGTAGGGGTAACTGTAAGTAGGGGTAAATTGACATATGAACAATTTTATGAGAATTAATAGCTTTTATTAAATCTATATAATATCAAAAATAAAAATAATTTTTTATTAAACATATTTGTCAAAATGTCCTATTTTTAAGGAGTTCAGTCGGTGATAATTTTTAATATTAATTTTATATTTGTTGTGATTTATCAAACTGTTATAATAGTTTATTATATTATATATTTCATGTTACCAATGAATAAATTATATTTTTTTATAAAGAGATATGTTGAGATTTTTTTATTCATTTATTGGGATTTAAAATAATAATATTTTTTTTTACTATTAGAATGCAAATTTTCATTTTAAATTATAATTATAAAAAAGAATCTATAAGAATTAGATAATATTAGATTACTTAATGAATATTATTTAATAATTATATTTTATAAAATTTCTCATAAAATTATTAATATATCAGATTATCTCTACTAATAGGTATCAAACAACATTTTTTTATTTTATACTAAATTTTTACTCTATCTATGTAATTACTAAATAAGATTTAGATAACTCCTTTAAAAGGTGACCTCTATTCGTAGACAACCTTTATAAAAATTACCCTACATTCAAACGCAGCCTTAGTCAAATAAACAAGTCAGACACAGAAACTTAAAAATTGATCGTAATAGACTTGAACCGTTTGACAAGGACCGAAATAGACACGACAAGGCCTGCTCAAACCAATTAAGACTTGACTGAAACTCGACCTCGTGTGTGGTCTATTTATGGACGTAGACCTCGCAATAGGTCTAATTAGGTTGGGTCCTATTTGATTTGGTTCTATTTTGGGTTAGAATCTATATTATTTCTTCTTAAATGGGTTCAGATGGTTCTGAGTCTATTTCATGTTCAACTTAAATTGGGTTTACCAATTTAGGAGACCTTTTTATCGACACAAACTAAGACTATTATTATATGAGTGTAGATCTTGTAGATGTATTACATACAAAAATGACAATAATAGAATCAATCATTTTTATTTATTTATAAATAAATTTAAATTAAATTAAATCATCAATAAAATAGTTTGAGTTGGTTGAGTCATTACATAATGTCGGATTATTAACTCGTCAAATTATCAAGTCTAATAACTCCATGATGAGGTTGGTGGGCTTATTATACCCAATTTAACCCACGTAAAAAATTATTAGACCCCGACCCAACTCGACTCGAATTGCTTACTCGAGTTACTCAGTTCGACCCGATCTAAATTTCTGACCCTACTCAATCTGAATACTATTTTATAACTTGGTGCACTCAAATTGGGTTGGATAGGCTCGGATTGCTTTTAAATTTCTCAACTCGACCCGACTCAAATTTCATATAGGTTCATTTTTTTCCAACTCAACCCGACTCAATATATATACAAAAACATAATCCAAACCTATTGATTTCTCATGCTCGAATTAAAACCCAAATCAAGTTTCACCCCAACCCTAATACCGCAGAAAGATTTCCTCCTGTGAAGAAACCCAAACATGTGTAGCTTTTTTTCATTATTTGTTGATGGACTTCATTGGTTATCAAATTTTAATATATATCACTTGATATTTTATATTAAATGTTTGTGTCATTTATGATGGCTATTGGGTAGACTAATGTCAACATCCTATCACCGTCAATTGTAAAAAAGATTCAATTTTTTTTAAAAAGATTTTTTCAAAAAAAAAAATTCTTCATATATCCCAAACTTCATTAAAATGGGACCCACTTACGGTATTACTGCAGCATCCACGATCTCAGGATGGGTGACCAGTATCTCTTCAAGCTCAGCAGGGGCAACCTAATGTCCAGAATGGAAAAAAAAAAAGTTGTCTTCAGATCATGGGCACTGTACAACTTTAAATTGGAATTTTTTATACACTGACATGTTATATAATTTTTTGAGTCCAACTTCGAATACAATATATCCTTAAAATATATTATTATATTTTATTTTAAATATATTTTTAAACATAATTTTTTTATTTTAATTAAAAAAATCTATCTTCAAATTTACTCACCTTTTTTTTTTTAGCTTTAGATCATTGAACGAAGATCACTTTTTAGAAACAAATTTAAAATATAAAGTAAGAAATATATTTTTAGACACGTCAATATGCGAAAGTTTTCAACATGCACAGGTGAGAGTTGCATTGGAGTGAGGATGATGGATAAACGCTCAAGTAAAATCAAATAATATTTTGTATGACGAAGAGTTCATTAATCTTATAAAATTAAATAATTAGTTTCTTAAGTGATAATTTAAAAATATTATTTAACTTAATATGATATGGTTTATATAGAGTGTTCCTTATAAAAAATTAGTTTTTGACGGGTTATGGAGTCCCAAACATAAAAAAAAAAAAAAAATGAATGTAATTGGGCCGGCCGTGCACACTATGCGGACCGGCCCAAAACCCAGGAAATCCAACCCATGCACAGGGAATTCCACGTACGAACGTGACATGCATGTCGCGTCCGTGAACGCAGCCCATTGCAGCCAGGGGTAAAAAAATGGGATTACCGAGATGTCGGGGTCTCGGCTAATATCTCGGTATCTCGATATCTCGCTCCTATTTTCTTTTTTTTTTTTAAATATTATTGTGTATCGGCCGATATTCACTGTGTGCATCGGCTGAGATTTATACCCCTGGTTGCGGTGCAACCCAGTGGTCCACTACGCACCTATTCGTTGCATGCGATACGTATCGGCCTTTAAAAAACCATTACATAACGGACGTGTTTTTAGTAAGTTTTTTAGCGTGATTGAGAGTTTGAACCAATTCTTTGTGAATTGATTCACCGTGGATAATTTCTTACTCCTAACTCAGTGATCGATTCTGTTTTATCACGTAGAAAAAACTCTCGGTATTAAAATCATACATATTTCTTCTATTAATGTTTAATATATAGAAGTTTCTTTCTTCAACATCAAATTTACTTTTGAACCGTATATGAATATGAACATACTCCTTCCATTAATGGACATTGAAGATTTTCCCAAGGCCAACTAAGAACAGTTGTATAGAATTTTCATTCACCAATAAGCTTGAGACAGTTGACATTTAATGGGAATTGATGGACTAAAAAATTGGCAGCTTAAATTGGTTGCCTGTATGTCTATCAATCATTTATTGGATCCGACCTTCATAACTAGAGGAAACTTTTATAAGTTGTCATGTTATCTAAATACACTTTAGTTTAATTTACAACCTTTTGTAGTTGGAAAGCTGAAGTATACCCCAATCTTTATGTTGAGTGGTTAATACCTTCAACTACAATGAGTTAATATAATGGAGTAACACTTTTGTGACTCAAGTTTTGAATTATAAGACATATTCAAATATTGGTCAATACGATATCTCGGATTTTTGAAGCATGAGATATCTCGGTCAATACGATAGGTATCGACTGAATTGAATGGATATCCATGGCCGATATCTCAGTGAGATGTATCGGCTCAATATAGGCCAATATTTTTTTTTAAAAAAAAAATCGGCTGTTTTCCAATTTTTTTTTTAATTTTTTCAGAAAAAATTTAAAACAGAAAAACCAACTGTATTTAAAAAAAAAAATTTGAAGAGAGAGAGATATCGACCGATATCCGATATCTCGTTTTACCGATTTGGTACCCCTGGTCATAAGGTGCGGTATAATTATGGTATAAAATCAAAGAAGCAATTGCAAATGTGTAAATTTAAAATGAATTTTAATTACTAAATCTGTATAGTCGCTTGATTTAAATTAAAAAGTAGACAATTCAGGTGGGACTCTTGTCATTTTCATTTGTCTAAATGAAATAGATAAGGATATTTTAATTGTTGTAAAGGGTATTTCTATAATCTTTATTTTAAGTTGGCAGTGGCATGTTAGAATTTTCAATTTAGAAGTTTCCAAAACAAGGGGAAGAGAGAGAGAGAGAGAGAGAGAGAGAGAGAGAGAGAGAGAGAGAGAGACCTGATAGGCTTTGTATTTAATGAGTTCTTTGATCCTGTCCAAAACAAAGACAAGCCCTGTAGTATCTATAAAGCACAGGTCTCCTGTGTGGAGCCACCCTTCTGGATCAATGGCCTGAGATGTGGCTTCTTGGTTCTTATAGTAGCCTATAAAGAAAACAAACCCTAAATTCAGGGAACCCCAACTGCACTGATTAAAATCACATGAACATGATCACACAGTAAGTTAGAGAAGCATTCAATGCATTTGTAACATATGCCAGAAGGATCATGAGGTATGCAAATCAATGTTTTTAAAACCGGCTCAGCTCTCAATTGAACCGCGATTGATCTGAGTACAGACCGGTTTTTTCAAAAACCTTTCCTAGAAAATATAATTTTAACTCATCAATTAAATCTTATTTAATACTTTAATATTATTTATAATATAATATTCATGGCACGGGTTTGACCGAGTTTGCCTATAGTTGAACTTTATTTAACTCGATCTTCCATCACGACGGTTTACATACCGATTTTTAAAACATTGATGCAAAGACATCTGCAATATATAATCATGTGTGTTTTACAAAATAAAATTCAAATACCTTGCATGACAGGAACACCCCTTACGTAGAGTTCTCCATATTTGCGAGGTGGCAGTGGCTTTCCTGTGTGAATATCAACGATTTTGGCTTCTATACATGGGATTAGCCTCCCAATTGAAAGATGGTACCTACCTTTTATACCATCACAAAGAGTTATAGGCCCATTTGTTTCTGTTAAACCATAACACTGCATAACACAAGCAAAACCAGTATAAGATTCAAGACTAAAGGACGTGGTGTGGTGTTACAGGTTTTATTTATTCAATAAACCATAAAAAAAAAGGTTTCACTTTTCTTCAGGGCATGTGTGAACCTCTGAATCCCACACAAACTAGGTAAGCAACTGTGAGGAGTGATCCAGAGAGATGTTGGACGTTAATCGAACTCAAAATCAAGACTTCCCTTCACGAAGGAAGCTTCTTAACTGTCGGACCAACCCCCTCTTAAGTTATTAAAAAAAAACATTTAGATGCATAAATCTACACATGTCCAACACCAAATGCTCACTAGAAAAACCCTTCAAACACATCTCTAGAGATTGGTTGTGCCCGTCATTGATTATCTGAATCGTTGTTTAAAAATTCAAAATATAGACTTTGACTTAAAATTCGGGAAGTGATTTGTGCACCCCCCATTTTACCCATGGTGCACTCCTATAAATTTTTTTTTCAATTTTGCCCTCTACTCACCTTTTCTCCATTTCCATCATGTTTTAAGTGGGGGGCAAAATTGGAAAAAATAAGTGAAGGAGTGCACCATGGGTAAAATAGGGGGGTGCACAAATCAGTTCCCTAAAATTCTATCACTCTGAAAACTCAATAAAACTCGTTGACTTGTTTACCTAGAAAACCCATCAAGTGTGAGTGTATAAATGCAATAGTTTTTTAATGAATGGATCTCCCTTTTACGGAGTCCTCTCTCTCTATTATGAAGAAGACCCATGTCTCAAAGTGCTGTACTTTTTGAGCAGTTGGAACATTACACAAATAATAAAGCAGAGTCTTCCTGTTTCTTAAAGTCTTTTAAGTGCTTCCATTAAGAATACTAGTAGTGAATAATCATAGTCAGATTAGACTATTAATTTTATCATAAACTATGTCATTAATTATTTTACAATCTAATCTAAATCATAAAGTACTATTAAGTAATTAGAGGATAAAAAGAAAGAAAGAGCTCTAAAAAAGAGTTAGACAAATGAGTAGAAACACAAGTGTAGGTACAAATCGATGTCCTTTGTTTTAAATAGAAGAAACAAAAAAGGAAAAACTATCTTAAAAGTTCAATGTTGAAAAAGAGAGTTGCCTTTATATTGTAGTAAGTACATATCTTAATCACTCACTTAACAGTGACTAATAACAACAAGAATTAATAATAATACCATTACTCATTCTTTGCCACTTCATCACCAACAAAATTAAGAAAATGATTTTTTTTAATATATATATATCCTTATCTCACATTAAAGGTGAGACTAATTTGACAAGTATTTATAAGTCTTCCAATTCACACACTTTTTGGTAAGTCGGCAAGAAGTAATTCAATGAAAAATAGTCTAAACATGAAGTGAAACCAACATATTATAACAATAACAGCAACAAGATCTCACCTGAGAAAGAGTGACTTGAGGATAACAGAGGGTAAAACGTTCCATATATTCCCTACCTAAGGGTGCCCCAGAGCATATCACCTCCTTCAAAGTGCCAAGACCATAGGCCTTGGCCACCTCACTCGCCCTTGCCAACTGGATCACCATCGGCGGCACCGCCGGCAGCCTAGTCACTCTAAACTCCTCAATGCCCAGCAGCATCTCTTCCATGGAATACTTTCGAACGATCACCGCGGTTGAACCGACGGCCAGCACCCCACACACGAAAATGGACAGCCCAAACATGTGGCAGAGCGGCACCACGCACATGTAAACCTCATCACTTGCCCCTCCGTCGGCATTCCACACGTGCCTCAGCAGGCAACTCATGGCAATGAGACTCCTGTGAGAGCACACCACTGCCTTGCTCTTCCCTGTAGTGCCAGAGGAGTACATTAGGGCTGCTGTGTCCCCCTGCTTGATTCCCATGTGTGGGATCTTGAACGTGCGAGGTTGTGGGCCTCTGATCAAGTGGTCCAGCAACTCTTCCAACAAAACTAACGGCCTGGATATTAACCCATCTAGTTTTGGTTGGAGGTCTTTGGTGGTGAGGATTAGAACAGGGCTGGAATCTTGGATTTGGGTCTGCATCTCTTGCCTAGTGTTGAGTGGATTTGCTGTGCTGAAAACAGCGCCAATTGACATTGTACCCAACACTAGTGCAGGGAAATGGAGGGAATTTGGAGAGACAATTAGGACTACATTCCCTTTCCTTATGCCCAATGAGTGTAAGGATACTGCGACTGCCACCGTAAGCGCCCGAAGCTCACCGTAGGTGAGCTTGTCGCCGGACTTTGCATCGATAAAGGCTGGTTTGGAGAGAATTTGAGGGGTGAGTGAGAGGAGAAAGGCTGGAAGTGAAACAGAGGAAGGTTGGGGCAAGCATGGGGAGTCCCATTTGCTATAGTAGATGCCTGTGCTTGGGCAGAAGCCACTTTCCTCTAGAAAATCCATGTTGGAGGAGAGCCTATCTTTCTTCTTCTTTGCCTTTGGCTTTGGATTTGGGTTTGGCTCTCTGCTTTGGGCAATAAATAGGATAGGTGTAGGTGCAGCTTCCTTGCTCTGTTCCACTGAATTAATGACTGGGTACCTAAGTTTTTTTTTTTGTTAGTTCGATCTCATTCATTTAAGCATTGACTAAGAAAACATTTCTAACTAGAGTCTGTATTTTCTGCACTCAATAAGCAGAACTCCATTGAAAGTTCCTATCTGTAACATATTTAGAATGCAGACGGGAGAATATAGAGGAATTCAACTTGTCTTCTCGACCTGTATTTATATTTTTTTATTCATATTGTGTACTGTAGAAGAGAGCACAAATATTGGGAAAGCAAATATCACAACATAACTCAAAGATTGATGTGGAAAACCTCTAAAAAAAAAAAAAACCCACGAAAAAATAAGAGATTTTATTATTATGTTGTGTCATACGTTATAGCCCCAATAATACATATATAATTCCACTTAGAGTCCCAAGTATGTCAGAAACTCCTAAGTATATTCGAACTAACTCTATCAAACAACGCGTCCTTTTTAATTGATGTAATAGGTTACTTCTCTATTCACCAAATTCATATTCAAAAGGGTTGAAGAAAAGCTGGGTGAGAAGGTCACATGGAACTTGGATTTGCATGTAGAAATATGGGCTGCGTTTGTATGGAGGGTAATTTTTTAACATAAAGGGCCGTGCATCATGAAAAGGACATTCAAAAAGTGAGAAAGGGAGTAAAGAGAGGTGTTATCTTGTGACCCCTTCAATTACCAAACCCCCCTTTACCTCCATTGAAACACAGCCCAAGAAATAGAATAGTGAACTTCAACTGATGAGTACTGAGCTATAACAAACATATAAAGCATATCTAATATATTTCCTATAATGTAATATATAAGCATAGAAATAGACCAAGACACTAAAAAAGTATTTAATTATTGGGTAATATTTACTTTTAGCTACACCTGCACCAGAGGTCTTCATGACATGAGTTCACAGGAAGTTCCTTATATTAAATTAATTAATGAAACAAATCTATATTTAAGAATATTCTGTTTAATGTCTGGATTTATTTTACTTATAAGATTGTTAATAAATGAGGATGTTACTTTTTCCTTTAGAATGCAATTTATCCATGGGTGTAGCTTAACTGGTTGCCTTTCAATTCAGAAAGCGGGAGAGTGCTAAGAGAAGTTGAAAATAGCGAAAGAAAAAATTATATAAGTGAAAACCTCATGAACATATAAATCCGAAGTGGTTGGACTGATTGCCATTAACTCTCAAAAGACTATTCCCTATAAAGTTTCTAGTGTGTGGGTAGAAAGACTTACACATTTTTTGAAAATTAATCGAGTGCTCTAAAAAACTTGAACACTTTGTTCATAAAAAAAGAAAAATCATAAATATAAAATATTCAATCAAGTTTTACCAAATTTTGCCCAACTCTGTGCCTCAAAGAGCTTTTGACATGTCACAACTGAATAATGTGACTGTTAATCTTGATGTGTCTTCATATTTCATCCAATCATATCAATCTTATTAACTCAAATTAACTTGTTTGAGTTAAGTTGACCCGTACAAATTCTCAACAAGAGTTCAAAGTAACAGCAAACTAGTTCGACCTTTCATCAGTGAAACTAAGTTAAGCCTAATCTAGTCCCAAAATAATAAAATACTAGGAAATAAAAACATGATTCCTGCGAAGTTAGTATATCTTCATCTAGATAAAGAAAAGAATTAACAAAATTTAATGGTCTCCAAATGTTGTTGGAGGTTGAGGACTTAACATTTATATGATATTGCCAGCAGGGCGTGTTTGCTCCTTTGGATGCATTGAACATTCTTAACATAATTCATTTAGAGATTTTAAAGATTTTTTTTTTAAATTTTGAAAAGTTAATTAATTGTGATTTATAATATTAAAATAAATGTAAGCATGAAAAATATTTTATATTTTAAATTTATTAAGCCAAATATGCGACTCATATGACACGCTATCTTTTTTTAGTAACAGTGATAATTATAGATCTCAAAAGATTATTTTTTTCTTATATTTTTTTGGCAACTATACAGACACCCGATTTTTCTTTGTCTGCACACCATATTTCAAAATTTTGGGTGAAATTACCCTTTTACCTTTCCACTTAATTCTTCGGCCGAAGGAAGCCTTCCTTCTAACGATCTTCGACCGAATGCATAGAAGAGAAGAGAGGGAAAAAAACAGTGGGCTACACCATTGATCGAAACTCAGGGTCTTCCTTAGCCGTAGATAGGTAGGCCAGGGGCGATCATGGTGGTGTCGATCCTAGGGTCAGAAGTGTAGGATCCACTTGGATCTAAGAAAAAAACCCATAAAATTGGATTTCGGTCCCCCAAAGAAGCAGCAAAAGAAATTGGCCGGAGGAGGGTCCCACACAAGTCCGATAAGAGATCTTTGTGACCTGCCATAAGGTTGCATCTGACACTGTTTTTATTTTTTATTTTTGTTTCATCACTTGACTATCTAAGCATATGGGTGAAAACGTTGAAGGGCGTCTTTAAAAAATTCGAAGATGCCCAGTAATTTCAACTAATATGATCAAGTGGTTAAAAGTTGTTTTTTGGACTGAAATTTTAAGTACTGGTAGATCATCAAGTTTGTTTTCAATTTGTATGGTTGCATTTTCAAATAAAAAAATAAAAATTAAAAAATAGAAACAATGTTAGGTGCAATCTTGTGATGGGTCACACCTATTGAGATAGACATGAGCGTGGGCATGAGAATATAATGGAAAAGCTTGTAAATATTTCTTCTCCATTTGATTTAATGGGTATCTTTTTTATATATGCTATTTGTTTGATTGCAGAGAGAGTAGAATGCCTCTCATTACTCATTAGTCCATTACTATTAGTAAATGTAGCTGCCTTTATTTCGCAAACATTGATAGGGAGATAAATGTTTTCCATAACTCCCCTGCTTTCTTTAATATTCTTTCAATCCCACTTTAAAGGACAAATTCAACTATAGTTAAAAAGCTCACAGAACATACTTAATAGAAGTCATTGTTAGAAAAGTCGAAATTTACACTCGACTCAAAGTATTATCAAGTTGAGAAATTTCACTAAGTTTCTTTTTTAAAATTTAAAATTAAAAAACCCCATTGACTTGTTCAACTCGAAATATTGTTGAGTCGAGTTAATTCAAAGTGACTTGGCCGAGTTTCTTTGAGTTGTCAACAATGGTGTAAGTCGGTGCTGAAATGTTATATGAACTTGTGTTATATTTATATATTCGTCAAACATATTGAAATGATTAAAATAATTCAAATTTGTTTTGTTCAATGGAGAATTGCTACAAAGGTTCTGAGAGGTATAGGTGTATTATAACTTTAATAGTAATAACAATAATAGTTTAATACTAATAAGGGGTCACAGTTTTGGCCTTTTTAGATATAACCTTTTTTTTTTTATAATAAAAGATTTTGAGGTAAAATTGAAATTGTTCACTACTTTTTTTATGAATCATATAAGAACTGATAAATACAAGTTACCTGGTCAACTTGAATTGCAGTTGGCTGTTGCTATCGTTATTCATTCATAGGATCATGCATGCATAACATATATACTAATGTGGGAGACGACCATCGTTAATGTGGCTGTAGCAATATGACACTCATTTTTCTTTTTACGGTCCGGAGGTATTCAAGTGTCGCACCTGATTAGTTTTCTGGGATTTGTGAAAATCCTCTATTTTCACACATTTGATAAATCGATGGGACTTTACTCTATACATATTCTCATAGGAATTGACCATTCATTAAAGGTCCCATGGTTTGAATCCAAGACCTCCCTCTAGAGATCTTGCTCCCAAACCAATTGGAATATCCTCTAAGGAGGAAGATGGTGACTTAATTACCATTTTATCCTCTAATTAAATAACTAAGTCTTTCTAAAATAAATTATTATAAAATCTTTAATAGTCAATTCACATCAGCACACATAGACATTCGACTTTTCTGCCTCTATACACCTGATTTCAAATTTTCGGGTGAAATTATCATTTTGCCCTCCTTCATTTTATCATTCAATGATTCTTCAATTCATTTTTCAGATCATTCAAATGATTCAGCCGTCCGAAGGAACACATCAGTAGAAAATGGGTTCCTTCTGACGATTCGACTACAGAGTCGAATCATTCGAAGGATTACTTAGGATCATTCGAACGAATGGGCAAAACAGTGTGGTTCGAATGAACCGCACAACGTAAATTCCATTCGTCCGGATGATCGGCTGATGCTACGGTAATGCATAGTGCATTATTTAAATAATAAAATTTCTTTTAAAACTTTAAAGTTATTTTTTAAGCACTGTGTATTTCCAAAATTTCTCAAATTGAATACCCGGATTAATTACAATAGCTTGATAAAAATACTTTAAGAATTTAAAGTCTTTTGATCCTCTCAAATGCTTAAAACACAGTGTTTTACAAATAAGGGTATCCCTCGGCTGTGTCGAAAACACATTTGAGAGTGTCAAATGACCTTGAAATCTTAAAGTATTTTTATCAGGTTATCGTAATTAGTTCAGATATTCAATTTAAGAAATTTTGGAAATGCACCGTACTTAAAAAATAACTCTCTATATTTCCAATGCTACAATAATGCATAGTGCATTAATTAAATAATAAAATCTCTTTTAAAATTTTAAAGTTATTTTTTAAATACTGTGTATTTCCAAAATTTCTCAAATTGAATATCCGGACTAATTACGATAACCTGATAAAAATACTTTAAGACTTCAAGGTCTTTTGATACTTCCAAATATATTTTCGGCACAGCCGAGGGATACCCTTATTTGTAAAACACTGTGTTTTAAGCATTTGGAACTGTAAAAGACCTTAAATTCTTAAAGTATTTTTATCAGGCTATCGCAATTAATCTGGATATTTAATTTGAGAATTTTTAGAAATAAACAGTGCTTACAAAATAACTTTAAAATTTTAAAGGAAATTTTATTATTTAAATAATACACTATACATTACCGTAGCATCAACCGATCATCCGGACGAATGGAATTTACGCTGTGCGGTTCATTCGAATGACACTGTTCTGCCCATTCGTTCGAAGGATCCTAAGTAATCCTTCAAACGATTCGAGTGTGTAGTCGAATCATCAGAGGGAGCTCATTTTCTACTTATGTATTCCTTGGGATGATTTAATCATTCGAACGATAAAATACTAAAACATTAAAATTAAGTATATAAAGGCAGAAAAGTTAGATGTCTTGTGCGTAAATCAAAGAGCTCCAGACGGAAAGATGTCACCTACATCTAATGTTCTGACAAACGTAGCCCATCAAAAAATTGCAAAGGATTACTTGTAACTTCCTAGTTCCCATACTATGTCTTCTAGATTTAAAATAATTAAAATCAATCGCACAAAAAGATGAGAAATGACTTACGTAGACACTTAGGGTTTGTTTTTCTTATTTATTGAAAAAAAAGGTAGCGATCTTCCTACAAGTGTTTTGTATAATCAGACACGAGATTTAGGGTATTGTCTATTTTATCCTTTTACTGAGGTATAAATTGGCTCACTGATCGGCTCACCAGATCACTGAAATAGGATCACTGAAATTTATCTACGTGAGACTGTTTTTTTCATAAATAACAACAAATCGGATCACTGAATGGATCATTGATTAAATGCTTTGGTACAACAATGGAAGGGTAAAATGAACAATTTCCTAAAACTCATATCTCATTACACAAAATATGTGTGAGAAAATTGCTAGTAAAAAAAAAATGTCAAATAGGCTCAAACAACATATTAGAGTTAGATCTACACTTTCAAGATAGGGAACCAAAGGCTAGGACAAAGGATAGAGCTTATACAATCTATAAACATGAACTGAACGTGAAACATTCATGTGATCACGACGGGATTTTAGTGGCTGCTGGTGTAGTTGGATCTTAATTTGGTCTTTTGAGAGGCTACTTCAACGACTTCAAGCAGTATCACTAAATGACTCAAGCCAACATAATTAATAGTGGAAAAGTTGGGAGGGAGGGGTCCATCTAATAGATGTTAAGACTTGATTTTAGGGTTAGAACTGTTGAACTAAATGTAATGCTGCCTTCTTACAGGTAAGGAAAGATTTGAATCTTTGAAAGGATATCTAGTTTCCATTATTGAATCCCACATACCGGAATGATTTCTCTACGTAATTAAGTATATGGTTGAGAATTGAGATGCAGACATTGCATGTTCTCCATTGATTGGATTAAGTTCTTAAGATAGCTACAGGTTGTTGAGATAAGATAGAGATTGTGTAAGATACAATCTTATCAGGTCTCTGTCTTATCTCAACCATACCTAGCAATTCTCTGTTTAATATACATATATTTAAAACATGTCTTTGCGTACTTGTTCGAATAGGGCTAGGGTTGGGTTATGTCAAGTTTTAATAAATCCAATTTAACCCATGTAAAAAATTTATTGAACCCGACCCAATCCAACCTGAATTGCAAACATAATTTAAAATTCAATTGCAAACATAGTTTTAAGTCTTTGTTTTAGTTTAAAATGTTTTATAGAGATGACATAAAACATATGAGAATGTTATAATTATATAATAATTTAGTCAATTATTGGTCTCGACATCTTTCAAATAATATTGAACTACATACAAATTATTTTAATTTCATATTTTTGTCATACAATTTTTTTTTGAACGATAATATAAAATTTCATTAAAAGAAAGGGAAGCAACTATAGACAAAGGGGTCTAAAAGGATTAGCCCACCGGAAGAGAGAGAACAAGATGAAAATAACAAAACAGAAATACATCAAAAATCAAAGGAAGAAGACTACGCAGAATGGTTATCAAATTATTTCAATTTCATATTTTTGTCGTACAATTTACAAATAAAAATCACAAGGTAAACATCGATTGATCACTTGTCAACAACAGTCACTATACCTTCTGAAATTTTATCAAAATTCAAGAATTTCTTTTATTTAATTTAATGGAGGCTTAAAAAAAAAAAATCCCTTCTTTAGTGTTTCTTTTTGGACCACTCCAATGGTTATTATAGTTAGTTGGGTTAATAGGGCACGAAGAAGCCTTTCCTTTTTCTTTATTATAATTTATTATTATTAGTAGTAGTAGTACATATTGTATAAATAACATATAATTATTTATGATTTATTTTGTAATTAAGTAGTTAAAATTAATTAATTAATAGTCGAAGGACCTTCTACTTTTTTTTATTAAAATTTTCAGGTTTTTTAGAAAAAAACTCTGTTGAAATTTGTGATGTTGAGGCCTAGACTATGTCCTTATCATACTTTTATTAATCGCCTCTATGGTCACATGCTTTCTACATGATACATTCAATTGATGGGCATGAAGGAGTTTCTCTTTTAATTTTTACTGCCAAGACTACGTGTTGCAGACGTAATCCTATCCCTTGATTCCAGGTATGTGGTCCCCATCCGGTCCTTGTTTACCGCTGCTTTATACTATTACTGGTTTCCGTCCTTTAGTATGATCTCTTTGGTTGCTTACTTGCTCCATAGGGAGACAATAAATGGCATATGTTCTCCTTCCCGGCCAACGTGGCTATTGACCATCCATCTACAAATCATTTTATGTAAATTGATCTTTCCCGGCTTTGAATTCATTTGATTCCTATCCCAGTCCCAGCTAAATAATCAAATTAACTTAACAATCCAATAATATTGTAGCCAATTTAATTTTTTAGTATTAATGTGAAATAATTAAAATGCCATTATTTAATGTAACTAATTCATAAAATGAAAAAACAGTCAATTGTATACTTGAAAACAAAAGATAAAAATTTAATAAGAACAATCCTATACTTCTTTGGCAATGCAACAAATTTATTTTCATCTCCTTTACTTTCTCAAAAATAAGTTGCGTCCATACGTCTGTATTGACAAAATACAATAGATCAATCATTGCACATTGATATACCTTCGTCCACACTCGTTTGTCACTCATCCGTCACCCATCTGCATTCGTCTGGACTTTGGTCGCAACGCACCAATGCATTATAGCCGATACATCTCGGCTAGGATTTTTTTGCCACATTGTGGTTGATACCCGATGTATCAACCACATCTTTTATCCGTCTTGTATAGCTTTCATAATGCAGCAAATTTATTTTCATCTTCTTCTCTTTTGAAAATATAGAAACTGGATGTGATAAAATCATGTATGGACATTAAATAAGATGGACAATGTAAAAATACTTGTTTTTCCTTTGGAGATCTTGGGTTCAAATATTTTTTAACTCATTTTTAACCTGCATGGGTAGTTCAGTTGGTCTAAGCTTTTAGGATTAAACTAGAGGCATTGTGTTCAACTCCTTCCGGACTTACCTGATACACGAGGCTTGCATATAGTTTTGTATATCTATGGGATTAATCTCACCTCCATTGTAGGGTAGTGATATCATGTTACCAAAAAAAAAAAAAAAATGATGAAATAGAATTAAATCTTTCAAACTTTTCATATCTATTTATAAAATATTTTTTCTACTTTTAATTATTTTTACATGAAGTTTCTTTATTTTAAAACTATAAAAGTATTTCAATCCTATGTTGGATGAATGGAAATATTTATTTTACGAAAATTTCTTTTCTTATATGCAAGAAAAGGTAAAAACATAGTTTTTCAACTGGACCATGATTTTAGTTGACTCTCCAAGTTGGCATATTAAGGTAAAATCATAGTTTTCAAGTGGGTAATATTTTTGGTTGACTCCAAGTTGACTCTCCAAGTTGACCCAACCTGGTCATAAACTTGGTTGTTGGGTAGAGTCAAACTAGGTTGATCAAGTTTCAAATTGACTAGGCTTAGAGAATCATGAGTCGAGTTTAATAATTTTAAGTCATGATTGTAAAGTCATAATCCAATTGTTTATCAATAATGGCTTCATTTTGGTGTTTTATTAACGATGTCTTTATATTTTTGTTATATAAATCTAATGAGTCATTAAAAATAATTATATAAAATTGAATCAAGTTACTTGGTTGACTTATCCAATAACCTAGTAATTGACCTAGACCTAGTAAAAAATATAAAAATATTGAAATATTTTTAATTGACCCGTTGCCCCGTTCATTCTCTTGGTTGAATCAACCTAGTGATTGATTGAGTCTTAGTTGTACTCTTGATTTGAAAACTATAGATAAAAGATTATGATTATTAGAAAAATATTAAGCTTACCTTCAAATTATGCTTTTTTATACTTTTTGCTGGTGTGGGAAATTATTTCATTGTTATCTTAACTCACTCTTGAAAAGCCAATTAATTATAATTTATCAAATAATTTTGAAGTTATAAAATAGTATAACTTCAAGGTAAGTATAACATCTCTCTAATTATTATTGAAAAAATTATGATAAACAATACATAACATCAATAAGAAATTGATGAAATAAAAAATAGAAAGGGACAACGATCCTCCCAGGCGTATTTTGTATAATCCGATATGAATTTTACTGCATTGTCCATTCTAAAACTTTTATAGTAAATAATTCAAAAAACTCAGTAAATTAATTCGAAAGATAAAATAAATAATAAAATAAAACTCCTATAGAAAGAGTACTATCAAAATTTATGTATAAAAAATCTTTAAGCTACAAATCTAACAAACCCTACACTAACTGTCACATTAGTTGAAAGGAACATTTTCTATTATTGGAAACTCCTAGAAGTGGTCCACGTGTAAGAACTTCATTGAATCATGCTATCATTCTTTTATTAGGGATAGGTTGCTCTCGATCCCTCAGGCAATCTAAACAAGGTTCTCAATCATAATGGCAGATACGGTTTTGAAATTGTATTGTATTCGCCTATAAGTCGTTATCTCGGTTGTATTGTATCAGTTGATATGATCTATTTTTTTTTAAATAAAGAGAGAATAATATCGGTCGATATCAAATTTTACACTCTGATCTAAATCTTGAAAAGTTCTTGAGAAACTCTTCACTACAAATTTCACTAAGTATTGAATTCTACCCCTTCAATAGAATTTCCAAAATATAAGGCTTAAATCTTGTTGGCATTTATTTTCAAGAACCATCTTAACTTATATTAATTGTTTTGAATTAAGATTAAATTAATTGACCCATTTAGTAATAAGTAACAAGATCTACATTATTCCGAGTGTTCATGCGAAAACATTTTCATATCAATGAAGACTAAATAAACATATGCATAAATCTTTTTATGAATGAAATTTCTAAAAATACTTAATAAATGAGTTAAGTGGTTTTGTGATGGTTTAGCCCATTTATACAATTTGGAGACTATCATATAATTGAAGACAAAGTAAATGTATTTATATATTTTTATGAATAAAAATTAGGAAGACATATTTCTTTATTGTTTGGAAAAAAATATTTACATATTGTCTAAATTGGTCAAGTTACATTTAGCTAATAGGTTAACTAAAAAGGAGATAATAGTGTCAGTTGTATTAATTCTTTTAGTTTAATATGGATAAGGGGGGAGACCTATATAATAAGGGAATTGATTTATGCACCAATACTTTTATCTTTGGTGTAAAAAATTAATGAAATATTCATCTTGTCCCAACAAATAGGAAGAGGGAAAGAAGAGGGATTGAACTTTTTTGAACAAAATGGATATTTCATTCATTTTTAGTATACCAAGGGTAAAAGTGTTGGTGCACCAATCACTTCTCTATGATAATATTAGATGTTTAGGTCTAGTTGGTCAATTAAATTGATTGGTTCGATCGAGGCAACCTAATTGATTGCTAGGATTAATTAGTATTGCCATGCTTAGAGCTATAGTCCTTAGAGGTGATAAGCTTTGAATAAGTTTAATGATGTTTCTTAAAATATTAATCTTATTTAAAATATTATAAAAAAGTTAAAGTAAGAGAACAGGGTAAAAAGAATGATTGAAATAAGTTTAGACAAAATGGGTATAAAGATTTTGGAGCACCAATCACTTCCCTTAAAAAATATATCTATAATAAATTTATCATTTTCAATTAGATTAACATGAATATCACATAAAATCAGTTTCTTCTTAGTTTTCACTTACCTTTGAAAGAAATCTTATGTCGTATGATGGTGAAAAAATAGCAGTAAGTTTTTATATTTTCTGAAACTTAGGTCGGGTCGGGTGGAATTGGTTTTAAATTTCTAACTCTAATCCGATTCAAATTCTATGTGGATTTTTTTCTAATGCAACCTGATCATAAATTTATAAATATATAATCCAACCCACTAATTTCTCGAGTCGGGTCATACAGATCGGATTAAAACCCTTCTCAAGTTTCACCCCTAATAGATAGAAGAGGAGGCTAAGGCAAAAATTGTGACCGATGGATTAAAAAGACATGATCAGATAAAGTCTATTTTCTATCACTCATGTATAATAAACTTATTTATTGAATAATTTAATTCATCTATTAAATGAGTATAATGAATAGATCTCCTTTCACACTACGAGCAATCAGGTCCCTTTGTGCCAAAGGACCTTTAAAGAGATTCCATTCCCATTACCTCTAAAATACTCGTGTAAGGTGTAAGGTGTTGTACGTCACAATGCCAATAAATTCACTATAGGATTGCAAGAATCATCTTTCATCTAAGAAGATGATATAACTCACCATGTGAAAAGGATTAAAAAAATCTTACACCTTACATATTAGAAAAATATTAAGGCCGATACATATCAATTTGATACTCATTGCCCGATACATATCGGGCCCACTGCATCACATCGCGACGAGTCGTGATTGCAGTCGCGATGATGCAGACGTTGTGGGCTAGAGCTCCTAGGCATTGGAAATTATGGGTTTTGGGCCGATATGCAAAGTACGCACGACCGACCCAATTGCATTCGCCTTTTCTTTTTCTTTTTCTTTTAATTTTTTTTCTATTGTTTTGGAGATCATAATTGTCAAAAGCTATTTTTTATATAATGAACATTTTACATAAATCCTATCATACCCTACAGAGTCCATTAGCCTGCCAATATTTGCTTATCAATCTCTCCATATTTTCTTTTCAATTTCATTTCTTTGAATTTTAACCTAAAAATAAGATTTTCAGCTCTTTTTCGACAATCCATATTGTTGAAGCTCGAGTTCCTTCCTTACTAGATCTACCAGTGGTAAAAGTTTATTTCACTGATTTTTCTATTATTTTTTAAAGACATTTGAATTTTTTATTTCGTAACTTAAAAACAATATTTGCACATGTAAATGAGTACTAAATAATTGAAAAAAAATACATATCTATGAAGCACAATTTTTTTATAATTTTCTGTAATTTTTTTGAATTTTTTTTAAAAAATTAAAAAAATGAGAGGAGAGAGTAAAGTATCGACTGAACCAATATGGGCGTCCGTTTTTTAAAATCCAGGTTGAGAGTGATGATGCGACCATATAGGCCAGTCGGCCAATACAGATGTTTTATGAACGCAACAATATACATTGGCCGATATATATATCACTGTATATTTTTCGGCATATATAATAAGTATTAGTCCAAATTTTTACCCTATCCTAATAGTTGGATTGCCTGAATTTTTTCGCCCGATCCTGACTATCCAACATGTAACCAACACGAGGTTCATATTGTTAAGAATATTTTCAAATTAAATGTAATTCAAAATAAACATTGTTTCCTATAGGTTGTCAATATTGAGACTGAAGTCTTTTCATTAGAAGTATCCCTTAGTTTGAAGGGGTGTTTGGCCTTTTTAAGTAACCGTTTTAAATAGATCTGTCCATCGTTGCTTCTAAAAATGGATTTGAACGCTCCAAAATCATTTTCTTTGTATGTGTTACTATTTTTTATGTGATTTTCTTGGTGATTATTTGAGGCATTCCACACGGCATTTCGATGCTGCAAATCAAAGTGCAGTAGCAACATATGGACATCGGTTCAGACCAGTTTCACCCTGAAAGAAGGCTTGCAAGGATCTTGTTGGAAACAGTAAATTAGATTGATGTTGAGGCATTTACTGCTTTAAATAGAAGTGTGAAGTGCCACTCGAGCAACTTTTGTCGTCACTCCGTTCACTTGTTCCACTACATACAATTTTTTTGTAACATGGGTATCCTCATCCTACATTGAAAATGAAACTAATCTCATGAGTATGTGTAAATCTCTCAATCCACACACACTGGTTTAGTGTATGGGAAGTGGCCTGGAGGGGTTGGACGTGAATCAAACTCAAGACCTTGCTTCATAAGGTGAGTGTTTCCAACCCTTCCAGGTTAGGATCCATTGAATATCAAACACAAGTATATGTTAATCTTTGTATTCAAAGAAGAAATGGACTGTTTCACTTAACTCATGCAATGATACATCAAGAATATACCGGCCACCGTTCAAGATATATACTTGAAAATATGAGATCATTTGTTACTCACTGCAACTAGATAACATGAAAATGGATGACAAAGATGGAGCTTACCATCACCAGTGCAGTGCTTACAAGCGCTGCAGAGCTATAGGGAAGGCAACAACCAAGCTATAAGTCACATTATCTGCATTTGATGGGGAGTGGATGGGGCTCACTTGCTCCACTTCCATAAATGCATTGTTTCTCTAATTTATTCAAAACCTTGTAACGATAATTATGGGTTTACAATGATCCCATAAAATAAAAAATGCATGGCAGGTGATTCAGACGAACATAGAGAAGTGTTACAGAGCATCCCTGGATAGCAGATTGTTGGGTTGAATCTTCCTGGCATTGCACAGCTCGTCTGCACGATCACCTCGTTCAAAAACAGCTGCAGCTCCCATTCCAGAGCCTGTCATGATATCACAATACAAGTTGGCAGTCAATTTTGCACAAGGGCACCGACGTCCGCATCATACATACCTATCCGGTAAGAACAAACACGAAGACCAAGAAGAAATGCATACCTATGCACATTGACACCACACCGAAACGGCAATCCCTGCCTCGTCGCTTCATTTCATGCAATAGAGTTCCAACGCAGCGTGCCCCTGATTCGCAAGAGGAAAAATGATGCCCATTTTGCTTCAATAGCTTAGACAAAGTACATTTATACACTGCCATCTTCCTGGATGAACTAATCACATCAAGTTATGTCATTTTCATTGCAAGGCTAACCATCACAGTGGTACCAAAATGAAAGCTCATTCATGTAAACCCAGCAACGCCTAACAAAAACTGGTTGATTGATGATGAGAGGACCATTGTTCTTGTCCCAGCTCAATTTTTGTTCTCTACAAGTTGCTTAGGATCATTGTCACAAATACCCTTCTCAGAATATTAATGGTGATTGGTAATATTGGAATATTTTTAAATTCTCAGATTTTACTGGAAAATTAACAGGAAAATTTCGCGAAAAATAGAATATTTAAAAATAATAAAAATATAATAAATGAAACTATTAATAAAGAATTTACCGAGAATTTATTGAGATATTATCGTGATATTTCCATTTATCGCTTTTTTAATGCGATTTTATCAAGAATTTACTGAAAATTTACCACAGTGCCGATAAATCTCGGGATATTTACGGCGATTGCTATTTTGCCAATAAAAACGTAATAAATATGAAAATATCACCGATATGTGTGACATTGCTTAGGCTTACTTGAACTATATTATAAATGCATTACACAATCAATGTCATTGAAAAAATGCACTTAAATAGAAGGAACAAATGCAGGCTCAGAAGCACCAAAGAAATGCTTATGAAAAATCTTTCACACGCAACTATGCCAGTTCGTAGAGAGTTTTTGGAGGCGATTGCTATTTTGCCGATAAAAACGTGATAAATTTGAAAATATCACTTATATTTGTGACATTACTTAGGAATTCTTGAACTATATTATAAATACATTACACAATCAATGTCATTAAAAAATGCACTTAAATAGAAGGAACAGATGCAGCCTCAGAAGCACTGAAGAAATGCTTATAAAAAATCCTTCACTTGCAAAGTTTGAACCATGTTTTTATCCAGAGACAAAAAAAGGACTCACTTTGTTAGCCAGCTGGGAAAAAAAAAAAGTTGCAAGGGAAAACAGAGTACACACTTCTCTTTTTGGAGATGAGTAATTTCAAATAACGATTGACAAGAAAAGAAAAGGAAAAAATAAAAATATGATGAAAGCCATCTTAATTTGAAAGTGAACAGACAATCCCCCCTCCCCCAAACTGACCCCAAGGCACAAATTGGCTAGATTTGATGGGTTTTTAAATTAAATTACCTAAAAAGCCCAATAATGCATACAAGTACTGAACGTTATAATCACTTCATGATAGATTCAGTATAGCTATGAACCATAGGTTTTAATGCATTTTAGGTTTTCTAAAATATTTGAGGTTGTAAGGTTTCAAAGTATGAGCCAAAGACTGAAAACAAGAACCTAAGTTGTAATACTATTTATATAGCAAGTTTGAAGCAAGAATAAGATTTTTTTTTTTTTTTTGAGCAAACACAAGAAATGGAAAGCATGAGCTTCATAGGGGTTGGTAATCATCCATTGTGTAACATATAAAATTATTAAAGATCCATTTTGCTAGTGTATTAAGATAGGATCAGGAATTATATTTGAGCAACCTAGAAACTAGCAACAAAAGACAAAGTTAAGGTGGCCAGGGGATATATATGTAGAAGAACAAAACCAATTCCACTATGGATGGTCATTTTACTAACAATGGAAACAATCAATCCCCCTATTAAGTTACCACTGAATCCTCAAAAAAAAATTGTTATTTTTCAGTAATTTGGTTTATTCTTGATAATTGCAACACACATGCACACAAAGAGAGAGAGAGAGAGAGAGAGAGAGAGAGAGAGAGAGAGAGAGAGAGAGAGAGAGAGAGAGAGAGGGGGGGGGGGGGGGGGGGGGGGGGGGGGGGAGAGGATGTTTTCTTTCTTTATGAGGACAAAAAAGACAATAAATTTGATTAGTGTTGCATAATTCTCGGTTATAATTTGCAGCATAATTCTGAAAAGATGTCTTAACCATTCAACATGCTGTAACAACATTTTGCTGGCATTTCAGTAACTCAACTGTTATATTGATTTAAAATCTACAATCTGCCAGAACTGTTTTCGTAAGGGGAAACCCAAGGACATAACTAGGGTAAGCAGAATATGCTGCAAGGTTAATATGATAAGAAGGCACCCCTGGGTTATATAGGAGCAGATGGCATTACATATATCCATTTCAAAGAAAAAAGATGGAATTACATGAAAAAGATGGCATTACATAAATACTTCCAGCAGTCATTGCCATTCATCTTGCCATGGAAACATCTACAAATTTTAAGCCAAAAAAAGGGGGACTAAGTAGAGGTTTTCATCCACCCCGTGTCAAGAACAACAAAGTGTTGACACAAATCACACAATCAAGGATGGAAGCAGCAGATGCTGGTAGGAGTAAGAGAACATGGCAGAAAATGAAACCTTATTGACATTAGAATCACAAAGCTAAAAAGATTAAAGCATCAGTAGAGCCTCAAATATGTTCTCCCAATTAATGGGGGAAAACATAATAAATTGTTCTCAATTGGCTAATACTTTCGCTTCATTCTTTTTTATTTGAATGATGATTAATAAGACCACCACCACCATCATCATTATGTAAGAAAAAAATGTTTTTTATGCTAAGATGGAATTGGACTTGCAGTGTAATTTATGAGATTGCAGAGCTGTCAAAGCTTTCTTCACATTACCCCTTTGTAAATGAAATTATGCCATTTTTTTAATTTGTTGTACAAATGATAAATTGATTTGTGTGTGTGTGTGTGAGAGAGAGAGAGCACATTCCCTTCCAATACACATAAATAAATATTGTCAAAAAGTCAAATGAATTCATTTGGTTCCAAACATTCTCAACTATTCAACAACTGCATTTGGCACCTAGGGTAAAACACCTTTTTGTGAATTTATTAAAGCTTCATCATTATATTATCAGAAAGAAACTACCAAAATTATCATCAGCTACTAAAATTATGAAAACAGTGCTAATGGCATGTTTGAAGGTCAGCATATTTACCTGTTGCACCTAAAGGATGCCCAAAAGCCATTGCACCTCCATTAACATTCACTTTCTCTGGATCAAGCTCCAGTTTCTTACAGCAGTACACATATTGGGATGCAAATGCCTAGAGAACAAATATTTTTTATCAGTAAAAGAAGAAAGAATTAGGGAAGGGATGACGTAAACATTTATCAGAATATTGAAAAGAAATTTGAAGTATCCTAAACTTTCACCTCATTTATTTCAAAGAGATCAATATTACTAATGTCAAGACCAGCCATCTTCACTGCAGCAGGAATTGCAACAGCTGGGCCAATACCCATGACAGCAGGATCCACTCCGACAACAGCAAAACTCCTACACAAGACAAGAGGATTTTAAAGTAACATGGTGTTTAAAACAGATGCAGCTAGAATGTTACCTCACTCTATTGCATAAGATTTGTATCATAATAACAATATATGAACAGCAGTCCTTCAGAATTTAAATGGACATTAGGGCTGCAACTCGTGTCGGACGGGTCGGGTTCCTTAAAACCCAACCCGACCCGAGTAGATATATATGGAACCCAACGCAACCCGACCCGAATTCTAACCCGAATCATGACCCGACCCGCATTATGAACCCTTTTTAGCCTAATTTTAACCGGGTCAGATCAGGTTAACTTTAAAATCCTCAACCCGACTCGACCCAAATTTCATGCGGTTTTTATCCTCTCAACACAACCTGACCCGCTGACCCGAAATTCTCGACCCGACTGGTCATGCGGGTCGGGCCAAAACCCGACCCGAGTTGCAGCCCTAATGGACATCAATAACTGCTGTGAAACACAAAAGGACTGAATTACTGAATTAACAAAGAATCCAACATCATTTTTGACAGACACAAGTCAGAAATGGTACTTAATAATCCCTAAATCATTGATTGCAGCTAGTCTTTTGTGTGTGGTATATTGGTTGGGAGTATTAGGTGAGGACATAATCTGGCTTATCCATGCCAGTAGCCTGCCAGATAGAACCTTTTAAGAAATCATAGTCGAAGCACCCAGAATGGAAGAAGCAGTATAGCATATGAATTGACAGGCTTCATAAGTCCACAAATGTAGCATATGAAGAATCACATAGATTACATGCTTAATCATAAACAAGATTATATACCTGAAGACACCAAGAATGGGAAGCCCTTTTTGTAATGCCAGAGATCTTCTCATTAGGAGCACAGCACCAGCACCATCACTCAATTGGCTAGAATTACCTGACAAAATATGCAACTAAGAGCTTATAACCTGGATGATTGCTTATATATTCCTTAAAAAAAAAAATAAAGAACAGTCTTCACTTAATGATACACATTGACTCGTTGTGGTGTACTTTTGGGTCAGGGAGGCTTATTGTGGATGATTCAGCTATATGATTGTTTGGGCTAAAGGTAAGTGTAGGCCTCCTTGAAGCTGCTAATCGTCCTTGGGGGAGTCAAAAGGCTTTACAGAGGAAATGGCATTGGCTTTAATCATGCTAGGAGGACAGTAAATGGGGTGGCTGATTGTTTGGCCAAAGAGGTTGATAGAATCATACAAATGAACCTTTTGTTTGAGTTGTTGATACATAATTTAATTCTCAAGGTCTTCTTTATAATTTGTACTTCTGTTTGGTTAAACCTTTTCCTTTTTTAATAATACATTTATTGTTCCTGTTTCCAAAAATAATAATAATACACATTGACTCAACCAATTAATGTTCATTGACACATTGCCCACTTTCAGAGTGGTAACATATCCCCCATGTAGGATATGAAATACCTGCAGTTGTAGTCCCACCCTCCTTAAATGCAGGTTTGAGCTTTGCCAAGACTGATAAAGATGTGTCTGGTCTAATACCATCATCCACAGAAATTGTAACATGTTTCTCCTCTCCAGATTTCGAGTCTAACACCTATAGATTGAAAAACAAAAACCAAGGCCATCCTTCTTAACATAAGAATATGCATAATTATCACCTTACAGCTAAAGAGAACTATAGAAAACATGGAATTATAATGCTATTAATTTACTAGGATTACTTTGGATTTAAGGCTCACCTTTGTGGTCACAGGGATGATTTCATCTTTAAATTTACCAGAAGCAGTTGCTGCAGCTGCCTTTTTATGTGATGCAAGCTAGTCATCCAATTTAAGACATTAGATTATCAAATAGAACAACTGCACCATGACATCGATATATGAGGTTCATCATCTATTTAAACTCACCGCAGCCTCATCCTGCTCCTGCCGTGTAACACCATAACATTGTGCAACATTCTCAGAAGTAATACCCATTGGAAGAAGACAATCTTGAGCCTGTGGGAAGTCCTTTGTCTGCAGGATTTTTTTTATTTATGAAGAAACTTGTAAACACAGAGATACCCCAAAAAAAATATTTCTCTCTATAATTCAAAGAGAAGAAATCACAGAGAACATACTTTGGGATTAATAGACCCTTCCCACCCCACTTGATTTATCGTCATAGACTCCAATCCGGCGCCAATGCCTGTAATGAATGCAAGGCACATGAATAAAATGATGAACATGTAGCATAGTTGGTAAACACAAAGGTTGAATGGTGCACATGAAAACAATTATCCGTGACACCCAAAAATTGGAATAAATGGCTTCAACAAAATGATGATGAACGACAACTACAACGTCAACAACAAAAACTTAGAAGCTCACCAATGTCATAAAATCCAGCTTTAATTGAGGCAGCAACATCAGCGACTGCCTGCAAACCTGATGAGCATTGACGGTTCACAGTTCTGATAGGCACAGTTTCTGCAAGGTTGAAACAGTTAGAAAAACACAAAAGATAAAAGCTGGGAAGCAAAACTAGGAAGAGACACGAGGCATAAGAAGGCAGATGTACCAGGAAATCCAGCATAGAATGCTGCCATCCGACATTCCATTGCTCTTTGAGAACCTGGTGCCAAGACTGTGCCCACAACAATATCCCCAACTTCATGTGGGTTCAGATTTGTTTTCTCTATCAATGCCTACAGTAAACATTCAGCTTTAATGAGCCTAAATGTGCAGAAGGGATTTAATAGAAATTTAAATTTGGTTTCTTTCATTCCAAACTGACATCACATCATCCGATTCATACGAAATAAACCCATGCTAACTAGACCAAGATTGACAAACCTTAAGAACTGGTGCAAGCAAGTCATCAGCATGTGTATCCTTGAAACCCCCACGTTTCGCCTTGCAAATTGCAGTTCGAAATGCACTACAAAATCCGAAAATACACCAAATTAAAAGAAGAATCTGACTGGATTTTAAAAAATACACCAAAGTTAAAAGGTCAAACTCTGGTCAGACTTCAAACAAGACACAAAAATCAAAAGAAGAAATTCTAGCCAGACATAAAATGAGACATGAGGAAAAGCAAGTGGTATATCAGTCAAGTCTGTGGAATCCTCAAAGGGATATCTATTATACCATAATAGTGGTTTAAAAAATGCGACAAATGACTTGTGATGGGGTCCGCTACACAATTAGATATGAGAAGTAGTTGACATTTCAAAAGCAAAACATCAGCCTCTCCTCTTCCTCTGAAGCAAGGTATTGAAATGGAAATCGATGGTTAAATTTAGAATGGCTCAAATTTCACTTTAGATCAGGTGGCCAACAATAACAAAATGGGCTCATTTTGTCTTTAAGAAACGACCTTTTATTGTATCTTTTGGAGCCTGTGGACCCAATTACATGCCACCTAAAGCTATTGTCAAAGTAAGTGACAAATTCCATCTAGAAAAGCTCAAATTTCAGAAAAGAGGAAAGAACTTACGCCACAATCACAACATCATCTCCAAATGAAGGCATCCTCTGGTATGTGTCACCAGCCAAACATAGGGAGGCCTGTTTCCACACCAATTCAAAAGAAAAACAAAATTAGATCCTCCAAAAAATAAAACAGAAAAAGAAGAAGATCATAAGCACTGAAAGAGCAGCAAATTCCTAATCCAAATATCAAGTTGAACTAAAAGAACATCTGCAATTTGGAATAACCATGAGTTGGAATCAGTTAAAGCTTAAGGACAATAGGTAGGACCCATAGAGTGATCAATCTAAATAACTCCACACACTAAGCAATCTGAATCAAGCTTGGATCAACACACTTATAACTCAAGCACACCATCAGATCAAGTATCAACAATATCAATATACACTTCAAAGCCAATCTTGAAGGGACCCATTTTTACACTCCTTTAGTCAACTTGATTTTGTAAACATCATTTCAAGTCCAAACTATCTAGTGCTCCACCTCAATACAGATCTCAAAGCATCAACTTTAAGTGCAACACATCAGGGGTCTTTCCATAATCTTATCTTTTTGCATGGGTGAACTGACAAAAATGCCTATGACATGGTTGGAGTGCATAATTTTGGCTGGATGCTTTAGACTCTGCTAAAGTTAAACGCTTTAAATGATTTGGACTACAACGTTTTCACCATCTCTAAGAGACCACAATTACTAAAAAAGGAAATGGATGCGAGAAACGCTCCATGTTTGCAACCTTCTGGATAGAATTATGTAGGAACATAAAATGAATTCGAGAAATATGAAACAAATGTATACACATATAACTATGAAGTTCAACAAACTAGTGCTCCAAATGGAAGTAAGAAACTAATGAAAAATAAAGATTTAAAGAGAAAAAAAGAAAAGAAAAGATAAAGCTTTCAAGTGCCCCTTTGATCCAATGGTGTGAGTCTAATAGCAGTTTTCTAAAACTACTCCTTTGATTGACCTATTACTGTTTTAACACACAGTACCCCATTACCCAGACTCCAAATTTGATCTTCCATTTGGTCCACTCCAGCACAGGTGTCTAAATCTGTCGATATACAATAATATTTATAAATTAGATAAAAATTGTTGAGTTTTATTTTAAATTAAGATGGTAATTTTCGACCGTGGGGAGGGATGTCTGAGAAAATTATTGACGATCGTAATTATTGGAAAACAGAAGTCGATTAAAACCAGCAATAGGCATATAAAACAAATGATTTTGACTATAAAATAATGAATTAAAATAGAAATTCGTAGGAAAACACTTAATCTGTCCAAATCAAGGCAATCTAAGACTCAGAGAAGCTGAGATTAAAAGGGTGGGCGTTTTTTAGACCTCACCCAAGTAGGAGCAGCATAAATTCCTTGTCGAGATCAGTGAAACAACTTACAGAGAGATTGGAATGCGATGGAGGAGAAAAGGAAGAAGAAGAGAGTTGAAGATGCCGCAACAATACTCTCTCTCTCTCCACAGCTTTCTCCATTAGATATCTCACTCTCTTTTCCGCTTCGAGCGAGTAGCTTGGAATGTTAAGTAGTCACGTGGGTTGTTGGTCGTTGGCCGTGAGAATCACGAGTGATATTTCAATTTCTGCATTGACGCCAACAACCGTCCAATCGAAAATGGACAGCTGATACTGATAGTCTCTGGTCTGATTCTCGTTTCTTGGTACGTTCATCAGTCGGTCTTCTCGCGACGAGATACACGCCACCATCATTTCTTGCATGTTTCACAAATTCAACGGGTCTTTCAAAATGAAGTGGGTATACACATGGCCACTTTATATAATCTTTAATTTTTTCTTGTTTAATCAAACCCCTCTCTCTCCAATAAAAGGCAGCAGAAGAATTGGGTATTCTCATCTCACGTGGAAGGTTTAGCTATCAAATTCTTGGAGTGCCTTCGTGGTGTCGTGGATCCAGAATTTTATCTATGATCACCACAAAGTGGGGCCGGCCAATTTCGACGTATGTACTGAAGAAAGAAAATGAAAAAAAATAGATATCAAAAGAAGATAAGCTACACATATACATAATGATTCTGAGTAGATGAGCTCAAATTCGAGTTAGGGCGAGATCCTCAAGGAAGTCAATCAGTTGAGTTTGAATCGGGTCCAATTCAATTCGAATCTATTTTAAATTTAAAGTGAATTTATCTATTTATAAATGATTTTGAGTCAGAGACAATTATAAATAAATTTGAGTTGAATTTATTTATTTATTAAATGAATCGAGTCAATTCAGATTATATATGTCCTTTATTAAATGATTTAAATAAATTAATAATTAAGTCAATTTAGATGTTAAGTTTACATCAATTCTAGTGAAAAGCACTTGGTTGGGGGAGGGAGGGATTGGGGAGACAATTTTTTTATCAATCACATGCTCATCTAGTGAAAGGCGATTAAAATCTTAGGATTATTTGGAAAATCATTGGGGTCCAAGTCTTAGGGGCATCAATGTATAGGAAAAGCATCCTCACAATTTTTTTTTTAAAGTTCGAGGTGTCCAAGTCTGCTATAGCACTTAACTAATCTTTAGAGCATATACAAACCTCCTTATTTATATACACTCAGTAAAACGACGGAGAATGACCCCTTGGAGGAGTGAAAATTGAATTCAAGACCTCCCACTTGAAGAAGTGGGTTCTTAGCCATCAATCCAACCCTAGTGAGATCTCAAATACATATAGCAATGGAGGGTCATTCAAGAAGTGTCCCTTTACTTGTTGCTCCAATATTTTCACTCTCCTAACATCCCTTGGGACCTTAATTTTATCCCATCAGATAATGATGGTTTGGACATGGACATGGACTTGAGGATGCCCTCTCTTACTCTCTCTGTCACTAGTGTGGTTAACTGCTGCTTGTATATACTCTGTTATTCCCTGTTCCACCCTCCCTCTTTTTTTTTCCCTGCACCTTTCACCTTCTCCCTCTTTCTATAGATTTCTCTTTTGAAGCTTTTTATTTTGGTTGCAATAAATGAGATCTTTTAAAAAGAAAAAACAAGAAAAAAGAGTTCATGGAGACAATTGCTAAAAATAAGAATTATGAAGAAAAATCATTTAATTCAGTTAGAAGTGTCAATTCTAAATAGATAGGACAAATGATTTTCTTGATAATGATTAGAGTGGTGCTTTAAACATGTCTCAATTTTATAAAATAAAATTCTACATGATTTCTTTCATTGATTAAGTATAGAAAGTGTTTAACTTTATTAAAATATAAAGCATCTAAGTTTTATAAAAAAATGTGAAGCTTGTTAAGCTACTTTTATTCAAGCCTATAAACAATATCAATGAGACTTGATTAAAAAAACAGAAAACAAATAGAATGAAGGATGGAAAAGACCGTTAGAAATTCATCGATTACCATTACATGTGCCTAGTGGGGCCTAATTTAGAGCATGAGTCAACCTAACATGAGGTAAAGATAAAAGACATGATTTTCTACGTTCTAAAAACTCTAGAGTTTTTGGTGCGTTAGTCGGATCCTTGATAAATACTAACAAATTTTATAAAAGTGAATGTAAATCTTGAAAGAATATGATGATGATTTGATATGATTAGAAAAACAAAAAGAGAAAAAAAACAAAAAAAGAAACAGAGCAACAACGCAGAGCTACAAGTAGTGATTGCAATCAATCAACTACAAGTAAAAAATAAGACTCCAATGCCTTTGGGGGTTTACAATTCACTAAGAAAATCATATTTCAATTTTATGGTCACTCTCAAGATGATTGAGTTTTGAATTCTAGTGGTCTTCTTCCTGACTTGAAATGAGAAAACAGGAAAACGGGCAAAAATGCAACTAAAATCAATCAAGAGAGTTAAAGCATGCACAAAAAAGAAGAACAAAATACACAAAATTCCATTCACCAAACAAATCAGAAATTACACTTGGCACTGAGAGATTACAAAAGATTAAAAGGAAAAATCTCTTGTCCCAATACACCCTTTATTAAGAAGACAGACAATGAAGAACTCAAACTCACACTTAAGACACTCGTAGGCCTTCCTAAGAAGAAAGGAAGCTTTCTTCTTCAAATTATTGTGAGGCTTTTACATTGCTGCTAAACCAATCTTTAGCTCTTAATCTCTTCACTTCCATTGGAGGAAAAGCAATCCATGCTGTGAGGTATCGATATTCAAATGACTGAGAGCAGAAAGATGCTCAAAACATTAGGGATAAGGAAAATCAATTTTATGATAACACTATCTTCTTGTGAGAACTTGATTATCTGACAAAACTGCTTCTATCATTCTCCGATGGAGATTTGCGAAGTCAGCATAATCTTCATATAATCTCAGAATTAGGGGTGAAACTCAGGTCGGGTTTTGACCTGACCCGCATGTTGTCTGTGGAAAAAGGGGTGGAGGATGGAAATTGGGATGGTAGATTCGTACTTGGGATAATGCACGGATTTGGTGAAGATGGTGGGGATCGAGACCACTATCGTCCCTGATAACGCAGGAACCTGTCTCAGAACAGGAACGTCTCTGTATAACAGAGATACAGAGAAACTCGGCTCTGATACCAATTAATGTATAACAGCCTGCAACTAGACAGGGGACGGAAGACTTGTAACTGAGATAAGCTTGGGATAAAGTCCAAGGCAGTGACAGCAGGGTATCTCCTTTGGGATTAAGCCCAGAATCAGCGATGGCCGGAACAAAACCAGTAATGAAGGTAAGGTCTGCAACTCGGCAGAGATGATAGAGGAAAATAAGATAGTAAATCTATATCAATTCATATATTCGAAAGAGGTGAGTCCCTCTCTTAGATGCATTATATTTATAAGAAAAAAATAAGAAATCAAAATAGAAAAGGACTCCTAAATCAAAATAGAAAAGGACTCCTAAATCAAAAAGGAAAAGGACTCCTAAATCAAAATAGAAAATGACTCCTAAATCAAATAGGAAAAGGACTCCTAAATAAAAATAGAAAAGGACTCCTAAATCAAATAGGAAAAGGACTCCTAAATCAAATAGAAAAAGACTCCTAAATCAAATGGTAGGATCAGGTTGGGTTGAGATGACAAAAACCTACATGCAATTCAGGTTGAGTTGGATTGAGGAATTTTCAAGTTAACCCAACCCGATCTGACCCAATCTGGCCAAAATTAAGCTAAAATGGATTCAAAATGCAAGTCGGGTCAGAATTCGGGTTGAATCGGAGTAGAATTCGAATCGGGTCGGGAATTTCGGATCAATAGTTTAGGTCAGGTCAGGTTCTATAAATATTGACTCAGGTCGAGTTGGGTTTTAAGAAACCCGACCCGATTTCAGCCTTGAGAATATTACAACGTCATCTGAGCTGGCACAACAACATTCGGAACTTTATGTTGAAACAATTCATCTTTAAATTACTTTAAGAGACCCATCCTCGAAATATAATTTCGAAACTGACCTTAGATCAAGGTCAAAACATATGTTTGGAATAAGAACATGTCCAGAGCCGATTTAAATCATAACTTTGGTTCTAACTTCGAAGGTAGATTTTTTAGTATCAACTTTGAGGTTTTGAGATGGCTCAAATTAATCTTCAACTCATTTGGCACTTCATAGAGTGTAACTATATAAAGCATTATATAATATAATAAAATATTTTGAATTAAATCTCACGTTTCAAATCCTTTCTAATTAAATCAATGTAAGATTTCTCGAAGAATTCTAAGTAACCATTCAACTTTAACTTGAGTTGTTTTTGAATTGATTCCAGGAGACCTCAATCGACTTGCACCACTTGAGCCGTATGTCAAGGGGTTAGGGAATCCTTTAGCGATTCAGCCCGTGTGGCACTCACTCGATCCTCTGTCGTCAAGCGAGTCAGTCTAACAACTGATTTTGTCACTCTTTGGACCAATATGCGGAAGCAATCACACAAACACAAGAATGAGATGGAGATGAAACACTAATGTGATCAACACAAACACTATCTTGTATTGAACAACTAAGGAGATTACAAAGAAATACTCAAAGGCTACAAGCTTTCAACTCACAATGCTATGCTAGAATCCTTGGCTAGCTTGGGAGCAAATGAACTCCCCATCCTTATTTATACTTGAGGTTTGGAACAAATGTGGCTATGATTGTGCCAAGTGGCAACAATCTAATAGTTCCCTCTAAAATATCTACACACTCCTAGACATTCTAGAAATATCTAAGAATCTCTACACTTTTACATTCTTCCATCGACTTTCACACACTTCCATACAATTCTACAACATTTTATAGACTTCTATAATATTTTATACTCTTCCATAGAGTTCTAGAATCTTCTATATAACTCTAGAAACTTCTACACTATTCTAGGTTATTCTAGAAAACTCCACTCAACTCCAGAACCTTGTAGAATCTTCTTGAACCCTCCGGAACTTTTGCATTGTTCTGATTCTTATTTGAACCTCTTGGATTCTTCTTGGGTCTTCGAACAGATCCAGTTGAGTTGCGGGTCTCGAGTGATTGATCCGTGACACGTAGCTCAATAGTTTTGGAGAACAAGAGGGTTTGTTCATGTATCAAATGGATCCAATGGGAGCGCCAATCCTACCATTTCTTGAGATCCTATAAGGATGTAAATACAAATTAAAAATATGAAAGAAACATTCTCCTTCAATTATTTGATATTTTTGACTCATCGATGTCAATGTTCTCACTTGGGTATCATGTTAATGTTGTGGTGCATTAGAGATTATTTGAATTATCAGAATGTTCAAAGTTTAAAGTAGATTCATGTATAATATTTGATTTTTAACATTAGTTTGAACTACAAAATATGATAAAAAAGATGGCATAGTAACTTAGGTCAAAATCTAATTCAAAAGGTAGGGTAATGTGGAGCATTTTGAAGATGGACCTCTTAGAAAAAATGAAACTGTGTATTACTCATAAAGTTCTATTACATATATATATCTTCTAGCCGATCCAGGGCTATCTTAATCAAAGTTAACTTTTAATCTAATAATCCAAAGTTAGAAACCTAAATACATACTAAATCTAATATATTCAACAGGACCAACATCGAGATGTAAATTTGTACAGAATTTGAACCAAAATTTGTCTTTCCTAAATTTTTTAAAGTTATGCGTTTCGATTTATTCCTTCTATAGTTTATTATCTTTAGCAAATTTTTAATTTTTTTAATAAAAATAAAAATCCAACATTTTATATATCCTTATAGTTTTTACAGAAAAGTCACAAACTTAATAACCATCCATGTAGAGTAATTAATAAATATGATATATGAAAACTTTTGTGTGAAGTGACAAAAAATCCCATATCGGTTAATTTGTAAAACCAATGACTCTATATAACACTTGAGGCACATTCTTTTAGTAGTTGACTTTTAAGAGTGAGTTCTACTTCAAAAATGTTATCAAATCATGGTTTTCTAACATGGTATCATAGCAGGTGCCGCATGAAGCCGCATGGCACAACTGCACGTGAGGGCGGGTGTGAAGTGGCAAAAAGTCTCACATTGGGTAATTTCTGAAACCAATGATGGTATCTAACACTTGAAACCCTTCTTTTAATGGCTAACTTTTAAGAGTGAGTTCTACTTCAAGAATGTTATCATCTAATGGTTTGCCACAGTTGCAGGTGAGGGTGAGTGTGAAGTGACAAAAAGTCTCACGTCGGTTAATTTGTGAAACTAATGACTATATATAATACTTGAGATACTCTTCTCTTAATAATTAGCTTTTGAGAGTGAGTTCTATCTTAAAAATGTTATCAAGCCATTGTTTTCTAACCTACTACATCAATCATTTCCAAACAAATTATACTTAATTTAATCAACTTCATCTATGAATTTCATTTTCCAAAAAAGAATTTACAAATGCATGAGATCTAATATTTAAACATCATATTTATCTCCTAAAACATAAATGAGAAGGAAAAATAAGATCTTTAGAAACTAATCGAAAAAAAATTGCACTAATGGAAGATCTAAACTCAAATTTAAATGGTGTGGATCGTCGAAAATCGCTTAGAATGGAGCTCCAAATGGCCAAAAATGGGTGGGGATTTTTTTTTCCAAGTTCTTGCTGGTAGCTGCAAAGTTGGAAGTGAAGAAGAAGAGAAGAGGAGGTTTTCTCCCATATGTGGGCCCCATGACAAATAAAAAAAGAAAAATTCAAATATAGACACCGTCTCAGTTGATAGGGCCCCCGACTGCATGACCGAGACATTGCCCTTTGCGAATGCAACGTAACGTATCAACTGTTGTGTTGCGGCCTTCAGGATTCCTGAACATATCGATCAATAAAATAATACTCCCTCTGTCCCAAATTAGTTGTCCTATATGGATTTTAAAATTGTTCAAAAATAATTATCTCATTTATATTAGAGTAGTATAAATTATGTTGAAAATGAATGAGATCACATGGAGTGATAGCATTATATAGAGAGTTCTTTAAAAAAAACAAATATTTCAAATGAGACAACCAAAATGGTACGGAAGGAGTATGAGATTAAAACATAAAAATCATTAAGAGACAAAGTAATAACCAATTTATTACAATGCTTGACCAACGCTCAGATATGTGCTTTAAAAAAATGATCACCAACTCCTTTTAGTTGCAAAAACTCTTCAAGAGAAACATTTTAATGTTTAAATGGGAGTATACATTTTATCTGATAACAAAGTCAATGAGTGGATGAAATATGAATCTCATTTTGTTGTTTTAAATTTGAATTGTTTAATATTTTATTACTTTTATTCTGATGATTTTATATTTTTTAAATTTTGATTGATTATATATCACCAATTTTAATGACTCATCTCACAAAGTTATAAGGTTTCAAAATGATTGATTTTTAAATTTTCTTACCATGGTTAAAATGCTCAAATGTCACGTACTCAAAATTATTGACCATTTAATTGAAATATAGCTCACACTGCATATTATTTTTGGGGTAAATATGTCTCATGGCTCATTGTCCATCTCACAAGATGTTAAAATCTATAACCCATTCGTACGACAAAACTAACTATGAGCGGAGAATAAGGCAATCAAATTTCTCAAACACTTTAACATCTCATTAGGTTGTACATGACCTTATTTATTATTATTATTATTTTTATTTTATTAAAAAACCAACCTTACAGGTTGAAAGTAAATTTGATTAGTTATAAGTGGACTAAATTTAAATATTAAAATCACTTTTTTTGGGGCTCGCCATTTAGACACCGCAAAAATCTGCCACCAGACACCGATTTTCAGTTTTTAACTGGAAATTACGATTCTACCCTTCCGCTCGAAATCTACCGATCGATTCTGCAACGCTATTTCGCTTCGATCAATCGATATGAGGCGTATACGATAGATCGATCGATCCGACAGTTCATTTTCAAATCGATCGATTGATCATAACACGAGATTCAATCGATCACACAGTTCCATGGGATCATGCGATCGATTTTAACTGAGAGGTCGACATTTTGACAGTCGACCTCTCCTCTCAAGATCGATCGCATGATCCCAGTGATTAATCGATTGATTGTGACCCATTGAAAGATCGATCGCACGATCACATAGAATCGTACGATCGATTTTAACTGAGAGGTCGACAGTTTGACAGTCGATCTCTCTATCAAGATCGATCGCATGATTATATGGGATCGATCGATCGATTGTTTGTTTACGACAAGCTGGATCGCACGATCACATAGAATCGTGAGATCGATCTTCCACGCGAAACTGAGTATAAGTCAATCGTGCCCCTCTTCTCTTTCATTCTTCCTTTCCATCTCGCCCCTTTCGAAACCCTACTCCCTCAACCCCGATTTCGAAATCTTCTCCCTCAAAACCTCTCCGATTTCGAAATCTTCCCCTTCAAAGCCCAAAATACACCCCTCTCATTCAAACCCCTCTCTCAAAATCCTTTCTAAACTATTTTCCCTCAAACCCCAAACCCCCTTTCCAAAACGAACCACTCCACTATTTAAAGATACTCTCTCAAATCTCCTATATTGATTCGAAGGTATCTCTCAGAAGTTACTCCCTCAATCTCTGAGCCGGAATCAAAGGTAACTCTTTCTCAAACCTAAGACTCTCAAAATTTCTCATTACATAGTACTATGGATTGTGAGGGAGTTTTATCCACATTTGTTGAAAATGATGAGATTGTTGAGAATGATATTGTTGACAATGAGTTTGTTGAGAGGTGTTTTTCAAGTCATGTCGATTTAGTGAACCATGTTAAGGAGGTTTCAATAGCGCAAGGATTTGTAGCTACCATTAAGAGGTCATACAATAGAAGCAATGTAGTTATTCTTGGTTGCGATAGAGGGGGTACATATCGTAGCACAATTAATTTGAAAGATGATGAGAGGAAGAAGAAAGCATATTCTCACCTTCTTAATTGTCCATTTGAAGTGAGAGGGAAACAAATTGTTGATGAGTCATGGAAGTTGACTATAAAAGATGTGGAGCACAATCATGATCTCACGAGCGTATTAGTAGGTCATCCTAATACAAGTTGTTTTTCAGATGAAGAGAAGAGAATGATCATTGAAATGCATAACAGCAATGTACTACCCCGACAAATTATGACGACCCTTCGAAACGAGAATCCAGATATTGGAGTATCATCTACTGATTTGTACAATTTTTTGTCTTCGGTTCGAAAAGAGCAACTTAGAGGTCGTACTTCAATTAAAGTCTTATTAGAAGATCTTGAAGATGGTGGTTACCAACATTTTCTCAACTATGGCAGTCAAGGTCATTTATCTCATCTTTTCTTTGCACATCCACTGTTAGTTGTACTTACGAAAAGCTATAATAATGTATTTCTCATGGATTGCACTTACAAAACCAACAGATATCATATGCCATTGCTTAATATCGTTGGTATCACAAGTTTTAACAAGAATTTCTACTCATGTTTTGTATTTATGAGGAATGAAAAATTTGAAGATTACGTATGGGTGTTATAGATGTTCAAGAAGGTATTAGGAGTCGATCGTGATCGACAAGTTTTTTTGACCGATAGAGATTTGGCGTTGAGGAATGTTATTGATTCAGAGTTCCCTAATGCTGTAAATATCTTGTGTATTTGGCACATCAATAAGAATATTCTTGTTCATTCTAAACCTCTTTTCAATAAAGTGGAAGAATGGAATACATTTTTGACCCAATGGAATGACTTGGTCGAGTCTCCATCCGAAGTTGCATTTAATGAAGCGTTTGAGGCATTGAAACAATATTTTCGAGATTATTTGGATGCAGTGAATTATATTAGAAGGACATAGATCCCACATAACAAGCAATTCGTCAAGGCATGGATCGGTTGGAATTTACATTTTCAAAATACAGCAATTTCAAAGGTTGAAGGTGCACATTTAGTGTTAAAACGATATATAGATAATTCCAGTAGCGATCTATATGTTGTCCGAAGGAAGATATCCCATATAATTGAAAATCAGTTTCAAGACTTCAAGATTTAAAAGAGGATGAAAAAATCTGGTTTGCTCTTACTATTTCGATTCCTTTCTTTGATGAAGTGAACGACAGAGTATCACAATTTGCATTGTCTGAGGTTTACAAGTAATATGTTATGCACATAAACATGTCATTTTAATCCAATTGTACACATAAGTTTATAGCTTCCATGAGCTTACCTTGTGCTCACAGAATGCAATTGATGAACAAATTACATTTGGATCAGATCCATCCACAATGGAGATTCGATTTGATTTCATTTGACGACTTGAACATTGAAATGAATCGACCTAGGGATGAATTAGATGTACACTGGGAATGCATTAAGAAAAAATATAGAAACATGTCTACATTTGATCAAGAGGAGCTCCGAAATCACATCAAAGATCTTGCCAGTGATGAGATGCATATCAGCCAACCTATTATGCAGTACAGCGGAGGACGTCATCCAGGTTTAAAGAATTCAAAGGGTCAAATATCTAGACGATGAGATCCTTCCACATTTGAGATTGTAGAGAATCAATTGACTGGAAGAAGATGTGGGTTATGCAAAAATATTGGTCATATGAAGAGAACATGTCCGAATAGAAGTGCTGCACAAGCATCCTGCAGTGTAGATTTAAATGCTTTGCCTCAACCTCACGATTATTACTCTGAATCGCAAAGAACGAGTTTTTCTCAATTATCCGAAGTAAGTTTCTTTTACATAAGATACATCTTTACATTTCATTCATATAGAATAAGGTCAAAAATACTAACACGCACTCCTTTTTCCACAACCGACTGGTTCTTATGACTTTTATAACGATTCGACATATAGTTCTGGAGATCTTAGAGATGCTGGCGAATTATAGCATTGGTGGAATCAGTGATGGGTGACTATCATTTTTCATGTATTTAGTTGCAAAAATGTATTTCATTTGCAAAAAGTTGTATTAATTTTAATTTGTGTATTATTTGGTTGTATTGATATTTTATTTTTTAAATAACATTGATTGTTTGTTACGAAATATGAGACCCTTGCATGGGGCTTTCACTAAATATGGGTTTCATGGATTGTCGCTAAACATGACACCTTTGAGTGGTATCTCACTAAATATGAGACCTTAGAGTGTATTGTCGCTAAATATGAGACCTTTGAGTGGTTAGTCAACAAGTATGGGACCTTAGATGTAACGCCCCGCCCTTTCCGAGAATCAGAGTCTATTTTTTTTTTAAATAATAATATAATAACACCGGAAGAGGGCGAACGACGTCACGACGCGAGTTAAGTTCAAACTTCCAAAGTCTGACCCTTAACTGTCCACCCATGTGAGCATGGACTATACCCATGAAAACAAACCACACATGGAACTAATCAAGTCGTGCGAATAATACTAGACAAATTGCTGAATTAAACTGAATAAATAGCAAGTACCAGTCTCTCTTTAAAATTACTTAAACCAAATAATCCAATATCAAACTATAAGCAAACCATAGCAAAGTTACTAACTATTACATGTCCATAAATGTAATTCAAATGACAGTAAATATAATTCCATTCCAGTAATCAAGCGCTTATGCTTGGCTCCCCTCCAGGTCCACGACAATCTCTTTCCCTTTTCCTTTTCTTGCATTATCCTCTAAGGATAGATTTAGGGCGTTAGATCAACTCGCCCAGTAGGATTTCCGATTAGGGCTACCACATGGTTAGTATATATAAATATGCGTATATCATAATATATATGGTCATCAAAAACAGATAAATCAATGCTATGTATGTATGCACATGTAATGAGCCCCTCCCATCACACATATACATAGCCATCACTTGACGAGACTCTCATCGTCAAGGTAAATCATAATACTCTTTCATTTCTTTCTGATGATATTCCTCCTGGCGGGACCCTCATCGCCTAAGGAGGCCGATGTGGCTCTCAACATCATAATATTCCTCCTGGCGGGACCCTCATCGCCTGAGGAGGTCTCACAGTTACATCATAGCATACAACGGAGTGTGGCTCCGGGTTCCATAATCATCATCCCATGTCCATGCATGAGATGCCAATGAATAGATGCAACATGTAAATAAATCTCATCATTCAAAATTCAATAGGATAAATAATATAACAATGTCCCGTAAAAACCATCATAAAAACAATTATAAATGTGATTAAAAGTAGGTAGGAAACCTACACAAAGTTCACTTAGATTGACCGCTCTTTAGAACCGTCACCCGTTCACGACTTGAATACCATTCAAAGAATCCCGTTACCCTATTTACATGGCAGCAAGTTAAACATAAATCCACTTAATTTCTAACAAACCCTAAGTTCCAAAAACCACTTTGTGGGGTTCGGCCATACCCCATGGCCGAACCTCACCCACTTTGATTTCTCTTTTATTTATCCAAATAACCCAATCCTCCAAATAGACCTTGGTAGGGTTCGGCCATACAACATGGCCGAACCTTACCACTTTGGTTTTGGCCCATATATCCAATCCTATGATCATTTCATCTTTGATCATTTCACCCATAATTACCATTATACCATTTAAACTAACATTTTATTTAATTTTCCTTAAACACCAATAATCATAACTAATCCACCTTGGTGGGGTTCGGCCATACAACATGGCCGAACCTCACCATGTTAATTTGGTCCCTTTAAATCATTTTTACATACATCTTCAATCACATTGATAGTTATACACTAAGGCCACCAATGACCATTAGTGGGTTCGGCCATCCTTTATGGCCGAACCTCAACAAACTGGTTTTTGTTCCTCTTTCCATCATCCATGATGGCTGTTTATTTACCTATACTAAATCCATAGATAGACATATATAATTCTTAAATCAAAAGCATAACATAATCCATAATTTCCAACCATGTTCTTGCTCTAACTAACCCATAAAACAGTCCATGGGGTTTGGCCATACACATGGCCGAACCCTATGGTTCTCTTGATTCAATTAGTCCATCATCTATCCATGATTTAGATTAGCAACTTAGCCACAACATCAACATGATTCAGCCATGCCATAGCCGCTCCAAAATAGTAGACTTAACCCCATTTAAAAATTCTTTTAAGACCATCAAAATGTCCCATGATTTTAAACCCTTAAAATGACAAAGTCTTTCCATGGGGTTCGGCCATACATATGGCCGAACCCTATGGTTTATATACTCCTCTTAAACTATATCAATATATCCTTAATTTTTAACCATGGGGTTCGGCCATAAACCTTGGCCGAACCCTATGGTTCTTGTAAATAAAATTTAACAATAACACTCACCGATTCCGCGGCTCCTTCGGTCTTTCTTTGCTCTTCCTTGTTTCCTTTCTTCCTTAGCCTCTTTTCCTCCTTTCTCTTGCTTCTTTTGCCGAGATTGACCTTGCTGGAAATCCCTTGGAGTGATTCAACCAAATGAGGTTTTGATTGAGAGAAAAAAATAGAATTTCAGCCTTCGAGTGAATGATCAACACTTTGAGGTGCAACTCCTTTGTTCTAAGTCCACTAATCTTGTAGTGTGATCGGCCAAATGAGTGATTTGTGGGAGAGAACCAGCAGCCACGGTTTTGTCTTTTGGAGGTGAAAGAAACGATCAAGGGAGAGAGAGAGAGAAGATGGATGTGCTTAAGTGTTGGGAGTTAACCAAAGGTGGTGACCCTTGATGGCACCCCCTTGGTAACTCCCCTCGCCATTATGTCTTTCATTTATTCCATTTGGGGGGGGGGGGGGTTCGAAACCCACCCAACGGTTGTGACCCTTGGGTTTCCATCTAAGATTGGAAACCCTCAAGCTTCCAAGTCCAATCGGCTGCACCCTTGATCAAGTCCAAGGTGACCGTCCATCTCCCCATGGTTCCTCATTAACGCCTAGGTGGGGGTTTCATCTTTGAGATGAAACTTCCACCCCCCCACCCCCCCTCCCTCTTGCTGCCCTCCAACGTGTAGAGTGGTGTGTGTTTAAGATCAAGACAACCCTTCATATTCTATTTGACTCACTTGAACTCAAGGTCCCTTTGATTTCCAACTCAACTCACCCAACTCACTACACTTAATGCCATTCATTTAATGTACTTGAGTCAACTCATTTCTTAATTCAAATCCAACTCATTTCAGTCCCAACTTAACCTGATTTGACTCATATTTAAGCTCACTTAAGAGTCCACACAGTCAACCATGGTCCACATGGTCAACTCGGCCCATTGGGTCCCCATTTAGCCCATGGATCCAACTTGACGCCACGACCCATTTATAGGTTGTTTTAGCCATTTGCATGTGATTTTCATATGTGCCTCAAGCTTACCCATTTATGCTCCATTTAGTTTCCAATCATTTCAGTTTAACCCCATTAAATTTGGGCTCACCCAATGGTCAAACAAGTCCATTATGACCCATTGGGTCCCAATTCGGTCCTTTGACCCAATTAACCATTTTGACCCAATTTGATGTTGATTACCCATTCATGATAAATTGACCCTTATAACATGTTCTTATAGTTTCAATTTGAACAATGGGCCCCACCATTTCCATATTTACAATCACATTTATTAAATTCACCAATCTAGTGACATTTTCGTAAATATTCATAATATTGAGAAATTGGGGTGTTACATTAGAAAATGGCCAGATTAAATAAGAGTTTTAACCATTAGTGAAGAAGTTTTAACCATTTTTCTTATCAATTTTGGCATTCATCCTCCCTTCCATCTCAGCCAATTTTTCGTCAACCATTCTTTCAAGCCTTCCAATCAGTCTTCCTTCCATTTCAGCCATTTTTTCATCAACCATTCCTTCAAGCCTTCCCATGAGCCTTTAGTCTCAGCAAATTTCACATCAATTTTTTCATTCAGTTTTTCTATGCTGTCAAGAATTAGCATAGTACTGACTCCTGTATCATGTGCCTCTGTCCTCCCAATTTCAGGTGCCTCTGCTCCTGAACTTCAAGTGCCTCAGTCCCCCCAACTTCAGGTCTGTCACCCTCCTCCTCAGGTGCCTTAACCTCAATAGGACCATGTTATACTTTGGGAACCCAACGTGCATTGTCGAGTTTGAATCCCATCTTGCCCAAAGTAGATGCATCGAATATATCGGTTTTCTTCAAAGCTATTTTCTCCTTGGGGGGAAGGGTGATTCCTTCTTGTCGAAACAAGTAAGACAGAAATAAACCATATGGAAGGTTACATTTTCTAATCTTACGACAAGCAAGTATGTGTTTTATTATGATGAAGGAGATATCAATTTGTTTGCCATTCAAAATGCATCATATGAGGAAACTATCAAAATACGACACCTGATTATTAAGCCCTTTTCTAGGTAAAATATTTTTCCTAATAATGTAATATACAATTCGGACTTCTAGGTTGAGCTCCATTAGCGTGGGCTTATCTCTTTGGCACTTTTACTCTGCCCACACATTTGGGTTATGGCCTCTGAGGAAACGAATCCGACAACATCGGTGGGCCATGAATTTGGTTCATACTTCGAAATAGTGGCACTGGGAAACTGAAACATTCTGTCCAGTGCCGAAGTTGAAATTTCAATTTCTGTCCCCTTAACTTTGGATTTTATAGAGTGTTTAGCCCGGTCTTCCGACATATTTGCATAAAATTTCTTCACCAATTTTGGATAAAAATCTTCTCTTATTCCCAAAAAATCTCCCCATCCAAGTCTGCCAATATACTCATAGATTCTTATTTCAAATGCTGAAAAAAAGCTAAGGTCAATGATTTTACCATAAATCATCGGCCAAGAGTACAAATTCTCTCGGTAGAATGTGGCCGCTTCCAAAGAGTTGAAGTGGTTCGGGTCGAAGGTCTCTGTCTCCATAAGTGTCTCCGTCAATCTCGCTCTCTTCCCTCTAAATGAAGCCGACACCTTTGTCCTTCTCCTTCTCGATGTAGACTCTTTGGATGCCATGTGGAAGGAGGGCTGTAAAGGTGAATCGATTGGAGAAGAAGAAATCGGAGAAGACGAAGAGAAAGGGTATCCCGAGAGGGCAAAATCGATCTGTTGGAAGAGGGGAGAGGGAAGATCGATCGATCGATTTCGAGAATCATGCGGTCGATTTGGTGAGGAGGAAAGAGTCGATCGATCGATTGGACAAGAAGAAGAGAAACAGTCTTCGGTTTCGAGGGTTTCAATCACAGGGAAAGGGGAAAGATCAATCGGTTTTATATATAAGTTTGCGATCGATCGAACAATCACAGAAATCGATCGATCGATCTTGCCCTAAACAAACATCGATCGATCAATCCCATATAATCGTGCCGGATCGATCTTGGTAGGAGAGATCGACTGTCAAACTCTCGACCTCTCAGTTAAAATCGATCGCACGATTATATGGGATCGATCGATCGATTCTCTATGTGATCGTGCGATCGATCTTGCCCTAAACAAACAATTGATCGATCGATCCCATATAATTGTGCGATCAATCTTGGTAGGAGAGGTCGACTGTCAAACTGTCGACCTCTCAGTTAAAATCGATCACACGATTCTATGTGATCGTGCGATCGATCTTTGAATGAGTCACAATCGATCGATTGATCACTGGGATAGTGCAATCGATCTTGAGAGGAGAGGTAAACTGTCAAAATGTCGACCTCTCAGTTAAAATTGATCAGACGATCCCATGGAACCGTGCGAACAATTGAATCTCGTGTTATGATCAATCGATCGATTCGAAAATGAACTGTCGGATCTATCGATCGATCGTATACGCCTCAGATCGTTCGATCAAAGAGAAATGGCGTTGCAGAATCGATCGGTCGATTTCGAGTGGAAGGGCAGAATCTTAATTTCTAGTCAAAAACTGAAAATCGGTGTCTGGTGGCAGATTTTTGCAATGTCTAAATGGCGAGCTTTTTTTGCTATGTGACTTTTAAGGGTGATAATTTGTACACTGTATAATTATTTTTTCCTCATTTGCCCTTCCACTAAATTCATTGTTTCTTTTCTCTCCTTACTCACCTGAGAGTTTCGTCCGCTGCCTCGGTCTCCCTCTCCTCTCTCACCCTTCTCTCCTCCCTCTCCTCCCGTCTCTCTCTTGTCTCGCTCTTCTTCTCTCGTTTCCCTGTTCTCTGTCTCTCCATCTCTTCTCTCGTCTGGGTGGATACTGGAGAAAGAGCTGTTGACGATGGCCATGCCGTTGAGGAAAAGCTAGATGAAGAGATCTCAACTAACGCATCTGGAGCAGGATTTTGCAACTTATTTGACGTTGAACATGCAGAATTGGCTTGATAATCGGGCAATAAACACCAAGGGCTAAATCTACAGTAGGTTGGACAGGTTTGGGCAAAACAGGGTTAGGCATGGTGGATCTTAGTTGGGCAAGGAACAATGGATGGAATGGGATCAGGAAGATGGACGGGTCAAAGATTGGTCAATGGGTGGTGAGTGAGGAAGTGACCCACGATTGATGTTGTTGGAATATGGAACAAATAATTTGGGTGAAAGGAAAAGGGTTTTGGAAACGCGCTGGGATGTCTGGGAAATAGGGGAGGGGATGGAATAGAAAAAGAGTACGAGGGGTCTATGGTTGGTTGGCAGCACAACAAATTAGGCATGACGACTCTGCAGGGCAGCAGTGTGAAGCTCTGCTAGAGAAGAGGCATGGGCAACTTTGAATCTGGCAGAGGAGGTGCGAACAGTGTGACTGCAGCGCTCAAATTGTGGTGACCAACTGGAGGTGGAGTCTCTACAGAACTGGGAGAAAGACGGAGGGACTGCAAACAAAAAGATGTGTAATGACCCATCCCGCTAGCACAATATTATCTGCTTTGGGGCCTATACACCCTTACGGCTTTACATTGGACTCAAGTGTCACACTCAAGTCCAAAAGGTGTTGTGTTAGAAGGGAGGTGAAGTTAGGCTTATATACCTCTCTCCACTCCTTCTCCCATGTGGTATGGGACCTTGTGCGCTTCTCACTGGCACAAATCTTTCTATGGCCACTCTCTCACTTACACCCCTCCACATAGGTGCGGGCCATTACAATCCCACCCCCTTGGACAAGAGTCGTCTTCGACTCTAACACTCATATTTTCACACCTTGGTCAGAGAGTTGAATCGGGCTCTGATACTATCTGTAACGATCCGTCTCGTTAGCACAATATTGTCCGCTTTAGGGCCTATAGACCCTCTCGGCTTTGCAATGGGTCCAAGTTTGACACTTTAAGTCCAAAACGCATTGTGCTAGAAGGGAGGAGAAATTAAGCTTAGATATTCTTCTCCACTCCTTGTCTTAGGTAAAGTGGGACTTTTGGGGGCTCCTCTCTCTCTGACAAAATCTCGTTTGGACGACTCTCTCTCAAGCACCCTCCTCTGGTGTTGGCCATTACAATCCCATTCCTTTTGGTAAAGATTCGTCATCGGCTCTACCACTCTCATCTTCCCACACCTTGGTTCGAGAGTTGAACCAGGCTTTGATACAATTCTGTCACGAGAGGCAGGGATTCACTGTTCTTTGTTGCAGGAAAGAAGAGAGAGAAAGAAAATGAAGATGATTTAGAGAAGTACCGTTCTCTTGCTGGTCCAAGCAGGACTCCGACCTTCTTCCAACATGCGGAGAGGGCCGTGAAAAATCCCGAGAGACTACTAATCACCGTCGGCAACAAACAAACCCGAGGAGAAAATAGAGCATAGAATAATGGAGGAAGAAGAGGAAAATATAACTCAATTCATTCTATAGTATCGATTCACATCCTTAAAAGGGTCTAGATGCTTTAGTATCTCTATGAACAGGTTCACGTGGTCATTTATGCAGAATCCCCACTCCCCTTTCAACTACTGCGTGTGTAAGCAACAAGAAGACAACAAAAGTTAACAATACCTAGTAATCTTGACTATTAAGATCAAGTGGATAAGAATTCATTTTAGTTATGAAATTTGCTCTAATGGTAGGTACTATGTGTACTTTTAATCTATACACTTTATTTTTTTATGACCTTAAAATATTGAAAAACAAAAGAAAATAGACTAGGTGCAACCCATGTGACGAGTTACACTTGATTTGATTCATCAAATCAATATTAATCATTAATTTATTAAATGTTTGACTTAATTTTATCCAGCGTCATGGGTTCATTATAAAGATCATTAATTGAGTATGAGAATTCACCAAAATTGTGATGGACGCACTGATAAGAGCCAAGTGCATTGCAATAGACACATTGGTCGGAGCCAAATGCAGATACTACTGGAGTTAGGCACAATTTATCCCACATCGCCTCAGAAAAGTGTCATGATCCTGGATATACGAGGAACGTCCTCTTCATCTATCATATGACGTTTTTCTAGAGATGGGTCAGTGTCCAAAGGGAGCACAACCATGGGGTCGAAGCCCAAAGCCAATAAAAATTTGATGGGCAAAGCGAGTCGTTACATAATAATATCAAAGCTAATGATGACTCTTGTTCCTAAATGAGGGGTTTGTTATGGACGCACTAGTCTGAGTCAAGTTGAAGCAGTGGGTAGGATTGGATGAAAAGAATTAATGGGTTTAATGGAAATAAAGGATGGGATTAATGGGTGTAATGGGAATAACGGGATTAAAATATAATTAAAATGGTTAAATGGGGATTAAAGGGGTTAGGATCTATGAATGGTGTTGATGGATTTTTAATGAATGGGTTAATACATAAGTTGATGGGGCTAAGCTAAGATGGTCAATGCTAGTTGGGTGGTCTGGTCCCAAGTTGCATTAATGGGCATCAAAGAGAAGCTGGGTAAAGGGATTAGGCGCTCTGTTTATCGATGGTTGGGTGAAGGTGAAGTGGGTTTGGTGTTTGGGCGATGGTGAAAGGGCTTGTGGGCGTTGGCAGTTGGTGAACAGGGACGGATCTGAGGAGGCTTGGGCTGTGGACAGGTCGGCCCTTAGATTTCAGGGGCCCTAGGCTAGTTTTTAAGATGGGGCCTTTATATGCTCATAAAAAATAAAATCATATAATTTTTTTTTACAATGTATGAAACTAAATAAAATATCATAATCAAATTTATAACAAAGTATTATTTAAAATTTATTCTTATTTTGAAATGCAAAATTACTAATTAAATTACTATATTCAAGTTGTTTCAATAGATAAGATAACTAATTTATTCAATATTTCTTCTGACATTGTAGACCGAAGATAAGATTTTATCAGTTTTAACTTTGAAAAACTTATTTCTACATAGGTAACTGTAACTGGTATAATCAACATTATTTTATAAGCAATTCATGTATTTGGAAAACAACAATTTATTGTTTTTATATAATTTGACAATTCATTTTTTTGGTACTGTATCTTTTATCATATGGAGTGTGACACTAATGCAAATTCTCATTTGAAACGAAGATATTATTATTATTTTAATTTTTCAATTTTTTTTGTATTTTTAAAAAATTAAAAATTATCTTAATTATAATGATTTATACTTGTATATTACTTCTAATAAAATCTACATTAATCAAATGAATAAAGCTATGTTTTTTCATCTCTTCAAATTTTAAAAGCTTTAAATTATTTTTAATTCAAAATTATCAACTCAATATAGATTTCTCTTTCTCTTTATTTAAATGATAGATATATTTTAAAAGAGTCTTTATTAATTAAAATTATTTTATTATTATTAAAGTCAATAAAATGAGGATTATAATAATTAATTATGATTGTTACTATCATTATTTTAATTTTTTAAGAAACCTACGCTTTAAATTGAGTAGAAAAATTATCAATATATAAATTTTCAATTTTGAGTGTTCTAAATTCGAAATAGTTAAAAATAGTCAAAATGATTTCAAGTATTATTAATTTAAATTATTGTTATTTTTCATTATTATTATTAAATAACTTGATAAAAATAAAAAAATTATTATTAATATTACAAACCTGATTTGATCCCAGGCATATTTTTATAAATGGAGAATTCTAACCGACCAGACAAGAATGAATGTATGCTTTAATTATACATTATTAACTATTTAACATATAGTAAAAGAGCTTATGGACTTAGGGACCCTTTTTATTTGGGGGCCATATGCGACTGCCTACTTCGCCTATAGCCAGGGCTGGCCCTGGCTGTGGACGATGGATGGTGGTGAGAAAGAAGGAGGCAAGGGCCGGATCTGAATGAAAGATACTTTGTTATTGGGTGGTTGGGATGGTGGGTTGAGGATGAACGTAGGTGGAGAAGATGGAGTAGACCTGGTTCGTGAGTTTAAGAAGAAAAGCTGCCTGGTTGTGGTGGAACAGGGAGATCGATTGGCCGCACGAGGCTCTGGCGCTGATGGGGTATCCAAGGCAGAGCCCACGATTGCAGGCAGGGTTGTGCGAGACTGGGAAGCACCGTTGGGCAGGGAAGCTGCCAGAATGCTTGACTGTTCACGGAATCTCCGTTCCTGCTAGTTGTAGGCGAGAGGAAGAGAGAAGATGAGAAGAGGGGAGAGGAAGACCAGGAGTCCACCCGACGGTAGGGAAGAGAGAATCTCAAACTTTTGATTAATCCTTAATAATCTCTAAGTACAATCACCTATAATATTTATGGGTAATGATTTTCACAGCATCAACTTTGATATTTACACACCATAATAAAAGGAAATCTCATTATTATTCTTTTTCTTTCCCTCCTTTGAAAGCAAATTACACTTTAAATAATAAAGGGTAATAATGAGATTTCCTTTTGTTATGGTGTGCAACTATCAAAGTTGCTGGTGTGAAAATCATTATCCTTTATTTATAGGCAAATAAAACTCTATTCCTAACTTAATCCAGACTCGAATCTTAATTCAAAGTATAACTCTAAAAATTAATAAAATAATTAAAACGAAAATATAATAAAGAAAAAAACTAACGGGGACGGGTGGGTCACAACGGATTGTCCTACATCATAAGTGCAGTAAGATTGCATACTAGTGGAGCAAGACACAAATTTGTTCCACATCACATAGGTTAGAGTGTCTTAATCCTGATACATAGAAGAACACCCATCTAGCTATGAGTGGAGCCAAAGAGAGACAAAACTGTGTGGGTCAAAGCCTAAAGCGAAAAAAAATATGCTGGATAAGAAGGATCGTTGGAAAAACAATCTTGATTGAATTATAAGAACCAACCTTTAAACTTTTTGCATTTTTTTTTACTTCAAATTATTTTTTATTATTAAACTTTTGCATCCTCTCTAGAGTCAACTTTAATCCTTTGAGTACATTGCTTCATCCATGAACATGACATCTAGAAGTCATGTTTTTTAAATTTCTTAAATGTAAATTATTTTTAAATTCCAACAATTTTCATTCTATTGAGGGCCCATAAGAATCCCTTGACCCAATCTAAAAAATCATACATTTTAAGCTCTTGTAATTTTAATAATTTTAAGTTATTTTTTTTTTATTTAATATTCCTAAACAATTTTTATTTTTTAGTAATTATGGGATAGCCAATATTTCCTATTTCGACAAGACTCATTCTGATCCAATTCTAATTTCTAGATATGTATATTTATGTAAAAACTATATTTTTAGTGTATGTTTAAATTCAAATAAAATTATATTTTGATATTATATCTTATAATTTATAATTTTTATATGTATAGATTACAAATTAGATAATTTCACTTTAATATATCATTCAATTCAGAATAGATGCAATATCTCTTACGTTACTGAACACGTACGAACGCTAGGTTTTTTCATGAGTATAACAAGTCTATTGTATGTCATTTGAGCTTGTTTAATTACTCTCGAACTTTGACATAAATGAATTTCTTTCTTCTTCTATTTTAAGTGGGCTCATGCAGCAGTGACGTCGGTTCCTATAAGCTCATTTAATTAAAATTTAAAAAACAATAAGACCTTGACTTAAGAACAGAGTTCCAAGTTCAAATCCCACAGTAACGTGATGCATGGTTGACTTGAGAACAGGCTCCATTGTGACTGCAAATTGAGCTCTCCACTCCCTGTCTTCGGGCCATGGCTGAAGAGGTCATCCTCCCCCTTGTTCATCAGGGGTCACCTGTGACTGTTGGTATTCTCTGTGCTGACTAATCTTCATACTGGTCTGCGGCTCTATGGTATCTTTCCTTGCCGCTGGGTCTTGGTTCCTGGGCTCTCGCATGGTTTTCTTTCATGCGATTCCCCCTCTTTTTTGTTCCAGGCCATCTGTGGACCTGTTTTGTGTTTGATTCTTTAATCAATTTTTCGTGCTTGGCCTGGGCTGTGGGTATACCTGTATATTTTGGACTTTCCCCTATTTTTTGAATGAATATACTAACCTCCATTCAAAGAAGAAGAAGAAGGATTGTATGCACATCTAAAATTTTACCCAACACTTGTATTGAGAGAGAGAGATGGGTCTTGAGATTCTTCGTCAAAAATAAAAGAATAAAAAAATAAAATCTTATAGATTGATATTGAAGTCTTCGATTACAATTCATCATTGGTGCCAATACAATCTAATAAAAATATGATCTACAAGAGTTCTTCCAGCTGGAAGATGGTCCTCGTTATCGTATGCTGTTGAAATGCTTGCTGATCATAATAATTTCAAGTGCAATAATGAGTGGAGAGGAGGAGGAGCAAGGGGTGGCAATTGCCAATCTAACTGATGCGTATCGTGCAGCGTTCTGTATACTTCTGATTTCATCACCATCATTCTATATATAATATGATAAAAAAAAGATATTCAATATCATACACCATGTTAGCAAAGTTTTTTTGCACTCAAGTCTATATACAATTAGCTATTTATCATGCATCTATTTTCAATGTTCTTCATATATCCAACAAGGATATGATTGCTTGCACTAGTTTTCATAGAAGTTTTTATGAAAACCGTATCTCACATTACGTTTGTTTGCAAGTGTTTTTATAAGAAACCAATTTTATACATGAGAAAAGAAACATTTCTCTACATTTCTTTCTTCTCCCACACCCTATGAAATGGCATGAAATCAATCAATAGGATGCATTACTCTGCTCTACATTTCAACCATATCCATCATTTGACCCAATCCTAATCTGTCATTTAAATGCAACACCAACCCGTGACTGATCCAACCCAAATCCCACCTAATGTCAATTCGCTCATGCATTCCTACCCAACCCAAATTTAATCCGCTTTGATCAAACCCAAGCTCATCCCATGACCCAACTTAACCCAAACTCAACTTTAAAAATAAAAAATAAAAATTGAAATCAATAAGTGGACCTAATTTGACCATAGTTAACAAGTAAAAGGATAAAATATTGAGCCACTTAGCGGACTCAACAATTCATGTGCTCAGTAGAACATCTGACCTCTAAATTGATAAAGGAAATGAAATATATTATACACCTAGCAAAATTTAACCCAACACAATCCTAATTAACTAGTTTTAATAAATGGTCCAAAAACCCTTTATAAATTCTATGATATCTTTTCTCATAAGAAAGTAAATAAACATGCACTAACATAGCTCAAAAGTTTAAAACTCAAACTCAGACACAAAATCCTATCAAGTCCAAAAATAAGGACAAGTTTTTTAATTCGACTCAAAAAGACTCGTTGATTTGCTTCAAATCTTATCAAGTCCAGTCAACACATTGACTCTCTTCTTCTTTTTTTAACTTTTTTAAACATTGGCAAGTAACAGTTAAAGAGAAAAAGACCAATACATCAAAGAAAACTGAAAATGGAGCTGTCATACCCAAGTAGGTAAATTGATCGGAAACCACCAATGCTTTTAATTATGCATACATGCGAGAAAATTTCAACAAAGTTTACCATCGAGTTCAAATGCCCCACAGAGAAACAATCAAGGTGCCTTAGGATAGGCGGAATTCTTATTTAGAGATTTCTTAGTAGGGAATTTTCCTTTGTAAAGAGGGCAAAATATAAAAATAACAGAAACTGAAGACATGACAACTGACAACGTCTCTCCCACAAGAAAAATCAACACACTAAAGATTAACAATCAATTTTTTTTTTTTTGAGAAAAGAAATTCTTCTCCAATCCAAACAGATCCTTAACTGAATAGCCCCAGAGCCCACCAAAAGAGACTAAATTCTGCTCAAAAAAATCTGCAATACGGGAGGCATTTTATTCCATAATGGTTAATTTCCTTATAAAAGCTGAAGGACTTCAAGGAAGAAAATGAAGCCTAAGAGTCTTGATATCATTAATCTTTGCAGTTACAGAGGTGAGTTTGAATTGTGGTTACATAGTGCTGATTTTCACAAGGACAACTCACTGAAACAACCCCAAGTGAATAATCTGCATCAAAAAGATTCTTGCATTCAGGAGGATATTGTACTCAACTATTTATGTTACCTCAATGTCAATTTGGGACATGGTGCCTTTTTTATTGATGAGGAACCAGTAACCCTGTATGGACATCCCATCTGACGTGCAACCAAATGAATCCTAAACCTCTCTTGATTTGCAGAAAAAAAAAAAAAGCGTAGTCATTTGCCATGATTTATGTTAGATGTAAGAAACAGAGTAATGGTACATGGGAAGAGAACAGGACACCAGTCAGCACAGTTGCTATACAAAGAAGAGGCAGAAGAATCAAACTATGTAAAAGCAATATGCCTATTTTGTGATTTCTCATTGAATAAATTGAAATTGATTGATGTTAGTGAAGAAATAGCTACAAAAGCTAACAAAAATATATACATACATATGAACAGGACAGAGAATGGCTTATCTCATCTTGCCCTCTCTGTTTAGGCTCTCCCAGCTGATAACTTGTGCACATTCACCACAGATGGTGCTGGACCCAGCCTTGGTGCCTTGACTTCTCAGTGTCAGCAAGTGTGCAAGGTTGGTGCACTTCCGTGGAACAGTGTGACTCCTCAGGCTGCTCTTGGTTTGTGTTAATGTGGTCTCCACAATGGCAGCAGCAGTACTTGCAGGCTTTGGATCAGGTGCAGAATCAGGTATTGAAACCCTCTGCACCTCTTCCCATTCTAATGAGCGGTGGAATGTTTCCCAAGCCATGTCTTGCTCCTCTTTTGTTAGCCTTTCCTCTTCATTTTCTTGCAGTAGTGTCTCGTGCTCATGGTAGTTTGCAATCCACCTGTGACACCAAAACTGATGGTCAATTTCAAGGACTACAAAATCCATTTCATACAAATTTTATTGAGCAACAACAGCACATAACATGTTGAATTTAGAAAGATTTTTTTTCTTCACTTGGAAGTTAAAACAAAACATGGGATTAAAACCTTTACAAATGATCACTTGTGCACCCCATTGGAATGCACACACCATGCGCACACCCATATGGGGGCCCATTTTGGTGTCATGTGACGGGCCTATAAGAAAGGTCTATGATTTAATCTAGGATTCACCAAAAATCACCTTAATTAGATCAATCAAGTCACTTTTTAAGCCGCCTGAAATTTTCATCACTCAAATCTTGGCCTTCAAAAATATAGTCTGATTGATCCAACCAAGTTTATTTTTATTGAGCCTATATTCAAACGTAAACCTTTCCTACGGACTCATTCATTGGTGCAAACAGTATTACTCACACTGAAGTGCACAGGTGACGTCTTTTTAAAATCTCTACGCTGTATGTAACATATCTGCAGATACATTATATATCACAACAGTTCAGTATGGAAATACTCAATTAAGGTTAAGGTTGTTCATGCATTTAAGTAGTTTAAATATGTTATTAGTTCACTTCTCTTTCCCTATTTTTTGTGTGTGCGCGCGCATGCGCGTATGTTTGCGTGTGTGTGTGTTATTGGGGTTTGGGGGTTAAAAGAAAGCCAGATTTGGAGAGACGACCCTCAAATACAATTTTGAGTAATCCAATGTCCAAATACGTTCATTTCCTTAATGAAAGGAAACATTACTGAAAAGACTAGAATTAGACAGATTCAATTGACTCAACATCAGGGAAAGACTTAATTACACAATTCCAAACAGTAAAACCTCCAAAAAAAGCAGAACCTAGACCACAGCTCTTATAAATGAACAGCACACTAGAAAAAAATAGGACCATTGATTTCAAGTAGCTCTCCCCACCAATATGTACACCATCCAAAATTTTCACCCTTATTCCCAAACCCAACAGTGTAACCCCAATTCTGGAAGATGACTGAAAAAGGAAATGGACATCCAAAACTGCACAGGTTGATCTGGGCTCTCACTTTGATGGGTGGGATTGAATACGTATGGCCTACACATAGATAAGTAAAGCCACGCTCTCTAAGGGACAGAAGTCCAACCTTATCCGATAGTGAAAATGCATCAAACTTGATAGTATGAGATGGATGGGTTAGATAACTAGGAATGGGATCAAATTGAGAATGGTGGAATTCATGGGGTAGTGGAAGCAAGGAGAGCCCCAAACTAATTTACATAAACTTTGGTGAAAACTATGGTGTGGGACAAATAGTAGAGCTAATGGATCCAATTCTTCCCTCACACTTACCTATCCCCCTTGAATTGCAACTTATCCAATTTGACTTTAAAAGTCCAATGAATTTCCACCGTTAGATAAATATGAAATATTGAGTGCTTTAAAACACGACTTTTTTTTCAATCAAGATGGAATTTTACAGGCGCCATATATAAGCCAAGGCCTTTCAAACCCACTCATCTGTGTAGGCCAAGTGACACCTATTGGCTGTTTGCAATATTGCAAATACTGTTCTCGAAATAATATCAACTATTCTTAATGTTGGGATATTTTCAAAATTTTGGATTTTTACTAGGAAATTACTGGGAAAATCTCACAAAAGATATAAATATTTGCATAATAAGAAAAAATATAATAAATGAATAAATAAACAAAAATGACATTTAAACTTGAAATAACCATTAATAAATTTGTGATTAATGAGCAAACAAACTATAGAAAATAATTTACTCAAGCAATTATCTGAAAAACAGAATATAATTTATCATCTAACATTTCTTGGGCCATAGAAAGTCATCTCATGCCGCATAAGTTCATTGTTAAATACCATTCTTAAAGTCAACAAATATCAAAATAAAAGGTAGAGTTGAAGTTAGAAAAGAATAGAATAAAAAAATTAGAGATTTAGAAATTTGAAGTTCAGTCATCAACCTTGTACAACACTATTAGAGTTTTCATTAAAAAAAAAAGGTTGGCGTTAACAACGGAAATATACCAAAATACCATGTTTTTATTGCATCTTTACCAGATTTTTACCAATAAAAATGGAAGTGGCGGTAAATTCCCAATAATATTGTGATAACGCTACTTTCCCGATAAAACGTGGTAAAATTGAATTTACCCCTGGTACTTGTTACACTGGTGCCTATTTGCACCAAGTTTGGTGCAGACTCGTTCTTAGGGGAGAGCTCAGAGAGAGAGAGAGATCTACCATAAAAACCTATTATTATGTGAAAACATAATTGATTGGTCCATACAACGGAAAGGCAAGACTTGCAGTGTTGGAGTATTGGAGCATGAGTAATGAGTGATGGAAACAACTGCACTGGCTCTTTTTTGTTTGATTTTGTTTTAGGCATTCAAAGTGTTTATTTTTGCAAATTCTAAAAAATTTGATCGACATTTCATCAAGTACACCCCGCTTGGGGTAGCTCAACTGGCAGACATTCTGGCTCAAGAACCAGAGGACCGAGGTTCGAGTTCTTTAGTAACCTGATGCACGTGGCTTGCGAGGGTTTGCGTGCATCCGGAGTTCTACCCAACGCCCTCATACTTGAAGAGATGTGGGGGTCTTGGGGTTCTCCTTCATTAAAAAAAAAAATAAATAAACATTTGGTCAAGTTCAATGTTTTACAGATCTTACATGCCTTTGAATTATCAAGAAAAAACTTTAGAATAACCATCTAATTCATATTTGCAATTGGATTTAACATTTTTGTTGTTGACTGGTTGAAATTTTAGATCTCAAGATCAAGTCCTAGGACAATCAAATGGGTCCCAAACTTTGTAGACAAAATGTCCGATTGATTTAGTATATGTCTATGATAGCAACTTTGTCCAAGTAGTGGGCCCTACCATTAAACTATGGCTCAACAAATAACGAAGTATGATAACATGACGAACTAATATTTTCAATGATAATATGTTCAAATTTGTTTCTATACTCTCAAAAAAATTCTTGCTTAATAGCGCATATATATATATATATATTAGACATTTCAAATGGGAAACATTCGGTTTTTAGCAATGGCGACTCAAACAATAAATGTAAATGAGTTTTTTGTGTATCTTTTTTTTTTTTTCCAAAGCGCTGAATTTACTGAGTCGGCACTTAATTGGATCGATGAGCGGGATCAATTTTCTTTGGGCTCTCGAAGCACGAAAAAGAGCTGTAGAAAATCTGGACCAATACACATCTCTAGCTTTTTCAGAGTATACCATTTCAACAGAAAGAAGCTAAGGAGAAAGGTGGAGCTTTGATTTGAGTAACCAACAAAGTTATCACTTGGAGTGTTAGGCCACAACCCTAAGCAAAAGAGGGGCACAATTTGTAGGCTCCAAAGGAAGCAAGGGGCATATTTCATTCTTCTTCAAGAGAGCAAGAAAGAAGTATTAGTGAAAAGAATATTAAAGAATTATGAGGTGTTAAGAGTTGGGAATTGGTTTTTCAACCGTTGGAGGGAGTGTCGGAAGGGTTGATCATTTTATGGAAACCTGAAATCTTCGAAGTGTAGGGAGAAAGGGTGCAATTAGCTTTCCATCCAACGGAGGGGTGGTACGGGGTCATCTAGTGCTATGAACAGTTTCTTCAAATGCATTGGCTCTAGTCAACTTATTGACTATCTGTTTTCACTTGCTACAATGGACAGGATAGGTCATTCATGAGTGGGCTTAATAGATTTTAGTATTAGTGGAGTGGCAGGAATTGTTTAAAGATGAGGACAAGTTAAGAAGACTAGTCTCAAACCATAGAGAATTGGCTAATGGATGGAGATAGGACTACTAAATTCCTCCATGAAATGACATTTGCAAGGAGAATGGCCAATTCCATAGAGAATCCTTTTGTGCTCAAGAAGGGGGGAAAGTAGGAGGGACATAAGGGAGGTAGTAAGAAGATATTTCATGGGGATCTTTGACTCACAACAGGACAGTCTTTTGGACCATTCTCAAGGTTAGAGGTCTCCACTAGTTTCCACTCCACTCTTGATAGTTGCAGACTCATATCTCCATACCAGGCTCTCCTTGAAGGAAATCACTCACTGAAATGGTACACTTTCTCTGATTCATTTTCCTTGCCTATGTCTCTGTTCTTAAGCTTTCCTATTCAGCATACTACTACTAATCTTGGACCACAAGGGCAAGCTCTTTCTTCATTCATGAGACAATATAGTTTTCGCTTGGATCAATGTATGTTGTCATAAGGGTGCAGTCGACATTGGTGGCATCGGCGGATCTTAGGACAGAGTGTTCCCCTTAGGAGAGAGATACAGTAGTTTCGGAGCACCCTTTCAATGTCCTATGGTTGAACCCTAATACCTTTCAACTCAACAATTGCTTTTACTGATTGCATTGGCGATTCCTCTAGTATCGGATGTGGTCGATCCAGTTTTTTGTGATTTTGTTGCTCCTAACACTTCAGAATTATCTTCGAAGGAGTCCACCCTACAAGCCAAGGTTAGGAGCAAAGGAAGAATTTTCTGATCCTTAAAGGTTTCAATTCTTGACCAAATCATAACGGATTGAATCTAAACGCTTGAAGTTCTAGGATACCATTATCCCTTTACAACAACCGTAGAAACTAGTCTCTAGTCCCAAAGAAGTACTGGAAGACTGGAGTTGGATGGGGTGGCTTTTGCGGTTATTTCTGAGAAAAAAGGCTAGTTGATTGGAAAGGGAGTTCGGGGAAGAAAACTTTTAAGGCTTTGGAAAATATGGAGGGGACAAGGTTTTCGGGGTTAGATGGTTTTAATTTAAGGTTTGCTAATGCTTGTTGGGAGGTGATTTGCGAGAATTTCTTAGATTCTTCAAAAAATCCCGCCTTAGAGGGATAGTCAATAGGGAGCTTAAAAATTTGCTAATCATTTTTTATTCTCAAGAGGGAGGGACCTTTAGAAGTAGTCATTTCAGACCATTAATATGGTATGTAGTGTTTAAAAACTTCTTGCTAAGGTTTTAAGGGGAAGACTTAGAGAAGCCTGAAGGGAAATCATTGGGGAGTCTCAAGGGTCTTTTGTGGAGGGCAGACAAATACTAGATGGGGTTTTGGTTGCCAATAAAATCATTAGATGCAAGGATAAGAAAGCTTAATATGGAGAGCCTATAATCATGTGGATTGGGGGTTTGTGAATTAATAATTTTGGATAAGAAATTTTGACCTCAAATGGAGAAAGCTGATGATATTCTGTGTTGAGGGTTTGATCTACTCCATTCTAATAGATGGGTCATCAATCAAACCTATAAAGGAAACAAGGTGTCACCCTCTCGCCTTTTATTTTCACAATGGTGGCTTAAGACTTGAGTAAATTGACGTTGAAGGCTAGAGAGATCGAAATGTTAAGCATTTGGAGTGTGTTTCAGGTGGACCAATAACATCTCACTTGCAACTCATTGATGATAGCCTTCTTTTATGTGAGGCTTCTAGGAAAGAACTGTTTGGCACAAAGAATTATTGAGGTGCCTCTAGCTGGTCAGATGATTGAAAGTTTAACTTTTTTGGAAGTTGTATCATAGGAGTAGAACTAGATGAGGAAGTGGTTAAGAATTTGGCAGATAAGGTAATACAGTAAGCTTTTAGAATGATAAATGGGTGGGGGAAAGGGTGGCGAAAGGGCATGGGCATTTCCATGTTTAGGACGGTAACAAATATATAAGCCATGGTAAGTGAATATTATGAAGCTCTAGAAGGTAGGATTTGCTGGTTGATTGGGTTTAGGACAATTCTGAGAGAGTTTGAAATGGAGGAATATGATAACCTAAGAATGTTAATATCACATTCCCGTGTTTCTATGGGGGGAGGAGGACTAAGTAAATTGGAAGGGTGAATCTTCCTAAGAGTTTTCAGTTTCAACCAAGTTCTTACGACACCTTGTTCCTTGGTTTGGAATAGCAATTGGAATAGCAAAGTCGACACCCCTGCCTCCACACACACATCCCTCTGCATTGGGTGCAGGACTTCTCCTAGGCAGCCATGAAAGGAAAAATATTGGTCATATATAACCTGTGAAATAGGGACATTTTGTTGTTGGCGACTCTGCTTTCCCGTGTTTTGTGTGGTTTAGGGGGAATCAGTTGATCATTTGTTAGTAGATGTAATTTTGCACAAAAGCTATGGGGTTATGTTTTAGATCGAATGGGATGTAAATGGGTGATGGATGGGAGGCTAGATAGGGCGATGGAAGAGTGGTAGGGGGTCCTTTTAGGGGGCAAAGGAGAGTGGCTTGTTTCTTTTCCTAGGCGGTCATCCTATGGTCGATATGGACAGATAGGAGCCAAAGGATTTTTGGGAGGAAGATAGAAAAGATAGGGGTAGTAATAGAAGAGGCAACATGGAGATTGGTCTGTTGGATATTCTTACACAGAATTTGAGGGTTGTTCAATCTCGGATCTGTTTTAGTCATTGGATGGGTGCATAAGGGGTGGGAGGTGGAAAAGGGTAACTAACGAGGAATGGGGTAAACCACAATTATGGTACCATGTACCATAAGGACAATGCGGATAGGGGGCTGGGGGAAAACCAGGTCTAACAAGTATTGGAGATTTAGTTGACAATGATAGGAGGAAATTATCCTATTCTTTTTTATGAAATTATCCAATTCTTTTCTTACCGGGGATAAGGAAATTCAATGAGAATGAGTTAGGAGGGCTTTTCAACTTTGGATCAAGAACGGGGGTGGTAACCTGATAGTGGAAGGGGATTCTAATAACGCATTAGCCTAGACTAGTGGTACAAACAGGCCACCTTGGAGATTGATTCATGTAGTTACGGACATCAGAGTGTTGTGCTGGGATAGGGCAGCTCACTATCAGGCGCTCGGCCAGTAGTGTTGTGGATTTTTTTTGCGGAAGAGGGCATTGAGAGATAAGAAGCTGGTTGAATTTCTGTAACGGGTATATGGGTGTATAGGCTGGATTTTGTTTTGTTATATTGGACTGTGGTTTTACTATACTGTTTCTGTTTCCTTGGTCTGAGTTTTTATCTTTTCGCTCCAGTATAGTCCTGCTATACAGAACATTTTGTGTTTGTATTGCCTCTCTTTAATATATTTTTGTATCGTCTTTCTCTCTCAAATAATAAAAAAAAAAAATCAATAAGGTGGACTTAATGGATGTCTTTAGGGTGATGGGTATAAATTTGGGACAACTTTATTTTGTCTTCGAACTCAACTTTATCAATTATATTGCTTCAGTGCCAAACTAAAACACACACACACACACACACATCCTAAAACGAACCAGCCTATCCTCTGTAGGGGAACTTATGCAGTGGTTGGAACATAGACACATTTGGTTGTGAATTTCAATGTGGCGGATAAAATCATATATCTGCACGGCCCAATCAATAGTTCAAGTCACACTCCCATAATCCATCTTCTCTTCGGATGTTCGATTATTTCAAATTGATTAGGATCAATACAGATGAATGTAGCGAAGAAATAGAATTGGAGTGCTATCTCCATGTACATATATGTATATAGATACATATTTATTGTAGTGTAGATTGATCTATATCAAGCCCATATCTTTCTACAATAATAGATAGTGTAGTAGAAAGAACTATATGAACCTTTCTACCATACTTTCTCATATACTGCTAACTCCAACCCGATCGTTTCATTTAAGACTTGGAATTTGAGTCTCTTCTTTCATTTTTTCAATTGTTGATAAGAAGTAATAAGTCAAGTTTCATTCAAATTAATCACTTTGACTGACTGTTTTTACGTAGATGATAAGTAAAAAGGCAGTAGGAACTAGAATGAACAGTGCAGTAGCAATAAACGCGAGAATATTGACTTCCATAATCTCATCGTTTTTTTTTTGCTTCGCAATAACTCGGGATCTAATCGCATAGAGATGATAGGTCTTTCTCCTGTAAATTCAATGGGATGGATTGCATCTTGATGATACTGAATCATATCAATATCATGAATAACAATATCTGGTCTATCAAATCGATTCATTGTCGAGAATTGAATAGTATAACATAGGAAGATCTTTTATCCATACCGAATCCAAAATGGGGTTCCTTGTCCAATAAAATAATTAGGAAGAAAAAAAAAAGGATTATCGGCGATACCACTGATCAATCTACAAATGTCTCTACTCCATCAATCGGTATTAGTTGAAGTAATGGAAATTACTGTATTTGAGAAATGCGAAACAAAAAACACAAAGGAAATAAGGATCCACCACTGGGAATGAAATCCGTATCTAGGACACTTACCTGTCACTAAACAACATTTTTGAAATGCAACATGAAATATGATGTTTATTCAAAACACAAAACTATCTCAAACTCATACTAAATAACCAATTCAAACTTCCTTGTTCACATCAAGGGTCCACATGGAGACACGACAATTTTGTTGGTGGCGGCAGTGATCAGGTGGATGATCACCCTTGCTCCAAAAAGTAGGTTCTTTAAGTTGATTGGCATATTTACTCTAAACTTAGTTGATATGAGATTAATACAAGGATATATTATCACCAAAACAATTTGTCCCATCTATTTGCATTTGTCTTTCTTGAGTGACACCCTTCCACTAGCCCTTACAAAAACCAAGTCCTTCCTCACTCCACAATTATCATGTCCTTTTTCAACATCAATCCAAGTCTTTAATAAGATCCTCTCATTTTCTCTTCTATTAGGGCAACTTTAAGCTCTCTAATGCCCTCATTTTAATTTTATCTTTTTATGGTTACAAAACATAACCACCTTAATATAGCATCTTCTAGAACAAGGTTAAATCTTGACCTTAAATCTAAGGAAAGGGGATACTGTCTATCCTCATCTGAGTATATCCAAGTTGCATATTCCAGTTTTAGTGAAGGATCTGATTGAGATAGCTCCAGATCACAAGCATGTGGCTAGGTACAGCACACATGCATGATGTAAAGCAAAAACAGAAAGCATAACATCATAATCATCATCAAAGCCAAAATCCCATCTATATGTAGAGCATAACATATTGATGCAGTAGCAAAAATAGTTACATAAATATGTAAATATAAATGCTATCTTATGAAGTTGGATTTGAATATTTACCGTGTATAATGCCGGCTAAGTAAGCCATCCATGAACTTATCAGAAGAGCAGATAGCTTTCAAAATAGGTAATGATTTATGCTTCACTGCTCCAGCTTTACCTATCATTTCATGATTTGAAGATACAGAAATCTCTTGGCCCTGTTCAAGCACTGCATCTGCATTTTCATCATCACCAAAGTCAAAGAGATGCAGCATCTCCTCTTTAGACATAGTTCTGTGAACCTGTTGCCTATCCACCACCCTTGCAGCAAGGCCCTCCTTTGTCACCTGTTCACACCATTTTTAGTAACCATAATAATGGTGCACCTTATCTCATTAACCTTCCTCTTTCACTATATATTTCTGATCAGTAAAGCAATATAGTAAACATGATTAGAAAATAATCCTCATTCCATCTGAATTTACAATTCCTTTACCTGGCGCTTGTATATTTTTTCCTCCATGGTTCCATGCGCCATCAAACGATATGCATAAACTGGCTTAGTTTGACCATACCTGCAACAGATTTTAACAAAGAATATATACTCTCTGTGAAAAACTGAAGTTGGTTATTCATAGAAAATACATAATCATAAACATCATACCGCCAAACCCGATATATAGCTTGAAGATCATTGGTAGGATTCCATGAGCCATCAACAATAACTACACGGTTTGCAGCATGAAGGTTGATGCCCAAGGCTCCAGCTCGAGTTGAAATCAAAACACATTTCACCCTTCTATTTTTTGGATCATTGAATCTCTCAACAAGCCTCTGTCTTTCAGATCCCTCTGTCCTTCCATCTAGCCTGTTCAATTCGTTCATCAAATCAATAATTTTTGGGTATCAGCAAAGTGAAAGATTTTTTCTTCCGCCCCTCCCTCCTCTAAACTATAAATTATTTGCTAGGGTGCACTACATTGGAAAATATGGCATCAGCATGACAAAAGGTTTCTTATTTCTCTTCTTGAACTTCTAAATTATTTAACTTGACATGTTGTGGTAGAAGGTTTCAAAATACTAAGTTTTGGGGCTTTTCATGTCATGGCTATAAAATATCATTTCCTATTTAGGTTGTTCTTCAAAGTAAAGATATCCTCAATCAAATACAGAGCAATCACATCAGCTATGATTGGAGTAGAAAGAAACATTCTAGAAACCCGACTTGATTGAATGCAACTCAACGAATATGTTTTTTTTTCTTAACCAGATTGTGGTAGACAATACTGGTGTATGAAATTTGTTCAGACTTCAGAGAATCATTCGTTAGGATAAAAATTTACAGAAATTAGTACAAACTGCACTCTCTTTACAATAGAGGCAAGACTACACAATTGAAATACAGGTGAGTTAAATTTGCATTATGGAGACACTTTTCTTTAGGTAGAATATTTACTGGCTCGAATATACTGAAGACTGAAGGTGCATTCATTATTAGATTAAAGTAAACTTCAGAAGGTAGATATCTCATTTCATTTTGGGGAAAAGATCACTCATATCTTGTGAACAGGAAACTTTCACCCCAACAAAAAGAAGTGTAAACAACGTTTACAGGTCCTTAAAGCCAAACAATATCATTTTGCCCCCTATACAGAGGATCTTACGTACATGTTGCATTAACAGGGTTTCAATGGGTCGGCTTTTTGGGTCCTTATGGAATGTGATTCAGTAATTCAAGATTACATCATCAATGTTCTATCTTCGTGGCATTGCTATGCTTTCAAAGGAAGAGGGAAGATCAATGTTGTCAAACTCGAATCGTATCGTGAATCGGTCTAGGGGTGTGAATTGTGAATAGTAAGATTCATAACGTTTTTTTTAATAATTATTATTTATACTATAATTACATATAACATGACATAGAATAATAAGAAGCGTTTTAAAAATTTAATTACAGTTATGAAGCACGGATACGGCTTGGATACGTGTCGGATATGTATCTAATTAAATAATATATATTTTAAATACCGATACGGCTCGGATACGCCATCCGACACGTACAGATACGGCGGGATATGGCTAAACACGGGATACGGCACACGGGACACGGCAAACACGGGATACGGCGAAAAACGGGAGAAAAGAGGGGAAAAAATAAAAAAATAAAAACTTACTTGTTACTTCCGTTTCCTCTCTGTTGTCGCGAAAACCCTTCGAAACCCTCAAATTTCGAAACCCTCTTCTGCTTCTCGCGACAACCCTTCGAAACCCTCAAATTTCGAAACCTCCTTTTCCTCAATTCGCTGCCTCTGGTCTCGATTCTGTGCTCTCTCCTCTCTGCTGCTCGTCTTCTTCTGCATCTTCCGATTCCCGGCTCGCCAGCTCTGCTCTCTGCTCTCGATTCGTCTTTTTTGCATCTTCTCCAGGTATGCCTTTCTTCTTCCTCTTCTTTCCTTCTTCTTTGTCTTCTCTTTTTCTACTTCTGTTTTCGTTTTTCCCTCTTCTTCTTCTTCTTCTTCTTCTTCCTCCGTTCTTCTCTTCCTCCTCTTCTTCTCTCCGTCGTTGTCTTCTTCTTCTTAGGCTTGCTCTGTTTTTTTCTCTTCCCTTAAAACACCAATAACAGTAACCGATAGAGATTGAAAATAGGGTGTGAAGCTTATATTATGTTATTTTCAAAATAAGGTTATAAATTATTCACCTGATTATGTTATTTACAACCTTATAAATCATCGAAGTTAGATATTATGTTATTTTCAAAATAAGGTTATAAATAACATAATTTTAAATTTATAATAGAAAAATGATTGAAAATAATTAAGCTGATTGATGGTTAGAGATTTTTTTAAATAGAATAAGATGATTATTAAATCAAACATAATTTTAAATTTATAATAGAAAAATGATTGAAAATAATTAACCTGATTGATGGTTAGAGATTTTTTTTAAATAGAATAAGATGATTATTAAATCAAACATAATTTTAAATTTATAATAGAAAAATGATTGAAAATAATTAATCTGATTGATGGTTAGAGATTTTTTTAAATAGAATTTGAAGACTGTTTAATTTTACAAAAGGAATACTAATCATTATAATTATTTTTATTTAACTTATATTTTGTCAAATCTATAATTTATTGTAATTATTAAAATAAAATAAAAATTATTAAGTTTGAAAATTCATCTCCAAATAGACGTATCAATAACTTGGGATGACGTTGATATTATAAAATTTTAAAAAATAAAAATTTAAATAATGGGAAGGAATGAATTATTTTCCTTTTACACTTTTAGTCTTTTACAATTACAATTTTCTCCTATTCTTTTCTTCTCCTTTTTTCCCTCTTTATATTAGACGCCATATTCTCTCTACCTGTTATTGGTGTTCTGATAATATGGGTCTATCTGATTGTATATTTTAGTTAATTAATTGCTTTTTTTTTTTCTATCTATGTTTGCCGTTCAACCACTTTGTCAATTGAAATGGCTACTGGTGGTGAGGGCAATGGTAGTAGGTGTGGTTCATCTATTAGTACAGCTACAAGTAGATTTTGTTCCTCCGAGGCTATGGATGACCATTGTCCTCTTTGGTCATATGTTACAATATATTAAAGTAGAGATCCAAATGTTGGAGGTGGAAATAGGAAGTGGAAGTGTAATTTTTGTAATAAGGATTTCAACGGTTCATACTCTAGGGTTAAGGGTCATCTATTGAGGCAATCTGGTAAAGGGATTCAAATATGTGCTTCTGTGACTGAAGAATATTTAAGGGAACTCTTAAGAATTGTTTCTGAGGCTGAAGAGAGGTATAGACCAAAAAATGTTCCCTTACCCAATCGTTCCATTGCAACTCTTATGGGCCCAGCATCAACTAGTGAGGGGAAAAAAAAAGACGAGTTGGAGGTACAAGTGCTTTAGAACAAGCATTTAAAAATGATGCTAGAGATCGGCTTACAAGTGAAATTGCTAGAATGTTTTATTCAGGTGGTTTGCCATTTAACTTTGCTAGAAATCCCTACTATCTTAGTTCATATACTTTTTCTGCCAACAATCAGATCGCTGTATGTTCTTCCTGGTTATAATGCTTTAAGAACCACACTTTTACAAAAGGAGAGAGCAAACATTGAAAGATTGCTCCAAACAATCAAAAATACTTGGCATGAGAAGGGGATGAGCCTAGTTAGTGATGGGTGGAGTGATGCACAAAGGAGGCCGTTAATCAATTTCATGGCTGCATCTGAGGGAGGCCCCATTTTCTTAAAAGCTGTCGATGGGTCAAAAGAATATAAAGATAAGCACTACATTGCCAAATTGATGATAGACACAATTCGTGAGGTTGGGTCAGAGAATGTGGTGCAAATTGTGACTGATAATGCTCCTGTATGTAAGGCAGCGGGGTAACTTGTTGAAGGTCATTACCCTCACATATTTTGGACTCCTTGTGTGGTGCACACATTAAATCTTGCACTAAAAAATATATGTGCAGCAAAAAATACAGAGAGGAATGAGAATGTTTTTGCTGAATGCCATTGGATTACTGAAGTTTCAGATGATGCATGTTTTATTCGCAACTTCATTATGAATCATTTTATGAGATTGGCTATTTTTAATTCCATTGTACCATTGAAATTGCTTGATGTGGCCGAGACACGATTTGCTTCCACCATTGTGATGTTGAAGAGATTGAAGCTTATCAAGTGTGGCCTTCAGGAGATGGTTATTTGTGAGGAATGGAGTAGCTACCGAGAGGATGATGTTGGAAAGGCTCAAGCTGTAAAAAAGATGATTTTAAATGATGTATGGTGGGACAAGGTTGACTATATTCTTTCTTTTACACGCCCAATCTATGAGATGCTCCGGTTGTGCGACACGGATAAGCCGACCCTTCATTTGGTTTATGATATGTGGGATTCAATGATAGAGCAAGTGAAGGCGGCGATATATGGCCATGAGTTGAAGGAGCTAGATGAGCAATCTACTTTTTATGGTGTGGTGTATGATGCACTCATTGATCGATGGACTAAAAGTTGCACACCACTACATTGCATGGCTCATTCTTTGAATCCAAGGTAATTTATCTATTTCGATTATGTTTTTAGATTTTGAACTTCATGTTTTACAAACTAATGTTATGCTTTTCTAACCTATAGGTATTATACTAGTGAATGGCTTGCTCAAGCTCCGAATAAGGTTGTACCACATAAGGATCCAGAGATATCTGATGAGAAACAAATGTTTGAGGAGGTATTTCCCTGATGTGAATGAGAGGAAAGCTGTTCCGACAGAATATGCAAGTTTTTCAGGAGCTACTGATGTATTTGGGTCCTTTGATTGTTTACAAGATAGATGGGACTTGGATCTAAAAACATGGTGGGTGGCCTATGGATCTTCTATACCAAGACTGCAAACGATGGCTCCTAAGCTTCTTCTACAACCATGTTCATCATCGTGTTGTGAGAGGAATTGGAGCACCTACTCATTCATCCACTCCATGAAAAGAAACAAGATACATCCTACGAGGGCTGAAGATTTGGTGTTCATACATACAAATCTTTGTCTTTTGTCAAGGAAGAATGAAGGCTATGTAAAAGGACCAAATAGGATGTGGGACATTGGAGGAGATCAGTAGGATCCATTTGACGGAGCTGGAGTTCTAGAGGTTGCAAGTTTGTCTCTTGATGAACCAGATATGAGACAGTTGTTTTTACTGATGCCGGTGAAGGAAATGAAGAGATTGAAACCTTCCATCAGATTTTGTAATAAGTTTAAACATGTATTTTGGGAGCGACTTATATTTTGTTGAAATGTTGACTCTTTTTATCTAAAAGTAGAATTTATGATGTTTTTTTGTAAATGCTTGAATTTATTATTATTATTATATATATATATATATATATATATATATATATATTATATAATTTTTTAATTCGGCGTATCCTGCCTTACACGTATCCTAGTTTTTAAAAATTTGTCGCGTCCCCATATCAGATACGTGTCGTATCCGATACGCGTACCCATATCGGTGCTTCCTATAATTACAACCAATGCATTTAAAATTTTAAATAATCCTTAATAAGTAATAACATTCATCAAATAATTTTTACTAAAAAAAATAGAACTATTTTTTTTTAAATAGATACAAATTTACAATATATTAGGATGAGAAGAATAAAACTGGATTTTCTCTAAGTTAGGTTAGTTAGAAAAAACAAGAGAGATTTTATAATTAAAAAAAAAAAAAAAAGAAAAGGATTGTCCCTCGCCCGAGGACTTGGAAGGTTTAATGGTAGAGTTTCTGATAAAATACCTTCCAAATCCTCGCCAGAGGACTTGAAACTTAATTTCATTACAAACTATGGCCATTTGCGAAAACCACAGACATTTGCAAATCAACAGAATAAAAAAACCAGAGGAACTTTCTCAAGAAAAACACAAGAGAAAGAAGCAGCAGCAAAAGCAGAGGACGGCGACAAAGAAGATAAGAACAAGAATAAGAGAAGAAGAAGAAAGAGGAAAGAGGAAGGAGAAGAGAAGAAGAACGAAAGGGAGAAAAAAAAAACAGAGAGAAAATCTTGCTTTCTGAAGATCGATCGAGGCTTTTGGTATGTTTTTCTTCGCTTCTTCCTCCCATTTCTCTCCTCTTTCCCCTTTTAGACGAATCGTAAGAGCTACCAATTAACCCATTTGAATCGAAAATCGTACGAGTTGACTCATTTAAGGTACCAAGTCGAGTTCGAATCACAGAAGTCGACTTGCGACTCATGCAATTTTGACAACATTGGAGAAGATAGTGTGGCAACTGATCCCAGCCGTTATCATATGGACTATGGAGTGTGTGGACAGAGAGGAATCTGAGGATCTTTGAGTCTAAAGAACGATCTGCGCTCATAGAGTATTTGATGAAGCAAAGGCATTTTGATATTTTCGCTACTAGGATCTATGAAATTCAAAGATATTGCTTTTGATGACTTTTTAATGGGGCGGTCATAGTATAATAAAATGGAAATAAGAAGATGAAGAGAAAGAATGGAGAAGAATTCTTCTCTGATAGTATTGTCTTGTGTTTGAGAAAATGTATACATCAGTATAAATAGATTACAGAGAGCCATCAGGGTGGCCAAATAAGGAAAGAATAATTCAATTACATCAATCACTAATCTATTTACAACTAATATGTTGACTTTCCAAACTAAGGAGATTTAGGTCAACTATGTCCACAAATGGGTCCTGCAACACCTAACGTGACTTGATGTGGGTCCCACAACACTCCCCCTTAAGCTGGTGCGAAGATATCGTGTACGCCCAGCTTGCATACAACATGATCGAGTTGAGTACGAGACACGTCGTTGTTAAGCATATCTGCAAGTTTGTCTTTGGATTTGAGATGAGGAGTGAAGATCCGACCTTTAGAAATGTTCTGTTGAAGAGAAGTGACAATCGATTTCAATATGCTTTGTCCGTTCATGAAAGACATGGTTGGAGGCTATCTTGATGGTAGTTGATTGTTACAAAGCATGATTAACGGATCGACAGGGGCAAGGCCTAACTCGAAGAGGAATTGTCGAAGCCAAAGTAACTTAGTCGCAATATTGGCCATGGCACAATATTCTGCTTCAGCATTAGACCGAGCAACAACGTTCTGCTTCTTACTCCGCCAGGAAACTAAGTGGGATCCCAAGAAGACACAATATCCGGAGGTAGGGTGGCGATCGTCAAGAGACCCAACTCAATCAATATCTGAATAGCCACGTACTAGTAAGTGAGACTGTCGTGCATAAAACAACCCTAGGATGAGCCTTAAGATACTAGATAATGCGAAAGACAACATGAGGATGAGTATCACGAAGGGCTTGCTTGAACTGACTAAGTACACCAACAACATTTGATAAATCTGGCCGAGTGATGTTAAGATAAATCAATTTCCCGACTCATTGCTGAAGAAAGCAGGATTATCGAGAAGGGTTCCATATGAAGCAAATAGCTTGGTGTATCCAATGGAGTGTCAGCAGACTTACATCCAGAATACCCTGCATCATGTAATAGATCAAGAGCATACTTTCGTTGAGAAAGAGAAGTCTTGTAGTGGAACAAGTTACCTCAATCCAAGAAAGTAGTAAAGGAGCCCCAAATCTTTAATATCAAAGGTGCGTTGCAGATAGGCTTTGAATGCAGAGATGGCGGCATCACTATTGTCAATAAGGACAATATAATCAACATATAACACAAGAATCAACACCACTAAGTTGACAATGTAGAGAAACACTGAATGATTTGTCTGAGATCGAGAAAAACCATACGACAATAAAACACTGCTGAATTTATCAAATTAGACCCATGGAGATTGCTTGAGACCATAGATAGCCTTCTTGAGTCTGCATACAAAATATTTCTCCCCCTGTGTGACAAACCCAGGAAGGGAAAACATGTACACTTCTTCTGTAAATCACCATGTAAAAAGGCATTCTTCACATGTAATTGGTGGAGGGGGCCAATCACGAGGTGGTAACAATAGAAATCAATACTCAAAGAGAGGTAATCTTGACGACAGAGAGAAAGTCTCTTGATAATCAACCCTATATGTCTGTGTAAAGCCCTTAGCAACCAACCGAGCCTTATATCTGGCAATGGGCCCGTCAGGATTATGCTTCAAAGCAAAGACCCATTTGCACCCAACTAGAGTCTTTCCTGGAAGAAGAGGTGTAGTGACCCGACCCGGTATAGTGGGTTAGCAGTAGTGGGTAGAGTTAGTAAATTAGAATTATTAAATTTAAAAAATAAAATAAAAAATTAATCGATAATTTTGGTTGGACCGATGGGACCCACATTCCCTGGTTGAATTTACTATAGAGATTAGTTTGATAAAATTCTTTCACATTGAAAATTATTTAGTTGGGTTCTTTAAAAAAAAATAGATAAAAAAAAAATACATAAATAAATAAAAATGAACACCCCAAATCATGTGGGCCCTTTGGACCCAAACTTCCCACTAACTTTCTCCTAAATCCTATTCACGATAAAAGAAAAAAAAAAAAAAAAAAAATCCCTCCTTCTATTCCCTATTAATCCAAGATCCCTTTTCCTCTCTTTTTACAATTTCCTTCATTTCCTTTCCCAAACGGAAACAATCCCTAAGCCTTCGATGAAAAGAAACCCCCAAAACCCACCGTATCTCACAAGGTTTCCAAAATCGACCACTTTCCCTTCTTCCATCTCCAAAAACGGCAACAAATTCCTTTCCCCATCGAATCCTTCTTTCCTTACTCCGAATCCCTTTCGAAAGAATCCAGCCGACCTTGCCTTGTATAAATCCAGGTGATTCTGGTCCAAACCCTTCTCTTTATCTCGCTATCTCTTGCTCTCTTTCTTGAACGACAACTTCTCACCATCAAATCCATCGTTTCTCCCCTCCGAGCCCCTCTACTCCCATTGCCAGTGCGTAGTTTCATCTGCAGCAATCCATCCGGTATCGTTTGGGACATTGCTAGTGGTTGCATACGGTTTTCACGCAGATTTTCAAGGTATCTTTCTATCTTATCTTATTCTTTCCTCTTTCTTCTTAGCCTTTTGATTTTCGTTTGGATCTAAAGCCTCAAAGCCATCGATCCCTGGCTGTTTTTCAGCCAGCACGCCCTTCATCTACAACCTCTCTGACTGCCAATATCCTAGCCTTATTTACTATTATACTGCTATGTTAGTATGTGATTTGAACCTGCAAGTTTTTGTTAATAAAAAAGTGTAAAAGTTCTATTTTATAAGTACTAGTATATTTTGATTTTTTTTTTTAAAGTATTTTACATATCAAATAGAATTTCAAGAAGTCTTGACCTTCCCTCCTTAGGCCAGAATTGTGACTGCTTTTTATATATTCAGCCCATGTTGTTATAGGTCTGAGGCCTTTGTCTACAATTGAAAGCATATATATATATATATATATATATGATAAATCTACTGTACCAACGATTTTACTTTAAACAGTAAATTTCTGCTTAGTTGATCTTTTCCCTAACATCCCTTCTTTGGTTTTAAATCCACCTTATTTATTTGGTGATACTCTTGTTACAATTCGTTACATATTAAACTTTATCTACATTACGACTTACATGTATTTGTATCTAAATTTGTTTTAAGAGTGGAAAAACAGAACACAATGTGAAAATATTAGTTTTATATCATTATAAGTGTGATCAGTACTATTCTATCTTTTTTTTTATAAGGTTTAATGATGTAATTTTAAAACTTAGATACATATTTTTACAAAACATTATGGCTTTCATTCCATTCATTCATCTGACTTTATAATTGTATTATTTTATTTAGTTAAAGTATTTAATATCTTAAAGTGTTGACTCTAGTTACCAATTTACTTACTTTACTTGGATAAAGTTACTAGTAATTTAAAAGAACTCATCTATTTCATGAATAAGGTTTTATTGTTTTATTAGCATTAAGTTAGATTAGGCATGGTTTGGCAATATATAGACTCGAGACCTTCACTCTAAGCCTTTGACCCTAGATTACCTTAGATGGGGCAGTAGGATATGGCCCTCAACTATTTAAACAAAAGTAGTTTAAAGAGATTTAACAACCATCAATTTTTAATTGCTTAGAACATTTAAATTAATTTGCAGCAACTTCGGAGTAAAGACTTGTTTACAAAGCTTTGGACTCCTTGCTAGCACCGTACACTTCACACAATTCTAGGTGAGGGAAATAATTCACTACATACTTTTTGGACATGATTCCTTATATTATGTGTTTAGGCAATGAAAATATTGCATTGTATTGTGTGTTTGGAATATAATTATTGGATCTAGAAATAGACTAGGTGTATGATAACAATGGTTGTAATCCGGTGCTCACTCACAATAGTGTAAGGGAGATTTCGGCTAAATATTCTATTGGCCCTGAGGAGACTCAGTCTGATCGGATTTGTGGAATCTAACCATTAATATTGTTGAAAGATCCAATGATCTATATTCGCAGATTGATCATTATTTGGATGGTATCGTTGAATTATTAATCTTGATTGGACATGTTTGAATGTTGGTTTGTATTATTCTAATATTATGATGCGTGGACTATTGCTATGTTATAATCAAGTTATCTGCAAGTTATGGTGAATGAGATGTTGACTATGTTATAATTTGCTTAGAATGAGATTATAAATATATAAGTATATCATGAATAATTGAGCATGTTTATTGACATTGAGCATGGCATTCTCATATTCATAGCAATGGGTATGAGAGTTTGATCCATGATTGTCACGAATATCACGACGGTGGTAGTTTTGTTAGCTTCACTTTTAAGTGGGAAGACTACTACGGTGGAAGAGATGTGTTATCCGTGACAAGTCATGAGGACTGTTATTTGGTGGTGGGTTGTGTTAGCCTCACTTTAGGTGGGAAGGCCACTACGGTGATTTTGTGTTATCCTCGATCCGTCGGGAAGACCACCAATTCTCAGTAGTTGTGGATGATGGGTTGGAGTATGGTCTGCATTGAGCATTGCAATCTTGCATAAGGCGTGAGCATGAAATAAATCGTTATATAAGCTTGCTTGAAATATTGTGTGAGAAAGTAAGGATATCATGTTCTATGTATGTGTTGTTTTCTTCATTGCCCATGGAGCTCATCCCTTACATTGCAGGCAATCCCTTGGACTTGGGTATGGATGATGATCAAAACTGAGCTTAGAAGACGAGGAGTCGTTGGAGGATACTTAGAATCGCGTAGACTACGGGAGGATTTAGTTCTTAGATTATAGATTGGATTTTATTAGATTTGAGACTCATTGAGGAGTTTGTTTATTTGGTTTGTTGAGACTTGGACGATAAATTCAAGTATTGAGTAAATTTGAGAACGATATTATTTGATTGGTTTGGGAATGTGAGTAAATTGGTGAGTTTTGAAACCTTTATGAGATGGAATATTTTCTCTCTCTAGTTATGTGAAATAATGAATGAAAATGTTATTTTACGTAATAGGTTGTGGGCATGAGGAATTCGATGGCTTGTAAGTATTTATGTTATTCATTTGAGGAAATTAAAATTATTAGCCACGGATTTATAATGTACGGCCCGTTTAGATGAACATGTTATTTTAAATTATGCAATCAGATCACGCCCATTTAGGTGTTGGAAGGCGGGGCGTGAAAAGAGGAACCATCTCCCACTTTTATTCTTTTTAAGAGCTGCCAATTCCTCTTCCATTGCGGCTTTCCATGAGGAATCACCACTAAGAGTAGTATCAATCCTCTTTGGAATCTTAATGTTGTATAACGCCATAAGAAAACTGTAATGGGAAGGATAAACAACATGACAGAACACAAAACGTTCAATGAGATGATCAATACAACACGCTTACCTTTCCAAAGAGCAATGGGAAGATCAGGGTCAATGGTGGGCTGATCTGGGCTGCTGGTAGATGAGTGAGGGGGGTCAGCTGCAGTTGAAGGCGTGGGTCGCCTGCGGTGATACACCAAAAGGGGCTTGGCTGAACTCGAAAGACTAATATTTGTAGGGAGAAGAAGAAGAACAGGAGAAAAGGAGGAGAAGGAGATGAACCGGAATAAAAATAAGGGACTTTCTCAAAGAAGGCGACATCCATGGATACATATATCTTACCAGTAATGAGATCAAGACATTTATAGCCTTTATGGAAGATAGAGTATCCCAAAAAGACACATCTCATGCAAGGGTAGAGAAGGGACTGGTTTGTGTAAGGATATAAGGTCAAGAGGGGATTTGTTTTGTAGCACTCGAGATGGCATGCGGGTAATAAGGTAGCAAGATGTTAAAACAGTTTCAGGCTAATATGACTTGGGGACATGCATGGTAAAAAGAAGGGAACGGGTGACCTAAAGAAGATGACGATTTTTCTGTTCAACTACACCATTTTGTTGGGGTGTAGATGGACAAGAAAGTTGAAACTCTATACCATGGTCTTGTAAAAATTGGAGAAAGGAGTGCGACAAATCTTCGCATGCCCACACGTGCCTAACTTAAAACCTCTTCCATACGTGTGAACATACCCTTGATTGTTTGCCCTGAGCCGTCTATGGGATTGATTAATTACATTAGTTCCTTCGTAACCCCTTTTTATTAATCACCCATTTACTCACCAGATTGTGCCCATTTAACCCTTTCAATCCCTTTCCACTTTGCCCTAACATAAATCCATGTCCTACTCGTGGCTCCCACCTCACCCATCCATTAAACCTGTTACCCGCTCCAACCGTCGTGTCTTGGACCCTGTGCTACCCCGTTATGATTACCCGCATCACGCCGACTCGATAGCTATGAACAACAATGGTGACCAATTTCTCAGCCAATCTGAGTTCAACTTCTTTAAATCCGTGTTCAGATCTGACCTTCAAGATTTTTACAAGAATTTAGAGAACTATTGCTTGGCAGACAATACAGAGACACGATGAAAGTAGCAAAAAACTCGACATACGTGTCTACTTCCTCGAGATGCATGCCGACTCCTCCAAACTCAGACTCAGAGTTCATGCTTGCTTCTCCAGAAGTCGTGACCCCACATACTTTGCATGTCTTGGAGAATGAGCTTGTGTTGCCGGCGCCACAGTCGATGCAACTGACGCGTGTTGATCCACCACCACCACTGCCAATTACCCAACCATCTCCCTTACCCCAACCCGAGCCCATTACGGATACCAAGAATTCATCTATGGTTATTCTTCCATTATCCTGCTCACCTCCTATCCTCTCATTGGTGCCTCGTTCAATAGTCAGGACCATGTGATTACTCCAGTGCCATAAGACGGCCCCTTTGCGATCAGCTTGCTTCCTCCATGCTTGCGCTCGTTTGTGGTCCTTGGCTTCTTCGTCCCACAGAATGAAAGTTCTCATCGTCCGTGTGTTGCAAATTGTCCAATCACAAGCTTTATCATTCGCATCTTCAGACTTAGTCTTCATCTCTATTTGGTGCCTTGTGATTTTGCTGAGTTTAACTCGAGGACGAGTTCTTTTCAAGACAAGGGGACTGATGTATGACACGGAAGATCCAACACAAAGAGCCACTACTATTTTTATTTTATTTATTTTTAGTAGATTTTATTTTGTTAATTTTGTTTTTGCTGTCCTAGATTAATTAGGAAACCAGTTGCTATTTTCGTTGGACTCCTATTTTAGTAAGAAAGCCAGGTCGGTGGCTTTCCCTAATTAGTTTAGGAGTCTTTTCTATTTTTGAGTTATTTGTTTTTTATAATTACCGATGCTTGTAAGAGAGGAAATATACAATGGATATTCAATAAAATTAATCAAAGGCATAGCCTTTTTCTTATCTTTTTTGTTTTTTCTTTTTCCTGCCTCGTTACAGGCGTGCTCCCACATCACTTATACTGTACGTTTTGCTCTTCTTTAATGAATACTTTTACGAATCTTTCAGAAAAAAAGGTACAGCTTCAGAATTAACCTCAACGAATGCAAATGAATTAAGCTCGCTCTTGCTTAGGTAATTGATAAATTGTAGATTTACCATCAAAACTTTAAAAAATTTAAAACAAAAAGAAAATTAAAAGGGTAAAACTACAATTAAGAGAACTTCCATCATATAATACTGAAGGGAATGCCTTCAACATTGCCACATGGAACTTGAAAAGTCAGTAGTTGTCAACAGTTCGATAAGTTTTCAGACCTTAGCAATGGATAAAAATATTAAGGCACACCTCAGGTAGATTTCCAGTTTAAGTGAAAGGAAAGTGAACTTTTACCACAATTAGAAATTTTAAACGCACCTATACCAATCCTTTCCTTTCTTCCAGTATTTGCCTTCTGCGCCTTTACGTCGCAATTTCGAAAGGAACAGCTCTATGAGATCAAGAGTTGGCAAGCTTTGGCTAAAAACTAGTGCCTTGTCACCCACCTCAGAACTCATTGACAGAATATCAAGCAACAAAACCATTTTACCATTATAATCAACCTCTCTGTAAATTTTTTCATGAAGAAGATCCTTCCACCAATTCATCTCCTGGGAACCAAACACACAAAAGCCATTATACTGCTGGCATAACAGTGGATAAAGGCAACCTATATAGCTTAGACATTAACCAAAAGTTGAAGAAATTACTGTCCTGAATGATGGTGATATTTTGGGACAGAAACATGTTCACTTATAAGATATACATACCTCACCAAAAAAGCCATTATCGTTTTTCTTATGAACAAAATCATTCTTTCCCTTTGGGTTATCTGTTTATAGAAAAGAAACTCAAATACATCATTAACTATTAAATTAATAATAAAAGCAATGTTTCAAGCATTATAAATACTAGAAAAACATAGTAAATTTAATAATGGTGGCCATAGCATGGCCATCACATTGAAGAAGCATCACAAGAAAATATGTACATTGAAAGTTGCTTTCAATTCTCACCTATTTAAAATAGGTGTAAATATTCTATATTGATAAACAAACAATCGCAAGCATAAGTCCTATCAGCATCAACCAATGCAGTTATCCAATTGTTTGCCTAATCACTTACCAAGATGACCATGAAACAACATTCTAGGACCATAATAGGGGTATAAAAGAATCTTCATCAATACAAATTTGTTTTTTATATAATGGCATTATATTTCTTTTTATCTGTCAATTTTGATCCATGGTAATTTTTTAATGTTCCATTGTTAACGGAAAAGGAGGTTGGAGCAATGACATGGCAAACCTTTGTCTCAATCAGAGCACAATACAAGATCCACACCAAGACAAATGTGGCCCCTTGGTCATAAATCACTGACCAAGACAAATGTAGGGAAGCCTTTCAAAATTATTTTTGTGGTCAATTAGACCAAGTTAGCACAACAAGATTTCTTGAAACTTGAACAAAAACTTTAAAGTTTAGATTAGGCCAAAGCCAAAGAGTTTTTTATTATTATTTTAGTACATATTTTTTCCATAGTTCTCATTTGCCTGAAGTGGATAAGATTTTTAATCTTTGATTCGACAAAATTTGTTACCTTTAGAATCAAATCAAGTTTCCGGCTATAATAATTTGTATTCTTTATAGCTGTCAGCAGGTCAGGATTTTAAACAATGAAGCACAGGGAAAATAGATTAAGAGTAGATGCCTTCAATGGGTAACATCTAAGGAAGATTTTGACAGATGTTTAGCACAGTTTTTTATTAAGACATTGGGTCATGTCTGTAATTACGAGTTTGCATCCTTCTTTGGCTTCTGCACTTTGCTCTTCATCTGTTTCTTTTTTCATCTTTTGCTTATTATTTGATTCCCCTAATATAAAATATAGGAACTAATGATAAGAGAAAAATAAAAAATGATCATGTAATCGAATGATTCCTGGCTCAATCTTTTTTTCTAATATTCTTAGATGGACACCTTTCAGGCATACTGATTATCTCATTTAAGGAGAGACCAGTTGTTTACCTGGCATGGCTTGATAAAAAGTTCGAAAGAAAATTTAGCAAACACATCATAAAATTCCCTAGCTGAAACAATAGCCACAAGTTTTGTGGGAATGCATATAAATGAACTGCCAATGCAAGTCAAATACCTCCATTCAACAAATCACGTTCCATGTTATCATCACTAGAGCTGTCATCGACAAGAATGTAATCAACAGCATCCTCACGTCTTATACTATCTCTCTGCTCTTTGACCATTTGCAAGAGCCCAGGATGGTTCCATATCTAACAAGTGAAGCACAAATTCCATTTCACACCAAAGATCATGTAAACAAAGTCATTCAAATTACTAGCAAAGTATAAATACATCACAAACAATAAATACCTGAGCCAGTGCCTGATATCCAGCAAAAAAACAGCGCCTAACTTTGTCAGTAGAAACTACTTTGTCACTAGCAAATCCATGCACATCTAAAAATCTTTTGTACAATTTCCTTTGTAATGGTGAAAGCTTTACAGTTATAACAAAAACTGTTTTAGGAGGTAGATCCTTCTTCACCACATTCATATCCATTCTTTGAACAAATCCCTTTAATTGTTCATAGAGTATATGTGAGCGCTGGTTCATTATTTTTACATCAACTGAAGTCGAATTAGTATGCTGCCCATTCTCTATAGGATTTTGGAACCTGCAGGCAGTTGGACTGCATGATCAGAAGGAATGAAGTACAAAACCTTCATAATATGGATCAAGCTAGAAGAATTTCAGTTAGAATAACAGATGGTGGAGAAGCCTTGCCGGTTCCTAAATTCATGACTGCTTCCAAGAAATCCCTCTCTTACAAAATCAACCATCTGCTCAGCAAAGCATGAAGAGTAAATTATTGACACAGTGATTTTATCGAGCTAAGCTAAATCTTGAGTTCATAGTGAGACTGTAAACAAGCACCGTAACACCACTCAGGTTGATCAAACCCGAGTTCAAGTTCAGCTGGTGAATAAACAACACAATCTTAAGTTAGGCCTTGCTACACTCAACTCAATTTGGCAGAAGTTCAACTCGTGAATGAACAACCTAAACACAATCTAGGTTATACTTGATTCAGATCAACCCAAGAGCCAGACTTGTTTGGAGGCTTGCCCATGCTTCCCTTGCTTAGTGTGGTACAAATTTAAGTTTGCACACATATGCATGCATGTATATGTATCTGTATTCTACAAATGAATATTATAAATATATTGTACATTGCTGATGGGTTACTGGCTGATGATGACGATGTGCAATGCTAGAATTGAGCTTTAGACGGGCTCATGGTTGATATGAATTTTTCAGAGCGCCAAAAATGGACTATCCTTACTGGTTTCTTAGCAAACTAAAGTAATGCGCCAATGAACATTAACAAGCCAAAAACAAGCTTGGCTCAAACTTGACCTCAAGCTTGATGGCTTGGGCGTGAGCACAGCTCAACAAACATCCAGGCCCAACCCAACGTGACCCTATCTTAGCTTAGCTCAAGCTCGGCTCGGCTTGAGTTCAACCAAACATATATTAAAGCCAAGCTCAAGTTAGCCCTAGTTTTGTTCAATTAAGCTTGTTTATGCCCTCGATGCAAACCGAAGAAAATACTTACACAATAGTATTCCATCAGGTTATTTTGTAAAGGTGATCCAGTCAATGCAATTCTTCTTTGGCACTTCACTTGCTTCAAAGCATACGTGACATCAGCCCTTGTGTTTTTTATCATATGTGCCTCATCACAAACTAGGACATCAGGTCCATTCTGATAGAAGGAAAATAATCATATAAAAAAAGTGTTAACCTGTGAACCATGTGAAGTATTAAGCACATACATATTTCAGAAAATAGACAGCATAAATCATTGTTTTTAATGCTACACTGACTTGATCCTGCAACCATGTTACCACTACAAGCAGCATTCAGTTGAGTTTCAGCCTTTTGTCAAAAAGTTTATTTTTTTTGTTAATTTAACTAAAGGTAAAAAAATTAAAGGGCATGCTGAAGTATTGAAACAAAAATTCATTTTGGTAAAAAAGAACGCAACATGTGTGTAAGTGGTGGTGGTTGGGGGGGAGAGTCGGGACAGGGGGAAGGGAGGCGAGGCAATATAGTGCCAAGAGAAGGGTGGGTCTTAGGGGATTGAAGGTGGTGTTAGGGATGCAACTCAAGTTGGTTAAAAACCACACCTACCTAGACCCAAGTCGAAAATTACTAGGGTTGGACTTCTAATCCAATCCCTCCCTCTGGTTTTGGGATCGGATCATTAATTCTTTTGTAATTTTTCGAGTTTCTAGGTCGGGTCAATGATTCTCAAGTATTTTTATTGGGTCGATTCTAATATCTTGGGCAATTCAACTTGGGTCATGTCCATAATTAAAAAAACATGGGTCGGGTCGGGTCGGTTTTGTGTAAACCAGACCTGACCCGACCCAAGTTGCATCCTTAGTGGTGTTTCATAGTGCAAACTCCATGTGGAACCAACAATTGACCAGGGGAGGGTGGGGGTGGTTTCAAATAGCGCAATCCCCATGATGGTTGGATTGCAAGTCCAATTGTCAAGATATGTCTATAAAAAAAATCAATTGGATCATTTCAACCATGGGTATCAGGGCCTAAAGATCAACAGCTAGTGTGAGTTGAGGGCCTTCCATCTAGCCCAAATTGGACCCCACAAGGGGTTTGGAAGTTTAGGGTTCTCATTGGACCACATGGATGGGTTGGTTGGGACATTCTACTTTTTAGTACGGGTCCCAAGAAAAGCACCTTGATGATACTCCAGCCACATTTAAAAGAAAAAAAAAATAACACTCAGAAACAGCAAGATTTACATGGTTTGCTGGTGTAACCTACGTCCACAGTGAGATTTGAGCAATTCACTATCTTATAGAGGAGTCATAAAAAAGATCTCTTTCCACACCTCGAAGCCTCTCAAAGATACATTATATAGGCAATACCTAGTGCAAAATTATGAAAATACCCTAACAACGATGGGTCCAATGTCTAGTATGGCTAGAATAGAGAATACAATATATCTTCACAACATGAAAATTATTCATATAAATGTAATAAACAGGTATCAGTTACTAGACCCTTCAAATGTTCCATAACCTCTAAATTCTACCGAAAAAACTCCAAGCTAACACTTCTCCTATATTTCAATACACATCATCATTGTGAAACTGTTTTTCCATATATAGTCATGGTCAAATCAGATCTTGTCCTCTAATAAAAATTTGTTGACTTTTAAGTAGAACTCCCTCAGCCCCATGTGTGGAAGGGTTGCTGGAAAGTCTTCAAACGGTCAGGGTGCCTAAATTACCTTGATAAAAAAAGTTACGCCGTGCTTTCTAAGTTCCCAAAGTATTATTTTAATAACATTCCAAAGGTTCAGTTTTATCTAGTGGTGGAAATTCACGTGGTTAGATCAATGGGTTATGTAACTCAAATTGAGGTCAAATTAGGTAAGGATCCAATTCATGGGGTGTAGGTGGGTGTCAGGGAGTTGGGATGTGATTAGGGCCCTATTGGGTCCCAATTGTGTAGGTTATCCTGGTTAATTAATTAATTATATGTATATATATATAGGTGTGCTTAAAGTCTTGTAGACTACAAACAGTCGGAGGCGCGCTTGAAGTGGTTCTTCCTCATTCCCACTGGGAGACACACATGACCGTTGCGTGGCACTCTCAGTCGCAATTACCTTGTCTAACCACTGACATTGAGATTGGCTTAGTGTTCAGTGTATCGTATTGTATCGAAAATCATGCATTCTCCCATCAAACTTTCGTGGGAAAAAGCCACGAATGTTCGGGCAAGTCTCTCTATTGGTTGGAGAGAAGAGTAGTCAAAGAATGCAGCAAACCACATGATTGTTTTAGAATGGCTCCCTCCCAATCGTCGCTCCTTCTGATGCTGCGGAACCATGGCAATTAGGATCTCAAGATGCATCAGCACCTATGATGCAAGGAACTATTGACTTGCATCACGATATGCTATTCTTCCTCAAATGGCTCCTCCCAATCGGCGCGCGCACACACACACACACACACAGAAAATAGTACATGTTCCATAGGAAGGTTACTCTTTCAATGAAGAAAAAACATATGATAATTCAGGACACGCACCTGCAGAGCATGGCATATTTCTATGGCCATATTCCTGTCCTTCCCATGCTTCCCAAGGGATAAATTTCGGAACGCAGCATACCCAATCAAGAAGATGCCACCCTTACGCCTCCACTTGGCGAGCAACTCCAATCTTCTTTCCCTGATCAAAAGTACATGAATCATAAGTACAGCATCGTATGAGATCTGATAACAATAAGATTAATCAAGATGACAGATCACCCAATCAAAACTGAAAGCAAGGTACAGGTGGAAGGAGTGCGCTTGTTGACTAGAAAATAAATAAACCATGCAAAATATATGAATACATCCTTGCAAGATAAATTGAGTAAATGTTGTTATATGCATTCTTCACATTTCTTACATATAAAAGAGACACTTTCCTGTGTCCATCAAATGAATATTGACCGTTCATTTTACATATGGTTGAAATAATTTTATAGAACCTAAAAAATAAAAGTTCATTCAAAAATGGCAAAAAAATAGTAGAGATTATATGATTAGAATGGGTAGTTGGAATTATTTATCACACCCGTTGCACGTTGATTAATGAAAAAATAGCTAAAGTTTGTCCACAAAATGACTTCAAATATTGACCATTCACTTTACATACTGTTCAAACCATCGAGGCCTAAAAATAAAGAGGTCATGCAAAAAAAAAATACAGTTGAAAAAGTAGAAACAGAAATCTTATAAGTTAGATTTGATTAGTTGAATTATTTACCGAAACCTTGTCATATAAACAACTAAAACATAGGTAAATTTCATTAGAAAAAACCTGGCTACAAAATAGAACAAAAATCCTAGGATTAGATCGATTGAGTTAAACACGGATTAGAGCCATACACAACCTCAAATGGACCACACTTGGTTGTTCAACTCCGTGAGCTGTTGTAGGTGAACTCTGCTTGAGGAAAGACTTCATCCCACTACCTTAGCTTGCTACCAACAACACTCCTGAGTAGATTACCAAGAGACATGTTGACCACTTCAGATTGGCCATCTGTTTGGGGATGGAAGGCACTGTTGAACTTGAGCTCCGTTCCCAACCTACGCCAAAGGCATAACCAAAAGTGGCCCACAAACTTAGTGTCCCGGTCCGAAACAATGGACTTGGGTACACCATGCAAGCGTACTACTTCTCTGAAGAACAAAGTAGCAACATGAGATGCATCTGCGAATTTTCTACATGGAATGAAATGGGTCATCTTGGAGAAATGGTCCACCACCACAAAGATGGAATCATAGCCTGCCTGGGTCCATCGGAGGCCCAATACAAAGTCCATGGATATATCCTGCCATGAAACAGGTGTGTAAAGGCCCAAATTCTGGGTTGAACCTTTAGACGTCTAGCATACATGACATCTCGAATCACTTCTTTTTTCAACTTTGGCCAATCGAATCATACCTTATTTTGCTCCCCTGATTTGTGTTGCACCACAAAAGTGAACTCCTGCAGAGAGGAAACCCACTTGGCATGTCGTGCGCTCAACTTGTGTTGCCCATTGATATAAGAGAGAGTTTGATGATCTGAATTCAAAACAAAAGGCTTACTAATCAGATAATGACGACATACCTTCAATGACTCGATGATAGCCAAGACCTCTAGGTCAAAGGTATTGTAGTGCGTCTGTGGACCATCTGACTTTCTACTGAAAAATGTTACTGGCCTAAGACCCTGACTTAAGACACCTCCAATGCCTACATGCAAAGCATCATAGTCTACCACGAACTGCTTGGAGAAGTCTGGAAGTGAAAGTACTAGAGCAGTGGAGAGCTTCTCTTTGATGAACTTGAAACTCTTTTCTGCCATTGGAGTAAACTTAAAACACTTTTTATCTAAGGCAATCTGTATACAGGACCATGATGGTGCTAAAGTCCTGTATGAAGCGTTGATAGAATAAGGCTAGCCCAAGGAAACAATGGTCAATCCCGAACTGCCTGGACTTTGGACGGATCCACCTTGATGCCATTTGCGAAACAATATATCCCAAGAAATTGATAGTGTGAGTAGAAAAAGTGCATTTTTTAAGAGTAGCATACAATTTTTCCTTGCATAATACATCAAAGACTGCTTTTAGGTGGTCTAATGTTCTGCCTCTGTTTTGCTGTAGATAAGAATAACATCAAAGTAGACAACTATGAACTTTCCAATGAATAGCCGTAGTGTCTGGTTCATAAACCGCATGAAGGTACTAGGGTCGTTGGATAGTCCAAAAGGCATGGCTAACCATTCAAACAGACCTTCCCTAGTCTTGAAAGTTGTCTTCCACTCATCACCTGAAGGAATGCGGATTTGATGATATCCACTGCAAAGGTCTACCTTGGAGAAGACCTTAGACCCTGCTAACTCATCTAGCATGTCATCCAACTGTAGAATCAGAAAGTTGTAGTAACTGTGATTTTGTCGATTGCTCTGTTGTCAATGCACATTAGCCAACTACCATCTTTCTTAGGTGTCAATAATGCTAGTATTGAGCATGGACTGAGGCTTTCTCTAATGAAGCCACGGTCTACCAACTCTTACACCAGTTGTTCAACTCTGCATATTTTGTTGGTGACATCCGATATGCAGGCCTATTGGGTAGGGCTGCACCTGGTGTGAGATCAATACAGTGTTGAATATGTCGCATAGGAAGGAGCCCTGGAGGAAGCTCCTCTGGAAATACCTCTGCAAACTATGCCAACACTGGTTGCACCACTGGGGGAATAGATGACTCCGGTGTATCTTCTTGGGCTACCAAGGCATACAGCTCGCCTCAATCACCTCTCGTCTCCTTCTGCAACCATTGAAAAGTCACAAGGCTCTGGTCAACCTTTGAGCTTTTCGGTCTATCTAGGTCCTTCATAGGGCCTAGCTTGTACTTGGTGCCGTCTTTGAAAAAAGTATACAGGTTCTTGACGTCATCGAACTTGACCTTCCTGTCAAACTGCCAAGGACAACCCAATAGCACATGACAAGCTTTGATTGCGATCACATCGCACCATACGTCATCCCTGTACCCAAGGTTGTCAAAATCGCACGATTCGCGTCACGATTCGAATCGCATCAAGTATCGAAATATATAAAAAAATGTACGCTTTTCTTGTAAATCGTGAATCGTACGAGTCGAATCGTAGACTCGTACAATTCATGTTGGAGAAGGAGAAAATGAGAAAAAATTAGCTTTTCTTGAGGAAATATAAAGAATTTTTTTTTTTTTTGAAAGGTGAAAAATAAAGCCTAACTTTTTGCATGAAACCTATTTAAGTATAATTCTTCTATAGTTACAGATCTCTCCCTTTCTCACATTGCCCCCAAATGGATCTGCGCTAGCACATCTTTGATGATTAGGCTCCACAAAGCCTAACATGCCTTTGTTTTTCTTTCTCTGTTTTCATTTTTCTCTTCTTCTGAATTTTTTCTCTTTTCTTTTTTTGCTTCGTATTTCTTCTTCTTTTCTTCTCTTTTCTATGTTATCATTCGCATGACTTGTGTAATGCTATGTATGTAATAAATTTCATGAAATAATAATAGAATTAAGTTTGCAAGTCAACAATTTCACTTCCATAGTCATACAGTATAATGTATGGTGTATAACAGTATACTGTTATATTGTATAATGTATGGTGTACAATATACTGTATTTTGGAATGTTAAAACTTGACTTCTAATGCATTTTTATGAATCTTACGATTTACGATTCACGGTTCACACCCCTAGACCGATTCACGTTACGATTCGATTTTGACAACCTTGCCTGTACCTGCCAATAGAAAAAGGAACAAGGCATTCTTCTTTGACCTTGACAACATTCCCTGATTTTAACCAGAATGGAACTGAATCGGAGGGGTATTCTAAGCTCTAGTGATGACCTTTTCTATACCTTGTGTGAAGATCTCAAGGAGTATGTTGACCACCTTTTTGGAAAATGCCAAGTATTTAGACCCATATGGTCTAGGTTTGCGTATTTGACGGAAGTATCTTGGATTTTTTATAACTTCTGCATCAAAATTGCTAATAGCTGGAGACTTGGAATATCTCGAGAGTCGGATCTAAGACAAAGGTAGTATGGAAAACTATTTTGAGGGTTATCTAATGGTCATCTTGGAAGGAAAAGAACCTTCGAAATTTTGAGAATAGAGCCGTACAGATGAACGAAATACTTCAAATGGCTAAATGGAGGCTTTGTGCTAAGCTTGTGGCAAGCAAGGAATTTGAGTGTAGCATGTTTGACTTTTATAGGTTGTGGGAGGGATGTATGAGAGGTAAGTCTAGAAAGGAAGTTATCAAGACGGTTTGGTCTCCTCCGCAACTAGGATTCTTTAAGTTCAATGTCGATAGGGCAGCAAGGGGTCAGCTTGGACCTACAGGAATTGGATGAGTATTGTGGGATTCAGATGGGGTATCGTCCAATGTTTTTTTGGAGTTAGTAGGGTCTAGGAATTCAAATGAGGCCGAGATTCTAGGGATTAGAAAGGCTTTGACTTTGTGGGTGAGATATGGTCGGGGGAAATTTATAATTGAAGGGGATTCGGCAAATACGATTAAATGAGATGGGGACTGCATTAGCTACAGTAACTAAGGAAATCAAAGCATTGTGTTATGGCATAGAGGTATCTTTCGTGCTGATTAGGAGGTCGATGAATGGTATTATGAACACTTTAACAAAGCGCGGGGTGGGAAGGGAACACGAAGGTGTTTTCTTCCTTTTAACTTTGGGTTCGAATTTGTAAAAAAGGGTGGCATTTTTTGTCTTTTTGGTCCCGGTTTTACTTATTCTTTGTATATCCCAGTATTTTTCTTTTCTTTAAGTCTCTTATACCTATGAAGTGTACCTTCCTTTCTATTAATACAATTTCTTTTGTTACTGCTCAAGAATAAATAAATAAATAAAGAAGCACAACCAGTTTAATACAGCGTAACTATTAAATCTAATCTGATTTCCTAAATAAGGAATATTATGGGTCCACTTTCATTTATCCAAAAGATCCAAATAGTCATCCATGACCCATTCTATATCACTTCTCTCTACTTGAAAAGAACTTGCTCTCGAGTTGTACACTAACTGCAAAGATTCATCGACACTTGTAATTGTCCTCCTAGATCAAACGCAAGTAATGTTGAAATAATATTGTATATAAACTTTTAACTTTCGATCCTCAACTTGGTTCTATAAGGTGGTAGCATCTTTTAATAGACAACAAGTAATTCATTTCTGCTTAGATTATTAAACAAAAAAAAAAACTAATGATCAAATATAGCATAACATGTTGATAAACACTAAAATGATCTTCAACATCTCTAATCACTTCAGAAATATTGAAGTGTTTGACATAACTTGGATGTCATAATCTTGCTTTGTAAGTAGAAGATCTGAATTAACATTGACAATTGTATGATGATAAACTATTATTTTGTTGACGTCATAATTAAATGTTGAAGGTTCTTTTGTTGAATCATCAAAATACTAGAACATCTTCAAAGGAATTATCTTTAAACACAAGATCTTCAACTACCTTTTCTACAAAGGAATCGACAATTATATGATGGACTTCATCTGATGGCTAATTTGTGTACTATGGGACAAAAAACTCTTGACTACGGTTAGGGAAATCCTCAAACAAAGGATTGTAAGAACTGTAAAATCTTATTCTAACTTGATTTTGCACACCCAAACAGTCTAAATAACAATTTTCAATTTGAGTTGCCAATTGGGCGTCTTCATTAAGAGTCCAAATGGATTGTGAGATCTTTTCTTGAATTTCAAGGCAAAATCTGCTTTGAAATTGAGACTTACTGTAACTCAATTTCCACCAAGTCAATGAAAGAGGACAAACGACCAAATTTTGTTGCATATTCTTGAATTGTGATATTGTTAAAACAACACTTTATCATAATCAATCGGGAGAAAATGTACTGGCATTGACTGTCTCATCATTGCCACGTCTATATGGGCCTTCTGCCTTGTTGCGTCCAAAAGAATATTAGTTGCTCCCACCAAGTTGAAGCACCCCTTTAAGTTTGTAAGCCATCAACTTTACTTTCTTCTCATCATAAACTTCCATAAAATTGTAGAACCACTCAACCTTCAAAAGCCAATCAAGAAGATACTTGATATCAAGCTGGTCGTTGAAGGAAGATCTTCCTTGATTCGGTAATGTTAATCTTGCTAAGTGTTTCTACCTCCTTCGAATCTCTTGATTATGACTATTAGGATGACATTGTCAACCTCCTCATCACTAGATTCGTCGTTGCATGGACAAGGACGACCTTTATGTCCATGATCACATCAATTATTATTGTAGACAGCTTGTTAATTGCAGTCAACTCTCATACAAGTCAAGGCCTAAGCCAACTGGATGATCGAAACCTGCATCTCCTGCATCACTCCTTATGTTTGTTGTTGAAACATCTAAGATTGTTGTTGAAACACCTAAAAAGTTGCCTTTGAAACAGCATCATTGATCAAATCACCAAAAGAGTGGTCACTTGATCCAATATTATAAGTCGCCATCGAAGAAGGTTTATCCTCACTTTAAATACCAACTAACACAACATAACTAGAAAAAACAAGAGAGAACACCACCTTCCTCTAAAATTCAAAGAGAGAGAGAACCAAAAAAATATGAAAAGGGTCAATAATTTTCTTCATAAATTCGTCACTTTAAGATCCAGCAGCAGAGCCAGCGATGGGGCCCTACTCCCCTTTCTGTCGGGAGGACTTGCAATTTCTCCATCCTCCTGTAGCGGTGACGAGGGATTGCGTGGAGCATCATATGGTTGCAATTGATGGAATTCCGTAGTTATCCTGCCCCAGAGCAGGGCTTGACCCGGAGAGAAGGTGAACTGCAGTCTACTAGAGTGTGATGGACGGGGTTGCTAGCATAGATCGTTGTGAGTAAGGCCTTAAAACATCACCAAACCCGACCTACTCTAAGCCTAGCCCTATTTTAATTAAATACATCATAAAATAAGCTCTATCTTGACCTCCAAACTTGACCAGAAAGAAAACTGAATAAATAAAAATTTATCATCTAGCCAACAATAGCACAAATTAGTAACCTGCTAAATTCAACACAACTACTAAATCTAATCTAATTTTCTAAATCTGACTTTTTAGGAGGAGTTTCGATCACATGTGGAAATGGAGTTTCCCTTTTCTCCTTGAGTATTTGGAGAAGGCGATATTTTTGGAAGTAGTCTCAATTACACATAGCAGATGAAGTTTCCCTCATCTTTCCTGGTGTTGAGTATGTCAAGATGGATTTTTTGGAAGTAGTTTCAACGACATATAGTAGATGGAGAACACCATTTAAGCATCTTGGCGTCCTCAAGTACAGAGGCATGGCTAAAGCATGGCCATTTATTAAAAAGGCCTCTCCAATTTCCACTAGCATGCAAGTGAAATGCTTACATGCACACAAGTATATTAGTCAAAGCTATTTAAATGGACAACAAAAGTCCATTGAGCTTCCATACAAAGTCTGAGCCAACCTATTTGTTAAACAGGCTTTAACTGCATGACCAAGACTAGCTGTTAGTAACAAATAGGCCTGCATGGGCTGGAGACAGGCCTGTGACCAGCCCTACCAATTAAAGGCCTACAACATCATCCATGCTTTCCTCCAACAACCTCACTCAAAATAAGCCAAAGCTATCTTCATGAATTATCCTCTTATCCATGGTCTTCATCAATGGTCTAATGCTAGCTCATCTTCGGGCAATAACCTTGCCTTGGAAGACAGTGATCCACTTCCATTTTCACATGAAATGGAAATGGGACTATATGAAACTATTATTACAATTTGAACCACCAAGCAATTTCCATCATTGAAAAACGAGTTCAATAAAAATAGCCAATTGACTCATTTCCAGTTAAATCCAACCAGTTCAATAAAATAGATTTATCATATGAAGAGTTGCACCAACACTAAGAACTAGACTCTAGAACAAGCAAATAAAACCACAACGATAAAGGGGAGATTAGGTGCATTTTTTAGTAACTCAGTGAAAATAAGAACAGAAAGCATTACAATAAAATAAAGAAGTTAAAATATCAAAAAAAAATGTCAATGTAATAGTGTATGGCTCATGGGTTGAAAGGAATTTGCAAACGGATATCCAAACCTGGAAACATCTTCTAGCATAAAGACACGGAGAGGCTTCAATTCCATAGGTCTCCACTTTTCAAATTCTTGACGCCAGTTGTGCAACACATTTACAGGGGTAACGATAAGTGCAGTTCTTAAACCTAAATCAACACTTCTCATAGCAGTGTACAGAAATGCAATCACCTACAAATGCAATTTGAAAGTCAAGCAAAATAATTAAAGCTGATATCTTAAAAAGTAATACTTTAAATGCTGCACAAATTTGAAAGTCTTAAGGAATGATAAAATTAATGCTTGAAATTTAAAATAATGAAATTCTTGAACTCCAAAACAAACAGTACCTTTCCTTTGGTGGCAGGGCAACTTTGATTAAGTCAATGTAGATTAATCTACCCACATATTTCCTGTCCTTGTTTGCAGTTCCTAATGGCGTGGCTAACAAGATAGAAAAACTCTTCAGGAAGTTTCTTTGGGGTGATCATTTGGAGAAGAGGAAAGCCCATTTGGTGGCTTGGTCGGAGGTCACTAAAGACATTTCCAAAGGCGGCTTAGGTATAGTACCTTTACGGTTGAGAAATGAGGCTTTATTGTGCAAATGGGGATGGCGATTTGGACGTGAACGAGTGCTTTGTGGGTGCGAATTATGTCTGCCAAGTTTGGCACATCGGATATAAATGATGTAGGTTAAAAAAATAAGACAGTTGTAACCCGATTACTACGCGGAACCTTGAATTCTTAATCGGTCAGATAAAGATTTCGAGTGAAAACAAATCCCAATACTATTGGGTCTGCAATCAAATTGGGCCTGAATCAGATTGTGTAGGCCTCAATTGATCCTGCTAGACAGACACCTAGCAAAAGCCTCTGCTGGTCTGCCGTGTAGTTGGTCCTCCCTTTGGATATAAATCCAGCCAGGAAATAAGGACAAACTTAGATTTTCCTTCAAAGATGAAACTGGGCCTGATTTTTGCAAGATTTCCTGACTGGGCTCTTGACTCTGTAACCCAAATGGGTGAACAGAACCACCGTTCTGCACTGGCTGCAATCGTGGCTTTAAATGAACACCAAACTGGGTTGCTGGTTCACCTGGGTTATGAGGTCTCTCTCCTCCACGATACAATGCGCTGGGAAACAAAGACGCCTGGGTACTTGCATCTGTAAGCTAAGGTACACACCTCAATCCGCACCCTGTTGACACCTTGATCTAAGGTATTGATCTGGGTTTGCAGCGGAAGTCAGCAATACACGCTGGCCAGGGATTCAGATGACTCAACAGGGCTGGATTTTCCAGCAAATCTGCAACTTGTGCAGAAAATTAAAATAGCAAAACAGTCCTCTGTTTGCAAAGAAATCTCCAATTTTATTAATAATTTCCCTCCCCTAAAGGGGCTGATTACAACCGTATTTATAAGAGAAATTACCGTCTGATAAGAAAGAAAGTAAAATCAATCCTATCCTAAACACAAGGAGCCGACCCTCCTTCTAAATTCGACATAAAACCCATTGCTATTTTATTAAATTAGTACACTTCTAACTTAGAAAATAAAATAAAAAGCAACAACTAAATATAACTTATAACCCTTCACCGATTGGAACAGACTGGAACATTCCTTATGTGTAGACGCTGCTGCACGCATGTAACAATCAGTTGGATCGCTGGGCCTGTTTGTGGACCTGGCTTTTGTGGACCTGTTTTGATTTCTTTGGGCTGAATGCCCGGGCCCATCTTGGATCTCTACTTGAGTGTCCATGAAATTGATAGACTTCATTCCCACTAGTATTCTTATGGAATTTTTCATAGAAGTCCCACGCCAAAGCTACGATCTCGTCCTCTTCAACACCAATGTCCACATCAATAAACAAGTGGAGTTTTAGGGAGGAGGTGGAGAAGTCGGGTTCGGGGATGCTTAAAGCTTGGTGGAAGGTGTGTCAGGGGAGGACTGAGATCGGTAAGCTTTTTAAGGAGCGTCTTAGGCTACTAATGGGCAAGGGTGACGTACTTTCTTTTGGGAGGACTTGAGGTTAGGAGATAGACCCTTGAAAGAGCGCTTCCCCCATTTGTTTAGGATTGCTTGAGATAAAAGGGCTTGGGTTCAAGATGCGTACTCTGTGGGCGACCGTGGCATCCTTTGGCATCTAGACTTTAGGAGAGCCCTCAGGTCGTTCGAGGCCGACAATCTGAATGAACTTAAAGCTCATTTAATGGATTTTCGGGTAGACTCTGGGGTGAAGATGAAAACTGGTATGGACAGGAGATTCATTGGGTTTCTTCTTAGTTAAATCTATGATCGAGGTTTGGAATCAAACTGTCAATGGCTTAGGTGAGCCTCAACCTCTAATATGGAAATGCCTCGCTCCACCCAGAGTTCAACTATTTGTTTGGTGTTGTATGAAAAAGAAGATTTTGACTAGGGCAGAAATGAGAAGAAGAGGTTTGTTGAACATTGATAGTGATATTAGTTGTCCCCTCTGTGGCTTGGCGGTTGAGACTATTGATCATCTTTTAGCCAACTGCCCCTTGACTTGGAAGGTGTGGAATTACTTCCTGGATCTCATGGGAGTGTCATGAGTTTTTTCTGGCTCTTTGGAAGGTTTGGTGGGGTCCTAGTTTCTTCCTCAAGGCAACCGCAGGAGGAAATTGGCCTGGATTACGATTCCAGCGGTGGTAATGTGGACTATCTGGAAGGAAAGGAATGCCAAGATCTTTGAGGGCAAAATTGTGGAGGTTAAAGACCTCATCCAGAAAGCAAAATGGTGTTTGTATGTTTGGCTTTGTTCAAATAAGAAATTTAGAGAGTTTAAAGCCTCGGACCTCATTCGATGTTGGGAGGGTGGTATACTGTCTAGACCTCAGAGCCGAGTGAAATCTGTCGATTGGTCCCCTCCTCCATTTGGAACGTTGAAATTTAATGTGGATGGGGCTTCAAGGGGTAAACCGGGTCTAGCTGGGATTGGGGGTGTTAGAAATCATTCGGGCTCTACGCGTGAGGTCTTTACAGAATCTGTGGGGATCATGGAATCAAATGATGCTGAACTTCTTAGCATTAGGAGAGCCCTGACTTTAGGAACCGGTTTAGGGGAAGGGAAATTAGTGATTAAGAGTGATCCATCCAATGCCATTAAATGGGCAGGGGGTTTGAAGCGCCCGCCTTGGAGGTTAATTACAATGATTAGGGAGATTAACGAATTGATCTCAGGCATGGAAGTGTCTTTTGTCCATATCAGTCGCACGGCCAATGGTGTAGCGGATTTCTTTGCGAAGAACAGTGTTGAGGGATAGAATGTGGCACCTTCCAGTTACCAGGAGGATAGTTCATTTTCTATTAGTGGTGTTATCATTATTGCATCCAGGTTTTGGTGTTGTTTTGTTGCTTTTCTTTGTATTTTCATTTGAACTAAGTCTCTTAGACCTTGTGCTTCTTGTTTCTGTATTTGTTCTTTTTCAATATAAGTTTTCTCTATTACCGCTCAAAAAAAACAAGTCAAGTCACCCTATGAATCAGTTGTTTCACCTAAACGTCATATAAAAATAAATAAATAAACACTAGCAACAAATACAAAGATCAAAATTTTAATGCACATAGTTGAACATATAAAAAAGTTGCAATAGCAGCTAATGATAGAGAAATTTTTCTTTTGAAGGATAATCAATTCCAAACAAATAAGGCACATGAAATGCAAAAATCCAAGCGATGGAAGAAGAGAGAAACAGTGGGAGGAGAAACAAAAAAGATAGGCATGCTTTTGGGAAGAAATTTTTCCCCTTTTTCATCTCTAATCTCCCCACCTCTAAAGTAGATATATTTGCTATTTTCAACAAATTAAGCACGACAGTGAATAGCCTCGTACCTCTGGACAAGAATCTTGAGAAGCATAAAGGATATGCCTTTGTTAGATTCAGCGTGGAAAATTGAATCTACCCCAGCCATTGTTGCTGAGAATGGAAGCCCTTTCAAGTAACCAAAGCTCAAGGTGCAGATCATGACGCATTATTAGAAGGTAGCATTAGATTCTTGCCACCTCCTCTTCTGATGCCAAACTTCCTTCCCACTCCTTGTGAAACTAAAGTCCTCAAATCCCAACCTTCTTCGAACTGTTGTAAATGAGAAGGACATATCCATTACAATAGCAAACCTCTCATTGACAACAAGAATCTAATCTCAGTCAATGCATTGTTGCCACTTTGTCTTTTGAGGTTGGTATACCTGCCATGGAGGACTGGTTTGTGGACAATTAAAAGTGCATCGAGGAGGTTTCAATAAAATTGATTCCCTCCTTATTCTCCTTCCTCTCATCATCCAGAAAGATTGTTTGTCTATTTTCTCAAGTAAATCAATTCCAGTGGAAAAAAATATATATAATGGCTTCGATTCATGTCACTAAACAGATGCCTTGAAATCAACCTCATGTCAGACCATGGAAATGCTTTAGTTGTTTGCGTTAAAATCTGTATTTTCATTGAAAATGAACGAAGCGTCTTAGGTGAGCCAGTAAAAGCTCCTCTCTTCCTCATTAAATTTCCTATCCGCACTATTGGAAATGGATTCCTTGTAATTAAAGGGAATGGTCTCATTTTTTGTGTTCTTGGTAATGAGCACTTATTCCATGAAAGAAAAGAGAAGGGTCACATTTTCTATGCTCTTTATTTTCCATAGTTGGTAAATGACAAACAACCCCTAAGCAAGCTTGCAGATTTCTGCATGATTTCCCATCCTTAGGCTCTCCCCCTTCTCATGGTTGGAGTCCGAGTCTCCACGTATGGACACTCGTCACACCTAGGCCCATGTGCAAGGCATTCCCTTGCGTGCTTGGTCTCATACTACCCTCAAACAAGTTGGGAAGTTCATCAGCAAAGTGGTGGAGAATGATCCCCCAACTTCTTTCACCAAACATTTCCTCCTTTGTTTCAAGATTATTTGGTCAAAACATCTCCAATCTTTGCGTTCCATTCCATTCAAAGTGGGAGACAATTGGATCAAACCTCGAATGGCTATTGAACATGATTTAGACTCCCTTCTTAATCCTGCCAAGCACTGGTGAAGGTCTCACCATGCCAGCCAATCTCAACATTCGTTAATCTAACCATGTCTGAAACATCAAAAAACCATAGTAAAGCATTAGTCAATGATGATGCTATGGTCGTAACCGATCCCAATTTTGCCACATGGCGAGCTAGATATAGAGAATCAACCCCTTTCAAACCTAGTTCTTGCCCTAACTCTCCTACTACTTCTCCCTATCTAGCTTCGGCCAACAAAAACATTGAAGGAGAAAGAGATAGGTGCCTTTCTACTTCAAGCATGGAGATTATTGTCCTTTCCCAGGACATGTTTTAGCCTACTCTAGTGAAAACCTGAGTCCAAGTTCCTCTGGCTTTCTATGCTCCATCGTCCTAGCCACATTTGACGATGGCCTCAACCCTATCTTCTCCCACCCAACAACCCAGTCAATCCACGATACCCTCCAACCCAAAACTTAATCCAGACACCAAGCCCATCTGCAGAAGGCCCAATTCCCCCATAGACCTTGATCCAGTTTAATGCCAAGCTGGACTAGGTGGACCAACACATGATTGACCTCAACCATCAGATAGGCCTTGTAATAGCATGTGAAGAAGAGTTGTTGTGCTTCCTCAGCTTCATTCTTTCTATTCTACCACTTCTAAAAACAGAAGGAAAGATAAACTACAAGGGAATTGATATGACTAAGTTCATTCGTTAATTATGACAACCATAAAAAAGAAATCAAAAGTGAAGGTAGCCTCCAGAATAAACTGACTATAGGCCATACACTAGGGTTCTCCATAAAGATGCAATGCTAGAATATTTGGGGGTTAGGAGACTAATCCAAATGGGCTACTATTAAGAATTTTATTGCCTTCCGACTAGGAAACCAAAACCAAGGACAGACCAATGCCTTTTGTCGGGGCAACAGAAGGCATGAACAGTTAGCCAAAACCTTCTATGAGAGCCTCAAGAGGTATCCTCATCATATTGGACTCACATATCATCAATTTGAATGGCCCATTCTTAGGAGACTTTTCTACTTCCATTGTTTGAAAGATCGCATCACTAATGATACTTGGACCTTCCTCCATCTATAGGCCTCTTGAGGAAGCCAAAAAAGGTTTTTTTTTTTTTTTCTTTTTACTTGGATGAACTTTCATATTTGCATGCTAGAGGATCTTATTGCTAGAGCATTTGTTCAAATTTTAACATTATAAGATATCCTCATGAATGATGCGTGAAACTAGAACTTCCAGAATCAGAACCTCTTTTCGTTGTGTGATTTGCCTTTAGCTGGTGTGAATATGCCTAGTCCAATGGGCAACTCCTCCAACACTCTTGAAACTCGAACATTTCATCACCGATACTAAGTGCTTGGAGATATTCTAGACTCCAACGTAACAGCCTCCGCAAGACCTATTTCAAACCACTGGCTAATCATATGGCTCAGAGTGTGGCATTATGGGGTTTGCTCTACAACTGATGGACCGAGTCAAACCCCCATAGGTGGAAAAGCTTCATTCTAGCCCAGAAGCTAAATCTCCTAAAACACAAGCTTGGAATGGAAGCATTCCTCTTTTGGTTCCTTTTTTAATCCATGTCAGTTCTACTAAATGGTATTAATCACATTGATTTGTGTAAGCATGAGGCAACATCCGCCAATAACTTCTAGATGTTGGTGAGGAAGTCACTTGGAACATTCAATTTCATGCAACCTTTTAGACAAAGACGCTCAAGACTTATCCAGATTATCTCTTTTGAACATCTCTATCTTCATCTTACTCAGGACAATTCTTTGATTTGGTGGCCTAACTTTTTCGATTCTTTTATCTTGTCACGGACAATTCTTTGATTTGGTGGCCTCACTTTTTCGGTTCTTTAACTTCTAAATCCCTTCTTTAAGTGGAGCAACTGTCACAGTAAACCCTACTAGCATGGATCAAAAAGAGGACCAATGATTGTATTGGTCCATAATGGTTCACAATATGGACCGCGCGATATTTTCAAATATCTGATGAACCGGTCTGAACCGGTGTTAAATTTCAAAACCCCATAGAAATTTCTAATAAAATATCCAAAAAATCTAGAATATTGAAAAATCATGGATTGTAAACTTTGTTTCTAATCCCACTTAAATATGGAAAAATACCGGCCCTTCAAGCCAAGTATGTCTAGCGTCCCGATATGATCTTGAACAGAACCATGTGTTTAAAAATTTGATAATTTCGATTTATAATCATTATAATATCTATTTTGTTCTAAAGCTAAGTAATAAAACTAATAATTACTAATAAATAAAAAAAATTCTTAGATCTAAGGAAGATATGTTGCTAGTGATTAGATCTACACGTAATCCATATATGATCATAATTTTAAGTTGAAAACTTTAATTATAGTTTAGATCAAAGTTTAAAGTTATTTTGTTATATATAAAAACTATCTAAAATCTCTACATATTTTTTTCATTTTTCTATGTTTTTCTTATTAATATAGGCAAGATAATATTTAAATGCAATTGGACAAAATAGTACATTAGTTGTATTAACATTTAAGGGCAAAGTAGTTAAATTAGAGGGGCAAATATGCAAAACAATCATTTTATTTTTTTTTAATGTTAGGGCAAAAATGTCACTTTCACCAAAACCCTAAAAGTTGTTTTATAAAAAATTGTTACTCTTCTTACTCTCTTCTTATTGCAAAGATGAGAGAAAAGGTGGATCATTGCTGCCGCAACTTCTGCCATTTCGCGTCGGCCACTAGAGCCCAATAGGTTTCTCTCTCTCTCTCTCTTCCTCTCTCTTTGGATTTTTTTTTTTTCAATCTTTCTTTAAAAAAAAGGAGAAAATATGGAGTTATGGGAAGGGGAAAAATGGTGGAAAGAAAGGGAAAAATCAAAGTTTAGGGAAAACTTTTGAAATAATGGCAATAAATTGTCCAACATTTTCAATCGAAAATACTAGCCGAGCCAATACATTACCGATTTTTTTAAATATCGTGAGATATTTTGTTATCGGTGGTTTGTACTACAATACCGTACTAGGTACCACAGGGTCACAGTTCGAACCAGGTGGTTTTTTAATCCATGCCCATTATTTGGTCATCTAAAGCTCAAGCTCATATGGACTAACCTTCACAACTGACAGTCATCATTTTCTATTGCTGCCCCCTTTGTTTCCTAGTTGTATAAGAGTTTGATGACTTGTTCCCTCTCTCACTCTCTCGTCATGTGGACCATTCGGCTTGGAAAGATACTCATATAGGACAACCTTCACAAGTGATAGTTCATCATATCATATTCAATTATTGTCCACTTTGTTTTCGAGTCGTGGAAGATGGTCGCTTGTTTCTTTTTATCCCTTTGCAACCAAACTCTAGCACCATTCTCTTTTTTATCATCTTAATATTTAGTAGGCCATGCCCTCCTCGGTAGCTCTCCTCTCTTATGCTAGGATTTTTTAGGTGGCTCATCCATGCTCTCTTCAGCTTGACACCTAGCTCTCAATGCTACAATTTGGAATCTTTGTTAGAAGCAGTTCAAGAGCAAAGCAAAGTCCGATCTAGTTGTTGCCTCTAGAGTCAAAGCCAAAGTGTTGCTTGGGTTCCTATTTTCAAAGAGTTCCAGGATGTCTCACCCTCTCATTTATTCTAAGCCAGGTAATTGTATCTTGGCTTTAGCCTAACTACTTTCTTCCATTCCTGTTTACATCTTTCGTGTTTGTGTTCCCATGGTTTCCTGTTGTGCGCTGCTTCTTGTGCCCTTCCTGTGTCTCTCATCAATAAAATACTTACCATTTCAAAAATGATAACAATAAATAGGCACATATAATCCTTTAAAAAAAATTGAAAAAAGAAAAGAAAAAACAAAGGAAAAAGAAAACTTGCAATCATGTGTCTATATCATTTGAGTAAGTTGCTACTTAATAATATCCAAAAAACGGGTAAAAATAATAGAGATTGCCACTTAACTTCTATAAAATAAATAAAAAACTGAATAAGATAAAAATCATCCATTCATAGCAGTCAGAACGCAAATGCTAAATAAAAACAGATACATAATATTCAATGGTGAAGAACAGATAGTAAACCTGAAAAGTTTTCCCAAGGCCCATGGTGTGAGCAAGAATGCAACCAAGACCCTTATCCCCAGATTTCACCTTTCTGACAGATTGTATGATGTTTTCCCACATGAATCGGATCCCGGCAATCTAAAGGAACCACACAAACAATTTAAGAATGGCACCATCTACAGACTGCAGTTTCCAATGAAAAATCATAAATCGAGAATGCTCGGTAAATTAACATGCCACTAACATCATGATGTAATTAATCACCAGATTTTTTTTATTTGAAATAATAACTTGTAATAATCACAAAAGGTTACAAGGCATACAAAAGCAATCAGTATAAGAGGAGGGCTACATACTAAAGAAACACAAAAAGCAAAAGAAAAATTAAAAAACCATTTAATGAATCTTGCCTCCCTACACCCACTACCAGATGATATAATTAGGCCCGAGTAGGGGTGAAACTTGGGTCGGGTTTTGACCCGAACCGCATGGCCCGACCCAAAAAAACTGTGGGTTGGGTTATAGATTTTTTAAATTCGGGTTGGGTCATGTTAAAGAAACAAAAACCCAGATGAAACTCTGGTTGGGTTGGGCCACAATTTTTTAAACTGACCCGACCCGACCCGCTCGCATGACCCAACCTACTTTATATATATATATATATGCATATATATTAACCTTAAAGTTTTAAACTCTCCCAAATGCCCTAATTTGGTCTCCGTGACTGAGAGACCGAGCGCAAAACAGCATTTGTGCCACCCCCATTCTAGAGAGAGAGAGAGAGAGAGAGAGAGAGAGGACATCTCCTACATCAGATGGGTAATCTTCAAATCTCTTTCTACTACTTTTTTTCATTTCATTTCCTTCAAAATTCTCAATGAAATCAAATGGCCTCTTCAAAAGGAAGGACCCAGTAGGCATATTGGGGCAACCTCAAACGGGCCACATCGCACGAAGAGAGTTCCAGAAGAAGGATGCAGGAGCCCTAGAAGCCAACAGTGAAGAGACAACAAGAGAACGAGACCAGCAGCTCCATCTAGCTTTTTTCAATTTTTTTATTTTTATGTTGAGTTTTCTTTTTTAAATTTGGCTGATTCTCAGGCTTGAGGTCAGGTTGCGTTGGGTTATGTAATTAGGGTTACTAACTTGGGTCGGGCCGGGTCGGGTTCAGCCATTTTTGACATGGGTCCTAAGTTTATCAAAACCCGGCCTGACCCGCCTGAGTTTCAGCACTAGGCCTAAGCAAACAAAACAACTAAATTTAATAGAGGACATCTGAGATGCCATGAGGAGACCAAGCATCAGAAAATAGACATTATGCACTTTTAAGAAGAAAAGTCAATAGATGGCATATTCATAGAGAAAAGGTGATACGAATAAATAGGAGGAAAAGTCGAAAAAAGGAGGGAAAGAATGATAAAGGAATCATACAGAGCAAACATTAACGTTAGGCAGCACAATATACAACACAAAACCTAATTTCCTAAAGCCTTTAGCAAACATACAATTTGAAACAGAGAGTCACTAAATCATAGATCAATTAACAAATTCTGAACTCAAATGATATTAGCAAAGAAGTTAGTCATTATGGAATCTAGTGTTTTGAGTAGAATAAAATGGAAAAGAAGAAAGGAGATCAGGAGTAATTGTTAGCTTAAAAGACCTAACACTTGTTTTAGTGAACAAAAAGTGGCCATACATGGACAAAAGGCCTCCCAAAACACTACCTCTAGCTGAGGATGAATGAACAAGAAATCAACTTGATATTTATTGATTCATCCTGAGAAAAAGGTATATTAAAAGGGCAGCAAAATGTAATTATAAAGGCAATCATTTTGCATGAATTAAGCCATCAATAGAATAACATTTGAAATTAAACAAAATGGCACCCAATCTCACACAAATTACCTGAAATGTCGAACATATTGTAAATCAACACAACACGTATAAACACATTCTGAAGGTAAATTTTAATGAACATATAGGATTCGCTACTACAACACAACATTGCTTTGTCATTGAAACATGTTATTTTTTTCTTTATTTATATCTAATAAAATACTAAATCATTTATTATGTGATTGTTTGGAGTAGGATCTGTATGCCCTTTTTCTATAAATCTGTTACTGTTTTGTACGAGTCTTACTTTTTCATATTATTTTTCTTAAACATACAAAGTTACTAATTTTAGTTGATATTATGACAGCAGGGATTCCTATGTTTTCAAATTTGCAACAACCAAACCTCATACCAGTGTCAAATTCCAACATGGATGCCTGTATAGAAGTTAATGGCGACAAATGCACATTTTTATCAACCAAAAACATGAGAAAAAATGATAAACTAAAAATGAGAATTCAAACTCATGAAAAGACTAAACCAAGCAGCTCAAATTTCTAGACAATAAAGAATAAAGATGACACCTGATGAGGTTTCAGTTTGGCACAAATGCTGGCTGGAATTCTCACTGGGTCCTCACCCTCCTCCCTGGCAACATTCACTATGTAACCAGTTGTTGCATCACCCAACACTTCAACACTGGCACCTTCTGTTGTGTTCCCATTACAACTTGCAGTGTACTTGCTCCATGATTTGCCAGCAAATGACTTAAGATGCTCTTGACGTGCCTACCAGAAACAAATCACAAATAAAATATTTAAATAAGATAAAGATCTCTTCAAATTGTGTAATCAATATTTCTTTTAAAAAATCAACATCTTAATACCCAGACCAGACTGGCTAGTTGACCACTAGAACAAATCAGTTTCATTGTCTTTCATCATTGTCATCTAAGCCGTTTTTCTCATCAATCTGGGGTCAGTTTCAATGTCTCACATGGCCATCATCAAAACAAAGCTGATGACTCAGGTACTATAAACATGGAGTCAACACATCTCAATTCATACTTGTTTGAACAGGAACTGAATGGATAATTTGTCCGGTATATTTCACTACCCACTAATTACATGTGATTTGTTTATTTTACAAAATTGCTTTTAGACAGGTACAAAAGCTGATGTCTGAGTATAGCTAAACAGACAATAATGTACATGCTTCTAAAATAAAAAGTATTTAATATGAAGTACTTATATGCAAGACACTTGGCCAGACCAACCCATCACTAAAATAACACTCTGGGTTTTGGAACTTTAGGGGTAACAGGTCATGATAAAAACAAACCTTTTCAATTGCAATCTTCTTCTTGGTTTCTTCTCCAAGCTCTGCATCATCAAGAATTCTCCTTATCTTCCTCTTACGTCTTTTCTTATTGCTGCGAACAGTAACAGAGTTAAAATAAAAATGCTGACGAAAACAATGGAAAACATCCTTTAGAAATGGAAACAACAAAAGAAAAAGAAAACAAGTCTTCTGCATGTAATGGAAAAATCGATACTAGGAAGAGAAATTTAATTAGTAAATGAGTGCAGCAACTTATAAAGTAGCTAACCAACTTCTAGGAGAGACAACTGACTGCATTGGTCTCAGTAGCTATACCACCAACAGAATTTAAAGAACCTACATGAGCATAAGTCATATTCCACTGCATGCCGCTCTTGCCACTGTTCTATGTCCTTTTTGCAACCTACTAAGTTCAAATCATTGAAACCCCTTAGAGGTTCCAGCCAATGAACACAGGCATACCAAAATCACAGAGTTTCTCCTCCAAACATGACCTCTCATGTATCAACTAAGCCATCCTCTCAGGGGAGGTTTTAACAATAAGAAAGAGAAATATCACGGAAATGCCACTGAATAAAGTTTGATCCCATTCATAGATTAAGAAAATGTGCAAAAGCTCGATTTGCCTCTACTATTCTCTGAGTCTCTACCTTGTTGTGTATGGCATCACCACTCCCTTAAGCAGCATCTATTAATTCAGAACTTGATTTGAAAACCATATTTCAACCCATACATTTTCAGGATGCCACTAACAACCAACAAATGGCACATATTTTAGGCACTAATCATCATCACCATCTAGCCACTTGTCCTATCAGTTTGGGTCAGCTTTCTGAGTTCCGCTGCACTCAACTTTATCAACAATCATGCTCTCATAATTAAGTACCATAGTCCAATATCAACAAGAGGATGAAGTACATATGCTTATGATCCCCAAATACAAACGAAGCGGATACAAGACACAAGAGTGTGGTCAGCAAGGACGTGACATATTTTATATATACTTATTCATTTTATGTTATTTTAGAATTTTGATAAATGATAATGTACAATTTGTCCAAATTTGATATTAAACAATGCATCACTAACTAAATCTTTATATTAATATAGAAATGATTAGAATAGAAGCAACATAAAGCTATACCCACACATGATAAATGAATATACCATATTTAGATATTCTATCTCTAAAAAGCATGTATATATTTTATTAAGATTATTTAATTGGGCCAATAGTGAATTCAAATTTTTAATCTAAACTATGAAAAATAAAGAAGTATGGTATAAATAAGGAGTTGTGGGGTAAAACTCTAATCTACATAACTAACTCAGTTTTTATTTTAGTAAAATGCGGCATTCTATGTCCCTGCACATGGTAGCTCATGTGGTTATCCGATGCTTGTGGCTTGAGAGGGGTTGTGTGCATCCGGATTTTACTCAACACCCTCGTGCTCGAGAAGAGATGGGGGTCATGGGGTTCATCATTAAAAAAATCATGTGGCATTCTTTGGGGGGTCTGTAAACCCTACAAAACTAAAGAGTACATATTGTCAATATGTTATGTATAAGAACTAAATTTCATTTATACACCTTTACCCATTTGATTGAAGAAATGAAATGGACAGATGACATGGAACTCCACTTTAGCTATTCATTCTATTTAATCTAAATAAAGTGGTTATAAAAGTTTAACAAGACCGTTTCTTTTATATTTACACATTAGAAACTATAGACCCCATAACTGCCAAATGCTATGCAATTCAAAATTGAGTATGAGAGACGTGACAAACTATGTATCCTAGAGTGCTTTCAACAAAATAAAAGAGCCAAGGGGATAAAAGAAAATTGGGAAATGAGGACACTATTGCTAGGGTTAAAACTCAATCCCAAAGAAACGGGCGAGAGCAAAGAGAGATGGGGTAAAGTGAATATTTCAACTATATTGTGGATGAGATATGAAATTAGGGATTACCTTCGTCCTTCCCTTCCCGTGCCTCTCACCCTCTTCGTCATTTCTACTCCACTTCTCTTAATTTTAGTACGCCTCTCCCTCCTTTCAACTTTTTTCTTAAAAAAACGCTGCCCATCAAAATGTATCCATGTCCATCTTGTTCCACACACATTCCATCTGATTACCATGTCCACACATGAATGTGGGGCCTAAGCACATTCCCATGCATCATTGCATATCACCAAAATCTCTATGTGAAGAAAGATATGTAAAGTGACAAGATGAGAATAAAAAAAGCACTTCAAACAAAAGACAAAAGGTTTGTGTTGTAGCTCATATTGTTTTGAGGAATGAGATGCCAATATGGCATCATGAATGAATGGTATGGGAATGCACATTCAAGAAGTTGTTCCATTCTCCTAGCTTATACAGTTATTTTGTAAACCATCTTGGGAATGATCATCTTCTCAACTTCGTTCTTTGACAGCCCAAAAGAAAAGGGCCATATTATCTTCCATATTGACGGACCAATTGGATGACAATAAATGTTGAGATCCACTGGATGGATCAAATCAACTGAAGAAGCAGGTTGTAAATCAACAAGAAAACTGAGGGGCTTGGGAATAACTTGATTTGGAAGATGAGGCAACAATAGTAGAGGTGGACAAGAACCATTAGGAGTAAGGTGCAAATGAAGCAAGGCAGCCACTCGATATCAAAGCCCATGAGGAGGCAATGGAAATGGCATCTATGGATGTAGTAGATTTTAGAAAGACAAATTCCAACAGAGGAGGTGGCACACTATGACATGCTTTAAAACAAGATTAAATAAAGCAAAGAAGAAAAAGGAAAAAGATGAGGAAAAGATGAGAGACTGGAGAGGGGTGAAAAAGGATAGTTAAAGAAACATGCTAAATTGACAAGAGGTAAAACAAAACAATCCCCACAAACTTAATTTCCTTCAAATCAAAGAGCAATCCATCACTCTCATCATCTCTTCTTTCTACCTTTCTGTTGAAGGTACCCTGACAACTAGAGTACCAATGACAAAGCTCCCAATTGCAACAATCCACCTCTATGAATAAAAGCATCGCTGCTGCAACCACCATTTATCACCTAGAAAACACTAAAAGGGGAAATGACCCAAGAGAAGGACCAGACACCACCAAAGGAATAGGAGGCAAGAGTAGCATAAACCAAAATCCTTTATAAATTGAACATGAACCAAAGCTTTTGGATCCCTTAAAACATGCTTGAAACTCCACTCTCCTCATTTTTCCTATAAACACACAAGCATATCCATCTTCTTTCTCCTTCTTTTTCTTCTTCGAACTCTTTTGGAAGCTCAGTTGCCAATACTTTTTGGTACTTTAGATGAGTAGCATTGTACTTTTAATAATATTTATTCAAGAAGGATACAAATCAATGAGTTGCACAAATTTCAGAGTACCCAATTATGTATGCCTAGCAATATTGGCCTCACACATAAACATTCCTTGCTAAGATGAGGCCATGTCAACAATTTAGTCTCACCGAATATACCTTATTTTGAAATGGGATCATATCTTCACCCATTTCCATTCTACTCGCTATTTTGCCTACCAAACAATACTGATGGTGGTTTCAATAAAAGGGAAGCAATGACTGTCGTTCTAGTGTTGGGAACACAAAATAATGTTAGACCCTAACACAAACAATTAAAGCATGGTTCGACAACCAAGACTAGGCCCAAGTTTCATCCAATTACTAGGTGGAGTTGGACAAAAAACTAAGCAAGACAACCAAGTCGATCAATTAACTCATCACTACCAATATCATCATCATAATCATCAACCCTTCCCCTATCAAGCAAATCAATCAACTAATTTTTACATTTATTCTTATTACAAATACATCAGTTTGTAATAATTGTAATGTAGAAAAAATAATAAAAACCCAAAATACATTATTTTATTTGAAAGATTGAAAATTTTAAATTGATTGTAATAAGAAGAGATCTATGAAGGGAACCATTCGAGTATCCGTGTCGGGTACATTTCCGACACGGATACGGCTCGGATACATGTCGGATACGTATCCAATTAAATAAAACATTTTTTAAATACGGATATCACGGATACGGCAGCAGACACGGAGGGACACGGCAGGACACGACACAGGAGAAAAGGGGAAAAAAAATTCATATACACATTTCGATTTCGATTTCGATTTCGAAGGAACCCATTCGAAACCGTAAGCTCTCCGCTGTTGCTCTCTGCTCGTGCCTACTAGCATCCGTTCACATATTATATATATATATATATATATATATATATATATATTAACCATGCAAATGATAAAGATGAGTTACATTCGCATAATATATACTTTAATATTATAAAATATATTTTTTAACATAATATATATATATATATATATATCTTTTTATAATACTAATCGTCTAATACTGTAACTGTAAAAAATATATAACTATATATTTCCGTATTATCTTTTTTAACCTCAATAATCATTCACATATTATATATATCTTTTCATAATACTAAATTGCTAATAGTCTAATCTTTATAATATATATCTTTTGTAATGTAATCTATATATATATTATATATATATATATTATATATATATATTGTATTCATTATAAATATGAAAATATAATTTTCTAATAATTTTTATCTCATGGTAGAATTTATGATATTTTTTGTAAATATCTGAATTTATTTTGTTGATATATATATATTATAAATATGAAAATATAATTTTCTAATAATTTTAATCTCATAGTAGAATTTATGATATTTTTTGTAAATATCTGTATTTATTTTGTTGATATTATATATATATATATATAATAATTTTTAATTCGGCGTATCCTACCGCATCCGTATCCTAGTTTTTTAAAATTTTCCATATCCCCGTATCGGATACGTGTCATATCCGATACGCGTACCCATATCGGTGCTTCTTAGGAAGAGATACAAATTGACCCTATCAATTAAGTGAAATGATCAAATAAATCAACCAACAAAACCTTTAAGCAAAAATTTCAGAAACAATTTTTTTCCCAAGATGCAAAATAAAACCAAAGTTACTATTTACAACCTAGAACAAAAAGCAATTCCCAAGCCTACCATGTACACCTATAAACAACACCAACAAAGGAATAATACAACACTTAAAATTCATAACTCAAACTAAACTAGGAATAAAGTTGTAAGCACACAAGGACTTCATTTAAGTAAACCATGTGAAGCATTTTTTTTTTTTTTTTCTTTTTGAATGATAAGTGAACCTAGCAAAGTTCATCAGTTTTAACTTACACAACCAAGTGGGTGGAACCCAAACCAATAACACAGTATATGAATGAGTTTACTTCACTTGATCAAATTCAAAGAAGAAACACAGGACAACAAACTACGAAATAAAGTGTTATGAGTCCATGATGGAGAGAGGTCAGAGCAATAAAAATATGGAATAAAGTAATGAGAAATGACAAGTTAGATTGCAGAAGGGTGGAAAACATGGAACTAAAAAGGGCCAAGTGGAAAGGTAGAACTAAGACAATCCTACAAATACCAAAGTAGGCTTGAATAATGATGATTTCGTGTTAACAAACTACGTATATGCTCCAGATAAACCTCATGGTATTTAAAAATTATATTTTTTAAAACCCATCACTAAATAATTTCATGTTCCTAGGAATAAAGTATTGGCACATAATTAGCCCACATTGAGTAGCTCAACAGGCAAGCGCTTTGACTCAGGAACCAGAGGTCTTATGTTCGAATCCCGAAGTAACTTGATGCCCATGGCTTGCAGGGGGGTGCGTGCATTCAAAGTTTACCCAACACCCACGTACTTAGGAAGAGGTGGGGGTCTTGGGGTTCTTCATCGATAAAAAAAAAACGTATTGGCACTTAACTAGTTTTCCCAAAATTGCCCTAACAACATATTAAACACATTCTAGGCCTCCAAACTCAACCTATGAAGCATTTCAATAGCATACTACAGAAGTAACGAACGGTTGATGTGATGCACGGTCTAAAACATACAAAGGAAAAAACACCAACAAAATGTACCATTCATTGCAGTGAGAAGCCCATTTTCTACAATCAAAGGATTGAATTCAGATGTTGTTTCAAAGATCTAGAAGTCAACATAAAACGAAAAATAAAGGCACTCAAATTGGAGCTCGAACAAAACATTTGAGGCAGAAAAGGATGAGGAGACAGTATGTAGATGCAAATGCATACACATTTGATTTGATCCAACCAAATGTACACATTCAGCTGTATACGTTCCTATAGAGACTACAGCAAAATATGCTAATTTTTTCCTCACCTCCCTAATGTAGTGGAAGCGGGGAAGAAATCAAATTAAGTTAATCTCGACAAATATCTGGTCACGCACACACAAAGAGGCTCACACATGTGAGATGAAGGGGTAAGTTGCTGCTGCTTGGCACGTGGGACAATAAGTTAGGGCTGTTTTATTTAGGGCATGCGAATGGAACACGAAAAAGGAAAATGGGAAATGAAAAGGGGAGACAGCGGAAGAGGCAACAGCAGAGGCGGAAGCTAGAGATGAGGGGGAAGGCGAAATCGAAGGAAAGGACAAGAAGGAAAGGAAGAAGAAGGCTGATAGTGGTTTAAAGGAACTGTACCTGGCAGTAGAAGAGAAGGTTTGTAACAAGAGGTGAAACTGGAACTGTATGGAGCTGAGGCAACTTAGGCAGATTCTGGCGATATCAGTAGGGTCGAAACTGTAGATTAGGACAGCTGAAGGGTTTGTGATGTAACTAGGATGATGCCTAGTCTCTTGTGATGCAATCCTACTTGGGATTAAACCCAAGGGTCGAGAATGGTGACTGGATTAAACCAGCAGCGAGAAATCCTGCAACAAGGCAGAGGAGCAGCGAAGACGAGAAATACTCTCTCTTTCGATTGATTCACTATTTTCGATTGTCCACCTTACGCCTCTTATTTATAAGCAAATATTGGCCGACTGTAACAAGGACTCGATAGATACTGTAGTTCAGCCGACAGTCCTAGACTCCTCTTTGGAAGGTTCTTAATTACATACAACTTCTAATTCTATCAAAGACTCCACCGAATTTGGAACTGTCCAAATATAACGACACTTCTACTGATCCTAAACTTAGGATCGAACAAAATAAGAAAATAAAATAACAACTAAATAAACTAAAGGATGGGGCCCAGCTCGTGATCAAGCTCGTGGGTCATGCTTCTTGTCGACCCGGCGTGAACACTTCTTCAAAAATCTGTCTGCCACATGTTCTACATCATCCCCTCCCTAACTCCCACCTATGTTGCACAAACACTTCAAGATGTGAGATGTACTCTAAACAATTAAGTGAAATATAGGTATTTTCCCAACTTTTTTTTTAAAGACAACTTCATTACTCAAAAAAGGAGAATACAACACCGAGGCAAACAAAACAAACAGGCAAAGAAGTTGCCAACCAAGCAAAAATTAAAAAAACCCCAAAGATTACATAAACTGATTTACAATTTCCGATGTCAAAGACACACCCTGGCACGCCATATCATCCGCTACAAAATTTGCAAACCTAGGAACCCATTAAACCAAAAGGCCAAAAGACGCAATAGCTTGCCGAATCCTTTCAACTAGATCTAAATAAGTCTTAAGGACACAAAGCTCCCGAAGCCCAACCAACAATAATCTTAGAAACTCCTTCTAAAATACTCCCTTGGATATCTAACTCTTCCAACTTCATAGCCCCTCGTGAAAGAGCATAAAGTTCCACTTCCAGGACTATAACGAATTACTCCACCATAACAGGTTAGATCAAGCTCCCGAACATAACTGCTATCTAAATTCAGCTTCAAGAAACCCAACCCTGGAGGGGACCAAGCGACAACCATAACAGGGTCCAAATGAGGCTGAACAAAATCCAAATATCATAAATATTAACATCAACAGTATGTAAGATAGAGCCCTCCTTTCCTTGAAAAACCCTTTCATTTCTCTCCAACTAGATGGACCAAACAATACACAAAGCAATCACTACCCAAAGATTTCTTCGAACAGATTTACCAACTCGAAGCAAGTCTTCATTTACCAAATCAACCCAAGCTTTCGAGACACAAAAGGCTACTCCTAATTGCTAAAAGAAATGATGCCAAATCTTTGAAGCAAACCTACAATGAAGGAGAAGATGGTTCACTACCTCCGCATCAAACAAACAAAGAGGACAAGCATTAACAATCATCATTCTTCTCAGCCTCAAATTATCAATCGTCAAAATTTTCTCCAGACCCGCAAACCATCCGAAGACCTTAACCTTAAGAGGAGTAATACCCTTCCAGATTTTCAGATTCACCCGAGGAGCCTTACCAACACACATCAACTTACTATAGAATCAAGCTCCCAAATCCTTCTATCATCTCCATTACCCACTATAAAACCCTCTCCTCAACAGATCCATAAGGGAAAACCACTCCTCCATCATCCAATCTTCCGAACCTCCTCTAAACTGAGGGCACCATACTCTGATGAAAATCATAACATTCACTAACCTTAGCCTGTTTATTTGCAGTAGGAAAAATCGAGTTACTAATATATGGAACCCGACCCAACCCGACTCGAACTTTTGACCCAGATGTCTTGACCCGACCTGACCCGAATTATAACCCAATTCAACCCGAAACTCGAAACGACCCGCATTTTGAACCTACTTTAGCCTACTTTTTACAAGGTCGGATTGGGTTTACTTAAAAATCTCTGAACCCAACCCGACCCGAATTCAATGCAGGGTTTCTGACTTCTTAACCCTACCCGATCCGCTGACCCGACCCACATGATTTTCGGGTCGGGTCTTGAGGGTTCGGGCAAAAACGCGACCCGAGTTTCACCCCTAATTTGCAGCTACCCATTTATCCTTTTAGAAGAAAATCGCAGATCCAGTGTAAATAAATTTTCCCACCTTATTTTTAAAATAAATTTTACATATAAATTATTTAAATAAAGTGTCGTGTCCTCGTATTCTACTTTTTTGGTTTGTTGAAAACACCTCACACATGTGTTGAACTCAACACAAGCAACCGTACCCATGCAACTTAAACTCCCATTGATGAGTCCATAAATACCCATCCATGGGTCCCTCAAAAGAAGCTTGGATGTCACCATCTCTAGCACACACACAACATGAAGAGAATTCATTGCCTTGAAGCTAGGGAAATTTTTCTCAAGTATGGTTCGGGGATGGTTAATTCCGACACTTCCTTTCAAAGTGATGTTTGAAGTCCATTGCCTCGACTCACACTTCCAACCTAACTACAGTTTGGGCACTATGGAATCAATTGACACTTCAAATGTGGTTTGGATTTCCTAACTCAATGAAAACTCACTCCATCTAATTGTGTTTTGGAGTTTCACCCAGTACGCACTTCAACAGAAATTTCCAATTCCACTCCATTGGCACTTCCATACAAGCAAGGTACAAGATCCAATTGGTTTGTTCCATCAAAGGTATCATTCAAGCCCATAAAACTATCAAAGTGGAACCCCTACAAGTGGATCAAATCCTTGTGTCCTTGCCTAAGGATTCAATTACATCTAGGGGTGCAAGAGGGTCAGGCCCTTAGTCAATTCAAGCTAAGCCCAAACTTAGATCATGCCCAAGTGGGCCCTGATTTCTTTTAAATCGGGCTAGGGTCCTAATAATATAAATGAAGGTCCAAATGAGCTTTGGGATTTTGGGGCCCCATCTCCATTTACCTTTTTACCCTCTCATTCTTTCCAAAATTTCCACAGCTAAGTATTTGTGTAATTTCAAGTTCTATTTAGAGATGAGGATGGGGAGTGGCTGATTTGAGTGAATTCATATTGGGGATCGGGTTGAGTTTAGACTTAGATAGTTAAGAACTCAAATTATTTAAACTACAGGTTAGAATTTTCAATTAAGTTACCATAATGGATTGACAATATAAAATATATAAACAAAACTACATATTGTATGTGATGAGCCCATGGGTTTAAATTGGGCTAAAATCTAAATTTGGGCTTTAGGGTTGAGTTAAGCCCTTAAATTGTAAGGCATGTAACTGAGCTGACTTTAAATCGGGCCCTATTGCTAAGTCACCCTGATTTAAGTTTTTCAGATCCGTTTGGTAGGGCAGACCCAATCCAAGTTGCATCCCTACTTACATCCATGTATAAGTTTCCACCATATGAAATTTGTAACTTGAAAATTTTCTAACTTCAAATGTAATTAGTGCTCAAATAAATCACTTGCAGAAGGGTGCTTTGAACAATGACACCCATCTAGCTCTACAGTTCAATTTCAAGATAGAATTTATGGATTGCACTTCCTTTTGTGATAATATATGCATCTACATTAAGAATGTGAGATTACCTGATTCGAACATCAATATCAGTGTTTGAAAGCTCTGAATCACTTTCAGAACTTAAAACCACCTGATCTCTTGCTTTAATAGCTTTCTCACATTCAAGAACAAACTGCTGCAGAAGACTCGGTGAACAGAAACAGCAACACCATCCAGAGGCTTGAATTTTTGACAATTGTTCTTCACCAAAATTCCTCCTTATACATATAGTACAGAAAAACATCTTACATGTTATACAACTCAACAGGTCATTGCCCTTCCCACACCATCCACAATAGCACTTGGAGAAATCAGGATCTAGTTGTTCCTGGACATATGAAAAGATGAAAAGGTTGACAAATAAATCTAAAGCAAAGTAACAAAATGCAACTTCACCAAATAGCATAGCCATCCAAATACATGTATACAGTAAAATGTTTGTGACAGATCAATCATTAGCTTTGGGCTATGAGATAACTTGGAACCCATCTTTCATGAACCCCAAACCTTTCAGCATGAGCCCCCATTTCATAAATAATTACCCTCATCCCAAATGTCACTCCACACTTGCACAGGATTCAATGAAAGGAATGGATCAATTCAAGAGGAGGGGAGGGGGGAATTTAGTTAAAAATAAAAAGAAAACAAAAAATACGCTTATACATGTATGTAGATATGCACATTATCTAATTTTATCAGGCACTGGGAGTATATTACATTTTCTCAGAATTATATAAGATTGGTAATAGAAAATCATATTAGAAATAACAGAAGCAAACCCTCCCCAGTGCACATGTGAGAAGCATATTATACTGCACACCCCTATGTGGGCCCATGTAATGGTTCCATTGAAACTCTATCCATGAAGACACAACCACCAAAATTCCTTTAGTTGGATCAATCAAGCCATGTTTTTCAAGGTAAAAAATTATAAGGATTAAAAAACTAGTTTAAAGTTATCACAATTTGTGGAGCTTAAAAAACATGGTTAGTTGGATCAATCAAGCCATGTTTTTCAAGGTAAAAAATTACAAGGATTAAAAAACTAGTTTAAAGTTATCAGAATTTGTGGAGCATAAAAAACATGGCTTCATGAATCCACCCATTAGTTTTTTTTTTTTTTATATGACAGACCTCAAAGTCAAGAATAGAGATTTTGATATAACCATTGCATGGGATCCCTTTGGACTACCAGCCTACCACAAGCAATCAAGCCATGTGATTCTACTTCGAAAAAAAAAATGTATGGAAAAGCTAATGAAGAAGTTTTTACTGGTAAAGTAAACATATGAGAATAAACATTTCTTCTAGTACATGAATGGAGAAGGTTGACATGAACTGCTTTTGTTAATCAAACTATCTTCAGTGTATTTGTGAATATTTATACCTTTCGTTGCAGCTTTTCTTCAACAACACTCTTGCAACTTTCACATATGATGACTTCCAACTGTGGATGACTATGAACTTCAGAAGTTTTCAGGACTTTCAAACATGCAGTGCATTGGAAGTTCCCTTCATCTTCTGTCATAAAGGGGATAAAGGCCAGTTGAAACAAGATGAAGATCATCAGCATCTGCAACTTAAAACCCTTGTCTTGCATTACATGGTCTAACAATATTGAACTTACCAGAAAAACAAGCAGATTTTTCCTCCACCTTCACTTCATCATCACTATCTACAATGACAGGCTGACCATTTTTATTGTCATTTTCCAGATCCTTACCATCATGTGAACACTTCAACCCTCGGGGTTCAGGCAAGTCAGATGAAGCACATGTAGATGTAGAAGTACCGTTTAGCATTAACTTTTCTTTATTATGCTCATTTGATGTTTCAACACTTTCAATTACTTCAGTTTTCAAACTTGGTAAGGAGCTACCATCAACACTATATGCATCTTCACTGATTTTACCAGGAATTTTACTACCAGAAACCAGCTGGCCATTCAAAGGCATGGAGTTACATATTTCATTTTCCAGAATTCGACCAACAGAAGAAGACTCTTTTTGCAATGCTTCCTGATTGAAGTAATATAGAGTGGACAAAAATAAATCAGAATTGAGAATCTCAGATTGCACCATGTATGCAATGAGGAAAGAATAACAATGATGATGAGTAGTCAAATTAGGAATCACGAAAATGCCCTAACATTTTCAAAATCCAAACATTTTTTGTACTTCGTTTCAAACTGTATGCAGCCTCAAGTTCAACTTGCTTGTTTCTTTTTCTTTTTTTTTTTTGAGCAGAGACTTAAATGGATTTTATTAAAAGCAAATTAAGAGTACAATGGCAAGTTCAACTTGCTAGTTTTGACACAGTGCCTAATGATAACATGGAAAACATGATGATGACCAGATGTGAACATTTCAGATGGCCTCATCGCAATTAATTTCCAAGTGGCCTCGTGACAACAAATTCAAGTATCATAACACACATTAAAAAGAAAAACAATAAGGAAAGAGTATTAACCTGATGGCGTCGATGTCTCTGACGCTTTAAATTAAGTTGTAGCTTCCGTGCAAGTTTTGCATCATCCTCTTCTTTGACCTGTCAAGGCAAACATAGAGTATTACACCTGATCCAACCCATTCCCAACCCCAAACTCAGGCGAGCTAATATGGACTTCAACCCAGCCAGGCCCAAGTTCGACTCAGTTGATTCGGTTAAACCTGATCCTGATTGTATGCAATGGCATTTGAATAAGTGGTCAAGATTCTATAATTGATACAGCATTATAAACTGATAACATATGTACCCATTATATAAGATAAAATAGGTTTTGGGGCTTAAATTGGACCGAAGTCCAAAACGTCAGGCCCAAACCTTGTCCTAACTTTAAATCAAGCCTCCTCTTTTAGCCAAAAACTAGGCGCCCAGGCCTAGATCATCCTGACTCCAGATTTTTCTAGGCCACCATGGGTGGTTTACGCCCAAGTTGCACCCCTAAATTCAAGTCATATCAAACCTATGTTGCAAATACACTTCAAGATGGATGTGCCACCCATGTCATACACATGCACCTATTCTTCACTAAATAAGCTAGTACTTTTTACAATTGTTTTCCAAGATGACTACAGTATAACACATTACTCCTCCTAAAACCAAATTAAAATATCAATATATTTGATATTTAATTGTTTAGAGTAAACCTTGTACATAATTTTTTATTAGTGCCATCTTCACACTTCATTTTCATTGAAATTGCATTTAGATTTAAATTTATTGAAATATGGTGTTGTGTCCCCGTGTCGTATTTTTTTCATGTTCGCTAAGTCCAACACATCACATTCATATTGTACACTGACACTTGCACCCATACCCATGTAACTTAGTGCCAAACATTTCAACACAAGACTACCAAGAAATAGATATTTATTATTTGGTATTTCTAGTTTAGTAGCAGCAATAATCATCATTACCATAGCCATTTATCCCAACTATCTAGGGTTGGCTCATAATGGGATTTGCAATTTCCTTTTGTGAAGGACCAATTTCCTGTATGACGCTCATAGCACTCAAAGTAGCAAAGTAATGTTGGTTGAACTATAGGCTCTAACTAGAAGAAGTCATATTCTCTCTCACCTATGGTCCATCCAAACTGTTGAACACACTTGTCCCCCAATGAATTGTCACTTGCAGACAGTACTAAAACTTGTTTTTGACTCGGCTGAGTCAGCCGAGTAAACTCAATTCAAGTGAAAAATCAAGTAACTCACTAGATATCTAGTTTTGGCTTAACTCAGAAGACTCACTGAGTTAAATTGAAAACTCAGTGAGTCAAATAAACTCGATCGAGTCATGCTTGGTTAGGGCATCTAAGTAGATATGGTTTTTCATTACGAACAAAACTGAAAACGTATATAAACCCATCCCTCATAACCTAATCCTTTGGCAAAACCTAAACGCTAGATGAGAAAAGAAAATAGGAGCAACCAAGCTAGAGAGCAATTACGAGAGAGAGGGATCCTCACTCTGGAGAGGTCCTCTAGTCTCTTTTTTTTCTCTTTCTTCCTATGTGTTTTTTTTATTTTACTTCATCAGTTTTATTTATTATCGTCATTTCCAAATCTGTTCCATTTTGGTTTTCTTATTTATTTCATTCTTCTTAAGATCTATCCTTTTTTATGCTTTCACAGGTTTCGAAAACCATTTTATTTTGTTGTCTTTTTCCAACTTTTCTTTGTCCTTTATATTTCTTCTCATTCTTCTTTGTTTATTAAATTTAAATTTTTCTACGTTTTTTCTTCACAGCCGTTGTTTCTTCTAAGTTTTTCACATTACATTTATTATTTCTTTTCATTTTTCTTCTTATTAGTTATTTATTTCTCCATTCATTATTATTGATCTACTCTTAAGATTATTTTTGCCTTTCATTTGAATTACATGGTTTTTCCAATTTTTATAATTTTAACATTTATTAGTTTATTTAAGTGTGTTAAAATAATATTATTTTTCTAGGTTTTTTCTTCACAGCCGTTGTTTCTTCTAAGTTTTTCACATTACATTTATTATTTCTTTTCATTTTTCTTCTTATTAGTTATTTATTTCTCCATTCATTATTATTGATCTACTCTTAAGATTATTTTTGCCTTTCATTTGAATTACATGGTTTTTCCAATTTTTATAATTTTAACATTTATTAGTTTATTTAAGTGTGTTAAAATAATATTATTTTAATAATAACGATTTGAGTCTTGACTTTTTTTAATCGGTCAAAACTCGTCCGAGTCTTCGAGTTCACTTGACCCAATGGAAAAATTGAGTCAAATCGAGTTTTCAAGTTGTTAAACTATGTTTGCAGAGTTGTAGAATCATCAATAGATTCTACAACCATGTTTGGGTTGAGAATCTTATACATGTGATATTAGTATATGATTGTAAATCAAACTATATTAGAGTGAAAACTCCCATCAGAAACATAGATGTACCACAAAGTTCAAATAAAAGGTTACTCCAGCCAATAAATAACCACTCAATAGCATTTAGCATCTCCTTTTCTAAAAAGAAAAAAAAAATTATTGAGCATGTGCTTGCGTGGATGGGTGGGAGAGGAAGGAGAGAGAGAGAGAGAGAGAGAGAATTTTCATTGGTCTTTCCTGTTTAGAGAGTTCTTGACCATGATAAACTTGATTCTTACTAAATGACGCTACTCAAACCTCTTCTTTATCAATATTTGAAATTCGACTCTGAAAAAAAAAAAAATTAGTTCCCTAATTTGTTCCATCTAACTTGAACTGTGAACATTCATAATTTGTAATTTGTTTGTTGAATAGCTTAACGCCAATTTGGTTTGGTTGGCAAATTGGGCCATTCTAGTTTTATTTTGCTTGAAACTTTTTTCCAAGTTTTTGTTTATATTTAATGTGTAATTAATCATTTCTATTTTATTTTATAATTTTTATGTATAAGGAAGAATACCTTTATTTTAAAGGAGGTTTGCCTTTGGAAGTTTATCAAAAAGGTCATGTCATGTTAGTAATGAGTAATTTCATTAACCGTTTTATCAATATATAATCTTTGACAAAGCCAATTGGGCTTGATGTATAATGGTAGTAAGCAAACTGATAATCTATAAAAAATTAGCTGAATTGAACCTAAGAACCAAGTAAAATAATATAACTACATTTAACAAGAAAATTAAATGATGAACTTGAAGCAAATTTGACAAATTGAAAGATGAACTAAATGAGCATATGCCGTGAATTAGATAATTATGACATATATTGAATTGCAAACTCTGAACTCAAATATGAATTAGTCAAATTGCAAACTAGGTAACTATAATTTTAAGTACATGAACTGCATAGTGTAGAAACATTATACATACTATTCCATACAAGTATATCCCATATCGAAAATTTGCACCCACTTACCGGATCATGCAAGTAAACAAGACCGTGGATAAATCTAATCCAACTGTCTCTGTACAACAATATGCACTTCCAATCACATTTTTAGCCAAAAAGTACAGCAATTGATTTACCACCCTCATAACATATTGATACGAAAGTCCATCGAATTGCATAGCAACAAGATACTCACAACTTCACCATATTATTTCACAAACTTTATAAAGTAGAAAACTATATTCAGGTTTGTACGTCCAGACCAGGTATGTACCAACCGACACAATGCTAAAACCACTCCACATCACGCCAAGTAAACTCGGTGTTCATGGGATTGAGAGCGTAGCGGATTCTCCCAACCCACAAAGCACCGCTAGAAACAAGTTTGGTTCGGGTACAAACCAATTGGTGCAAGATCCCAAACGAAACAATCTCCAACACAATCCATGAAAAAGACCATTAATTTGCTTATTTTCACTTATTTTCTCTCATCTTAGTTTTTCCTATCTAGCTTCACTCTTAGACTCCGTAAGTTTATGCTTTGTTCCCTCGTGCTTCTTCCAAGGAAACATTCACTCCAAACACCACTTGTTTAGTCATCATAGAACATCAGAGAAAGAGCATTACTCCTCGTAGAACTTGAGTCTCACTTGGAAGTTGCTCCTCCACAATGCCACGAACCTAGCTTATCCGTAGAAAACCTTATTAATTAAATCAATGGACTTGATACAACTTAGAAAATGAGTACCTTCCTAAAATTTTTCTTTTGCTCCTCAGATAGATCAATTTCTTTTTCATTTGCAATTGCATCTGCATAAAACGGATCGCCAGAGCTGCATTCAATATCATCTATTTCTTCTACCTGAAAACAACATTGACATACAATTGCAACATAAGCAACATAACCAACCAAAATTGACCCAGGTGGAACATACATGATTTAAAATATCGAGCAGTACATTATCATATCTGTGAGTTTGAACCAACCGATACCGGTTCCAGCCTAGAAACAAATATTATAAATGTTAAAGAAAAATCAATTTATCACTGATATACCAGTTGCCATTTTTTATCCAAAAATATCAACCAGTCTTTCAAAGCACCAACCAGTATTTCCAAATATCAGTTGAAATTCTTACTACCAACCCATTTTAGTAGAAAAGCCATATTTCCCTTTTTATTTCATCACTTTCATACTCTCCCTCTTTTCTTTACCTTGTAGAAATAAAATTCTTAGTTATCACATCCAAATTCATGCAAGAACAAACAAACCAGAATTTTCTTATTTCTTGATATCAATTTCTGGTTTTAATATTTTTACAAATAATACTTATTTAAAAAATTTGAAAATAAAACACCTATATTTGACATTTCAAAACCTAGATATGTAACATTCTAGCACACTGGCATAAAATCTATGTCATTTGTGCATTTTTCTTTTTTATTTATTTTTGGTCAATTATTTTTATAATAATTTTCCAAGCTTAAACTATAACCATACTATGAAAAAACAAATAGAATAAATTTGTCATAGCTATTAGACTGTTAAGCATTTAGCCTACTAAGAGATTATCATTTAGGAATTAGAATAATTGGGCATTTAGATGTAAACACATATACAATAATAGTATGTACTAGACAGAAGACACTATGATTTTCACTCCATCTCAAGCTATTAAAAATTTGAAATGTCCATCAACTTACTATATAGTGGTTTGTGACCACTTACTTCTCTTACCAACGACCATTGCTTCACTAGTTACTACTTCATAAGTAGTTGCTTAAAATGAAATTATAATGAACCAAAAATAATGACTAGCCACTTTTATTTACATTTTTTTTTATGACCGAAGGAGTCCATGCATCTCCCCCGTAGGGACTTTATCCGACTAATCCTTCAGGGCATGTGCACACACATATCGGGTTCAAGCGATCAGAAGTAACCCCATGGGAAGTGGCCCAGAGGGGTTTGAGCGTGAATCGAATTGAAGGCCTCCCTTCATGAGGGGAGCTTCTTGACCGTCAAGCCAACCCCCTCTGGGTTCACTTTTATTTACATATCTTTGGACTACAATGGAAATTAGAATGAGTAAAACTTAAAATCAATGTTTTAAAAACCGACTCGTGGATCAAACCTTTTTAGGAGACGGTTGGGTTTGATAGGGTTCAACCGTGGTCAACTCGATTAAATCGGGTCACATAAGCATGATGCCCTATAATAATATTAATTAAATAATAGATCAATTAATTAACAATAAATTAGTAAAAGATATAATAATATGTTAAATAAGTATAAAATATCAAAATATCAAATATAAAACACAAAATATAAAAATGTGTTAATACCATTTCATAAAAACGTCTTGATCACGCTAATTATATTATAAATAATAGAATAGTGCAACAATCCAATATAATAAGTTTGAAACCTTTCTGGAGTTATTAAGGGTCAATCGTACCAACCCCCTTTTGAATCGTTGGTCATTAAGGGTTTTTGAGGGTTTGAACTCTAAAAGGGTTTTCAAGATTACCGAACCGCATTTAATAAAAATCAAGGTTGAACAGGCTTCAACCGCTTGGAAGGGTGCAGTTTTAAACAATGCTAAAAATCATCATTGTTGTGATTTATGATCATACAACAATGCAAGGCATGCTTGGCACAATGGGGACCAATACTGATACTATTCCATATGTCGAGCTAGATTGGAAACAAACTTTACAATCCATGATTATTCAATATTCTTGATTTTTTGGTTTTTTTTAGATTTTTTGAGGGCATTTTAAATTCCAAACAGGTACAAAAGCAGTATCACCTAAAGTAATATCGTCAGGTGATTAATATTGTGTAATTTTTAGGGACTGATACCAATATTTTGAACAATGGGAACATAAGCCACCACATGCAAGACAAGAATGTTTTCTTTCAGTTAAATAACAACCAAAATCAAGAGTATTGCAACTAAAATTGCAATAGTGGAATATTTGCAAAACCATGTCCAAAATAGTGGTTTCTGTCATATCTATCGCTTTCTTTCTTTCTTTTTTCCTTTATTTTTTTTTTATTTTTTATTTTTTTGAGATGATGAATTTTATTGATAAAGGTTTTCAAGTCAAAAACCAAGAGAAAACATCCGGACGAAGCAAAGAGTAATACAAAGAAGCACCACAAAGAACACACAAGCACAAAGGAAAGTAAAAACTAAAGGCAATAGAGAAAGACTACAGAATTATCTATCTCATGTTGCCAAATAACAGCCTACAAAGTAGATGTATCTAGATAATACATTGATAAACTCTAACTTAAAACTGCATTTAGTTGTGAATCTAATCAAAAATTAAAAAATTGCATGTCTTGAACTTGATAACAAAATTTATCAATCTCCAAAGAATAATAACAAAATTCTAAGATCCAGTGGACCAGTATTAGCCAAGAAGGCTTCCTGGTTTCCAACGTTCACCAACTCCTACCCTGGTTCTTCACGAACATTCACCTTTGATCTGACCAGTCAGTCCAATAGACATAACTGACCAGAATTAAGAGATATGGAGCAAGAACTACTGATATTTACCAATTTTATATTAAACATTACACATTAGAGCAAACTTGACATAAATTTCCAAATACTTTTGGAGTTTCTCAATTTCTAAATTTTGCTATTGTCAATGTGGATGATTCAAAACAGAATTAGAAACTAACAACAAGGTCTGCAATTATTTCTTTCCAGCAGGCAAGTAGTAGAAGAGAATGGAAGAACATACATGTATAATAAAGGGCGATGCTTACTTAAAGATGGTGTGATTTGTGAGGTAAGACACACAACTCGTAACCTCCTCATATATATAGTTGTCTAGTTTTTACTCTCAATAAAATTCTTCATAAACCTGAAAATTCTAAGAACACTGCCCTCATTACATAGGACTGCGACTGCAGTCCCCACTAGTCCCAGATTTCCAAGCAAATTTTCATTGAACCGAGCTCCAAAATACCAATTGGTTGTCAATCATCTAGGAGAGGAAGTCCTCTTCCAATTGATCAATATCCCTCCTCTCAAAGAGGGGAAAGAACTTTCTAACTCCACAAATCTCTCTCTGAAGGCTTAGAATCCATACGTCACTAGAGCAAACTTGATTAGATTCACCCCGTTATCTTCATTTCCTATCCATAATTGTAATGATAAAGAAAAACAGTTCACCACCCAAAGGATAACTGGCTGGTTGACCTAATTCAATGTCTTGATCAAGGTGATGTGCACATGCACGAGTAAAAAATCTCTATATTGTCAACCAAAAGTTCTCAAGAAAAGATTTCTTATGTTGATATCCTACAATGAAAGCCATTGACATGACATCGGGTGGCTGTCTGCCTATCTCTAACGTTTGACATGGTGACTTGGAACCTCCACATAAGGACCATCTGCAAATTTTAAATATTTAATCAGTTACCAATTGAGACATCATTGAAATATTAACATCTTATTCCCACATTAAGACAAAATCACAGCCCGAGACATTATAAATCTTCTCCACATTACTTCATGTTCATATTTTGTACAATCAAATGGCCTTTCTTCATGCTAGACTTTTAAGCCTGTAAATCTAAGGTGCCTAGGGCAACTCTCCTACACAAGAATTTACCTACAGACAAGTTTTATGTCCAATTTTTATACTCTACTTAAAAAATAAAATCTGTAAATTGATCTTCCAATAAAAGAAAGTCATACTACATTTTCAATACCTATATGGATGTTTCTTTGAATTTCCACATTCTACATCTATTGAAATTCTTAATATCCATCTAACTTCCAAACCCACATGGCCACACTCACTTTCATTCTATATGGTGAAATTAGACCAAAACATTCCACATCAATAAGGAGAAACCAACAGAAGAAAATGACATCAAATAACTAAAAAGAGGAACCATGTTCTCCAATAATAACATAGCTTCCGAATTAATGTAGATGGAGCAGCGAGGGGAAAACCGGGGCTAGTTGGAATAGGCGGCGTGCTTAGGAATCATAGGGGGAAAACATTTATTACGTTCAATGAGTTGGTGGGAGTCAAGGATTCAAACAAGGTGGAAATCCTAAGTATTAAGAGAGTTTTGGCCATTTGGAAAGTTCATGAGCAAGGTAAACTTGTTATTGAAGGGGATTCGGCAAATGTTTTCAAATGGGGGTCAAGGCGTCGTCCATGGAGAATGGTCAATTTGGTAAGGGAAGTAAGAGAATTGGCTGCGGGGATGGGCATACCTTTTGTTAAGATCGGCCGGTCAGCTAATGGAGTGGCATACTACGTTTTACCTTCAGTGGGGGTGACCTTGAACTGAGATTACCCTTATCATGTTTGGTAATTGCAGTGGTAAATTAAAAGTTTACCCTAAAAGTAAAAAATCTTATTTGGTAACTACAAATAAGGGTAACCTGATATATTAATATTTTTTGAGAAATTTTATAAAACATAATATTAAATAATATTCATGAAGTAAATCCTAATAATATAACTTATAATAATATTATCCATTTTTTATAAATTATTTTTTCATAATTATAATTTAAAATGAACACTTGCATTCTAACATTAAATAAATAAATAAATAATTTATTTGATATTATTAGTTTAAATCCCAATAAATGAATAAAAAATATCAACATATCTCTTCATAAAAATTTATAATTTTTATTTTTTATTTATATGAATTTAATAAAAATATTAATTTTCATAAAATTGTTAATATGTCAAGTTACCCTGCTTACAGTTACCCCTACTCCCGGGTAACCCCCGTAAAATTTACCCCGCATCCAAATGCATCACGTTGAAAATATTAACACATTTTTAAAATAAACTTCCGACATAATAAATTGCTAATTAGCCCAAAAGAGATTATCATGAATTTCAAACTCTTTCAGAGTTTCGTATCGAAATTTGGACAGAATCACCCCTTTAAAATAGGATTTGACAATTATGTTTCAAAAAAATTAATTTTATTTTTTATACTATATGAATATAATAAAAATTATTAATTCTATAAAATTGTTAATATGTCATATTACCCCTGCTTACAGTTACCCCTACTCAAAGATAACATCGAGTAACCCCCGTAAAATTTACCCCTCATCCAAATGCATCATATTGAAAATGTTGACACATTTTTAAAATAAACTTCCAACAGAATAAATTGTTAATTACCCCGAAAGAGATTCCCATGAACTTCAAACTCTTTCGGAGTTTCGAGACCCTATCGAAATTTCGACAGAATCACCCCTTAAAAATAGGACATTTTGACAATTATATTTCATAAAATTTAATTTTTAATTTTTATATTATATAGATTTAATAAAAATTATTAATTCTTATAAAATTGTTAATATGTTAGATTACCGCTGCTTACAGTTACCCCTACTCAAGGGTAACCCACGTAAAATTTACCCCTCATCCAAATGCAACATGTTGAAAATGTTGACACATTTTTTAAAGAAACTTCCAACATAATAAATTGTTAATTACTCAGAAAGAGATTATCATAAACTTCAAACTCTTTCGGAGTTTCGAGACCTTATCGAAATTTCGAAGGATATTTTGACAATTATGTTTCATAAAATTTTATTTTTATTATTTATATTAGATAGATTTAATAAAAAATATTAATTCTCATAAAATTGTTAATATGTCAGTTTATCCCTACTCAATGGTAACCCCCGTAAAATTTACCCCTCATCCAAATGCATCATATTGAAAATGTTGACACATTTTTAAAATAAATTTCAAGCAGAATTAAATTGCTTATTACTTGAAATATATTATTTTTTTCGAAGATTTTAATTTTATAATAATATAAATAAGGAAAAGGGAAGGATATGTGCATACCCCAACCTCCAAAGGGGTATTCAAAAATGGGATGAGGGGTAAATTTTCAAATTTTTACCCTCACCCCCTTGTTACCAAACGCGGGTAACAAGGGGTAAAGGGGGGTTAGCCCCTCTTACCCCCCCCATCCAAATGCAGCCCAGATGTCCTAGTCCGAGATATGCACGGAGGATCAGTCTTGACATATATGAGCTGTAGGGAAAAATTTAAAAATTAATTACTCCCTAAATATTGTCTACATCATTAAAAATAATATTGGAAGTGTCAGCCATAGTTCTTGAGATCCACAATATTTTTTAATGTCCAAGAATTTGTCAGTTAGAAACATCCAGTGCTCGGCCAATGAAGTGGTGGATCAGGTAGCAAGAACAAGGATGGCTTCTTTTATTTTGTAATTTATTGCTTTTATTTGTTTGTTTCTTGCTTCTGTTTTTTCATAAAACAAAAGTTTTTTTATACTTTTCTCTCATAATCTAATTCTGATGTAGGATCATGCACATAAGACGATGTGCACGGGTCCAGCAATGAAAGGCCTCGTCTACAACAAGTCGAAGAAGACAACGATAACGTCAAGTTGCCCTTCTGCTCAATGGCAGGGCTGAGAGTAGACAAAGAGAAGATAATAAAATAAAATAGATTTTCTTATTTCATATTCACGAGAGTTGTGTTCTCTCAATCCATACATGGCTTTATATAAAAAAGAAAAAAATACTAAAGAAGGAAACTTAATCCTAAACTAATTAAAAAGAGTCCCAATTACAATAGGAAACTAACTAAAAGGATAAATTAAATTAAATTCAAATTCAAATGTAATTGCTAAATAAATAAAAAGTGAAGAGGGGTCCACACGTGATTGAAACATCCGTGTCCTACATCAGTCCCCCAGTCTTGAAAAGAACTCGTCCTCGAGTTGAAATCGAAAACAACTTTATCGTTGCCGAAGGAAGGGAGATTATTGCGATGAACCTGACATAGGTGGAGACAATCCCGAATAGACGAATGAGGGAGCTGGCAACAGTCAGAGCACAAACAACAAGAGTAAACCATCTTCGGAACGAATGAAGCAAAGACCACACACGGACTCAAGGTAGCACGAATCAATCCAATCGCAAAGGGGTCTTCAAGTTGAACTTCGAGTGTTGACACGGTCCTTATGGATGGGAAGGTTAGCACGAGGCGCCAAAGATAGGACAGAAGGCAGGCAGGATAATGTACAAATTACCACAAAGAGTTTTGCAGTATCTGTATCGTAATCTGTACTGGAAATGGGGTAGGGTCAGGTAATCAGCAGTGGCGATGGAGGTGGTACTGGTATCGGTAGCGGTGGAAGTGGCGGAGGTAGTCGTGTGAGAGGTTTAGGAGTCGAGTAGACTTGATGTCAAGGCGATTGTGGCTTACTGGAAGAAGGTGCAAGAACAAACTTGAGGCCTTCTTTCACAAAAGCATAAATGTTAGCTTTGCCTCGATGGATGGCGTCAACATCATCACAAAGTACCGTATCACAATATTTACCAATAGAGAAAGGAACCTTGCATTGAAAAGTAACCTGCTGACGACAATTATTTGTTACCCATCCAACAACATACAGTTGATGGTGTGGCTGAATAGGGAGAAGCAACTTATCAACCATGCTTTGGGAGACCAAATTTTCACTGCTACCACTGTCAATGATTAGAGAAAATAATTAGCCCTAAAATGTGCATGTGGTTTGAAAGAGATCATGGCGTTGAGGGGGGGTCTCGACATGAGGATTGAAGAACAATTTGGGAACAACCATAGATCAAGTAATATACTCATCAGCACTGTCGGCTTCCATGGGGTTCACGTCACACAACAGGTTGATGGATCGAGGGACAAGAAGGGGATTCAGTAGACACAAAAAATCGGGCGAGTTGAGTCGGTCAAATGGGAAATGGATCAATTGGTAAAAAGCACCAATGTTTGGTACGGCCAAAATGGGATGGTTAAGTTGAGATGGTGGAAGGCAGTGGAGGGCTTTAATGAAAAAGGGTCAAACGGTGGTCAATGGTGGATTGGGATGTAATATGAATAAAATAAGTGTTTATTGGCAGGAACGAGGCTTGGTAGAGAAGTGTAGGGCGTGGGCGTGCAATGGACTGTAGGCAAAAACGAAGAAAGGCGAATAATGGGATTGGTTATACAGAGAAGGGAGAATGCAAGCAGCAAGATTGGGGTGGAAGCAGCGAGATAGAAAGCTTGGGTCTTTTTTCATTTTTTTAAAGGGTGGGGCAAAGAAGAGGGAGGGGAGATGGGTTTAGGTTGCGGGCGAAAGATATGGCAGCAGAAGAGGCAGTAGAGAGTGAGGGAGAACAACAATAGAGAGAGGGTTCGGTTGGGACTTTTTTTAGTCTGTCATTTGGGTGGAACTAGAGGATCTGGGGCAGGCGATTGGGTTCAGAATGAGGAAGGCTTAAGAGACGATGGATCTGGCAGGCCCTGTGCTTGGAGGGTTGTTGAAAGGGGACAGTAGATGGAGATGCGCAGGCAAAGGCAGGTGCAGGATAGATCTATTTTTTTTTTCAATGGGATGATGGAGGGAAGATGAAGGGAATAGGGGCTGCAGATGTTGGTCACCAGGCAACTCGCGGCACACTAATGGATTCGAAATCTGGCCCCGATGCTCTGAAATCGAACGACGGTTGGCAAAACAACACTCCGAACAGGATCGTCTCTGTCAACACAGAGAGACTGCTCTGAATACCACTTGATGCGGGATCGATGCACATACGACGATGTGCATAGGTCCGGCAATGAAAGGCCACGTCTACAACAAGTCGAAGAAGAAAATCAGGTCGGACCCCGACTAGCTGCTTCTCAGTCAAGTCCTTTATCAAGTGGAATAATCAGGTGAACACACCTATCGTCAACCCAGATATTTGGTCATCCAAAGTGCCTCCCCATGCAATCCGTTTCCTTTGGACTACAGGAATGAATAAAATTTTGACCCAAGACAACTTACAGAAAACAGGAAGAATCATTGTTAGTGCTTGCCCGTTTTGTCTTCAAGCATCGAAAAGGACGAACCACCTCCTCATTCATTGCCCTTTCTCCTATGTTGTGTGGAATACTGTGCTGGAAAAGTTTGGAATTCATTGGGTTATGCCTGCTACAGTGGCTGAGCTTTCTTATTCTTGAAACATTGCTTTGGTCCCCCCAAAATATTCCACTTTATGGCACTTGGCATGTTTTGCCATTGTGTGGAGATTGTGGAAGGAACATAACAATAGAATTTTCAACAATTGTACCGAAACTTCTGATATTGTTTCCACTTGAGTCCTTGCTAAGTGTGCTTCTTGGGGCTTTTCGCTTGAAGAATTCAGGAATGTGTCCACGAATGACATCTTGCGTGTTTGGAAAGAATGTATTGATTTAGTCCAGGTGTTTATTTCATTCGGGCTTTTTGAGGTTGTACTTGGGCAGTGGTTAGTCTGTTTTTGTTTTTTTTTTGCTATTTTTGCTTTCTGTATTTGCATCTCTGGTGCCTTTTTTTCTTCTAATATTATTAAGCTTCTCCGAAATAAAAAAGGCCAAGTCAAAGAAGAAGACGATGACGTCGAGTTTCCCATCTGCTCAACGGCAGGTCTGGGAGTAGAGAGAGAGAAGATAACAAAATAAAATTGATTTTCTTATTTCATATTCACGAGAGTTGTGTTCTCTCGATCCATACATGGCTTTCCATAAAAAGAAAAAACACCACTAAAGAAGGAAATCCAATCCTAAACTAATTAAAAAGAGTCCTAATTACATTAGGAAACTAACTAAAAGGATAAATTAAATTAAATTCAAATTCAAATGAAGTTGCTAAATAAAATAAAAATATAAGTAAAATGTGAAGTGGGGTCCACGCATGATTGGCACATCCGTTTCCTACATCAAGTTCTCATCTAATCTTTCTTTAAAAAAATTATGCAGTCCTAGGGTCTCTCCCAAGACTACAACTCAAAGATCTAGAATTTTTAAACAAATACTTATCCAAATTAATCAAACCAGCCACTGTAAAAGAGGATTAAGCAATTGGAAAAGGCGTGAGATTATATACCAGAATGAATCTCACGAAAAACTAGAGAAGATGGATGGCCTTTTCAAAATGCCTTACAATCTTCCCTTATCACACCTCCTTCTAAGACTTCACTAAGCCTTGGCGTGTGCACAACCAACAGTTAGTAAACCGAATTCAAAACAACACCCGAAAGCCCCCCAATCGGTGGCTTCATTCTTAATTTATAAATTAAAAAATTACAACTTCTCAACCACATGCCATACATACCATGATTAAATTTCACTAGAAACAACAAATAATATAAGAAATAAAATATTGGGGATTATTTCAAAATCTATTTACTGAAGTAAAAAGGCACAACATAAGTAGTAAATCTCAAGAAATGTGATAGAGATATGTGAATCTTAGAGCTTTCACATTGAAACCTAAATTGACATTTAGGTTTGAATTTGCTAATGGGCCTTCTATTGGAACCTTGGGCCCAAATCCTTTATCGGGTAGAAATGGATCCAAACACTGCAGATGTGCCAATTTGATTTTGTTAAGCCAATCAATATATTTATACCTTCGGATACATAAAAAATTCTAAGAAGTGCTATAGTGAAAATATGACCTTTCATTTGCAAAAATATGTTTTGAATAAAGAGTTAAGTGACCAATGAAAATTTGTGACCCTTTCAGGCAACCGTTACCCTTAAAAAAGGTGTTCATCGAGAGATACCAAGTTGAACCCAAGTTTTGACATAATTTTTTCCTATTCTTGTCATATTTTTTGCTGTATTTTATTTTTGAAATTAATTTTCTTGCATTCTTTTGGGTGATTATAGGCAGCATTCAATGCTGCATTTTGGTATAACAAAATGCTAAAGAGATTCAAGGTTAACCTGGGCCTCATTATCCAAGGACAAACTAACCAGAAGCAATTGCAACTGAATCAGTGTGTGGTGAGAGTGTTTTTTACCTTAATGACAATTACAATCTATGACTCAGCAATCATGTTTTCCACATTCAATTTCGGCACAAACATGTGTGAGATGATAATCTACAAGTTCAGATCATGCATGGACACCCATAAGGATAACTAAATCCAAAGGTTGCAATTCACGCAAGGCAAGATCTTGCAAAGGAAATAGGCCAACCAAAAAGGATTTTCTTATAAATTAAAAAAAAGCTAATAAGATGTTGGGTTAACAAAATTTTCTCTTCTAGGTAAGACCGATCAACCAACAACATTGGCCACAATAATCTCAAATATCATAAAGTATTTCTTGAAATCTAGCAGGGGGCGAGATCATGTTTGGGCCACGATGTAGTGTTAGATTAGCAAGTTCTCATAAGATATGGTATTGATGATACATCCTCATACCTAAAAAAAATGGATCAGTTTAATTGATTACAGCACCTAAAAGTGGAGGCATGGAGATATTTGACAGCAAAGGAAACTTCAGCTTGAGGCAACAGTGAGAGTAGAGAAATCTCTGGCCTAGTGGTGTAAGCACAATGCCTAATCATAAATATCTCTTTTTCATCTCGTGTTTTTTTACCTCCATTTGACTGTATGTTTATATTACTTTTTACTACGAAAGGGTATGAAACTTTGCTAAGTGAACACTCAAAATTCCTGAACCACATTCATAGTTGACTTACGGATTTCTGACATCTTTAGTTTTGAAGGTGAACCTGTACACCATCAAGGCATTCCATCTGTAGAGAGAAACATGATTTCTTAATAATACATGTACTGCCTGGGTTTTCTTTGACTGGCCAACATAAATTTTCACTAATTTACACAATGTACACCCTTCCAATGAATTTCTTCCAGGTTATTTTTTTCAGAGTCTAGACATCAGAAAAGATGTAGAAAACCCATATACTACTACACATTTCATTAGTTTTTATTTTTTGGAAATGGTTCTTATATTAATAGAAAAAGAGAACCAGAAGTGCAATACACATTACATTAGTTAAACAAGTTAAATGCATATTGACCAAATTTCTTTCAGAATTTGCATCTACTAGATTTCCACCAACTCTTAGATGAATCATATAGAATTATGTTTTAGCGACTTGCATGTCCAACAATGCAAATCAAACCAGTTCCACACAGGTTAGAGAATCTCTCCTCGAAAGAGGACATGAGTTCAATTTGTGTCACAAACTCAAAAATATACAAACCAAAAAATAATCACAAACTCACACTATAGAAACCAAAAAATAAAGTACAAAAAATTCTTCTTTTTGAATATCTCCAATGGTCATTGAAAGTAGAAAATTCTAAGAAAATATCTCATATCATGTTCTGTTAGTTTTATCAAACAAATCTTCTATCATATGACCAAGCTAATAAAGAGAAAAGGACAAAAAATACACAAGGATGAACATGAATCCTAATAAAATTTTAGACCAACATCACCCAGTCATTAGAAACAAGTACAAAATCCATATCTTACTCCACTTACAAAGTTCAACCATATAAACCAAATGTAAATACTAAGTAGGGATACCAAATGCAACCAACTTGCGTCATAGACATTAGAAAGAAAGGATAGACATTAAATATATTGTAGATATACAACATGGCATAGATGAATTATACCTCATCAACACCAGGTAAGTTCAGACCAAGTTTTGCAGCTTGTTGGGGTGTACTAGCCAAGTAAACAGAAGCCCAATGCTTGCCGCCAAATGAAGTGTCATCTTGTGATACCCTCCGCAATTGTATAAGTTCATTAAATGAGCTCCAATCTTTCTCTAAATTTTGTTTCTGTGAGTCACTGTTGTCCTCGGTGACAAGTTTTCTTCCCAGAAAACCACTAGCACCCTCCTCTAACAATCTACCATGTTGTCTGATCCCATAACAAGTGAACAAACTGAGCCTCACCTCAACCGTTGGAAAATGACAAAAACCAATACAATTTGCTAAACCATACCTCCTTACAGGCCGACAGGATTGCAGATATTTTTCAGCATCTGTGACTGATTCTGTAATTTCACTAGTTACCTGAGATCCTACCCAGTGTGTTCTTTTCTTCCAAGCTTCAGTACAGCAACCATTAGGCGCCTGACTTTCAATCAATTTATAGAGTCTAGGAAGCTCAATTCCAGCTCCATCAAGTTGTTCCTGTGCATTAAAGCACGCAAAAGTGAACCACAAGTAAAACCCCTTTCTTTGAAAGGGTACCAGGATATAAAATCTAGATTTTTATGATACCTCCATTCTTTAAAAAAAAAGTCATTTTATTATTTTTAAAATGATGGGACATAAAACAACTCAATAGAAGGAAAAGGGAGAACATAGAAATTCCAAAACAAAACTAGTACTTAGGTCTTTTAAATGGTAACTACAACTTCGTCTCCAAAGGGGAAAATATCATTCCTTCACTTTCTCGATATACTTTTGTACAGAAGAGATCATCCAACGTTTCCATGACTAATTGCAGTGATGTACCACTGGTTATTCTATCGAGACACTGAAATAGACATCTAAGGCACGGTTGCGAAGGTTAAGCATTGGGTGTTTTAGCACTCATAAACAATTAGCCTTCTAGCAGCTCAAAGGAAATTCAGCACTACTGTCAAAAAGCTTCATCAAAATTGCAGAGTGCCATGAGATACATTTTCTCTCATTAATTGCACAGCACTTGACAAGCTGTTTGTTCATACAAATCATTAAATTCAAAGGAAGCAAATGAGACAGCAGAATTGGACACGAGTCATTCATACTGGTCACTGACTTCAGGGGAAGCAAATGACACACCATAATAACTTTCCAGGACTAAAATGTGCAGCATCTGACAACATGGATCCAGGAAGTACCTGTAAGTCCGCGCTAGACCAATGCACGGGTCCCTTTATAGGTTTATACTTATTTATGAATGATTTAAACACAAATAACGTGCAGCGGAAATAAACTATTGAGTGTGCAAATAATAAATAAATCAAATCATAAACCAATCAACCATACATGCACAACGATTTATAGTAGTTCGGTTCACCTAAACCTACATCCACTCTTGGACTTACCCAACCTAGGGCTATCCGAAATGCATTATGAAATGGTAGACCACACTAACATTACACGCCTAGTTTTGAAAGGTTTGACCACCGATAATGATGCTACAAGATTTCCGTAGATGATCATCTCTTAATCACATTCATTTAAAGCTAAGATAGCTTTGAAATTACCATTAACAATCGCTGAAGTGATTAGAGGAGATTGAAGGAGGTTTAGGATGATTTGCAAAGGTAGGAACCCCTTCTAAGAGTCTAGGATAGATTAGAATTAATCTCACTTAAATAGGCTTTTCTGTGCTTAGATAAATTAGTCGTATTTATAGATTCACTGTTCATAACGGCTAGTCCTTGAGGCCGAGTACTATAGCTCAAGGGCTCAAGGAGCCTACAATGGCTAGTACAACGAAGCCAACGGATAGTCTTATTGTCATAAAATCTGCTCTCAGCCTCGAGGAGATTGTCGACGCCTCGGGCACTATTCACTCAGCAAATGCTACAGTGCTCGAGGTCTCGAAGGTACAGTGTTTGAGGCCTCAGGACACTATTCACTCAGCACCCACTTCACTAAAACAGCCATAATTTGAGCTCACGAACTCGGATTTGAGTGATCTTGGACTTTTCGGAAAGCTCATTTAATGCTCTATCCAATAATAAAGATTTAACTGATGCTTGATCACATTTGATAGACGCAAGAGCTAGTCCAAGACGGGGAAGATTTCATCAAACCTAAGAGTCCTATAAGTTATACCAATTTTAAACTATGGATTCTAAGGTTTAATCCCAAGGGTAAGTGCAAGTCTTCCTAGGTCCCTTTTGCATTCTATTCCACAATCTTCTAGCCTAGAGGTGTTTGGGTTCAACCTATAGTCCACTAAGGTCCATTTTACCTGGATTGTTGCCAAACACATGATGAGATGCCCATAGCTTGCTTTTTGGATCTTGATTCTTCAATCTTCATTCTACCAAGGCAAGGTTCGACTTAGTCACGGAATTGACATTATAGGGACACGGTCAAACTGGGGCACTAACAGTACCAAGCCTAATAGTGGAGAGAGTGAAAAAAGATGCAGCAATTAACCAACAATTTGGCAGCCTACATCCGTACAGTAGGAAAATAGTGTACATTGACTAGTAGTTAAGGCAGTTACCAGCATCTTACAAAGCAGCAGTTTCTGTCATCTCTTATGGTCCTTGCCAGTACATTTGTTTGTTACAGACTCTTTTAGTTAATACATGTATAACTAATGCTCTTCCCTTTCAGTAATATTAGTTTATGTTCTACCAAAAAATCTCACTATCCCTTCTGCTAAAATGAACTTGGACGTAATAAAAGTTCCTGTCATCTGGGACCAGCACACCATTATGTTGAGTGTTACCAAGCACTTTAGCTACAATGGAATTAGACCTTGCTAGGTGTCTTAAGTTAAACCGATCCCCAAACCCCAGTGTGCAGGGTATTACCACGTGGACCCTTATGTGGGGCACACTTTAGATATGGTGATGTATCCAAGTAAGCCCCACATAGGGTTGGACACAGCAACATGTGCAAGGGATCATTCTTCTCAAGTTAAAGCTTCAGTAGAGATTCCATTGGAAAGATAAGTTCAATCAGAACAAGCACAGTATTTAGAAACACGAACAATGAGGTGAGATAAGCATCATCAGGCTTTCTTCTCCTGGTGATGACGACTCAAGTGATATAAGCTGCAGGTCTTGATGACAGTGGCTAGTCACAAGTCATCTTAAGCATACTAAGAACCAAGACTATAATAATCAGCTTGCCAGTCAACGCAGTGATGTTAGATAGCAACCATTTAGTTTCTACTTTAAATATCCCAGTTCCTCTTGTTACTTTAAACTGTAGCAAGTTTCTCCTTGGTGCAGTTTTTCACCCCGCCTTTTTAACTGCCCTTTTCTTTAGATTTTTTTGGAGAAATTATCTTTTTCTTTATGTAGTAAATATTTTATTTAGAAATGAAAATAAAGTTATACAACTATAACAGCGAAAATGGTTCATTGAAACAACAGAGAGCAATATAAGGTATACAAACTGCACAAAGGCATCATATTCCCCAATACTAAATCAAATGTAAGATATTCCATATGGCTAGCGTATCTGCCCTCCTCAATAAGCTAAATTGATGGTATTATTATTGGCAAAGTATTAATAATGAAATGTTGACATATAATGTGACACCAGTGAGACTACAGTATCACCATCATCATCATCAAAGGCATTTTTTTTCCATCAATGTAGTGTTGGCCTTCATATTTGGATTTGGCGACCTGTTTGCATGAGCCAACTGCCTATATGACACCCATGGGACTTGAACCCACAACCTTCAGGCTGTAACAATAAACCCTTACCAATTGTGCTACAGGTTCTTGTAGACTACTGTCAGTCACTTAAAAAAAAACTTTATGATCCAGATGTATTTGGGGAGAGAGGAAGAGAGGAGAGAAAGAAGAGGGGGGTGAAGATTTTATTAATATAAAAACAAATAGTCAAAATGGAATAAAGAAGCACACCAACAAAAGGGCACTCTCTGCCTCCAAGTCATCAAGAGCCGCTTCCCATTCTTCTTTGAATGTTTTCATCTCCATTGACACAGCCATTTCCAGCTATACAAGAAAACAACAGGGCATCAGAGACATGGAACTTATTGATGCACGAAAAAAGGCCACCAGCATGGATAGGAAAATAAGTGGCTGAAACTGACGTCTTCCCCTTGAAGATTCTGTGCCAACTCTGCCCTGACTTCACTTTCCACCCGTGCCAGTGACTCCTTTTCAAGTGATTCTTGAGCTTCTGCCGCCTAAAAATTAGAATGAAGCAGATAAAGGGAAAAAAGGAAAAGGCTCACTGCCCAAGAGATCAAAATGAATATAAAAAGGGCAAGGGAGAATGATACCTTGCTCTCTACTTCTAAAAACTCTGCAATTAGTTCTTCAATTTCTGCATCCGTTAGTGGTGCCTGCACAAAGCAACTCAGCATGTAAAAATTCGATTCCTAGCAAAAACATAGAGTGACGGGATAATCCCTTGTATTGTCTACCCCAAAATGAAAGGATGTGCATGATACACTCTGCAGGAAATGTGAGAGAGAGAGAGAGAGAATTAAAAGAAACATTTTCTTCTATTTAGTGGATATGTTCAGCAAACATTTGCAAAAGGGTGAAAACAAAATTATAAGATATGAAAGTAGCAGTTCAAACATTATTTAGTGTAAGGTTTTTTTTTTGGGAAACATCACCATTTTATTGAAGAATGAAAAAAGGATATGTTAGCCTAAAGGAGAATAGGGCTAGTCATGGGCCACATGTTTGCGACAAATGCACGGCACAACAAGGCATCCTACAAGACTAGCCATAGGCAAAAGATCAAAGATAACATTAGCATGGTGCCCCAAGGAGGTCGAGCTAGCTTAAACCCAACCTTCAGTAACCCACACTTGGACAAGGCTAGGGTTAGCATTTTAAGCCCAAGGGTTTCGTCCAAATTTGGAATTCTTGCCCAAATTGAGCTAAGGGCTTTAGTATTCCAACCAATAACTATCCCACATGCCCTATAACCAGGGGGGCAACTCAGGCAGGCTAAGTCAGGCCCTAAGTCAATTTGGGCTAGAGCCAACAGATGGCCTACACTCAAGCCGAGCCCATCCAGGCCTAGGTTATTTGAAGTTGGGCTCAAGTCCTAAAACTAAATAATAGCCCATATGGGCCTTTTGAGTTTTTGTCCCCTTAATCAATTTAGTTTTATATAAATTACTACCATTAGTCTAAAAACATTAAGCCGTAGTTGTTCATTGTTCATAAGATACAAGATTTTGATAGGATTTTGTCATCTAAATGAAAATTCATTTTCCAGGGAAGTGATATCGACACCGGCTTTTTTTATAATAATGAACATGTTATACCTTTCTACCAATTAGATGAGGACAAGTGGAACAAAATGACAAGCCCAGTGTTCCTTTGTGATACCCCATATGTTTGGGGAGCGTGTATGGGAGAGCTCTTTGCGCCAAAGAGGGCGTTGAAAGTCTCATACCGCCCATCAGAGAGTGAATGCCGTGGTTTATATGTGAGAGCACCTCTCCTTTCTAGCACATAGCAAGTAAAGCCGTGCGGGCTCCTGTGGGCCCAAAGTGGACAATATTGTGCTAGAGGAACGGGGCATTACAAATGATATCAGAGCACGAATCAACTCTCAGTTGTGGGTGTGTGGCAAGAGCCAGGACAGCTCTTGTTTAAGATGGGGTGGATTGTGATATCTCATATGTTTGAGGAGCGTGCATGGGAGAACTATTTGCACCAGAGAGGGCGTTGAAAATCACATACCGCCCATGGGAGAGTGCATGTCGTGGTTTATATGTGAGAACGCCTCTCCCTTCTAGCGCAAGGCAATTTGGGCTTACGTGTGGCACATGCGCTCAGAAGCAAAACCGTGCGGGCCCCTGTGAGCACAAAATGAACAATATTGTGCTAAAGGGACAAGGCGTTACATCCATGTTATAAAAAACCAGTGTCCCTATCACTTTCCCATTGTCCATCATACAAATCATTATTATAGCTACTACTTTCAAACCTGTATCACATCAATTAAGTTCAAAAGTTAATAATCAATCAACTTGTCATATAAAAGTTTTAAAAAAATCCAAAATTAAAACAATCAATAAATTTCAAGTTCTACAGCTCAATAGAACCAATTTCGCACAATAGGGTAATAGGTTTTGATGAGAGGAGAGGAGAAACGTACATGCTTAGGGTTGGGAAATGGGGAGCGACAAGAGGATTTATAAATGATTAGGGTTAAACTCAAGATGAATGGATAGGATTTGTTGTTTTTCAACAGAGGGATCATTAATAAAGAGGTGAAATATACTTTCACACTAGTTCCTAAAGAGATGGTCCAAATGACCTATCACATTATAGGCCCATTAGTCTTATAGGATGCATTCATAAGGTGGTGGCCAAAATACTTGCCAACATACCAAGGAAAGTTCTCCCAAGCATTATCAGTGAGATTCAGGGTGCTTTTTTAAGTGATAGACAGATACTAGATGGGGTCTTGGTAGCCAATGAAATAGAACATGCAAAAAAAGAGATTAAAGGAGTAAAGGATATTACTGGTGAAGATAGACATGGAGAAAGCTAACAATCATGCAACTTGGGCCTTCATTGATTATTTTCTATAGAGGATGGCTTTGGCAGCAAATAGAGAAGGTAGATAAAAGCCTGCATTCAGGATGCGTCATACTTACTCTTGGTAAATGGTTCCCATGCTCCCCTATTAGTGCTTCACAAGATTAAGGCAGGGAGAACCTCTATCCCCTTTATTATTTACTATGGTGGCAGAAGGTTTTAATGGAATTACAGTGAGAGCCAAAACTTCTTGTAGAAAAAGAGAATAAAGAAAAGAGATTGGAGAAGAAAATCTCTGAATATTGTATGTATGTGTATCTTTACATTGAATAGTTATATGTATATATAGAAGAATGAGAGTTAATCTAGGGATCTATATTAGGAAAAGAATAAAACAATGTTTATCTACAATCAATTACAAACTAATGAGATTTTGGTCGACTCTGTTCAGACGTGGGTCCCATAACACCATATGTGCCCTGATGTGGGTCACACAACACTCCCCCTCAAGCTGGTTCGAAGATGTCGAGTAAACCAGCTTGCTAACAACCGAATCGAGTTGTGTTCGGGGAATGGACTTTGTGAAAAATTTTGCCAGCGGATCTTTAGACTTCAGATATGGAGTAAAAAGTCGCCCTTCGGAAATATGCTGATGAAGAAAGTGGCAATCAACTTCAATGTGCTTAGTTCGCTCATGGAAGACTAGATTTGAGGCAATGTTGATAGTTGCCTGATTGTCACAGAACATGACGAGTGGATCGACAAGAGCAAAGCCCAATTTAGTAAGGAACTGTCGAAACCACAGCAATTCAGAAGCAGTATTGGCCATGGCACGATATTCGGCCTCAGCACTGGAACGAGCAACAACTGACTGCTTCTTGGTTCACCAGGCAACTAAATGGAAGCCCAAGAAAACACAATAGTTTGAAATAGAGCAGCGATCATCCGGAGACCTCAAGAGTTGTTGGCTATGAAGATTGGGACCTCAAGAGTTGTTGGGTTCCAGTCACCTGCATCCCTATTCATGTTTGGTTTCCAAAATCTATACGGGCTATTGGGGAGTTCCTTGGCAACGTTATCGAAGTCGACTGTAGCACTGTTGATGGTAGCGATTTTCGGTTTGCATGATTCTGTGTCTCATGAAATCTCGAACATCTTAAAGCGATCCCTTTCAAAGTAGGTGGTCATTGGTTGAATCTAGGAGTTGACATCGAAGAAGGCTCGAGTTGTCTGGGACCAAAGCTACCTTCTTTGCCTGCTCCGGTGGTCTCCGACGATGTCCCCTCTGCTTATCAGCCTCCAGCGACAAGATCGGTTGTTGTTGTCGGTCAAAGGCCCTCCAATCTTCCCGCCACGTGGCGCAAACCCTCTCACCCCTTCCCTGAGAAGCTACCTATCACCGGGCCAGTGTCTGAAAAGTAACCTTCCCCACTGACTTCACCTCTAGGGCACGTTTCCTCGATGTCGACTCCAAATCTGTCCGCTACCCACCTCCCATACGATATTGCACGCCCACCCAGGAACCTCAACCAATCCCTCTCTCACCCCCTGCTTCAGACGATGGCAGTGGGGCTGTTTTTCACTAGATTGGTAAACCAACAGAAATCCCTTTTTTCGATAACCCTTACCCTCTCCCTTTATACCTAGCTTCTAGCTTCCCTATGCCTTCTCTTTGTGCATGTGGGTTGGTTTGGGTTCTTACTGTGGGTCGAGTTCTGCTCAAGTTGAGTTGGACTCAAGCAACCAGACCTAGGTCCAGGCCCAACTCAATAACCCAAAGACTCGGGCCCAAACAAACATCTGAAAGCCCCAGGCCCAACCCATTAACTCAAAGCCCCCAACCCAACCCCTCAACCCTAAGCCCCCAGCCCAACCCAATAACCCAAAGCTTAGACCAACTCCTATTTCGCACTATCTAGAACCAAGCTCTTTCTCCCCTCGCCCAGAAGGTGAATCGCTTAGCCCAATCACCCTTGCCCTTCTCCTTTCTCCAACGAACTTCCCCTGCTGGCGCGATCATGGATCAGCACTCTGTTCCGTCAGCTTCCCATCTCCTGCAACAGCCTCTCAATCTCGATACTACCATCAACATGTTTGCTTCCCAGGTCAAGCAAGGGTCTTTCCCTCGTCGCCACTCAAGTCCCCTTTGCCAGCAACCTTTGCCTTCCCGCCACCATCTTCGATGTCGTCCCCTACTTTGGCCTCTCCTGTCACAACCTCTCAGTCTTTTAGCCTTTGCCAATGCTCCCTTTGAAGCATGCTCCAATTTCCATCCTGAGTAAGAGCAGATATCTATCATTGGGACTTGCTTCTGCTACATCCCTGGGTGATGGTTTCTCCTTGAGAGCCAGAGCCTTGTTGTTGCCTGAGACTTCTTTGAAGGGCCAGCGTTAAGTGTCTGGGGAGTTGCCTAGCCGCCTCCTCCCGGCAATCCAACTCCAGAGGAGGTCTTTTCTCCTTCCTTAGCCCAGCTTACCCACTCACAAGAACTTCGGGATCAATCACAGGGCAGTCTGAAGGAAAAACTGGAAGCTGATATCCAACAGTGCAATGAGAGACCTTTTACTGTCAATTCAGGCTCAGTAGTGGGAGATCATAAAGGTCAACTATCCCCTAACTGAATTAATGACAGAATGTTGATGGTCGGCTGGAAACTTGGGCTCATCTCGGATGGTCAGGAAGATAAACTTCTATCCTATCTTGTTGCAATCAAGAATCTACCTCCTTTAAATTCCAAAAGAAAAGATAAAACTGCTCGAGAACTCAGCCGACTCAGCTCCTCCATCACTTACAGGTGCCAGAAGAAAGGTGTTGTGGGTGATGACTCAGAAGCAGTCACCACCATCCTGATCAGCCTTTCAGTTTCCCCATGAAGATCCTTTTATGGAATGTTACAGGTCTTGGGGACCCAGGCAAGAGAGCTACACTGAAGAATTTCATCAAACCAATTAAACCTGCCATCATTTGCTTCCAGGAGTCTAAACTGGAAGACTTGTCAGATATGATAATCTGGTCTTGTGGTGGTGGTTATTGGCTTCATTGGGTAGCAAAATCGTCCATTGGCACATCCAGGGGCATCATCATTTGTTGGGATTCCAATTTCTTCATCAAGGTGGATTCGTTCATTGGTGAGTATTCACTTTCAGTTCTTCCAAGATTGTATCTCTGGAATGACGTGGACATAAACCTCTGTCTATGGGCCGTGTGATGAGTCTAGAAAGGTTGGCTTTCTTGTTGAGCTTGAATCTCTTAGTAGTTGGTGGAGCAATCGATGGTGCATTTGTGTGGACTTCAATCTCATTAGATTTCCTCATGAGAAGGCCGGGGCAACATGGTTCACTCCCATTATGAGTCGTTTCTCTAACTGCATTTCCTCTCCTAGCCTTGTGGACCTTCCCCTCTCTAGGGCAGAATTTACTTCGTCCAATGGCCAAGAGAGGCCTATCCTCTCCCAGATTGACAAGTTTCTTGTATCGACTAAGTGGATGGATTTGTTCGCTGACTCTCACATATCTGTTTTATGACTTATGTTTCATTTGAAAGAACTATGTTGAATTTGAGTTTTTGAGACATTACATGCTTTCTTGGATGACTGTGGTAACTATGAGTTGGATTGTTAATGTTGTGGTGTCTTGGGTTGTAATTATTATGCTATGGTTGTCGTGAATGGTTTTGTGGTTGATTAGGGAGGTAGGTTGCCCCTTTTCAAAAAAAAAATCTACCCGAGATATCGTTTGGGACCTATCGAGAGTTATTTCGAAGATAACGCACCATAGCGGGTTGGGTCGTTACAGCATTCAAAAGCCCAACCTTGATAAAATATAAACCAAATCTATTCTTAAAAGGATTACTCCTCTTGTGCATCTTGCGACTTATCATAACCTTTTTTAAAAAAATTATGAATCATAACCTATTTACTAGTACTAGTTATTACCCAATACAATGTAGAACAGCCTGCAACTAGGCAGGGGGCGGAAGACTTGTAACTGAGATAAGCTTGGGATAAAGCCTAAGGCAACGACAGCAGGATATCTCCTCTGGGATTAAGCCCAGAATCAGCGATGGCCGGAACAAAACAAGCAATGAAGGTAAGGTTTGCAACTCGGCAGAGATGATAGAGGAAAATAAGATAGTAAATCTATATCAATTCATATATTCCAAAAGAGGTGAGTCCCTCTCTTACATGCATTATATTTATAAGAAAAAAATAAGAAATCAAAATAGAAAAGGACTCCTAAATCAAAATAGAAAAGGACTCCTAAATCAAAATAGAAAAGGACTCCTAAATCAAATAGGAAAAGGACTCCTAAATCAAATAGAAAAGGACTCCTAAATCAAATAGGAAACTAACTAAAGTTGGACTGCTAAGATCCCAAACGAAAATAACAAATCCTACTTGCTAATTAAGAAATAAATAAAAATAAATAGAAGTGAAATCTGTGTGTTGCATCTTCCGTGTCCTACATCACAATAGCTAGTAGGAGCATCTTTCTTTTTCATTTTTTACGCATATCGTTCTATATCAAAGCTAAGACCTAACTTATATCTGTTGTATTTTGGCTTCTTGCCAACAAAGTTTTTGCACTATGTAACAAAATAGAACGTAGCCCATGGATCATATGTGGCCAACAATTGTATCTTTTATTTTTTTGGCAAAATAACAGTTGATCATGATTTAATACTCTAATCATCTAATTTAGCATCTCCAAATTAAGTGTTTAAATGTGATGGCCATATGAAATCAAAGCTTAAATATCACTGGTCAGCATCAATTTCTTTTTTTTAAAAATCAACATAAATTCTTTTTGTCCAAAAGATGCAGTATAGATGTTGATTAGTAGCATCTCCCATGTGATATTTTTTAAGTAGTATGAAGATTCTCCAAATAGTACTTGATCATTCCTTAATAATAAGCACATCCATCTCTCAAGCCTTGTCTCTTGAGATGGGTAGCACAATAATGCAGAACCAGCCTGCAACTTGGCAGGAAGAAGAATAAAGATAGAAAAGATAGGAAAAAGGCTATGCCTTCATAATTTTCATTGAATATCCATTGAGAGTTGTTTTTCTCAACCCATTACGTAGCTTTATATAAAATAAAAAATCCCACACAAACTAGGAAACTTCCTAATTAATCCAAAACGAAAATAACAACTTGCTAATGAAAAAAATTAAATAAATAAGTAAATAAAATAAATAGAAGTGGATCCACGTAGGATTAGTGCCTTCGTGTGTCCTACATCAGTCCCCCGGTCTTGAAAAGAACTCGTCCTCGAGTTGAAATCGGCAAAAGAACAACGGTCGCAAGACACCAAACAGAGATGAAGACCAATGCCGAAGAGTCAAATGATGAAGCTTGAAACTGCACAATCTTCAATGCACGGACGATGAGAGCTTTCCTCCTGTGGAAGGATAAAACCAAGGACCACAAACAGGCGCAAACATGGACGAACCAAGCTGATCGTGAAGGGGTCTTCATATGGCACTGGAGTGATGACATGGTCTTGAGGGTATATAGGATGAGGCACCAAAGAGATGACAGGAGGCAGGCATGAAAAGGTACGAATAACAATAGATGAATTATTGGTATCCATATTAGGATCAGATTTGGGCATAGGACATAGTCGGGTAATTGGCGGCCGTGGTAGTGGAGATGGTGTAGGTAGTGGTGGTGGTGGTGGTGGTAGATCGACACTCGTCGGTTGCATCGACTCGGGCTATTACTTAAATGGTTCAATTGAAGCTACTTGTGTCGAAAAACATATATACTTCACACTTGTATATAGCTAAATAATCATATTACTTTTGATTATCTTAACCATCTCACACAAGACCTCCAATAAAAAGGTTAGAACAATCACTTTAAATTACTCAATCACCATATAAAGTTGAAACTTATGACATATTTTATCAAAATTAAAAATTCTCGATACAATATTCAAAATGCAAATAGGTGGGACTAAATGGGCCTCACAAGATGAGTTGGATTCTTACAAACTAGTATACACGTGTCCAATTTCTTTTGTATTGAACTTTTCAAGAAAGACTTTATCATACCCTTATGTATCCATTCCCAACTTTTTAGTGATTTTTTTTTTTCGTGGTGAAATTTTTAACAATATCTTTAAAGAGAAAACTAAATCATACTCGAAAGTTTTTTGTACCATACTTGTGTCATATGCCAAATTGCTAAACATACATATGACTTGAATACAAGTTTGAGTCATTTCAACAATAAGATTCCCATGCAAAACAATTTTAATCATTGTTCCAAATGCATTACAAACATCAAAAGATGAGAAAAATAATAAAGTGATTAAGGAGAGACCCAAGACATTTAATGGAGGATAAAAGAGTTAGAGATAGAACAATAGATAAATAGGAGATATGTAAGGTAGATAGATAGACATGGTGAGATACAGACATAGATAGAGAGAGAGAGAGAGAGAGACGTGGAATTAATCAAGCTAAGCTCAAGTGTTTACCTATGGGCTTAGGCCCACATAGGACAAAGATATCGATAGAGAGAGACAGACAGAGAGAGATTTAGACGTGGGATTAATCAAGCTAAGCTCAAGCATTTACCGATGGGCTTTGGCCCACATAGGACAAAGCCTTCTTAGACTAAGTAGGCTATGCTAGATTGAGCTAAACTTTAAAAGGCTGAGCTTAGAAATGACTTGGCTTGGCCCCTTTGCAACACTACCTAAGCATTTAATATTTTTTGTTTTTGAAAAGTCCTAAGCATTTAATATTTTTGTAATAGAATCATCTATTTTTTTCCTTTTTATTCTTAAAAATAAAATCAGCATAAAATAGGAGCTAGTAGGACAGGTACCATGACAGTTTAGGACCAGGCCCTATAGGTTTTTGGTTTGTCCCCACGGCCCTTACTACAAAACAGCAAACAAATAGAAACCACGGACAAAATAAGACTTCCACTCGATATCTTTTCTTTTCTCTCCTCCATCATATAAGCATGCTTCCATCAACTTGAGTCATCAGGCAACAGATACTCAAAATCAAACACTTCCATAATTTCTTGCGTGAGTCTTGCCAACTTGTGGGCCACTTCACTGGTTTCACATGGGCAGAGGAAAGCTCTATATGTTAAGCTGCTCTAGGAGATCAGTAAAAATTCCCCAGTTGTTAGCCTCCCAACCTAGGTTGTCCCTGTTCTTGAGAATGTCAAGAAGAGTTTTTGTATCACTTTCCAAATGTCCTGATTAAATACCTTCCTAGGTGCATGTCTGAATTCACAAGAACAGAGTCTTGATTGCGACATGCAAAGGGGACATTCCCTCAATTGGCACCACCTTTAGATTTTCTGATTGAAAGTGACCTTAAAGGCCAATGACAGAGTGACACGTATCCCTAGTATGTCCTAGAGGGGGGGTGAATAGGACTATCAACCTCTAATTGCGGAAGCACTAAACTAATTGGTCATTTTCTATCTAAGTTGGTTAAACTGTATTAACCGATTAAACACTAACCAACAAATCCAATAGAAACACAAAACCAATTTTATCTTTAATAAGTAAGGTTGACAAAATGCGAAAGCTTACAAGTTATCAGAGTATAACATAGCTATAATCAATATCACAAAGTAATAATCTGATTGCATGTGATAATGATATCCAATTATTTGTTCCACAACAATGTAATCAAGATATCAACGTTTATATACAATGATATTGATTTGATGTTGATCACTTGACAAATCCAGAAGATTTGTGATACTAACTCCTCAAGCACATTTCTGGATATCAAGATGAATATCCAACAAAATGAATATTCACAGTCAAGAACACTTGTATTTGGATGTCTGAATCACCCTGTTCAGAACTCCGAACCGAAATGAATATTCAATTTGTTTGTCAGATGATCAACAATGCATGCACAATATTTTCACAAGTTATTCAGCAAGCATGCAATGATAATGATGATCAAGCATAAAGAAAAATAAACAAGCAATCAAACCACAAGCAAGATCACCACAACACAAGATTTATAGTGGTTCGGTCCCCGTGACCTACGTCCACTTGCAGACTCTCCCAACCTTGGGATATCTAACTAACTCCACTGATCAATTAGAATTGACCCACCTCGGCCTACAGACTTGACTCACTCCAAGTCCTCACCAAACAACTCACCTAAGTTGCTATCTCACTTTGACTCACCTGAGTCACACCACAATAGACTCTACCCGAGTCTCACCAAACTTGACTCTACCCGAGTCACCACAAGACTCTATCCAAGTCTCACCACAAAATACTCACTGACTTTATCGATGCAAATGCACCAATCACAGTCCGATCAGTGTTCAGCCAACACTTCCTCCACAGCCGCACGTCCTTGTTACAGGTGATATACCGATCACAAGAACTCAACCAAGGAACGAGGAAGGGTTCTCTAGATCTAGCAATCTCTCTAGTGTCCCTAGATCTCTCTCACTGACATCCAATCACTTAAACAAGTAGAGCCTCACACGCTCTTTCTGATCTATAAAGATTGAAGTGATGGATCACTCAAGACTATCAAATGATTCTACAATCAATCACGATGCATATAGTCTCTCTTTTTCACAATCTCAATACACCGCAGTTTTCCAGAATGCTCATTTCAAATATCAGTATCAATGGCCTCTTAAAAATGTCACACAAGTTGGGTATTTATAGATTTAAAAACTCGTCGGTTCAGATTGTTGAACTCCCCAGTTCGATCCTCTGAACTAGCAGTCACAGCTCATAGTCAACATTGTGCCAACCAAGCAAATCTATTCAAATTTCCATCACATTTCACACGTGTTTCCAGCTCGTCGCACAGCTAGCAAGTGCTCCAACGACTAGCTTTCGCGAGCTTTTGGAAGTCCGAACATCACATTCGAAGTTCTAAATCCACAAGAGACCAAGTCCATAGGTTTGTCCACACTGCGTTCTATTCGGACGTCCGAATCAACCCATTCGGAACCCTGAACCGCAGATCATTTCAAGAATTCTGAACAACACCCTCAGAATTCAATGCACATTTTCACAAACCAAAACTATGGACTTCAACATTAGAATTCTCATATCCATCCACCAATATGAGTCAACATTCTAAGTCCAAACCTAACTTGGGATGAGTCCAGGGTCATCCTCATCCTAAGTCTATTAGGTCATGTTACCTGCCTTGGTTGGCCTTCCACGCATTATACTTGCATTTCTTCCTTTCCATAATTGCCAAAAAAAGAAAAGATAGCATTATCTTTTTCTCTTAAACGAGTTTTCCAAATCCATGAATTAATTTCTTCTTGATTTCTTGGGAGGAAGTTAAAATCAACAAAGCACTTCCAAGAATCTTTTGTACACTTACAATTAAATACAACAACAAATGAATTGTATCCTCCTCCTCAACACCACAAAGCTGACATTTTGGATTAATAAAATATTGACCAACCTATTTTTCTACAAGTAACTTGTTTTAATTAGCTTCCATAGGAATTTAATCTTCTCAGGGCAATTTTTATTCCGAAACTTTTTCCATGGAAACAGTGACCAGATAGAATTTTTATTTAGACTTTTATATGCATGTTTAACTTTGCATTGACCATTTGTGTAGTCTCTCCAGCATCTTTTGTCTCCCTCACCAATGGCGAGCCTAGAAAAAAAAAATTGAAAGGTTGGCGAGCCTAGAATTTTTCTAGCAATGTAATCCTCCCAAATATGATTGATGAGACTACTATTCCATTAGGGCCTTCCATTCTGTTCCATTATCATTATGTGATCCACTATCCTCAAATCTTGTTTGCCTTTAGGATCGTTAACCTCCTTAAATTTCAATCTATGAAGATCTGCTACCCACTTATCCCCAAATGTTAATTTTCCTTCCCTATGACCAAGCTTGATTATCATGAACAATTTCTTTACAATTTAATATGTTTTTCCAAAGCTTTGAATCTCCCTTTCTAGTTCAGTTAAAATTTTAAAAATGAAAAAAAAAAAAACTTTCCCCTTTTTATATGCACCTCTCAATTATTTAACCCACCATAGATTTTACTAAAGTAAAATTCCATGTTAAGCTCACTATAGGCTTAATTCTAGATTTGCAAGCCTTCAATTCCTTAACCACCCTCATTTCTAGGATTTGTAATATACTCCAATTCGAATCCATAGAAGAGCCCTCATCTCTACTATTTCTTTGACCCCAAAGAGTTGACAAAGAGACCTGGGTGCAAAAGTTTCTCTCTCGAAGGGTTGAAACCCTCAATCAATGCTTACCAGTGGTACTGGAACCAACCAAGCCCCTATCCATGATGAGCTTTTGTACCCCTTTTGATAAAGGATTAGGGCTTCCATTGGTCAACATCACACCTTCCACTTGTTCACAAACACTAATTGATTCTCTCTACCCCCCCTCCCCCCTTCCCCTTTTCCAACCCACCTTCAAAGCCAATACTCCCATCTTTGTCATCCCTCATTCCACAGAAAGACACTTTGAATTTCATTTAATTATGTACATAATTTGCTTGCCATTTGACTAGCCATCATCCAATAATTGACCTCTAAGGTTGGAGTACATACTAGTATTATACTTTTGGAAGTCGGAACTCTAAAATTTGGGCTCCAATGAAATAGCCACGTAATATTCACTTAATATTGAAAGAAAATTGAAGAATTGCTCATATTGTCACTTTTAAGATATGTTGCATGTTAATCCATATATTATATTTTTGGGGGAACCACTTATTTAATTTATGATAGGAATCAATTTTCACAACATTCACTAGACTCATGACAGGGTTATCAATGCATGGTGGCAACACCTTCAACAAGGATAGAGCACTACACGAAGAAGAGTCTTATGGCTTTGGATAGCACCATGGTAAGAAAGCTATTTGGTGTTGATGTACAATTAATGTTTGGGAACATAAACAAAGGTTGGTTGACTAAATGGAGAAAAAAGAGTGAAAACTCAAAACATGCTATACGAGGGAACATGGTAATGGCATGAAAGGATGAGAGAATCTTCAAAATTAAGAGTTCATAGGGCACCCAAGCAAAGGCAAAACATCCTCTACAATTATCTATTGGTGAAAAACGGTTCCCTCTCATGTGTGTCATAAGAGTTAGCCATGAGATTTGACATGTTGATCTAAGGGAGAGTTCATTGGTACGTGCTTACGTAGCACACAGTACCACATGGATTGATTCAACCAAGGTTGTCAAAATCGAATCGTATCGTGAATCGGTCTAGGGGTGTGAACCGTGAATCATGAATCGTAAATCGTAGAATCGTAAGATTCATAACGTTTTGTTCAATTTCTCATAATATATAAAGTAAATATATAGTCAAGGACACATCCATTTATCATCCAAAGGAAATAATCAACCACAAAAAGACAAAAAAATAATAATATGAGATTTAAATATAAATACAATATTATGTAAATAATACAATATTACATAATACATAATAGTAAAATACAGACACAGTAAAATGATTACATTACAGTATACAGTTTTATATAATACAATCATTTTAATCATTTATGTAAATAATATAATATTATATAATAGTAAATGATCTGTGGAATAAATACAGTTATATAACTGTATGGTGTAAATTGTAAAATGATTACATTACACTATTATAGTTATATAATATTGTATTATACTATTATATATAATATCAATTTTATATTATATTGTTTTGTAAAGCAAGAAAGGGCTTAGTGGCATACTGTATACAATACTGTGCTATACTATTACAGATATTATAAATTTTATATAATATTATTTTGTAAAGCAAGAAAGGGCTATATGGTGTATGCTGTACACTGTACAGTCTTCGCCAGATTTAACTTAGGCAAAATGAAAGTAAAAAGGAAAGAAAAGACCGGTAACTTAAAGAGAATTCTTTATTAGTTTATTTCATTAAATATAATAGGTCTACCGATTATACATAGCCAAAACGAAAGTAAAAAAAGGGAGAAATGAAAAGAGAAATAAAAGAAAAAGTTAAGAGGGAAGAAGAAGAAGAGAAAAAGAATAGAAAAACGAAAAAAAGGAAGAAGAAGAAAAAGAGAAGAAAGGCAAATACAGACATACCTTGCACCTGAGAATGGGTTGCAAAGGAAAGCTTGGAGAAGCAGCAGCAACGAGCAAGGAGAAGCAGCAGCAACGAGAAGAGGGAGAGGAGAGCTAAAGAGTTTTCGTTTTGTGTAGCTCAAGAGATGGAAGAGGTGGGTAGGTAAAGGTCTTTTCTTTCCTTCGGTTCGAATGTCGAGAGGATTTTAATATTTTCATTTTTTCATTTTTTAAAAAAAAAAAAAAACACAATGGCATTTCCTTCATGTTTGCGATTCGTGCAACTCGAATCGCACGATTTGCGATTCTAGGAAAAAACGTATTTTTTTTACCGGTTCGAACCGTAACACCTTCCGATTCGACTCGTGAATCGCACGATTTCGACAACCTTGGATTCAACAGTGCCACAAAGGATGCCAAGGGTAGGATTGTGCCTCTCTTTTTTTGTCCATTAGACACAAGTCAAATGAGATTAGGGATATGGTTCCAGAAGGATTATGAGAACATCTAAAAAAAATGGACGAATATGTACAAGATGCACCTAGAGGGCATTTGAGATGAAAGACACCACAAGAATGCCAATGACAAAATAGCTACATACAATACTAATCAAAAGAAAAATCAACAATGGTAGAACTCCTCTAAATGCCATTCTTCACTAGAAAATATGCTAAACCATTCATGAGGAGACATCGAAGCAAGTCTTTAGATCCCTAATCTCTTCGAAGGTATCTCGAAACTAGGGGTGCAAGTTGGGTTGCGCGAACCTGAAAAATGGTACTTGGGTCCATTCGGGCCTAGGCCCAAGCCCATAACCATTTTCAGGCTCAAAAGTCATGACTCAAATTTAATTCAGACCAGTTTCGGGCCTAATGTCCTTAGAGCCTGACCTGACCCTAAAGGCCGACCCAAAGACCGAAATATAAAATAAACTCAAATTAAACCCAGCTCGTTATAGCATGGGTCGCATTTAGTCCATTTCCCCCTTATTTCTAAATTTTCGGTATATCCATATGAATTGAAAGTAGACTTGATTAGTTACAATTTGACCAAATTCTATCCCCAAACTCAATGTGTAATTGCGAATCCACTTGAGCTTAAGAGTCGACCATTAAGATCATGTAGTTACAAGTTGAGATTTGGGTTGAAATTTAGCCCATTTGTAGGTCAACAAGTCTACTTTCAATTTCTACGGTTATCTTCTTATGACAAATGAAAATTAAATAAAAAGGGGAAAAATCTTCAACTTTTTGACCTTGTATTATATATCGTATCATTGTAATTATATTATATGTAATACCCCAGAATTTTAAAATCATAAATCAATGTGGCTTTCCCTTGATGATGAGAAATGAATAGGACTAATACTATGTATTAAGTAAAACGAGGAAAGAAATAAGAAACTAAGATGTGAAATTAGAGGGATGATGGAGAAATTGAGTGAGATTTAAGAGGTGCCAAATTAAGTGGGAATTGAATTAAATAATTTTGAAAATGGAGTGGAATATAATTAATGTAAATTAATTGATGACATGGCGGGTGTGGCACATAAGCGATGACGTGGTAGAATAAGATGAGGTGGCATGCCACATGGCAAGACGTGACCTCTAACCACCCCACCTTTGCATTAAATGCAAGGACCATTTCACCTCCACTTTTGGCCAATCCAAGCCCTCCACCTCACCCTTGCTTGTTGAATACACAAACCAAAAGCAAAAGAGGGAAAAAGCTTTTAACTTTTTCCTCTCTCTTCCCACTCCCTCATCTCTCATACGGTGGTCTCTCTCTTTCTCTCTTTCTTATTCACTCTTTCCAATCGGTGGTGCCTCTCCCATGGGTTCCCTTCCTTCTTCTCCCTCCTCTCCGTCACTCCTTCACCCGATTTGGCCCATTTTATGTGTGATTTTCAGATTGATCTCGCTCTAAGCTCTCTTTTGTACGGATTCGTTTCCCCTTAAGGTAATTTCTTCAACCTTTCTTCTCTTTTTACCCTAGATTAAGGGGTTTTTGTGAGAAATCATGGGATAGAAGTGTAGAATAGCTATTGGGGCCTTATTGGGGATAGATGCATGGAGTAATTTTGGGGATTCCGAAAATGTGGGCAGTTCATGGGTATGGACTTAGTTATAAATGGGTTTTGGTATCCATTGGGAGGCATGTAATTTGGGAAAAAGGGTGCAATGTCGATTTTAAGGTTTATTGTTAGGGAAATTTGGGGATTTCTCATGGGTTTGGTGAATTGACCCGAATTAGGGTAAATTGTTAGGTCGTCTAAATTTGGGACTTTTGTGTTTTAAGTGTATTTGAGGCTCAATCAAAGCACTCATGTTTATTATTATTGTGTTTAATTGTGATTAGAGTCTTTAAACCCCGAAACCGACGCGGTATGACCCAAAAGGATAAACTGGATTAACATAAACCTCAAGGTGAGGAATGCTACACCTCTAGGATGAAATGATGACATGGGGTATAATACCCCAAGGTGTGAAATGAGATTAAGGGATTATACATTGTAATGACTAGAAATTTACATCTTTGATGCATGTGAATAACAAGGAATCGGGGAGCAACTCCAATTTGTATGAGCAAGTCCAAGGATCAATCCTCGGCACCGATTATCTCCGATCAAGTAGATTTTCCTACTTTGTTGAAACACTATGGGGTGAACTATGTACTCATTGTTTTATGATAAATAATAATTTGATTTCATACTTGAGACTGTATGATTATGATTATGAAAATGTCGTAGATTTCCATTATGAAGTGTTGAAATGGAATTATGAACGATGGTATATATGTACGGTATGAATAAATTATCAAGTGAATTTGATGTGTTCAAATGCTTTGGTATTTAATGAAAATATGGATATGTATCTTGAGATAGTTTGGGTTTATGAATTATGGATATGCATCTTGAGATAGTTTGGGTTTATGAATTATGGATATGTATCTTGAGATAGTTTGGGTTTATGAATTACGGATATGTATCTTGAGATAGTTTGGGTTTATGAATTATTATTATATTTTTAAAAAAAGAATAAGAGCATGAAACATACATGAGTAGAAGTAGCATGAAAAAGAATGCATTGACATGCATGGTATGGTCATTTGCATCTATCTCGGGTGCGTGGTTAGGGATGGGAAGACTGTTGATAGAATAGAGGAACATTGGTCCAGTTTAAGTGTTAAGTAATGTGATGAATGGTATGGACATTACAGTTGACGAATCAATGGGCTGAGCAGTTCCGGACAGACCTTGATGTCGTAACTAGGAATGGTGGTAGTCACAGATGATGAGACCAATGGGGCTGAGCAGTCCGGAATAGATCTTGGTATTGTGACTGAAATTTATACGACTACGTATATCAATATGTAAAAATATAAGAATCTAAATGATAGTAGATATGAATATAACACTCCCCGGTGAATCCGGTTGAGTTGATGGTATGGGTATGATACCCCAAGGTGTAACTTGAAATAAGAATATGGGAATGTAGTATTCCCAGTGGTTGTAAATGAGTCTTGGAAACACCTAGGCATGGGGCATGATGAGAGCATACATGGATCATGGCACCCATGGCATGAGCACATTGCATATTAATGAGTATTTTATATGAATTGAGTATGGAAGTTGGAAATAAAGATGTAAGTATGATTTCAATATGTGTTTTGATTTTGATATCATTATAAGAATGAGATTATGAAATGAAGTTTTGAAATGATACTTGTAATATGAAGTTTTCCTAAAATGATGATGTTTTGATGAAGAATATTAAGTTTGATATTTTCATGAGGAAAAGATATGAATTTCAAATGTGAGAATAAAGTATGATTTGATTGAGGGATTTTACAACCATGTAGAAGATAGAAAGGTATATGATACTTTTAATGATAAAATATGATTTTGGAATCAAATATGTAAGTAAAAGTATAGTTTTCTATAATGTTCATCAGTGTACCTTTATGATTGGAATTCCTACTGGGCGCGTTGACTAAGCCCATAAATTCCCCCATTAGATGTGTATGCAGGTTCAAGGTACGTAATTGAGATTGAGCCAAAGGATGGCCGGATATGGACGAAGTGAAGAACCAAGTGGAAAGCTTGGATGATTTAGATCTTTTATGTTTTGAGAGTTGTGACGATATTGAAGTTGTATAATGATATTCAAATATGAGATTTGTAACATTATACCTCTTTTGTACTTTGTTTATATTTGACTCAATGTAATCATTGGTGGGAACGCCCTTGTCTGCTATGGAATGTATGTTGACTATTCATGCGATGTTATGAAATGTTCATAAATCTTCCGCAGGATTATGTTAGTGTGTGCAAAAATTATAATGCACACTAGTTGGGCCAGTCGAGGGTCGAGTCTTCGGACTCGGACTCAGCTCGCGTCGTGGCGCTCGCCTCTCTCTCCACCCAAATATCTCTATTATCACTCTGATGATGGTGGTTAGAGGGTGAGGCGTTACATTATATTAAATAAATATGACATTAATTATTAAATCAACATTATAAGTCCAAAACTTAAAACTAATCTCACCAACCCTCCGGAAGAAAAGAATTGTAATTAGTGAATTTTGACTTAAGTAAGGACTGGTAGTAATTGATTTTCAACTAACTAGAGTGAAGGCTCGGCCCATATGGGCCCTTATTTATTTGTAAGGGCCCATGCCCAAATTCAAATAATTAGGGCCTGATTAGGCCCAATCTAAGCACGGGTTGTAATTCAGGTCCTAGCCCAAAATTACTTAGGGTCCCAACTTGGCCAGCCCAACTTACACATCTACTCAAAATTTCCATGGAGCTTTTTTAATCCTTCTACCCAATGAATAGTATTCATAGAGTCCCTCTCTATGATGAGATTGCCTCAAAAGAATTCCTTGAAGATATCAAAAGCCTCCTTGACAACAAGAAGTTCTACCTCATTAAATTCTATCCTTCCCCCCACTAAAGACCACAAAGAAAGCTTTAACTCCCATCGTTACATTATGCAAATTGCTCCCCCCGCTCCCCTTCCTTTTGGTGCTATCAATGTTGAATTTGATGACATTTTAGGACAAGACTTCCAACACACTACAATCTTGGCCTTTTTGCTCTGAAAGCACAATGCTTGCCTCTTTTTCTCATTCTTTGGATGTAATCCAACAAGGCCAAGATTACAGTACCACGAGGGATGATGAGAGCAAGAGTTTTCTTTTCCTTCTTTTCTAGTCCATTTGATACAAGGCTAATAAGACCGAGGTTGTGGCTCTTTCAAAAAGTTGTAGAGGGCCTTAGGTGAAGTTAGTTCAAGCATTAACAAAAGATAGAACCATTCAATATAATTGAATGGATCAAGGGAATTTTTTAGTCGAATACCAATACTTGGAAGTCACCTGAAATAGAAAGAACAAAGGCTTTTATGATGACAACGATGATGATAAAGTTGTTTTTCAAATGATGTTTGATTAGATTTATGAGATTAGAAAAGGATGTTACATTTAAATGCATGCCTAAAGAACAATTAAAGACCCAAATAATTCTTTAGCTAAGGAAAAGAGTTGTATGAATTATCTCATTGTATTATGTTGTCCTTTTGGTTCCTTCGTAGTTGTTAAATTTGTCATTTGTGTTCCTTATCATTAATGGTGTTTTTTTAAAGGTATTAATGGTGTATTCTTTATTATCCATTTCATATTTTAGAACAATAAAAAAAAATCACCATTTAAAAAAAGCATGCCAACATTAGGAAGTGGAAAAACCTCAATGTAGTTAACATAGCTATATCTCTCCCCTTTTCTTGAGAGAGAGAACAAAATGAAATGGCTATATCATTTTAAAAAAAAAATGGTAGGAAAAAGAGATTTAAGTCAAACTGACCTCATTAATGGATGCATTACCACTATCAGATCGGGAAGGCTCGTTTTCATCAGAATCATCAATAAATGAATCATCAGGGTCACTTTCTACATCTTCTGTGTTAGCGCTTTCTGCTTCCTTTTGTTCTTCATCCATATCAATAGAATCACTTCCTACATCTGCTTCATGTTTTTGTTCCTCCATCTCAACGAGTTGCTTTCTTCATCTTCCATTTCCTTTTGTTGTATCTCCATCTCATCGGAGTTGTTTTTGGTTTTACTAACCTTTTCATCTAGCATCTCCTTATCACCTTCTCCATCTTTTGTTTCCTTCTGCTTCCCTTCCATTATTGTCATATTTCATACCTCATTTTAAGTAATTGACTCCTACACAATGATATTCAAGTAAAAAGAAATGACTAGATCAGTAAATTTGCTAGCCTTAGAATGAGAATATCTAATAACTTAAAACACAACATAGACCAAGAAAGCACATAAGGCGTCCATGTCTACTCAACCAAAGAACTGATTGGAAATCATCTAACCTAATTGTAGTATAATCAAATGAATTACAAGTGTACTATCACATCTATTAACATGCAAGACACTTGGCAAATGGAATGGCAGAATTTTTGCCAGTGCCAAGGTGGGCAGATCTGAGTCCACTATTAGATTTTTATCATGGCGTATTCTTGAGGTGTTTTTTTTAGCATTACATGGTGTCTACACAATAGAGTTGTCTTGTACTGTGTTATTGTACTCAGTTGTCTTTATATTAATGAATTATCTTTTGTTATTGTTTCAAAAAAGAATGTGGACCTACTCAATGGGGACGATATAGTGGTGACAATAGTCAATTGATAGCAACAAAGCATCCAAAAGGACCCCACCCATCTAATTAAGGATGGGAAAGCCCGTGCCCGAATGGAAGTCCGAAAAAGGTATTTTTTTAATAAAAGTTTTTACTTAAAATTACATTTCACAATGAAACAAAAAAAAAAATTATAAAAATTCAAAATAAAGAAACAAGGGTGCGAAAAATAGAAGTTGAAGCAAAAAATTATAGAAGGAAAAAATCAAGACCAAGAGAAGCAAGGGCAAAAAATGGCTAGGAAAAAAGGTAATAAATTCAAAAGGTTGAGAAAAAAAAAAAAAAGGAAAGTGAGAAGAGAAACGTGTATCTAGGGGGGCGGGGGGGGGGGGGGGGCAGACGAAGAGTGATGATGAAGGAGATGGATGTGAGAGACCTCCAGAAAGTTTTGTGGAGACAATAGAATAAGCAAATAATAGTTAGGTTGTCCTTTTAAAATCAGTGAAACGTATAAGAATTTCAAAACGAAAAAGAAAACAGTTACAGTTTTGGCTCATTGCTTGTAAAGAGTTTTCCTGGAAATGGGTGAGGTGAGAGTACATCAAGTTTTTTTTGGAGTTATTACATGTAAGAAACTATATTTTTAATACATGAGACTTGGGTCTAATATTGAACTAAGACTACATACATTTTATTCACTTTAAATTTTTAAAAATAATTCAAAACATCTTTGAGCGATCTTAACCATTGAATTTAACATATATATTATCAAGCAATTAAACTTTTGGACCTTAAATCAATGTTAAAATGATTAAATATACCTCAGACTTTAAAAATAAACTATCCTAATAATTATCTTACACCTTCTACAGCAACGTCTCTTTTTCTAATAAATGAAGAAATATCAATAACTGAAAAAATTCACAGTAGTATCGCTTGAGTGGGGATCCTACCCTCTAAAGGTTTTTTTTATGAAAGGTACCCTCTAAAGGTTAATAGAGCTTTTTAATAAGAGACTATCTAATATTATTTAATTTTCAAAAAATTTAATAATTTAATTATATTTTTTTGGTGAGATGTATGGACAACGATATTAAAAAGAGTAATTTAAAAATCCATCCCTATACAATTATTTTAGCCTTATGATCATGAGCTTTGAAGATTTAACTATCATTATTCATTGAATTTTTATCCTATTTTTAAATATATAATATTTACTTTAAAAAAATTCTCAAAATATTTTTATCAATGTATGTCTTTAACACAGAAATTACATAGATCTTATCTATTTTATATCAATTAATTGAAAGATTAATGTAAATCACAAAAACAACTAACAATAAATACCCCACTTAAAAAGTTGTTATGTGCTGATGTTCGAAACTGCAACTTTTAATGCAGTTTTTGCTAGGCCAATGAGCAATGTTATCAGAACCAGACCGTCTAACGAACCGTCTTCGAGGAGGTTAGGGTTCAACCGGGTTCGACCGCGGTCAAAGCCGGTCAAGTATTAAAATAATATAAATATTATATAATATTAAGTAAAACATATTTTACCAATAACATTAATATAAATATTAAAAATAACATTCAAACTCTGAGTAATATACCAAAGCGGTGAAATATATGGAATAGAAATAGTAATAAACATTTATATTTCAAATATACACATTTTTTAAGGGGAAAATTAAAAAAAAAAATCAAATTTCTGAACCGAGGTTCACGGTTCCTGGTTTTTATGTCAAAACCAGATAAAACCGCGGTCTGACCGGTTTTATGCGGTTTTGACCCAAGGTCGGTTTTTTACCTGGACCGAACCGCAAACCACGCGGTCGCGGCTGAACCGGTTCGGTCCAGTTCTGATAACACTGCCAATGAGTATGGGACAGGAAAACCTAATAAACCATGTGAAGAAAGATAAAGAACATTAATTTCCAAAAAAATAAAGAAAGATAAAGAACATTCCTAATGAGCTTAATCAATCGGGCCAGACTTTCGGGATTCGGGCTTGAGCATACAAAAGCCCAAGCCCAGCCCAAATTTTTATCATGCATTAAACTTTTGCTCAAGCTCGGCCCGATTATGAATCAGGCTGAAAATTATGCTCATGCCCATTTTTCAGACAGGGCACTTTGCGCTTTCTGGCTAAATTCCCATCCCTGCATCTAATGGATAGCAACCATGTGCATCGGTTCACAAAAAATGGCTCATGGCCCATGTGGTTCTAAATTTTTTGAAAAAGTAACCCATATAGAATAAAACAAATTTTACAAAAGAGAGACAGTATAAGAGTATATACCATGGTTGTTAAAATCTTACGATACACGATTCGTATCTTATGATTCATACGATATGTTAAGAGAAACGATTCGTATCTATCAACAAATCTTACGATTCGTATAAATAATAGAATCATGGAGTTATTAGGAGAGTGAAAGCACGAAACATTTCGTTTTAATGGTTTTTAAGGCTTGAGTTGACAAGCATTTAAAATCTTTCAATTTTTTGAGGATTTTTTTAGTTCATTATTGACTTTTCACGGTATAGTTGGATTATATACTAATCTTATACTTTTGGGAATTGAAGCATTGAAATTTGAGCTCCAATGAACTAATTATATAGAATTCACTTAATATTGAAAGAAAGTTGGAGAATTGCTCATGTTATTACATTTTATATATATTTTACGTTATTTCATATATTAAATATTTTTAAGGGAAAACACTTATGAATCTTACGATTCTACGATTTACGATACACGTCTTGCGATTCAATATGTATTAACGATTTACGGTACGATTCGATTTTCACAACATTGGTATATACTGTCCTCAAATACAAATAATAATAATAACAATCAAAGATCAACCCATATATTACAAATAACCCACAAAAACTTCCTTTTTATCCACCCTAACTAAGCCAAAAAGTCTACCACCTTATTCGGTGATCAACTAGCACAATTGAATATCACACCTCTAGCGCTTCAAAAAGCTAGTGATGTCTCTAGGAATGTGCTTAAGTATCCACAAATCACTCCTCTTACCAAAAGCCCGAGCAATAGTGTTAGCAAAATCTCCCTCAATAATTAGCTCCCCCTCCCACTACCGACCCCAAAGACAAAGTTATTGCCTAATAGCCCACAATTTTGCCTCAATGGAGTATTTAAACCCAATGTATCAAAGGAGAGCAGTAACATTTCAGCTACTTCCCTAAATGCCTTTACATCACTCCCCAACCCTTGTTGAGTCCAATTTTCCCCTTGCCACCCTATCCCCATTATGTTTCATGATTCCCTCCAAAGGTGGTTTCCATTTTTGGACTCTTTTGACTTCCCCTTTTGTTTTCTTACCCACGAGTCCATGACCCATGTCGTTCTAAATAAACCATTGTCACACATATTGGGCAAATGGTAGGGACAACCCGTGCTTACAATCATATAGATTTTTTTATTGTTACTTATAGTTGTTTATTTTATTATTATTTGATTTAAAAAGTTATTTACATAGTGATGGGGCACTGAAGTAGTTGAGCAATTGATGGAACAAATTAAACATAGGAGCATTGCATTGGTTTGGTTAAAGGCCTAGATGATTTCAAGGGCGAATGAAAAATCTCATTTTAAAAAAAAAGAGCTAATGATGAAATGAGAGGAAAGTAAACAATTTAAAAATTAGTATGCCAAAGATGGAATATATGCAACATAAGTGAAGTTGCATGAGAGTAAAGAAGATGACCTACTTAGAATTGAAAATGACTTAACATTGCATGATATCATATTTTGATACTGAGGTGCAACTATGGGACAATGGGGAGTCAGATTTTTTTTTTTTTAACGGTTAGGAAATTTTGTTAAAAATAAAATACAAAAAAAAAAATGACAATACTATACAACCCCCTCCCCTTAATGGATGGCATTCTCCTTACAAATTTAAAACCCTAATACTCCTACACCAATAGCTAACTCTTACTCCTTCCTTTTCTCTTTTCATTTTAGTCCTGCACCCCAGTAAGCCTGCATCATCCCTTTTCAAAATTTCAACCAGATTACATAGCTCTTCAGTGGATATTACAACAAATAGGTTTTAGTTAGTTATGGTGGGCAAGGGTGAACAAGCTAGTAAATTGCTATCTAGTAGAAGATTATCACGTTAATTAGAGTAGCATTTCAATAAGACAAGAGTTGATTGTTGACTAAAATGTTACATGGAGCAAAACATTGGGCAATGAAGAAAGGACAAGTAATAAAGTAAAAACAATGAGGATGTATATGCTAAGAGACAAGATGGTTGTGTGGCATAACAATTAAATAAAGAATTAGAAATGTGTGCATTAAAGAAAGCTAAAAAGTTGGCTCAATAGAAGAAAAGGTGAGGGAATGTTGTTTAAAAAGGTTTGGGCACATTTTTAGAAGACCAAAAACAAGCCCAGTATGAAGAGTGAAAGGAATACAAGAAAAAGATTTTTAGATAAAAGAAGAACATTAAGAAATGGATTGAGGTGGTAAGAAAAGGATATAACAGAACCTGGGGTGATAGAAAACATGATTATGAATCATGTAAAAAAAAAAAGGAAAAACATGATCGTGAATAAGGTTGAGTGGAAAAGAAGAACACAAAAGGTGGAAACCAAAGAAATGGGAAAAAACTTTAATGGTGATAATGATAATTTCAAGGGTTGGACTTTAGCCATTATGCATATAAAATACATAGAGTGAATAAACAGCCATATCTTTTGGATAAATCAGTTTTTATTGACTTCAAAGCAAATCTACCCATATTTGAAGTGTGTTTGGCATATACTGAGCATGGGCATGAGCAACTCTTAGGTTATTTCAACCCTACCTATGCATTTTAGTACAATAAGCCCTATTTGATCATCCATCTCTAGTTCATGCTCCCTTTATGATTTGGAAAGGTTTATTGCTGGGCTATTCTATAATGAGCCCTCTACAGCCAATCTACAAGTTCCTCAATAAGTGTGTTGCATCACTTCAGTCACATCAAAGAGAAAAAAAAAAAAGATGATAGCCTGAATTTGTCAGTTTACCGAGATCCTAAAACTTAAACCAACCATTAATGTGGAAACACTGTGCATTGCCAGAAGATACAACATGAACAATTTAAAATAATAGCGCTGGTACTAGAAGGTATATAAACAAGGTAACAACAGAATTGAGAAAGATATATCCATAACAACAGTTTGAAATACTTTGATGAATCCAAACAGTACAGAAAGCAGTTTGAGGTACACGTATTGTTATAATCACAACAGTACAGACTTATTTAGTAATATTCGTATATCAGATCAAGTCTCAAAGAGAGTAAAACGAGGTTGAACAAGATAGAAAGGGCTCAGAGTTTATCCATAACAACAGTTTGAAATACTTCGAGGAATACAAACAGTACAGAAAGCAGTTTGAGATAGCATAATTGATGTATTGTTATAATCACAACAGTACAGACTTATTTAGTAATATTGGTATATCAGATCAAATCTCAAGGAGAGTAAAACGAGGTTGAACAAGATAGAAAGGGCTGAGAGTTTTACAGCTAAAGATTGCCATTGCAAGGAATGCACTTGCATACAATTTCACTCTCAGAATATGAGGTGCTGACAAGGACCCATTCTTGTGCACCCCCCCCCCCCCCCCCCCCCCCCCTCTAAAATAAAAGACAATGCATTGCCAAAACAAGCATGAATCAAGTGGTGGATGGAGTAGCCACCAAACAATATTTGAAAAAAGCTGCTGCCTGCCCAAAAGAGCAGGCAAATCAACCAACCTCCCACAGTAGTCAACAGCTGTGCCACCCAGACAAGTTAGAAATCGGTTTCATAGTGACACTTTATCAAGCATAAGTGCCACAACACCGCCCTCATCATACCCAGATAACCTAGGTCCTTTTAAACAAGCTCAACTAATGCATAACATGCCAGTTCAATCCAAATTCCATTCATATCAGCCCAATTCAACTGCACATGTCAACAACCTGATACAATTAATTCCCAGCACTATGTATTTTCATCAGCATTCACAAGCATCAGCTGATACCCAGTACATGTGAATGCATCAGCTGATACCCAGTACAAAATGGCATAACGAAAAACTAAAAACAAATTTGAAAAGTAAAACAGAATCCTTATTTATCGCAATAAGAAACTTAAATTTAGAAGAAGAAGAAGAAGAAGAAGATACATGATAATGGAAGAGGAATTGCAACTCCAGATCTAGAAAACATCAATCTCATTGCAAGAAAATATGTGAGAATAAAGCAGAAGCATACCGATGCCAAGAAAAAATTGGCGGGTAGAATCTACTCAAATTCAACAAGTATTCCACTCCATAGACAGGATAGACCCGAATTTCGACGGACTTTTCACCATCAAGGAGGAAGAGGAGAAAAGAAGATCGTAGGATGGATTTGGAAAACAGAATTAAGAAAATCGAATTCCTGAGGAAGGAGAAATATGGAAAGTGGAAGTATTCTGGTTTCTAGGGTTTTGAAAGAAGGGAGGAGAGAAGGGGGAAAAGAGGGGGAAATGGTCGCGCGTAGTGTGATGCCTGTCGTGAAAGGTAAAACGCCAAAAGGAGAAGAAGAAGGGATTTGGTCGACGGTTCTTACTATTTTATTTATGTCGAGTAATCGTCGAGTGGCGCGCGGGGTCATTTCTGTAGGGGGCATCCTCGGAATAATGGAGCCTTCGCCATCCAAGGGTATTCCTGGAATATTAATATGTTGAAGTTGTGTGCGAACTGCGGACGTAAACTGAAAAGTTGTCGTGTTTCCTTTATACTCCCGTTGCTCTTATGAAGCGGGCCATTATTGGGATTTAGTGATTTGTTGATAAGTTTACTGATTTTATTTTATGAGGAGATGATTTTTAATATGAGAATAAAATTAATAAAATATTGAAAAATCAGTTGTTCGAATCCATGTTCTCAGAGAGAAAAAAAAATATTATTTAGTCAATGTGGTTTAAAAAAAAAACATTATCTATAAGAGAGTAAATCGATAGATCAATCGATTTAATATTAATAAAATTTAAATTTGATCAATTGGAAGGTAACACATTTAACCTCTGTCAAGTACTTGGATTTGTTTAGCTCATTAAATAAATGAGCAAATCATCTTACATATAGATTTGATTAACACATTTACATTATTCATGTTGAGTCAACTTGTGTAGGAAAATTAGTAAAATTGATTTAGGTTGGCCATATAGATACCACATTTCCCTGCCAGCAGACACCGCCTTTTTTTTATTTTTAGGTATAAATTTACCATTTTGCCTTCTATTTTCTTTCGTCCAAACAAACAAACAGTTCATTTTTTGTTCGTCCGATCGATTTTATACGTATATAATCGTTCGATTGAATAGACACTTCATTTATATAATCGTTTGATTGATCCTTTATGATTGTCTGAATGATTTTAACTAAAAGGTCGAAAATATTACAGTCAACCTCTTAGTTAATGGTTCGATCAGACGATCGTAGGGGTTCAATCGAAAGATTATATACAAGTTTAAGAACGATCGGACGATTACAGAGGATAGTCCAAACGATCTTATATTTATATATATAATCAAACGAATAAAATTTTCTCCTATTTTTTTTGTTCGATTGGAAGACCGAAACTCTAAAACCCATTCTCTTCTCCAAATCGTTCGATCTACTATTTCCTTTTCTCTAAATCATTTGCACTAGCCTCTGTCGATCTTGCCATCTCCCCTCTCCCATCTTCGTTCGCACTAACACATTTTTCAAACCCTTCTCCTCCCCACCCCTTCCTTCTTCTCCAAACCATTCTCTTTCATATTCCCTCAATCGATTCTCCTTTAAAAAACATCTACACCCCATTTTTTTCACATGGCATCAGATCAAATCCAAGGGTCTACATAGAAGAAGGTTCCAAAGAAAAGGAAGATATAAATGGTGGAGGAGACGGAGACGTTTGACCCCAACAATTTCATCTCTTTGGAAGATGCAACATTGTACAAAGAGGATTTGTACTCTCAATCCTACATCATCACAAATCACATGCTAGCCTGCCGTAAGACAAAAAAATATAGTCTTCCATGCGGTGTATTTCTTTCTCACTTGTTTGGAGGAAAAGGAATCCCCATTCCTCCTGAAGACAAAATAATTGCGAAAAAGACTGATACATTTAGTGCTTCTATTTTGGAGAAAATGGGATTCAAACTCAATCAGGTAAGAAACCGGTGGGTTCCTAAAGTAGAAAAGGCGCATGTAGTTCATGTAGTTCAGGCACCTGAAGTTGAGGTTGAGGCTGATGATGAGGCACCGACTCCTCCGTAAACTGATACTGAAATCAACATTATGCTTATTCTTGATAGTATTTCGGATTTCAAGTAAAAAACGGATAAGAAGTTTGCTAAATTTGAAGAAATGATTGACAGAACGTTGAATAATATACATAATCAAGTTATATATACTTTGAGTTTGTTTGTACTTATAGCACAAAAAACAGGAGGCAATTTTAGGACAGGAAAATGGTGTAATGCGATCATTCTTAACTGCAGCAGCAGCTCAAGCTACTAGCTTCATTTAGCCTCGCCCGACTGGATTTGTTCTTCCTGGTTCGACTGGATTTGGTACAGTTTCTGGCTCCACTTCTCGTCCGACTAGATTTGGTATAGCTTCTGGCTCCACTTCTCGTCCAACTGGATTTGATACAGCTTCTGGCTCCACTTCTTGTCCGACTAGATTTGTTCCTCCAGTGTGACCTTTTTGCCCCATTGACAGTGCGATTGGACTTCTTCCATTACAACGACCTCAGTCTCTTTATTCTACACCTGTACCTGTTGATGCATCTGTTTCTACACCAACACCTGTTTCTGCACCTACTCATATTGATGCACATGCTTCTACATCTGCACCAGCTTTTGCCTCTGGGTAGTTGTTCATTTGATGTGCTGAAAAGGGGGAGAAATTTTGTAATTTTCGTATTTTGATATAAACATATAGATTTTGAATGAACGTGGTGAATGGTTGGTGTAACAACTCGTCCCATTACGGGCACATTAAAACCGACACAGATTCCTAAAATCGATCCAATACAATTTAGGGTATTTTTTTTTTTAAAGACACCGCTCCCACAACCCACACTGATCATAACAATCCACCAATAAACCAAAAATCGTAAGCAACCATCATAATTACAGATTATAGCATCATCTCATTATTACATTTATCCAACTCAATGAAAAGTACACATAATTCAAATGCATCAGAAAGTCCTCAATTACAAGATGGGACCCTGACAAAGTACAAAGCTGCAACTCTACGCCCAACGTTCAACTGAGCGTCCCGCCAACCCTCCCTCTATGAAGTACCTGTGAGGCAAGGGGGTGAGCTCTACATGCTCAGTGAGGGTAACACTTGCATCATAAGTCATCAAGCATACACTGCCCATAATCATATGGACACATCAATGTCTAGGATGTCTACATGCATGACCATATAAACATGTGCCCTGCCCCTAGCACACGGGCTCACGTCAGCCGGGCCTCTAAAACATCCTCTAACCAACCCAATGCAACTCCCTTATGTGCCCAACTGCAACAGTCCACCCATCCACGGGTACGCAGACTGATCCTCAATCAGATCGGGGTCTCTTGTCCTCAACTAGACCTATGACCCTCTCATGACAACCCGCACACATACCACGACCAACCCAAGAGTCGGACTAACTAGGTCTCAAACTGATTACCACACAGGGGTAACCACCTCACCAGTCCTCAACGAACTGCCAACCAGACTCATCTATGGTCTCATCAACCAAGCACCAGAGTCTCTATAGTCAAACCTATAACCTTAGACCCCATATGCTGGTCTCCACACGGCTGGTGTATCCACCTCTCACAGAATTCTATAGGTCTTCTACCGAGTGAGCCTACCGAACTCACTCGTTAGGCGCCCATAAATTTCTAGTGAGTCAACACCCACAACACAAGTCTCAACAATGAACCCCAAGGCCATAACCGCAGATAAACACACTACCACATCGCACCACAGGTTGTCCCCACCATATAGGTGGTCCTATCCTGGAATACCATACCTCAAACTTTACCACCCTGCAGGTGTCATAGCCTGGAATCCCATACCTCAGATTGTACCCACCCTACAGGTGTCATAGCCTGGAATACCATACCTCAAACTGTAACCACCCTGCAGATGTCATAGCTTGGAACATCATACCTCAGACTGTACCCACCCTGCAGGTGTCATAGCCTGGAACATCATACCTCAGACTGTACCCACCCTGTAGGTGTCATAGCCTAGAACATCATACCTCAGACTGTACCCACCCTGTAGGTGTTCCTAGCCTGGAACATCTCATCACATCACATCGCAGGTTGTCCCCACCCTACAGGTGTCCTAGCCTGGAATATCCCATCACATCACATCGCAGGCTGTCCCCACCCTACAGGTGTCCTAGCCTGGAATATCTCATCACACCATCCCTCGACCAATGAGGGGGCGAACACATCCTCAATTTACTTGGTCATTCGAGGAATCACAACCATACCAGCTGGAGCTGTCCCTCACTGCATCATCCCTCGACCAATGAGCGGGCCAGCACATCCTAAGCCTAATCGGTCATCCAGGGAATCACAACCATATCAGCGGGAGCTGTCCTCACCGCATCATCCCTCGACCAATGAGCGGGCGAGCACATCCTCAGCCTACTCGGTCATCCGGGGATTCACAACTATACCAGCGGGAGCTGTCCCTCACAGCATCAACCCTCGACCAATGAGCGGGCGAGCACCTCCTCAGCCTACTCGGTCATTCGGGGGTCACCTCATCCACCATGCGCTCAGGTACCATAACAGCGAGGTCTTCCAAGTCTGCCAGGGTCAACCAACACCCAACCCAATGGCTTCCCTGAAGATTCCATGATTGCCTCACCACTGGTCCCTAGCGGGACTCCGAGGCACCTTGCTCTCTAACCCAGACGACCTCACCCATAAGCATGTCTGAAGACCACTAACGATAGGTCTAACAGCTCAACCCCTACTAAGGGGAACACCTCTATCATCTATTGATCCATAACCAAACTACGCTTCCTAGTATGGTTTCTCATAACCTCTCAATCCTAACCACCCACAAGCTAGGGGGAGTCTCTAAATCTTGATGTTGCCTAGTACACATGCCCCCACCGACATTTCATTTACACTAGCTACATGCATACAAAATTATCTCTACGCATGTCGTCAATATGACGTATCGCAACATAATTAAGTATATACATCATTATCTATCCCATGCTACACATTAACATTCAGATATGGTATCAATCATGGCATGTTCCACACAAGCATAGAAAGTGGTATCATTTACTATCTACTGCACGCAATTCTAAATCATGTTGATTAAACTATTAATCACATACATGGCAAGTAATCACACGTCAACCAATCACATCATACCATCAACAAGTCATGACATCCGATAAACTATTCATAGGTGCTCCATGAGCAATGGGTACAAATACATCCGGATGAGACCCCCGCCACATAATGGTATCAACAAAACTGGAAACTGGGTTTGAAATTGGTCGGGCCTGAAACTAGGTCGAAACGGGTCAGGCCTGAACTGGTTGAGTTGGGTCTGGGCCTAGCTGGGCCGGACCGGATCTGGCGAACTGAGCCAAATCCGCTAGTCGGGCTGGGCCTGGGCGGCCAAGCCCAGAACCAAACCCACCCGAGTCAACTCAGTGACTCGACTGGGTTGGCTCGGAACTCACTGAGAAACCAGGAAAAAGAAGGAAAAGAAGGGAAGAAGAAAAATAGGGGAAGGAAGGAGAAGAAGGGGAGGGAAGAGGTTACCAGGTTCGGCCGAAGAGAGGGGCGGCGAATCCGAACTCCGCCGATGGCGGAAAGGATGGGATCCGACAGTAAAGCCGTCCGAACGAGATGGGAGCAGGAGGATGAGAGAAGAGCATCAGTAGAAATGGGAGAGGGGAGTGACCGAGAGAAGGAGAGAGGGAGAGAGAGCGGTGGCGGCGGCGGCTTGAGGGAGGGGAAAGAGAGAGCTTAGGGTCAGGGTTAGGAAGAGAGGAGAGGAGAGAGGAGAAGAGGAAGAGAGGAACGGGAGAGAGAAGCAGCTGCGGCGGCACTGTAGCGCATAGCTACAGTGCTGCCGAAATGAAGGTTATAAAGGGGTAGGTTTAGGGTTTTGGAAAACAATTTTTTTTTTTAAAATAAAAAATTTCAAATTTCTCAAAATATTTTAAAAAGCCCGAATAAATCAAATGACAAATGTCAGGGGAAAAAACGTGTGATTTTCAAACTTTTAATTATGACAAAATGTTCAATAAATTCAAATTACTAAAGTGTCCTTTGAGTCTCCGAACTCAAAACCGGGCAAACCAGGACCCACCACGGGGCCCACACTCACCCCACTGCTACCTAAACCCTAAAACTCTGAAAAATCGGGTCGGGTCATTATAGTTGGTATGTATGATTTGGCTAATCTCGTTTTGTTTAACTCGTGTTTAACTCATGCATGTTTCTCTCTTGTTGTAACTCTTGGACCAATTATAAACATAGTGATCCTAGAGTGGTTTATCATTAAACATGGGACGTAAGAGTGTTTTGTCATTAAACATGGGACGTAAGAGTGGTTTGTCATTAAACATCGGACATATTATGTCCCTTTTTGTTATAAAAATCAAGTAATGGTTTTTACTTGACCTCTCACTCTCGACATCCACTTTGCTTTGCAATTGATCCTAGGGTGAAAAATGAACCTATTATGTCCCTTTGTGTTATAAAAATCAAGTAATGATATTTACTCGACCTCTCACTCTTGATGTCCACTTTGCTTTGCAATTGATCCTAGGGTGAAAAATGAACCTATTATGTCCCTTTTTGTTATAAAAATCAAGTAATGATATTTACTCGACCTCTCACTCTTGATGTCCACTTTGCATTGCAATTGATCCTAGGGTGAAAATGGAACCTATTATATCCATTTTTGTCATAAAAATCAAGTAATGGTATTTACTCGACCTCTCACTCTCGACATCCACTTTGTTTTGCAAGTGATCCTAGGGTGAAAATGGAACCTATTATGTCCATTTTTGTCATAAAAATCAAGTAATGGTATTTACTCGACCTCTTACTCTCAACATCCACTTTGCTTTGCAAGTGATCCTAGGGTGAAAATGGAACCTATTATGTCCCTTTTTGTTATAAAAATCAAGTAATGGTATTTACTCGACCTCTCACTCTCGACATCCACTTTGTTTTACAATTGATCCTAGGGTGAAAATGGAACCTATTATGTCCATTTTTGTCATAAAAATCAAGTAATGGTATTTACTCCACCTCACTCTTGACATCCACTTTGCTTTGCAAGTGATCCTAGGGTGAAAATGGAACTTATTATGTCCATTTTTGTTATAAAAATCAAGTAATGGTATTTACTCGACCTCTCATTCTCGACATCCACTTTGCTTTGCAAGTAATCCTAAGGTGAAAATAAGACATATTATGTCCCTTTTTTGTTATAAAAATCATGTTATGGTATTTATTCGATCTCTCACTCTCGACATCCACTTTGAGAGTGTTGGATATAATTATTGTCATAAAATTAACCCTAAGAATAGTATGCTCCTATGGTGAGTCCAATTTTTCAAAACATCCACTTTTGTTGGATTTTTTTATCATGGAACATACAAGATGCATTAAAAGTGCTAGATACAATTCTTAAGCAAATTAACCCTAAAAATAGTATGCTCCTATGTTGAGTCCAATTTTTCAAAACATCCACTTTTGTTTTTTTTTTTTTTTGCCATGGAACAGATAAGATGCATTGAGAGTGTTGGATATAACTATTGTCATAAAATTACTTTATTAAGTACAAATTTGAATAGAGTACAACAGAGGTCATTAGAATTAAAATGAATACATTTTCTTGCAAATGAGTACATTTCTTTTAAATGAATACATGCGAAAATGTATAACCCTTCACTAATTCCACCAATGCTGAAAAACGGCAGTATCTTTAAGATCACTAGATCACTGCATAACATTTTGAAAAATTACATTAGAACATATATAAATTATATAAATCTCACAATACATATTTCTATGAATTGAAACAATAACTTACTTGGGACAAATTAGAAGAGTTATATGTCGATTTGTCGAAGAAGTTATAAGAATCAGCCGGCTGTGAAAAAAAGAATAGATGTTACTCTTTATAACCTTATTCTTTATGAAGAAATATATGAATATGCATCATTACTAACAATCACTTGCTTGAGATAATTGAGACAAATTCGCTGTTTGTAATTTATGGAAATCATTTAAATTAGGCAAATTATTTAAATCTATACTGGAGGATGCCGGTGCAGTACTTCTATTTAGACATGTTCTAGAATTATGACCAATATTTTTTCATATCCTGCATATTCTTCGATTCATTTGATTCTTTATAATCTCAAATGCAGAAGGATCTCGTCTTCTACGTGTTTAGCTATTTGAATTCTTTGAACCTGGATGTCGTCCTCTAGTATGCTGCATAATAGAGTGACTGATATGCACTTCATCAATGACAAGATTTTCGAGATGATTCTGGAGCCCCTCTTGATCAAATGAAGACATATTTTCATATTTTTTTCTTAATGCCTTCCAAGTGAACATCTAATTCATTTATAGGTCGATTTATTTCAATGTTCAACTTGTACAATGAAATCAAATCGATTGTCCATTGTGGATGGATCTTATCCAAATGTAACTTGTTCATCCATTGCATTTTGTGCGCACAAGGTAAACCCATTAAAGCTGTCAACTCTTCTGTACAAGTGGGTGAAAATGAATTATTTCTAAGTATAAAATATTGCTTGTAAACCTCACTCAATACAAATTGTGATATTTTGCCGTTCACTTCATCAAATGAAGGAATAGAAACAGTATGAACAATCCGAATTTTTTCATCATTGAATCTTGAAATCTTGAAACTGATTTTCAATTGCATAAACAACATCTAGGTCACCAGTGGAGTTAGCTATATAATGTTTAAACATAGAATGTGTACCTTCAACCCTGAAGTAGCTGGATTTTAAAAAATGAAAACATCAGTCGATCTATGCCTTGAGGAATTGTTTTTTATGTGGGATACACGTTCTTGTTATATAGTTTAGTGCATCCGAATCATCTCTAAAATCTTGTTTAAATGCCTCAAATGCACCATTAAATGCTGCTTAGGATGGCGACTTAACTAGGTCATTCCATTGGATCATAAATGTATATACTTCCATTTTCTTAAAGAGATGTCTACAATGAGCTAGAATATTCTTATTGATGTGCACAACATTAGAGAACTCCGAATCAACGGTATTCTTTAATGCCAAATCCCTATCAGTAAAAAAAACTTGTCGATCATGATAGACTCGTAAAACCTTTTTAAACATCTATAACACCTATACATAATCTTTAAATTTCTCATTTCTTATAAATGCAAAGAATGAATAGAAATTCTTATTAAAACTTGTGATACCAACGATAATAAGCAATGACACATGATATCTGTTGGTTTTGTAAGTGTAATACATCAGAAAGACATTATGATAGCGCTTAGTAAGTACAACTGACAATGGATGTACAAAGAAAAAATGGGACAAATTACCTTTTAATGTCATAGTTAAGAAAATATTGGTAAATACCTTCTTGAAGATCTTTTATAAATGTTTGAATTGAAGTGCGACCTCTTAGTTGCTCTTTTCGAATAGCAGACAAAAATTTGTATAAATCAATCGATGATATTCCAATTTCTGGATTTTCATTTCTAAAGGTCGTTAAAATTTGACGGGGTGGTATATTATTGTTACTAATTTCAATGATCAATTTTTTCTCTTCGTCTGAAAAACATCTTCTACTTAGATGAGCTAATAATATTCGAGAGATCAAGATTGTGTTCTACTTTTTATAGTCAACTTTCATGACCGATCAACAATTTGTTTCCTTTTCACTTCAAATTAACCGTGCTACGATATGTACCTCTTCTATCGCAACAAAAAATAACTATATTGCGTCTATTACATGATCTTTTGATGGTAAATACAAATTCTTGTGCAATAAAAACCTCATTAACATACTTCACCAGATCCTCACGACTTGAAAAACACCTCTCAACAAACTCATTCACAATAATCTCATCAATTTCTACAAATGTGGATAAAGTTCCCTCATTATAATCCATAGTACTAATTTCTAAAAAATAGAGAGAGAGTCTTGAGTTTGAGAAAGAGTTATCTTTGATTCAAGATAGGAGATTGAAGGAGTAGCTTCAGAGAGCTACCATAGAACCAATATACGAGATTGAGATAGTAACTTCAGATATACCTTCGAACTAAGATAGGAGATTGAGAGAGTATAGTGGTTCGTTTTGGAAAGGGGGTTTGAGGGAGAAGGTTTTGGAAGGGGTTTGAGGGAGAGGGGTTTAGAAAGGGCTAAGAGGGAGAATATTTCGAAAGGGAGTTTGAGGGAGTAGGGTTTGGAAAGGGGAAGATGGGAACGAAAATGAAAATGGAAAATGGGGTGAGATTCGAAATTATTTTGAGTTTCTCAGTTGTGATTGTTTGGACTATCCTCTGTGATCGTTCGATCAATCTTGACTTATATATAATCGTTTGATTGATCCCATGTGATCGTCTAATCGATCTTAACTTATATATAATCGTTTGATTGATCCCATGTGATCGTCTGATTGAACCCTTAAATAAGAGGTCAACTGTAATATTTTCGACCTCTCAGTTAAAATCGTACAGATGATAAAAATGATCAATCGAACAATTATATATAAGTATAAGATCGATCATACGAACGAAAAATGAATTGTCTCTTCAATCAAACGATTATATATTGTTGGCCTAAAAGTTAAATCTGCCTCCCCTGAGTCAGACTGAGTTGTCAATTCTGTGAATGTGTCTGACTGAGTCATGACTTGTCAATTTGTTTGACTGAGTCGCGACCGTCTACTTGTCCAATACCACATCTCTGGAAGACATGCACAGTCAAATCAAGCTTAAAGCTTAAGAAGATATGTTGTTTGGGAAGCATCGCACAAAAACTGGAAGAACTCTTTGAATGCCAACCATCATAGGTATATGGACCCTAGGAAGGACCTAGAAGCCTTAGAATCCCTCGTTTAAGAACTAATTTAATTAAAATGAGAATTCTAAGTACCTTTGTCCTATGGAGAGCTCTAGTTATCTATCAAATATCCCTATATATTCTTGTGTATTTACAATCCAACAAATGTTCACTATAGTTAAACTTATTGATTGCAAAAGACCACACAAAGGGCTCTCCATCTTGTTCGGATTTTCAAACTCTAAATTCATTAATACTTAGTGAAATCTGTGGCTTATCAGGTTCTTCGGAACCTGCCTCAGATGTTCCGAAGGTTGTTCCTAGGCTCAGAACCTTCCTCAGAACCAGCATCAGAAGTTCTGAGGGATGCATACTGCAGGTTCCGAGACCTCCAATGTACATACTTGAGGCACTTCTTCTAATATTCGGAACCAAACTTTGGAAGTTTCGAACTTGGAACTTGGCTAGTTCCGAAGTGGTCCAACTAGCCGTTGGAAGGTCAAATTATCTATTATCATTACGACCGTTGAGACTTCGGAAGTTCCGAGGCTAGTCAAGCAATTTCGAAGCAGAGATCCGTTGGGAGTTTGTTGGCTATAAAATCAAAGCCATTTGAGGGGCAAAGGTTGATTCCTTGGAGCTAGATTTTTTCCAACTCTTCCCAAAGCATCCCAACCATTCTAAGTGCACTAAAATTCCATAGTTAGACCATCAAAGCTTTTAAACTTATTCTCTAACTCATTAAAAGCACTCATAGCCAAATCATTGAGCATCTTAGGCTCAATCTTGAATGTGTTATTGAGAAACTCCTTAGGGAAAATTTGATCTATAGTAAAACCAATTATCATCCACAAGCCTCATCTCCAAAGTCTTTGGTTTGGCATTCATTGGAGCATCTACAAATCACCAAAGAGCCAAGTGGGAGAAGGACATTCAAGAACACGCCCAAGCTACATTAAGCAACAAGATGCTAGTGTTCTTGGTAACTTTCAAACAAGTTCTTTCTATCATTGTGTTCAGTGTAAAGGGTTGGTATAACCCTAGTGAAATCCAAGAAAAGTGTTTTCTTGGTGTTTGTAAGTCACGGTTCGATCTCTACTCTTGAAAGAGATTAATGTTATAATAGGTTTCTTCTCCTTCCGTGAAAGAGAAGGTTAGTGAAATCCTTAAATGGTATACTTGAGGCGTGGGTGTAGGCAAAGTTGTCGAACCACTTAAAAATCATTGTGTCACAAGTCTCCATCTCTTCTCATCTCCTTCACTAATCTTGTGCATTGTCTTAATCTCTTATCTTTTTGCACATTTTGTTTTATGTGGATTTATTGATTGCATGCCACTTTGATTAGAAAATTGAATCTTGCATGCTAATCTAGTTGGGGTAATTGGACCAAGTTGTATTGACGAATCTCTAAAGTGCCCAATATTTAAATAGTTTTTAAAATTCCCCAATAGTCTTATTCACCCCCTTCTAGAACTATTCTAGATATTTAGTTAGCTTGACTAACATACACGTATAAGATCGATCGAATTAAAGAAAAATGAATTGTTTGTTCGTTCAGACGAAATAAAACTAAAGGGCAAAATGAAATTTCACACCTAAAAATGAAAAGTGGTGTCTGCTGTTAGGAAAATGTGGTGTCTATATGATCAGCCTTAATTTAATCTATTTAATAAATAGTTCAAGTTTGACGTAAATAGAGTTAATTCAAGTCATTTGAGCTTAGTTAAGCATTTAAATTGGATCTAATCGGCTCATTTAGTATTGTCTTTGTTGTAACAAAACTCATTTAATAAGAAATAGATCAATTTTGGTAACCTTCAAATAAATAAGTTGAGTTAGGTAGATCATGTCATTACCCGACCCTTAATCACATACTTCGAAAAAAAATTATAGACATTAAGTGTGATTTTGACTAATTAGATGTGCAGAACTCTGTGTAGGCTTTTAGAGAAGCCTAAGTTGGCCTAATCTGAGCTCCATAACTCTAGATACTGACGTTTGAAATCTAGGGGCATTTTGGTCTTTTGACTTATTCAGATAATATAGCATTGTTTTAATAAGAAAAATAGTAAATAGAGCCCCAAAATTGGCTCCCCATTTAGACACCGACATTTTCTGCCACCAGACACCGATTTTCAGTTTTTTACTGGAATTACGATTCTGCCCCCTTCCGTGTGGAATCGATCGATTGAACAGTTAGTTCATTTTCTTCGATCGATCGATCATTCATTCCATACGCTAGCTGGAATTAGAAAATCGATCGATCGATTGATTATGTTTAAGCTATAGTAATGTATAGTATATTATTTAAAAAATAGAATTTTAACCTTATTTTTTAAGCACTGTGTATTTTCAAAATTTCTCAAATTGAATATCCGGACTAATTACGATAACCTGATAAAAATACTTTAAGACTTTAAGGTCTCTTGACACTTCTAAATGTTTTTGACACTCCCAAATGCTTAAAACATAGTGTTTTACAAATAAGGGTATCCCTCGGCTGTGTCGAAAACACATTTGAGAGTGTCAAAAGACCTTTAAGGCTTAAAGTATTTTTATCAAGTTATCGTAATTAATCCGGATATTCAATTTGAAATTTTTTGAAAATACACAGTGCTTAAAAAATAACATTAAAGTTTAAGACTTAAAGATCTTTTGACACTCTCAAATGTGTTTTCGGCATAGCCGAAGGATACCTTTATTTATAAAACAGTCTGTTTTAAGCATTTGGGAGTGTCAAAAGACCTTAAAGTCTTAAAATATTTTTATCAGATTATCGTAATTAGTCCGGATATTCAATTTGAGAAATTTTGAAAATACACAGTGCTTAAAAAATAAGGTTAAAATTCTATTATTTAAATAATATACTATACATTACTGTAGCTTAAACATAATCAATCAATCGATTTTCTGAATGAATCGATCGATTCGATCGATCGATTATGTTTAAGCTAAAGTAATGTATAGTATATTATTTAAATAATAGAATTTTAACATTATTTTTTAAACACTGTATTTTTTCAAAATTTCTCAAATTGAAAATCCGGATTAATTACGATAACCTGATAAAAATAATTTAAGACTTTAAGGTCTTTTGACACTCCCAAATGCTTAAAACAGAGTATTTTACAAATAAAGGTATCCCTCGGCTTTGCCAAAAACACATTTGGGAGTGTCAAAGGATTTTGAAGTCTTAAAGTATTTTTATCAAGTTATCGTAATTAATCCGGATATTCAATTTAATTTTTTTTGAAAATATACAGTGCTAAAAAATAACGTTAAAATTCTATTAATCTGGATATTAAAATAGAGTGTTTTAATATTATTTTTTAAGCACTGTGTATTTTCAAAATTTTTCAAATTGAATATCCGGATTAATTACGATAACTTGATAAAAATACTTTAAGACTTCAAAGTCCTTTGACACTCCCAAATGTGTTTTCGGCGGAGCCGAGGGATACCCTTATTTGTAAAACACTCTGTTTTAAGCATTTGGAAGTGTCAAAAGACCTTGAAGTTTTAAAGTATTTTTATCAGGTTATTGTAATTAGTCCGGATATTCAATTTGAGAAATTTTAAAAATACACAGTGCTTAAAAAATAAAGTTAAAATTCTAATATTTAAATAATATACTATAAATTACTATAGCCTAAACATAATCAATCGATCGATTCGTTCAAAATGAATTGAACGATTTTCTGATTCCAGCTAGCATATGGAATGAATGATCAATGGATCGAAGAAAATGAACTAACTGTTCAATCAATCGATTCCACACGGAAGGGGGTAGAATCGTAATTTCCAGTAGAAAATTGAAAATTGGTGTCCAGTGGCAGAAAATGTCGGTGTCTAAATGGGGAGCCTAAAAGTTAAAACGATTCTAAAATTACTGAATTGAAGTTGTTTGGTTTGAGATTCACATACACAGATGGTCTCCTGACGCCCGACGTTTTGATTTTCTAAGATGGAAATAATATTTATTGGTTTTTCTAAAAAAATTGCACTTACGAAACTCTGTTTGTAAAGACTTTATTTTAAAATATCTTTGAAACTCGGAATTCAATGAAAATTGTTTTACATATGATCTGTATTTTTCTACAACTTACTGGATGTTTAAAGCACTATTTTGATTTTCCAAGATTTAACTATTTAATGTCAAACTCGCGTTCCATTGACCGTCGATTTACATTTAAGTTGTAAAATCAGCATTTTCAATTAAAACCACGTGGCTTTCAACATCGGATTTCTGCCTAATTCCATCCTCAACTTATCTTCAATGCCCTAAACAATTCTGTAAAGTTAGATTGCTCTGTCGGGACCCTCGAATACCTTTTCTGAGACTCGCGCAGTAAACCCTTTCAAAAAAACCGTTGAACCCATTTTAAACTTGTAGAAAGAGAAGCCTCGTGGCTTCTCCCTCATCATCCATATGCACCGAACAACCCACTGTCTATGTGGATGGTTGGGGTTCTCTTTAGACCCTCCCCCATTGCCTATTAAAAAGCTCTCTCCTTTTCCCTTTCACTCCCTCACATCTTTCTCAGCTCTCTCTCACTCTATTTCCCCTGTTACCCTTCTTTTCTTTCCAGCAACAAACTAGGTAGAACCTCAATAAAAACTTTGGATTGTTTAGAACACTTAAAGCTTGGTTAAAAGGTGCCCTTTCACCTCTCTTCAAACTTTATAACATGATTTTAAACTAATAATCAAGATTAAAAGCTACTTAAACTGTCAAACTACTTTTACAGATATTGTCTTTTTTCTTCTTTGGTTCCTGGACCTTAAAATCAAAGCTTGTTTTAAATCAAAATTAATCTTGAAATTTTCGAAATTATGTTATTTTTAGTGTAGAATCTATCTTTAATATAGAATTTTAAAATTGAAGCGAGAAGCCACATTATTTTCAAGCTTGAAAACTAGAATTTTCGTTGTAAACCAAGATTCTATGTTTTGGTCATACTTCCGATGGTTCACTGTCGGAAGTCCGATTCTATTGGAGGACCGATAGCAGATAGTTGGAGTTCCGACCCAGTGAGGAAACTCTGTGTTTTTCAAAGCCCAGCCCGGACTTTCAAGGCTCATCGGAAGACCGATGCTCAAGGCTTCCAATCCTAGAGAAATATTTTAGAAAAAACTAAGGGTCAGAGTTCCGAGGCTTCAGCCATTGAAACTCAGATAGTTTAGTATATGAAGATCGATACTCCTGAGTCGGAGTTCCGCCCTAAGAGAAAATTGTAAACACCCACCCAGCTTGAGCTAGGCGTCTGGGAAAAGTCCCACATCGCCCAGGCAACTGGGGGATTATAAGAGATGGGGGCAGCCATAACTCAACAAGAGGCCTTTTAGACCTGACCTTGTGGATTGGTCCCAAAGCAAAACCTTGAGGGTGTGTGGTCCAAAGAGGACAATATCTTGTTGAATAGGGTCGGGTCCTGACAATACCTATGGAAACCAAAGTGGTGCAACTTTCCTTAGAGAGTGAGAATATATGATTTTTATCCTTTTTTCCATAAGGTTGTCTTACACAACCAAAAGCTATATGATGCGGACATAGGACTCTTATTTAGTAGGTGTTTATTATTAGGAGTTCCTAATCAGACAAGACTCTTATTTAGTAGGTGTTTATTATTAGGAGCTCCTAATTAGATAGGACTCTTATTTAGTAGGTGTTTTTATTTAAGGAGTTGTAATAGCTAGTTTTAAGGGGAGATTATTTTGATCAATGAAATTGTTATTTTGTTTAGCAAAACGAAGGACTGTTTTGTGAGGATTCAAGTGCAAAGCGAATGACTGTTTTGTGAATATTAAAGTGCAAAACAAATGATTGTTTTGTGAAGATTCAAGTTCTGCAAACGGATTGCAAAGTTTTGCTGAGATTGAGTGCTACAACCCAGGCCCAGTTTTGGAGACTACAATATACAACGTGAATCCTAGAGACACCTGTTGAGATAGGTGGCTACTCAGAGAGGAGGACTGATTGCATAAGACTGCTAGGAGGCAGTACATACTCCAAGATCTGTTTGACAGAGAGGGTGCTGGTGTGTACACGACAGAAAATTCACAGCATACGGCTGTGTATATGTATGTGTTGGCGGCAACTTGCTGGATTAAAGGCAGAGAACAACTCTCTGAGAAACAAGATATATAGAGGCCGGTTTTCTTGCCGTTCAGCCCATTGATTCTTTGGGTTGTTTTGGTTGCCTTATTCAATTTGTGATTCAATTTATTTAAGTTGTGATAAGCTTCAATTTATTCGTTCTAGCCTACATCACTATAGCTTGACGAACTTTCTTAACATACCTTCATGTTTATGCTTTAAGTACCTCTAATGTTTACTCTTACCAAAAAAAAAAGTCATTCAAACCTTTAGCGGGTGTTAGTAGGGAAATCGAGATTTGAATATCGGCCGATATCTGATATATATCGTCGATATTGGCCGATAAAGGTCGTTTTTAAAAAAAAAATGAAAGAAAAATTTCTCGGCCGATACACGAGATTTAAATCCCTGAGTGTGAGGGTAAAAAGTGATTTGTGTTGATACAAGGCGGCATTATGTTTGTACTGGAGCAACGCATCGTATAGGCCATTACAGGTCGATACACCTCTGTCTGCACTCGTCTATCACCCGTCTGAATTCATCTGTACATGTTCGAACCCCGTCCACAAAGCATTGATGCATTGCGGCCAATACGTTGTGGCCGAGATTTTCCTGTAATGTTGTTGCTGATACGCAACTTATCGATCACATTTTTTACTTCAAAGGGGTCAAAGTTTTTTGATAAAATATTAATTATTTTGGTAAAGTATCAGTCATTTGAGCCTCCTTCAAGTCCAAATTCTTTAATTTTCAAAATAAATCATAAAACACAATATATCAAGAAATTTTAAGAGATGGGGGCAGCAACAACCCAACAAAAGGCCTTTTGCGCCTGACCTAGTGGGTTGGGCTCAAACCAAAACCTTGAGGGTGTGTGGTCCAAAGAGGACAATATCTTGTTGAGTATGGTCGGGTCGTGACAATACCTATGGAAGTTGCAAAAATGTCCAGAGTTGTATGCTAATGTAGTAGGATGTCTCATGTATGCTATGGTTTGTACTCGGCCAGATATAGCTCAAGCAGTGAGTTTAGTCAGCAAATATATGGTGAATCTAGGAAAAGAGCATTGGAATGTAGTCAAGTGGATTCTCAGGTATTCGAAGGGCACCAAAGACTTGGGTTTAATGTTTGAAAGAAAACATGGGTCAGAAACCGTAGTTAGATATGTAGATGTTGATTATGCAGGTGAGTGAGACAAGAGAAAATCTACTACATGTTATGTCTACACACTTGCCAGTGGACCCATCAGTTGGCGGTCAGTGCTTCAATCTACTACAACTTTATCCACTACAGAGGGAGAGTATATGGCACTGACATGGGCTTCTAAGGAAGCAGTGTGGTTTTGGTGAATGAATTGGACATTAAATAGAATTAGTCTCTTTATATTGTGACAGTCAGGGTGCTATTTATTTGTCAAAGAATCAAGTATAGCATGCCATGACAAACACATAGCAGTGGTGTATCACATGGTTCGAGGCTTGGTTGCTACTGGTAAAATCTCCATTCAGAAGATTCACACAGATGAGAATGCTGCAGACATGCTTACCAAGCCGGTTACCAAAGAAAAGTTCAGGCACTTCATGGACTTGCTCAATCTCTCATCTTGCTAGAGATTGGACTTGCACCTTTAAGGTGCAGGATTGGTGAGAGTGAGTTCCCACTAGGTGGATGTGCTACAAACACATTTCAACATTCTTCAATTGTCGACATTTTTCGCCAATGTGGAGATTGTTGGGTTTGGCTCATAAGGCCTAAATTGGGCCCAACATGCCCAAGTCTATTTTTGTTTGCCCAAAGTTATAAGGGTTTATTTTTCTTCTAGGGTTTAAGTTGGGACAATTTTCCTTTCTAAGAATATCAGAGATAGAGAGAGAAGAGAGACTATGACGGTATAATACCCACTTTTTCATATTCTTCATAGTGAATTGAGCAAATTGCTCTGTGGACGTAGCCTTCGGGTGAATCATGTAAAATTTTGTGTCTCTGGTGTGGTTTGATTTGTGTTTCGCATATTAATTTCTAACAGTGGTGAATCTATTGAGGGAATTTGACGATAGTTTGAAACAACCATGCAGGGAAGTCAGCCACCAAATTGATTTGGTGCTGGGCATGAAACCTCCTGCCCAAACACCATATAAGATGGCACCTTCTAAGCTTGCAGTGTTGCATAAACAATTGGATGAACTCCTAAGGACAGGGTTCATACAACACTTCAAACCCTTTATGGAGCACTTGCTTTGTTTTAGAGGAAGCAAAATGGGTCACTTCAAATATGTGCGAACTACTGAGTTCTCAACAAAATTATAGTGAAGGGCAAGTACTTTGTACCTTATTAGGCTTCATGGAGCCTGATCATCAGAGATGTACCACCGATCCAGTTGCAGGTCGAGCTCCACGCTAAGCTCTCGAGAGTCAAAGGGGGGCAACACCCCCCAACTAGAAATTTTAGGGCTCTTTTATAATTTTCACATGGCGTCTTATATAAACCTTAATTAAGGTAGTATAGTGGATAAGTTTGAACTCCGTGAACATACCGAAGGAGAATCACATAAATCTCTATCGTGTAGTTTTGCTTCTCTACTCTTTGTTGATTGCTCTTTTCTGTTTTTCAGATATTACTATTTTTTTTTGACACATTAATGACTTAATTCATTAAAAGACAAATAGAGAGTACAAGAGGTGGATCCAATAATATGAGAGATATACCCAGAACCAAGAAAGAGAAACATGAAAAACAGGAAAAAAGAAATAGTAAAAAGATACAATAATATGACCCTCTCATCACAAGATACACCAAGGAAACCCCTACTCCCATAACTCCCAAGACTGATGTGATGAAAAGATTTCCGTAGCTGGTCTCTGTTTATATATATCAACTTTAGTAAAAAAGTCCACTACATTGTTTGTTAATGGAGGTGTGTGAATGAAAGTGATATCTCTCATCCTACACAATCTCTAAATGTCCCCAACAATAGATACTAACCTGGGAATTACTGCATGTGTGTTCAAAAAGATGATTTTCTCCCAATATCCCTAAGGTAGAGCATCCAATTGTGAAAAACATCTCTCTTCTCCAAGTTAGACTCGCAATTACGCTACTATTAGGTTTGAGTATCTTGTAATTTCTTTTAGACTAACCAATATTCCCGCTAGATTTTGTACTAGAGAACAATATTTGTTGTGAATATATTGAAGAGGACGACATGATTCATCTAAGGAATGTGCTAGAACAATTGAGGTGCAAACAAAGGCGATCATGGAGTGGCCTACGCCCACCAAAGGCTATAGAAGGTTTATCAAAGGCTAGTTTGGGAGAGTAGATGTAGTAACAAATCTGTGAGAGAATAATAGACCATGGAAATGGTCAATCAAATGCCAATATTGTTTTGATAGATTAAAAGAAGTTTTGCCTAGCAAACCCATCCTACGATTACCAAGATCTTGAGTAGCCTTTATAGGTGCATATAGACACCTATAATCGAGCAAATAGAGGTGCATTGATTTAGGATGGACATCCAGTTGCTTTCGCAAAGCATGAAATTGAATGAGATGGAGCAGTGGTACTTTGTCCATGTGAGAGAAATAAATGACGGCGGTACTCAATTGCTATAATTATTTTTATTTTCTTTTTTTATTTAAATAAAGTATGAAATTGACTTAGTAAAATAATGAAGTAAATAAAATTCAATACCAAAAAATCAAATAAATGCACAATGATATGATGTTTAATGACTTTATAAAATAGCTGTTGATATAAGAATTCAAAGGAAATTAATCCCATTAAATATGTATAATCACTTGATTTAAATTAAATAAATAATATGGATAGGTGAAGTCACGCTTTATGTCAATTGTCCAATTCATCTACTTAAATCAAATGAAATAGTTGTATTTTTTTTTTATTGGTAGATATTGTATCTACTAATTTAATTTAAAGAGATTAGTGGACCCCACAAAATAATGGAAATTATAAAACTTAGGCTACATTTGGATGGAGGTATTGGGGGATAAACCCCCATTACCCTTATTTGGTAATGGAGAGGTAAGGGTAAAAAATCAAAGTTTTACCCCTCCCCTCTTATTTTTAAAAACCCTTTGTTGATAAGGGATATTCATAATATCCAGGGTAACTCCTATTCAGAGTAACCCCGAATAACCCCTATAAAATTTCCCCTTTCAAACCCAGCCTTAGGATTGATGTAGTTGTTTTATTTTAGTAAACAACTTAATTTCACAACTAAAACTAGAAGTCTCTACTTAGAGAAGCTTCAAATTCTTGGCTGGAATATGTAGAAAATTGTGATCCAACTACACTGGTTTAGGCCGGTTTCCTGGCCCAGGTTGTGGGTGATTAGTTTTTGCATATAAAAGGGTATGGTATATGAGAGGCTTTTCTGTCATCCCTCTGACTCAAACTCTTGTTTAAGGCTCGTTGCTTCAAACACCTTCCCTTGAGTTCATTTTTCTTCACTTAGAATGATTTTTCACCTCTATCTTTCAAAGACATAATATTATGGAACCCAATGTTGTTAAGGAATAAGGATACAAGCAATCCAATTCATTCAAATCTAAATTAGAATGTAAATTAAAATCTGCTACATCCTAAAACCACATCAACCAAGGACTCATCAGATTTATTTACATCATATGAGCAAACAACATTCAGAACAATCAAATATATGATTTACATTACACAGGGCTGAAAGAAAACTTTGTATGTCAAATGACACAAAAACCTGGAATGCCCAAGAGGTGTGAAAAAGGAGTAAAAAAGCATACTACAAGTGTGTAACAGTAACTGAACTTGGCAAATAAGTTCATCTCTCAATCCAACAATTTCTTTTCCTTGGCCAATACTTTCATATCCAACCCAACATTTTTTTTTCTTTAGCTAAATCTCTAAATCCAACCACTCCTTTTTCTTCTTTGTAACTTCAATTTTTTTTTAAGTACTCTCAGTATCTTAGACAGGTTTACTTCTTTGCCTGTCACTTTTGTGGTGTTGAAACCTTGGAGCTGCATAGATGAATGTATATAATGAAATGAGAAGCAAAAAACAACGAGCTAAATAAACCTTTGTGAAGATTTCTGTGTATGTACTTACCAAGTCTGTTAGCTGATGTCTTCATAATTCTAAGCCTCTTAACAGTGCTCAAAAACATTCTACAGAGATCCAATCAGAAGGAAAGAGTCAGAATGAAAGTACACATCTTACCACATCTTGCTCTAAAATGCTTGGGGCATGGAACTAAAACTATGGATAAAAAGGCAAGCAGCAGTAGTGATACATTTGCAATTTAATGAGACAGGAATTAGAAAAGAATGGATATAATAAGAACATACTTTTGCAAAATCCATAGATATAAAAAACCTAAGTATTCTATTTTTATCAATTATCAAAATGTGTTTTTCCCCCCAACATGATGCCAAAGTGGTAGGGACTCAACCAGCACAAGTAGCTCAGTTGGTCTAAGCTTCTAGAATTAGACTAGGGGTATTGGGTTCAACTCCTCCCCAGCTTACCTAATACACAAGACTTGTGGGTGGTTTTGTGTATCCGTGGGATTAGTCTCACCTCCAATGCGGGGTGAGGATACCCATGTTATCCAAAAAAAAAAAAAGTGGTAGGGACTTTAAGAAAAGAAAAATTGTACAATTTTGAAACATCAATTGGAAAAGGATAAAATTGACAGACATTTTCCAAGGCCCTTCATTTATAACTTAAATAAATTTAGTGGAATTGGCTCATTTATACTTTTTCACTTGATTTCTTATTTCAAAAGTTTGGATGGAATGCTCATACCTCCAAGGAACATCTCCCACAAGCATCCAGTCTCCCTCCCTATCTTCATATGTGAGAACAAACTCAGAAGAGCCATCCAAGAGCTTAGAGGACTTCATAGCTTCTACCATGGCACTATCTTCTTGAAGGCCATTGGGTGCTGCAATGACATAAAACAGAGCCCCAATATAAGTGAGTAAATATTGCATTGATCCATGAATACCACTATACTTTCAAATATCGAAATATTAAGAAATTTTCATTTAGAAGTAGCTAAATTTTGGCAGTACTGACTTTTACATAAAGAAAACCTTTTTTCTTAAGAAAAAGAGAAACCTACATTATTTATCAATTTACAAGTCTCAACATTTTGCAAATTTCAGATGTTATGTGTGAACAATATACACATGTATCAGTTCTAAACCTCATCACTATGATTTAGTCCAAACACTAGGACAGTTGAAAATCTCTTCAAACTATTTGAGGAAAATGGATATTGAAGAATCAAAATCAATTGTTACTAATGACCAAAAACATCTGTAACCTATCCAAAAATTTGTTGCCTGTGAAAGGATCATAGTTTAAAAGTTTGGCCACAATCTGAAATTCCATCTGCTACATACAGGGTTTCCCAAGCCCAGCATAGGACTTCCAGATATAGAATGGGGGCTGCTGATCTTGGTCCATGTGTTGCTATACCAGCTGAAAGTAGAGTTTTTTCGCCAAATTTTCGATTGAAAAGGCCAAATTTGGCATTATCATTTTGAGTTTTTTCATTGATGTTATGCTTTCAGTAAAATCATTTATTAGATGAAATGTGGACAAGAGAGAGATGATTTAGTGATTGCCCCAATCCAGTAGTTGCCTTCCTACCAAAATTGTAGCAAAATCGACCTTATGAAATTAGTTTCCTCTAAGGCTAATGTTTACAATTATTTTTTCTTTAATACTAAGAAACTAATGTATTGCAACTAATTCCTTTTAACTGAGGCCCAAATCATTTTCCTGTGATTGCCTTCCTAGTTTCTACCAAAGCTGCAGAATCGTTGAGCCTCCATAATTAATTTCCTTTAGCTGAGGCTAGTGTGTTGCATTTTCCTAGTGTAATACTCACAAAAAGTTCCCTATACCAGCCCCATAACCAGCCTCAAATCTCTCATAAATGGCAACAATCAACCACGAAATCATTCTTCAAATCAGCCTTGTAATCACTCTAGAACATCATTTAAATCATCCCCCATGTCACTTCTAACTATCATTACCAAGAATGCATTTTAGACCAGAAGTTCAAAGGCCCAAAGTGTCTAATCGATGATAATAGAGCACGTACAAACTAAAATCATCCCATTGACTGTTAGGACCTGGATATCCAGCCCAAAAGAATAGCCTGTTAGGTGGAATGACCTAAATCCTTTATAAATCCCAAGATCTCCCTCTACACTTCCAATATGGGACTCATTCGCAGCCCCAACAATCCCCCCCTTGAACTAGGCCACCAAACTCATTCGCCTATTGGATCTTCTGCTGAGACCTGAGTCTGATACCACTTGTTAGAACCTAGGTGTCCAATCCAAAAGACTAGCATGTTAGGTGGGACTCATTCGCAGCTCCAATAATCCCCCTTGAAGGAGGCCAGCCAACTCATTCGCCTATTGGATCTTCTGCTGAGACTTGACTCTGATACCACTTGTTAGGACCTAGGTGTCCAATCCAAAAGACTATCATGTTAGGTGCAATGACCCAAGTCCTTTATAAATCCCTAGATCTCTCTCCACACTTCCAATGTGGGACTTGTTCGCAGCCTCAACGTTGACATCTATTACATGGAATTTTGGATGGGAAGCGCCTAAAGCCTGCCAACCATAACAGTGCTAAGCCAGGCCGATTTCAGCCCATTTATAGCCCAATTTATATATTAAAAAGGAAGCAAGGAAGAAGAAAGAAAGGCAAGCAGGCAGGCATTGAAAATGAAAAAGGGAACTTACGAATCATGGAACTCGTAGAGATAGTGGGCCTGTGGAACATGTCCTCCAAAGCTTGAGCTAAGGTTTCATAGGAGAGATGGGCATTCAAATCCACTTTCCTCCCAATGGGCACCCCATCCATATTAACCTTAACAAACATGGATTTCCCATTCCCTTTCCCTTGATTATTTTTAATGTTGCTGTTGCAGCTACCCATCTTCATACCATCTTTCTTACTAATATCAGTGCCATCTTCTGCAGAGACTCTGCTCTGATTCACCAAGCTGTTTCTTCTGTATGCTCTTATAGGTGGCCATCCAATCACCTGACTGCTACCAAAAGTATAAAGAAAAATCTAAATCAACATCAAAATAATCCAACAAATAGTCAAGGAAAATTGTGGGGTTCATATCTGATGAATTCAAATCCAACATACATTCTTTCATCACCTAAATTATGATTTATAAGGCACTAAAATTTGAAATTCACAAGACAAAAAACCACCATGGATTAGAAAATGTTTGAGAATCTGTCATTCTCTGTAATACTAACAAGTTATGATAACAGGAATTGCAAACAAGTGATTTTACAAAAGTTATGAACTAAAATCACATTAACTTATCTTAAAAGAAAAGAAAAAAAAAAACCAATAATCTCAGAGAAAGGACCAAAGCCAAGAGATGAATGGAGAAATCTTCACCTTTGGGAGTTGGATCCCACGTCCTGAGAGACAGAATCAGCAGCTCTCTTAGTCCCAGAAACAGCCCTTGTAAGAGAAGTGGAAGCAGGGGAAGGAGAAGCAGAGACCAAAGAAGGGAACTTGTTAGCAGTTAAGATCCTACAATAGTCTTGGGAAGAGCAGGGCTTAGCCTTCGACCCAAGGCCCAATCCAAGGCCCAACCCAAGTTCAAGCTCGGCTCCATCTTCCTCCCCCATGCACTTGCTGCCGCTGCTGCTGCTGGCTGAAGTGTCGTATGAAGTCAGCTCAGACGTGCCCACGTAGTCCTCCTCCATCACCACCGCCTCTTCCTCCTTGGAAACCGTCGACATGCACTCCTTGCTAGAGCTACCAGAAGAATCACCTCCTCTTCCTTGCATTCCTCTGCTTCTTCTTCTTCTTCAAATCACCCACTTTTTCCTTGGAGAGAAGAGAGGAAGAAGGAAAATGATGATAACACGAAAGCAATGAGTGGAGAGAATGCGTGAGTGGGTGGTGGGGGACTGTATTTTATGTGTCGTATGGTTGGCCTGCAATTTCAAGTAAGAAGAATGGGAAGGTGGGTGTGGTGGGACTGGACTAGTGGAGGTGGCTGGTGGCATGGTGGGCCACTCTTTCTCATTTTCTGTCTCCACTTAATCGTGCCTTTTCATTTTCTCATTTGACAGTGGGCCTTCTGATTTGATGGACCATCCAACTTGAACACTTTCTGGATCAGGGCTTTCAATTTTAAATGTATATTACTCGAATTCTTTTGATTGAGGAGGCCCAAGCCCGGACCAGCTCAACATAGCTTAAAAAACTAAAGGAAATTTGAAAATTTTATCTTAGTATGACCCAAAGTGAAACTCATAACAAACATTAACATAGTTATAGTTAAAGTGATGAATGATAAAAAAAAATTGACTATAATAAAGTCAAATTCTACATATTCATTAAAAAAAATATATATTTTAAATTCAAAATTTATCTATTGTCAAGTCCTAACCTTCTTATGATAACCTTCTTGCAAAAGTCCTATGTACAAGGCACAAACACACTAATGAAAAAGAGTTAATTTATATAAAATCTATTATAATAATTGATTTTAAGTAATGATTTAAAGTGAATATATACGATCTAAATTTCAAAAAAGTTAAGATGTTAAGAACGATTATCAATCAATTGAATATTTTACTTCATAATAATGTATTTAATGTGATGAGATCTAACTGTCTATTATTATATATCATATAACAAAATCTAAAATATTTTTATTATAATTTTTTTATTTAAAACCGATATTTTTTATAATAATGAATACCATTATGTGGGATATTAACTTTTTTTTTTTTTATATTTTACCTTTCTTATTTTTACCTCAATTCCTCTGCTTATATAATTACAAAAAGAATAAATAAAAATATAAAAAATAAAAGAAACCCATCTCACAAGAGACCATATCCAATATTATAAAAAATACCTATTTTGAAAGGAAAATAATTTGTGCACTCCCCATTTTACCCATGGTGCATTCCTATAATTTTTTTTTCAATTTTGTCCTCCACCCACCTTTTCTCCATTTCCATCATTTTTTTAGTCAAGGGCAAAATTAAAAAACAAGTGAAGGAATGCACCATAAATAAAATGGAAGTGCACAAATCATTTTCCATTTTTGAAAATCAAAACTTAATAATAACCACAAACATAAAATATAGATCTTCTTGGATAATGGAGAGGCAGCACGAAATCTTCACGTGAAAGACATATAATATCTGGATTCTCGAGGGTTCATTTTCTCACGTTTTTTAAATTGCTTGATGGAAAATGGATTTGGGCCCACTTGTAATGGAGGTCTACCGACAAGGTGGGCCCAGAGAAAGGAAGTAGGAACACGTGGAATCAAGGCCACTAGGCCGACAAGATCCTGGCACGAAAGGGCCGGTGGCGGGTCCGACAGTTCCTTTCGTGGGGAACAGCTCAGCTGGCTAGGTTTAGTTTCATTCTGCCAGATCGGATGCGGGTTTATGAAAGTGCGGGCGGGTCTGGGTTAAGTTTCAATACGTACGAGTCTACCAAAACAGGGACAGGTCTACGGTCCTTGTGGGGCCTTCTTTATATCTAATGTGTAATATTTATATTAAATCAATCGCTCTTAATTTTAATTTTAATAAAAAATTAGAGATTAAAAATTATAACAATTAAATTACAAAGAATTTTAAAAGTTAAGAGAATTGCATGTCCCTGCATGTGAGAGGAGAGAGTATTCATTCTTTAAATAAATTAATACTGTTTGTCTATTATCACATTATCATAAACTTTTGTTCTTCAAAAGATTTAGATAATTTTGAATTACTTTATTTTAATTTATAATCTTTCATTTCAAGATCAATCATTACTATTTTGGCCTTATATTAGATGATTTGAATTTTTAAGATCAAAATTTTATGATTAAATTGATTCTAAAAACAATGTAAATAATATAGTTGATAGATCCCACAAGATATGAGAGGTTAATTTATTAAAATTTGAGAGGAAACACATGGGTGGGTGTTGTTAAAGAAGCATGAAACCTTTGATTCGTGGAGATACTTGAGTGAGAACATAAAAAATATACCCATTAAGTTGAATTCAAATCAAATAAGAGATCTTAGGGCCATTTTACCCTTCACCTCTCGTACGGATAACTTAAAAAAATCTATTAATTTTCCGTGTCTGATTACAAAAAAATGTCGTTTGAAGATAGTTACCCAATTTAATTATTTTAGTTTTATAATAAGAAACTATGATTGTCATAGCCATTGATTTTTATAACTCAACTCACAAGACTATGATGATTAGTTGAAAAACTTTCTTTTTAAGTATTTTATCTTCGAAGTGCTCTATTTATTTTTTTCATTTTTATAAAGCCCACCTTATGGTAAACGTACATGTAACCTTGAAGAGTTGTCTTGATGGTCAAAAGTCGCACACGTTTGCGGAAAGTCTTTGAGATCAAATTTCCTTCAATACAAAAATGACCACTCTTCATTATTTTATACTTAGCGTATACGAATAAAGAGATTTACTGATGCTGCAAATATCAATCAGGTGAGACCACCAGAAACCTTAGTCTTAAAAATAATCATGCTAGGTTAACAGGAAAGTCATTTCCTCTTAAATATAACCTTAGACAATGAAACATCATGTAATCATGATTTTTAATGGTAATAATGGCTCAAGTTGATTATTATTATTATTTAATTAAGAGAACATGAATGAATGTGTTTCTCTTGTGTTGGTTGGACAGAAACATTCACCAAAGCCATGTCGTCTCCTTACTCTACAAACGGCATATTCAAATCGTACGGACACAATCTGAGCCATCCTTTTTCTTTCTTAAGATTAAGATGAAATGAAATTATATCATCTTATTTTCATGTAAAAGTCACGCTTCAAGAGGATGATTGGAGACTTTGTTCCAGGGGTAAAAAAAAATTTCCCGAATGATATTTTGGCCGATATGAATTTTTCTCTCCTCCGATATTTACATTTTTCTCTCCTCCGGTATTTAAAATGGTGAAAAACCCGCAAAAAATCATGAAGAACAACAAAAACCGTATTGAAAAACCGTGAAGAACCGCAAAAAATCGTATCGGTTTTTTTTTTTTTTTTAATTTTAAATACCGATATTTATGCATATTGGCTGATATGGTGACCGATATTTTAGACCGAATATCGGCCGATAATCGTCTTGTACGGGTGATACATATCGTATCGGCTGTTATCGTTCGGTCTTAAAAAATCGATACATATCGGCCGCTACAATATGTATCAGCCGATATTTCGACCCCTGCTTTGTTCAGTTGTTTGCTTTTGGGATTTTGATTTTTGAGATTAGTGTTGGATGCAACTCAGTTTTATTTTAAAATGTATTGAGTTGACACGAGTTGATTTACAATTGTTTTGAATGATTTTATAAAAATAAAATTAAAAATTTTGTTGTCATATTCTTCTGTAAATCAATCACTTTAAAAGATTAAATGGATATAATTAAATCAGTTTCGTTTCAATGATTGTGTTCACATGTGAAGTCTTCGTCCTCAAAATCACATTTACGTTATTTTCCACCCACTTGCTCGTCACAACTGAATCTTTATTCAATTTAAATTTATTATGAGTTCATCTTACCACTTCATTAAAAATCTTTTAAAATTGACTATTTTATGTAGTGATCCAACTCTTAATTTGTACCAATTTTGGAAAATTTGATGAGCTTGCACGTATGAGGTGACACCTAGAATGTGCGTGGGTCTAGGTTCTGACTTAAGCCTCACAAACCTGGTTTGGAATACCCAAGAGAAAGAAATTCGAAAAATGAAGTGTTGTGGAAGTCGGTCGAACCGGCATAACCTATTGGTTCGACCTTTAGTGACAGAAAATGAAATAAAGAACCTGATCTCTACAGTACAACCGGCTGACGTCGGTCGAACCTTCTGTGACCTGAAAACTTTACAGTAAGTCATCGGTCAAACCAACAGAGAGCAGACTTTTGACAATCAGAAATTAAGTCTCTATCTAAAATTACTTATATTATTTCAACACATATTTAATTAATAATTACATCTTAATTGAGAGTACAAGACAAATGGGTTAATCTCCAAGCAAATACCTTAAAGAATATAAAATTGCTTAAATTCTTTTTTCAGCAAATAATGGATGTCTAAATGGAGTTGGATGTACCACTTGGGGCTATACAATCAAGGTAGGTGGGACCCATTGAGAACTAGCATGGTTTACGCAATTAAAAAAAAAATGTCACATTCAAATTCAATAAATCTAATGATGAGATTGTTGGTAGATGAATTATATCAACCATCGACTTTTATTCTTGCAATAGTTGGTTGTGTCTTGCCGGGTAGTAATTTGTTGTGGTGGGATCCATCTTTTAGCAATATGAGATCTAGATCATTTATCTACATGAGGATAGTTAGATGAACGATCTAGATGACTAAAAGATAAATTTTAGTAATTCAGTGCCTTTTATAAGAAAGAATATCAAATTTGTCTATTTTTTTTTCCACTTATTATTATTTAAGTGGTGAAAAAATATATCAGTATCTTTTGTTATAAAAATATCGGTCTATCCATCAATTTCCATTAATTTTTTCAACAACAATGTTTTAAGTGATCTGTCCACCAACCGGATTTTGAAAAATAATTCATGAGTGAAATCATTTTAGTAGAAAGTTAGGTTAGATAAAATTCAACTAAGGTTCAATTATTGTCAAATTAGATCAAATTTGTAGTAGTGCATGGTGTCGTCAATTAATTAATTAGTATAAGAATAAAATAAAAATATATAACTAAAGCAAGTCATTTGAAAATATAACTAAAAATATAGCTAACACATTGTCATTTGAAAACCTTTTATCACACTAAAACAATTATAAAACCTAAAAGATTCAATAATCAAATCCCCAAATTAGAAAATATCATCTAACATTCATCAATATGATCATGTTTATGTTTTTTTAAGATTAATCCAAAAGGAACTACAAAAGTATAAATGAGGCCGAAAGCGTTGGTTGGGTGTGGGGTGTTGTCCCTCAGGGTTTTAGAGTGGTTTAAAGGGGCCAAACGCATTGATTGGTCATGAGTTTCTCTAGATCTGGAAAAAAAAAAGCATAAATTCTCCCTCTCTCTTTTTCTTTCCTTTCCATTTATATATTTCTTATTCTAAGATTTTTTGCAATGTGAGGGGTTTGAATTAATCCGGTCTAAAGAATCCAAAGGTTGAGGTTGAAAAGTGGTTCAACCGCAAGCAGGTTGGGATTAAAAAACATTGTACATAACCTGCCATGCCAGCAATTAATTTTTTTTATCTATGATACTCCAATTAATAGGATATTAAAAAAAATAGAAGTATAAAATAGATTAAAAATAAGACCTTGTTAATTTGAATAACATGAATAGTGTAGTTTTCTAAAGCACAAACCCAAAATAAACTGTGGGCCTCATATCAAAAGTTACTAAAAAAAAATCATAGCCATATGTTTTAATGATATTTTTTTCCTCTATTGGGTATCATCAATTAATAATAGAGACCACTTTAATGGAAGCAGTTTTTAATTTGAACAACGCTAGTGTCGTGGTACATTTAAAAAAAATATTTTTTGATATTTGAAATATTGATTAGGGTTCGATGTAACTTCTAAAAACCAATATGCCAAATATTTCAACCTAAATTTCTTGATATATTGTTTTTCATGATTTATTTTGAAAAATAAAGAATTTGGACTTGAAGGAGGCTCAAATGACTGATACTTTGACCAAAATAATTAATATTTTATCAAAAACTTTGACCCACTCTGAAGTAAAAAATGCAATCGATACGTTGCATATCAGACACAATGTTGCAGAAAAATCTGGACTATAATGTATTGACTGCAATGTATCAGTGTTTTGTGGCTGGAGCCAGACATGTGACGGACGGGTTCAGACAAGTGATAGACGTGTACAGATGGAGCTGTATCAACATTTAATGGCCTATACGATATGTTACTCTAGTACAAATACAAGGCCGCCCTACATCTAACACAACCCACTTTTTACCCAAGACCCACTAAATGCTTTGAATGACTTTTTTTTTCTTTTGGGTAAGAGTAAACATTAGAGGTACTTAAAGAGTAAACATGCTTTGTTTCTAAAAGGTATGTTAAGAAAGCTTGTCTAAGCTGTCGCTTTTGGTTGTGTAAGGCAGCTTCATGGAAAGAAGGATAAAAACCACAACTTTAAAGTAATAAAGGCAAGAAGGTGCTGAGATTAACCTTAAAGCTATGGAATGCCGGTGCAGTGGTAAAGGAACAAACAAAACTAAGCAAAGCAAGGAATTCTTTTAACAAAGTTGGTCTGATTAAAGCTGCCCATGTTGGAGTTGTGGGAGTAGAGAGGAGCAAAGACTATAGCTTTTAATCTTTTCTCAATCCCTCTGATTCTTCTTGTCCCAACCCTTTTCCCCCTTCTCTCCTCAACTTCTTTAGATTTGAACTAGTTAATTAGCAACCCACAATCTATGAAACTTCCTCTTATTTGTGGGTCATTTTCTTTTATTTCTTCCCCACACAATGACAGAGACTGAGGAATAATACAGTACATTAGCAAGCTGGAATGTGCCTGCTGAATACCTTTTGTGAATCCATTCACAAGTAAAAAGGGTACATTCTCCACCAATTGTATGTGATGGTTTCTTCTATTGCAGTAGCTCATGCTATGTTGGAACTTGGAGCCACCACTGTCCTTGGGCCTGCGTGAGATCATTTTGTCAATGGATCTTGAGTTTGTGTATTTTGTCAATGGATCTTGAGTTTGTGTATTTTGTCAATGTACATCTCGAGGTTTTTTAGAAAATTTGATTAATTTTTGGGACATATAAGTCTCTCTTTTCGCACATTGAGTAATTCTACACGAAGTGACCATTTGAGGTGGAGTGAAAATTGAACTCAAGACTCTTTCGCTTCCTCAGACGGGTTTCTATCCATCACTCTAACTCTTTTGCGTTGTGCATATGGGGCTCTTGGTTTGGTAATGCAAGGCATTTTGATCCAATGGGTTCCAATTATGTCTCAGGTTTGGACTTTGGTTTGATTTTGAATTTTTGATGCTAAAAATCTAAAAATCAGGATGACTTCATGGAATTCACTTTGAATAGTTTGAAGTCCATGAATTTTTATTTATACATTACTTTACTCATTTAAAAGATAGGCCCACCCTTTTGACCCATTATATTCGAAAACCGAGTTAAAAAATGCTAGACCCCCACATATCATAAAAACTATTAGGGAGCACCTACTTTGCACAAGTAACATTTGTCAAAATTCGATGGAGATAAGATTTTCTATTTTTAGATACTAATATAAAAAATCTCTGTCATATCCTTCAAAATCACTAAATTTAACAATAAAATCTCCCTTTTTTTTATTTTTAGTTAATTTTTACAAGATTTTTTTTTCAATTTTTAGATAATGATATGATAAAGTTGAGCAAAATCTTTCTAACTCACTAAATCCCTTCTAAGAATCTCTTTTCCTATTTTTTAACTATTTTTAGACAAATTTTATCTTTTTTTGTTTGCGAACATGAAAGTAAATTTCAACCGTCAATAAGTAAAAGGTCAAAATTCATTTTATGGACTGATAAACTGTCTCTTTTATGAATTGACTTGATCAAATTAAAATAGAGCAGTGGGAAGCTTGTACTTCGTACGAGTATCATTAGTAAAAAATTTATATAGAATAATTTTCTTTAGTTCACCAGTTTTTATATGAAATTTTCTATTTTTAGATACTAAAATAAAAGAATTTCGTGCAAGTCCTTCAAAATTACCAAATTTAATCATAGAGTCTCTTTTTCTATTTCTAGTCATTTTTTACATGATTTTTTTCTATTTTTAGATAATATTATGACAAAGTTCAACCAAATCATTTCAACTCACCAAATCCAATATTAGAATCTCTTTTCCTATTTTTAACTATTTTTGTCAAATTTTATCTTTTTTGTTTACTAATATGAAAGTAAATAACAACCGTTCAATGAGCAAATGTTCAAAATTCATTTTACGTTTATAAACTATCTTTTTATATATATAATAGAATAGAAAGGTGTATATAACTATAAAAATGAATCTAATTAGTTTAGTGAAATTTCTATTTATTGTTTGGTACATATATAGATAAACTTGAATAACATATATATAATTATACAAATGTCTATAGCAGGTAAAATTCAATTTTTTTTCTTTAGAATTAGGTGGGTTGGCCCCAACAAAACTGACCTAATTTACTTGAGTTGTACACTAATCCCAACTACCATGTACTTATCAAATTTTATTTTCAATATACACTGATAATTTTTTAGCAGTTTAGTTAAAGAATATCACTTAAATGTGACATAGTATGGTTCATAGATGACTATATTACGTACGTTAAGTGTTTGTGGTTTTAGGGTTAGAAAAAGATTATTATTTGCATACTAGTATTTGTGGTATTATCTCGTATATGAAGAGTATGGGTCCATTAAATGAAGTGGAGATAGGTATGTGGGAAATGTTATTCTTATGAAGTCCACTAAAAATATATTTGATTGGATAAATCAGATTATATTTTTTAAATTGTAAAATTTAAAGATTAAAAAATAATTTAAACTAATATAATTTTAGAGTGTTAAAAATATTATGGCTTGATTAATTCAATTAAGATAATTTTTATACTCGTCGTTTTATTTGTTCGAGTGGTTGGATATTATCATCTTGTATGAGAGGTCTTGTCTTCAAATTCTTGGAGCATTTAACCTGATCTATGATACTTGTAAGTAGTGTAATGAATCTAGAGTTTTACCTATGATCACCATAAATGAAATTGATGAATTTCCACATATTAAATAAAACCTTGACTGATCACCAACCCAATAAGTGGGCAGGTGAGGTAATTATTTCACAAATATGGGTGTATTGAGGATTTTGTGAACAACTTCAATTCTAGAGTTTGTTTTGAATTTCTTGTATTGGAAAAGAGATCTAGTGAGAGGTAAGTTAAGCCATTAATTTTTCTTTTGTTTCTACTAAACATGATCCTTCTATGTTGCATCCTATGGACTCATGCCTACATGCCAAAGTGAGTTAAAATTATATGTCTTCTTTATTATCTCATTTCCTTTAATTTTCTCCTTTACTTTTGTATTAGGATTAAGCCCATCTATTGTTGTGATAATCTTCTATATCAATTGGAATGTAGAGCTAAGAGGTGTCTATACATAAGATTGATGTTCAGGTTCATGTTACATATGTCAATGATGGTAAAATGGGGTTTCAACAAATTTGAGATATTGAAATTCAACAATTTCAATTAGGCATTATATAAGTTGAATTAAGAGTGGTAGGTGTAGACATTCCAATTTAATCTATACCCTCATACTTGTATTACCCAACCTTCCTCATAGAACCCAATTAAAAACTTAAAATTGAGATGCCACATAAAGATCAAATATAATTTGAACCTACCCTGTAAACCCAATATTCAAGCCCAAATGTCTTTGACCCAATAGGCATACCTAATAAACTCCAAAAACTAGATTGCAAACCAAATCAGCCCAAATGTTGATGGACTCGATTGTAAATACCCAAACACTTGTCATTAGACCTTGTGATACCCTTGCCCAGCCACTGTTAACCGATGTGGGAGTCCTACATCGGTGAAGAAGGAAGATGAATATGGGTTTAGATGAGGCCAGCCCACCTTAACTCACAAGGTGCATTTTGGGCCAGGTCATTTGGGCCCAGGCCAAAAGCAAAAACGGTGCGGGCTCACGTGTGTGCGTGGTCCAGAGCGGACAATTTCTTGTTAAATCAAGCCTTAAACCCTGTGTTCGGATCAGGTCGTTACAGACCTAATTACAAGTTTCCTATATATTATCGGACCCAATTCTCCTAACACATAATATCCAGAACAAGTCAGTGTACCCAAACCTCTAGCCAACTAGTCAATGTTGATCTCGATTGGCTTCATGTCAACCATAGATTTGGTCCAAAAGAATGCACTCTTAAAAAATAACATGTGCTAAAAATTTTAGGTTATTAAAAATAAATTTTCTAATTTTAACAAGTCACTGAAATATTAGAAAAAGTTCAAATACGACAACTTCTAAAGATAGGAAGTGTCCCAAAATAGTAGGTCATCGCAAGATCCAAATTCTAACCACCAGCTAATTAAGGATGATGGTTGAAACTACAAGAAAGCTCACACTCTATCAAAAACCTCATGTGGTGTCACGCCCTGAATCCTGAGACACGTGGCTATTTTTTTGCACAAGATACTCTCATGAATCACTTTCATCCCGTGTCTCAACTAGCACCATCAATGGACCAATCATCACAGAATATCTATCCCCTCACAATGCTTGCCACGGTCACCACCCGTGTCTAGCCGAGCATTCTCGATGGAATTCCTAGTTAAGGGGTACCCATCCCCCCACAATGCTCGCTACGTTGGCCACCCGTATCTCTGCGGGCATCGTCAATGGGACCCCTCTACTTCTCGGCATCTATCCTCCTACAATGCATGATAGGGTAATGAACCGCGTCAACACAAGCAGCGTCGATGAAACCTCTCTTCACCTAACATCCATTGCAAAACACTTCATGGGCACTCATTATACATTCACATTCAAGAAATAGGGAACAATTTTTCTCATAATACACACTCAAAATTCAAATGAAATACAAGCAGATGTGGAGAAAGACCCTCACTTGGTGCTCTTATTGCATATTAGGGTTGCCCGCGAGATAGTCATTTATGCCCGAAGTGTTAGGAGCTGGCCACAATAATTTCACACATAATTACCCATATCAGCCTTCAATTTTAAGAAGAGAGGGTTTAAATCACATACAAACACCAAGCCCCAAACTATGTAATCTCTCCAACCCCAATTGAGTACTCATTTGAAGGGGAATCAATCAAATGGAGCCTCGATTTCCTTAGGGCAAAAGCCCCAAACTATACGGTTCCTTGACATACTGAAAACCCAAACCCTTAATTTAGGAATGTGATCCGCGCACCATCACTTTTACCCCAGGTGCATCAAAATTAAATAGAATACCCATTTTATCCAAACTGTCTAATTCCACCTTTTGATGCACGTAAGGTCAAAGTTTGGACAGAATAGATATTTCACTTAATTTTAGTGCACCCAGGGTAAAAGTGATGGTGCACAGCTCACTTCCCTTGATTTATCTTTCCAAAACCCTATCTCACTATCATTTCATCCCTCTAATCAACCATTTCATAATATTTAAGGAAAGGGGTTATCATACCTTAGAAAATGGAGGAAATCTGAGACTTTAAATTTCCATGTTTTGATTTGGATCTTCTGAGAATTTTGGTGTGAGTTTTAAATTTTGGGCATCTTCTTAATTTTATATTTAAGAATTAGTTAAAATTTAAATATTAAAAATCAACAGAGTTCAGATTTTATTTATTTATTTGGTATATAGAGCTTGATTCAAGGTGGGATGTTCATATTAAATTAAGGTATACAATTTTTGAATTTAAGAGTTTCTTTTTTGTTTGATTTGAGATTTGTTTTCTCAACGAATGCGTTAGAAGCAATTTATGAATTGCCTGATCTTGATTTTTTATCAGGAAATTGGTATCAAACTCTTATTTTCTTTTGCATTTTTTCGGTGAATATTCTCCTCAGGTGTAATATGGGCTTAAATAGGTGCCTCGTACATGGTATGAAAAGTCAGCAGACTATCTATTATTTTATAGTTCTTTCATTTTCATCTACTAATTTTAGTTTGCCCAAGTAAGGTTTCTACAATTCTTTTTCTATATTTTTGATGATATGATCATCAATAGAGATAACCTTAATGAGGTGAAAAGTCTTCATAGCTAATTATCTGTTCATTTGAGATAAAAGAGTTGAGTGAAAATAAGTATTTTCTTAACATTGAAGTGACTAAGCTAAATAATGGCTCTTACATTGATTAATGAAAATATGCCTCTGAGATCTTATCTAAGTTTGTCATTCCTAAAAGTAAAACCACTGAACAAACCTTTGTAAGAAATGTGAAGCTAAGCTAGGAAGACAGAAAACTTGTATGATCCAAGTATGAGGAGACAGACCGTAGGTAGTTTACTATACTTAACTATGGCTAAACTAGATTGTTTGTCACAAGTTCCACAAAGGTCAAATCTTGATGTAGCTAAAGACATTCTCAAGTACATTGCTAGAACCATTGTTTATGGAATTTTATGGGTAGCCACTTAGACACTCTATTTTTCTTTTAAGAGACACCCCATTTGAAAATTTTATGTGAAATTACCATTTTGCTCCTTAGTTTTATATAGAGGAATTATCTTTTTAAAAAAATTGAGGGACAAAATGGTATTTTTATATAAAATTTTAAAATGAGGTGTCTCTTAAAACAAAAGTAGAGTATCTAAATGGCTACCCAATTTTATACATTAATGGTGTTCCAATTCATTTGAAGTCTCACATATGTAGATTGGAAGGGTTGGTTTGACAGTCAAGAGGCTCGCCTCATGAAGTGAGGTCTTGAATTCGATTAACGTTCAATTCCTCTAGGCCACTCTCCATAGTGTTACTCTTCATCGACTAAACCGATGTGTGTGGATTGAGAGGTTTACACATGTTCGTGGAATTAGTCTCACCTCCATTATGAAGTAGGATTCCCATTTAAAAAAAAAAAAATTATAATTTTTACCGTAGATGTTTGAGCTATCCTTTGGTGCAGTAAAAAACAACATACTACTGCTCGTCTTTTGCAAGGGTTGAATATGGAGTTCCTACAGAAATTGTCCATCAGGCCAACCATATAGCTTGTCAAGTAGTCGAGGAGGAGGGCTTCTTTTGATTTGAGCAGAAAGACAAAGGTCAAGGTTGTTAGAGCTCCGATTTATCCCTCTCTTTGTTGTCTCCTGGAATTACAAAGGTGGACAAACTTGTGCCCGCCAATTTATTCAAAAGATTGACTAACTCTACTTGGTTGGCAAATGCTGTCTTGTGCTGAATAAAAATAGTCAATTGCAAGTCTGTGTAGATCTCAGAGACCTTAATAAAACATGGCCAAAAATTGAATTTCCTCTTATCAAACATGGAGATTTTGATTGATTAGGCTGCTGGTTGTGAGTTGTTTTCATTTATGGATGGGTACAATGGCTACAGCCAAGTCTTAGTGGCTGAGGAAGATTTGCTAAAGTCGTTTTTCTTATACCCCTATGGGCAAATATTGTAACAGGGCTCTCTCTTTCAGATCAAGAAAGCATGAACGATCAATGACTAATTTTTTTGGAGATAATGATGCACAATAAGGTGGAAGAGTATCTAGATGACTCGGTAGTGAAGTTAGAATTGAGGGCTCTGTTGGATACAATTGGCTCGATTTGGAGATCAAAATTTGGATCCGTAATTTTTGGAAACTTCTTTTCTCATTCTCTCCTTTCTTTCTTCGTTGGAGAAGTTGTTTTTTAATATATAAGTTAAAAAAAAAAACAGAGGGTCTGTGTGGAGGAGGCCGGGTGGCATCTCTCGGGGTTGGGTTGGCTGTGTGAGAGAAAAACAGAGGAGAAAATTGGGAAATTTATTTTGTAATTGTATGAGAGGAGAGAAATTTGTATTTTGTACTTCTGTTGAAATTAGTGGAACTTATCCGAATTCTATCTTCCGTCTTCTGTGGATGCTTGATTTGATTTTCTTTTGATTGCTTCTGTTGATTGGAACCGATTTTGCACAACAGGCCCAACATTTGGAGGTCCTAAATAAGGTGTTCAATAGGTATAAGGAATATAATTTGAAGATTAACATACTAAACTGTGCATTTGGTGTTTATTGGGGCAAATTCTTGGGTTTTCTTTTGTACAATCAAAGAAATGTAGTAAATCCAAACAAAGCCAAGAGTATACTCAATGTCGGCTATTAGATACTCTGAAATCTCAGGGGTTTTAGGCGCAGTACAGATTTTGAGATTTTAAGGGTCTTAAGATTGTGAGTAAAGTCATTCATCGTATTGGTGGAGTCCTTATGCGACGGCCTACTCCACTTATAATCAGAGCCGACCCTGATTATACTTAGGGTCATGCCTCGACCCAAGACTGTCAGGCAGATGAAAACCCTTCTTAGAAGATTCTCATACTTAAAAAGAGGTTCATTCCTAAACTGGCAAAGAAAGTTGCACCATTGGATCGTTTGTTTCATAAAGGTGTAACATTTTAATGGGCATCACAATGTTAGAAGTTTTTCATAGCTTCGGAAGAGGAATTGTCCCATTTGCCAGTACTGGTTGCTCCAACACCTGGCAAGGCTTTTCTTCTCCATTTATTTGTAATTCAGAATGCAATCGGCTTTAGGTCCATTTCCCACATATTTTTTTCTTTTTTTTATATTTTTCTTGTTTCCGCTCGTAACGCTAACAAGTGGTATCAGTAGCTTTGGTTGGAGATCAGGGACTCGAGGGTGAACGGAATACAGCACCGAAGATTGCAGATCGGTGTTCTGCAGATTCTGTCAGAATAGGTGGAGACATCAGTGTCGGCGCACGTGCTTTGTGGGTGCACAAAGGTGTATACAGCACACGACGGGTCAAATCTGTCTGTAATACACAGCAGATTGCAGAGGCTTCACGAGCAGAGGCGCTGCTGTATGGAAGACACATGAACTGGACAATACAAACGTGTATTGTGGGAGCCGGTCATTGCATGAGAAGGCGGTCACCGGAGCAGATCTGAGGTGGAGCTGCAGGCGCAAGAATGAGCAGCCGCACGGAACCCACCGTGCAGATCTGGAATTGCACTGCCGGAACAGAGAGGTGCAGCGGCGAGAGCCAGAGGAAAGCCGAGCAATATTGGCTTCTCTGATAGCAAGAGAAAGAAGCTCGGCAGATCGGCAGACAGAGGGCCGGCTGATACTGAGAAGTCTGAGAGCCGGGCACTGTATATTACAGTGGGTTGACGCTGGTGGCTCTGGCGCAGGGGCCAGGTGGAGAACGGCAGCCAGATGCAGTTGCAGCAGCAGCTAGAAGGGCGCACGGCGTGAGCGCTGAGGAAGGAAGGAGGCTAGCAGCGAGCAGGCTAACCCAGGAAGAAGTTGTTGGGTTTCTCAGTCAAGTGGCAGACTGCTGGAAGCAGTAGGATGGTGTTCATACTGACGGGCTGAACAGAGCCATTGCTGAGACAACAGAGTGGTGATTCTTTCTTGAAAGAATTGGGCTTCAGAGAGAAGTCCAAGGCAGCAGGTGCTGGTTTTTTTTTCAAGGTGTTGGCTATCAAGAGAGAAGGATTGTCTGAAGGAAGGTCTCTTTAAAGAGACAAAAGACAGCAACACAAGAGGTAGTTGGTGGTGTTTAAAGGCACTACATCACTCCAGCAAAGGTCTTCTTTTGGACGGCATTGTGAGAGCCGTTAATTGAAGGTGGCTTTGGTAGCCGACTTGCATGGTGACGCTACAAGCATGGGTTTCACATGAGAGCACTATATGTTGAAGTGTTGAGAAAATTGCAGCCAGTAGTGACGCTAACAGCAGATGGGGTGGAGGTGTTTGTCACAGTTATCTGCGAAAGTTGGTGAATTCTCACAAGGTGGAGGACTGGTTGCATTAGCTACCAGTATTGCTGGGATTTTTTAGTCGGGAAAAATCAACAAGAGAGGAGTACTGCAACTGCAGGTGGAGCTCAGTTGAGAGCTGTCGGTGTGCACAGTTGCAGATGAAGTGGAGGTCAGTTATTTCAAATTGTCACCGAGGTTAGCGGAATTCTCGCCAAGGTGGAGTTTGTTGGGTGAGATGGCTCGATTCCAACAATCTAGGGAGCTGAGATTTTCTCATTGAAAATAGGAAAGGATAAACTTGGTAGCTTAAAAAATCAAGGTGTATTCGGCTGCTAGGGATATTACCATGTATAGTTGGAATTGGAAATAGAAGTTGCTAGGTGTGTAGGCCAACAATTGGTTGGCAGCCATCGTGGGCATCTTTCTAAGTTGGAATAAGATAACTTCTATTTCATGAGTCACGGCACCACCAACTGCAAGAGGAGCCCTCGACAACTGTTGTAAGCAGTTTCTGGGAAGCTGCTAAAGCTAGAGGAGCTTCCACCGATTGGAGAGATTTTAGGAGAAAAAGGAGGGGCAGCCAACGTGTATTTATATACTGACACACGGTTTTGACAAGCAGCTCAACACACACGGCAAGATGTAGATCTTGACCGAGTGCTGCATTTGAAGAGGGGCCTGACATGGCCACATGCAGAAGGGGTGTGTGGGGGATCACACCATCAACGACAGATCTGATACTGTTTGGAGGACAGCTCGATGGCCGGAGAGGGGCAGAAGCAATAGTGCAATACCGCTGCAGATCTGAGTTCACAGATCTGTGAGTGGCAGCCAGCAGGAGTGCGGCTGGAGAGACGAAGCCCCTTCGCCAGAGCAGAGGTGGAGATCTGTGTGTGTGTGGGACACACCATCATCGGAGACGCTCACGTTTGAGAAGCATGTCGGGATTGCTCGTAGGACGCAGGAAGCGCAGAGGGAGGAACACAGAAGTTGGGTTCACTATTCTGGGTATGAGAGAGATTCACATCAACTGAGAGGTGACGTCGATGTGTCTTATAGTTGGGTGTACAAGGGGCTCGGGACTTCGAGTTTGGGCTCTTGACTCAAGAGAGTCATCATTATTGTACATGTATTTCTTTCTCATTATAGTGAATATTCTGTCACTCCGTGGACGTAGGCCAGGTGGGCCGAACCACGTTAAAATATTGTGTAGTGCTGTGTGTTTATTTCCGTTCGATTTTTCTTGTTTCCGCTCGTAACGCTAACATGCTTAGATGTATTTTCAAGGACAGGAAAGACCCATCTATTACTCGATTAGAATCATGTAGAGTGCTGAGTTGAGGCGTCCTCATGTGGAAAGGGCATGACTAGGCTTAGGCCAGCCAAATGGACACTTGATTTTCTTTTTTTTAAGGTCTCTTTTTTATCTTTTTGATGACAAATTACCATTTTACCTTTCTATTATTTTATCTTTTTTTTTTTTATCTTTTGCATTAGTTCGGACTATCAGAAAGTCCAAAAGAACGATAATATTTTACATAGAATCGTCCGAACAAATAAGCTGTGGAGTGGGATTTTCAAAAGAGATCATTTATCGATTGATTTTTACACAGAAGGTATCAAAATTATCTACTCTTAATTTTATAAACTCCGGAATTAATTTTAAGTGAAAAGGGTATAGTTTTGGACTTAAAAAATCGTACCCAAACAATTAAGGAAAAACGTCATTTTATCTTAATTCTTTGACTACGATTTTGAAGTTCAAAATTATACTCTTTTCATTTAAAATCAGTCTCAGAGTTCATAAAATTTAGATTAGATGAATTTTGATATATTATTTGTAGAAATAGGTTTAGAAATTGCCTCGTTTGAAAACTTGAGTCAAACGCGTAAATTTACAATTGTCAGAGAGAGAGAAGCCATTTGTCGACCAATCGTGCGAATAAATGCAAATCAACTATCTATTCAAACAAAAAAATTGAAGGACAAAATTATAATTTTTCATTCAAAAATGAAAATCGGATGTATAAAAAAAGAAAAAAAAAGTGTCTGTACGGCGGGCTGAAAAAAAGTTGAGACACTATTTTCTTTTTGAAAAGGTACTGCTAGTCACAAAATTAAATCTTATAAGCTGGGACATATTGATGTAGAGAAAACCCTGTATGCTTTTATGCATGGAATTTAAACTGGCATTTATTTTTCATATTGATATTAATGATATCTCTTTTCATGAATTTTATCAAATCAAATAAAATTAAAGGATATTTAAAAATTCAAGAATATAATGAAAACTGAAGCCTAAATAAGGAATTAAATTAATTCATGGTAATAATCTGGATTTGATCCGAAGATCTAAAGTATACGGCCGAAGCCCCGAGTCCAAGACTCTGATAAATTCCAATCGTATTCAAATTTAGAGACGAATTAATTTACTCAAAAATTATTTTCTTCCATCTGAATAATAATCAAAATTACAAGTGAATTTATAGGAAAGTAAACGCTAAAAGATTATTCTACACTTTTCTAAAAAAGTCCTATGAAAATTAGAAATAAAACCTTATAAATACTTTCCTCAAAAGCATGCTCACGTGGCTCATGTCAAATTACATGAACCATTGAAATTAAAAGAAAATGACACTGGGCGTCCAGTAAGACTCAAAAAATAAATGGATTCCTTTCCCGAAGCCCTATTCAATCCTTGCTTGCATCCTCATCTCACAACCATGCAAAGCACGCCAAGGATGAGAGAAAATACGGCAAAACACGTTCGAGGAAGATTGGGAGAAGTTGGAACTAGTTCTTTGAGAGAAAAAGTATGAGCGGATGGTCAAAATTGCTTGGAATGTTAACTTGGGTAATTGGGTAGACTTACAACTCAATTGGATAATTTAATTGGGTCATTAGAGAATTGCATCATTCAGTGGATGGGGCTAAATATAACTGCTAATGGTCAAAGTCCAATTATAAGACGGGCTAACTTAGATGAGGTCAAATTAATGTGTCTGTTATCACATCCATCCATGAAGTCCAATCAATCTGTTCAATCAAATCTGGTCCATGATGTGTATACATCACTTGATCCAATGGTTCGAAAATATTGAATAGAGCGAGGATTGTCTCCATCTACAAAGGGAGGAAAGGCATCCAATTACAAGTAATGGGATGAGTTGTCAATCAATGCAGAACCTTCGATGGTTTATAGATATGCCTAGTATAATTCAGTAGAAAAGGAGTCACCTAATGCATTACCTTTTGTGATTTAACAAAGAATATATCACCTAAGGTAATGTTTAATTTACAACATAAATGTTTCTTAAAAAATTAATACAACACAATCAATAATGTAAAGCGCAATGTATCACTTATGATATTGTTTAATATCAAATTGAGTAATGCATTAAATGTTTAACTATGTGAGGTGTAGCATTTTTATCTATATCACCTAAATGTTGGATATTGAGAAATTGATTATCAAATTAAATACTACATCAGATGATCCAGTTGCATGTGTATTTTTTTTCATCTAAATGGTAGATAAAAAATATCTTTATATATATATATATTTTTTTTTTGCAATGGAATCATGTGTGATCTATTAACTATTACTAGGATTATAAAATATAATATTGAACACTACGAGGGTCCAAAATGGTATAGTAGCATCTCATCATGGATTGTCATCTCTTATTAATTTAAACTAATTTAATTCTTAAATTTTATGGCCTCGAAACTAAGGATTGTGATTAATACCATCAAAATGATTTTTAATATATATTAAAAGAAAAATCTTTCTAATATACGAATCATTATTACCATTTTTATGAGTGAAGCTTATTACTTCACGATATAACTGGCACTTGTGTAATGGTAATCTACATGAGTATAACTCAATTAGTTGCCTCCTGCCTCAAGAAGCTAGAGGTTGTGAATTTGAACTCTCATGACATAACCTTGGTATGCCCTAAGGGTAGTGGGTTCACCCATGGAAGTTTTACGCTAGATATCCGTACGGTGCACCGATGAGTGAACCGATTCATTAGAAAGTAATCTGATTTATATACATTGCTTTCAGCACAAGAATTGTTGAAATAGAGTATCCACCACAGTAGGTACTAAAAAGAGTTTACAAGTAACTATTTTTATTGTTCCTAGTACAGGAGTGTTGAAAAGAGCATGCAACATATTAGGTATTATTAAAAAAGTGTAGCACATGCACGTATAATTAATTTCATTGCTTTTAGTTCATAAAGTGTTAAGGAAGAGAATAAAGCTGAAAAAAATTGACAACATATGAATGTTTAATTAATTTTATTCCTTTTAGCAGATGAAATGTTGAGAGATAATAATATAGAATGTATCAAGTACTAAAAAATTGTATTATATGCATGCCCCACAGCAAAATGTTTTGTAGATTTGCAAAGGGGCCAAACAAGACATTGAGAAGTCTTACTTTAAAGTGTTTCTTAAGCTTCAGCTGATTTGGAAGTCTTACTAATATAAATTGATTTTAACTACGACATTAAATGATATCAATTTATATTAGTTAATTAGACTCAAATCAACAATTGAAACGCACTACCAACCATATTAAAATTTTGAGTTTACTAAGAAATTATATATTTATTGATTTAAAATACATTATAGTAAAGTAAATCTCATGACGTAGCTGTACAATTTGTGGTCAACGATTAGACCGAGATCTTTTAAAATAATTTATTCAAATCATTCCTTTGCAAATAACTCAGTGGATCCGAAAGTTAAATTTATAAAAATCTAAATAAAATGTGAATATTAAAGTTTTTTTTTTTTTGACCATTTCTGGTGTTTTCAAAGAAGCACGTGGGTGTAATGACAGCAGTACAGCTCGCTGGGGACAACTTGCTCATTCTTCTTCTTCTCTTTTCACGATGATTGGTCGGTGCCCATTTATAAATAACATATTGTGCTGCATTTTCCACCATCCACCCGAAGGCGAGGTCTCTGTATTCTCTTTCGGGCAAGTAAACAAACAGTTGGTGTGAGGACGGGAAAAGGCGAAGATGCAGTACAAGAACCTGGGTAGATCGGGGTTGAGGGTGAGCCAGCTATCGTATGGGTCATGGGTGAGCTTCGGGAACCAGCTGGATGTTAAGGAGGCTAAGTGCCTTCTACAATGCTGCCGCGACCACGGCGTCAACTTCTTCGACAATGCTGAGGTCTATGCCAATGGCCGCGCTGAAGAAATCATGGGGCAGGCCATCCGGGAGCTGGGCTGGAAGCGCTCCGATCTCGTCATCTCCACCAAGATTTTCTGGGGTGGGTCTGGTCCTAACGACAAGGGTCTCTCCCGCAAGCACATCATTGAAGGGACCAAGGCCTCCCTCAAGCGCCTCGACATGGACTATGTCGATCTCATCTACTGCCACCGCCCCGACTACACCACCCCTATTGAGGAGACCGTCCGCGCTATAAATCATGTCATTGACAAGGGCTGGGCCTTCTACTGGGGCACCAGCGAGTGGTCCTCCCAGCAGATCACTGAGGCCTGGGCCGTTGCTGACCGCCTTGATCTCGTCGGCCCCATTGTGGAACAGCCTGAGTACAATCTCTTCAATCGCCACAAGGTCACTAATTGCTTCTCTCTCTCTCTCTTGTTTCATTGGAATTTCATTGGCGCTTTGTCATCATCCCACTTTTCTTTCTACTTCAACGGATCTTTTTTTTTTTTTTTTTATGACTTACTGCATTTTCATTCTACCGTAAAAATCATACTCCTTCACTCTAGTGTGCAATCAATCTGCAATGGCCTTACTTGCCCCGTCAATCCAAGTCTTCAATGGCCTCATCTTTTACTATTATCTTCCACTTGTAAATCTTCAATTCTCTTTTACAAAGCTCTCTCTGATCTGGACAACAGCTAAGGCAGAGTTCTCTCATCTTTTCATTATATTTATGGTTCAACATCTGATGCAAGCATTTTAATTCCTTTTTTTCGTTTTTTTAACTGCATTCGGCACATCTGTTTTGAACTTATGTTAGTCCCCTATCTTTCCTTCTTTAGTTTTCATAACTACATGATTTGAAAATTTATGGATCTGGGATCTGGAGTATTTTGCCTTTCAAGATGTATAGTTCTTGACTTGGGTATAATTATAGTGGATGGCTTAAGGCGTTATTTGGTTTTATGATTGTTGGCTTTGACAGTGATGATAATTCTCCTTAACATAAAACTTATATCTCAGCTCTAGATTGTATAGCTAAAAAGTTACCGTTCTTACTACTTTTTTTAATGGCTTGTTCACATGTCTTGCTTAGTCTGGTAAGGCCAATGGACTCCACTTATTCTGTTTTTTCACATGTCAGGTTATTATTATTTTACATTGTTTGTGTGTTTGAGTATATTAATTATACATTCGATCCTTGCATCCTGTTGGGGATATTGAACACCACCCATACCATTTTGTTACATTTTGTAGATAACAAGTGGTTATTCTTGGGTTTTTTCTTTTATTGTATGACTTGTACTATGTAACTACATGGCTATGTCTTCTTGGCTCATCAATGGGACTATGAGATCAATATGTATTACATAACATGATGGTAAAACCCTTGGAATAATGATGTTTGAAAATGAAAAAGATCACAAGTTCACTAGCCATTCAAGCTAGGGTTTTGACTTAGCGGGGGATCGGGTTAAAGAAGATTGGGACGAGTTATTGGGTAAGGTTAATTGGCTAAATGGGTGTATGATTTAATCTAATTAAATAGGGATGTAAATGGGCATTCAGCAGGGACGAATTGGGTCTGGGACTGTTCAACAGTGGTCTGAAAAGGGGGAATGACGCAGGAAGAAAGTGGAACTGTTTAATGGGCGTTGGCTGGGACTGACGTGGAGTTCTGGAGGAGGCAATGTGTGTGGGCTGAATGGGTTACAGTGAATTGGAGTGAATGGATTAGGCGTGAACAGTATCTGGAAAGGGGTCAGGGACAATGGTGGTTGGCAGTTTGGATGAGTGGGACAAGAGGGTAAGATGGGATTGAAAACAGAGAGGGGCGAGTATGATGGTGGGGCTCTTTGGAAAAGGGTGATAAGGGAACGGTGGGTTTGGCTAGGCAAAGGGATGGCAGTACCTGGGCTTGGTGAAGTGGATGCTGGTGGTGGCAAGAACAGGTCCGGCGGTGCGTCTGATTCAGGCTGGCTGAAGTGCGCTCAAACAGCAGGGGATTGAAGGGAACTCAGGCAACAGACATAGTGAGGTATGTATGGTCGTCGGGCGTGGCTGTTTGTAGATGGCAGAAACAATGGCTGGTCTGGACTGTTGAGACTTAAGACAGCTACAAGGCTGAAGCAGGGACACCAGATGTGGATCGAACAGCAGCTGGCAGCAGGGTGACTTCAGAGAATTCTGCACAAGATGGGATCTGGACTGACAGGAGCAGAACAATATAATCAATTTATTTTATTGGATTTAAAAATATAATTTGTATAATATAAATAGCATATTGTTTACTTAAATATAAATAACATAAATAAATAACATTATATGTTTAGAATAATATAAATGTATTATATAATGTTTAGAATAATATGTTTATTGGTATTATATGGTATTATAATATAATAGCATAAATTGTTATATGTTTTTAATATAAATCATTATTAGAATATAAATAGTATATTGTTTTTGTGTCAAAGAGCATAATATAAATGTTTAGACCCATTAAATATACAAATCATATTGTTTTTGTGTTAATTTTATTATTATATTTAGATGTGACAAAAACATTTTTTGTTTAAAATTTTATTTCAATTCATCAATTAAACCTTAATTAATAATTTAATATTATTTATAATATTTATATTGATAGCACAAGTTTGACTGAGTTTGCGATTGAACTTATTTAACCCAATCTTCTATTTAGATGGTTCATTACTCGGGTCGATTTTTAAAACACTGTACATGGGTTAGATCAGAAATCTGATGGTACAAATGAATAGACCATTAAAAAATGGCAAGGGTATGGTGGCATCCCCGGCAGAAGCTTTTCTGGTCATCTGATCGAAGGCCAAGAAGGGACAACTCAAATCTGTAGGAAGATTGAGAAATTTCTATGTTTACAGAAGAAGAAAGAAAGGAGGGAGAATCCGCTACAGAAGTCCTCGGGGAGACAGAGAAGAGGCTGGAGTCCAAGGATGAACAGTAACTCCGGCGCTGAATAGTAACCCGGCAAGAAAAAAAAAAAAGCCTTCTTGCATGTCCAGAAATTCATTTTGGTTGATACTATGTAGAAAGTAATAATGGAGAAAAGAGAAGAAAATATTGGAGGAGAGAAAGATCTCTTTTCTTGTATATTGTGTATTAATCTGTAAGAGATTACATAAATATATAATCACAAGAGAGGCAATTACGATGGAAAAAAGAAGAAGAATGTACACAAGGAACGAAGGAATAATCAATTATGAGAAATTACACAACTAGTGATATCTTCCAGGTCAACTTTCCAAGCTGGGATGGTTCTGGTCAACTATGACCAGACACTGGTCCGACAACATTCCTCTCCCCTCGTATCTTTGTAATTTTTTCTATTCTTCAAAACATGTCCAAACCATCTTAAATGGCTCCCCCTCATTTTGTTTTTGTTGGAATTATTTTCAAAGTTGCCTTTACAAAACAATCTCTCTCTCTCTCTCTCTTACAATACACAGTACAAACACGCACATCTAAATATTTTCACTTAATAATTGGATTATCCATTTTTTTCATAAATTCAAGAAAACATCATTATTGTTGAAGCCATTGATCCCATCTATCTAATGTTGGCTTAAGTTCTTTCTTCATTTTATCTTATCAAAAACCTTATGATCTGTTACCTTGCAATTCGCTATATGCTTCCTTACCCCTTCAATCCATTTCTTAAAGGTCTCCTTTGCCTTGTTCCTTCTACTTGCATCCTTTCTATTTTCCACATAGGATCTATTTTGGTCTCTTGCATATGTGCTCGAACAACCTATTGGGGCTACTTGGAATGTTTCCCTAATGTGTCATTCTTAGTTTTGTTTTTTCAATGTTACTCTATTAATCAATTTTAAAAAATGCACGCCACTTTTTTATCACATGGCAAACTTCTAGCTTGCCTACACTCAACTTGTCTTGCTCTCGTCTTAGTGGCTACATAGAGATCTATTCCCCTATTTGGTTTGACAGTTGCACCTAAGCATTTCAACTCATCACAAAGCGACACCATTTCACTTTCAATTTTAATTGGTGCCTCTTCTATGTTCTCCAAGCGACTAAAGTCACATTCCATATATTTTGTCTTCACTCTGCTAATTGTCGACCTATTCATCTCTTAACATTTTTTCTATAATTCTAATTTCTCATTTTTTTTAATTTCTTGTTTCACTGATTACCAATATCTCATTTACAAATATAGCACACACTGTCGACATTTCATGTTGTATTATGATGTTGAGTAGTCCATTACTAAGACAAATCCCTATAGGTTTAAGGTTGATCCTTGGTGAAGTCTTAACTCCCGCTAAGAACTTCTCTGTCTCTCTTGTTCTACACTAGTTGACACTTATTCATACATATCATATATACCGTCAACATAATTATTAGGGTGAATTTCTATCTCAGGGTTTTCCATATTAATTACCTTTGCAACTTATAATATGCCTTCTCTAAGTTGATAAAAGCCACATGCAAATTTTTCCATGAATTTTGCCTCAACACAAAAAATAGCTTCCTAACCTATTAGGCATAAATTCAACTGGATTCTCCAAAACCTTTGACTCTTGTCTTAGCCATTGTTCACTTGTTCTATTATTCTCTCCCAAAGTTTCACAGTAAATTCAAGAAAACTAAGATATAATATCTAAGCAATTTGATTATTTGATCTTAGTCACTTTTATAAAAAAAATTCATTCATTATCATATTTTTCTTTTATTTTCCTATTGTTAGGAAGTTAATTTATCTTACTTTTTCCTTCCTTCCATGAAGTTTGTTTTTCTATTGTGTGTTTTTCCTTGTAAATTCATAAAAATAAAAATGTATTTACTTCTCAAGTTTTAAGATTAAATATTTGAGTAGTTTACCTTTTTCTAGTGATGATTAATATATCTTATCATTTTTACTGTTAAATTTTTCCTTATCATTTCAATTTTCCTTTTTATTAGAACCCACATGTGAAGCATGTACACAAAACTAGTTCTTTGCAGGAAAGCTTATTTTCTTTCTTTCTTTTTTCATTGAACTATTGAGGTAATTGTTATCAGGGTTAAGCACACTACTAGCAAAAGTTCTATTTGTAAACATTTGTCTTTTGTTATTTCATGGAGAGTTGAAATTTGTGTATGCTAAAACAGGTTGAAGTTGAGTACCTACCACTTTACAGTAATTATGGTTTAGGTCTTACCACATGGAGTCCACTGCATTCAGGGGTACTCACTGGAAAGTACAACCAAGGAAAAATTCCGGCTGACAGTCGGTTTGCCCTAGAAAACTACAAGGTAAGTCATAGTCCTCTAATACTGTACTTGTTCCAGGTTAGCTGGTAGTTTTGTTAACTTTTGCTAATGACGGGTTGCAAAATTTATTACATGGTTTCAGACTTCATGCTTGGCAGGTCCTCAACTTGACCAACATTTAGTTGATTGAATTCTAGTCTGTTATGTTTCCACTTTCACATGATCTTTTAGTGTTCACACTGACTAGAACAATGGTTGATTCATCATCATTATCAACAATCAATATCTCATCTATCTGGGATTCTTAACTAAATATGAAGCAATCCATTAACCACACAACAAACATGTTTAGCTTATATTTCTAGTCTAGGAAAGCAGAAATACACAATGCCTTGTTCAAGAAGGGGCCATATCTAACTACTCAATTGTTGGCAGCAGATAGACACTTGAGGTGGGGAATCAATGGCATAATTTCAAAAACATCCAAAGATTCTATTATTTGGGAGCTTTCTCATTTTTCCCATGGTCCATCCACAGTTGAGACCCGTATCTATCAATATTTTGAATTACTGAACCATGGATATGACTTGTGTGGTCCATCCCCAAATTTTATCATGAACTTCCATCGAGGGATGAAGCTGCCATGGCTCAATTGGCAATGTGGCATGAACCACTGTCTGCTTATAACCTGTTAAAATGCTAGAAAAGATCCTCAATTCTTCTTGAAGGTCTGTCATTTGAATTTCTTAAAACGGCACAAATCAAACCTATCTATCTCCAAAGATTAGTATTCCTTATAAAATGTTAGGAAACATTACTACCTCCACCACCACCTCCCAAATAAATAAATAAAAGAATAAGAAGAAGAAGTTAGGGAACATTCTGAATCAATGTTGAAGACCTATTTCTTGCTAAAATCTCCTTATACACCAAAATCAGAGCACATGTGGCATGTAAATCACATTCAGAAGTTAATCCCCAAAAAACCGCCGATACTTTTATTTCCATGAATAACTTGTTCATGGTTAGGTTAAAATAATTCTTGAATCCTAAAGGACACTCCTACTCTATTTGCAATTGACAAAAAAGGACACTTCTGCCTCTGATGATTTCTTTATTGGATTACCTCAGAGGTCTCTGAGCACCTTGACTTATTATGCAGAAATAAACACTGTGATACATAAACTATTGAGTAGTTTTTATCGCTTGTGCTATTTGGCATGTGTTCTTGTGGCATTGTTGCTCTTGTATATAAATTTGTAGCAATTTCTTGTTTATGTGGGACCAGGTGATGGATATAAACTCTAATTTAGAATATGCAATGCCCATCTCTGCACCTTGAAATATGACTGCCTCCTGTAGATAGCATGAGATATTTGCCATTATGGAATGAGACACTCATGCTTTTCAAAATAGGTAATGAATTGAAAAAAAAGTCTATGGATCTATACAGTATGATAGGGCCATTATCATGGAAACCATATATCTCATCAGTCTGGGTTGCAATTTATATTTGAACTGGGCCTAATTGTTTTCCATGAGCTGACTACGTATTGGAAGATGCCAAGTACAGTATAAGTGAACAATGCCCCACCAGCTAAGAATCTTCTGGGGCACCTTGCTTCCTACGTACACAAATCTCTATCCACTCCTGACTTCACCTAAGAATAACTTCTGGGTTAGTACTCCTAATTCTTTAAAAGACACTAACATCAAATCCCATGATAACCTACCAGAATGAGTCTCTTAGGTTCTACTCTTCCTTTGGATGCCCAACTATAGCCTTACTTTAATCTTCTTCAATTATAACATGCTCATTGACTCCTGCAATATCCTGAGACATTTTAATACGAGAAATTCTGCCTCATGTAATTCCAGTGCTCCTGCCAGGGCTGAGATTTTTTAGCAAACTCCATTTAGAGACCAAAGATGCCAGTTGACCCAGTGGATTATGATGGACTTAGAAAACCTACATGCTCTTTTTCTTGCAATGAATTGTTATTTGGATTCCTTGAATTCTTCAGTTTTTACTTCAATTGCTTGACCATATACCATCAGGACATTCAAGAATACCTTGCCCTTGGTTGAGGGTGTCGTGTTGCATGCACTTCACCAATACACCAACATGATTTATAATTTCCCATTGATGAAGCTCCTTGGTAATTTTTGTTCTTTAACTGTCCTGCCATTCAAGGTTTTTGCATTTTATTTAAATTTCAGTTCATTCACTCTTCATTGTGTTGTTTGATGTATCTGTTTGATGCCATCATCTTCATCATTGTTGTTGTCATGTACAAGCTTAACAATAAGCAATCTATTTGCATTTCTTTTGAATCAATAAAATATGCTAATCTTTTATTGTCCTTTTTTTTTGTAGATGAAGTACTTATTTAGGATTTGTTTGGTTGCAAATATTCCCATTTTTTTAAGGAAATCCTTTTCTCCTCGATGCATTTTTAAAATTTTATTATTTTTGTTTATAGCATTGTTGGTCATTTACCTGATCCATCATGAATCTCGATCTAAACTTAATTTTCTAAATGTTGGATGTTTGGTGATGCTAAGAGAGAAAGACAAGTTGGTTTATTGAAAACTCTACATTATTTCCATGTAAATGTACAAATCAATGTTTTCTATAGATAGGTGGGGTGTGCATATATTAAAATGCTCCTAGTTGTCCCCATCTAGGGTAGCTGGGATTCAATGCTCAGATTAATCAAATTGGATCAAAATATGATAGTAGAGAATGACTTCTTCTCTGCTTGGATTTACTGCCTATGCTTTGGAGCTTTCATATTTGGACCATTTACATGACACAGAGAGTGATACTTCCCAAATGGGGAAACTTCGATCCTCTGTTACCTAACGAATAGAGAACTAAGGAGGGCCAGTCCATCTACTGTGTGGTGTATCATGTGAACAGTTGGATAGTTAAACCAAGGCTTCATATTTTTGTTTAAACTGGAATTTCGAAGTGTGAAGATTGAGTCTTTGATTGTGAGAAAATCCATTCAGGAATCTTGATTGGCTACCGCCGTAAAAATCCCAACAAATCCCGGAAGCGTAGTCTTTTGTAAATAATGAAGATCCTGACAAATCAGAACCTGATCATGTTATTCTTTTTCACATCTTTGAGCTGTTTAACTTGAAACAGTTAAAAGTTAGCACCTTCTTGTTCCACAGCAATACTCTGTACCATTTAAACAAGCAATCTGTTGGTTCCACAATAATGTTCCAAATTAACAACTACCAATACCACAAACATTTCATTACATTGACAGAATAACAATTCCATTTCAATTTCAGTAAGTTGAACTACCAAAATACCATAACTGAATTCTAACAAGCACAATGCTACCTAGCAAACAAAATGACTTAATTCTTCACCCTTCTACTATGTCACATTTTTCTTGAAAAATCTACAAGCTGTAGAACAAGGTGTTCGGCTTTTACAATTGGCTTCATGTCTTTGCTGGATAAATAACATTGCACTTCCAGCAATATTCACAAATTTGCAATGAGAACCTGTAAATTTATTCTTGTCCAGTGAATGTCAGTAGGCAGGTCAATGTTCTAGTATATTTGCTTGGTGATGTGACGTTGTAGGTAAAGTAGGACCAGTTTGATTCCTAAAACCTTTGCACACTAGTTGTTTATCATGATTGGTACACAAGTTCATTACTTGTGAAAGTCACAAATATATTTTCTTAATTTCATTTTTTTTTTTTGGTAGAGAGAACAAATTACAAATGTATGTTCTGATTTCATGCTTGTGGAACTGTTGCCATTAGTCTTTACATCCTTCTGAACCTTAAATAATTGTCCTGGATTTGTATTTACATTTCTATATGTTTCAAATTACATTTTAATATAATAATGGATGTTCCTTCCTCTCTTAATATGTTATTCATTTTATCATCTCAATGCTATGCTTTGCATGTCTTATAGAACCTCGCGACCAGATCACTGGCTGATGATGTGCTGAAAAAAGTTAATGGTCTTAAGCCAATTGCTGATGACCTCGGTGTGCCGTTATCCCAACTTGCAATTGCTTGGTGTGCTTCTAATCCAAATGTGTCATCAGTTATCACTGGTGCTACAAAAGAGAGTCAGGTAAATTTTCTTCACTTCGTCCTGAAACATTTAAATATACACTGATATCTGAAACATTGGCCATTTTTTTGGCCACCATACACCAGTATAAAATATTGTATGGACACCATACAAACCAAAATATTGGCCAGTATTTCATTACCAGCTAACATTTACATCTCAAGACTTGACTCACGGAAGGTCCAATTAGAAGTGTGGATCCCCTATTGTGACTGGAGCTATTAAGTAGTAACCAAATTGGACAGCAGGTATGTTTTTGTGGCCTGCTGACCCCACCTGATGAAGGTGAATCTCTAGATTAGGTATCTATCTGAAGTGGTTAGAACTTGGAAGATTCTCGCCTTTCTGATGTAGAGCCATTAATTGGACAGCAAAAACAAAGTTTAGATATCTTAAGAGCCAAAACTGGCATCAGATCCATTGGCAATATATATTGAGATTGGTTCTTCTAGACTTCCAATATAGATGAGCAGCCAATAGGAGTCCCACAGTTTTATAGCTTTGGATGTCTAAAGTCATGTCAATGTTTTTCTTACATGAAAAGCTCAAAACGGACTGCTCCATCAATTAATAGTGTTCAATATTCATAAAAGGAAAAAGGCTTTCATGAGATGTAGAACAACATATGCACACTCAAATCAGATGATGAGAATGGGTGTCAAATACTTCACTTCTTACTTAGCCCTGCATTTTGGCTATAAAGTAATGTTCCCAAGGATTGACTGGAGCTTCATTGATGCAGATTCAAGAGAATATGAAAGCCATTGATGTCATTCCTTTGCTGACACCTCAAGTGCTGGAGAAGATCGAGGCTGTTGTCCAAACCAAACCCAAGCGTGCCGAGTCATACCGGTAGAAGTATTGCCACTAAATCAAGTCGTGTGTTTTGCTTCCGAAACTTGAAGTCATGGAAAATTTAGAACAGTTACAAACTGGAAGTTGCTACTGGTTGTATTGTCTTGAACTGAGATAATCCATTGACTTTTTTCTTCTGAGTGGGCAAATTATTGAGAGGAGGTTGGCGATGCAATGTGCTTTACTTGGGTGGGTAATGGCTTTCATTGATTGTTATGCTATATAATTTATAGATGTAACAGATTTGAAATTGGGATTGGTTGGAAGTGAATGAGAAAACTCTGGTAAATGTGGTTTTAGTATGGTTTGAAAGGATGGTATGTTAGATTTTAATGCATTGTATTCTTTGACTGTGTTACATCATGCATGGGATATCCATTGACTGCTCCATTATTGGGCTCTTCATGACTATACAGCAAAATCCAACTGGATGGAAGATTGAACATACTGGTCTAAGAACTTTGTTTAAATTAAAACTGAATGTTTTGAAAAAGTCTTGACCGGAGTTCAGATGCCAGTTTGAATATCATAGGCTCAAATAGGCAGCATACCTAAAGAAAAAATTTGTCAAACATTTTTTATGATGAAAAAAAAAATCTTAGGCCTCACCTCTTAGAATACGAGGACATTGGGTAAAAGTCCCGATGTAAGAAGTCTCCCTCAAGTCATGGACATCGAGTGGCTTTGGGATTTGAATTTGGGACCTCTAGTTAAACCTATTGATGATGATAATAGTCTAAAGATGCAATTAGAAGAAAAAAATTAATCTGCTTTAATTGAGTAGCTAGGATTACTAACAGCAGCAGATTCAATTCTTCCAAAGTAAAATTTATGTTTATTTATTGTTAGGCTTGTGCTAAACAAACTAGTTTAAATGTGTCATACTAGTTATTTTGATCGCTAAAATTATAGGAATCTACAAAGTTTACGATCTTATTAAATCTTTGATCCATTTTGACCAAATCCAAGCAAGAAGTGATATCTTGACATTTTATTCAAGCTTGCAAGATTATTGAATTTGAGGCTTTCCATGTTTTGGCATTTTATTTGTATCTTTTAACATTATAAATCCTTGACCTCTAGTTCATCACCATTCAATACAATACTAGAAGCCAGTCCAGGATTACAAAGGAAGGGTTTGTTGATCAAAAGTTCAACTTAACTTTGAGGGCAATACCGATTTGGGAAAAGGAAGAAAAAAGAAAAAGAAAAATGGTTAAAACTCATCAATCTTGAAACTCTAGTGCAGGATTTTAAGGGAGATTATCCATCTACCATACATCGGAACATAATGTGTAAAAAACTACACTGGTAGCGGGTAGATTAAATATCAACCTTGTTAGGTTATCGTTTTTATGTGACTTGGATTAAGAAAAAATATTTTATTTATAAAAGTTAAAATTTCATGAGCTATTATCATCAAAATTTAAATACTACCATTCTTTCTAATAGTTTTTTTATCCGCATTCATTTGATCTCCATTGGAAGCTAACAACACAGAGAGAGATCGGCTTCTTTTTCAGTTAATATTTTAAATAGTGTTTTATTGAAATAACTTCATTCTAAGAACAGTGCTTCAATTGTTGCATTTTTTTAAAAGGATATTAAAGTTGGCCTTTTATTTTATTTTTAAACAGTGTCAAATCTTTTTAAATTTAGTTATTAGGTAAGTCTTTTTGCCAATAAATGATTTTTTGAAGCACTACACCATCCAAACACACCCATACGAGGCCAAACCAGTCAAACCTAAGTAAACCATTTTTTGAGAGATGATAATGAGAACTCAAGTCAACCCTGAATCACATCTCAATTTTTAAAAACTGAAACACATGGTACCAGCCTCTATGGTTTGCATAGGTCATGTTAAAAACAGTGGGCACCACTGGGAGCATCCAGACATTCAGCAATGATGCGCCATGCTAGGCACTCAGATACTATTCTTTGAACACAACATGTTAAATGTATCTACTTTTGCAGTGTAATATGGTAGGGCAGTATATACATGGATCAAATAACGAATTTGGAACTATGACGTAGGCCCAACTATGTTCAAATCAAACCCTATACAGGAACATGACCATATGAATTGGTATACACCTGGATTTTAAAACAAAAATTACATATCTAATGCCCTATATATTGTTCAAAAAATCAGCCAGCAGTCGAGGCAGATCAGTACAAAAAAGAAAAAAGAAAAAAATACAAACTCACTTTCCCAGAGGCTGAAACACAAGTAGGTTAGTTGGCAATGTGCCAGAATACACATCACAAAAAAGAAGGAAACCACTACGTACGCCTGAAAAATCATGTATAGCCAAAACATTTTCCAAAAGGGCGGAAGCATGGTTTACAGAAACCTGACGAGACAGGTGAAGGTTGAGGTGGCAGGATTCTGGGAGGTAGATGTTTAAAGAAGGCTTTCACAGCTCCAGTCACCCCATCTTCTGCTCGCATTGCCGTAGCCAGTTCCACTGCTCGTTCCTTAACCTTCAAGTTCATAATCAAATATTCAAACAAAATCCCAAGTCCCCTGGTTACTCCATTTTCTAAGAAGCAACTCCAGCACTTTTACATGAAAACAATCCGCAGAAGGTCTTCAAATTAGGAGTTGCAACCAACCACGAAGATGCCCATGCCCAAAATTACTATAGTTCATTCATCAGTCGGACCACACATGTAAGTTGAATACAAAATCGGTCATTTTATACATAACCAGACCACTTTCTCATGGCTTTGCCCACTGGATTAATTAACCAGCCTGGTTTTTGGGATGGAGCATGTACAGAGTTGGCTCCTCCTATGGTCTAGAACGATGATTGTGGGCTGATCAGATTATCGAGTTTAGCGGATAATGTTCACAGTTGAAACAGTGCAAAGAGGGACTTGATCAAATCGCTTTTCAATTGCAGTCACTTCAATCCGATGACAAATATTATTTCAATCAAAGTGGCACCTAAGCCAGCCATCAATCCTAGGAAGGATTTGATCACTCAAATTGCTTTAAGATTTAGTTCCCAGATTACAGATTCTAATGCCCCATTGACACAAGCATCCCATACATAATGCCTTTGCAATATAGAACAATGAAGCATACTACAAGGTGATGAAAGTTGTGGAGTAAATTCTCTGGAAGGGCAAGGATTTTAGAGAAGGTGAGGGGTCATTACCTTTGGGTCCAACATGAATTTTATTGCATTGACAAGTCGTTGCAGTGAAAACTGATCAATAGGGATTGGAGGAGGACCTACTCCTCTAGCATGAACTTGCTCTCCCCAGAAAGGTTGGTCCCCAAAAAAAGGTACAACAGTGGTTGGGCACTGCAGGGTATAATCAGAAACAGAAAATCAATCAATAGAAATAGAAATTATTCTGTGCAAATGAGCAGAAGTATATACCGCAGCCTTAAGCCCCGCAGCAGTTGTTCCAGCACCCCCATGATGCACCTAGAAGCACAGTAGAACAATATCACCAGTTCATCTAAGAAAATAAGTTTATCAGGTTGAGATGGAACTAAAAATATCAAAATGCATGACTGAATAACAAGATCATCGAAGAAAATATGTTTATCTGGCACTGGCAATGTGGTCTGATTATTTGAGCAAATGGACTGAAACTCAGTCAACTTGACCAAGACAAATAGAGTTTAACAAAGTTATCCAACCTTCATATCCACACACAAAAGCAAATATGACTCAGAAACTACCCATGCTATTGGACATCTAATCACTCAACAATGATCCAGCATACAAGTATCAGCATGTGTTTAGTTTACAGCAAACCCTACTATTTAAAAAAAGGGAACTGAAAACAAATACTACATTGAATTTCAATTTCAAATTTTTTTTTGAATAATGAGTTTGAAATTCAAAATCTATTTGACTAGACACTAAATTTTGAGCTCTGTTATATGTTCATATTGTGGACATGGGTTTTTGACCATGCTACACGTCCATTCCTAAGACCAGACTTGAATGATGTCATCATGTGTGTAGACAGAAAAGGAAAATGTCCAGAACCAGAATTATAACACATCATTTTACTTTTGCAACAGCTTGTGTACTTTTTATCTTCTGCTCCTCACATAATTTTTTATTGTGTAGAACTTGCCTACTACATATGTACGCTAAATGACAGATTGAACCTAAAGATCTCCAGTGCCCGAAACATTGCTAAACTACACCCAAACACCAAACATGGAAATCGAAACAGTTCTGAATATTCAAAGAGTACATCTAATTAATTATTTCCATAGTTTTAAAGCTGAAAATTCGATACAATTTTTCATCGGTTTGAGTCACCTCAAAGACTTGGCCGAGTTTTGACTGAGTCAAAAAGTCAAGACTCAGTCAAAATTATTAAAATATACATAATATGAAAAATCATGAAAAGTTGAAAAAAATGCAAAAAAAAACCTTTAGAATCTGGAACAACTGTTAAACATACTATTAGTAGCATAGTATATTAAAATGAGAAATACTAGAAACAAGAAATTGAAAAAAGTCAAAAAAGAAAATAATAGAAGAAACAGAAAATTGATGAAACTGAGAAAAAAGGAAGAAAAGTACATAAAAATAGAAAAGTGAAAATGATGGAAAAATAAAGAAGATTACAAATGACAAAAATAAAGATGAAGCAAAAAGAAGAAAATAAAATAAAGTGAAGTAGAGAATAAAAAAAAAAAAAGGGAATATGTAACAAAAAAATGTTCTTTCAGGAAGAAAAAAGAAGTGAAAATGACGACGATGGAGAAGAAAAAAAGAAAAACAAGAATGGAAAAAAAATTGTGCAGCTCAAAATTGAGTTGCAGAGGCAGAAACATCGCCTCTTTCCCACCTCCTTTCCGTTCTTCTCTCGTCTCATCAGAGAAACCCTTAGGGTTTCATCAACCCTCTTATAGTCTTTCTTTTCCGTTTTTGCCCTCATAATATTTTCAAATGACTTCCGTGTCCAGATAGACATGATAAGGGTGGCAATAGGCCTGATCACATCGAGTTAGGGTTCTGTTCATGTCTTGTCTATAGATAATATCAAAGTTTTTGTCTGACCCGACCCAACCCGACCTAGATTGCTCAATTTTTTGAATGAATTGAATTGACTTGGTCGAGTTCGAGTTTTCTAAACTATGATTATTTCAGAATGCAATACTCTCATTTCAAAAAGAGGAGAAAAACACATTGTTGGTGAGACTTGGTGATTCAAGATACATGGCCGAGCAACTGCAAGTCAAGAAAAAAACTATACAGTACAGGCATGCAAGATCTTCACAAAGTACAGAATAACAAGAAGTTAGCAACATAATCACACAAAACTAAACCAATGAAGAGTGACCAGTTTACCACAGCCATGCAATGCAAGAATAGCCAGTCATGAGGGCAATTATCCAGTAGATATATGAAATCCTTCGGTTCTGCCACTGACAAAGAATGTTTCAGATGAGTACATACACAGCATTGCAAACAAGTTGGAAAAAGAGCAACGGAAATGGATAGACATCTACTGGGTCATAGAACATAGTAAGCTAAAAAATCAACAGAAACTTACAGTTCCCAAGACCACCCCAGCCCTTGTTTATAATGCCTCTCTGTCCAGTCATTTCTAGTGCTTCCACAATGATTTGGGTCATTTTTCCAGGTTCTTGAACAGGCTACCATATCAGCAAAGAATTAGTTATATCAGCAACAGATACCACCCTAGTCAAATTTATAGGTCTAGGTTTTGATGAAAAGCTAGTGACAAAGGGAAACAATATATCTGTTTTACCTCTTGCTTTTATAATCAATATAGATGTTTGTTTCAATACAAGTTTGGATAACACCGCCACATCCCCATAGCATAAATTATTTAAGGTGTATATAACAATAGTATCAGTTCTAAGAAGTTCCGTTTTAATAACATACAAAGCTATACTTGCTCATCCAACATTAACAACTCTTGATCAACAGGTAAGGCCAAATATTGTGGAAACCATCCCATAAGCAATAACTTGGGCAATTTAGACAGAAATAAAGTACGAGAGCTAAGAGCAAAGCGTGTTGTGCTTTGAAACTGTGAAATGTTAGCCTGTTTCCTCGGATATGATAATACAGATTCTCTGGTTTTGATAGTTGATCATGAACAAGCCAAATTTTCTTTTATTCGTTTGGATTGTGAGTAGTTTCCAAATTTATCACCAACATCAGCAAGCATAAATATGAAAAGACTTCCAGAAACTGATTTTTAACATTTTTAGAGATTCTGAACAATTTTTTCACTGTCTGCTGGCTGGGCAGTACTAAAGGGGGTTCCACTAGACAATTACGAAACTGGCTAACAGATGAAATTTTAAGGAACAACCAGGCAGGGTTCCTGCTAGACATAAGTATTTGATGTGACACATACATTTGCCTAGCCCAGTTGACGCATTTGGTAAAGATGATATTGACACTGAATCAATAATGTACCTGAGCAAGAAATATGCCTTTAAATACCAAAAACATTATTTAGCAAGGGTATATTTTAAGAATCATGGAGCGAGTGTTGAAGAAAGATGTACAAGTTTTTTATTTATTTACATTTTTTTTCAGCAGTAACAAGATGAAGATTATATTAAAGTGAAGAAACATTACAAATACATAAAGGGGTCTAACAGGCTTAAACGCAGGATAAGAGAAGAGAAACAAAAAAAAAAAATCATAGTCATAAACCTCAAGACAAAATAAAATCCAATCCCCATGTTTCTCTATACAACCCCTTCCCCTAAGGCTACAAAAAGAAGACGCCCTCAATCGTTGAGTCAATCCCTATCTTGCAAAGAAGTCCATGACTCTATAGGCCGAATGTCTAATCTACGCAAAGGAGACCTCATGGCCCGAACATAATTCCTTAATCTCCCTGACCACTATAATCAGTTTCTTTGGAGCCTTTTTCTTTTCCTTAGCCCAACGCATTCGCCGAATCCCCTATTATGATTAATTTGCCATGTCAAAAGGAATTTCATAGAATCAAAGCTCTCCTAATAGCTAAAAGTTCAGCTTTGTTAGAATCTTTTACACCCACCAATTCTAAGAAAACTATGGATGATGTACCAGCCGAATTGGGTGAGACCCCTCATATACCAGTCGACCCTGGTTTCCCCCTAGTTGCCCCGTTAACATTGAATTTGGAGACTCCTAACAGGGAGGTGACCAAATCTCAGTAGTGTAGACCCTTCTAGCTTCACTACTCATACAACTCTCCCACAAAGTAAAGAAGTCCGACATTTTGTATCCCTTAACCTTCAAGAGAATCTCACTTTCCTCAACGGCTTTATTCTCAAAGATCCTGGAGTTTCTCTCCTTCCAAATAGATCACAGGATTGTTTTTGGAACAATGATCCATGCTTTCTTCATTTTCGAGCCGAGATTCGTAATCATCCAGCTTCCCACAATTCCCCCTCACGATCTATCTAATACGCACGAGAACCCCATCAGGCCCACAAAACTATTCCACAAACGCCTCACCACTGAGCAACATGCAAACAAATGATCAATATCCTCCTCTTGGCCTCCACATAGCACACAGTGAAGGTCATCTCCAGGATTTAATACACCCCTTATGAATAGTTCCATCCTGGATAGAACTTTGCCTTTTAGGGCACACCAAATGAAAGTTTGGACCCTCGAAGGGGCCAAATCGACCCAAGCGGAGAAGGAGAGGTCATGCTCAATATTAGGATTGAGTAGAGCTAAATTGACTGCTGCTTTTATTGAGAAGCCCCCTGAAGAAACTCTTATCCATATTCTCTCGTCTTCCTCTTCTCTAGCGATAGAAAACTCTCCTAGCATAGTCACCAACTCCTCAAGACTTTCTTGCTCCAAACCTCTCAAAGACCTTCTGAAGTCGATATTCCAAATAGTGGTTCCCCTTTCCATCCTATAATAATCTTAAACCTTTGCCTGTTTGTTCTTGACTATCCTAAAAAGTCTAGGGTATAGTTCCTTCAAAGGTCTCCCTCCGACGAAGAGGTTCATCCAAAACAGTGTCATGCCCCTTTCCCCTTTAGAAACCTAAGTTTCTCCCTAAAGACACTACATACTCTACCTTTTTCTGTGCCAATTCTCCACTATGCCTTTATTAATGAAGATCCATACTTTTCTACCTTCTCCCCCAAATCCCAATAACCTAGATCGTCTATCCCAAACCTTACAGCTAAAATTCTACGCCACAAAACTCCCTTTTTCCTACCAAATCTCCAGCTCCATTTGCATAACAAAGCTTGGTTTCTAACCTCAAGAGGAACTACTACTAATCCTCCGTAGGGTTTTGGCTTGGTCACTTCTGACCAAGCAACCAAATGTACTTTCTTTCTATTGTCCTTATCCCCCCAAAGAAAGTTTCTGAAAAATAGTTTCAACTTTTTATTAACTCCTTTTGGAATCTCAAATATAGACATAATAAAGAGGAAGATTCCCCAAGATAGACTTAATGAGAGTCAACCTACCCCCATAGAAAGATAGTTCCTTCCCAAACCGCTAATCTTCTCTCCACTCTCTCCACAACCAAGGCTGATAGTTCCTTCCCAAACCGCTAATCTTCTCTCCACTCTCTCCACAACCAAGGCTGATAGTTCTTTCCCAAACCGCTAATCTTCTCTCCACTCTCTCCACAACCAAGGCCCAAAGTTTCTTGGATATTCGCTTTCCCCCTACTTGCAGTCCTAAGTATGAAACTTAAACCAACGTTGGGTAGCTCAACTAGTTACTTCTCGGCTCAAAAAGCGAGAGGTCGCCAATTCGAGTCCTAGCGGCATAAACTGAGGGCGTCTTGTGTGGGTGTGGGGCATTCTCCCGAGGGGTTTGGCAGGGCCCTTGCCTCGTGGTTCCCCTCGGTTATCAAAGAAAAAGTATGAAACTTAAGAACAATGAATATCCAGGAAAAAGAGATGGCACAGGAAACATACTTTAGATATAAAAAACAGGACAAAGCCAATCCTTCTTCAGCCATACAAAATAGAATAGCTCACATGTATGAAAGGAAGTAAATCAAAAGGAAGGACCTCTACAAACATCAAGGGGCTATAACTGAACAAAGAAAACAAACTATTTCCAACAACAACAAAAAAACTGATAAAGAGAGGTGGGGTTGGAAGCTACGCAGTATGGATTCTTTTTGATGAGTGATGCACCCATTCTTCATTGACTCTTCTAGTACTCGTTAACATTCTTTCCCAAAATGAGTAAAACATTACAACACCTCTCTCTTAACCTAATTAAGATATTGTTATGTTTATCACTTAATTGTTTAGAGTAAAACTAGTACAATATTTTCTATCAATATTATTTTTGCATATTATTTCATTTCAAATGAATTTAGATAAAGTTTATTTAAATACAGTGCCATGTCCATGTGTCCTATTTTTGGGTTTGCTAAGTCCAACACCTTGCACCCATGTGGCACTACAATATTTGCACCCACTCCAACCTGAAGGGGTTGGAGTGATGGTCAGGAATCTACCTGAAGAAGCAAGAGTCTGAGTTCGATTCCCATTCCACCCCAAAGGGCCACTCCTCATAAATCTACCCAGTGTATGAGGGTAGGGAGGCTTGCACATGCCCCGAGGATTAGTCGGGTGCTCTAAGAGGCTTGTCACACCTTGGTCATCAAAAAAAAAAAAATTCATTTACACCCATACCCATGCAAGTTGGAATTTTGGAATAAAAGGGGAAAAATAAGGAAAGTAGAGGGGAAATAAACTCACAAGGCTACCAAATCCGATGTATATTGGCTTTGAACCTGCCTCAATCCATTTCACAAGTGACTCTGGAGGTTCATAATTTGAAGCAAGATCAAGGAAGCAAAACCCAACAACATCAACCTTCGGACCCCAATCTGCAAATCAAGCAATTAATTGGACCACAACATCATGATCAAGAAACGCCAATCCTAGATAGATGGGATAAGTAGCTACGACGACAATGATGTTGATTATCATGATTAATGATTAACATTGGGATCTAGCCAAAAGAAGAAATAACTGTCCGTTGGTTATAAATTGAATGAAATGCATATTGTGAAAAGCAATAGATATCAAAAATATAAGAAAAGGGCTCAAGTGTTTAAAGCAAACAGTGTCTTTTCGCACTTCAGATTCTTTCTCAGGAGCAGATGATTAGATGCCAGTTCCAAGCTCCAACAAAGTGAAAGTTGAAATTTATGAAAAACATGTAAAAGAGAATAAGTTTTCAGGCCAAATTATCAAAACAACCAACGCAAATCAGATGAAAGCCCATTCCATAAGTGTTGTTTGCATTTCTAATGGTAGAATTTTCCAATAAGGATGGTTAGAAAATGTAGAGAGAAATTGGATATTTTTCCTTGACCTTTTCAAGTATATTTTCCTCAATCAGAAAGGAAAATTGCAAATAAAGGAGTGACCTGGTAAAGAAGTAAAAAAATGGTAAACATCATTGCTGGTGCCTCAATAAGAGGCAAAGATGTTATTGTCTCCTCATTTTCCAAAGCATTCAGAATGGAAATTGGTAAAATGAGATCTCATCGGCCAGATGCAATTCACAATTATCAAGTTTAGGTGCATACACCTCCAAAGCTGAAGTATGAGTACAATATGATGAAAATAAAAAGTAAGACCTTTTGGTTTGGGTACAAGGTGAGGGCTCCAGATATATCCAGTTGGAACATCAGACGCTGAACCTTGGGCACCACTTAAATAAGTGACAGGTCGAAGCTTCAGCTTTTTTTTCCTGAAATCATTTATCATGTCTCGTATTCCAAGCCATACCAATGAGTCAACAATTTGATATGATAGCTGCAAAATGAATTATGAGCAAAAAATAAGTGAATCTGCAGACAAATGTGAAAATGAGGAAAATATCACTGCAACAGAAAGTATCAGTTTTGCTCACTCTGTATCCAGCTGGTTGCTTGACACGGGAAAGAGGATGTGGAAATTCACTTGTTGGCCTATCCACAAACGAAAGAACCACATCAAGTTGATCTTAAATGTTTCAGAGCTTGAATAGTCAAATGGAAATATAAATGTGAAAGTTGGAACAAAATATCTCATGTTTCATTACATTTTTCCTTGGTAACTATTTCAAAATGATGAAAGAGAGATTAAGTGGCGCACACAAAAACGTTGCAACCATAATGTTCAATTGATGGTTATTGGGTATGAAAATTCATCTTCAGATACTGGTAGAATGATGTGTTCAACTAAGGCAAGATCATGAAATTTTGGAATACTCATGTTTTTTAGTGGGCCAAAAGACCTAGTTAAGTATCACACATTCCACCTTTTCGGGCTGCAACATGACTCAGTGCAATGGGCTCATTTTTCAGAATAAAATTTTTTGACAGCTGATCTGTTGGAAAAAGTTAGTAGAAAAAAATGAGTCCTAGCACCACATTTTTCACAGTGATATAAGGTAATAAGACATTCATCAAACAACACTTACGTCCAAGGCATTGTGAAAAATATGTGAAGCGGTACTTTTAGTGCCTCTGCCACATGAGTGTGTCCTGAACAAGCATTTGTCCAGATCAGCAGTTGAACTCAAGACTTCCAATTGAGCATAAAATAGAAATACACTAATCCCTGGATCCAAGAAAATAGAAATATATCAAATACAAAATAGATGTCGACTCAATGGATCTCGAAAAGGGCTTGGCATAAATTTTTTCCTCATGGCACATGTTGCAGCGAATCAAACAGGATAAAAATATATCCAATCAAATGAATCATGAGGGATAACTCCATTTTTCCTCTTGAAGATAAATCATGAGGGGTAACTTTGTTGAAGAAAGGCATAATATAATAGCTATAAGCATTCGTAGTAATTCTAAAACAACCATGACTAGCATCTAATCTGTACAAGGGCTCAAAGGAATTGTATAGAAATGCATTTATATAGGTGATCGCATGTGGAGACCATGTACCATTCTTATGGTGTGAGAAATGATTTGGCCTATGTAGATGCATCCAAATACTACTTTTTTCAAGTCCAGTGATTTATTATAAATAACGGAAATTGAATAAAGTATTTTCCTGTAAAGGAAGATGAAAATGTGAACACCCACCAAAAGAAAGAGTGGCCCTATCTGATCTAATGATGGGTGTTCATAGAAGCCTAGGTAATTATGTTGGCCCTGCAGATATCTACCCCCATACAGAAGCATTCAATCTTTACGAGTCTTCTGCTGTAATGATACTAAACCCCTTTGACATGAGAGACCACTGAACAATGGACAGCATAATCTAGAGACCACTGAACAAATGCCCTTGATGCAGTTGTTCTGGAAATTTCTTCTATTTGTCTCATTCCAAATTCATCATAGTATGCCAAGTTGAATGGTTCTCATAAAATCTGCCTCCTATTGAAAAAACCCCAACCATCCATGACAAACCAAAAAGAACCTGGATGAGTGCATTTAACAAAAAGAGGCCAAGAAATATTGGACAAAATAGGTGTGACAAAATGTGGTGTTGGATGGGATAACTAGAAAATAGAACTTGAAAAGCCAACCCTAAATAGATTGGACAAAAGGCTTCGACAATAACAGTGAGGAGCTTCAGTCAAGTGCAGTAATGACTAAATGAAATCCACAGAGAGTTAAAGCATCGGCCTCTCCATTGACCAATGACCATCACTGGTGAATACCGAAATAAAAAAAAACATGTGATTACATCTAATAACATCCATTATCAATTTAATCCAAGGAAAAAATCTGTATGGTTATAAGATGCTTTAATTCATGATTTATATTTGTACAAGCAGAGATAATCTAGTTCATCATAACAAACTCATGACTCGAATGAGGTCTTCTGGCACAAATCCAAGATGCAATAGAGAAATAAGAAAGTTGGAACATTCTAGTAGAAACCCTTCATATTTTCAAAACCAAACAAATGCCTTTCCTGAATCTGTTTCACCTAAACTCACAGTTATGCACTCCCTAACTCAATTGGTTTAAATAGTTCAAACTATTTAAAAACATATTAGCAGTCACTATGATCTCACACCTTAAAGTCACTTAGTCAACCTAAACATAGAATGTCTCAAAATAGTACTTGATTAAAAAGAGAGTAATTCATAAAACTGGTAAATCATACCTGTCAATAGAGAATAGCAGACTAAGGTGAAATGATCAAAGAAAGGCATTGTACCTGACAACCTATTTTTTTTTTTTATAAAAAAAAAAATAGATAAATAAGTATAAGAATCTAACCATAAGCAGGGGGATTGGCAATTATAGCTTCTGCTTTAAAAGCAATCCCAGTATCAACATCTGGGTCTTTGCATGCTGAAAGTAAAGAGTTTATGATTTCCTTTATTTGTTTTCTTTGAATAGGTATTTCTGAAGGTCCTGATGGCAAGAAGCCTTTATTCTTGACCATGTCTGCATAAAAGAAACACAGTATCAGAAAATATTACAACAAAATGCTAAGCATTATATTGCTCAAAAGAAAGAAAAAACTCTATATATAACCATATAAAAGTATGTATTAATGACATTCCCAACAAAAGAAGTCATTGTAAATTTTGGATGAAGAAAGTTACAGGATTGACTTTAGAATAGCAGTAGTAACCTCATTAAGGGAAAACTAAATATGATGACCGCAGAAAAAATAAAAAATAATAATAAAATTGAAGTAAAAGATGCTGGAGAAAGAAACCATCATTCTACGTGTAGTGAGCAGAGTTTTTAAAATCCAAGTGCACTCAAACTCAATCATATGTGATATGGGGCTACAAGGGTCTTGCCATAAAATGAGGTGCCTTGGGCAACTCAGCCAAATCCAATGTACATTAGTCAACCTGGCAAGTCAACTAGGCCAACTATCTTAGCAGTAGTGCAGTCTCCTCTCTGTAGAATAAGTCTGTAAAAGAAGATTTCTTGTGCAGTTGTTGCAAAATTGTCAACCATAGACGAGATTTTTTATTGTCCCTCACTATCTGACATGAGACTGGAGAGAGTTGTAACCTAGTACAGTCGAACTTTGCCTTTTCTTTTCTATGTTTTGGCTGCTGGTTTAGGCTTGTCCATTCTTCCATTGCAGGCTTTTTCCTCTGTATTAAGTAGGTGATCTCTTCTTAATAAAGTTACCATTTTCAAAAAAGAAAAAAGGTTACCCATACCGTTCAATTTTTAATTTTCTTTTAAAGAAAAGGGAAAAGTTTACCTATACTTAACAATAAAAAAGAACCGTGACATATTTGCACAGGGCATACCCATCTTAACAAATAAAACAAACCTCAAGATCACCCAAATGCAAAAATTCAGTCCTATTTCAGTTTACTATCTAATATAAGGTTTTATAAAATTGACACTGGAATTTGAAAATTTTAAAATATCTAAAAACCATCAAACTATAGCCCCATATGGGAGAAAAACCTCCAGATAGGCTGCTTTTTGCATCTACATAAATCTTGATGCCCCTTTTATTCTGCATGAACAATCTATATAACCATGCTACATGTCTCTTTTGGATTTTCATACCCCCAAGATAAGGTTTTAAAATTCACACTTTAAAATTGAAAATTTTAAAATGACCACAACCATGTATTTTAAGACCTCAAAGTAGATGGCTAAAAACCTCAGATGAGGCTGAATTTTTGGTATGTAGGCAAGTCTTGACACCCTTATAGATCTACATGATCAAACTATATAACCATGACATGTCTCTTTTTGTTTCAAATTTAAAGACCCTGAAGGTCTTAAACCCTGGTACAAATTCATGGTAGGATATCAATGAAAGGTCGCCAGCAACTTTCGCACTTTTTCTTTTCCTTTTCTTCTTACCTTTCTTTTTAGAATATTTTTTTTAATAAAATGCAATAACAAAGTAACTAGAGAAAGGGAAAACAGGTTAGGAGGTTGTCATAACTAAAATGCAACTTTCTCACTACTAAAAATAAGTAATACAAAACCATAAAAAGTGGCTTATGGATTGTAGAAAGAGTTATGAGAATAACATTGAGATTTTTATTGAAACATGACACTTGGGCCAACAAACTCCATCGTATTGAAGACAAGGTTGCAAAATACTTAACTACTAAAATTAGAGGAAAAAAGCACAGAATTAGGGTTGTTCATGGGCTCGAACCCTGAACCTGTTGCAAATAGTTGGGCACGAACATATGCATTTGACCAACAAGTCAGGCTCAGCTGCATGTTTTAAGCTTGCTTAATAAATGGATGGGCTCAAGCTTTTAAGTAAAGCCCATTGGGCTATTTAGCACATTTATGAATATATAAATAAATAATAATTTCACATATTTTTATATTATTATATTAGGCCCCATAATATATAACACAAATCCCTCCCTCACAAAAAAAAAAAAAAAATCATCTCATTGTAATTTGAAAGTTGGCCTTAAAGTAGGCATTAGAATCACTTCGTCCAAGTAGGCTGATCTACAAATAAGCTCCAACAGAAAGGGCATGGGCTTTTACTCCATCCAAGCATGTGGGCATGGTCTGCAACCAAAAAAAGCCTCATGGGCTTTAGACTGGCTTGGGCTTTAAGATTACAAATGGGCTCGGGCTTGAGCAAAGGGTATTCCATAACCTTAAACAACCCTAGGTAGGATCAAATTGTTCAAAATGCCTTGAATTCCAATGACTTTGGACTAGGCTTTTCAATCATTGGGTACTCCATAACCATGCCTTCAATACAATGTGGTTGATTGGCCCACCACATGCCACATATAAGAAAGTTTATCTCATTTTAGTAAATATGTTACTTAAGAATACAAAAAAGAGGGGAAGGGGGCCAGAAAGATGGGAAGAAGCTAGTTCAACTGAACTAAAACAAATTTTCTACAGTCCTGTTTGGTATCCAGAATGGCAAAATCTTTGAGAATAGAAATGATGTTGAGAAAGTGTGTTTGGTAGAAAGATTCTGTAAAAGTTAATTGAGAATGACTTTAATTCTTGTTTTGTGCTTCTTTTAGTCTCCTTAAAAAGGGGTATCGTTTTGATTCTGAATGAAAATCATTTTCATTCTATCCTAAATGACCTACCAAGCAGGCCCTATGGGTTCGATCCTTCGGGCTTTTAATAAAATAAAAAAACAACCAAAGCAGGCAAAAAAAGCCAGCCACCAAACAAAAAAAAAAGGAGACTACCCCCGAAAATTACGACTGCATTTGGATGGGGGGTAAGGGGGGGTTACCCCCCTTTACCCTTGTTTGGTAACGGAGGGGTGAGGGTAAAAATTCAAAATTTTACCCCTCCCCCTCCTTTTATGAATACCCCTTGGAGCATGCGGGTTTTCATGAAACCCTTGCCCCTCTTTACCCTTCTTTACCCCTCTTTACCCCACTTTCTCCCTCTTTGCACCTATGGAGCAAAAATATTTTAAAATATTTTTTAATTGATGAATATTATTTATTAATTATGTTTCATAAAATTTTATTCTTATTTTTTGATTATATGAATTTAATAAAAAAAATGTTAATAAATTACCCTCCTTACCCCCTCTTTGCACCTATGGAGCAAAAATATTTAAAATATTTCTAATTGATGAATATTATTTAATAATTATGTTTAAATTTTTTATTTTATAAATTTAATAAAAATTATTAATTCTAATAAACCTTCTTTACCCTTTTATACCCCTCTTTGCACCTATTACCCTTCTTACCTCTCTTAGCACCTATTACCCTTCTTTACCCCTCTAAACCCTCTTTACCACCCTTTACCCCTCTTTGCACCTATTACCCTTCTTTACCCCTCTAAACCATCTTTACCCCTCTTTGCACCTATAGAGCAAAAATATTTTTAATTGATGAATATTATTTAATAATTATGTTTTATTATTTTTATATTATATGAATTTAATAAAATTATCTATTCTAATAAAGTTGTTAATATATTACCCCTCTTTACCCCTCCTCTTTGCACATATGGAGCAAAAATATTTTAATTGATGAATAATATTTAGTAATCATGTTTTATTATTTTTTATATTATATGAATTTAATAAAATTGTTAATATATTACCCCTCTTTGCACCTATGGAGCAAAAATATTTAAAATATTTTTTTAATTGATGAATATTATTTAATAATTATGTTTTATAAAATTTTATTTTTATTTTTTTATTATATTGAATTTAATAAAAATTATTAATTCTAATAAAATTATTAATATATCAGGTTACCCTTACTTATAGTTACCAAACAAGATTTTTTACCTTAGTGTCAGTTCTTACTTTACCACTGCAATTATCAAATAAGATAAGGGTAACCCATGTTCAAGGGTGACCCCTACTCAGGGGTGACCCTTTTAAAACTTACCCCTCATTCAAACGCAGCCTACAAAAAAGTATTAGCAATTTCCGACGACAAAGCCATACCCTGACGAGCCAACTCATCGGCTTTTGAATTTGCAGATCGAGGAACCTAAGAGACCCCATAACCATAAGCCTGAATAGAATGACGAATCTTATTCATTTTATCCAAATAAGACCAAGGACAAAGAAACCCTAAGGCCCAACCAACAACAAGCTTAGAGTCCCCTTCTAAGAGACTCCCAACTGCCCCCCCTAACTCTTCCAAAGCCAAAACCCCTCTCCATAAAGTATACAACTCCACATCAAGCACTGAGCCATTCGGAAGAGGGCCCGCAAAAGAAACCAAGGTGACACCAGAGTTATTTCGAATAACTCCCCCATAGCCAGCTAACCCAAGCTTGTGCACACAACTCCCATCAAAATTAAGTTTAAGGATACTCAAATCTGGAGTGGAGGGTACCAAGCAACAAATCTCATCGGAATTGACTGAGGCATAATATGATCCACTGAATCCTACACCCTATAAACATCTGAAAGTCTAATACCAACAAACCGCCCTAATCCCAGCAGCCACCAAGCAACTTTGCACTTAATAACTTCAATAAGGTGCTTGACAGAGGAGTTTTTACTGTTAAAGACTCTTGAGTTCCTTTCCAACCAAATTGACCACACAATAATTAAACAGTAGCAGCCCAAAGAGTCCTAAACGAACTTCCAACGAATAAAACTTCTTCATTAAGTAAGGCCGACCAAGCTTTGGATAGACAAAAATCCATCCCTAATAACTGAAAGAAATAACTCCAATTCTGATAGGCAAACTAACAATGAAGAAGAAGGTGATTTAGTGACTCTTCATCAGCCAACCAAAGCGGGTAAGCATTAACAATAATCATACTCCATAGGTGCAGTTTGTCAATTGTCAAAATCTTATCCAATCCAACTAGCCAACCAAAAACCTTCACCCTGTAAGGAGCAACGCCCTTCCAAATTTTCAAACTTATCTGAGGCACATCACAAACACATATCAACTTTGTACAAAAAGATTTAACTGAAAAAATCCCATGAGAATCAAGATCCCAGATACACCTATCATCACCAATCGCCACGATAAAAGCATCACCCAATTGGGCCATTAAAGAGAACCACTCTGCCAGCATCCGATCCTCCAAAGGTCTTTTGACGGAGGACACCAAACAACTTTACCGTGATGAAGATCAAAACATGCCTTAACCTTAGCTTCTTTATTGGCAGTAAGGGAGAAGAGAACAAGAAACTAGGAAGCCAATGACGCATCACCCAGCCATCTACCTTTGCAGAAGAAAATATCAGTCCCAGAGTAAGCCCGGTACCTGATACAAGATCCATAGAGGGAGGAAATTGAGCAAACTCCCTTCCAAAAACTTGAAACCCTTCTTGTAGATGTAGTAACCCGCCAACCCGAACTATTCAATCGATACTTTTGCAAAACAATTTGCTTCCATAAGCCATCTGAATCATTCCCCAAACGCAACAACCACTTCCCTAGAAGAGCAGTGTTGAATAACCGAATCGTCCTAATACCAAGACCACCTTTCATCACTGATTTACAGACCTGAGCCCAGGAAACTAAATGAAACTTTCTTTTTTCCCTGTCATCCTGCCACAAGAACTTCTTTTGAATACTCTCCATCTTATTAGCAAGAGCAACTAGACATTCTTTTGTTTAAATATCTAGTTGCTCTTTGCTAATAAGATGGAGAGTATTCAAAAGAATTATTCTTTTGTTTAAGGACACTCTTAATAAGAATTATTCGACCACCAATCGACAAATATTTTCCTTTCCATATAGATAATCTCCTCTCCATTTTCTCGATTACCTTATCCCAACGACACATGGTTTACCCTTACACAAGGGAAGACAAAGATAAGAAGTTGGAAAAGAAGGAACTTTGCATCTCAATTGAGTCGCCGACTCCACACACAAAATGTGATCCACATTAACCCCCATCAATTCACTCTTATGAAAATTAATCTTCAGCCTGGAACATATCTGAAACCATAAAAGGATAGCCCGAACCATCCTCAACTCCTCTACCTCCGCCTTAAGGAACAAGATAGTATCATCGGCATATTGAAGATGGGTAATATCAACCTCCGAGTGATTAACCTGGAACGCATGAATCAAACCCTGTGTAGCTGCAACATGAAGCATAAGATGGAGAGCCTCTGCAACAATAACATAAAGATAAGGAGATAAAGGACGTCCTTGCCTAATTCCCTGTCAAGCCAACCAAATTTTCTAGACTTATTATGCACCAACCCTACTTTTTGTGGGTTGGGTTCTTCAAACCGTTGCTTAAATGACCCAAATCCGCATCTCTATGGTAATAAGGTGTTGCCAAAGAAGTATCTCTTCAGATTAAGAAGTAGATTCTCCTATCATTACAAGGGAGAACCAGGTAAGGACTTTGTTCACATGCTTTGTTTAATAGCTCAGGTACCATTTGATGTTACCCAATTTGAACATAACGCATTCTATAGTGGAGTACATTCCTTGCACGATGTCTGGCATAGCCTCGAATGCCTACTTAAGCGAAAAAAAAAAGATTAGCTTCCACTCGAAATTAATGGTGAGATACTTCTCCAAATGGATTCTAACAAAACTGAAGAGCCATTGCCCAAGCATGTAGATATACCCACATAAATTTAAAATCTACATAGAAGAGTTTTACATAAATAGGAAAGCCGCACAACTATATCCTTTAGACAAAATGGAAAATTATTTAAAAAAAAGGTAACGTACACTCAGCTAGAACTTTTGGATCACCACCAATAGGGAAAAACTCCAAACCAGCAGTCAACACGAAGTCTTTGAAATTTGAATGACTAGCTAATCTAACACGATGTCCATAGTCCTGCACGTGAAGATTCATGTTATTTCAAGATTACAAAAGAATATAACATTTCTAATACAGAGAAACTAAAAATACATATAAATGCTACACAGATGTGCTTGTTCTTTGAAATATAATTCGTAAAACACCCCACTACCAAGAATCCATGTCATTGTAATCATTCACAATATAGAATGGTTTCACCCACGCAAAAACAGCCCATGAGCAAGAAAGTGCCTTAGGCCCTATGGGCCCACATTGGTGAACCCAATGCATGGGGAAGGGTGTGTTTGAAAGGTAGTTTTAGAATGACGATTCCTATAAAAATTAGGTCTATTGGATTTCAAAAGTCATGATTCTAAAAGGTAATCAACAATTAAAATGAGGTCAGTTTTGGATGGAAATCAATCCAATGGTGAGATCACCTCAAAATGGTTCAATTTGGATGAAATATAATTCACAGGGGTAGATGGTGAGAATAAAAGGCATGGGTGAGGAAAGGGGGAGAAATGCAGGAGCATCTACAAAAGATGGATCCATACAATGCATAATAAAATTTGACAAATTCATGGATCAAAGAGAGGTCATTTGGGAATATTTCAGGCCAAAGATTAGTGAAATAAGTGTCTTAGGGCAAGGTTTTAGAGCCCTCTTTTCGTGTGTAGCATGCACTAAATGGATTAGACATCCACATAGGTGCCTGCTAGGTTTTCCTTTTCTTGTTTTTTCATACTTATCTTGAATAATGATGTATAATCATCTCCTCATTGGAGCAGTGAGGCCATATGTATGTTGTCAATCTAGTAAAATTTGATGTATCAAACAATGTTAGAATTGCACAAAATTGGATACATTGGAAATCTTATTCAATGACATTTCCAATTAACCCAAATTTGTATGATTCACACATATGACAAAATGTTATGATTGATTTTGTATTAAGGTGTCCTAGGGTGATGAGACACATGTAAACTTTAATTTTGATAATTTCCTATCCTCCTACACTATAGATAAGGGGCCATGGATGACCATAGTCTAGAGTCGTTTGTGTTCTCTCAGAGAGTTTTTTTTTTTTTGGGTCAAATTTAATTTTGCATTTAGTTATGGTGTAATTTTATTTTCCATTGGTATGATAAATTCCGGTGTGCAAGTTTTATATTAGCATCGATTTTGCCTTAGATATGTTTGCTTTGTATAGAGTTACCTCTTGGTTAACCAATTAGTTTTGGATTCTCTCTTTTGGTTTTTTACCTTAAGAGCCAAATTTTATTGGAGAAATTGAGTTTTGGTAAAATTCGAGGATTTTCGAAAATCCCCCATTCGTAATTTGGTTATGGGTTTTCTCTAAATTCTACCTTAGAGTCATATTCAAATTCCCATAGATTTAGTAAAGCCCTAGATCTAAAAACCTTTTTTCTTTAGTAAATTTTTGTATGGATTTTTTCCAAGTTTTCTAAATTCCTTAAGAGTCAAACTCAACTTTCTTTGGGCCAATTTTCACAAACTTCAGCATAAAACCTTTCATTGGAAGACCATAGGTCTGTTTCTTATCAACTCAAACCTTGACCTTTATAGGGGTAAGGGGGGCTGGAGGGCCTCACATGGAGCTTAAGTGGAATAAGGTTGATACATATTAAAGCTTTGACCATCGATAGAAAATGTGCACCTCTTCAGTAAATCAATGATGTGCAAAGACAATTGAGCTATGTGCTAAGTAGCATGGGCACATGTATGAGTGTTGCGGTCCAACACTGGTGCAAGTTGTCAGACTTGGCAAACCATAAAAAAAAAAAAAAAGGAAGGGAACTTGACACCATATTTAAATAAAAAATAAATTTAATTTATTAAATTTGTTTTAAATGAAAATAATACTAGTAGAAAGTGGCCCCTAATTGTCACACTAGGATATTTTATTATGGGATACCATATTTCTCAAATGATCAAAATATCCTTAGTTTGAAATCCCTTTGGAACTTGAGAATCAGCATAAGGCAGAGTTTACACTGTTTTTGCTTTCACGAGCTTCTTAGGTCTGATGGAAACAGAATGACCAAAGATCACATAAATAAGATAAGGATATTAAGGAAAATTGGACAACTCTTCAAAAGCTTCCTATGGGGAGACAAGGATTCGAAAAGGAAGGTGCACCTAGTGGCATGGGAAGAGGCAACCAAACCAAAATCTAAAGGAGGATTAGGAATTGTTCCTCTTAGAATGAGAAATCAAGCAGGTGGCAAGGAAGGTTGTCTTGTCCTGCGTCACAAGCTCTCCTATGCAAGTGGGGATGGAGATTTGGAAAAGAGAGAAGCATTGTGGGCCCGAGTCTTGACAACTAGATATGATTGGGAAGATAGGAATGGGTGGGCCCTAAGTGAGAATGTTGAGAGATTTGGTTCACCGATCGTTAAGGCCTGGTGGAGGTTATACCAAGGGAGATCAGATTTAGGAAGGGTTTTCAAGGAAAACATTAGGAGGTTGGTGGGGAGAGGGGATAGAACCTCTTTCTGGACGGATATCTAGTTAGGAGATAGAACCTAGACTGTACCGAATTTCTCGCAATAAGAATGTCCTAGTTCAGGATTGCTACCAGGTTGAGGGTGGTAACATCTCGTGGAACCTAGATTTCAGACGCGAACTTAGATCCTTTGAGTTAAGGAGTTGGGCAAACCTCTCATCCCAATTGAAGGAATTTCATGTATCTCTAGGTGAAGAAGATGAACTTTTGTGGACATGTGACTCGTCGGGCACATTTTTTGTAAAAAAATTGGTGGAATTAGGCCTGGGGCAACTTCACAATGAAGATTCTACATCTAGGCTAGCTTGGGTTGGGTTGGCCCCTCCAAGGGTTCAAGCTTTTGTATGGTGTACACTAAAGGGTAAGATCCTTACTAGAATGGAGCTCAAGAGAAGGGGTATGATGAGGGATGGGGAGGATTTAAGTTGCCATTTATGTAGTCACCCTGAGGAGGATGTTGATCACCTTTTTGTTAGATGCCATGTTGCTAGGAGTTTGTGGGTAAATTTTGTGAGTCTCTTTGGGGTTTCTTGGGTTTTTGGTTCGAACTATGAGGGGGTTGTGGAGTCATGTGTATTGTTGAGATGGCAGCTTGGTACTCGGTTCTGGCTGTGATATTTTGAACCTTGTGGAAAGAAAGAAATGTGAGAATTTTTTAAAGAAAATCAAGTGAGATCAATGACCTATTCCAAAGGGCTAAGTGGAGACTTTGTGTTTGGCTAATATCTGGAAAAGATTTCATGGGACTCAAGCCAATGATGTCATGTCGTCTTGGGAGGGGTGCATGAGTCGTTGTGCTAGAAATTTAAAAACTTTAGTCAATGGGTTCCTCCTCCTCGTGGTGTAATGAAATTCAATGTTGATGGAACAACTAGAGGTAAGCCGGGGCCAGTAGGCATGGGAGTAGTACTTAGGGATCACGGGGGGTTTATGTTATTGTTTTCACTAAAGATGTGGCTATTAGAGATTCAAATGAGGCAGAATTGCATAGTATCAAGAGGGCTTTGACTATCTGGAAGCTTATGGGCAAGGTCCACTTATTTTAGAAAGGGACTCGGCAAATGCAATTAAATGGGCCAAGGGACTCAAAACACAACTCAGGCTCCGGGGTCTTCTTCCTTTGAGCTAGTGGAGACTTGTTTTGGGATTTTACTTTGTATTATCTTTTGGGGGGTTCTCTATACTGTTTTTCTCTTTTCTTTTGTTGATTGGCCTTTCTCTCTTAGACCTTCTTTATAGATTGAAATGCTTACTCTGTACTTGTTTCTTTTAATTTTAATGAAATCTCTTTTTACCGCTCAAAAAAAAAACTGCAAGAGACAGATCTGATATGCGGTACAGAGAGGAACTAAAATAAATTGGCAAGGATATACATATCTAAAAAAGTTCTCTAGTTGAAGAGAATTTCTAGAGCAGCAAATATGAAACCTGCTGTAATAACTGTAACACCCTAAAAATCCGTACATCCTCTACAAGAGCAATATAGATCAAATTGCAACCTCAGAGGAAAATGTCAGAGCTACAATGTTACATTAAGGGAAACAAGTTGCCATTGAGGTTTTTGTAGGTTTCTACTGAATGAAAAACTATGCACAGCAATAAATTATGCCAAATACTTCAATACAAGTCACACTAACACTTGCAGCCAAAATAACCCTCTCTTTTTTCTTTTTCTTTTTCTTTTTTGATTGTTGAAGGTCCTAGATAATCCATCATTGAACATCTACCTACAATCCTTGAAACAACACCCACTACAAGGATCTATTTTCCACTTATTTGTTAGATGATATGAAACTCTTAACAATGGGTGAATTACAATTGAATGCAACATCAACAAACCTGTAGGCTGTCTAGAGTTGAGAATTAAGCTACATTAGAGAAGGGGAGGGGGGAAGGAACAAAGCAATGACCAAATTTTAAAAAAATATAAATAGCTTAAAAAAATTGGTAACCGCATATCAACCTGTAAGCGTTTACCAATAGCGATAAATGGTTGCACATCACCACGAGTCCCAACTATGATTATCACTATTTGCAGAGGTGGTATGTATTGAAGGTCAGTGGATTCCTGAGGTTCTTCATCAACAGCTTCATTATAATTATCTTCAGACCCAAAATGAAGACTTCCGGATGCAACATTACTAGGAAGGTCAAACTCTACAGTTCCATCATCTTTCACAGTAGCAATTCGGTTCAACATTTTAAGCTGCCAAGTTTTGATCATTTTAGTGACAATGACAAGTATCTAATGAGAAGTCCGCATAAAGAACAACAATCTATGATGCTTAATAAAAAAAAGAATCCTGTCATTTGTTAAACATAAAAACAGAATTCATGACAGAAATGATCTTGAAAGCACTTCAAATGGTTTAGACCTTCTTTCGAGCAGATATCTTTTCATCAAAAATTTGTACTGCTTCATTGCCAAGAATGTTCTTTTGTCTCCGTCTCTCAGTTTTTGATCTTTCCAAATTAGGCTGGCTTGCTGATGCCTCTGATATGTTGACATTTGCTTTCTCCCCGGGAAGAGTATTTGCCCTAGGCAAACTCCTATCAAGCACATCTGTATAAAAATATTATAAAGTCACAAGATCCATGGGCTATTAGGAAAATCGGAATCTCCTAAAAATTAGCAGGTATCAACAATGTTCATAGAAACTTTGGTCTTGTCAGCAACAATAAAGGCTGCAGGTCAGGGTCACATTAGCATTTAAAGAAGAGAGCAACTTGGGCTTGTAGAAAATCTAATAAAAACTAAAATTAACACAACTTAATTTACTTGTTTCTGTCAAGCCACAAAGAAACTTCCATCACCTATATAGCAACATATGTCCCCGTCATTGTCAAGGCCACTTATCCCATCTATAGAAGGTCATCACTCGCAAGTAGATTTGGCAAAATGCTTCCCATGGCCGACAGACTATCTAACACCAAATGGAACCCACAAACTTTATGGTTGAAAGAATGAGCACTAACCCACTATGCTATAAGCTCTTTCATTTATTGCAACAAATGTGTAAAGCAGGAATTTATAACAAGCAACAGAAATTTGTTTTACAGTTCTAAAGAAACCATAAGAGATTTAAGATGTGGAACACACAAAAAGGGTAAAAGAAAACGGTTTATTCATGAGTCCTTTCTTTATCCAGTTCAATTTGATAATGGTATTTTTTAAATGAATTTCCTAATGGCACTTTGAAGCCTCTTCCAAGAACAAATGGATAAATAGGGTTGCTATATTATCAAGGGCCCACATAAAGAAGAACAGAAATTGTCCTAGCACAACAAATTGTAGGTCTAAGCATAAAAAAGGCATTGTGGGATTAGTAAAGACTTGAAATGAAGTGGTAGAAAGGACATGCTTGATTATGAAGTGAAGCAACCCCAAATAGATGGGACATGCTTTTAAAGATGATGATGGCACGACATTATTATCACTAAGGAGCCACTTGGAAGTAGCCACATTGCAGTTTGTGGAAAGTTTAAGAAGTACCAAAAAAATCACATTGGATGACAACAGAAGTGCACATGTATGTTCTTTACAGCCACAGATGACCATAATAGGACCAAATGCAGCTTTACGCACCATTTCTTCCACTTCCAAGAAAATGTTCTTACCACCCATTTTTTTTCAATCACCTTTTACTCAAAAAATTCTAGCAATTCATACACAGTAGATCCCTCCCCTTTCTTTTTCTTCTTTTCCCCCCTCCACCCTTTATACTAAACAAGTTTCTCTCAATTGAAACACAGCGTCAAATTCCAGCAACAAAACCAGCTTTATAGCGGAAACGAGATATGCCAAAAGTCCTCGACCCAACGTAAACTGTGGTGAAGTGTAAATGAATGACGGACTCAGGCTCCAATTGGATGTGCAGAAATGAACTTAGTTTCCTGAAAATAAAAATGCTTTACCAAAATTGGTTAAACCCATTTCCATTTTCAGTTAAAAACAACTGTTCTCCAAGAAAGAACTACCCTTCCCACGCATCCTAACCAACCACAAGAAGTGACAAGATAGCGTACTGTTAACAAATTCTAAATCAAATCCAATCAGCAACAAAACAAGAAATCAAAAATCAGATAAATTTTAAGTTGCAAATAAAAAACCCTATAATTTCGCTCAAAAATAAGAACCCAGAAATCAATTTTAAAAATAAAGGAACCTGAAGAGATTTCATCATGTCGGCCAGAATTGAGCTCTCGGTACTTCCCATCATCGACTGCTTCCTTCTCCACCGACTCAGACACAATTCTATTCTTCAAATCGTCATCGTGGCTAACACCTTGGACAACTTCCACTTCCACTGGAGCAAGCACGGCGTCCTGACCGTCTGATGAACTCTTGGGATTGTCCAGCTGTTCACGGGTTGAGGAATCGGAAGAGCTCTCTCTATCACGGCGGTCGGTCTCTTCCAGATCCAGATCTGCTGAAGCTTCCTTTCCTTTCTCAGTCGCCATGAGAAGAAGAGAAAGAAGCAGAGAAGTAAAAGAAATCTAAAACTATGGGTGCATATGCAGCAGCGGACGCTTTCTCCTATGGTATATATATATATATAAATTGAAGCGAATGGGAAGAGAGAGAGAGAGAGAGAACGTGGGGAGAGAAAGAGGGGTTCTTTGTAACTGAAGGGAAGAGAGGAGAAACCAGAACGCCTGTCGTTCTTTTATTTTTCTCCGCTTTGTTCTCTGAATTTTCTGCTTCCTCTCGTTCTTCTACTGAAGCAGAGGAAACTGGGCACAGAATCGAATTTGTCCGAAAATGGGAAATTGTATATCTGTCAGCATCTTCCTTTCATTTATATTTTTAATACTTATTAGATTATCATTTGTCAATTAAATTCTTCATTTATATTTTAATTTTAATTTTAACTTTTAACTTTTAACCCATCTCTCTAATTACGTTAACCACAAAATTAAGTTAAAAATACATCAATTATCATTAAATTGTTATAACTTTTCAAATCTTATATGGAATAATTTATTTGAGTTTAGTTTTTTAGATGAACAATTATCAAAATTAAAGTGCTTGATTTCTCTTAAATAAAGTTTTGAATGCTAAGATTTAAATAAAAGTTTAATTTAAAAATGGCTATAATTTAAACTAAATTAAAGTTAAAAACATACACAATGAATTTGTTGAGAATTTATTTTCATTGATTGATGGAGAATATTGAAAATGGAGGGTGTGGACTGAATTCAGCAGATGTTCAACACGCATTTGTACTTCCGTAGTACTTGTTCCGGAGTCTATTAATTGGGTCAATGAAAGTGGGTTATTAAATTTAAAAAAAAAAATATATCATTTTTATCTTAGTGAAAAATTTACCTACCATAAAATCTCTATAGGTGAGTCTATTATCCCTATACACACCAAGATTAGATTATGGGGGCTCAAACCTACAATCTCCTATTCCTCAAAGCGGGAGACACCCCGTTGAGCTACACCATGTGTGTACCATAGCTTAATTAAATTTTTAAGTATAAAGCAACTAAATCAATGATTTATAAAGTTTTAAAATAATATTTCAAATTTAATTATTTTTAAAAAATTATAGTATAATCACCACCACCACCATCATCATTATCTATGTCATTTATACCATTAATCTTAATTGACTTTTATTTATAAAAAAAATTATTACATAATAAAAAATTTAGAAAGAATTATATTGTATAAAAAAATTATTTATAAATAAAATTTTATTTAATTGAATGTAATAATGTAATTAGTGGATCTTAATGCAATGGCACTTTTCTATTTGGAGGAGACGGTTATATTTATATGGCGTAGTAATAAGATTCTTTTACTTTGATTTGAATTACATGATATTTAGGTTATTGTATATTTTTTATAAAATTAATTTTATAAGAAAAATTGTGAAAAAGATGCAATCTACATTATTATAAATTCTATTAGATCATGAAAATCTAGTGTTTATATATTTTGTGTTAAAATTTTTATTTTTATAAAAAAGATCAGATATTGTCTCACTAAATAAGAAAAATCTATCTATTTTTCATTTTTTTTATCTTGATTTAAAAATAAATAAATTTAGACCCTGTTTTCGTGAAGAAGATTCTCCTGCTCTGTAATATTCACTTTCATGAATAAATAATACCTGATAAGATGAACTTATCAGCTCTATGAAATCAAAGAAATGATTGTTGATTTTAAAATATAATAAAACTTAATCACAACAAATATATTTAGCCGTTAGATTCAAACTAGATAAATAAATAGTTATATTATACTTTTCTATCAATTTTATTTGATTATGATGTTTAAATTGAATGAAAAAATTTAAGTAATTTTTTATATTATAATACTAATAATATTTAATTTATTTAAATTAAATTATTTTATCTGATACATTAATATATTATTAAAATTAAATTGAAAATCTCATAACTCAGTTACGTCATATCAGGTGTTTCCATTTTGCTGTTACTTGTTGAGAGTTTGTCTGGCGTGTATGAAAAATGAACAAATTTGGAGAGAACGTACGACGCGTGAGCACTTCAAATTTTACTCCTCGAGGCTTTCTAGATTTCAGTGATTATTAGACTAAATGCTGTATTTAAGAGGGTAAGTCAGGATGGCCGAGTGGTCTAAGGCGCCAGACTCAAGTTCTGGTCCTCTAACGAGGGCGTGGGTTCAAATCCCACTTCTGACATTTTCGTTTCAGTTTTGTATTTAGAGAGTTTGTTTTATTAATACATTTTTTGTTTCAGTTTTGTATTTAGAGAGTTTATTTTATTAAAATTTAAGTAGGAAATGATAAATGATAAAACATTTTTTGTTTCAGTTTTGTATTTAGAGAGTCTCTAATATTATTTTTTATTTAAAAAATTAAAATGATTTACTGAATCATATTTTGACAGTCTCTTAATAATCTATTAATTCATCTAATGTTTTTCAAACATAAGATGTGACTTCCATTGTCATGGCGTATTACAACATTTGATTTTTATGCACGGGAGTCTCCCAAACCTCCAATTTGCATAATTTTAAAATATATTGACAAATATTAATATAATTTATATTATAATTATTAATATAATTTATATTATAATTATTAAAACTAAATTAAATAAATCATAGAAACCGAATGAAATGCACCCATTGTGGTCTGTGAAAAAGACGCACGCACTGTCTTTGTTTCTTTTAAAAAAAAAAATTGTCAACATTTACGTAATTACCAAAAGCCCACAATTTTGTCATCCATTAAAGCGTGTCAAGCATCTTCACAAACATGTAAAAACTTATGAAAATAAAGAGAAGATTTTCGATGTAATGATTATAAAATAATTTCATTTAAGTATATTTATCTATTTATTTAAACAAACAAATGATAGTTGATAGAGAGCTCAATTTTAGCTATTTGTTTTTCTTAATTTACTTGAGATTAACCTTTTTTAATTTTAAAAAAAATTGACGATTATTTCTTTGATTTCGTAGGGCCAATAAATTTTACCATATTGTCTATTTCATATAAATCAAGTTGAATTGCGAGAATCTCATGACTCGATCAAATCAACCCAGCAGTGTAATTTTTAATTGAAAATTGACATTTAGGACAGCCGTTTCTAAATACTTAACTTATGTTTAGACTTTAGAAATCACCATTATGCTCTTTTCTTGAATTTAACATCATATATATGAGAGCTACTTTTGACCAATTTGATGGGCAGATTAAAAGTATTTAACATGTAATGTTATTGAACTAAACAACTTGGAACAAAACTAAATTTTAAAAAATTATAAAAACTTAGGTGAGTTGGTTTGAGTCAAGGCCTCAAATATTAGTCTCAAGTCAGAGTCAAAATTGATCAGGTAATAAGACTTGGTTGAGTCATAATAGGATCAACAAATCACAAATGATCGAGTTCGAGTCGAGTCGCAATTGACCAACTTTAAAAGTACTAACTATCATCGACGATAGGTTAGAGCCCCTGTGGGGGTTTTACGCTGAGTACCCCGCAATTTTCTACACGTAAATTCAAAAAAAAAAAAATTACTAATTATCAACAAATTTTACTAAATTATTTTCAGTTTATTTGAAAAAAACTTGTCTAAGTTGTTACTGGTAATTATTAGGTCAATCATCAATACATAATAGGGAAAATTGAATATAAGTTTTTACACGCAGCATTATGTGGGAATTGGAGTTTAATGGACTAAATATGGAATTGTATAATAATTTAAATTAAAACTAATATTTAAAATCTTAGAAAAACTTAGGCGAGTTGGCCCGAGTCAAGGTTTTAAATATCACCTCAAGTGTGAGTTAGAACTAGCCGGGTCCTACTCAGAATCGAATGAAAGTAATAGAACTTGGCCAAGTCATAATGGACGTGAATTGTATTGAGAAGGGCCGAGTCTCAGTCAACTAACACTTGGCTGACTATTAAAGCTCTAATTGTCAATAAGTTTTATTAAATTCTTTTAAATTGACTTGAATAATAATATTATTATGCTAGATTGCTAATCATCAATACGTAACAGAATAATATTGAACCTCTTTTTACACAACATTATGTGGATAATTGGATTTTGTCATACTAAAAATGGAATATATAGTAATTTAAAACTAAAAGTTTAAGATTAAGTGTTGATACATAACCGTCATCGATGAGATGGTGACCAATTTTAATCTAATGTGATTAATGACTAACAACTCTTTTTTTTAATTTTTTATTAAAGGTTCTTTAATTTTGACTTAAAAAATACAATTTTTGTTATCTTAAAATAGATTAAAAAGAAAAAAGGAATGACATTGGAAGGTGGGCTCAGTTTTAAGTTAATTACACCAACCCTTTGAAAGTCAAGTGAGGAGAAAATTTGACAGATGTAATCAATTGTGCCTAGAAAACAATATTTTATTGTTGAAATCTCAAAGTTTCGATTTGGTTCTAGGCTGAGACATAAATATTTGAAATGTTGATATTTTAAACATCTGTATTGGCTAGAATTTGTAAGATTATGGCTAAAAATATGATAAATTTCATTAAATTTTGATCAAAATTCTAAAACATTTTGCAAATTTAATCCATTTTTTAATATCACCGATATAGTCCATTTACATATTTCAGTTGATATAGTTGATATGGACAAAAATCACAGTTCAAAATTTTCAGTTCTCCTCTATCAAAATTTGTAACTATGGTAGTGATATCGATATCATGCTAGGTTTGTGGAATTGATTGTTAGATATTTAGTGGTGATTCCATCCCCATTGTCTCTTTCGGGAGTTGACCTCTCAGCTGAGTTTGCAGGAGGTCAAAGGAGGTAGTGCCCCCCTTGTCCGCGGGCACGGGGAGCCCCCGAGCCGTTTTCTAATGGAGGGTAATTTTGTAATTTTTGTATTACATATATTGTAGTCCTAATTAGGGCAATATATAATGTCTCTTTTCGTGAAATGAGAAAGAGAGAAAATTGTATCGGGCAAAATCGTTTCTTCTTCATCTTTTTTGCCTTTAAGCACAATGGATTTGGTTTCCACCTTTGAACGTATTAAAAGGAAACTACGTAAATCCAAAGGTAACTACGTAAATCCTTGTGAATTTGTGTGTGATTGATCTTTGCTTTGTTCTTCTGACTTATGTCTATGGCTATGTACGCTTCCATTCACAACACACCATACATGCTACCTAGGTCTTTATGCTTATATTGGATTAAATTTTTAAATATTACAAATGTATTTGAGTTAAATTCAACTCTATTGTAATTATTATTTTAAATTCTTTTAGTTAATCATTTGAATTGCATAAGAGAGATTACTTAATTATTTTAAATTTAAATGGTAACCCATTAGTAAATTAATTGTTTTAAAAATAGTTTTTAAGGCCACAAATGACTAATGGTTCATGAGAAACTTGGGTTTTATCCAACAGGACTGTAGCTTAGAGTGGGGTTTAAATTTATTGTGATTTAAGGGATAAGCATTGTGCTAAGATAAAAACTTTGATTGGTAATAACTTTCAATTGTTTATTGGATGTCATTTCTTAATGAAATTTTTATCCTATAAACCATTTCGATTGATGCATAATTTTAATAAAACATCATGAAAAGTGTTGAATCGAAATTTGCAAAATGGGCTCACATTTTGGCTGAATGGACGTAAATGGACTAACAATGTTTGACCCACTCCAACCAAAATTTTCCAATTTTAGACTAACAAGACATAAAATAAGTTAAAATATCAACAATTTTCAAACTTTCTACAAATGTTGAAATTTCTATGGCCCAATTTCAATGCAATGTTTTGTTTTTCATTATTATAATTAGAAAATTACACATGAGTTGAAGTGGCTAATAAACTCAAAATTTCGACCAAAATATTTATTTCTTAAGGGGTTGAAGTGTTGCTATCAACTGAATTTTTTAACTTAGAAATACTGAATTTTTGAATAAATTACCACTAAAGTGAAAATAATTGCTACCTAAGGGAAGTGATTTGTGCACCCCCAGTTTTACTGTTCGTGCACTCCTTCGATTTTTTTTTTCCAATTTTACCCCACTTACATTTTCTCATTTTCCCATGTCTTTTATTTCCCGTAAGACACTAACGTTTTCCACCACCTTCTCGCGCACGTCTTTTCTTCCCTCTCGTTCCAGCATAGAAGTAGGAAACTCTCCCCTTCTTCCTCTCGAACGCATTTTCTCTCTTCCTTCTTTTCATTTTCCACTCTTCTTTCCCACAACAGTCGATTTTTCTCAAACAACGCTATTTGTCTTCGTTGAAACCCTCCTCTTCTTTCTCTCGAATGCGTTTACTCTCTTACTTCTTCTCATTTTCCACTCTCCTTTTCCGCATCAGTGGGCTTTTCTCAACCAACTCTCTATGTCTTCGCTGACGCTCCCTCTCTTTTTTCCTGCCATTGTAGTAGTCCCTTTGTTCAACCAAAGCTTTCCAACTCGCTTTCTCTCCTCTCGAATCTCCGCCGACTCTCAAGTTCTCCACTCTCAAACCACAAGGTACACTTCTTCTCTCCTTCGAAACCTCATTTTTTTCATTACTTGAATTTTATTTTTATGAAATGGCAAATTCCTCTGGTTTTACAGTTTTTAATATTTATGAAAATAATTATTCCAATAATTTGAATATATGAATTTAGAAAATAATTTCAGATATTAAGGATTTTGTTAAAAAAATTGGTTAAGAGAATTTTTTTCCTTCTGTTTGTTCAGGCCATGGACAATGGACCAAGCATTACTTGTATTGATTTTCTAATTATAACAATCAGTCGAAAAATTATTCCTATGCACTGAATATTTATTTATTTTCATAAAATTTTTATTTTTATTTTACAATATCAAATTTAATGATGTATATGTTAAAAATAAAGAAATTGCTTTCGTAGATACAAATTGAGTGCCAAATCAAAACTCTAATTCTCTTTAAATAATCTCTCTTGGATATGAAACCAGGCCTATGCGTTTGAGATTGCGGAGAAAGTAAGGAGAATCAGAAACAAGTTTCTGGGAGTTTCAGTCGACTGAATTGGGGATTCAGTCGACTGAACTAGTGATGGCTGATAATAAAAATGAGTTTCTGGGAGTTTCAGTCGACTGAACTCATGATTCAGTCGATTGAACACAAACTTTTCAGATAAGAAAAGGGTTCTGGAAGTTTCAGCCGACTGAATTTACGATTCAGTCGACTGAAGGGATGATTTTTGAACATGTACAGGGATGATTGAAAGTTCAGCCGACTGAATTTATGATTCAGTCAACTGAAAATAAACTGACAGAACAAACAGATGACCTGATACAAAATCAGCCGACTGAAAGAAAGGGGTATGAACCATGTTTCAGTCAACTGCATGTGTAATTCAGTCGACTGAAACTGAACTGGCAGGACAAGCAGACACTCGGATTTGAAGTCAATCGACTGAACTGGTAATTCAGTCGACTGAATTGAAATGTACAGTTTTTGAACATCTTCAGAGGTTGTTGTTAATCCGGTAGGAGGAATGGAGAGTATGTAAATTAAAGGGACTGAGTTTATGATACTAGATCATGATTAATGAATCCTTAATGGATTTAAGTTAGGGATGAATTTTTGGACTTAGAATGTACATAAATGAAACGGATAGATACTGGGTTTTAGGCTCGCAAATCGGAATATTTAAAATGGCCAAAAATTGGATTTATGGATGTGTTTTAAATCAATGGAAAAAGAGGCTAAGATAAGGACTGGTTTATAATAAACTTGTGACATGATTAAAGATCATTAATGCACCTAGGTTTATGATCAGTTAGAGATTTAATCATGAAATAAAATACGGACTAATACGATAAATGTGTAATAAGGTACCGGATAGCGCGAATCGGTAGCCGGATTGTCGGACGAAAACGAAGTAAAGAAGCGAGTCGGTAATTGGTAGGATTCCTACCTTTTTGTAAGCCATGGATATGTATGGTATTTTTATCTTATTTTATGGACTATGGGATTTATCTTATGATGAGGTTGTTTTACGATTATGAATGTTATGTTAATACTATGATTTATATCTTAAGATGATGCATTATATGCCAAGGCTATGTTATGATAAACTAAAGTTATGAGACGTATATATTACATAGCATAATGCATTACATCTCATGCATAGCATGGGCGGAAAAAAATAAACAAACCGGAGTCCATGCTCCGTCGGGGCCACCAAGAACAGGCATGGGGACACCTTGACGAGGATTTGCCGTCAAGGGGGATATTTTGCGGTAGGACATGTCTTGACGAGGCTTTTCCGTCAAGAGGGATATGACAGTATATGTCAGGAATGATGGGTGGGATTCATAATATAGACACCCAGGGCATGGCATACATCTTATATTTTCACTACACGTGGTTTATCAATTTTACATTGGGTTATTATCAGTATGCTGTTATTACTAATCTATGTGCTAGCCCTACTCGGAGTCCTACTGGGCGCGTTGTTCTAACGCCCTACTTCTATCCTAGCTGACAATGCAGGAGATGGCGGACCGGAAGGGCGAGACGGAAGCTAAGCTTAGGAGCTTGGGAAGGCGGATTAGTGATTTTGTTTAAGTTGAATTAATTCATTTTGGAAATGTGTAATTATATAATTCAGCTTGTCGAAAATGTAATAACTTAGATGACTTGTTATGTGTATACTTTATTTTGGACGGTACCGTTTAATGGCATTTTTGTAATTAAATGGTTATTTCTTCCCTACTATCCAAAAAAAAACTGGTAGGATAATTCTATGATCATCCGCATGTAATTTTATATTCCGCGAGCTTACTTTCTACGCGTGAACCGTATTCGTGGACTTATGTTCCAAGCACGAGTAGGGTTGGCCAGTTAAGGGCCGGGCTTTAGAAGCTCGGAACTTAACTCGCGTCGTGACGTCCGTGCCTTTTGTCACTTTATCATTTAAAAAAAAAAAAATTTACTCTGATTTTACGGTGAAAAGGGGCGGGCATTAAAAATCCAAGCTTCGAGATGAGGATCTGATCAGCAATCTACCGGGGGATGTAATCAATTCTATTCTCGTGCATTTGCCAATCCCACTTGAGATCATTTGAGGCATTGAAGTGAACTTTGTACCTAGTCTTGTTCATCGTTGTTCAATCTTTTTTCTTGTATCTTGTAAACCAAGAATATCAAAATGTTTCACAATTTGTTAACATTGGAGTTTGCTTACAATGGGGGTCAGAGATCTCAAGTTTTTGAAGTAATGATCTCTCAATTTTCTGTAAAGAAGGCTTCTCTTTTGTAATCCCCTAATTTGCCAACTTTTATGTGATAATATAAATAGGATTAGTGCAAAGTGGGCAAAGTGGAGACTGATCTGGAAACAATAAATTGCAAAATTAACATGAACTGAAACTGCTAAACTGAGCCTCTTTGGGAGAGAGAAATCAGTTGATTTAACAATTTGGAATGGATGATCCAAACTGAGCCTCTTTGTGATAGAGAGGAATCAGTTCAGACCTAGCAATTTGGGGTCCTAATATGGATGATCTGAAATGAATCAAACTAAGCGATTGCAGTTTTGAAGAACAGAAACATTTTTATATCCTAGACATTGTTGGAGCAGAGGAACATTGAGTTTTGATTAACGGTCTTAAAGCACAGCTTAATGTATTGAGAAAAGCCAAAAATCTCCTCTTCTGTAGAACCCAAATTGTCGATTCACGGAAATCCAACCTTTCAAATATTGTCACCAATATCTCCATCTTGATAAAGAGAAATGGAATGTCACACACATTCTACAAAATCCATGCCTTGAAATCAAATTCAAGGTTTAAATAGTAGAGGTTTTGACCCAAATAAGTAAACAAGGACATTTTAAGAACCCCTTTTAAGAATTTTTTTTGAAAAACAATCGAATGGAGAAATGGGTATTCAACAAGAGATCACATTCTAGAAAAATACATTGAAATTTGAGAAAATGAACTGGCCATTGCGAGAGAGACCCCTGAGAGACAGCAAACAGAGATGCAGAAAGAGATAGTGTGAGAGATGAAAGACCCCAATGCTGCTCCAAGAGGAAAACCGGGAAGAAGCCAAGTTGTCAAAATAAATTTGGATGCGCACGGGAAGGAGGAAGACACCAACGCTTAGAGAATTTATCGGGACATGCATGGGAAAGAGCCTTTTCTCTTTGGGAAATAAAAAACGTACGGAATGAAAGAAGAAGAGGGAAAACGCATAAAAGATGAAGAGGAATAGGGTTTGCTGCTTCTATATGGGAACGAGAGGAAAGACAGACGTTGGTGCGTGGAAGAGAGAGAGAGATTTCTACCGCTTCTTGCAAGGGATAGAGGAAGAGGAAGACGCTCTTGGGAAAAAGACGGAAGGTGGTGGAAAATGCCTCTTAGCGAAAGAAAAGACGATGGAAAAAGGAGAAAAGGTGTATGGGGGCAAAATTGAAAAAAAAAATCGAAGGAGTGCACGAACGGTAAAATTGGAGGTGTACAAGTCACTTCCTAACTAAATATGGACGAAGAATTAAAATTTAAATAAAAATGTTAATAAATGATTGCCATTATTATTTGGTAAAGGAGAGAGCCATTTTTTAGGGGATAGATAGAGACGCCTCTAACTTTGATGCTTAAAACGCCTCCTATGCCTCTTCAATGACTTGGGTATTAAAAGGATAATAATACCCTTTCATAACTCTTTTATTCAACTATCGTTGCTTTAGGAGATGGGTTATGAAAAAATAATACATTTTTTAAATAATAATTTTAAAATTTAAAATTATAAGAAAAATATGATCAAATGGAATTCAAATTTTACCCATCTGTCATCTTTGTCATTTTACTACATATCCGAAGATATGTGGTAAACGTAAAATTTTAATTTGCATAATTTTGATCACCTATACTCTCAATAGAGTGTTACCTCACACACCTAATATAAATGGGTTAGTGTTGGTCCATTAAAAAGACCCGTATTTAAGTATAATTGGATCAATTTAGTCATGTTTTTTAATATTACAAAATTTAAAGATTAAAAAATAATTTAAACTGATAGTGCTTATAAAACATGGCTCAGATTAATTCAATCAATGTGAGTTTTGGTACCTAACATATTCAAAGAAAGACTTTTTTAATAGATCTATCACCATCTTATTTGATTAGTTTTATGTTTAAATTTGTAAAATAATACTCCCTCCTTCTCATTTTAGTTGTCTCATTTGAAATAGTTGTATTTTTTAAAAATCTCTCTATATAAAGTTAGCACTCATTTGATCTCATCGATTTTCAACACATTTTATACTACCCAAATATAAATGATACAACTATTTTAGGACAATTACAAAATTCATATAGGACAACTAATTTGTGACAAAGAGTACCAAACTAAACTTTATATCATAATCTCTCCCACGTGTCTTTCAAAGGAGAGGATTCATAGTCATAGTCCTAACAAGTTTATAATAAATTAACGCTTAAAATAAAGGTTTTTCAAAACTAAAATAAAGACTCCGAAGATATTCAACCATTTTTATAGTTACATAAAATGAATAGAATTTTATACCATTTTCTTTTTAAAATATTTTTATGATTACATAGATTTGATGAAAACATGTTCTGGTTAATTAGCTTTGTAAAATGTCATATGTCAATTTATTAAAAGAGGACTACAAAATAAGTAATAAGAAGAGAGAGGATTCTTGCTCATTATGTCCAGTAATCAATTCCTGGTGCTACCACCTCACTAATTTAGGTCGGCGGTCAAAAAATTAGTCTTATAGGATACAATACCTCAAAGATACCCCTCGTTAAAAAAATGAGAGAGGATTTAATAGTACAATTGTTTCTTTTAATAAATTAGCATATGACAACATATGACATTTTGTGGGCCTGTTCAACATATTATATAATATATTTTATTAGATTAATTAATTATAAAATACTTATTATTAATAAAATGTCATTTTCATCTATTATAAGGCCACAGAAGTGGATGGATAATGTTAGATTGCTTTTATTAAGTTAAAAACTTCTATTCTCAGATCCCAATGACCATATATCAAATAAGTTGAATAGTTTTAGAATTCTTTATAATTAAGTACTATATAATGAAAACATTTTATATAACATGTTGGTAGGCCCTACAAAATATTTTTTTTCAATAAAATGGCTATTTCTTTAGAAGTTGAAAATATTACAATATAACCCTTTGGGCCCACCACTTATCCATAAGGAGATGCCCAAACAAAACATACATCGAAATTGAACCCAACCATTAACACCCAAAAGATACACATAACATTTTTTTTTAATCCCACGTACGACTCATCTTAGACAGCCTAAGGAGAGAGAATAATATCGGTCGATATCAAATTTTATACCCTTAGAAAGACTCATATCCAATGCAGAAATTACTCCTTTTGCCATCTGAACATCTTTTTCAATGATCTTCTTCTTAAAGGATGGGAGAAAAAAAATTTGCATTAAATTTTAAATAGGCCGGTTGATGCAAGTTTGCCAAAGTTATGGCCACCATATTTGCTTCATCAGGGCAATTGTAGATAGCTCAATTGGGCCATAGAAAAAATATTAATAAAATAACAATCTTAATAAAAGAATTACTGAAAATTTATCGAGATATTATTGCGATATTATCAATTATTGCATTTTTAACAAGATTTTATCAGGAATTTATCGTCGTGTCACTAAACACACGTTATTAGCGCGGTAACGATATTTTTTGATAAAAATGTAGTAAATTTGAAAATACTGTCGATATTTGTGACATTAATCGTCAGCAACAATCGTTGGAGTCGGCTTTATAAGTTCTTGAGTTGACTCTATTATAAATTATATACTATCATTAACTCTATACTCTAACATGTCATTTTTTATCTCTCTATTTCATGCTTTTAGAGGTCGCTCTCTCTTCGTAATGCTTTTAAAGGACATAAATGATGAACTTTGGAAAAAGCAGAATCATGATTTGCAATTTGAGTGTTACAACTTTGATTTGCGACAGATGGTTTCCAAATGGGATTAATTAAAGAAACATTCCTTTCAGTTCTTGATGGAATCTGTAACTTACCAACATGGATTGGAAGAAAGGAAGAACTATGGAATGAGTTCATGTCCACATCATGCCATTTATGAGTCCGGATATTTAAAAATGAGTGTTGGACCCTCACTTTCCAAATCATGCCAGTAGCCAAAGCAATTGTTCACCAGTTAAGAATCTGCCGGTCATGGCCACAATAAAGCCTTATTTTGAAGATCAAAGGTCTGAAATACAAGCAACCCTATTGGAAGGGAATACATAAATCTTTTAAAGTAATTATGAATTTGATTTTTAAGTCCATAAAGTAATTATTATTCTACAAATATTCAAATATCCAAACCTCAAAATTCTATTGTTTTAATATTTCTATTACGGTATTACCAATCTAATATCAATCACCAATAAATAAAGTAATCAAAAGACGAATAACTTATAAATTCTGCACCTTAAGTTCAGCTAACACAAGTAATGTTGGCATTGGATCAGATAAGGTGGGAAAGGGGAAAAAGCTGATGTTATTTCAAGGGGATGAAACAATAATCTGAAATCTTCAATTTAATTAAATTAGAAGAGGTTCGTTCAAATTTATCACACAAATAAATCTAAGCTCAAAATGGTGATGTCCAAAACTGAAACCCATCCCCAATGTGAAACTAATTTGCAGAATAGCTTAAGAGTTAACCTATTTACACCTTCTTCTTTTTTTGAAGATTAACTTCATGAATAAAAAAGGACAAACAAGCAAAAAAACATCAAGTGGGCCTTTTTATAAATGAGGCCTAAGGCGCCGGCCTAACTTTCCTTATGGTTAGGTCGGCCTTGATCCCAAGGTACATGGACCTTGGAAGTGGCAATGCCGCATTGAAATGAGAATTGTCTCATTGAAATAGGAGATGCTCATGGGAGAGAGGAATGACTTTTTGGGAATGGAAGAGATGCTTCGTGGAAATTGGAAGTGCCTCGTTGGAAATGAGGAATGTTCGTTGTAGTCTCTTAGAAAATTGAAAAAGCTTTATTGAAATTGGAAAGGTCTCCTAAGGAGTTGAAAGGAGCTCATTATGGCCTAGTTTCTCAAACCTCTCCTAAGCCTATATAAATTCACTTCTCTCTTCATTTCAACATTTCACCAATTCAAGATCCAAGTGTGAGAGACACTAAGAGAGGTGATAAGCAATCCTTTTGTGCATACAAGAAAGTTTGGTGGTGATATCTCCAAAGGTGATTTTGGAAGAGACGACGGCGCAACCACTTCGGTGAGATTGTTCTTTTATTGTGTTATTCTTGAGTTGTTTTACTCTTGATGTTGTTATCATCTCTTGTTAAAATGAGAGTTGCTTGTAATTCCATTTTATAGTAGAAGGCCAATTCGGAGTTTGTCTCGTGGATGCAGGCACATCGGTGAACCACGTAAATCTTGGAGTCATTTTTATGTGGTTGCATGTTTGATTATTTTATTGCTTTTCTATTTCATTCACATATTTGGAAAAAGATTTGATCCAGTGATTTCTACATAACAAATTGATAGTACACACCCCAGGGTCACTCTTTCTAGAATTACCTGGTATGTGTGAGTAGGGAGGCTTGTACATGCTCCAAGGATTAGTCGGGTGCTCTAAGAAGCTTGCACACCTTGATCATACAAAAGAAATGTTGTGTGAAATCCCGATATCAAACTACGGAAGACGATAAAAAGCAAACACAAAATTAAGAGCCGAATAAAAACGACCGGTATGTATTGTATCAGCCATACAACAATCATATCGGCCGATATGGTCGATATCTCACCGAATCATATCAGTCTGATATCGGCCGATATGATCAATATCGGTATTTAAAAATAAAATAAAAATAGTGATGGGCCCGGGTCAAAATATCGGCCGATATTTACATTTTCAATTTTTTTAAAAAAAAACAGTTTCTATTTCAATTTTTTTTATATTTTTTAATTCAAAAAAAATAAAATAATAAAATAATACTAATATTTAAATATATATATATATAGGAAAGAGAATTATATCGGCTGCTATTTGCATATGGGCCGATTTTTCCACCCCGGCTTGAGAGCCCATTATTTGCCCAATGCAGGATGAAGACAGGCTGTAGTAATTATTAAAAAAAAAACTTTGATAGAATCTTGGACTACCATGCTCTCTCCAACTAAGCTATTTTGGATTTAGTTTGGTACGCCATCAGATCAGCAACAACACATATTCATTTTTGGATTAGAGGAAATGGTGGGGTCTACTTCATTTCTTGAACTGCACCAAGTAAACAACTAATTTGTGGGTCCAAAAGATGCTATTTGGTCTCATCATCAGCCACTCAAAGCATCCTCTCACATCTCTTCAAATTTCCGTTTCCAGTTCCTTGCTATAAGCTGTAAATCGGTGCACCGATTCACTGGAAAGTGATCTGTCGGTGTACCGATTTCTGAATATTTAATTTTTTTAATTTTTCTGCACAGACGGATGTGGATAAAATGGAAAGTTCACTAAAACTCATGTTTGTTAAAAGAGTTTTTCCATGTTAGGATGGCCACCCTATTTTTTTATAACTATGGTGTTTAAATATTTTGGAGTACTCGACTGATCTTTAAGACGCGTAGAAGCCTTTCTGCCCACACACTAAGTAATTTACGGGGGAGTGATAATTTGAGATGGAGTGAGAATCAAACTCGGGACTCCAACTCCTTGAGGTGGGTTCTTGCTATCACTCTAACCCATTTGGATTCAATTTAATCATTTAGTAGTCCATTTCAGCAGTTTCACAGTACAACAACCTAGTAATTAGCTCAACATCTCATCAATTCAGTAGCTCAGTTGAGTAGTTACGTGATTTTATTGTTTTTGTTGCTATTAATAATATATATTCAACTATGAATATAAAAATAAACTTGAAAATTGATATATGGGATGATTATGATACGAGCATGTCATACAAATAAAACTAATACTTTTGATATGCTTTTATTAAAAATTAGACCAATTTTTAAAATTTTAGCCATTTGGTATAGACGTTGAATAATTAATTATTGTTACATAATCATCGTATTTCATAAATTAAAAAGATAAAGAAACTGGAGTACTTATTTTCAACAAGGAGACACATATTTATCAAGCCAAAAATTATGAAAAATGTAAAATCACATCTGATGTCCTGTCTAGTTATGTATGTCTCGGTAGGGTTTTTGATAAATATTTGACAATTTGTTATTTTAAAGAAAATTTCTAAAATTATGAAAAATGCAAAATCACATTACGATTCAGATGCAATAAGCCAATAATAGTAATGGTAGAAATTAACATTTTGAAGAAAAAATGAGAAAAATAAAATAAATAAGAGTTATAAATAGTTCTTGGACAAATTGAACCGTTACAAGAACCAAATAGTATTAGAGACTAGTTTAGGTTGAATTGGATCAAGTTTTATGATTTTGTTTGATTTTTAAAATTGTCCTAAAAAATAAGGTGGCAACTTGAACTTGGCCTAACTCGAGCCTACATGAAAAAAATGATTTTTTTTATGTTTGGGTTGACCCAAGCTGGGGTTGGGCTAAACTTTTGGGCTAAAAATGTCAAACCTTAATTGCTAAACCAGTTGTTGAAGTGTGTGTTAGGAATATTAATGCAGAAAAATAAAAAACAACAGAATAAAATTAAGCACCACAGAATACAAGAGATTTACGTGGTTCGACCTACCCGACATATGTACACGGAACAATAAATTTTTTCACTATGTTGAGTTTAAACCCCAAACTTAACTACCCGAGTCCCATGTACACCCATCTCTCTCTCACCACTCGAAGACTTCCTCTGACACACCATGCAAACACACACCCAAGCACACCTCTAGTATGCTAGATTTGGTGCTATCAAACTCACGATGAGACCAACCAGATGTCCACATTAGTAACACATTGAATACAAATATCAAAACCCACACTTAATCACATAAATATCACCTCAATTGAATCGATTGAGTAGTTTTTAAAACTTCTCAAAATTTGATCACTTTAAATTATCTTTAAATTTAAACTTTTGACTTTAAAAAATGACTTCATCAATCTAATCAAAATAAATTTTTATGGGTTACTTATTCAAATATTAATCTTTTCAATGAATCTATCATCATTATCACTCGAATGCTCCTTCTCTACACACATTCTTATCTTAATCCTAAGTTTGCACATGAACATCTCTCACATATGAATTAGTCAAAATTGTCCAAATTTCATCATAGTTAACCATCATACTACTCATCAATTTATTGATCAACTTCACACAATTTCATGAGTTAATATGGGTTTGTGTAGTTGAGTATTTGATTGATGATGAGGCGTGAGAATCCGAGATTTGGTCTATCGTCCTCCTCATTACAGTCCTACAATCAATAGCATTTGGTCGGAATACATCCTGTCTTTTCATTGACACGAGGGGTTTAAACTTTGTGCTTGCTTGTAAGAAAAGAATGATGGTTTTAAATTGACAGTTGCTTGTTGGAATTGAAACTTATAATCAAAGTCTGTAATTTTATATGATCCAAGATTCTCTCTTGCAGAGAAAGTTGCCATTTATAAATATGAATAATTGATTGTGCCTTGTAAAACACAAAGTCAAGGTTTAAGTTGCCATCAATGGAGAATACCAAACATCTATAAAATGTTAAATGTTTGCAGAAATAAAGGAATCACAACATTGTAGCCTTTCCACTACCCAGAACTTGTATGGATATGATCAATTGAAGGAAGTATTCACCTTTCTTGATGATTGAAGGTGTTCTGTGTCTCGTTCGATTAATTTATTGGGACATATGCAACATTGTGTAGGTGGATATTGGATCCATTTAAAAGTATTTTAAAAATAATGCTTTTTATGAAAAATTAGATCAATTAAGCCTTTGTAGCCTCTGTAATCCACTAAGAGTAATTTTATTATCATTAAATGAGTAAATTGATTTTAAAATTCAAAAGCAGTGAGTGGCATCAACGTACAACGCATTATACTCTCTTCAGGACCTGGATCCGGTGGAGCAGATTGTCATGGCTTACATGGATCACTTTGGCCGAGGTAACCACAACTATAAATCCATCCACTTTATTTGTTGAGGTCCAATAAACTTGAGTGAAACAGATCAACCTATTAAGACCAGGTCCACATCTAAACAAGCTAGACCTCAACCCAAGCTCATGGAGAGGATCTCTCCATCCTCATGAGCAATTCCTATCTTTTAGGAATCTTATATTTTTAACCCATACATTCGATCATCAATCCGTAAAATATGATGGAGATCTAATACATAGATCTTTGGAAACTACTTGTCTTGTGATCATCAAACCGTCATGAATAGACCACAACTTATATCTTTCAATCTAGCAATTTGATCATCAATTTGTAAATCACAATGGAGATTTAACACATTGATCTTTGAAATAGGCTTCAACTTGTGATCTTCAGGCCATCATAAGTGGGCCACAACTTATATCTTTCAATCACTTGTCTGATCATCGATCCTTTAGTTGCGATGTAGATCTTACACATGGATTTTCGAAGTGGACTTGAACTTGTGATCATGAAGCCATCATGAGTGGGCTACATATTATATCTTTTAATCGATTGTCAATCCATAAGTTGCAATGGAGATCTAACACCTGAATCTACGAAATGCACTTATATGTGATTATCGGGTCATCATGAGTGGACCACACATGACTTATTTTGATCCATGTCATCTGATTGAAGATCCATGAATTGTATAGATCCATCCTAGGATTAAGATCTGTCATCATCAAATCTCAATACCCTTCTTTTATCCGTAGATAGTCTAGACTATAGATAGATAAAATAACCTCTTTTTTTCCTATAAGGTTCACTTTCTCTCACTGGATTTTGATGTCTTGTTTGCTCAACTGATTGAGGCTCATGTACGTGATTGGATGCAATTTTGCAAACAATTTTAGTGTTCACAGTTCTTCCAAACACTTTCTCAGTGCTTTTTCATGGATGTTGCAGAGGAATAAAACATGATTGGAACATTGGGACTCCAACTTTTAAAAAGACAGGATACACAACACAATAAAGCAAATATTTAGTTTGTATAAAGAAAGAGGGCAAGAACTATAAATAATACTCTCTCCGTCTCATTTTAGTTGTCTCATTTGAAATATTTGTGTTTTTTAAGGAATTCTCTATATAAAGCTAGCACTCCATTTGATTTCATCCATTTTCAACACACTTTATACTACTCCAATACAAATGAGACAATTATTTTGGGACAATTCTAAAATCCATATAGGATAACTAATTTAGGACAGAGGGATTATAATGTTTTATGCAGTCTCATCTTCTATTTTTTTTTTTTTTTAAACTAACGAATTCAGGCCTCTTAGATCACCTGATTAATTCTTGGGGCATATATAAACCTCCCTATCTATACACACCGGATAATACTTTGGAAAGTGACCCTTTTATATTGAGAGTGACTTGAACTCAAGACATCGTGCATCTCAACCGGGTTCTTAACTGCAAGCCAATCCTCATAGGTTCGATTTTATCAGGAGAAAGTATAGTTGCAAGCTATTTTAACAGTTTCGATTAAGTCATTCCAAATCATTCTAGAAATGACTTTCCTAAATCAGTGACCATTTGATTGAGTAGCAGACTTGTCACTTCACGAGCTTGTTCGAACTTTTGCATTGTCAGTTTGTGCATATATCTGCAAAGGCCGGAATTGTAACTGAGAACGGCATTTGGGTTCATGAGTTGCGGATCATATCAGATAGAATCCAAAGAAATTTGCTCAAACTTCCCTTAAGTTGGTTCTAACATACAATGCTTGTCACACCAAAGATGTCATGAAAATTTCAAAAGCATTCCATGGCCATGGTATCATAATAATGATTCATTTATGAACTCCATGCATACAAGGAATGAAATTCTCACTTGGTAATTTGGTCTGTCTATTCTACTAACTCAGAAACCTGAAAAAAACTGTAAATTATTCTAAAAATGGAGAAAGTTACATAAGCACACAATAAATAAGTCCAAAATTTCAGTGTCCTGTTGGATAGAGCTCATGGTCACAAGCAACATGTTGAGGGCTTGACTCAGGTTATGTTGCTTGATAGATAAATAAAAAAATTAAAATATGAATGATTTCTTAAAAAGCGTTCATCACTTTCAGCTCTTTTTACATGGCTGCAACTCGAGTCGGGTGGGTTGGATTCCTTAAAACCCAATCTGACCCGAGTTGATATATATAGAATCCGACCTGACCCGACCTACATTTTAAACTCATTTTAGACTAATTTTAGTAGGGTCGGGTCAGATTGTGTTGGGTCGGATTAACTTATAAAATCCTCAACTCGATCCGACCCGAATTTCATGCAGATTTTTATCTTCTGAGTCCAACCCGACCCGCTGACCCAAAATTCTTGCCCCGGCCTGCATGATTTCTCTGGTCGGGTCATGCGGGTCGGCTAAAACCCAACCCGAATTGTAGCCCTATCGACTTTTTAGATGCACGTTTTGAATAAAAATTCAACTGATCACACGAGCTGAGAACCTTTGCATTATGCAATAGTAACTATGAATTCCAACCTTAACCGATTCAGCACACGCGGAAGACTCAGCGAAACCCAGGGATAACCACGTGAAGCCGAAATAGAAACTCGGAAGCCAACGTCAAGACTCAAGAGAAAAGGGATAGAATGTCGTTAGCATTTAGCGAATCATTAGGGATAATGCAGTCAAAAGTGATAGAAGTGAGAGCAATTAGGAGAATACTCTAGATTTAGTCTAGATTTAGAAGCGGTGACCTCATTATTAAAGGCGATTCGACTAATGTCATCTCTTGGACTATTAATAGAAAGTTATCCCATGGAGGTTGATGAGTATTGCTAGAGACATTTGGAAGATGTGTAGATTGGGAGACGTTACTTTCATTCATACACCCCGTTCGACAAATATTGTAGCAGATTTCTTGGCGAAAGTTGACGTAGATAAACAAAGACCAACTTTGGAGGTTTTTTTCATCTTAACAGTCTTGGGTGCAAGGGGTCAGGGGATTCATTAACTTATCTTGCTTCAAACGGGGCACATTGATGTATATTTTAATGCGCCTTCTATTTTTGTTTTTTGTTTTCATGTTTTTTCTCCTGTTTCTTTTCCTTCTCTTCTTTTGGAGTAAGGTATATCTCTTCTATACCTGGTTTCACCTCTTGTATTTTTTAATGAAAAAATTCATCAATGTCTAAAAGAAAAGACTCGAGAGAAAAAGAATTTTTCATTTTTATTTATTTCTTATTTTTTTTTCTGCCCTTTGATTAATTTTCGTTTGATTTTATTTTCGAATGTATAAAAACCCAATCGTGATCGAGGCAATGTACACAGGTTAATTAATGCAAAACTAAGTTTGGGATTTTCCCTAATATCTCTCTCGTTTCCTTCGTCTCTTGTGCGGTTGGACTCCCGTTTCTGATTCTTCTATTCTTCCTCGGTTTCTTCCGTCTCTTCCTCTCCTTTCTTCTTTCCTCTCTTCACGACTTGTTAAGATATAATTAGATTTATTAAGATATTATTAGATTATATTTAATGCACCTGCTATATTTGTAATCACTTTTCTGCTATATTTTCACATCACCTTCTTCGTCTGCTGCCCGAGGAAAGCCCAGCGGCGTCTCTGCTGTGAGTTCGGAACTCCAGCTGCAGCCTCCGCCCCTGCCTCCCGTTCTCTGGCTGCTTGGGCGTCGCCGCCGCCTGAGACGGCAGTGAGCCTGCCGACCCTCCTTCGCCCATGTCTCTTGAACTATTCCACTCTTCCATTCTCTTACCCACGTGGGACGTGGGATCCCATGCAATCTGCACGTCCTTTGACCGTACCATACCCACTTGAGTTTTCTTCACATCATTTATTTATTATTTAACCGTTTTAATCATTTTTATTAAATTCCATTTAATTTCAATTATCTGAGTCACCCGTTCAATTTTAATCCGATTCAAACTAATCTCATCACAAGATCCTACTAGTATCCGTTCAATTTATTCACATAGGTTTATTGACAGGTGAGATGCCCGTTGTTCAAGAAATCCACATGAAAGTAAGACAATAGGCCTTCTTGGCAAACCTGGAATGACCATGGACAACTCCTTACGGTCTTTCCACAGTGATGGATCAGAAATGTTAAACAACAGAACAATTGGGCCTTCAGAAGTAAAGGAATGCACATGAAGCTAAATCTGCCCTGATTGGCATAGAGAAAACAGAATACTGTGTTCTATGCGTAATTTTATTGAATTCCAGGGTAAATATTGGTGGTCCTAGAAAATTCATTGCAGGTACTAGCTCAAACAGAAAGCTCTCATAGATGATGATTCTTCGATCATTTACATTCAGAAATGGTGGAATTTTTCAGTTTATCCTTGTGCCCTGTATGGATGGAAACTGGAAAGATAGATGAATACTAGTTAGGGTGCTTGTTATCCTTAAAAAGGCTCAAAAAGAGGTTCATTCCTTTTTGCAATTTTTGCATTCTTAGTGAGAAAAAGATACGTTGTATGTAAATATAACTACAAGAGGCGGAATACTGTGAAAGCAAACAAGTTTCTGATTTTCAGAAGAGAGAACGTGCTTCCTTTCGTAAAAATACTTCTTACAATTACCTCTATTTGCAATGCATTTGTAACTAGTTTGGCGAATTCGACATTCACACTATGCATGTATGACTGACATTAAAATACCCCCCAAAAAAAAAATCCAAATCATCCAACCCGGAGTTGAAGCGGCAAATGAACAACGCTTCTGCACCCACCTTCATAGAATCAATTAAGTAGACAAGTAGGCCGAGGTTGAGAAGAGCAAGGAATGGCAACAATGGTTGTTCAGATGACTGTGTATAAAATGTGTACACCGTCGAATTGAAGGTTTAGACAGTGGAATTAGCACTGATGGCCTCGGCGGCATGATAAAACTCCTGATCCAGCAGTGATGGATGCCACCATTGAAGATGACTTTGCCCCTAGGCTGGATGCTCTGGCATAGCTTGCGGAAGCTCCAGCACCAGAGGGGGTGAAGAAGGCACCATTTAACAGCAAGTCACCCTCTGATCGCCAATTCCAGTTCTTCCATACACCAGTTGCAGTCTCTACTCTCTTGGTCACCTGTCCATCCCAATCCAGAAGCAAAATAAATAAATGAATGATAAGAAAAAAGCTCGAGTAGGCTTCACCCTCGATTTTCCACCTACATTCATGTGTTTTACACTCTGGAAGGATGGGAGGATTTCATGCCTTGGTAACAATCAGAGGAGGCATTCACAGAATCCTGTTTCTTACAAACGTTTGGAATCCAAAAATGTGCCCCATAATTTGATCAGTGGCAGCATTTTAGACTGTGGAGGACAATTTTTGTAGCTACTTCTGCCTCTACTGCATTGTTTTTCCATAGACTAACTAGCATGATGTAACCATTGTTTGGTTAACATGTATTCAGCAATATGGTTGTGTGTATTACCTCTTTGGCGTTGTTGTTGGCAGGGGCGAGATATCGGTTGCCTTGGCTGTTGATGGTGGGCTCTGCGCTTCCACCAATTGCATACATCTCCCAGTGAGTGTAGTCATTGTTCACAACATGGAAATATCCATGTCTGCACCTGCATATTTTCCCCACATTTCTAGTATTCAGAAACTCCATTTTCCTCTTAAGAAATATTTTCAGTACAACAAATCTGAAATTCCTCAAACAAGTTATGAAAAAGTATGTAGGTATGGGATGGGGAACACTTAATGCAATTGCATTGCCGCCAATTGAATGAAGAGTAAATGATGCAAAAATTAGGCCTAAAGAGTTAAAAAGAAGATTCACAATGGATTGTACTGTTCCTTGTAGAAAAGAAAGAACTAAGAGAACTTATGTACACTAATTTCATTATAATTTATATACATTAGTTTCATTTATTACCTTGGCATTCTCTGAATGAGACCCTCGCCGAAGTGGTTGAATGCAATGGTCACTTGCATCATCTTGTCCCTTGTGTAGGAGTCACTGTGACCCAACAGCATCACCTATTTTCAATTTTTTTAGCAAAACAAGGTTATACAATCATAAATAAACAAATAATATATAAATCGTGTAGATGGTAATTAAAGCTGAATACTAACTTGAACGTTTTAATGATGATTTTCTTTAATTCATTTCATGCTTCTACAGAAACTCACAAATAGAATTAAGTAGCTTTGGAAGAGGGAATATTTCATTCTTTTGATTTTTGTCCATTTCAATCATTCATTTCCCATGCTGGCAACTAGGAAGAAACTTTGAGCTGGCTCATCACTCAATCCAGACAGAGTAATGCAAGTGAGATACAGGGCCAACTCTGTATTAGTTCTGTATTAAGGATGGCACTTAAGCCCAGGTCCAACTAGCTTAGTTCACAATAATAGGACTTGGACAGTCTCGTATTGACATTCTACTAAAAATGAGAATTAGACTTGAAAACTCAAAGAACTCCGTCCTTCATAACAGAGATTGGTGCATGCTAGAGCCCGCCTGAGCGAAGCCCATTTATATCCTCATACGTGGAAATGGCAAATTATTCGACTGGTGACGCCCGATTTTTTATACTGAAAGAGAAAGAAATCACAAAAATGAATACCTCATTGTGGTGAGTGAAATAGTTGTTTGAAATAGTGATGGCAGTGGAACCCATGATGGCATCTATAAGGCCATCAGCGCAGTTGGCAAGGGAGCAGTGATCGACCCATATGTGGCTGGAGCCGAAGATGGAGACACCATCACCGTCTGCAATGGTTCTCCATCCATAGTGACTGGGAGAGCTACGAACCATAGCATTTCCGGTTGGCTTGCAATCATGGATGTTAATGCCATGGATGATGATGTTGGTCACGTACTGGGCGGTGATGCATGCTCCATTAGCAATGTGGACATTGACACCGCGTCCATCGATGGTTTTAAAGCTGTTCATGATGAGTTCTTGCTTGAGAGTTATGACCATGTCGCGCTTGAATACGATCCAGAGGGGCCGATCCTGAATGACTGCGTGACGGAGTGTCCCAGGCCGAGGGTTGACGGCGTCATAGTCACCAGGATCAGTGACCACATAGAAGCGGCCATCGCGACCTCCGACTGCATTGCGGCCAAAGCCAATTCCACAATCGGCCAACCTCTTGCGGTTGCGGTGCCAGTTTGGATCGCAACGCCAGCAGTCATCTATGGGATTGCCGGTGCCACAGGAAAGAAAGCCGAGGTTCCTCCTCGCGGTGCTGTTACTTATGCTCCTGCTCAACCCAGAAAACATTCATTTCAGGCCAAGCTTGCATGGGTTACAAAATTAACAGAAAAATCAAAGAACTGTTCCACTGATCTTTCTACCAAGGATGTATGCCATAAGAAAAACTCATTACCCCTTTGAATTTTGGATAATTTTACAGCCTAATCTCTATTTGGTTCTGTTTTAGGTAAATAATCAAAGACCATGATGGAATGTTTATTGCAGAGAATGGCTCTACGTGTGGTACCTTACATGGGCAATAAGATCCCCTTCTATTGCTACAGAGAGTAGAAGGTAACAGGGTTCACCTGTACCAATAACTTGCCATTACTAGACAAAACTGTACCATTTGACATAATGACCAAGAAAAAAGGCTCTGAAAACTGACCCCATTTAACTTTGTGGACAGTAATGGTTGCAAAAGTGATAAAATCTGATGTCAACCAGAGGAGACTGTCAAGGAGGGTTAAAAGGGCTTTGGTTATGGTTATTTCGGAAGAGTGGGTATTTGTGTGGTAAATCTGATTACAAGAAGAGTTGCCTTTTGACCCTATGTTAAGACCATGAGAAAAAAAAAGAAATGGGCATTAATTATTTATTAAATTGTGAAGGGGGAAACTATCATAGAAAGAGGCAAATAACATTTAATGGATCATGGACATAGTGCGCAGTGGCTCGGTCTCTCTTAGTGGATACTGAATAGAATCAGCGGGGTGGGGGCTGCAGGACTTTTCTTTGGATATAATAACAAGTACAGCTGTGTCACCGACTTGTACCACTGCCGACAATAAATGCAATGTCCGAATTGAGGTGTCATGCAGTGGCAATTGGATTGAAGACGAAGGATCGCTCGTGGCCGTATGCTACTCTTATAAATCTCATATTAAGTAAAAAAATTAACTTAAAAATACTTTAAAATTTATATTCAAACTCAACAACCTATTTTTCAATTTTATATTTAAAATTAAAATATGATAACTTTTATTAATAAGTAGATGTGATAAATACAATTGGAATATTTTTTTTAGTATTAGAATGGTAGAGATGATCCGACCATTGGATGGTTTGGATCCTCTGTCCTACACTTTATTTAGAGGGAAATACTAACCCAGATCACAGCTCACTGACTGAAAGTCGGACAACAGTAAACTTTATTTTTATTTTTTGCAGTTGAATAAAGGAGAAATTAAGAAAAATGAATAATGGTTGTTCTGAACTACTGATAAGCATGTGGCCGGTGCATGTGAATTTTGAAAGGGCATGAGAGGATAGAGATGGGTAGCTCTGGCACAAGATATCTCGTCTCTGATAATTGTGTAATTGTAAATGGCAAATAATTTAGAATAAGTGAGAATGTTATCAAGATCTAGCTGTTTATTTATTTATATTTGAAAGCAGAGATCCAATATTAGTATATTACCAAACAGGAATCACATGAAATGCAGAGGAATATAAATGTAATAGTAATATAATATTATTATTTTTGGAAGATTATTATTATCAGCAAAACCAAAGGATAGTAAGCAGTGTCAGAAAAGAATACTTACATCTCCACCATTGACGCAACCACCTCCGGGTCGTCCACCACGTGTTCCTCTTCTTTCCATTCGGACCTGAAGAAAAGCAAATTACCCAGATGGGGAAAAATGGAAATAAGAGAAAATCTTCAAAGATCTCAGCGGTTGGTCACACATCATCCAGTCATTTTTGTCTTTAGAATTTCAAAATCATGAAGCTTGTCTTTAATGATTTTATATAATAACTTTTTACTCCAATAACCAAGATATCAGTAATTTATTTACCAAGATATTGAGTAATGATTGATAATCTAATATTAGATGACTTGAATCAGCAAAATTTACTGAATTCTTTATTTTAAACTTTAGTATCTAATATTTTGTGCTTGGAACACATTTTGTATAGAAGCATTATTGGTAAAATATGTAATTATATTATGTGAGCAGAATATTATCATTATCCTCCACCCACAGACATGCAGCATCATGGCCCTGAGTTTTGTTCACATGGAGCTATAATGTGTCACCCATAAAGTTCATCAGTGTTGCAAGATCCGGAAAATAAATCATGTTATCATGTGACCATCATCCGCCATTAAATTACTGTATTAAAAGTAGATTCCTGCTAGATGGTTTTTCAAAATTAAAATTAATTTAGATAAACAGTCCACTCATAATAAAATTTGTCAAATTCAATAATTCTAAATGTCAACTTCAACTTTATGAGATAAATGATTCTATTATGATGATGAAAGTTAATGATCAGTTAATATTAATTTCAATGAATATGGACAAGAAATTATTAATATCCTTGCTTAATTTTTATATGGTGGAGACTTCTTAATCCTAGTAAAAGCAGAATCTGATAATCAACACTGCTATATTAACTTAATTACCATTAAAACAATAGGCTATAAATAAAAACATATATAAAGATGGAAGTCCATTGAAATGTTTCAACTGTGAAACAAAAGCGTTAAATAGACTAGTTATTGTAAGAATAAATGATTATATAATTTTTTCCTAATCTTGTCATATTGGAATTTAAAAGTTTATTATTATAAATTATTAGTTTATAATTAATTTCACAAAAGGCATTATCTATGGTCCAAACTTAGTTTAATGATTAATCTAATTAAAGAATAAAGAATTTAGAATATCGAAGATAACGAATGCACCCCTCACTCATGATTCGAGGCCCGGGAAACCGTAAAAGCGCAAAGAGGGAGTAGAGACACGAGGAGTCAAGGCTCAGTACGGTCAAACGATCGAGCTAATTCTTCTTTGACTCCAATGAGAAATCAAATGACTAAATTGTCCTCACTGATTTCTTAAATTAGAATAATGGGTCTCAATAAATACAACTAGACATGAGTTAATAATAGAAAATGTTAGAGATTTTAATCTATATATTTTTATTTTTGCATATTCAATTGTATATAAAAAGATAAGGAAACTATTTTATTTTATTTAAATTGAGAGTGCATCAATTACTATATAAACTTAATGTTTAAATAGATTATATAAATGACTAATAATATCTGATTTTTCAAAGATAAATTTTATTTAATTTCTTACAAGAGAATATAAAAAAATCTCTCTTTAGGTGGCTTTTTTAAAGTGACAAAAAATTCATTAAGAAAATTCATAATTTAAAATAAATTGAAAGCAGCAGTTAGTGACTTAGTGGAGAAATTGTTTCCCAGTAAATTAGAAAATAAAGAAAAAGAAAAGGGGTGACAAAACTAACTTAACGAATTAAACGGCTCGGATCTGCAAACCTCAATCTGAATGATCCAGATTTTTCGATGTCTGTTCACATGATCTTAAGACAGTAAAAGAAAAGCTAGAAAAAGTTTGGTAAGAAGATCTAACAGTCGAAACTACGTAGAGAATAAGATGGGCGGGCCAGATTAGATCTGAGAAGGCTGAAAAGGAAAGAGAAAGCTGATAAAATGGAAGGTTATGCTAAAGTACTAGTGTACTGACCGCTCTGCTTTTAGCCCTTCTTTTGTTGGATCTCCATTGGAGCTCTGCTCTGCTTCTACAACCCTACATAAAAGAAGAAGGAGGAAAAAGTATTTCCATTAGTTCGTTTGAAAGGAAGGGACCCTCCATCTTGTCCACATTTCGATGAAAGTTTGGCGACAGAAGTAATAAAAATCAATGAATGAGATTCAGCTTTTAGGTTCAGCGGTTCCAAATGGGATTATTCTCCGTGGTCCAGGTGATAAAACAGTAAAAACAATTTCTTTTTTGTTAAAAAAAAATTAAGAAGTAAAGACCTTGAACTCCACTTTTTGTCGAGAAAATCTTCCAGAATCGGAAATTAAGAGAATAGCAAAATGCTGCTTTCATTGATCTTAAAAACCATCCACATTCTGCCAACGATCATGGAAATCTACTGTTTCTGAGGCAGAAAAGGGGGAAAAAGGAACTTGAAATCATCAAAACAACTCCGAACCAAATCAATTTATGTACAAATTTAGGAGTGACGCCTGCCTGACCAAATCAATTGAAGTGAGGAATAGATCAACTCATTTTGTTTTTTTTTTTTTTGAAAAAAAAAATAGCCACCAAAAGTTACAGATCCCAAGCAACAGAACAGAAGTAAGAAGATTTTCTCATTTCTACTAAAAACCTTTCCGCATTTCATGAACTTTCAAAGAAAATACTAGTAAAGCACCTGGAATCATGCAATTCAGAGCTTCCGATTCCAGCCATGGATCCAACTGACAGAAGTAGAAGCATAAGAAGCAGAGAAATGCTGCTCTTCATACCAGACGCCATTGTCATTTCAGATCTCCCTTTCTATCCCTTTATCTTTCGCTATCAATTTAGTGAGAGAGAGGGAGAGAAAGAGGAGGAAAAAGGAGAAAAGTTGCAGGTCGCCGCAGCGGCAACGAAGAAGAAATAATAATGGATTGAATAAAAGGAGGGGTCTCGGAATGTGGATTTTATAGAGGGGGAAGAGAGAATTAACCAAACTTTGTTTAAATGTTAAACCATGGTTAAGTTAATTAACCCCAGATTGACATCCCAAATTCCAAAGGTTGGGCTAACTGCCACTAACGGACTCACGTCTGTTAAACTCTCAAGACGTGAAATCACCGACGACGGTATCTTCCACGTGTCACTTGCGACGGCCAAGCACGTGCGAACGGTTCCCCATGCGGACTTTGCGGTTGGTTACGTGCTAGGATGTCCTTTCTCACACGTGTGAAGTGTCACATGTGTGCGTGTTTTGGGCTGGCCAGGCTACCAATCCTCAAAACCTGCATGATCCTGTGTTTCTCACCCGACAATTAGGATTCAGAAGAATTGAAGAATTAGTAGATATCCTTCACATGTGTTAAGGAAAATAATGTGAGTTGGGTGAAGATATTTTAGTTTTTTATCATTGAAAAGTTCAACTGTAAAATTTTACCTGTGAATTACTCAATCCAATTCGATTCGAATTTCTAATTCAATTCTAATTAAGTGTTGTTTTAAATTACATCAGGTCGAATCGAGTTGATATTAAATTTTTCAATTCGATCCAAATTTCATACGAATTTTTTTTCCTATCTCGATTTGAGATATACAAATATATAACCTAAACCTACTGATTTCTCGAATCGGATCATGCAGTTGAAGTAAACCTAACTCAAGTTTAACCCCTAATAATTACTAGTTAAAAATAAAATATTTAGACAAAATTTTAAAAAATAAATCAGAATTTTAGTCAAAAACTGAGAATTTGATTTGATATGATAATTTTAGAATTTTCAAAATATAATATTTTCATGTTGAATTGGATTAAAATTAAAATATTCTTGTACGTTTAAATTTCAACCATTGCATTCATTTTCTAACTTAGGAGGCAAATTTTTTTTAAAAAAAAAGTGGAAGTAAATTGGAGAATTAAAATAATTTTAATGTGTAAGTGGAAAAAATATAAAATCTACTACAAATAATTAAATTATCAAAGAATAAATCTATTTTTTCTAAATAAAAATAATTATTTCCATCCAAATATCCAATCCAGGGGCCAAGATCCTCTGTTTTGAAGTGCCTACCCACATGAAATACACAAGTAGCGTTGGAAACGTGTCAATATTTCCCTCTTTTCCTTTAATTTGGAGACTCGCCTGATTTTGACTTCTCTGTACATACTACATGTTACAAAACTTGTTCTGGGGAGAAAATGTACATCAGGTGGCCCAAATGAATTAACATCCATGTGGGCCCACTATGTCACTCTAATTCAATTTTAATTTTAATAACACATTATATTATATTCAAAATTTAGAAGGTCGATTTTTTCTCTCTCCTCCTATTTTTTTAACAAATTTAAAAGAAATAAGAAAAATATGGGCTTCATATATATGTAATTTTATGATTAAGTAGCAGTTATTTACAAATTCAAGATTTATTTTTAAATTAGGAAATCCAAGAATTTGAAATGTTTTTTAAAAATAATAGGAAATACTAAAAAAATGTAGAAAATAAGAAACAAAAATTCTCTAAAAATATTAAAAAATAAATAAGGAAATATTCATAATGTATGTGTATACGACAGTCCTTTAACGGCCCTATCAATCAATATACCATATGTACTTACGATATAGTTTTTTTGCATTTATTAAATTTATTTTCCTAAATAAAAAAATAAGTATGTTTAAATGAATATTATTTTCATAATCAATATATTTACAACTTTAATAAGATTAATATATAAAAATCAATAATATCAAGAGAATAACACTGTGAGTCTGTGACACAACAATGTCAAGTTAGAGTTTCCGACAATTACTCTTGAGTATTTAGTTAAGGTTACTTTAATTCTTTTCAATTTTATTTTAATCTTTTGATAAATTCAATGTTTTCTCATTTACAACAGCGTTCCACGATCCTCATGAAGCAGCAATCTTGACCATTAATCTAGTGGGTCCCACCCACAATGATGATGATGTATTTCAATATCTTTGCATTTTCAAACAGAATTAGAATGTTGGATTTGTTTGGAGGCTACAAATGTAAAGAAAATCTTTATGTATTTATTCAAATACCTCATCTTACTATATTAGGGTAGATGATGTAGGACTCGACCGACTTGCTTAACTTAGTTTTAGCTTTAAAATCGTGATTAACTCCAATCAATGTTATCATTAATTTTAAAAGATACTCATTTTCTCACTTAATTGCAACTCAGTATTTTAGATTTTGAATAATAGGAAAGTCTTTTAGTTGTCTCAATTTTTAGGTGAAGTTTTTATGTCAACCTGTTTTATTTTTTAAAGAAAGAGGTTGATATTTAATTAGGAGATAATAAACATTGTAATTGCTATTAATTCCATTTTTAAAAGAAATATTAGGAAAGAGTATATGCACTCAGGAATCATTATCACATATTATTTTGTTTCCTCGTATTGTTTTGATTTTTAATCCTCTTTATAAGCTTTCCTTTATAATTCAGGAATGTCTAAGCATTGAATTCGAACTTTAGCTGTACCAATCTTTGAAAAAAAAAGCTGAAAATCATACTTTTTAGATTAAAATTCAAAGAAATAAAGTTGAGAAGAAAATATAGAGAAGAGATTGAGAAGTAAAGATCGAGAAGTTAATGGACTTTATTGGATAAGGCATAGTTTGTGTAGAGTGTTCCTTGTATAAAAAATAGTTTTTGCAGATTGTGAACTCTAAAACAGTCCCAAAAAAATGCAATTGGTCCAGCCATGCGCACTGAGCGTACAGTGTTGCATGAAAAAAATGACTGAATGTGTTAGTAACAGTTATCAAAAAATTGTTTGATAAATGAAAAAATAAAAATAAAAGGGGAAAAATGAAAAATTTATAGTGAACATATCTTAATTTAAAATATTTTAGTAGTAAACTTTTTTAATATGTCTAAAAAATTGAAAAAATATGGAAGACAATTATTAGAAATTAATTGACATGAAAGTAATCAAACTCTGTCATTTAGTGCTCCATTATGATTCATACCTTCTATTAATAGAAAAGAGAGATATATCATTTTTAATTTCCAAAATCGGCCGATATTTCATTTTTTAATTTCTAAAAAAAATAAAAAACAATGATAACTACCGATATTTCATTCATGATTAAGCATAGTTTTATGTTTAAATTTGGATTAAAACTTTAGCAGATGATAATCAAACCCACCAACTTGGATCACTCGGTTAAACTATGAAAATTGTCATGGTCAACAATATTTTATGCATTTCAATGTATGATCAAGCTCGACGTTCGATTTAATTAAATAATACATTTAAGAAGATATTCTCTGAAATTTCAATACAGTTACCATAATATTCCTTATTGGGTGGATCATATGTAAAACGCTAATTAATTTCCATTCAGCTTTAAGAAGTTAATATTTATTTACATTTAATAATTTTTCAATGCTCTAAATATTTGGCATTCATTGAGACATTGAGAATTAAAAAATAAAAATATGGAAAATAAAGGGTTGATAAGTAGCCATTATTGTGATGATAAATATTTCAGATTTAAATTATAAATATAAAATATGTAGTCAATCTATTAGGAAGCAATTTCTTAGATGCATGTAAGAGTAATAGTTTATATTTATGTAAAACTCATAATAATCAAATCTTAGAATCTCTTCTATTTAGGGTCAACTTTTTGACCCAATATCATGTATTTTTTATCTTATCCCTCCATATTTTCAATAGTCTATCCCTATTCCTTGTGCCTTCAACTTGTACCGTTTAAACTCTACATATTCGAGCCATTGCCGTTTATGTTTTCTATTTTCATGATCAAATGAATTTCTATCAATTTGTCATCTATTAAGACTATTTTTAAATTCTCCTTAATGTAATCAACCATTTCTAACACTTTCCTTTAAAGTCAATCCATTCATCTAGCATTGCATGGTATCAACATTACTTTAACTTTGTCTATTTGTGTTTTCATCATTATCCGATACTCTGGAGATTTGTTAACTATTTTATAAAATCATCCCTTTGCAATGTAGTACTCTTTAGTCACACAAAACTCTGCTAGCTTGTATACATTTTGTCCACTAAGTTATTTCTAAGTTAATCCTCGATGAGGTTTTATTGTAGAATTCAAGTATCTCAACTTATTGCAATGCAATAATAAGTCATTTCCAATTTTAATTGGATTGGCCTCTCTATCTTTTATTCTACTAAAGTTACTGCTCATGCATTCTAATTTAGTCCTAGTATTGTTTAAATCACTTCCTTAGAAGTTTTCCTCCACGATACTAATACAATATTGAACTTTTATTTTGTTTCACTAACAAATATTATATTATCATAAGCATACACTATGACATTTCATCTTGAATTCCTTTATGTCAAGTTATCAGTAAATAAGTATAATCTTAATGCAGATGTTTGGTGGAGCCTTACTCCAATTCGGAATTTCATTCTCTCTCCATAAATAGTTTTAATATAGTGGTGGCACTATTATCATAGTTGTCTGATCCCTTCTAGAACTCATTTTAGTTTTGTCTCTATAATAGAACATTCTGAAGTTCGAGTTGTTTCAGTCTTCCATTTCGGAAAATACAACATAAAATTTTAAAAAGTGAAAAAGAATATGATAAAATATGAAGACAACAATGGAAACTTATAAATATATTTTAATTAATTATTTTCACCATTTTATACTAATATACATAAATAAAATATAAATTATCATTAAATAAGTACTTATATTTGTAAATTCAATTCATAATAGTGTAATTATCAAATATTAATTCAAGAGTATTTGACATTTTAATCTAATAATAATCAAATACATATTGAATTAGACAAAAATATCCAAGAGAAACTTGAATTCTCATTTTATTCAAAATTAAAAGTCAAAACTTAAAACACATAGGCACTCTAATATTAGACAACATTTTGTAATCAAGACATTCTTTCACTCTAATATTATTTATTTTTGTTACAGTTTGGTCAATTTATAAATGAGCACATCATGCCTGCTTACTTTAATGTTGATTATTTTGTTATAATCGTTTCAAGGAAGGCATCATTGAAAGAGGGATTTTTCTTTTTGTTTTTCAAGGGCCACGTTGACCTTTAATTATTGTTTATTTTAAATTTGGTATGAGGTGCTTAAAAGTTAAAAAAATAAATAAAAGAAAAAAGAAAAAACAAAGAAAGGGTTAGCTATTATTTCAACCACCGTAAGTTTGGCTTTTGCTCTTGTCAAAGCAGGTTATCCATCATTTTATCATTAGGTTGGCTTATGACAATTACTTTCTTACTCCAATTGATTGAAATTTGAAGTTTAAACCAGGTCGAAAACGAAAATGTCCATATGTGGGACCATGGTTGGTCAACGTATGAACGTATTGATGTGCTTTGTTTGGCTTAACAAATACACAAACATAGTTGGAATTTAAAAAAAAATTGAAACATATCTTAAAATTTGAAGTAAATGTGTATAATAAATATAATATAATAACACTTCATATAGTATAGATATCGTATAGAAAAAGCCATTGAATGGGAATCTCGTTGGATGAGGAGATAAATTCTTAGAGAATTCTCTTATTAAAGGTATTTCTTATATTTTCTTTTGTTAGGAGTTGAGTATCCGTCTCAAAGACTAACTTATTAGGTGGATTGACCAAAGTCCTATATAAATCTCTATATCTCTTTCTCAGTCCATACAATCTCCCTCGAAAAAGGCCAGACATCCCGTCTTCTTGAGGGATCTATTGAGCCCATGTGAGGTAACCTGACACGTAATTCTGATACCACTTGATAGAACCTTGGTATCAAGTCCAAAAGACTAGCTCGTTAGGTGGAGTGACCCAAGTTCTTTACAAATCGCTAAATCTCTCTCTACACTTTAAATGTGAAACTCATTTGCATCTCCAACATGCTAGACACTTTAGATTAAAAAAGGTCCGATGAGAAAAGAAGGAAAGACAATGATAATAGAGGAGAGACCATCATTTCTCCATTTGAGAGAGGAATTTGAGAGGAGGGGGAGGGGATGAGACTCTACTTTGCTCAGTAAATATCAAACATAAGAAAAAACAGAAATCCTCTATATTCTTTTCCAAACATAGTGTCAAGCATAAATAATGAGATACATAATTTCAAATAGAATAACTAATTCAAACTACTCCCCACACCATTCATGCCTCTAAACTCAAATTTGATCTACTTGAAGTTCATTCAATATCGGGTCAAATATCAATGAAGAAAATATTTATCAAATAGTTTGATTTGAAGTTCATAAGGATGATAAGATAAGCTGTTAATCGAGTCTTTTAACCAAGAACACATTGTAAGTTGAAGAAATCAGCATTGTATACACCTATTTTAAAAGCATCAGTTGATAGATAGACTGCTGGTCTATGTATATATATCTTAAGATAAGAAAGGCAAAAGAAAATGAAATGTTAGGCAAAGTTACGTTGCATGGGGGCCGCTGTTACTTGCTAAATAAATACATATAAGAAAATAAAGGGAGCAATAAATGGAGAGGGTTAGGGTTGGCCATCCAACCAACTGCCTTCTAATTTCTAAAATGGCCAGGTGCACATGCCCACTCTCCGCCTATCAAGGGGGTAATTGACGCTCTTTCAAGGGGAGGATTGACTCTCTCTCTCTACTTAAGAGAGAAATTAGAAACTCTCTCTCTCTACTTAAGAGATAAACTAGAAAGAGAGAGTCAGTCAATCTTCTGGAAATCAAACAGAGAGAGAGAGGGCTTAGGAATTAGGGCCCCAAAGTCCAAACTCCACGCAAGACAGGCTTCAGCTTTTCGTCGTACTGTTTGGCAGCTGTCCATGTATATTTTCTTTTACAAGAATGATAAAAGGAGAAAGTTTCAGAAATTTCTTCATAAGAAAAAAAGATATTCTCACCTCTCTCTTTGAAGGATGAATAAGAATGTAGCTTATAGAATTTTACTAAGAAGGAAAAATAAAATTTAGAAAGTGAGAGTTATAAATTCGATTCTCACTCGATTTCATAGGACCACTCTCTATAGAGTTATCCGATATGTGGATAAAGAGGCTTGCACATGCTTTGATGATTAGTCAAATGATCTAAGAGGCTTGGACACCTTGATCTTTTTTTTTTAAAGACCGAAGTATCAAGGCTTCTCACCTGACTAATTTTCTAGGACATATGTAAATCTCCTGATCCATATATGCTAGATATAAAATGAAGGAGAATAACCCTTTTTTACATTCAGGAGTCTTAAAGAAAATGAACGTACAAAAACATAAATTCACTTTTTTACGGGGGAAGGTTTAAAAAGTTTAGACCTCATTGGAGAAACCATGTTGCAGGTTGAGTTTTATCTGTCAAGATTTAGATTGATTACTAACTTAACAGTCGATCTGATAGAATTATCTTAATTGCTCAATTTGGTGTTTAAAATTACAGTACAAATAAATATTATACTTTTATTTATTTCACCCGACAATGTAGATCACTCTTTTCATGACTGCAGCTCAAGTAGCCTTTGTAAGAAATGAGGTTAATTATTCAAATTAATTATCATCAATTTAAATATTATAATTAAATCAAATTAAAATAAGAACCCCATCATTTGCTCACAGTGTATTAAGTATTATTATCTTAAATTCTATTGCGTGGAACTTACTTTAACTTATTGCAATAAATAGTTTAAAAAGTATTTTTTAATAATGAGAAGTTAAATTAAAAACCTACTTTATTGGAATAGACTTTTTTAAGCTTATCAAAAAGTAATAAAAAATATATCCCATTAAAAAAAAAAAAATTGGAATGTGGAATATGGAAAAGCAATGAGTTGGTGGTCAACGACAAAACGGGTTCATGTTACGTTGGTGGCGTTGAAATGATAAACTGAGCTTGGCTAACTTCGGTTTGGGGTTTGGTGGCTTAATTGTGGCCGCAAATCACGTCGGGAACAGACGCTTCTTTCTGTACCTCTTTTATCCCTTTCGTTATCCATCTGATTAGGTGTTAATTTTTAATATTAATGTTAATATTTTATTAACGTTTTGATTTTGTAAAATTTTAAGTTGTCACAGGACAAAGATAGTTGATACTGCACCATCTTGGTCAAGAAAAAAATTAACTAAATAGTCAATTATATTATTAAAAAACATGAGACAATTTTTTTTTTTTTAACAATTATAAAAGATTAAAGAATAAATAATTCTTATCTAATAAATTAGGGGTCCAAAAATCACTTTATTTTTATTTTTTATTACCAAGCTGTCCAGGTCTCTTACAACATCTCCGACTAATTCTTAAGATATGTACAAACCTCCCTATACACACACATGATAACTCTACTTTAGGGCTGAAATCGGGTTGGGTCGGGTCGGGTTTCTTAAAGCCCAACTCGACTCGAGTCAATAAAATATGGAATCCGACCTAACCCGACCCGAACTTCTTACCTGAAATCTCAACCCGACCCGACCCGAATTCTGACCCGACCTGCATTTTGAATCCATTTTAGCCTAATTCTAGCCGAGTCGGGTCGGGTTAACTTGAAAATCCCTCAACCCGATCCAACCCGAATTCCATGAGGGTTTTTGTCTTCTCAACCTGACCGACCCGTTGACCCGACTCGCATGACCCAAACCACATGATTTCTCGAGTCGGGTCATGCGGGTCGGTCAAAACCTGATCCGAGTTTCACCCCTACTCTACATGGAGTGATCCTTTGAGGTGAAATTGAAATTAAACTCAGAGTTCCCACTTCAAGACGGGTTCTTGGCCATTACTCCAACCCCTTTAGATTCAAAATTCAATTTTATGTCAAATAGATTCTTTAATCAATCACATTTGGTTCAATTTATGACACTTTTCTCGCAATGGTTGCCGCTTCTGCAGAAAAGGAAGGATTATAAGAGTTTTTTATAATTATTTCAATTTGTTTTCTTTTAAAGAGGAAGTGAAATCTGTTTTTCATATAAATTTGTCATCTACTTGTGCATTTGATAAGTACTTATTAATCTAATACACTGAAACCATTCAAAGTGAGGTATAAAGTTAAACAATTGATTAAATATTTATATTTTATCCACATGCATGCAGCTAGTTACTTTCGGCCTTAGGAAGCGGGAGGTTCTAGGTTTCGAGCTCTCATGGCTCCCATGACCTAACCTTGGTGTGCCCTAGAGGTTGTGGGCTCACCTGTGGAGTTTTACGCGCACGGTATAACCTCTTTTATTAAAGAAGCCTATATATTTTTTACATTCAATCTCACGATGAGATGAATAAGATCAACATCAAGTTGGAGTAATTTTTAAAATGTTTGGTTTATGACTACAAGGGTTTTTTTTTTCTAGATTCACATTTTTTTTTTGGGTTTTCATTTGTGGGTAAAGATTATAATTTAATAAATGGATGAAATTTTGGCCCTGATTCATCTGGACCCATCATCCTATGGACCAGTGTTAGTTGAACAGAGACAAACCTGATGTGGTCTAATTTTTAAAACACTGTACAAAATAGATTCCTCATTTAATTTGCTCTTATAGATTGATATCCATCCATCAATTGGAAGCCCACTTTAGAGGGACAAGCAGCATGAATTGATGGCTGGTTGTACAAAACTACAAACCTACAAAGTATAAAAAATAAAAAAAAATCCATCATTAAGGTGGTTAAATTCATATATGTTTCTTATCGGATATTTTCAAATAAGGCATGTTGGCAGCTTTTTTGAAAAAATAGAAAGACAATTATAAATCTTTAACGTACAATTTTCTAAAAAAAATTATCTTTGACAGTGGATGTTCAGTCCCATCTAAACTATTCTAAAATAAACAATCTTAGAAACTTGTAAATATATGTACATTCATAAGAATTATTGTTGCTAAATTTTAACATTAAATATGAGAGAAGAATGTACTAGATTTTTCATTCTACCTAGAGGAAACTCGGGTCGGATCAGGTCGGATTTTAATAAACCCAATCCAACCCATGTTAAAAATTTATTGAACTTGACCCGACCTGAATTACTCAAACCAACCCGACCCGAATTGTTGACCCGAGTCAACCCGAGTATTATTTTATAACTTGGTGCACGTGGGTCGAGTCGGATTACGTCGAGTCGAGTCGGGTTAATTTTAAATTTCTTAACATAACCTGATCCAAATTTCATATGGGTTTTTATTTTCCCAACCCGACCTCACCCAAAATATATAAATATATAACCCAAATCCATTGATTTTTCGAATTGAGTCGTACGGGTTGGGTTAAAACCCGACCCAAGTTTCACCCCTAATTCTACCAATAATAACAGATTTTTGATAGAACATTCAATAAATCATAGAATCGGCAATATAACCTTTATAAGTTTTCTAATTAAAATCTCTTTGTATGAATTAAAAAATAAAATAAAAACGAATTTCACACTTCGCCCAAATCCAATGAGATGAGGGTTAATGAAAGATTTCAATTCAACAAATTGGAGCCCCACATGCCTGAATGGCTTATGTATTAATTATAACGATGTCAATATATGATATTTTCTGATAATAGTAGTGTTTAATTAAGTAACCTTGACAAATTAATTAAGTTTATCCTTAAAAGAAAAAAATTAGTTAAGTTTTGAATGTGTGAGTAACATGCCAACACATCTCATAATTAATTACTAGCATCAGGCAATAATTTGCATAACATGAGTAACAAACTTTGATTGGGAAATATGATCTTTACACCATAATTAAAAAAACAAGATTTAATGAATTTCCAACCAAAAGAACATTACAATAATAAATCTTTTCAATATCCTCTTCACTACATTTTCATTTTTGACATTTTTTTAAAATTCGTATTCTTTTTTATGTTTTGAGTTAAATTTAAAATGTTTTTTGCATTTTAATTAATAGTAGCTTCATTTTTTTTTGAATTTACTTGTGGGAAACCGTGGGATACCCAGTGTAAAATCCCCACGAGTGAGCCCACTACCCTTATGGCACACCAAGGTTAGACCATATGGGCTCAAACTCGCAACTTCCCACTTCTTGAGGTGGGAGGTAACGAGTCGACAAATGAGGCTATGTTGAATACGTAGAAAATCAAAGAGATAAAATTGGATATGGTTTTGTTTCATATTCTATCATTTAAGCATTTCAATTTTGGTAAAGTTAAATTTTTTATGGCATTGGTTGTTACGGAATATGTAATTGGATACGAATGATAGGTATTGATAATTATTTTGGGTTTGTTTAGTAGTTTACAGAGAATGGTTTTTATTTAGAATGAAAATAATATTTAATTTATAAAAAGATCAAAAGCAAAAAAAAATAAGAATTAAAGTCACTCTCAAGTTAGCCCTTCATAACCATTCTTTCTACCACACAGGGGGTTTAAACTTTAAAGTTCCTTGAGCCGATACGGGCAGTCGTTACACCTATGTCGATACAACACTGCATATCAGCGATATGCTTTTTCACTCTTCTGTTTTTCAAAATATCTAGAAGGATTACAAAAAACCAAGAAAAATTTGTGCTTCATTTCTATGTTATTTATCATTTTTTAATGATCATTTAGACATCAAAATAGGGTTTTTAAGTTATGAAATCGTGAATTCAATAATTATATATATATTTTAAATAGCAAAAAATACCAAAAAATGGAAAATTATTTCTAGTAACTTTCTTGCAAAATATTGATCTAGTTAATTAGTACAAAATGATTATATTTAAAAAAAAAATTACTCATACCTTCAATAAAAAGTTGTAAACATGAGGAAAAAATGAATTCATATGAAAAGAATGTATAAAAATAATTTCAAATAAAGAATGAAACATATAAAAATGAATAATAATTGAAAGAATGAAATGAATGTATAAAAATAATTACGAATAAAGAATGAAACATATAACAACGAATAATAAATGAAAAGAATGTTTAAAAGTAATGAGAAATCAAGAATGAGACATATAACAATGAATAATAAATGAAAAAAACTGCATTTCTATAACGTACATTTCAGAATTGTCTATCTTCGAAACTTGTTTAGTGTATGAAAAAGTATGTATACCATGAATGTCAAATCAATCGTAAGATTAAGATAAAAGATTATGATTAGTATGAATTGAGATAACTAAATTACATATCTATACTTAAGAAATGTAATCTTAAAATAAATAAGTTCAATGGATACATAAATGCTTAGGTGGATTAGACCTTATATTGTGAGGATATATGTTTGTGAGGTGTGAGTGGGATGGGATGGGAAGATTTCCAAGCATGGACACCATTTAGAAAGACATTGCCGTAGGGACTAGAGAGTAACACAATTGATTCGTTTCCTGTGGACGAGCATTCCTTTCTAATAAAATATAATCATAAGTTGCAATTATTAAAGAGTAGATATTACAAATTCACAATTGTTATTTGCTAAATGAAGAACTAAAATAAACAAAGACATTTTATTAGAGGTGAATTTTGTAATTTTCACAGTGCCCTTTATGTAAACCCTAATGAGGATAGTATATAATATCATTTTATGTGAGAGAGAGTGTATGAACGAAAATTGTAGCGATAGTGAGAGACGTCTCTTCTTTGATTTTTGCCTTTGAGCATAATAGATTGATATTGAATCCGTGGACGTACTGAAAGAGAACCACACAAATTCTGCATTGTGGTTTAATTCTCTATGTTGATTTTTCTTCATTTTGTTTTCTTTTTGATATTGTTGTTTCTGTGTAGTAGAAAAAATGTTTTATCACAATAAGGATATTTTTTCACAGTTAAAAAAAAAAATTGTTGGTAATTTTCCAATTTAAACACTTCCTAGTCCACCACAGAAAGAAACTTAGAATAGAGTGACAGACCTCCAGTTGGAGATGGGAATGAGATTATGGGCCATATGCTTCTAAGTGGGCTATCGGAGTCGATGTAATATGAAAAATTAAGTCATTTGTTACGTTCTATATTAGGTTTGTCTGACTCAACGTCTACGCCCTCAATCACTAAACAAAATTTCACAAAACACATGGTAAATCATCGATAAATCTCAACGTATTCTGAAATTGATCTTCCTAGTCATGCATGGAGTCGATATTAACTATTGAGTCCAACCGAAGTGACATCAATGAAGGATGGTGGAGTCCATCAGGTGATGAGGACTGCAAAGTGAAAAGTGCAGATTGTTGTGCACTTTTGGATTGGAATTTCTCATGCGTGCCTTCAATTTTTTCAGAGCAGCGAATCGGGAGTTTGATTGCATGGACAAAATGATTTTATGGTCCACCTTATTCCCATCATTTTGCCCACTTATCATTATTATTTTTTTTCTTTTTCATCGTCACCTTAGTATTTTTTTTCTGCCTTTTTTCTGTTAGAAATAAACTTTTTATGCTATTAAAAAACATTTTAAATACTTCACTTTTTCTATTTCAAGAGACATTATATTTTTCTCTGTTTTTTTTTAATTTAGAAAATCACATGACGCTCAGCGTAAAACCTCCACAGGTGATACCCTCTGCCCTTATGGCACATCAGGTTAGGTCACGTGGGTTCGAACTTGGCACCTCCCGCTTCCTGAGATGAGAGGTTAATCAGTTGAACTACACCCATGTGGAAAAGATCACTTTGTTATTTTTACGAAGAAAAAATGTTGTGTAAATTAATAAATATTACATTATATATACTTTAACTGGAAAAAACTCTTAAAAAAGAATAAAAAAAGACCTAAATCGATTAAAGAAACTGAAATATATTATACCCCAAAATGCGTGAGAGAAGCCTCTATCTACTTATAAACATACCATACAAACAGTATAGTTTTATATAATTTCTATCAGCTGTATTGAAATATATTATTGACATCTACATGGGTGTAGTTCAACTAATTACCTCTCATCTTAGGAAGTAAGAGGTTGTAGGTTCGAGTCCTTATGGCCTAATCTTGGTGTACCCTAGGTGTAGTGGACTTACCCGTGGGAGTTTTACACTGAGTATCCTGCGATGACCCATATGTAAATTTAAAAAAAAAAAAATATATATATATATATTAAAAAGGTCTATAATTCTAATCAATTCCTTGTTTCTCGCACCAAGTTTCGCTTGTGTATTTGTTGGTGTAATCAGAACTACTACTATTTCACCAAAACTAAAAAAACCCAAAACTCTTTGATATACCAGTCTTGAAAGAGTAAACAAAAGTTAGAAACAAGTTTATTTTTCCACGAATTTCCTTTTCCAATGTACTGATTTAAGGAATAGGACATGAAGGAGTGCATGTATTGACCAGTGACTACTCCAAAAATCAACTTACCTTGGTATTATAATTTACAAACTCTTTTAGACTTACAGATGAACAGTTGGAATTGACTAAAAATTATGGGAAACTTGAAAAGTTAAGTGCATGTGTAACTTCTCATTGGACTTTCTAGACTCTTTAGGAGCTAATAGTTTCCCATTGGAATGTTCCAATTTCAGAGTCCACAACCTTAAAAAATTATCAAGTTTGCATTGTCAGTTTTGTCATTCAGCTCAATTTTCACTGTTCATGTTTATGGGCAAGAAAATATCTGATTATTTCAAAATATAGTTCCAAAAAATTAATAGAGGGTTATATAGTCTGTTACCATTTTGGATTAAGAAAAAAAACAGTGGTTTTATGAGAAAAATGGCAGGTTAAACAAGACGTGGACAGTGTTCAAAAACTCTAAACTCGGACTCGGCGCTAAATTCCATCGAGTCAAGAAACTACGTTGAGCTTTAAATTTTTTTGAAAAAGCTTGGAAAAGCTTGTCAATTTGCTCTACTCAAAACCTGTCGAGTCAAATTGACACGGATTGACTACCTCAGTTATTTTGAATTTTTAAACAATAACCAATGATAGTAATTATAATAAATAATAGAAGGGGGGGTGTTAAATTAGTGATTGAGAGTGACTCTTCCAACACTATTAAATGGACCAAAGGGGAAAAACGTCCGCCATGGAGGCTGACTACTTTGATAAGGGAAATTAAGGGGTTGGTAGTAACAATGGAGGTCTCATTCTCCCTTGTCAGCCGCTCTGCTAATGGGGTGGCGGATTTTTTTGCAAAAAATGGTGTAGATAAAACTACCAGGGGCACTTTTCACCTTCCTGGGGGATAATTTACTTAGGTCTGTGTTTTAATGTTGGGTTCATGGGTGTAAGTTTTTTTGGCTATTTTGAGGCCTATATCTCTTAGACCTCATCTTTGTTTTCTTACATTTGTATTTTTGTTCTATCAATGAAATTTTTCACCGTTCAAAAATAATAATAATAATAAATAATAGTTTCTTTAAGTAGAGGGGCGTTTTCAAAATTTTGGATTTTTACCAGGATATAAATGGGAAAATCTCGTGAAAAATATAATATTAAAAAAATATATATATATATTATATATATATATTAATAAAATAAAAATCTTAATATTGAATTTAACGGGAATTTATCGGGATATTATCGCGATATTACCATTTATCGCAGTTTTAACGCGAATTTATCGGGAATTTACTGTCTTGCCGAAAAATACGTGTTATTAATGTGGTAATGGTATTTTGGTGATAAAAACGTGGTACATTTGAAAATACCGCTGATATTTGTGACTATGGTCACAGTGGCATTAGATGACTACATGATTCAAATCTTGGACCTTGATTTTTTAGCCAAAGTAAATGCCAGTCGAGTTCGAAAAGTTTATCTTTTCGATTAACCACAACAATCAATAATTACAAAATATATGTACATGGAAAACCTAGTGAAAAGGACTACTCTACCCCTAAGTCCTTCATTTCAAATTGTCTAGGCAACTGGTAACTTCAAATGTGTTATGCAATCAAAATCATTGTATGTCAAGATTATATCATCAAAAGTAGAAGAATATGACCCACAAAGGTGGAATGGACAAAGAAAGTTGAGTAATGAGCATTGGATTGAAAGCCAAGATAATTAATCACTATGGAGAACTTTTCAAACGAAGTACGAGGGGCCTGTTTAAGTCCATATAATGTCTTTCTAAGTGCACATACTCCCCAAGATTGTGAGGAACACCTGAGAGAGAAATCATATAAACTTATTCAGAGAGAGATCCATTCAGAAAAATATTTTTAACATCCATCTGCGACAAACTGCACTGATGAACCGATGCAACTCCCGTTAAAGTGAGGAAAGTGGTCATCTTTGTAACATGGACAAAAGTCTCTTCATAATCAATACCATATTCTTGTGTAAAACCTTTAACAACTAATCGAGTCTTACGTCGCTCCACTGAACATCAGACTTGGTGTTAATCTTATACACCAATTTGCAACCAATTGCGTGTCTGTCTGAAGAAGTATAAAATCCCATGTCTCAGTCTTATACAATGCAGAAAGGCAATTGATTAACCACCGCAATCAATAATTAATATATATACAAGGAAACCCTAGTGAAAAGGACTAATCTACCCCTACATAATCTGAGATATACAAAATACACAATCCCAATACATTACAATCTCTAAAGAGTTATGCAGTGAGAAGTGACAATGGGTGTTGAGCATTGAAAATCACCATTTTACTCTTTAATTTTGAATTAGTTAGCCTTTGATTTGTGAATATTAGATGCGTTTAATAGAGTTTTCAAGTTTTGCAGTGTATTTGTGAGAATACAAGAAAAATGAATTAAAATGCAGAAAAGTGGGCTATAGTCCTATTTTTGGAAAGTTTATAATTTTTACCACCTAATTTGATTTGGAATTATTGTAAATTATTATAATTCAGATACGGATATGAGAGTTTGAATTATAATAATATTATTTAGACTGTGTTAAATTGTAAATGTGGTAGAAATTTATAAACACACAAATGGACCCACTGTTCGAGTCTGAAGCCTATATGCCAAAGTCCACTAGTATTCCAGGCCAAATAAAAGTCCAAGTACGGGATCCAAGTCCAAAAGACCAAGTGGGACCAATGAATTTCGTTTGAAGGATTGTGGAAGCAAGAATGAGTGGAAAAAAATGGGATTTGGATTGATTAGAGTGAATTTTGGAATGAGGAATATTTTCTACATAGCTTCAGTATTTTGGCCATAACTTTTCACTCCGATGTCCGATTGCATTCATTCTTATTGCATTAGAAAGAAAACTTCAAGGGCTAAAACTTTTTAGTTTATGAAATTTCGTGATTCAGAACTTAACAAGGTCAAAATTGAGTTGCAAGTTCTTGCATGTGTAGAAAAACGAGATTTGCACCCTACTTTCCAAATTAATCCAAAATCCCTAAATTCATAGTGCCTTATCTGCAAAATTTCTGTCATGATTTGAAAAAGACGGTGGATTTGGATAAAAGGCAATGGATTTGAATAAAAGACACTGGATAAGGATAAAAGAGTTTGAACCGAAGGAGAGATAAAGGAAGAAAATGAGAAGTGAGAGGGAAGCAGCTGCCGTGTAGCAGAGAAAAAGAGATAAGATGGTGTTAGCCGAGAGAAAAAAGGGATTAAATCAGTTGAATTTGAATGGGTCTCTTATCTTGGCTGAATTTGAAGGGTCCCTTATCTCATCTCTTCTGACTCTTATAAATTGATGGTTGTGGGTCCATTGAAGGTTGAACCGGGCAAGGCATTGAAAGGACTGAGGTTGGACGGTTAAGGACAAAGAAAAATATTTAATTTCTTTTAAGTTATTTATTTTATTTTTATGTAATGATGTCCAAAGGATTGTATTTCATTGTTTTCCAATTTTTAAATGAAATTCATGGCGGTTTCTTTAGATTTATAGTGTTCCCAATTATTAAATATTTTATAGTGATGGTTTTTAATTTTATTTTAATTCTTTTTATGAACATTATGAAACAAATTAATTTTAAAAATTTTCAAGGAAAAGTAGAACCCCTTTTAGGATCAGTGGGACTTAACCGTTTTTCCAGTCTAAGGTTTTTTTAAGAACGGTTTATTTTAAATTTGTGAAATGCAAGTTTAAATCCCGCTCAAGCCTAAGGCTTGAATTAAAAAATCATGATTTAATAGACGACGTAATTATTCCAATTAGAATTTTAATAAATGATGAACTTGAATTATATTTTCTAATTCTAGAATATTTCATAGTCTAGGCCATGATTTTATTTTTAAATGAGATAACATGCCTCCTTCAATACTTGTCTCGATTCCATTGTAAACTCTGTAAATAATTTATTATTATTGTTTTATTTTATTCTTTCATAAAAATCCTTGAAATGATTTAACTAGGTTAGAAATATTTTATTTGTTTATTAAATTTACATTTTAAATTAGATTGAGGTCATTTAAATTCACTCCACCACTTTAATCAAAACCTACAAATCAATGATAAAAATAGAGCTTATATTTTATTAACCTCAAAAGTTAGATAAGTAATTAAATATTGATTATCTAAATCTAGAATTTTGCTAAATTAAGATTATAACTCCATGTTTTAGAAAATTACTATCTTAGATCACATTATTTTAATGGTACCATTTTTATTTCATACATATATTTTGTTGATTTCCTTTAGGTACGACCACACACTCATACACTACACTATTAACTGATTCGTACGCTTGCGTGTTAAATTAAAATCACATCAATGTGTCATATTGCATTACCGTATCTTGTTCCCACTAAATTTCTTCTGAAATTTTGTTTTCTATCTTCAAATCCATTCCGAACCATTAATGCATAATGATCAGTTCGGTCATTGTCCATCCATTGTATTGGTAGGCAGATAGATGGACATTTTGCAATTTACATTTTCTCTGGAAAGGGTTTTTTTTTTTTTTGGTCAAATCTAGTTTTTTTTTTAATGAAATTAGAAATTCAGAGCTACTCGAAGTCACGTCTGAATTGCAGAAGGTTCTGATCCAAATTTAAAGTGGGCCCCAATCGAAATCATATTATAGGACTGATTCCAATAATACAGGATTTTTTTTATCCTAATATAAAAAATCTGTGCATATTAAACTTGTATAGAATGGTTAATTATGTCCTAATGATTAGAAAACTAGGAGCTGTATTGGGCCATCTGAATTTTAGAATAATGGATTGATAAATGAAGAGAAATAGGATAACGTGCAAGCTTCTAAATCACCTATCAAGATTCTCTTTGCATTAGAGATAAACAAATCACAATGTTAAGCTTAATTTGATTGTTTAGCGAATCTAAATACATTTATTTAGTCACATACATGTGAAATCACAGTATGATGGTGAGGTCTCCTCCATATAATCATCTAGTTATGTCTTAAATTAGCATTATCCACATTTCAAGTATCATATTAAATGTTTTAGGAGCTTCATTAACACACTTAGATTCTCCCGTACAAGGAACCAACCACGTCGTATTAGCACACATATGCCTTTTTCATGTTAGGCCACATCTTGCAATAATTTTTTTTAAAAATTTTGTCCTGACATTTCAATTTATCAAAATAAAATGAAGTACAGATGAAAAAAAAAATGATCCTCCATTTGATTGAAATAATAAATACAAATAAAGTCACTTACATGCATTACATGCTTCAACTAAACAAAGAATGTCACTTCAATGAGGCTCATGTCGACCATGGGAGTAGTGAAAGTGGCATAATAGTTTAATAGAAAATGTGTGAAGCTCATCTCGTTATCTTCTGTCTCAAGAAGTGGAAGGTCATGGGTTTGCACCCCCATAGCCTAACTTAGATGTGTCTTAAGGGTAAGAGTCTATCTGTGGAAGTTTTACATTAGATATCCCATGATTTCTCACATATAAATTTAAAAAAAAAATAATAAAAATGATCTTATAATATAGAGATATTGTGTATAATTTAGATGCGAGTGGCTGAAAATTCAAAATTCTTACTCTAATTTGTGTAAGTATGAATTGACATGTTTTTAGATAACGGTGACTAATAGAACCTTCCCTTACAGTACCAAGAGATGAAGGACTAAGATGACAGGTAAAGTGACGAATGAAACACGTATGGTATAAATCCCATAACCCAAAAAATTACTCGCGACGTTGGACTTTGCTAATAACATGACTGTAAGAGTGATCATTTCACATAAAAATAGTCATTATGCTTGCACAAAGGTCATGCAAAAATATGATATATGAGGGAAATGAAAATCAATGTTAATATAAATCATATATATCGACTTTCATTCATTTTTCATTTGTGCATAGGCTTGAATAATTGAAGAAATCTTTCACTTCTCAATCAAATATACGTGCAAGAAACACTGTATTCCCAATAAATATAGAAAATCAAACTCCTCTTTCTTATTGGCAATATCGCATGTGCAAGTGAGAATAATCATAATAACATATAAAGTTGGTATAAGAGATGATTGAAGGACCCCTCTCCATACTTATTATTGATAGAAATAGACACATGTCAACGCCTAACTTGTGCATTGGATTGAAAAAAAATTAAAATTAAAATTTAAAATGGATAGAAGGCAATAAAGGAACATGTCCATGTTGGAAGCATTTAAGGCACATGGGAGGGGTGGGAAGGCACATGGGCCCATGTGGATCAATAAATCTTCAAACACATAAACGTGGGTACTTCAAAGAAGAGTCCTTACACATTGGTTTTAGTAGGCTAGGAACGCCGTCCAAAATTCTAACAAAATTTTTGTGTAGTAAAATTTGATATGAAATATTTCGTATAATTAGATTGATGATGTAAAGAAAATTATGTAAATCGAAGGTGTATAAATTTTACCATTATTTAATTATTTTAATATTTAATTGAGTTTTTTAGTTGAAAATGTTTTCAAAAGTTGCGAATTTGTTTCAGTACACTTATAAATTCTCAAATTGGGTCAAAGTGCTTCGCAAGTCTAGTCAGATTTTTTTTTACCAAATTATCCATATTACTTTTGTAAAATCACAAACGCAACCACGCAAATGACACTATGACCATCGGAACAACGCGTTAGTTTTACCAGCACGTATATATCTGCTAAAGTGTTGCTCCATCTAGCGCTTTAACAATGCGAAATACTATATATACAAGAAGACGTCAATTAAAAATATGAAAGTTATTGTAGTTTGGTGGTAAAGATAATTGTTTTTCATGTGGAGGTCTTCTTTCAAAGTTATAACGCTAGAAAAAGTAGTATTTTTGTGGATGTATACGCGCTGTTAAAACTAGAGTGTTGTTTTGACAGTGGCAGTGTCATTTGTGTGATTGCGCTTGTGATTCTAAAAAAGTAACGTGGGTAATTTGGTCTAAAAAAAGTCTGACTAAATATAAGAAACACTTTAACCTAATTTTAGAATTTATAGACATACTGACTAAAATTCACAACTTTTTTTTTTAATACCAAGTGTCCGGGTCTCGTAGAGCACTTGACTAATCCGTGAGACATGTGCAAACTTTTATATCTTCACACACCGGGTAGAACAATGAGGAGTGATCCTTTTGTTTTGATAGTGACTTGAACCCAAAATCTCCCGCACTTCGAATAGGTTCTTAACCGTCAAACCAACCCTCATGAATTCTAATTCACAACTTTTGAACTATTTTCAAAAGAAGAAAATCCCTATTTAATTTTTAAATTTTAAAAATTAAAAATTTATATTTTTCCATGTTTAAAACTCAAATGATAAATTAATAACTAAACTTTAAATTGTTAGTATGAATAGAATTTACTTAATCACTACCTAACTCTCACCTTTAGATCTGCCACCTCAAAAGGTTGTGTAACGTGAATGTACGGCTTAAACCACTCTCTTTAATCACCGTACAAGGAGTTTGGTCCAGCCTTGGCATGTACATCTCGGCCCGGACAACTTTTTTTTTTAAATTATATTTATAAGATCTATTTAAATATATAAATTTATTTTTAAATTTTATTTTATTTTTAATATAAAACTAGAAAAGTAGATCATTGAATTAGGATATAGATTTTAAAGTCTAGTTAACAAATATTTTTAAATTTAGTCATTTTTTTTTGTATTTTTTTCAAAAATGATTAATGAGATTCAAAATAAAATAATTTTAATTTTTTATAAAAAATGTCTTAATCAGGTTGGTCAAACTAGAACTGAATCTTTTGTCGGCTAAATCCAAATGTCTGGTGCGGTGGAGCCGTGGAGTTCGGAAGTACGAAGTTACATTTGCAGTAGGGCTGCAACTCGACCCTAGAAATTATGGAGGTGGGATTGAGAATTTTGAATAAGTGTGTCGGGTCAGATTGATAAGATAAAAATTTGTATAAAATTTATGTCACGTTAAATTAAGAATTTTAAAAGTTAACTCGATCCGACTTAATCCGATTAAAATAAGACTAAAATAGATTCAAAATGTGGATCGAATTAGAATTTGGATTGATTTGTGTTAGAATTCATGTCGAGAATTTCGGGTTGAGAATTCGGGTCGAATCAGATTGAGTTCTATAAATATTAATTCGGATTGAATAGAGTTGCAGTCCTAATTTAAAGTATTATAGTTAGCGGAGCACATCATCATTATTATCAACTATAATTGTCAAAATTTTATTTATTTAAAGTCAATTTTTTAACGGATAATGATTTTTGTCTCTCATTTTCTCTTATGGACTCCTTTAAAATGAATTTTTAAATTTTCCCTTACTTTTAATAAAGAGGAAAATAGAGGGGAAAAGAGAAATATGAACAAATTTGAAAATTTCTTTTCAAGACATGCACTATCAAAGAAAATAGAAGATCATTACCCTTTTGAAATCTTTCTCTATTTAATATTATAAAGGACTGTAATTACCCTCACTCCACTATCTATTATTTTTGTATTTATCATTTTTCGTTATATTTTTAGTGATTTATCTCATTTTTTTTTTCTTACTATCTCTAATCTCAAAACTCTTCACACTAGTGTCATTTTTTTTTTGGGTTTAGTGTCATTTTTGGACTTTTAACCATCTTAAATGGATTTTCTTCGATTTGTTGTCACTGATCAATTGATACTATTTTGAATTGCACTTAATATAGTAATTTTTTTAAATTAAATCACTCACCCAATTTAGCCAGCACCTCTTTCTTATTTTAACTTTATTTATTTATTTTATTTCTTTATCTAATATTGTTCTAGGTATGACATTATAAATCTGATAATTTTTTTATAAAACTTTTGTTTTAAACAATTTATTGGTGGAACACATAACCCAATTTAGGTCCTCTCTCCCACAAATAAAAAAAAATGTCAGTTTAAGTGGCAGTAGTTCACTCGCTCAAATTACTGAAAATGAATAGGGCCCTCTTAAGTATATTTATAGATGATGTAGCCATCATTTCTTAGGTGTAGCCGATTATTTTCACCAAATAGCAACAGATTCTAAAAAAAATATTGCATGCCTTGGTAAAATTTCTATTTTATGATCATGTTTGGTGGCTCTGAATCCTGACCATTAAGTTAGATGGTCCTTGAGGATCATCCACCCCTAGTAGATAAAATGGGACCCACCAGTTGATAATTAGATCCATCCAATTACCATTTAGTTGGTCACCCAACACCTGCTAACCATTTCCTGATGTGTCTTACCGATTTTTAGGTGTGAGCCGTTAATGAATGTTGGGTCACATCATTTAGAGTTCCATTCCTTTAGTCGTTATGAGATTAAAATTAAAATATCAATCAAAATTCTCTAGTTATGTCGTGTTCAATATAAATATATTAATATATTTAATTTTTTTAATTTTAAAATTCTGACAGTATACTGAATTTTCAGCCAAAATAGATAAAAACTTTGATTCATTTATGTCTGTATTTCAGTTTAAAAAGAAAATTTAATTTTGTCATTATTTCTCTCTTATCTCTTTTCCTCTTTTCCAAGATAAAATTGAAATTTTCATTTATGAACTCATAAACTCTTTTAGGAGATATATATATATTATTCTCTTTTCTTTCCATTGTCTCCCAACCCATGTGATTTGTCATATGTTTTAAATTATTACACATTATATTAAAATTATTTTAAAATATTTAAAATTTATTGTTAAATTTAGATATATAACTTTAAGTCATCAATAAAATTATTCTATCATCTCTGAAAATACTTACGAAGTATAGCTTTTGCAAAAGAGTGTTAAAAAAATTACATGAGAATGATTTAAAAATGATGATCAATTGCACATTTTAGGCACAAAACCTATTTAATACGATCGTAATGAGTCTGTTGGAAAAGGATTTTTCTTTTTGGGAAAGTATATCTACTTAAAATTAATTTCATCAAATTATTGAGACATATTTTTAAGCTCTTCCAAATTTGATCAGTTCAAATTATTTTTAAAATTTTAAAATTAAACTATTATAATTTTTTAAAATTACGATACTACAACTTTTTATTTTATTCTTTTTTTTTAAGATCAGAATATCCAAATGTCTCACCGAATTTATCTTTGAGGTGTGTAAACCTCTTAATGTGGGAGTAGGGTTAAAATAGGGTTGGGTCGGGTTTCTTAAAATCCAACCTGACTTGAGTCAATATTTATGAAACCCGACCTGACTCGAACTATTGACTCGAAATTCTTGACCAACTCGACCCGAATTCTAACCCAACTTAACCCGAATTCTGACCTGACCCACATTCTAAACCTATTTTAGTCTAATTTTAGCCGGGTTGAGTTGGGTCGGATCGGGTAGAGTTAACTTGAAAATTCCTCAACCCTACTTGACCCGAATTCCATGCGAATTTTTGTCTTATCAACCCGACCTGACTCGCATTATTTCTCGAGTCAGGTCATGTCAAAACTCGACCCAATTTTCACCCCTACGTGGGAGACTTTATTGTAAGAGTTTCCACAAATAAAATAAATTTTTACCACTAAGTCAACCTTTCAGAATTAGAATATAACTTTAATAAATATATTTTTTTCTATAAGTTGTCATTGTCACAAAACACTAAAATAAATAAAAAAGAATTATTTCTATCATTTGATATGATAATGCAATAGTGTAAAATATTCTCATATAATAAATTTTTAAAAGTTTAAAAAATTATAGGGGTAGAAGTTGTTTAATGATGTGCGTGAGTGAAGACTTAAGAGTAGCGTGGGATTGGCAAAAAAAAAGCGAATGAGGAGGCGCGAATGGCGTGGATGGAAATTCCAAAGGCAGCGTCACTTGCACGTCTTCTTAATACGGAACCGTACTCCGTAATCATATTTATGTATTTACGTGTTCCCCACTCCTTCCAACAAAAGAAACTCTTCTTCCTCTTCTGTCCTCTTCTGTCCTCTTGCAATTCTTTCCTTCATTCCTTCTTCTTTGACTCGACCACTCTCTACTCAGTCTCTTCCCTTTCTTGAACCAACTCATTTTAAAGGAATTGCCCTTTCATATTCATTAAATAATGGCGCAGCAAATCACCAACTAGGGTGATCAATGAGTTGGACCCCTACTTGCACTGCTCTAAGGGTCTAAGACCCCCACCAATGCATTGCGTTTAGTGAAAGAAATAGAAAACACATAGTAATGAATGAATGGTTCTCCACTGTTCAACTTTGAAGACCTTTGGTATTCTTATAATATTTCATCCGAAAATACATGTATGAATCAAGATAAATATTCTTTACATACAAGGTTACAATCAAATCAATATAGAGGGAAATTAGAGATTTTCAGTCAATATTTCTGCTGAAAATCCCTAATTTGTTCAGTCAATATTTCTGCTGGAAATCTCTAATTTGTTCAGTCAATTTCTCTACTGGAAATCCCTGATTTCACAGCTGGAAATCGTCTTCTGATTGTCAATATTTAGGGCCCTTGAAATTTTAGGACCGATACTGACCCTAGGGGACTCATCGGATGCGATGCCTAGACACCTTTACCACTCAAAAAAAATAAAATAAAAATCTTACATAATCAAACCATCTTAAAGATAGGTCTATCACGAAGGCCACTTAAAATTGAACAGAATAGTGTGGTTCAATTTTTAAAAGGTTAACATCAGCTAATAAGCATCAATTCTCTCTCTCTCTACATATGTACACTGGGTAACTCTACGGATAGTGGTCTTTTAGAGTGCAGTGAGAATCGAACTCAAAACTCCCACTTCTTGATGCACTCCAATATCTTTGAATTATCTAGATATTGTTTACATTTTATTAACTAATTAAACAAAACAAAGTCATACTCATAAAATTCTCATAAAAGACTTTTAAATTGAAATATCATATCAAAGTGGTTTTTTAATGAATTCCTAATACCTAAAATAGCATTGGAGTTGGCGATTCCCTCCTTTTGAGGGATTCACATCCACCAAAAGGCCTCACAAGGGAGTCACTATTTGTCTAATGTATAATAGTTGTTGGGTCACCCTAAAAATTTCTCTTCATTTATGAGAACAGCTAGATTTTCTCAATTGGGTTTATCTTTAGTGGTGGGAATCAGTTGAATTAATGGTCACATAAATGGGATTGATTCAAATTCAGGGCCATTACTCTTGTCTGCCTTCATCAATCAATCATGGATGATTGCCTTCATTGTAAGAGAGGGATAAGCAGCCAGCTTCTTAAAATCATTATTGTTTATTCATTCACTTTCTTTAGTGTATTTCAAGTTATTTGAAAATATAATGCAGTCATCTTACTTGTGAGATAAATGTTTAGAACACATCCTGAAGCAATCAGACCAGTTCAGTGCTTTACACTCAAGACTCAACCATGTGAAACTAGCCAACCTAACTCTATTGTCAGTCTCTAAACAAATCATCCAACAGCTATCTCTACTTAACTCTCTTCCTTTTTTTTTAAGAGACTTGGAACTAGCATTGTAATATATCATTGCACATGAAAGTTTTAGTTTCTCAAAAGATGTAGGCATTGTGCACATTGAATTTTTTGTATTATTTTTCTGTAGAACATATCATTTATCTATTCATTTGTGGTTGACTCTCACAATTAGGGTCTTAGTCATAAGATTCCGATCTCTAATTTAAGAAAGATTGAGTTCCGATCACATCCAAGCGATAAATTCTTCGACATTCTAGCGTGTCGAAGAATTTATTGTTGTAACGACCCGTCCCGCCAGCACAATATTGTCCGCTTTGAGCCTACATACGGACCCGCATTGCTTTGTTTTGGCAAACCAACCCACTGTTGCTTCCAAAAGGCTTTATGCTAGAAGGAGGAAGGCTAATACTTATATAAAAAGGAATTTCAAACGCCACTAGCAATGTGAGACTTTTTGGGACAAGGTATTACAATTGTACTATCAATGATCATTTGCTAGGGTCGATGTGGACTAATTTAAGAGTGAATTAATTGTTAAAATATAGTAAAAAGTTACAATTTTTTTTTGTTACAATAAACAATTAACATTTGCCTTGTTCATGTTACAAGAGGTGATTTGCCGCACCATAATTTGTTTAGTGCTACAACATTATGTGGTCCAAATTTCTAAGGTAAGATAGGGATCAAATTGAAAATCAATGAATATGAGAGGGGGTCTTAATGGATACCACACTGAAATAATACCATCTTATTGGCATCCATTGAGTTAAATTTGAGTTGGAGTCGATTGATTTTTAAAAAGTTTTACAAATTATTTTATATGATCCAACTACCACATGTGACAATTTTAACAATAGACACTTTGTTTTAGGTTCTTTCCTTTTCCTTTCTTTTAAAAAAAAAATAAATAAAGATTATAACTAATATAGATCTATCCAAGTTTTATTTACATGTCTACAGATTTTTTTTTTAAATTAAAGTGTCCAAGCTTCTTAGAGCAATTGACTAATTCTTGAAGCATGTACAAACCTCCCTATCGATACACTAGGTAACACTATGGGGAGTGAACCGTTTGTGTTGAGAGTATTTTAAACCTAAGATCTCCTACATCTCAGACGAATTCTTCACTGCCAAGCCAACCTCACGAGTCATGTCTACAAGTTTGTTGTCTTAGGTTTAGGTTGGGATGTAGAATTGTTTGTTCAAGTTTGAGACTCACTCAAATTACTAGTTTTATTAACCTTAAAGATTGAACATCTTCAGCATGCGGCCCATGCCTTTTAATTAATCATTATAAATCCGATAGACATCTTTGAATTAATCTATGTAAATTTGCAGGCGAATTCAGGATATCACTAAAAAAATATTCATATCAGATAAATAAAAATAGAAATTTAAAAAAATGCATCAATATTTTTACATAATTTGATATCTTAAAATATTTCTCTTTTATATTATACTTCCTCTGTCCCAAATTAGTTGTCCTATATAGATTTTAAAATTGTCCCAAAATAGTTGTCTCATTTGTATTAGAGTAGCATAAAGTGTATTGAAAATGAATCAGATTATATGGAGTGTTAGACTTATATAGGTGTTCCTTAAAAAACACAAATATTTCAAATGAGACAACTAAAATGGGACGGAGAAAGTATATAGATAGAAGAATTAGATATATACCGACAAATTTGGTCATCAAAGTGTAGCATCCAGATCAATTGAACTCCCATCATATCAATATATCAGTATTAGGTAGGGCTAAATTCGGGTAAAAAAACCCAACTCGGCCCGAGTTATTAATATATGGAATTTGACCCGAACTTTTGATTCCGATGTCTTGACCTTATCCGATCCGAATTATAACCCGATTCAACCAGAAACTCAACTCGATCCGCATTTTGAACCTACTTTAACTTACTTTTTATCAGTTCGAGTCGGATTAACTTAAAAATTTCTCAACTCAACACGACCTGAATTCAATGCAGGTTTCTGACTTCTCAACCGGACCCGACCCGCTACCCGACTTTCATAACCTGACCCACATGATTTTCTGGTCGGGTCAATTGGATTCGAGCCAAAATCCAACCCGAATTTCACCCCTAGTATTAGGTACATGTCCCCCGTACTTTACATTGATTAGACTGACTCATCTATTGTATTTAGACTCCTAATTCTGATGCAGAAGAGATTGAGTGACAGTTTCAAATTGTGAAGTGTCAATGTCGATCGGTTTAGACGACAAAGTCCACGTTTCCCATCACTTTTGCCCACAGACCATGTTTATCTAATTCTAGTTATAAATTATCTTATTTAGTACTACTACATTATTATTATAAAGAAAATTACCCCATGAGTTCCTTAGTCTAAAATACGAGAAATTATTCAGCATGAATCAATTTAAAATAATCTGTTGTGAACTTTTAATAACAGCATTTAGATGAGAATCTTGGTTAAATTTAAAAAGTAAAACTTAATACCTTTCTCTTCATTTAAGATCATTATTGAAAATTCAGATCAATTCTTGTGAACTAGTTCACAATAGATAATTTCTTATCTAAAGTATGACATTCAATTAGATACATTTGTTTGCACATATTACTTTTATAAAAAAAAAATGATAATTTTTTTCAGAAAGGTGAGATTTTTCCATGTATCTTTGCCAGATTTTTCTAGAAATTTAGATTATTAGAGTCGATTTCTTGAATGGGTTCACATGTTTCAACTAAACTCAAATAAGTTGACGGAACGTGATCTTTTCATTAAATGGATTAAATTAACTCAACTAAGATCAAATTGGTTGGTCCAACTTAACCTATTTATGAAATGAGTTACCCAACCTAGCTTGTGCCTACCCCAAACTATTGATTCAACGAGTTGACTCTACTCAAAATGATTTATTTATTAAACAAGTTAGCCAAACTCAGATAATCTTAAATGAGTCAATTTGACCCATAGCTAAGATAACAATTTATTTAATGGTTGACCAACTTGGCTTATTTATTAAATGGTAGATCCAACTTAACGAGTACCAATCTTGTGTCATTTATTAAATGGGCTAACGTAATCAAACTTGATTTAGGGGTGCAACTTGGACCAGGCCTAACCCAATCCCATGAGAAAAGGCCCAAAAAGTTCAGGTCATGTTGACCTGGGCTCGGGTTAGACCCTATTTTCGGCCTAAATGTCAGACCCGATTAGAGTTCAAGTTGAGTTGATCCTAGTATGTTAAAATCGATTTTGGCCCAAATTTAAGTCAAGAATTATAAAATCTAATTTTCTTGAATTAATATTTTTGTATAGAAATAAAAATATGTAATATTTCATTTTAATAGAATGGTACAAAAGATTTCTGTTTTGGGCCCAAATAAGCCCAAACATACATTTTGGACTTTGAAACTAGGCTTGGGTCCTATAAATAAAACTTGGGCGAGCTCAAGTTTGATTAATTTGGTTTAACTTGAACCTGGGCTTGAGCTTGGCCTCTTTAATTGCATTTGGGCCCAAGCTCAGGCAAACCCAATCCTTGACCTGCCCTATTAAGTTGCAGTATAACTCGACCCATTTATCAATCAAACATAGGAAATTTTTAGATAAGAAATCAAATTCCTATCAAACCACTTTCCCAGAAATTAAAATTTTCATTGAAATCATTTTCTCAAAACACCAACAAACGTGCCCTTAAGATATTCATTTAGTTTGAAATGTTTGACAATGATTTGTTTACTTTCTAGCAAGGCTAGTAAATATTTGGCCTTTCAAACTAAAAATATTTTAACACATTACTTCTCTGCTTTCATTCTCAAAAATACCAACGCCTCACAACTACTCTTGAAACTAAGCAATCTACTCCCAAGTATAACCAACAACTTCTTTATTTGAATTTATCTCATCTAACTCCCAAAGAATCCTATGAACTTGGAATTGATTTCAAAAGTAATCTAATTGATCTGATGCTTGCACTGCGATTGCCTCAGAGGTGTTAATGTTGGCTGATATGTATCGGAAATTTGATGGCCGATAGGATATGTATCGGCATACAAAAATAAATATCGGTGATATTTCCAATACATGTCGGCCCAAAATATTGGCCGATATCTTGGACATCGGCTGAATTTTAAAAAAAAAATATCAAAATCAGTGTTGAGTCCCTCCAATATATCGTCCAATATTTGGCCATATAGGCAAATATCGGCCGATATTATGTATTTTCTTTCCAAAAAATACTTTTAAAAAAAAAAAAAACCAGCTGATTTTTTTAGAAAAAAAAAAGAAGAGAGAGAATAAGTTCTGCTGAGATATAGATAGATATCAGCCGACATCTTGTATCAGGGAATTTTGAACCCCTGCTCTCATCTCAACTCATATCAATTCGTGAACTCAAAAAGACTTTTTTATCGACTTAATTAAGCTCAAGGGCATGATTTGGTAAGATAGTTGAATACTTAATCTTTTGTTTTTTAGATTGTAATTTGTTTATAACGAAGTAAGGAGAGTTGCACATGATTTTGTTATCATATGTGGATGATATAATAATCACTCGCAACAATGATAGACAAATTGTAAAACTTCATATTGAACTTTTTATTCAATTTGACACTGAAAGATTTTTGATGAACTTAGGTCACTTTCTTTTTATTCAAGTTGAAGTCATTTTTTTAGATTTCTTTCATATTGTATTAGTATATATAGATTTGAATATGAAAATGTGTTTGAACTGTGAAGTTATTAGTAGTTATTATCTATAATCAGGGATGTTGTATTTTGAACTTTATGTAGTTTCTAGTTGATGAATGAATGTTATACCCATCTCCATTAAAGTTCTATACATATTTTACTCTTGTTCTTCTTCTTTAATTTTGGTTATGAATCTTGGACTAGTACAACTTTGATTCAACTATTGGAGAATTGGACTTTTATAGAACTTGGAAATCCATTGATTTTTACACAGTTCCCTATGCGTATTTTTATCATTCAACTGCACATTTCAAAATTTCTTTAGCACAATCTTAGCTCTAATCAGGGGTGAAAAAAACGGGCCGGCCGATATGATTCTCTCTCCTCTTTTTGATTTTTTTTTTAAGTATCGGTATTATTTTATTTTATTTTTTCTGAATTAAAAATATATAAAAAAAAAAAAAGAGAAAAAGAAACTGTTTTTTAAAAAAAAAAATTGAAAATGTAATATCGGCCGATATTAGGCTGATATCGGTTGATATTTTGACATGGGCCCATCACTGTTTTGATTTTTTTTTTTAAAAAAAAATACCGATATTAATCATATCAGCCGATATTGGACCGATATAATTAGGCAAGATATCGGCCATATTGGCCGATATGTTTGTTGTACGGCCGATACTTATTATTACCCAACACTATACTTTTTCAAACTTGTAGGAATTAAATTAGTCTTTGCATGGTAGCATGATGTTGGGTACTAGAATCAATCACCCAATTGCGGTCATTAATCACTATAAAATGACTTTTATTTTCTTTTGCTAAAGGTTGAGAATCGGTTGCCACAATATTGACGGTGTCGTGATTCTTTGTTGGGTTGGCTCAAAAGGTCTTTTTTGGGCCAGGTCTGTGTTTATGGAAGGCCCACCAGGCCCAATTATGTTTCATATGTACAAGTGTATAAGGTTCTTTCTCTTCGGGTTTCCTTGAGCTGTGACTGGAGAGAGAGAGAGAGGAAGGGATGGAGAGGGTTTGGTTTGTAATCCTTATAACCTGTCTGAAAACTTTATCTTAGTGAAATCATCATGCTCCGTGGACATAGGCGATCTTCTCTAACCACGTAAAATCAATGTGTCATCTGTGTTCTTCTTGTGTGATTGCTTGTTTTGATTTGTGTGAGATTAATTCCACTAACAGTCTTTACGGTAGAGAATGTATTCTATCTTGAGCTTCCATCTTGACCAATTGCTTTCATTGAGATAATCATCCTCGTAGTTGTAGTTTCCATCTCAATTCACACAAATATACCCCAATTTTTCTTTAATGAAAAATATACTCCAATTGACTATGAAAGTCTTATTATCACTTGTTAGAGAGCAATCTAGAGTGTTCCCCTCTTTTTGAACCACTTAGGAACTTCAATAAACACAAGGGCACACAAGCAATGGAATATAGAAAACATAGAAAACAATAAAAAGAGGTGCACACCAATTTACATAGAAAACCCTTTTTTTCCAATTAAGATGAAAACATTATGGGGACAAATCAAAATCCACTATGCAACAATAGAGTTCAAGCAACCTTTTGAAGATACTAACTTGAGAATCACCTTTTCGTGAATATAACATTAATCAATGGAAGCGTCAAACAAATAAAACAATAAATCCACAAAGATCAACACAATTTTAATTTAGTTCGACCGAGACTTACATCCACAGAAAACAATTGGAAAGTTCAGTTAATATCAAAGAGTACAATTTTTTTCTCATAAAAACCCAAACTAAAATTCTCTTAATCAACTCGGTCTCTCTCAAATATAATTCGAAACTCTCCCGAAAAGCCAAATCTCAATTTTTCTCACTGTAAACCAGGGGTACAAATATCGGCCGATATGTACCGGTTTTAAGCTATGAATATCGGCCGATATCTTCAAAAAAATGGAGGAAAGAGAAAAATATCGGCCGATAACGATATATCGACCGATACCGATTTTTAAACCCCTGCTGTAAACCATGAGGCTCACTTTCCACGAGAGAGACCTCTTTAAAACAATAATTGAGAGAGAAAAAATAGGAAATTTCCGAAACAAAATATAGAAGAAAAATAAGAGTAAAGAAGAAAAATAGAAATTCGTAAGAACGAGGCCAAACTCTAACACACAAGACCCTCCTCCTCCAACCCCCTTTGCCATTTTCTTGATTGAAAGAGAAGGGAAAAAAAATCTTTTACTTACTCTCTGCATTCATAAAAATCCTTACATGTGTTTCTCTCTTGACGGCTTTTGTAAAGATATCCAGGCCCATATTGTTCTCAAACAGGCTTCTACCCAAGTGCTAGCTCATGGACAATAGTAATGACCAGGTGTCAACAAAATGGACCACGTCGAAAGGCCCAAGTCTTCCTGAATGAATCACTTGACCGGACTGAACCTGATAAAATAATTTTGGGCTCATGTCCATATTTTGCTTAGTCCAATTGCATGAAGGTCAGGTTCCAGCGTCTGGAAACCTGGACACTTTGATAATGGGCTTTTCTTAGGCATGAATTTATTAAAAATGACATTAATTTTTTCTTTTAAAAAAGTCAATAACATTGATGTGTACATTAAATTATGGCCTTGTGCTCGACTCAGACATGACTTATCTATCTCACGTACCTACAATGAACCCGAACCCAGGTCCAAATTTCGATTAGACAAAGATGGGCTTCGAGTAAGTTCGTGCAGCTAAACTGAATTGATGGGCCTGTTCATATGGGTACTTTGGTACGACTTGGTTTGGCAAACATCTGAATTGATGGGCCTCTTCATTAGGCGAATGCTGGTTAATTCGGGCCTCGCTCACCCTGTCTGTTTACAGGCATGGAGTTGGAAATCTTTTGACCTTAGTGCGGAAACTTTGTGAATAAAAGATGGTTTATTTGTAAATATAATAATTTATCAGATTTTTACACTAATTGATCCTTTTAATTGTGTAAATCATAAAATCAGACCTGGGCCTTCAAATCTAATTTGCATCTAAACTTGTTTATATCCTCGAAGAAACTTTTTATTTTAGTATTACATCCCTTTTCTAACTAATCTATGAAGGAAACAGGATTCGAAAATTTGTGGGCTCTTCTAGGTATATCAGGTAAATAACAAAATTAGTGGGCCCTTCCCTTGTGGGATTACTCTTTGGAGTTTATCATGGGCCTGACTTTCTTGTTCATGTTCTCGAGAGGTAATTCTGTATTAGTGTCAAAGTGCCTGTTTAATTCAAATATTTTATTTTTACTCAAATTCAAATTTGAGATGTTTTGAGTTTTTTTTTAAAAAAAAAAATTGAAGGTGGATTAGTAGATAAGCAAACGCAATGAGCAAGTTTTTATTTTTTCAATTTACGTGTGGGAAACCGCGGGATACACAGCGTAAAACCTCCACGAGTGACCCATTACCCCTAGGACACACCAAGGTTAGGCCATGGGAGCTCAAACCCGCAACCTCCTGCTTCTTGAGGGCGGGAGGCAACCAATTCAGCTACCATGTGGATAATGAGCAAGTTTTTAAAATTGTTATTTGACTATTTGTTATTATTGCTAAAAGGTCATAATTAAGGGTTTAAGAGATATATGCCTCTTATCGGTGGGCATTTTACATGGTCAAATGGTCAAGTACATGGAGCCATGAGCAGACTTGATAGGTTCTTGCTTTCGCTGGGTTGGGAAGCTCTATTTTGGAGGGCTAGTCAGGTGAAACTATTTTGCCCGATTTCAGATCACTGTCTTATCTTATACGATTCAAAGGAGATCGACTGGGGCCCGAAACCATTTAGATTTAATAACGCCTGGTTGCATTATCCTAAATTCATCGATCTTGCAAAGAATTGGTCGAGCAGTTTTAACATTTATGGTTGGGCTAGTTTTGTTTTGTTCAAGAAGCTCAATTTGTTGAAAAGTAAAATTAAACAATGGGCTGCATCTAATGGAGGAAGTGTTGGAGATAGGAAAGATCCAGTATTAAGGGATTTGGAGCTGTTGCATAAAATTGAAGAAGAAAGAGACATTCTTGATGTGGAAATGGTTGCTAAGAAAGAAGCTTGAGCATCTTTATGGAACTGTTTGAGATTAGAACAAGTGGAATAGAGACAAAAATCTCCGACGCTGTGGTTACAGGAGGGTGATAAGAATACCAAATTCTTTCACTCCTGTGCTTCTTATCGGAGAGCCATAAACTGCATCAGATTAGTGGTGGTGGATGATAGGAGAACGTCTGATAAAAATGAGATAAGGAATGATGTAGTAAAGTTTTTCTCCGTCATTTTTCGGCCGGTCTCTTCTTCATCGCTTCCCCCCTCACTCTTGGCCATTGTCCCTCCTTCGCTGCCCTCTCTCGGTCAGATTTCGATGCCAGCTGTCTCGGGTACCTCCTTTCCTTCTCTTCTTTCTTCTTTTTCTTCTTGTGAGCTATGGAAACCTTGCGCTTTGTTTGCCTCTTCTTCTCCCCAGGCTCGTCCCTGCCAAGATCTGGGTTCTTCTTTGTCGCCTACTGCGCTGGTTCTTTGCTCATCAGATGTTGTTTGGAGCCCATGGCGGAGTATCCTTGCACCATCTTCTTTCTTTCTTTCAGTGGGTGCTGATGCTTTGGGTTTTACAGAGTTGCTGCCTTGGGATTTAGTGGGTGGATCTAGGAATGTTGATCAATCGGAGGAAGGGGTCTCCCTTCTGTTTGATTTTTCTATTTGCAGAAGCTTCTCTTGGTCTTATCAATCGTTAATTACAGCTTGTTGGGAGCCTTCAGTCTGGAGCGATCAAGCTTATTTGGGTTCGTCGGTGATACTGCAATCGATATCTTTAGAGGTTCGGGTACTTTCCTTCCTTAACTCTCCTATCTATTCCAATTTTGGTTTAATCCACAGGGGTGCTATTCTACTGATTGGCTTATGAGTTGGGTGTTATCCTCCATTTTCTTAATTTCCTCCCCATTACTGGTCCTAAGGAGTGTGGGCTCTCCTTTTTCTTACCTTAGTTCCGCCTCTAAGATTGACCTATGCTTACCTACACCTACTATGGATGGAATTGTGTTTGATAGGATTAGTGGGGATAAGGTGTCTTGGCTTGAGAGAGAGTTTTCTTCAGAAGAGATAAAGGAAGCTTTAGAAAGTTTGAATAGCGATAAAGCGCCTGGATCACTTGGCTTTAACTTTGCTTTCTTTAAGTCCTGTTGGGGGATCGTAGGACCCGATATGCAAAGATTGTTTTCGAAGTTTCATTTAGGAGGGTAAAATTTGTAAAGGTTTGAAAAACTCTTTCATCACCTTAATATCCAAGAGGGAGAGGCCCTCTGAGCTTTCCCACTTCCGTCCTATTAGCCTCGTGGGTAGCATTTACAAATAACTGGCCAAAGTTTTAGCTGATAGGTTGAAAAAAGGTTTGCCAGAGGTCATCGGGGATACTCAGGGAGCCTTTATCGAGGAAAGACAAACTTTGGATGGCATTTTAATAGCTAATGAATTGGTTCATTTGAGGAAGAAGGAGAAGAAATTGGGCTTACTGTTTAAAATTGATATGGAAAAGGCTTATGATTGTGTGGATTGATCATTTGTGGGTCATCTGTTTGAAACGATGGGTTTCGGTAATATATGGAGACAATGGATGAAGGCATGTGTGGAGAATACAAGATATTCTATTTTAATGAATGGCTCACCTACTCTCCCAATTGAAGCTAGCTGGGGCCTCAGGCAAGGTGACCCCCTCTCTCCCTTTATCTTTACGATGGTGGGAGAGAGTTTGAATAGACTGGTATTGAAGGCGAAGGAGCTAGGCCTGGTGAAGGGCTTCGAGGTCAGTAACGGAGGTCCACTTATCACACACTTACAGTTTGCGGATGATACCCTCTTTTTCTGTGATCATAGCAGAGTGGAATTAATGGGCTTTCGTGCAATTTTAAGATGCTTTGAGCTAGCTTCTGGGCTAAGGATTAATTTAAGTAAGAGTACTCTAATAGGGGCGGTCGGAATGAATCGGAGGTTCAAGGGTGGGCTAATGAGGTGGGTTGTAGTGTGGGTAAATTACCCTTCCTGTATTTCGGGCTACCAGTCAGGGGAAATTCTAGGCTTAAGAAGTTTTGGTCCCCAGTGATAGAAAAGATTGAAAGAAGATTATTGGGCTGGAATAAGAAATATCTCTCCTTGGGGGAAGATTTACTCTTATTAAATCTGTCTTAGTCAATCTCCATACATATTTTCTTTCTCTTTTTCAAATTCCCAAGGGTGTGGTTAATTCTGTGGAAAAACTTTTTCGGAGATTCCTTTGGGGCGATAGGCAAGAAAAGAGGAAAGTGCATATGATCGCCTGGCCGGAAATTACTATGCCTAAAGCCATGGGTGGGTTAGACCTTGTTCCGATTCTTTTGAGGAACGAAGTCCTGTTATGTAAATGGGGCTGGCGTTTTGGTAAAGAGGTAAATGCTTTATAGGTTAGGGTATTAAAAGCTAAATATGGTATATCGGATGTGAATAGGTGGAATCTGGGGGTGAAAGTGGATAAATCGGGGTTCCAAGTTCTAAAAGCATGGTGGAAAATCAGCCCAGGTAGGTCCGTCATGGGTAATCTTTTTAGAAACCATTTGCATCTTTCGATCGGCCTCTAGTAATATGCAAGCTTTAGTAAAGGATGTTTTCAATGGATTTAATGCCGCGGAGTCGTGGTATTTTGTTTTTAGGAGAGAACTTAGAGCCTTTGAGGTAGACAACTTAAATGATCTTAAGGCGCAATTGGGGGTTTTTCCGATGGATTTGGAGGTGGATGACGAGTTAGTTTGGACAGGAAACTCTTCTGGTATTTTTTCTGTCAAATCTTTGATCGCGTTAGCCTCTCGGGATTTGTCTGGACCTACGGTCCCTAAAGCCCTAATTTGGAAGTCTCTGGCTCCCCCAGAGTACAAACGTTTGTGTGGTGTTGTTTGAAGAAAAGGATTTTGACTAGGCTAGAGTTGAGGAGGAGAGGTCTTTTAGACACTAAGGATGAAGCTAAGTCAATGCCAGCCCTAAGATTTCAGGGGCCTTTGGCGAACTCTTAAAGAGGGGCCTTTTTACCAATTGTAAAACATCCAAATAATATATCATAATCATTTTTTTTTAATGAGCAGTTAATATTATTCGTTAAAAAGAAGAGCCCACAAAAAAAGGAGTTTACAACCTATAGCCTGGGCAAGGTAGTGGATCCCATGTTAATAACTGAAAATCCATTGTTGTAAGAACAAAGTTACCCGCGGTTATCTTACCATTGCCAGCCAAGGGCATGAGTATTTACTAATTCCTTAACCTTTCTCTCTTCATCATCCCTGTTAGGATGTAGAGTTTCTTGTGCAGGACTTCCTAACTATACTGGCAAAACTTCAGAAATGGAACGCAAATCATCTACAAATTCATTCCATTTTGATTCTTCAGGCTGCAAAATGTAATCAAAATTTATTACTAAATCATCATACGGTTGCCCACAATTGACAAACCCACAGCAACAAGCATTCAATTTTTTAGATATCAAATATATAAGAGTACAATAATTTCTACAAATATTGCAATTGATGAATTAGGTTTTTAAATCTCTTCTGCCTTATTATTCTCTATAGCTTTTGGCCAGAAAAAGAAAAGCACACGACCATTCTCAGGATCCACAGAAATGGACTTACATTCAATTGTGAAAAGGCAAACAAGAACCAGAGAGCTGAGTGGTTAAACACTCCAAGTAACATAATCAAAACCAGCATGTGGAGGAGCTGGGACAAATTTCATTGAGAAGACGCAGCATAATGAAAATTGAAAGCAATTAAAGCACTGAAGAACTAGTGATTAAGAAACAAAGAATGAGATAGTACTTGTCTCGTTCAACAACAATTGACATACGAGGCAATCCGGGGATCCGGCGAACTAAAACACTTGTATTTTTTTTAATCAACATTTCTTCATCAGTATACTCAGAAATTGAACATGGCGCAAAAAAATACTATTGAATCAACCATTTTCATCCACCTTCACCATTAAAATAAATAGTAAATGAAGGAATTCAAAAAATAATAATATATAATTTTTTTTAAAAAAAACAGTGATAAAAATTATGAAAACCCCATGGTCAAGATATCTCTTTTACCAATATACTCTTGTCAAGTGAAGCAGTGGTTTAATTGAATTCAATCAAACCAAACAGCAATTTTATTAACCAAAAACCAATACAGGCATGCTGACCATGGTTCCATCCCAAGTCTGTTTGTCTGAAAATACAGTCCATCACACATGAATAATGTCACCAACATCTTCCCCATAGATCATATACACATACAATATAATGGTAAAGCAAAACACGGTCTCTTGCCCAGTTGACATTGTCAAAATCCTTCATTACTCTAACGAATTTTTGCCTCAATTAAAATAAAGAGAGAAACTCAAACAGTAGTACCAAAAAGAACCCAGTTCTCCAATCTCCATTCACCAATCTGAAACGGTGCTAGTTTTGTCTAAATTTCTAATTAAATCACTATTTGCCCAATAATAATAGTAGTAAAAAAATATTTAAAAAAAAACACAATTAAAATAAAGAGGGAAATCCAAACAGTAGTACCAAAAAGAACCCAGTTCTCCAATCTCAGTCGTTCACCAATCTAAAACGGTGCTAGTTTTGTCTAAATTTCTAATTAAATCACTATTTACCAAATAATAATAACAACAATAATAATAGTAGTAAAAAAATATTAAAAAAAAACACAATTAAAATAAAGAGGGAAACCCTAACAGTAGTACCCAAAATAATCCAATTCTCCAATCTCCATTCACCAATCTTGAACGGTGAAACCTCATGGTTGAAGATGTAAGATGGAGAAACGGCAGAGGAGGAAGTAGATCTGAGAGGAGTGGCAGGCTAGCAGCGAGTAAGAATTAGATCTGAAAAACCAGATCAGATGAGAGAGACTACATGAATGAGTTGTAGAGTTTGGGGAAAACCCAAACAGCAGTGGGAGTGATCCGCCAGTCGGGGAAGAAATGCCAACTGAGAGACAGCACGTCAGCACAGAGAGAGGAGCGCGAGAAACAGAGACAGAGAGGCAGAGAACGCAGCAGAGAGCCAGCAGACCGAGAGGCGAGAGAGAGGTAGCAGAAAACGCAGCAGAGAACGCAGCAAAGAACGAGAGAGAGGTAGCAGAGAGGAGACCGAGAGAGAAGAAATTAGGATTTTTTTTTCTTAGGGTTTTCGGAAATGAGAAGTAGAGGAGTGGGTTTGGCCGTTTGGGCGTTTAGCACAGCTTTCCATCCCCAAACTGATGGCTAATCGAAAAGAACTATCCAAACTTTGGAAGATATGCTAAAGGCATGTGTAATGGATATGTAAGGAAGTTGGGAAGATTATTTAGCACTGATTGAATTTGTATATAACAACAGTTATTATTCTAGTATACAGATGGCGCCCTATAAAGCCTTGTACAGTAGACCCTACATGTCATCTTTATGTTGGACAGAAGTAGGAGACAAAGCATTGTTGGGTTCGAATTTGCTTCGTGAGACGTCTGAACAAGTCAAAGTGATAAATCAACGTCTTAAGACAGCCCAAAGCAGACAGAAAAATTATGCAGACAAAAGGGGAAGACCTTTGGAGTTTACAATCGGTGACTGAGTATTCTTACGTGTGGCACAACGCCATGAAGTTCAGCGGTTCGGTCGTAGAGGAAAACTATCACCTCGATATGTTGGACCCTTTGAAATTTTCAAAAGAATAGGGGAAGTAGCCTATCAATTGGATCTTCCTCAGTCAATGGCAATAGTACATAGTACATTCCATGTATCTATATTGAAAAAGTACGAGCCTAACCCATCTCATGTGTTGAGTTTTGAGGATTTTGAAGTTTCGAAAGATTTGACTTTTGAAGAAGTACCGATTGAGAGATAAAAGGATCTCAAACATAAGTGCTCAGAAGAAAATCCATACCACTAGTGCAAGTGATGTGGCAGTATCGTGACATATAACACGTCACGTGGGAACCAGAGTCGACAATGTGGAAGCTATACCTTAGTCTATTTACAGAATAAAAAGGTACGAGGTTTATTTTAAATTTCGGGACGAAATTTCTTAAATGGGGGTAAGATGTAATACCCTGACCTGAAATAGGCTTAAATAATATGATTTAACATATTAATCACATAGATTATAGTAACGGATTTGTGAAAAATCTAGTTTCGGCCCAATCAAAACTCGATAGCTCATTGAACCAACCATTTTAAGTTAGAAGGGCAAAATAGTAATTTACCATTAACAGTATAATTATTGTTTGAATAATTGTTTGTTAATTATTATTTGAGTGATATTAATTTCTTTATTAAGAATATAGATTCTAAAATTTATAAATATCTTTATTTCATTAAACTGTTATTAAAAAATTACCTGAAAAAGGTCCCGAAAACTAGAAAATGATTATTTTAATTAATTCTACAAGTTAGATAATTCTAAAAAAATACATAGTGTTTAATTTATGTTTAAATCTATTATTTTATTTTTCTGGATCTAAAAATGAAGATTTTAAACCCTTTAAATAATACAACTTAGTTTAAGGGAATAATGTTAAAAAGTGATTTTTATTTTAATCAATTAAGTTTAATGGGATATAACTTTCCAAAATTATATGGTATTTAACCATTTCAAAAACTCAACATTTTGGATCAGATAGATCAAATTGAATAAATCTTTTTTTAGTTAAATATTAATGAGAAAATGAAATAATATTATAACTATAATAAAATAATATTATGAATAGTAAAATTTAGGTAGCTACAGTCACATGATAACTCTTATCTTGCATAACTGCCTCAAAGTAAAAAAAAAAAAAATATACATTAAGTTGTCTTTCAACTGCACCCATTACAAGGCAAACCTATGCATTTGTGTTGCATTCTTCTCTTTTTACCTACTTTTTAACTTCTCTCTCCCTCAATTACCTGCTTTTTAACTTCTCTATCTCTCTCCCTCAACTACCATCCTAGTCGGTTTTGTCAAATTTTCCCAGTAAGGTGTACTTTCCTTTTATGTGATTTATAGCTTTAGAATTAATTAGAATCTATAGAGTATTTTAGAGAAATAAAATAGAATGTCATTTCAATTATTTTGAAATTATTTGTTTTAAATTTAAAATGAGTTTTCTTATTGAATTAATTGTAAATAATTATTATTTTAATTTATTTATTTAACTTGAAATAAATTTATAATTGTTTAAAGATATATCTAAGTTGGTTTTTTTATATCTTAGAAAAACTAAAATATTTATATATATCTTAGTTTTATTTAAAGTTAGTAATCTAACAAATTCTAATTTAGTTTTGTTAATAAATTTAAAATTTAATAATTTAGAGACTTAAGTTACTTTTAGACCACTTAAATTAATTATTCAGCTTAATACTTTTTATAGGTATAATTTTTTAAACTTGTTTAAAAATTAATAATTTGAGACTTTTATTTTGATGATTGTTTCACTTCCAGGCCGATACTTTCTATCTATAGCTGACTCAGCCCGGTAGCTATCAGTAGCTGAGCAATTAATTTTGCCGCTCGTTAGAAAAGAAGGGATCGGACACTGAATGTATCTCTAAGCCTAACTCATTATATGAGTAGTGGCTTGAGCACCCTATATTTGTATCTTTAAGCTTAATTTGCTACACAAGTAGTGGCCTAAGCACCCTATATTTGTATCTCTAGGCCTAACTCGCTATACGAGTAATGGCCTTAGCATTCTATTATATTGCTGATTATTATTATAATTTAAAATGAATAATAATCATTTTAGGATACTCATATCCATTACCCTTGAAGTTTTTTGGAAAATAAATAAAAGAATTTGCAATACTATGATTATGTGTATTATGTTAATTAATGATTGTATAATTCGTTATATTCTTGTTTTCATGTTTTAACGGATATCTCTAAACCCCACACATACGGTGAGAAGACTTAACATTACAGTAGGAGTAAATTAGGTTAAGAGGAACTAGTACAATGAGTGGTTTCAAGGATCAGATTTGATGAACTCACTTATATGCATAGATTTTGTACACTATTATGAAGCTTATTGATATTTATGATGTTTATCATATATTGTGTGATCATGATAATGAAATGCTTATGAATTATACTGCTTCCACGTACCCTTAACTACTAAACTATTATCGGCCCAGGTGTGTCCATCACCGGCCTTGGTGTGTCTGTTTACATCTACTAGCCCAGGTATTAGTTGGTGGCTCAGGTGTGTCAATACCGGCCCAAGTGTGTCGGAGATGTACTTACAAGATTCTGCATTTTGACCGTGTCGGGACTTAATGCTTATAGTCAGTGTAGTGTGTAGGTATTGCGTTGGATATCAGTAGTAAAATGAGAATGATTCGATATTTTGGCATGACAAACATATTATGATGAAAATGTTGATTTTGGCTAACCTGATAATTATTACTGCATTGTTATGTTCTTTTTACTGGGCTAGTTACCTCACACCACTCACATTTCAGGAGGTGTACCCGAGGAGGAGGAACCTCCATTTCAAGCTTAAGGATAGATAAGTTGTTGCAGTTTCTTAGAGTCCCATGGATAGAATGATCATTTATTTTGGTTGTTGGTTCTCAAAACCATGTTTTGTAAAGTACTTCATGTAGTGCCCGTTTTTGTAATCATGTATGAACCACTATGTTACTGTTAGTAACTCTGTTATAAATGAGATTATCTCTTTTATGATGAAAATATTTATTTGTATGATGATGTTTGTAAAAGGGTAGACATATGGTATATGTTTGAGTCCACATGTAAAGAGCATGTGTGACATTTAAAAAAAAAAAATTAATGGCGTTCTGGACACACTTCCAGGTCGGGGCATTATATCACCTAAAGGCAGGGCCGGGCCTGTCCATTTGGAAGGAAAGGAATCAGAGAATCTTTGAGGGGTCTGCTATGGATTTTAATGGACGCTTTCAAAAAGCTAAATGGAGGTTGTGCTCGTGGCTTTGTGTTCATAAGGAATTCAAAGATTTTAAGGCTGGAGACTTGTATCAATCATCGGAGGGTTGCTTGTCGTCTTCTAAAAGTATTAGCAAAGCTAAAGTTGTTCGGTCCCCTCCGTCTTTTGGGGTCCTTAAAATTTAATGTCGTTGGTGCGGCTAGAGGTAAACCAGGGCATGCGGGGATTGGGGGTGTGGTTAGGGATGTTGTGTTTTTGGAATCGGTAGGTTCTAAGGAATCTAATGAGGCGGAACTTCTTAGAATTTGGAAAGCCTTAGCTTTAGGGTTGAGTTAAGGGGGATTAAATTAATTATTGAGAGTGATTCATCCAATGCTATTAAATGGGCAAGTGGGAAGAAGCGTCTTCCTTTTAGGCTTACCAATTTGGTGAGGGAAATTAAGGTGTTCTCTTTGGGCTTGAAGGTCTCATTTTCGCTTGTCAAGTCTTCAGCAAATGGGATGGCAGAATTCTTCGCTAAAAATGGTGTGGATGGATCTATCCAGGGGCTTTTTCAATTCTCTGGAGGATAGTGATTGCTACATTCTGTGCTTGTAACGTTCATTTGGGTTTCATTGGGTTTCGAATTTTCTTGTATTTCTCCTGGGGCCTATAACGCTTAGGCCCCCTATGTCTTTTATCCTTTCTCTTATATACTTTTCTTTTAATAAATTTATTTTCACCGCTCAAAAAAAAAAAAGGGTTTAATAGATCCACTACATTTTTCTTATATATTATAATGTTTAAACAATTTAATAAATTATTAAAACTTAATTCAATCAAAATAAGAGTCTTCTATATTTCTATATTATTCCTTGTGGTTATAGAGAATCTACATTCTCTTTTTATGTTTTCCTTCATTATTATTCCACTACATCAATTATATTTAAATCATGTTAAATATTGCTAATTATACTCACCATAGCATTAAACAACAAAGAGTATTAATATTTTTGTATATTTAAAAGGGGGGTTCCACTAATCTGTTTTTGCCAATATAATTTTTTTTATTAAGCTTCACTAGTGAATTTAACATATCCTTAGATGATTAAAATTTTAAATTATAAAGTTAGATAATTAGACAGGGCCTAACTTTCTTGCCAAAACATAGACTTAATGAGCATTATGACTTGACTTGTCAAAGGAAAATGAGGATCAAGTTATAGAAGATTTAGATTGTAGAGAAAAGAAAGAATATTCATCTTCTCAAATATACAAAAAATATATAATGTAGAATATTTTTAAAATTTTAGTTAAAAATCTAACTAAAATATTTTTTATACAATCTTAAATCCATATTTAGGCATGTTTACCAATCACCAAAAAGTAGAGATGAAAATTAATTATCCTAAGCTCTTTTATGAGAAAGTGACTTATTTGAAACTGATCTTTTAAATAAAAAGTCTTCTTTTTTTTTTTTTTAATTTGCATGTGGAAAACCGTGGGATACCCATCATAAAACCTCCATAGGTAGACCCCTACCCTAAGGCACACGAAGGTTAGGCCATAGGGGCATGAACCCATGACCTCCGATTTCCTAAAACATAAGCTAGCCAGCTGACCTACACCCATGTGGGTTAAAAACTATATTTAGCCTATATTCTAATAAAAATATAAACTATATCAATGTATCAATACACATTTGTATTGAAAAACCTATATTCTAATAAAAATAAAATATAAAGTTAATTGAAAAACACTTTATTTTTTGTAAACATTATACATATTTTTATAAAAAACTAATATTTTCGTGAAAATCTTATTTTCAATAAAAGAAAAAAACAAAGAAGAAAACTATAAAGTGCCAAATGCAACCTCAAGGGCATGTTCATGCAAAACTAATTTCTATACAAAATAATTTTCTCGATGATCTCTATTTTCATGGAAAATGAAATCTATAAATTTTGTCGAGATATTAATTTCTTTAGTTTAATGTGATAAAATATTTTAATTATAAATAAATCCTTTCTATTATTAGGTGTGAGAGATGTAAGTTATAATGCAATTATACCTAATTCTAGATGATTATGGTGATGATGATAATATTCAAAATTATCATAAGAATCAAAATAATAACGACAATAATAATTACTACATCATATAGTTGATTTAACTTATATTTTATTTAAAATGATAATATTATATAATAAGGAGTACAATTGATTTAAATCTTGACTTGTCCTGCATCAATTTAATCTAGAAATTTATAAGCTAGGTTAGATTATGTTAGTTCATTGAACATACACTAAGGACGAGATATGTGTTGTGTTTAGTAATGAGTCGAGTAATAGGTTACGAATATTACTCCCTTCGTCCCAAAATACTTGTCTTATTTCAAAAAAAAAATATTTTTTAAGGATCGTTTTCATACAGAGTACGCCAAAAGTCTATTAATAAATTCTCCAAGACAATGTGAACATGATATGAATGATTTTGAGGTAGTAAGATTACAAATAACCCCCAATGAACTTAATTTAGTACTCATTGAGCCTTTCTTAACTATGCAGCAATGCATGATTCCATATGATGAGAGTTAGAGGTGGAAATAATTATAAAATGTTGTCTATGTGAAAGTCAAAGCTTATAAAAGAAGGTCGTCTTCCTATCACATTAGAAAGTGATTTGGAACTCATCAGAAATATTAAAGCTTTGATTTAATGTGAAAATAAAGAAATATGACAAGTAATTTGAGATAATTCCAAAATACATATAGGACAAGTATTTTGGGACACTTTTGATTAAGTTGAATCATCAACTGAGTTTTAAATCTTAGATTGATTAATAGATTTGGTTGAATTGACCATAAGACAAGGGCTAATTGACTGAGTCCTAGATTGAATAATAGGTCGAGTCAATTAGATCACGAAATGCATCATAAGCCATGGATTGGATCATGAGTTATGAATCGAATCATGCGTAATGCTTGGCTCATAAATCGAGTTGAGCCATGAGTAGTCCATTGATTGAGTTACACATTAAAACCAAAGAGTTTTTGGTAAAAATAAAATTTACTCCTTTCTAATAAATTCATTTTAAATATTTGTTATGACAAATGATCAAGCTGTGGAATCATTTTTCATAGAAAAGATTCTCAATGAATAATAATTTTTTTAAAGAATATCGTAGGTAAATATGTTTAAAAATTCTTTATAAATTTTTTATTTTAAAAAAGTCATCATTCCGCGATCAAATCAGACCATCTTGTTGAAAAAAACACTTGAATAAATGGGAAATCACGCACAACTCCCCTGCCCTTTTCCTCGTTTTTCAATGTCTCGACTCCCAATGAGCCCACATTTCTTTCCCAAATTCCTCGAATCTCCAATCATGTTCTCACCTTCACCGAATCGTCTATTTAACGGTGCATGTTAAGTTAGAGATTATCATCAATTTTTTATGTTTTTAAAATAAAAAATTTCCTAAGTTAAATTAATGGAACAACCCCAAGATTATATAACATATTATATGGTTATATAACATACTTTAAATTTTAATTGTCGTTGTTGTCTCTTATTCGTTATATCTATTTTATAAAATTATATAATAACATTCAATTTCTTTTATTTTGAGACTTCTCTATTTTACATTTTCTTATTAAATTTAAGTATTTATTAACACTTCTTTTTTACCTCTTTCATTTTTTAAAATATATTATATTATATTTTTATTTTTACAATTGTTCAATTTTTTATAATCTATTTTAAATCTCAAATTCAATTCTTAATTCTTAAATATTTTATTTTCTTAAATAAATTTTCTTAAATATTCTTTATTGATCTTAGTTTTTATTTTTCAATAAGTTTTTTATTTTAACCTGATAAATATCAACCGTTGGTAATCTTGAGAAGCTAGTTTGATAGTTAAATCTGTATCAACATGTATTACAAAAAAGATTGGTGTTTTGACAAATAGACTGAATTCGATTGAGCTTCATTTAATCCAATTTTTTTATAAGCACGATTTATGTCGGCCGCGCATTTAGACACTCGGATTTTTTTTTACCAGACACCAGTTTTCAGATTTTTGAAAAAAATTACCATTTTGCCCTCCTACATTTTATCCTTTGGACGATTCTTCAGTTGATTTTTTGGTTCCTTCGGAGATTCGACATCATAACGATCCTTCGAACGAATGACTCTGGTATGCTACAGTGAAATTCTTTAAAAAATTTAAACAGTAAAATTTATTTTAAGATTTTAAAGTTATTTTTTAAGCACTGTGTATTTTCAAAATTTCTCAAATTGAATATCTGGACTAATTACGATAGATTGATAAAAATACTTTAAGAATTTAAGCTTGTTTGACACTCTCAAATACTTAAAACACATTCTTTTACAAATAAGGGTATCCCTCGACTGTGCCGAAAACATATTTAGGAATGTCAAAAGACCTTTAAGTGTTAAAATATTTTTATCATGTTATCGTAGTTATTCCGGAAATTTAATTTGAGAAATTTTGGAAGTACATAGTACTTAAAAAATAACTTTAAAGATTTAAAAGAGATTTTATTATTTAAAAAGTTATTTTTTAAGCACTGTGTATTTTTAAAATTTCTCAAATTGAATATCTAGACTAATTACAATAGCATCATAAAAATACTCTAAGAATTTAAGGTCTTTTGACACTCCCAAATGCTTAAAACACAGTGTTTTACAAATAAGGGTATGTCTCGACTGTGCCAAAAACACATTTGGGAGTGTCAAAAGACTTTGAAGTTTCAAAGTATTTTTATCAGGTTATCGTAATTAGACCGGATATTTAATTTAAGAAATTTTGAAAATACACAGTGCTTAAAAAATAACTTTAAAGTTTTAAAGAGAATTTTATTATTTAAAAAATTATTTTTTAAGCACTGTGTATTTTCAAAATTTCTCAAATTAGATATTAAGACTAATTACGATAATCTGATAAAAATACTTTAAAACTTTAAGGTCTTTTGACACTCCCAAATGTATTTTCGACACAGCTGAAAGATACATTTATTTGTAAAACACTGTATTTTAAGTATTTGGAAATGTCAAAAGACATTCAATTCTTAAAGTATTTTTATCAGTCTATTATAATTAGTCTAAATATTTAATTTGAGAAATTTTAAAAATACACAGTGCTTAAAAAATAACTTTAAAATTTTAAAAAAAAATTTACTATTTAAATTTTTTTAAAGAATTTCAGTTTAGCATATCAGAATCATTCATTCGAAGGATCGTTATGATCTTTTGAATGATTCGACTGTATAGTCAAATCGTCCAAATGAATTAAAAAATCAACTGAAGAATTGTCGCAGTAGAATCATTCGAAGAAATCAAAAAATTAACTGAAAAATCGTTACAGTCGAATCATTTGGAGGAATCAATTAAGAATAAACACTAGAATGGCAAAAGATAATTTCTTTTAAAAATCAGAAACCTGGTGTCTAGTAAAAAAAATCTGAATATCTAAATGCGCGGCCTTTATCTGACGGACTAACTTTTAAAAAAATTCTCTGACTACCTTAATTTAAAAAATAAAAAATATGAGCAGTTGGTCGATAATTAATTAATCATCCAAATGGACAGTCACATCCTTTGAAAAGAGCAAAAGAGAAGGGGAAAGTGCGACGGTCCACAACCTACTGGTGTGGTAATTAAAGTGATTAGGCTCATCCTACGAATGTTATCTTCTTTAAAGCAGGTAGGTCCCACTAATAGACAAGGTGGCTAACGTTGATTGGCCAACAATGGGACCCAATCAACGTGCATGGCATGTGCATATTTCCATTTCCATTTGTTTGTAGGCTCCTCTTTCTTCTTTATTTTACAAAGTGGCAGCTGAGTCAATCATTCTAACGTGACATTAATCTTCCATTAATATAATCCTATTCATGAGTTGACCAGCAGACTATGAAGTTCATCGCATTTGACCATTTCGGAGATGATTTGGTAGACAATCGAATTCTGATAACATTGCTATTGTTTGTTTGATTTAAATTATATATGGGAGGAAATTTTTGATCCAACACGTGAATTCAATTCAAACTTAAAAATTGAGTTTAGATTATGTATTTAAAAAATTGAGTTTAAGTTATATATTTTTAAAAATATTTTAAAGTGTTCTAATCTAACTCAACTGGATTCAAATTAAGAAACAATGTTTAAATAATTTATTTACATAATATTAATTAAAGAAAATAAGATTTTAGAAGTTATTATTCAAATTGAAGCTTCCATCTACTAGACTCAAACCAATCTAAATTTTAATTTAGACTTGATATTTTTAGGTTAAAAAATATGCCAAATTCAAGCCTGATCCAACCCTAATAAAAAATTTTAAGATTTTTTTATATGAGCTCAAGTTAGTTAAGTCCCACCCAAATTGCACTTCTCAAGTGGGCTAGTACCATTTTATAAAGCCTATAATTGTGGTTGCATCAGCCGCACTAAGTTCAGCCCTGAGGGGCCACATTACAATTAGACCCAAGCTTGGGTCCAGCCCAACAATTGAGAATTTTATACTTACTGGCTTTGTCCACCAACCATTACTGAATCAGGTTTTGGTTAATAGTAAAACTTATTTTCATGGTATAAGTAATAGTTTTGAAATGGTCGAAATCTATTTCTATATAGAAGAGAAAATTAAATGAATCTTGATAGTTATTGATGGTTTATTTAATCTATAGTTGCATAATTTAATAAATTTTAAAATAAAAAAAATACAAAAATTGTAAAAAATAGAAATAAGTATTTTAGAACTAAATTTAGTGAGTTTAATTGACTTACCACACTTTTGTCATGTCAATAACTAAAATTTATTTATATAATTCATTTAAAAATGAGAAAAAAAAGGAAAAATAAAAACTTAAGATTGGATTTGGGGAGTTATAAACATTTGACTGATCTTAATAAAAACAGATAAGAAAATTCATGAAAATGTCTACATTAGAAAAAAATGATTTTATAGATAAATATGAATTACAATGATTTGACTCAATCTGATCACAAAAGCAACTAAAAATTAGAAAGAAAAAAAAAAACTGTGGAAAATATATAAAAATAAAAAAGAAGGTTTCAAGATTGGATTTGGTGAATTTAGTGGTTTCGATCCACTCTTGCCATATGATAAGGCCTTCAGAAGCTCACTCAGGCCAAACAAAATTTATGAAGACTCTTTAGAAGATGATGGGCTTGATGGGCTTAATATGAATTTATTTGTCGGCTTTCTACGCACCAAAGAATCAACAGTGGAAAGAGAGAATCTGAAGAGCTTTCTAATGAACCTACTAGCACCTAATTTAGAGCCGATTTGAGTGTGATATGAATCAACGACCCTTATGACATGTAATAGACCTTAAAAGCCGGCTCTAAGAACTCCATTTTTTTTAAAAAAAATCTATTTGGACGAATGTGACATGTCATCGCTTGCATGAAAGACACATCATCGCAATGTCACCAAATTATAGCAAAAATTTAGTTGTATGTAGAGCTGCAACTCGGGTCGGGTTCCTTAAAACTCAACCTGACCTGAATTCTCAACCCGAATCTCACAATCCAACCTGACCTGAATTCTAACCCGAATTCTGACCCGACCTGCATTTTGAACTCATTTTAGACTACTTTTAACTGGGTCGGGTCGGGTCGGATCGGATTAACTTATAAAATCCTCAACCTGACCTGACCCGACACGAATTTCATGTGGATTTTTATCTTCTCAATCCGACCCGACCCACTGACCCAAAACTCTAAACCCGACCCACATGATTTCTCTGGTCTGGTCATGCGGGTCGGGCCAAAACCCGACCCGAGTTGCAGCCCTAGTTGTACAGAATCTCCTCCAACCTAGCAAGTCCAACGCATGCAAGTCCTTGTTTTTAGCTTACAAACGAAATTGGAAAATAAAATTACAGATCGAAAATTAGAGAGGGATTTGAGGAGTGCTCAATTTTGGGTCTCCAAAATGATATTAGCGTGAGAGTCCTCCCTGAATGATTTGAGAGTTTTTGTGTTAATTTTTTTTTATTAAAAATTGGCCTCAACGATATCATTTTTTCTTCTCCATCGTTGATTTTGCCTTCTCTCGAGACTTTAAAAGGATCCCACTTAATTTATTTTGGATCCCCTTGATTTTGAAATCATGAATGACTTGTTTTTGTCTCCTTCTTCTTATTTTTATCTCTGTTTCTATAGAAGTTTCTTGCCTGCACATTTGGAGAGCTTGAGTATTATGAAGGCTGAAATTTGGCCATAAATTCCTTTCTTGCACACTTGAAGAGCTTGAGTATCATTAAGGGCGAAATTTGGCTGTAAATTCCTTGCCTGCACACTTGTAGAGCTGAAACATTATTAAGGCTGAAATTTGGTCATCTCTTATGCAATTCTTCTTCAAATTTTGCAGTTTAGATGCCTAACTCATTTGTTTTCTTTTGATAAAGGCATCTTCTTACAACTAGTGCTGATCTCGTGGTCGATCTCATCTTCAACATGATTTTATCTTGTATAAGACGAGCCTTATGTGCTTGCAAGTCCATCAGCTCGAGTGGGTGTATTGAAAAGATTAAGTGATGCAGATATCGAATTCGATGAACCCGATGTGGTCTCAATCGAGGATGGGAATTAGGCGAAATTGATGGTTTTTCTCCACAGATTAATGCACGGACAGATGGCGGGAAGAGATGGCACATTTTGAATGCCATGTCACCAATGACTCAGCACTATGCGGACCCCACATGAACGCCCAGTCAGACATGACTGTACAGGGACCCACTGATTATTTCACGATTTACTAGGGCTGCAACTCGGGTTGGGTTTTGGCCCAACCCGCATGACCCGACGTAAGAAATTATGAGGGTTGGGTCACGTTGAGAAGATAAAATCCGCATGAAATTCGGATCTGGTCGGGTTGAGAATTTTACAAGTTAATCCGACTAGACTAAAATTAAGCTAAAATAGGTTTAGAATGCGGGTCGAGTCAGAATTCGGGTTGATTCGAGTTAGAATTCGAGTCGAGTCAGGTTATGAAGTTCGGATTGAGAATTCGAGTCGGATCGAGTTGCATATATATCAACTCGGGTCGAGTTGAGTTTTAAGAAATCCAACCCGCCACACCCAAGTTGCGGCCCTACGATTTACTAAGCAAATCAGGTAGGCGAAAAATAAGAAAGAGAGAAAGCCAACCCTGCAGAGCCGTCCACAGAGATTGATCGGCCAAAATGGTGCTAGGAGAGAGGATCGTTCACAACAAGCATTGAAAGAAATAAAAGAAGGTTTGCAGAACCGCGTTTTAGAAAACAATAGAATAAAATAAAAAAAGACTTTGAATATTTTGAAATTAAGAAAAGCTGAAGCATTTTTACTCGTCTCTTCAGGATGGCAAGTTGATGCCTTTTGAATTTGATTTGTATTATTGTATTGAGTAATTTTTAATTAAATTAATTGGTTGTGTTAATTGCATTTAAATTTTCATTAATGCATTTTCCATTATTTAATTAAATATATACTCCACGATTCCAAGTTGAAATTACAATAAAGTTATTGAGTTCAGAGAGTACTTGTATCAGAGAACATGAGTTTTTTTATTAAAATCCGTGATTCGGTCTAAAATCGTGAATCTAAACTATCAAATGCAGCTTGACCTGCATCATTAACTTTAATTAGATTTAATTAAGGCAACCGTTTGCATTTGAATTTAAATTGTAACTGCTTCCTTATGATGAGTTTTCAATATAACTCATCCATATGGGTGTTGAGTATGTTGTGCAAAATCAATTCTGTCAATAAATACAATAATTATTAAACAATATAAAAGAAAATATAGGAAACTCTGAATTGCACAATGGTAAACAATTAGCAATGAATATTCTACTTCAAATTCATTTGTTTTATAAGCAATTAAACAATAGACATGAATATTTTAATTTAATCAAAACCTTTTAAAAAAATAAAGAAGGAGAAAAAAGCAGCAGAAACATAGATTTTTTATAGATCAACACAAATAGAGATTTTTAAAATGGGGAAAGAAAAAGAAAAAAATGGAGCTGCAGAAGGAAAAGAAAAAGAAGAAAAAAATTTGATATTTTTAATTATTATATTTAAATTTAATAATTTTTTTTTATAAATCAACAGTCTTATCTAAAATTTATAAGACTTGAATAATAAATTATTTTTATTATTATCCTATCTTACTCTCGTAAAACTTGAACTCTAACCCCTAACTACAACAGTAATGTCTTAACAAATTGTACTAAAAATTATTATTATAGTATTGGTGGACTCATCTGTTATTGAAATATTACTTTTTCTAGCAGCTTTCAGCAATAGACAAAAAATATATAATACATAATTTTTAGTGATAGCTTAAGGAATGAAAAGGTTGAAAAAATCGTACGTTTATATTGTATAGTATAATGTTTTGGAAATTTTATTTTTTGTTAGTTGCATATTTATTCACTTTCTCAATTTTTTTTATAAATATATATATCTATGATTTTTCATACGTAAATTAAAAAAAAAAAAAAAAAAATTGTAGTTGGACGTGTTCATCTTCAAACTTTTTCCATTCATATATGCTTTATCAAAAAAATTATTATCTCATCCGCCAACTTAATTTTATGGTATCTTAACATCTGTTATTCTTTATTATTACTGTATGTCGAATATTTGATTATGATGTTAGTTTTTCCAACTAATCTATCTCTAGACTTCTAAGTAAGCCTCACATAAGGTTCTTGACACAACATGATGTAGAGTTTATCATTTATTTTGAATAAAATACTTGCATTAAAAAAATTGGTTATTAGTTAAGTGAAATGAGATTAATGGAGGAGAAACTTTGCTAAATGAGCTTCAAGCTAGACTTAAAATTACAATAATGGGATCCCCTCTGAGATTAAGCTTATATGGGTCTAAATTATTTGAAATCATACCCGCGCTTTGTATGGATTTTTGGAACTTAAATTATTTGAAAATTAATTTATATCATTAGTTTATAATTAAATAAATTTCTTAAAATAGGGTAATAAGGTTTGGTGAGAGGAAAGGAGACCGGTACATGATTAGAGTTGTGAGGTGGAGAGAGGTGAGAGAATATACTTAAATAAAATAATACAAAAAAAAAAAATTGATACATATTTTGATTTTTGAGCTTGAGTCTTGTAAATAAAATTAAGATCATAACTGCCTGAGTTGGAGCCCTTGCTCCCACAAACTTTTCATGGTGGAAGTTGCACATGGGAAACACCAATGTTGTAATGTTGGTCAGGGACAGGGTAAGGGTGGATTACAAATCTAGAAGGGCCATCATGAGTTGGACCCATCAAAGTGGGCCCAGGAAGAGAAACATGGCCCCCACATTTATGCCAGCCACTGCATTATTTTTCCTTTTCATACTATCATTGGACTTTCAGCCCAACCCACCCCCCCACCACCCCCCCTTCACTCACTCAAGATGCAGTGTTGCTGGACCACCAAATCATTCACTCCCATTGGTTACAACACAGGAAAATCTAGTGGGGCCCAGCGAAGTCGCCAATCATGCCGCGTGTATTAGACCTTAAAAATGGTGGGTCCCAATCTACATCGGCCTTTTTCTCCCATCAGCCAACAGAAGAAATAATAATAGCAGTAAGGAAGGTCGTCTTTTGTTTTCCTTTCTCTTTCTTTGAAAAGACAAGTCTCTGTAGCCTGCCCTACTCCCATACTCTATAGTCCACCACCTTTCCTTCTCAAACAGTCCACGACAGCCCAAGAGCCATCGCGGACGTGCACGTCATCCTCTGTTGCTGCTTCTTTTTTTCCCCACTTCCTCCCGTACCCATACATTCCCCTCTTCATTCCCATTAAAATATTCACTACTGAACTGGAGTCTTTTCAAAAATTTCTATTTAGAGGGATTTTTTTTTTTAAAAAAAATATTTAAATATACTACATATTCTCTCATAAAATATACAAGCACATTCGATGGGTACTAAACATTTGAGACGTTGCCTGTAAATTAAATTAGTCTGACAATTTTAAATTTTGAAAAAAATAATCAATTACTATAAAATTATTAATTTTTAAGTTAAGACGTTCTTTTAATAAAATAAGTGAAATTAGTCTCACTTCCAATATAAAATAGAGATATCTATCTTATAATTATGATCATCGATTTGAGAAGTTTTCTTTAAATTATGTTATTCATGAAGTTCTCTTTCTATCTCACCTACCGATGTAAAATTCATCTTATGATAAATGTATAATTTTTTATTAAAATGCATATCCTACTCTCATTAAAGCTGCCCATTCCCATTTAATTCAGTATTATATTACATCCTATAATAATGTTTATTTCTTCTCCTCTATGTTAAAAAGAATGATGAATATGATAGCACTCCATGTGGTGAAAATCACCTCATTTGGTCATATTTGCCATATAATAATATCTAGTGTTGAAGATAAATTGTGAGTTCAGTTGACATAAATTTTTCCAATCCAATAAAATTAAAAAGGTTTAATTGACATTTAAACATTTTAAATTTTACATATTTTGATCGATAGATAATTGAGGTTGGAGTATAAAAAGTGACCAATCATTCATAATTATATTATTTAAAATTAGATTGTTTTTAATACATTAAAACATCTAAATCCTTTATTTTGAGTTAAAATAAAAATTGAAGTGTTTGCAGGAAATGAACCAATGCATAAAATTAGAAGGAAAGAGAGACGATAGATAGCTCCAAAACCAAGCCGCATCAGTCAAACAAACCAGCTTTTCTCCAATATCTCACCTCAAAAGACTCCCCAACACCTTCTCTCTCAATCCTCCTCTCTCAGCTTTCCGAAAAAATCACCTTCTCTCTGCATTTTCCTTCTTCTCTCTCATGGCATCTCTCTCAATATCTTCCTCTTGTCTCTGCCTTTTCTTCTTCCTTGCTTTCTCTTCTTCCCCAATAATATCAGACGCCTCTGACGTTACTCTCCTCTTGAAGAAGATCAAGCCATCTCTCCAGGGCTCTTCTGATAACCTCCTCCTTTCTTCGTGGAATCTCTCCATTCCTCTCTGCCATTGGAGAGGCCTCAAATGGGGATTCATGAACGGTTCTATTCTCAGCTGCAAAGCCGTGTCTGACTCTACAAACCTCACACTTTCACTCGACCCCAACTTACAGCTTCTTTCTATCCGGCTTCCGGCGGCTGGGCTGTCGGGTACAATACCCAAAGAGTTCGAACAGTTCTCTTCCTTACAATCTCTCTATCTTGGCGTCAATTCTCTTTCTGGGTCGGTCCCGTTCGAACTCGGGAACAGCCCCTCGCTCTCGGACGTTGATTTGAGCGGGAATGAGCTCAGCGGTTCTCTCCCACCGTCCATTTGGAATCTCTGTGGCCCACTCGTCTTCCTCCGGCTCCACGGCAACCGCCTCTCGGGTTTTCTCCCCGAACCCGCTATCCCCAACTTGACTTGCGCCAACTTGGAGGTCTTGGACTTGGGCAACAACAGACTCGAAGGAGAGTTCGCGAAATTCCTCACGGGTTTCGTTGGGTTAAAGGAGCTGGATCTTGGGTCCAATCTCTTTTCGGGTCCAATACCCGAGGAGCTCTCTTTGTTAAATCTCCAGAGACTGAATCTTTCTTACAATAACTTTACTGGGTTGTTGCCAGAATTTGGTTCCAAGATAGGAGCGGAGTCTTTTGAAGGAAACAATCCGGGGCTTTGCGGAGGTCCTTTGGGGAAATGTAGGGAAAGTTCGGGTCTGGGTTCGGGTGCGATTGCCGGTATTGTGATCGGACTTATGGCGGGTATTGTGGTTTTGGCGTCGGTTCTGATCGGATTTGTGCAGGGTAAGAGGAGGAAAAACAGGGGAAGGAAGCTGGACGAGGACGACTATGACTACGAAGAGCACGAAGAAGAGAATGGGGTTCGTGATGGTGGGAGTGAAGGAAAGCTGATTTTGTTTCAAGGAGGAGAGCATTTGACGCTGGAGGATGTGTTGAATGCAACAGGACAGGTGATCGAGAAGACCAGCTATGGGACTGTTTATAAGGCGAAGCTGGTGGAAGGAGGAACCATTGCCTTGAGGCTATTGAGAGAAGGAAGTTGCAAGGATAGAGCTTCTTGTCTTCCTGTGATTAGGCAGCTTGGGCGTCTTAGGCATGAGAATCTGGTTCCTCTTAGAGGTTTCTATCAAGGGGAGAGAGGGGAAAAGCTCCTCATCTATGACTATCTTCCCAACAGAACACTTCATGATCTTCTACATGGTACGTGTTCCCCTGCATATTTTTTTCTTTCTTTCGTCTGTTTTCTACAATCTATGTACATCTGGGTATGCTAGAGAATTGAGTGTTTGGGAACTTAGAATTTTCTTCTACATCTGAATCAAATGAATGAAAAGAAATAAGTTTTAGAGCAAAATGACACAAATTCACATGGAAAACTCTGTTTTCCAAAAGGAAAATCATGGGGTGAACCCTGAACCACTCTGATTAATATGACTGCGAAGTTCTTTTTTGAAATCTACTCTGGCCAATGGAAGATTAGGATAGGCTTAAAATTTATAAATCATTGCGTGTTGAATTAGATTGATGATTTTGAAAGTGTCAGTTGTTTGCTCTTCTGCCAAACCCTGTCTACCAACCCCTATAGAAATGCTGTTGAGAGACAAAATTGACTGAAACTTGTACACAAATCTGTAGGATCAAAAGCTTTATGTCATGTTGAACTGAATGTACATATCTTTCTAAAATAGCCCACCTCCTTAAGTGTTTGAAGAGATTGTTCTTTTGATAAACCCTATCTAACAACCCCTTTTAGAAGAAGCTGTTGAGATTTGAGAAGCAGAAAACCCAGCAGAAATCGATTGGGACTGCTAGTATTAAATAGTCATGAAGAATGAAACAGCTTTGTTTACTATTTCTTCCTAATTTGGTTTAATGTTATTTTGAAGTAAATGGACTTATTTATGTAAAAAACTAAACACCAAACAGCACGGGAATATTTTGATGAGATTGATTGATGGTTTTGATACTGTCAATAGGTCGCTGTACCTCCTATCTACCAACTCTGAAAAGAAGCTATTTAGATACAGAAAACCCAGCCAGCTGAAATGGACTGGACCCAGTAATAAAAAATTCATTGGGAGGAAACAGCTTTATTCTATCCCTTTGTCCTAATTTAGCTTGATGTGATGTTGAAATAAATGTACATATCTTTCTATTGAAATCCAATTCTAGAATAAAACATGGAATGAATTTTCTGTTCTTTAGCTAAAAGGCCCTTGAATGTTTTTTGGGTTCAGAAACCAGGGCAGGGAAGCCATTGTTGAACTGGGCTCGGAGACACAAGATTGCGTTGGGAATAGCTCGTGGGCTTGCTTATCTTCACACTGGCAATGAAATACCCATCATCCATGGGAATGTTCGATCGAAGAATGTCCTTGTGGACGAGTTCTTCGTGTCCAGGCTTACTGAATGTGGGCTTGACAAGTTGATGGTCCCTGCAGTAGCCGATGAGATGTTGTCAGCAGCTAAGTCTGATGGGTACAAGGCACCAGAGCTAAGCAAGATGAAGAAGTGCAATTCAAGGACGGACGTCTATACATTTGGGATACTTCTTTTAGAGATCCTGCTGGGGAAAAAGCCCGGAAAGGATGTGAGAAGTGGGGAATTTATAGATTTGCCGTCATTGGTGAAGATCGCTGTGTTGGAAGAGACGACGATGGATTTGTTCGACGTGGAGTTGCTGAAGGGGATAAGGAGTCCAATGGAGGATGGATTGGTGCAGGCACTGAAACTTGCCATGGGTTGTTGTGCTCCTGTGGCCTCTGTTAGACCTGATATGGATGAAGTTGTGAAGCAATTGGAAGAGAACAGACCAAGGAACAGATCTGCATTGTACAGCCCAACTGAAACAAGGAGTGAGGTAGGGACCCCCTTTTAGGCCAACTCTTTTTGGGGGTCATCTTCCCTAAAGGACTCTAGGTTTTCTACCATTACAGCCATTTGTAATTATATGGTTGATTGGGTATGGGAATTTTGGGAAGTAGCTTTATGGGGTGGGTGACTGAGTCATGTATTGCAATATATCTTATATGGAAATGGAAAATTGTATAATTTCTGAATCAGGGAAGAGCTCCTTCATTTGCTGGAGTTCTTATACTCTGGAGCTTGTTTTAAGATGTAGCCTACCATATTTTGTAAAAGAAGGTTTGGTTTCAAATAGGGTGTTAGAACGTGAGAATTGAGATGGGGTTCTGAAATTTGTAGAAATCTAACACATGCAAGTCATTATATCATCCCACTACATCTTTTATAGGTATAGCTTATATTGATTTCAATTGTAAAATACACCGATTTTTTCATGTTTGATGATCCTCATCTAAAGGGGTTTGAACGTGAATCAAATTCAAGACTTCCTTTCATTTCATGAGTGGAGCTTCTGAAAGTGAAATTTATCTTTTTCTCTATGAGATGAGTCTAAGGCTGCATTTTGGGACTTCTCCCGTCTCCTAGAGTGAGAAAATTGAAGAGAGGTGGTGTTAAGATTGGATATTCAACTTAAAAGGCTAGCTTATTAGGTGGAGTGATTCAATTTCTTTGTAAGCCTTTAAATATTTTCCTTCATAATCTATGTGGGACTCGGTCGCTGTTCCAACAATTTTTTTCTCGACCTAGGCTCTCTGACGGTTAGGAGAATATGGCTCTATTACCACTTATCAGGACCAGGTCTCCATCCCAAAAGGCTAGCCAGAATTAATCCAAATCATTTATATATCCGTAAATCTTATTTACCTTTCTGAGAGGCCTTCACTACCCCAATAGAGTGTTAAAAGTGGAGACTTCTAACATGAAGAGAAGTGAGAAGAATTGTGGATTTCACTTTCTCCTTCTCCTCTGAACGAAACATAAAATTCAGGAGAATTAAGAAAAGTTTCTTCACTTCTCTACATTTAAACACAGTCTCAAGTTCATTGATGTCTGCGAAGTGATCTCTGGCCTAGATTTTTTAATTTTTATATCATCGGTTAGTACTTTAGTATTATCACAACTGAAACATAATAGTGCCAATATCTTTCTATAATATATTCATGGTCTTCCTTGTGTGAGGCTATGGAAATTTCCTGAAATGCACTTAATCTGCCTTCTTTTTCCACTAATGGATTAGAATATTCATAAGTTGTGGATTGATTAAAAAAGAGGGAGACAGAAAGCCCTTTCTGAATCTTCAAAAGAACGAGGACCTTCTCAATTAGATAAATGAATTTGACACGCGACCTTTAAAATAAACTGTTCTTAAATAGCATTAACGTCACAATACCTAGTCTAAAGGTTAGAAGTGATGCCAACTTTATAATTAATTTTAGTAATGGAGACACCGAATAAAGCTCACTTTAGTTGAAGTATTTTTATGTTATGATGTTTCTTTAATGGGTCTGTGTAACACGATATAGGTTTTACTATACTGTTTATTTTATCTTTTGAGTCGATTCATCGAACCTTTTGAATCGATTTGTTGGATCACTAACCCTTCCACTACAGTATAAATCAGCTCACTGACATTTAACTAAGTGAAAATATTTTTTTCACATAGAATAGCTGATCGGATCACTGAAATTGGATTACTGAATTTTTTAAATACTTTCGTATGATAGTAGAAGGGTAAAATGGACAATACTCTAAATTCCATGTCTCTTTATACAAAATATCTGTGGAAAGATCACTCTCCTTCTTTAGTAGCAAACAATGGTAAATATATTGATAGTATGTATGGTAGTCTCTGCTCTCTAATGTTAATTTAACTTTTTGAAAGAATAAAAATTGATGAACCTATGCCATATTGTACTGGATGATGCTACTTTTTTGATGTGTGTTGATCTTTTATGATGAGATATGTTGTATATAGACATAGTAACAGTCGGGCCACTTAGGTTCAAGATCCAAATACGAGTGAAATTGATGTAACAAAATAACGGTGGGTTGGCGATATCCAACTATATTGACTCAATATTTTTTTAAGTAAAAAATAAAAATATATCATATCACTAATATGTATCGTCTTAGTAATATTTCAACCTAAAATCGGCAGTACATGATCAAATCGGCTTAAAAATAATAATATCGGCCAATATTTAGACTTCTCGTATCCATTTATTTATAAATAGGTTCAAGTTGAGACTATCTTTTCATTAAATAAGTTAAACCAAATTGAGTAATTAGATGAAGTCAAATTTTACTACTAAATACCTTTTACAAACCCAACAATAGCCATCCATCAAATGAATAATATTAATGCATTTGAATACAATGTTTTCAATAGATATGGATATCCAAAATTCTGTTTTTAAAATGGTGTGTCTAATATTCTATCATATTATTAAAAATATTTTATATTAATTTAATTATGTCCATTATGAATTATATATTACTATTAATAGTTAGATTGAATAACTGAATAATTACAGTTTTAAATATCTTCTGCCCCTTCTAATTAGCAGCCGCCTTCATTTTGAAGATGCTTCAATTTTTTTTTGAAGTAATTCATAATGCATCTCACCCACTCCTGGGATTGGTGGGAGTTTTTTAAGTGGACCCTACAAAGTGGATCACAGCTACATCATGCGTTCTTTTAAATAATAATATTTTATCGTGTTTCTAGATATAATAATGGATAAATATTTAAAGAAAAAATTGGTTGAACTTTCCAAAAAGTGCTTTAAGTAAATGAAGTTCTTTTTTCAGGTAGCTCATGTAGACACCCAAAATTTCTGTCTCAGTGCATCCGATTTTAAAATTTTAGATGAAATAACTCTTTTGCCTTTCCACTTTCTCTTCCGTCGAAGGAAATGTTCTTTTCAGACGGACGAACGAATGATCGACCGAATAAGAAAAAATCCAGTGGACCCCACCGTTGATCGAAACTCACGGTCTTCCTTAGTCGTAGATAGGTGGGTCAGGAACGATCATGGTGGTGTCGATCATAGGGTCAGAAGTGTAGAATCCACTTTGATCTAACAAAAAAACCCAAATCATGGATTTTCGAATGCCCAAAACAGCAGTCGAAGAAACTGGCCAGAGGAGGGTCCCACCATACTCCGATCAGAGATCTGATGGTACAGATGGATAGACCATTAAAAAATTTGGTGCCGCCAGATCTTCTTCTCGGCCTTAGATCAAGTGATGGAGAATGTTTCTGCCCGCGGGTCCTACCATACCCATTCCATTTTTTGATGCTCTATCCATCTGTACCATCAGATCTCTGATCGAAGTATGGTGGGACCCCCCTCTAGCCAGTTTCTTCGACTACTATTTTGGGCGTCCGAAATCCAATTTTGTTCATTTCACCCAAAATTTTGAAATCGGGTGTATTAGGACAGAATTTCCGGGTATCTATATGTGCTGGCTTTTTTTAATGGGAATATAATATAATAGAATTTGATTCTATTCATGGATAACTCGATAAATTTTATTTTCCCTAACTCATTAAAGTAAATCAAAACATGATTCTATTCAATTTCAATCCAAATATTTAAATGCATACGTGGTTCATTTGGTGGTTCTGGTTTGGATAACTAGTAGACTGCTAATGGGTCCGGTGGGTCAGTTTGGGTCTTATTCGTTTCTAGGTTATTTTAGGTTTAAGTCAATTTTGGGTCTTCTTAAATGGATTTAAATCAGTTAAGAGTCTATTTCAAGTCAAATTTTGCCAGTTCTAATAACTCGTCATAAAAAATATTTTCAACGGCTAAATGAATGTAATTCTTACTGCAAATCAAATCTGTTGGCTCTTGAGGCTATCTCTCCTTTTACTGAGTTGTTTACTTGTTTCTAAAGCGGAAAGGGAGTATCTTCTGATCATCACCAATCATCAAGTCATTTATCCCATTAGTTTTAGGTTTAAATCCATTCAAATTTTTAGATCTAAGTTTGAATCAAAAACTAAGGTTTGCTTGTTTTTTTATGTGAATTTGGATCTAGCCATATCTAAATCCGATAACTCAATAATTCGAACGACAATAATGCAAATTATATATTTATTGTTAATAAATATTGTTAAATATATTTATTAATTTTATTTTTATAGTTTTTTTCTCATAATATGTACTGGTAACATGTTGCATGAGTTTTGTATAAATTTAAGTTATTTTAATAAGAGAGCTTGATTATTTAATTAATCTAATTTTTCTTTATAGAACATAATGCCAATATTTTTAAATTTAGAAATATGTCGAATATGAATCTGAATCTAACTCTTTTAGATGGATTGGGGTTTGGATCATATATTTGTAAGTCCGATACTATTAAATAGATTAAGCCCGTTTACATGTCTCTTTGAAATTCATGGGATTAGGTTAATTCTCATAAAACATCCACTTCGAATGACGTCTCACACCTACCTAAGATAACCACAAGTTAATACCACGGGACTCGAACTCAGCCCGTTTACATGTCTAAATGTCGATGGACAGAATTTGGCCCCAAATGTTGGCATCAGGGGTCGAAATATCGGTCGATACATATCGTATCGGCCGATATGTATCGGTTTTTCAGTGCCGAATGAAATCGGTCGATATGATATGTATCGACCAATCAAAAAGGTTATCGTCCGATATGACCAACATATCGGCCGATATGCATAAAAATCGGTATTTAAAATTTATTTCATTTTTTTTTTAAAAAAAAAATATCAATACCACGGTTTTTTATGGTTTTTCATGGTTTTTTACGGTTTTTTAACGGCTTTGAATATCGGAGGAAAGAGAAATGTAATTAAATGCAAATATCGGAGGAGAGAGAAACATATGGGCCGAAATATCGACTGAAGCGTATTTTGGACCCTGATTGGTATAGAATGGCAAACAGTTTCTTAAGAGCCTGATTTCAAGCTCAGGAAGATGGTATGCATGTGTTTTTTTCCCAAAATTCTAGTACTTTTCACAAAGGAGTCAAACTCATTTTCATGGAGCCATGTCCTTCTTCAGGTGCACCTGGCATCGGCTAAAGTGTTTTTGATTGTCCCCTATTACCCTTGATTGGCCGACAAGCATATCAAGAGTTGTAACTTCTTCAAAGATGAACTGGCGTGCAGCCTAATTGTTTGGACCATGGAAGGGCAATGGGTGATGCGGGAAAGGCAGAGCATCAAGGCTCACCCATCAAACACGATCCGCATAAATTATGAAAGTGAATTTTTAAAATTGAATGTGAATTGAACAAGATCAACAACCTATGAAGGTTGACATTATAGAGTTTTAAGTGATAGTGGCTAAATTTTAATTTTAATTTTTCGACATATTAATATAAAATAAAATCACAAATCATTTGTTGTTGAAGGACTTTTGTATTGCAAAAGTATGGTGCCTTTTCTTATTAATATATTAATCATTTAAAAAAAAAATTGTTGTTGAAGGGGACTCGACAAATGTAATTAAGTGAACCATGGGTCTTAAACGATGTTTCTGGAGGATGATCACCATTGCAAAGAAAATTAGGAGACTAATTGCAACATTGGATATCTCTTTTGCTAACGTTAGCTGCTCTGCAAAGGCTCTTTCTCTCTGCTGTCTTTTATTTTCTTCAGTTGTCGTGGTGGTCTAATCCTTTTAGACTTCTTTTGTTTTGTTTTTGTTGTTCTTTTTATTTTTCTCTTTTAATGAAATTCTTTTGTTCTCTCTCAAATAACATAAAGTTTATTAATTCTTTTATTGATCAAATTTAAACAACTAAATTATATAACTTAAATGGTCGAGTTCAATTAATTTAAATTAGATAATTATATATTTAATAAGATATTTTTTAATTTCTTATTTTATTTTTTAAATCTATTAGACCAAACTTATTAATAATCTTCATCTAATTAAAATTATATTATAAGGCCATTAGGTGACGTTTTAACGTAGAGAAGAGGCATCTTAGTCTTATAGGTGCCTCTATACTATTATTTATAAATAGGAGTGATTTTATTATTATCTTTAAATATTTAATATTATATAGTTAGTTATATTTCTAAATTTAAATAATAAATCGGTGAAGCCAAACGGCTCCTTTTGTCCGTCGTCCATTTAGATGCACGTTGCATCCACTTAGCAGTTGGAGGCTCCGGCGAGTGAAACGTGGATTCTGCCGACTGACGTTCTGCCATCTGCTTGCTGCTCACAACTCATCGCTATCTATTCCTCTCTCTTATACCCTCTGCTTTCTCTGTTTTAGTCTTCCGTCGTCCCATCTTCTCATTTTCACTTCTCAGCCAAACAAATAGACTGTTTAGTATCTCTGTCATGTCATCAACCACAGAAGGTCGTATCATCTCCTGCAGAGGTAAACGGCAGAAAAATTGTGGGCTTAAGTTCGATATTTTAATCTAAGTCTAATCTTAAAAGCTTAGTCTGGTTGAATTATATTTTAAATTGTTGAATTTTTGTTCTTGAGGATTAACGAAGCGTGTGTGTATTTGAGGTGCAGCTGCCGTTGCATGGGAGGCAAGCCGTCTAGACACAAATTGAAGTATAAGATAAAAAATTTAAATGAGCCTTCTTGGTATTTAATATATTATTATAAGTAATATTTAATTAAAATTTTAATTATATATAATAAAATAAATTATTCTAGATAATAATTTTTTTTTAACTTAAAAAGATCAGGAAGCCAACAATACATTGAAAAATTTATCCATTCGAGTGAAATTAGCATATTCAGCAATTAAAATTGAATAAGAACACTTTAAATGATCAGTATACTGAGTGGGTTAAAGTGCAAAAAGAGAGTGAGAGATGAGTTTTCTCTACTGCTCTTATCTTCTTCTTTTTTATATAATCTGAATAATTTACAAACAATTAGCTGAAAAATGACAATGAAAAAACAAATCCAAATCATTTCATTTTTTTTTTCAATCCCATTTACAATATCAAATTTAACAAAACATTTAGGGAAAACCTACCTGAGAAACGAAATGGGGAGAGAGGAATAACAGAGAGAAGGGTTTCCTGGACCTACTTTCATGTTTTAAACCTCTTTTGAGAATAATCTTAACAAGTTTTGAGATTAAAACTGGTTATAATTAAAACTAATATTAGCATTAAATCAAGAAGTAAAAGAGATAAAAAGATTAATATGAGAATCATTTACAAAAATCTGAAAGAGGAAGAAGAGGGATTTCGACCGATCTGGATTTCAGAACGAATTTTCATTTCGATTTTAACATGAATTTTCTCATTGTTATTTATTCATATTAAGTTCTTGTTTTGAAATAATTTGAGTTTGCGTATCCAAATTTGGATATTCAGGGTCAAAAGCCACCGTTTCCTCGTATTTTTGGACACGAAGCAGCTGGGTATGTTGTACACTTGTACCATGTATCTATTGATTTTATCTTCTCTTTCTGTTTAATTTCAATTAAATACAGTATGAATGAATTACTTGATTGTTTGAAATTCTAATTTCTGAGTCCTGCAGTAGGAATGAAGAACAAATTTTCTCAAAAGTTATAGCCTTTAGCATCAATCTAGTGTTTGAGAGATACAGGACTAATATAATGCTTGAGATTAAGTGGAACTACTACTTTCTTGTGTGAATCCTTAAAGGTATGTTCATTTGCTTTCTCAAGAGAGAAGAAATTCCAATCTCTTAAAAAAAAAATTATCTTGTTAAATGCTCAACTGCTCTCAGTCATGGAGGAATGATAAGAGCAGGCAACTGAGTAATGTAGTTTACTAGCTTTTGAACAGTGGATCTTATAATCATGTTACTGTCTCCAAGCTCACTGCATGTTCAAGATATGTAGAAATTTGCATTCTTAGTCTCATAAAGATTTATGATTTTGGTGCTTTTTTGTCCTGTTTGGCATCTAATCTACCCTTGAGATATAGCTTACTTGTTAGGTTCAGATATGTACCGTACTGGTCCGGTCGTGGCCCCCGAACCGATTTTTTAATGGAGGCCAATTATGTAATTTTACATTGCACCTGTGTAAACCCTAATCAGGGCAGTATATAATGTCCCTTTCCGTGAGAGAGGATGAATGAGCGAAAATTGTAACATGGGTCGGTTGTCTCTTCTTCGTTTTTCTTGGCTTTGAGTATAGTAGATCTGGTTTGAATACCGAAAGGGAACCACGTAAAATTTCTGTGTCGGTGTGTATTTGATCTGTGGTTTGTTTTTTTGTTTATTGTTTGTGCGTTTCTATTTCCAATTAGGTGCTTGTGTTGTAAATTCTTGTAGGATTGTGGAAAGTGTGGGTAAAGGTGTGACTGACCTTCAAGAGGGAGATCATGTGCTCCCTGTTTTTACTGGGGCGTGCAAGAAGTGTGCTCACTGCAAATCAGAGGAAAGCAATATGTGTGAACTCTTACTAATAAATACTGACAGAGGAGTGATGCTCAATGATGGGAAGTCTAGATTTTCAATCAATGGAAAACCCATTAACCACTTTGTTGGCACTTCCACCTTTAGCGAATACACAGTCGTCCATGCCGGTTGTTTGGCAAAAATTGATCCTTCAGCACCACTTGATAAGGTTTGCCTCCTCAGTTGTGGTATCTCAATAGGTATTTGGGTATTAATGTGGATTTTTTAGTTTCCTATTGTACCTTTTCCTTAAGATTGTTGATGTTTATGTGTTCCACTTCCTCCTAAATTTCAGGTTTAGGGGCTACTCTAAAGGTGGCTAAACCAAAGAAGGCACATCAGTTGCTATCTTTGGATTGGGTGCTGTAGGCCTTGCTGTAAGTGGGATACATCTGTGTCAGTGATTACATCACATAACTTTATATTAGTCAAAGATAAGAGAGAATTATCCCAAGACCTCCTGCAAACAAGGGTGGGAATTGACCATCACCCTAACCCCTCAGGGTTGCACCTGCTATCTATTTGAGTTAACAAAGTACCCAATTAAGTGTATCTGACATCAGTAAATATGGATAAGAGAGAATTTTAGATATATCATTCATCTGTAGTTCTGTTTTGTGTAGTAGATGTACTAAGTAACAAACTCTGACTCAATAAAACATTGATTTCTACCTCAGTTCTCTGCTATCTTTGTTCTTAGTTTTATTGAATCAGTCAGAAATATGGAAATTGTTTCTTTACCGAGAGTTGCCATCCAAGTGAGACAAGGATTTTGGGTTGTACTTCCCATTCCTGTGTTCAAATCATCATCTTGGCTGATGTTCTGATTGTTAACCTTGGTCCATTAACAGGCTGCAGAAGGTGCAAAGATTGCAGGTGCATCAAGAATCATTGGGGTTGACTTGAATTCTAAAAGGTTCGGGGAAGGTAATTCAATACCCACCAAACTCTCATCAGTCAATGATTTCCAATAACTAGTCATGTTTCAGAACTCTCTTCATGGTCTTCTTCTTCCTCTGCCAGCAAAGAAGTTCAGTGTCACTGAATTCATTAATCCGAAGGATCACAATAAACCCGTTCAGGAGGTATTTTATATTGTTCAGTTTTGGTAAGATATAGCATGTAAAGGATTTCTTTGCCTCACAATTCTCACTTCCTTGACTGACTTAGGTGATTGCTGAAATGACTAATGGTGGGGTCGATCGTAGTGTAGATTGCACCGGACACATTGATTCCATGATATCTGCATTTGAATGTGTTCATGATGTATGGCCACTCAGAACACATTGATCACCTTGTATATAATTCTGTCAGCGCGCCATGTAACATTAGCTCATGTTTGTAGGGCTGGGGTGTGGCTGTTCTGGTAGGAGTACCCAACAAGGATGCAGTTTTCACTACTAATCCAGTCAACATCCTTAATGAAAGGACTCTCAAAGGAACTTTCTTTGGGAACTATAAACCAAGAACTGATCTCCCTTCTGTTGTTGATTTGTACACAAGGAAGGTATGTTTTTTTTATATATAATTATACCCTTTGGCATATCAGAAACATTTGCAAATGTTGCTCCTGGACATGTAAAAACTGGAGCTCTGATGTTTTGCAGGAGTTAGAATTGGAAAAGTTCATCACTCATGAAATCCCTTTCTCTGAGATTAACAAGGCTTTTGATTACATGTTGAAGGGGGAGAGTCTGAGGTGCATTATTAACATGGAAGAATAGATAGCAGAAAAGCTGTTATTTGAGAACTGTGATGCCAAAAGGGGACTTGTAGAGATCTCAAATGGTCATCTTACATAGACATAGTTGTGCTTGTGGAAATAGAAGAGTTGTCACCACTCTGTTTATAGGTTGTGTGAACATGTTCATAGCTTGACCTGTTTACAATAGAATAAACTGTGTTGCAACTAAACTCTAAATATGGGATTAATGGCTATGATGTTACCTAGTGACCAACTCCTTTCATCTTTTGGCCAATCATCTGATTGGGTTTTTAGCTTGTTTTGAATGTGTGCACTTTCTCAAACCAATGTAGTTTATGGGCAATATGCAAACACCAGAGCAGCTGCTCCATATGTAAATTTTTGTACACAACTCAGCTGTAGAGAGCTTCTTTAGGTGTACTGACGCAGCGGGGATCGGGTTAAAGGAATTTAAATGGGCTAAATAGAATTAATGGAGAATGGGTATTAAATGGTTAATGGGTTTAAATAAAGTAAAGGGATATTTACTTGAAATGGATGGTGGGTTTCTGGTAGAGGAATAATGGGTGGGTTTATCGGTGGAATAAAACAAAGAAAAAGTGATGGTGTTGGCTGGAAAATAAAGTAAGGTGAAGAGAGGCTGGTTGAACAGTAACTGGGAAACAAAGACAGAGGGTTGTATGGCCGTGGTAGGAGGGAAAGGTGGAGAGAAGGCAACGGCAATGGGAGCACAAACCTGGCTGCAATCTGAGGACTGTAACAGTCTCGGTGTTGCTGATCAGGGGAAAAAACCCAATCTTCTACTTGTAGGTAGAAGATGGAAAAGAAAGCAAAGACTCCGGGATTATCTTCAAACGCCGGTGAAGATCAAAATCCAAGAGGAACAAACAACCATCCAAGAACAAGATCTTGAAACGAAAACTCAATCTATTTTAATTCATTCAATCAATTCTCTATATCTTACAATCTACAAAAGGGGTATTTATATACATACCCTAAACACAAAAATAGGAAGTAAAATTAAACAAGGAAAGGATAAGAAAATAAAGGAGAATAGAAAGAGGTGCCTGATTTGTCGGGGTTGTCGGCACCTTCGCCGCTTCCGTCGCCATTGTCGGTGCCGATGCGGTGAAGAAATAAGGGAAGAAGGAAAGAACGGAAGAGATGGGTTAAGAAAGGGAGGAGAGATGGGTTGGGAAAGGAGTTTTACTCCTTTTAGAATTTTATTCCCCTTTTGACTTGTTTGTTTTAGGCCTCACGTGTGTGTGTCACACGTGATGTGCTGCATCAGTCTCTCCCGATTGAAAAGGACTCGTCCTCGAGTCTATAACCATTGAAGCGGTCACCGGAGGATGATATTCAAACAAGTCTTGAACATTGAAGGTCTTCGATATGCCATAACTATCTGGAAGATCGATCACATAGGCATTATCGTTGATCTTGCGAAGAACTTTGAAGGGTCCAATCTTCTTTGGATTCAACTTGCTATAAGTACCTGTAGGAACCCTTTCTTTGCGTAGATGCACCATGACCATATCACCTTCTGTGTAGACTTTCAATCGTCGACTCTTATCTGCAGCTTTCTTGTATTTCACATTGGCATTCTCTAAATGTTATTTTACCTCTTCATGAATTTGTGCCATGCGAGTAACCATATTATCTGCTGCTTGACAAGCACCGGGCACTTTGGGTAGCTTTACAAGGTCCACCGGATGAGTTGGGGACCTTCCCATGACAACTTCAAAAGGTGATTTACCAGTAGATCTATTCTTTACACTGTTGTATGCAAACTCGGCTTGAGCAAGAGCCAAGTCCCATTGTTTTGGACAATCACTAGAGAGGCTACGAATAAGATTTCCGAGTGTTCTATTGACAACCTCGGTTTGCCCATCGGTTTGTGGATGACATGTACTGCTAAACTGGAGAGAAGTATCGTACCGTGACCATAGGATGAGCCAAAAGTGGCTGAGAAACTTGGTGTCACGATCTGATGTGATGGTCTTTGGAACTCCATGCAAACGAACGACCTCTTTGAAAAATAAATGAGCAACATTAGACGCATCTGATGTTTTCTTGCACACTACGAAGTGAGCCATCTTAGAAAATCTATCCACAATCACGAAAACTGAGTCAAATCCACGTTGTGTGCGCGGAAGGCCTAAGATGAAATCCATCGATAGATCCTCCCACGGAGCAATAGGAACTGGCAGTGGAGTGTATAGACCCGTGTTCTGCGCTTGCCCCCTCGATGCTTGACATGTGTAGCATCTTTGGACGAATTTTGTAACATCACGCTTTAGCTGGGGCCAATAGTAGCATTCTTTAACCTGAGCAATGCTTTTATCTTTTCCAAAGTGACCTCCAAGGCCACCTCCATGCAATTCCCGTATGAGGTGCTCTCGAAGTGAACTGCGTGGGATACATAGCTGTGTACCTTTAAAGAGGAACCCGTCATGGAATTGAAATTCCCCTTTATAAGGCTTTTCTTCATGGAGACACTTCCACTCATTTGCAAAATCTTCATCATCTGCATATAAGTCTTTAAGAAAATCAAAGCCAATTATCTCACCTCGTGCGATGTTGAGTAGAGCTGTTTTTCGACTTAAAGCATCGGCAACTTTATTTTGTTGTCCGGCTTTATGTTTAAGCGCAAACGTGAACCCTTGAATGATAGCAATCCATCTGGCATGGTTGCGGTTTGGAGTGGTTGAACCATTTAGATACTTGAGAGCCTGATGATCTGTGTAAAGGATGAACTCTCGCTGTATCAAATAGTGTCTCCAATGCTTCAAAGCTTGAACTACCGCATACATCTCTTGCTCATAGGTAGACCATTTCTTCTGTGCATCGCTTAGCTTTTCACTGAAATAAGCCACAGGTCTGCCTTCTTGAGATAAAACTGCTCCAATGCCAACTCCAGAGGTATCACAATCGATTTCGAACAACTTGTCAAAGCTTGGCAAGGCTAAGACAGGAGCAGTGGTGAGTTTCTCCTTAATCAAGTTGAAACTCTTTTCAGCAGCTTCGGTCCATGTGAATTGTTTCTTCTTTAGGCATTCAGTGAGTGGAGCGGCAACACTGCTGAAATTCTTCACAAACCGTCGATAGAAGGTTGCAAGGCCATGGAAACTCCTAATATCACTAACCGTTCGTGGAGTGGGCCACTCACGGATAGCACGAACCTTCTCTTCATCGACTTGTATTCCAGAGGATCCAACAACGTACCCCAGGAAGACAAGCTTATCTGCAAGAAAAGTACACTTCTTTTTATGAACATATAAACTATTGTCCTTGAGTACCTGGAATACTTCGCGTAGATGCTGCAGGTGATCCTCCTTTGAATGGCTGTAGATGAGAATGTCGTCGAAGTAGACAACGACAAACTTCCCAATGAAAGGCTTTAATACTTGGTTCATCAGCCGCATGAATGTGCTTGGTGCGTTGGAGAGTCCAAACGGTATCACCATCCATTCATAAAGTCCTTCTTTGGTCTTGAAGGCAGTCTTCCATTCATCTCCGGGCCGGATGCGGATTTGGTGATACCCGCTTCTGAGATCCAGTTTGGAGAAGACTTTGGCTCCTTCAAGCATATCTAGCATATCATCCAAGCGAGGAATAGGGAACCGGTACTTGACAGTGATTTTGTTGATGGCACGACTGTCAATGCACATTCGACAACTTCCGTCCTTCTTGGGTGTCAATAATGCTGGAACGGCACATGGGCTCATGCTGGTGCGAATCACGCCCTTGTGCAATAAGTCCTCCACTTGGCCCTGTAGTGGGGCAGGTGTGGCAAACTGGCTCCAGGGACAAGATCTATGTGATGCTGGATGTCCCGAGTCGGAGGCAAGCCATCTGGAAGCTCATCTGGCATCAAGCCTTGGAACTCGTCCAGAATTGGGGTTACCTCTGGTGGGGCCGGTAAGGCTACTGAGTCTGGTTCCCGGACGACCAATGCAACGACTTCACCTGTTTCACGTGATTCGCGCTCAATATCGTTGACTAGGAGAAAAGACTCTTTTTTCTCGGGTGGTGGTGGTGGATGGTGGCCTTTTCCTGACTTGGTGCCGAGGGTGACTGTTACTCCATCTTTGCAAAAGGTGAAGATATTTGCACGTCCCCAATGGTGGGAATCAACGTCATACTGTCACGGGCGGCCCAAAATCATGTGGCTGACGTCCATATCAACAACGTCGCAGAGGGCTTCATCTTTGTATCTCTTACCAAGGGAGAAAGAGACGAGGCAGTGCTTCGTTACTCGAGTATCTTCCACATTCTTGATCCATCCGACCAAGTAGGGAGAGGGATGTGGTTGGGTCGGCAAGCCCAACTTGTCTACCATCAACTGGGAAATCATATTCTCGCAGCTACCGCCATCAATGATAACATCACAGACTTTATCGTTGACGGTGCATCGAGTCCTGAAGATCTTGTGACGTTGTGATGGGAGGTCCTTCCTCGGTGTGCATAGCAATCTGCGAACCACCAAAGAGGATCCTTCGTCTCCATAATCGACATAGTCTTCTTCATCGTCAACAACATCTTCTTCTTGTCCTTCAATGTACTGATCTTCTTCACCCTGGGCTTCATTAATGGTAATTGCAACTGGATGACGAGTAGGACAATTATTTGAACGGTGTCCCGGCTGACCACAACGAAAGCAATTGCCTGCCATAGGTCAGACGTACGGGTTGTTTCGTCCTGTGTCTTGGCCGGCGGCAGACCTCGGCGGGGTAACTGGTTGGTTCCGTGGCGGAACTTGTCGAGGAGGTACTGTCTATTGAGAAGTACGTCCTGAGGCTGGTGGGGGAGTCGAAGAAGTTGATGGAAGGGTGTGCCTAGCCATCTGTGTATTCCTTCCTCCCGAGCGATCATTCTGACTTTCAGCTGTTGTGGCTAACTGAACTGCCTCGCTCAAAGTGTGAACAGGTTGATACCTGAAGCAGTCACGAAGTGAAACGCGAAGACCACCTAAGAATCGTGAGACTTGTTGGGTCTCAGTCTCAGGCAAATCGGCCCTGGTAGAAAGGCGATAAAACTCTTCTGCATAGTCACAAACTACACGATTACCCTGACGGTAATTCTGATACTGCTCGAAAAGAACTTGTTCATAATTAGCGGGAAGGAAGCGAGTCCGCAGTAATTCTCTCATTCGCGTCCATGAATTGATAGGACGCTTCCCCTGTCGCTTTCGGGCGGCTTCTAACTGTTGCCACCATGCTGTTGCTCCGGCCTTGAGTTGGCTGGCTACCAGCTTTACTTTCTGTGCCTCATCGATTTCCATGCAATCGAAGAAGAGTTCGACCTCAGAGAGCCAGTCAAGGAAGCCTTCGACATGAAGTTGACCGTTGAAAGATGGTAAATCCATCTTTGGACGGTATTTTCGATTATTCTTGTTGTTCGGAGGCTCACGGTTGTCTTCTGACTCCTCATCGCTAGAGTCATACTCGGGTCGAACTGGGCATCTCCTACCACGATTGTCACGATCACGTCGATTGTCACGGTTAAGGAGTTGTTGCATCATCACTCGCAAATCTTCAATAGAATGTTGAACTGCATTCATCTCAGCCCTAGTGACAACCTGATTGTCTTCAAGATTGGGAGTGGCAGCCATGGATTTTTTTTTTTTTTTAATCTAGGCTCTGAATACCACTTGACACAGCGGGGATCGGGTTAAAGGAATTTAAATGGGCTAAATAGAATTAATGGAGAATGGGTATTAAATGGTTAATGGGTTTAAATAAAGTAAAGGGATATTTACTTGAAATGGATGGTGGGTTTCTGGTAGAGGAATAATGGGTGGGTTTATCGGTGGAATAAAACAAAGAAAAAGTGATGGTGTTGGCTGGAAAATAAAGTAAGGTGAAGAGAGGCTGGTTGAACAGTAACTGGGAAACAAAGACAGAGGGTTGTATGGCCGTGGTAGGAGGGAAAGGTGGAGAGAAGGCAACGGCAATGGGAGCACAAACCTGGCTGCAATCTGAGGACTGTAACAGCCTCGGTGTTGCTGATCAGGGGAAAAAACCCAATCTTCTACTTGTAGGTAGAAGATGGAAAAGAAAGCAAAGACTCCGGGATTATCTTCAAACGCCGGTGAAGATCAAAATCCAAGAGGAACAAACAACCATCCAAGAACAAGATCTTGAAACGAAAACTCAATCTATTTTAATTCATTCAATCAATTCTCTATATCTTACAATCTACAAAAGGGGTATTTATATACATACCCTAAACACAAAAATAGGAAGTAGAATTAAACAAGGAAAGGATAAGAAAATAAAGGAGAATAGAAAGAGGTGCCTGATTTGTCGGGGTTGTCGGCACCTTCGCCGCTTCCGTCGCCATTGTCGGTGCCAATGCAGTGAAGAAATAAGGGAAGAAGGAAAGAACGGAAGAGATGGGTTAAGAAAGGGAGGAGAGATGGGTTGGGAAAGGAGTTTTACTCCTTTTAGAATTTTATTCCCCTTTTGACTTGTTTGTTTTAGGCCTCACGTGTGTGTGTCACACGTGATGTGCTGCATCATGTACTTGCCTAGCTCACTTACCACCTTACTAATATGCAAATTTCTCTATCCACACACACATCGGATAAGACTATGGGGAATTAATCCATTTTGTGTTGAGAGTCACTTGAACTTAAGACTTTGGACGTGTGCAAACTTCTCTAACCACACACATACCAGATAAGACTATGGGGAGTCGATTTTTTGTGTTGAAAATGACTTGAACTCAAGACCTCTTGAATCTCAGGCAGATTCTTGACCGTCAAGACAACATCCACAGGTTCTAGTTGGAGACTTTATGTGTGTAAGTTCAACTGAATCCTGTTTAAAACCTGCTCGAACTCGTAAGTTTGAAGTTCGAACACATGTATAGTGTGAGGCCGCAATATGACCCCTTTACATGTGTATGTATATATTTGGTTTATTTTTTAAAATTAATTAGAAAACTGACTAGTGTATATACATGTAATAAGTCACTTCAGTTCTAAGACAAATTGTAACCTCGACAAAAATATAAGAAGCAAGAACTCCTGGCAAACTGACTTTGTGATTCTAGTTTTCTTTGCATTCCTACTTAAGTTTATATTGTCTTTTTATAAAATGTCAATTTCATGACATACTACTGGCAAAGTAGATAAGTGTTCATTGTCAAAATTATAAAGATTAGAAACTTAGAATCAATGGTATCTATTTGTCATCATAGGAAAAGGTGATTAGAAATTATTTTCTATGAAATTTATATAGAAAGAAAGAAACCCTAATAAAGTACGGGGTGGTTTTCAAATCCAACATTTGCCTTGACTTTCAACAAAAAGTTCTTTTATATTTCTTGCCGATGAGGCTATTTTCTTATTTAGTTCTAATAAATAAATCATATCCGAGGGGTTGCTTTCTTTGACGGTCATCTCTTGATTCATGTTTAAATCTCTTTAGGAGTGAGAGGTTCGAACACTTTCTGTTATTAAAAAAATTATATATCAAATGATTTTCTTGTTAGAAGGTTTTCATTCCTAAGGTAGGAAGGATGTTGATTAGTTTCCTTTCTTCTATAATAAAAAATCATATTTTTTGAATTAAAAATTATCCATTAGATCTTTTGAAATCATACTCATTCCATCTCATTTTAATTATTTTATTTAAGAAGTTTGAATTATTTAAAAAAGAGTTCTCAAAAGGTTTATGAATTTCTGTTCAACATTCTATAACTCTTATAAAATGCATATGAAACAACTAAACACTCTTATAAAATGCATATGAAACAACTAAACAATTAAATAGGAATAGGGGAAATATCTTTAACTATATTTACAATACAAATCTATTATGGGAGCACTTACACACACTCGGATTTTTTGCCTCTACACACCCAAAATCGGATTTTCGGGTGAAATTATGATTTTACCCCCGCGTTTTCATTCATTAAAATGAATGCCCAACTGTAATTTCAATTCATTCGAATGAATGGGCTGAGCAGTAACACGGAATACTGCTCAGCCTATTCATTTGAATGAATGAGATTCATTCATTTGAATGATTTAAATAATAAAATTTATTTTAAAACTTTACACTTATTTTTTAAACACTGTGTATTTTCAAAATTTCTCAAATTAAATATCCGGACTAATTACGATAACCTGATAAAAATACTTTAAGACTTTAAGGTCTTTTGACACTCCTAAATATTTAAAACACAGTATTTTACAAATAAGGGTATCCTTAGGGTGTGCCAAAAACATATTTAGGAGTGTCAAAAGACCTTGAAGTCTTAAGATATTTTTATCAGGTTATTTTAATTAGTGTAGATATTCAATTTGAGAAATTTTGAAAATACACAATACTTAAAAAATAAATTTTAACTGACTACTGAAGTTCATTCGAATGATTCGAATGAAATGAACGTTCAGTCAGTTAAAATTTATTTTAAAATTTTACACTTATTTTTTAAACACTGTGTATTTTTAAAATTTCTTAAATTAAATATCCGGACTAATTACGATAACCTGATAAAAATACTTTAAGACTTTAAGGTCTTTTGACACTCTTAAATATTTAAAACACAGTATTTTGCAAATAAGGGTATCCTTAGGGTGTGCCGAAAATACATTTAGGAGTGTCAAAAGACCTTTAAGTTTTAAGGTATTTTTATCAGGTTATTTTAATTAGTCTAAATATTCAATTTGAGAAATTTTGGAAATACATAGTGCTTAAAAAATAACGGTCTATGTTTTAAAATATAGACATCTATTTTTAAGCACTGTGTATTTTCAAAATTTCTCAAATTGAATATCTAGACTAATTAAAATAACCTGATAAAAATACCTTAAAACTTTAAGGTCTTTTGGCACTCCTAAATGTGTTTTCACCACACCCTATGGATACCTTTATTTGGAAAATACTGTATTTTAAATATTTAGGAGTGTCAAAAGATCTTTAAGTTTTAAAGTATTTTTAGCAGGTTATCGTAATTAGTCCGGATATTTAATTTGAGAAATTTTGGAAATACACAGTGTTTAAAAAATGAGTGTAAAGTTTTAAAATAAATTTTATTATTTAAATCATTCGAATGAATGAGGTCCATTCATTCGAATGAATTGAAATTACACTTGGGCATTCATTCGAATGAATGCCAAAATAAGCTGGGCATTCATTCAAATGAATGCAAACATGGGGGTAAAATCGTAATTTCACGCGAAAATCAGATTTCGGGTGTGTAGAGGTGGGAAATCCGGGTGCGTGTAAGTGCTCCCATCTATTATATAGCTATATTTCATTATACATATTACCACAAATATAATGTGTGGAAAATAATTAAAAATTTCTTAGAAAATTTGAATTTTATGAAAATATTAGAAAATTTGTAAAATCAAAAAACACATATCATTAATTTGCAAACATTCTACAAATTATATCATTTCATTAAGACATCTCTAGAGAAAAAAAAATTAAAAAGAATTGGTAAAAATAAGTTAAAATAAACAAATTTTAAAAAAAAATCGAAATGGACAAATAGCATTCACACGTATATCGGCCAATATAATCACCGCATTATAGGGTGATATATAGTGACCGATATGTTTCTGGAACCCTTCACCCTACATATACTTTCAAATTGTGATTTCCATATACATAATTTTTAATATAATATGCATCCATTTAAACAATAACTCAAACATCACTCCTCATAAGCTAGTTTTTGAGGGTTATTGGTTCTCTCGAGGCAATCATTCAATCATATGACCATACAATATCTATATTAGTTGATATAGATATTTATAAATATCATTTTTTTAAAAGTTTGATATTGGGCGATATTTTGCTTTTCTAATTTCTAAAAATAAAAAAAATTAGAGGTTTTTTATTTTAAATTTTTATTAAAAAAACCCACTAATATTTAAAAAAAAAAAAAAGTGAGAGGAAGATTCGGCTGATATCTGATATAGCTAAATATCGGGATATCTACAAATATATCAGCCCATCCAATTTTATAACCCCTAGATTCAACAATCATTGAATCACCTATTTTTCAATTTTACATTCCCATCTTTTTAGAAAATTTGGTAAATTATCTCTTTTGTGTTGCCTTATGTATAAAAAAAATAATTTTAGGTGATTGTTAAATGAATCTTTGACACTTAAAACTAGTGAAGACTTTCAACAATGACAAAAATAAAAATAAAGACTTTAGAATTAGATTTAGTGAGTTACATTAATTTATCATACTTGTGTGATGCCAATAACTAAAATATACATAAAATTTATGTAAGTAGAAAAATGGTTTTAAGGTTGAATTTGATGAATTACAAGGATTGGAGCGGGATCCTCCCACGAGCATTTTGTGTCCACGAACACGGGATTTTACTGTTCCTGATTTTACCCTCTCCGTCCGTACCGTAATCACGACAAAAGTTCGAACTCGGATCACCAAACCGGATCCCTTAATCTCTCTTGGCGAACCGAATTCACCGAATACTGGAATGTCCCAAAACGGATCACCGATCGGATCCCTTAATGGCCTTTGGCGAGCCGAATTCACCTAATGTAAAAAAACGGATCACCGACCGGATCCCTTAATGGCCTTTGGCGAGCCGAATTTACCGAATGTAAAAAAAGGGATCCTCGACCGGATCCCTTAATGGAACTCGGAGAGCCGAATTCTGCGTTTGACTCTTTTTTTAATACGCATCGCCTTGATTTTAAATTAACACCAACCAACAGCTCTATCTTCCTCCTCATTTATTTCCCAGCCTTTTTTTTCTCATTTCTTTTCCTCCTCATTTACTTCCCCAACCTCTTCTTTCTCCTTCCTCCCGTGCCCTAGAAACTTCAAGCAATCATGTCAAAAAGAGAAACTGCTAAATCTCAGTATTCTACCAACAAGAAAATCACTGATGTTGTTGAATCTAACGGTGCTGGCTCTGCTCCGAAGAGAACTCGTCCGTATTTTCTCAGGTCTAAATCTGCAAAAAACGTGAGAGGCAAAACAGAAGTAGCAGAAGTAATCTCCTTGCTGGAGAACTCGGATGAAAAAGGAGGCGTTAAAGTAAAAAATGCAGACCCTCAGCCAGAACGCCTGTTTGAAGTGAATGTCGAAAATGCCGACCCTGAGCCAGGCGTGAATGTCGAAAATGCAAATAACCCTAAGCATCGACAAAGCCTGATTCGATTTATTTGCAAAATCGAAGAACGTGTGTCTCAAATTGAGCCGATTCTGGATGGGCTAGAAAAATTCATGAAAGAATTCAGCCAGAGTGCCAATGAAGAATTCTTTGCATTAAGAAAATCGATTGCCAACCTTAACCGACCTATCGACCCTTCTCCTTCTCCAGCAACTCCTGATAACTCTGATTATATAGTTTTTGATGAATTGTTTTTTGATATTTTGTAAACATTTTGATAATGTTTCTTTTACCCCTCTCCTAACAATGTGTACTTATTTGAAAATCAATGAAATGATATTGTTGAATTTCACAATAGTGCCTTGTTTCTAATGTTACTGTATTTGAATTTTGTTAAATGGAGTAACATGCATTTCATATTGGGATGATTTCATTTTGGGATCGGGCTGTAAAAATTGAACAGAAAAGAATAACAAACAAAATATGTGCCTGTATTCGGTTCTCCAAGAATTCTTAACGAGCCGATGGTTTCCTGTATTCGGCTCGCAAGAAATTCTTGGCGATCCGGATTCTCTCTTTGCTCTGCTCCAGTAAAATTCGGATCGCCAAGAATTTCTTGGCGAGTCGATTTTCTCTTTCCTCTGCTCTAGTACAATTCGGTTCGCCAAGAATTATTGGCGAGCCAATGGTTTCTTATATTCGGCTCACCAAGTATTCTTTCTTTCTCTGTATACAGGTTGCTCTCGTACAATTCGATTCGCCAAGAATTTTTGGTGAGCCGATGTTTCCTGTATTCGGTTCGCCAAGAATTTCTTGGCGAGCCGATTATCTCTTTCCTTTGGATATAGAGGAATCTCGTCCAATTCTGATCCCCAAGAATTCTTGGCGAGCTGATGTTTCCTATATTCGGTTCACCAAGAAATTGGCGATCCGATTATCTATTTCCTCTGGATACAGAGGAATCTCATCCAATTCGGATCTCCAAGTATTCTTGGCGAGCCGATGGTTTCCTGTATTCGGCTCGCCAAGAAATTCTTAGCGATCCGATTATCTCCAATTCTTGGCGAGCCGACCTTAAGCCTGTGCCCCTCTCAGTACATTCGGATCGCCAATAATATCCAATTCGGATAGCCGAAAGGTCGATTCGGCTCGCCGAAATGTCGACTTAAGGTTATATTAAAACCCCAAATTGAGAGGTTTAAGTCCATTCCTATTTTTTCTTCCCCAACTCCCAAACCCTTGGCGATCCGATTCTCCCTCAAATCGACTCCATTTTTCTAAATCTCTTCAGCGAATCTCATCGGAATTTCAATCTCTTCTCTTTCCCTAATTCGTCTGCACCTATTACACTCGATGGCACCGAAGACTCGCGGAAAGAGGAGGGTAGCAGCCGTCTCCAGACCAACAAAGAGACAGAGAACTGAGGCGGCTAATGAAGAGAGAGGTCAAGAGAGAACAGTAGAGAGAATTGAGGAAAGAACTGCGACTGAAGAGAGAGCTGAAGAGAGAACCCTTGGCGAGGAGGCTACTGAGCCGAAATGGACCAAATTTCGCGGAATGGCACATCTGTTCGTGTCGGACGAAGCTTTCAAACACTTCAAAAGTGGATTATTCCAAAGGAAAATGATTCCTGGTAAGAGTATCAACCTAAGTATGTATGATGCATACCCATTTCGTTTGAAAAAGTTTTTTCACGGTGCTGGTGGGTAAAATTTCTTCAATAGGAAAACAATTTCTACTATCCCACCCTTGTAAGAGAATTTTACTGTAACATTACCAAAGCTACCTATAATGCTATTGTGACCACAGTCTGTGGCGTCAAAATTGAACTGATTGTGAAATCATTGGAAGAGATGTTTCAGATACCCACAGGAGGAGTTCAAAGATATGAAACAAACAGTTGGATTGTTATGGAGGATTACAGTATACTAGACATTTTAAAAGAGATCTATAATAAGACTGATATTACTTCTCTTTTTAAGGTCTCTGCCAGTCAAAAAATCACTCAAGAATTGCGTCTTGTTCACCTCATTATTCTTAACAACATTCTTCCAAGAGGTGGACATGTCGACGAAATTTCATATTTGGATTTGTTTGTGATGTGGTGCCTCCTCAATGAAAGGAATGTCAGCCTTGGATATCTTGTTCTCAAACACATCCAAGTTACAAACAAAAAACATAAAGCCCTTCTTCCGTATGTAGTCCTTCTAACCTGAATTTTTAGGAAATTTAAAGTTCATCTTCCCACGGAGGATAGAATTGATCTCAAACATTCGAACAATCTAAATGACACCACAATAAAATTTATTTGTTATAAACTGGTCGACGGTGTTTAGGTTCGGAAAGAAAAGGGCACCATAAGACAAACCGAAGAAGTTGAAGTCTGAGAGATTGAATACCAACAGCTTGAACCCGGACATGTTCAACCACTTCCACCTACCCATGCCCGTCGTTCGACACATGTTGCCTCTACTTCTGCAACTTCTAGTGCGACAATTGAATCTGAACCAGTTTATTTTAGAGAATTCAAGTAGTATGTCATAAGTCGCTTGAACAAGATGGATAGAACATTGGATGCTTTAGTAAGTCACATGGGCATCGTTATTCCACCTGCACATCCAGCCACATAGGTTGCATTTCCACCTGCTATTCCAGAGTCTGTTGCTCCAGAGTCCGATGCATCTCCAGCTGCTGCTGCTGCTACGTCTCTAGATGTTGCTGTTGCTGCTGCTGCTGCATCTCCAGTTGATCCATCTCCAGCTGATGCTACAGCTTCATCTCCACCTGCATCTCCAGCTCATGCTCCAGACTCCACTGCAGAATCAATTAGACCTGCTCCCACTCCCGCTGCTATCTCTGCACCTCTTGCCACACCTACTGCTGCCTCTGTATCTCTTGTCACACCAGCTGCTACAACCGTCTCTGGAACTCCTGTAACACCTGATGCTCCTATGAAAATAAGATTGACTGGTGTCTGATGTCCTCCAGAGTTTCTTTTTTATTTTTTTTGCAAATTTACAAGCATTCCTTTGTATATAAAGTACTTTTTTTCCTATGATATTTTGATGTACATTCTTCAAAAATTGTTCCATTTCATTTTTAGATGAATGAATGTCAACTAGTGATTCAGTGCCTCTCTTTCTACAAAATTCTAGTTTGTACAATAGATAAATTATGACTAAAAAAGTCCCTTTGATACCAGGGCAAAAAAAAAAACCAGCACAACACTAAAAATTGCGTAACTGATTTAGGCCAATTGCTTTCACATGTCATAATCTATATTTGAAGGCTATGAATGTTTTGAAAATATCTATATTTGAATTAAAAGTAATTTTGAACGCATGTTTTATTGAAATGTATAAGTAAAGATCTACTACTGTCAAGTGATTAGTCTTAAGTGGTGTACAAAAATTCGGCTCGCCGACATGTTTCTAAGTGATCCTGTTGGTGATCCGATTTTAGATATACCTATCTCAACCGCCGAATTCGGCTCTCCAAAGGGTCATTAAGGGATCCAGTTGGTGATCCGTTTTTGGAAATTCCTATATTTGTCTCGCCGAGTTCCATTAAGGGATCCGGTTGGTGATCAGTTTTTTTACATTCGGTGAATTCGGCACGCCAAAGGCTATTAAGGGATATAGTCGGTGATCCCTTTTTTTACATTAGGTGAATTCGACTCACCAAAGGCCATTAAGGGATCCGGTCGGTGATCCATTTTGGGACATTCCAATATTCGATGAATTCAGTTCGCCAAGGGAGATTAAAGGATCCGGTTTGGTGATCCGAGTTCGAACTTTTGTCGTGATTGCGGTACGGACGGAGATGGTAAAATCGGGAACAGTAAAATCCCGTGTTCGTGGACACAAAATGCCCGTGAGAGGATCGCGATCCATAAGGATTTTTTTCGAAACCTCAAACCTCAAAGTGTTTGAGCCAAAAATAGGTGGGCTTGAAAATGAATTTGTAACTTTGATTTTTATTCTGTATTGGGCTTGGACATGAGCCTCAAGCCCAGTTAATTATTGGGCCAGGCTTATATAGTGCCAACCCTGAAAATCTGCAAACCTAATTATGGTATATTTCCATTGACCTTCCATCTCATTCATTTCTTTTGCAAGCTTTTGTCTTATCACCCACGGGAGGACAACCTTTTTTTAATATTTAAATCTCTCTTTCTTTATTTTTCTTTATTTTTTATGTATTTTACGACAAATATTTGAGAGCTTTTGTAGTTTTAAATGGTGAAATAGTTTTAAATAGCTTTTGAGCCTCCATGGTCTAACCTTGGTGTATCCTAAGCAAGGCCGGCCCTGAGATTTCAAGGCCCTAGGCGAGTTTTTAAGATGGGCCCTTATTTACTCACAAAAAATAAAATCATACAATTTTTTTTTACAATGTGTGAAACTAAATAAAATATCATTATGAAATTTATAACAAAGTATTATTTAAAATTTATTTTTATTATTTTTAGATGCAAAATTACTAATTAAATTACTATATTCAAGTATTTTTAACATTTGTTTTTCAATAGATAAAATAGCTAATTCATTCAATCTTTTGTGTGACATTGTAGACCGAAGATAAGATTTTATTAGTTTTAACTTTGAAAAACTTATTTCTACATAGGTAACTGTAATTGGTATAATCAACATTATTGTATAAGCAATTCATGCATTTAGAAAACAATAATTCATTCTTTTTATGTAATTTGACAATTTATTCTTTTGGTACTACATCTTTTATCATATTCAAGTATGACACTAATGTAAATTCTCATTTGAAATAAAGATATTATTATTATTTTAATTTTTCAATTTTTTTGTATTTTTAAAAAAATTAAAAATTATCTTAATTATAATGATTTATACTTGTATATTAGTTCTAATAAAATTTACATTGATCAAATGAATAAAGCTATGTTTTTTCATCTCTTCAAATTTTAAAAGCCTTAAATTATATTTAATTTAAAATTATCAACTCAATATAGATTTCTCTCTCTTTATTTAGATGATAGATATATTTTAAAAGATTCATTATTAATTAAAATTATTTTATTATTATTATTAAACTCAATAAAATGAAGATTATAGTAATAATTATTATGATTGTTACTATTATTATTTTATTTTTTTAAGAAACCTACGCTTTAAATAGAGTAGATTATTTTTCATTATTGTTATTAAATAACTTGATAAAAATAAAATTATTATTAATAACACAGCCTGGATTTGATCCCGGGTCCTGAGATTACAGGAGGACAAGTCTAATCGACTGGACAAAAATGAACTTGTATTTTAATTATTTATTATTAACTATTTAACATATAGTAAAGGAGCTTTTGAACTTGGGGGCCCTAGGCGACCGCCTACTTCGCCTATAGTCAGAGCCGACCCTGATCTTAAGGGTAGTGGGTTCATCCCTAGAAGTTTTACGCTTGATATCCCACAGTTTCTTATACGTAAATTTAAAAAAAAAATCTTAAAAAACCATTCAATTATCGCTACATGGAAATCTAGATGTGTAAGTTGATCAAAACTGTTTTTAGTGGTAGATCTAGAGCTACAGTTACTCGAGACTTCATTTTTAATGGTAGATTTAGGGTTAAATATGACAACTTCTTATGACAATTTTCATTCTCATTTTTCTGTTTCTCTTTTGTTCTCTCGATTTGTCACAGCTAGGTTGCACGGTTGAGTTTAAGTTGTGAGGGCTACTTCAACGTTCCAACTCTAATTATTATAATGAAGTTTTATATATTTATTTTTTCATTTTCATCTCTTCTCTCCATTTTGCAACTAGCTTGCTTTCATCCCTATTCGTTTAGAGTATAGATTCTACGGGGAGTTTTTTTTTTAATAATTAAACACTTCTCATTCTTTGTCAATCAATCATATTAAGTAAATATATTTTTTAAATCTATTTAAAATTTTACTTTATCTGATTTTAATTAAAAATGGATGGTTAAATTAAAACATAATTTCTTAAACTAATAACTTTCAGACTTACTCATCCATTTTTATTATTTATATAAAATTTAAATTATATTTTATTTGTTAGGGGTTAACTTGACCATAAAAAATTCCTTAATATACCAGTCACAAAGAGCCCCTAAAATCTCACTCCGCCTAGAACCTCTGAGATTTTAGAGGATTTCAGTGCCGACCCTGAACATCTCTCTTCTAGGCCACTCCCAGGGGTAGAAAAATCGGCCGGGCCGATATCCCGACAGATTTTTCATATCGGCCGATATATCTGTTCAACAGATATATCGACCGAACTTTTTATCTCTCCTGCCCTTTTTTTAAACAAAAAAAAATTCAAAAAAATTACAGTAAATGCAGATAATTATGGGCTTATTGAATATGTAATTTTTTCATAAAATATCGGACATTTACATCTTCTAATATATTTTTGAAGTTACGATAGTGAGAAATTATATAATTAGTAATCAAATGATGAAAATTATAAGGAAAATGATATAAATGAGGAAAATTTATAGAAATAATTTCATAATTTAATTTCGTAGTCAATGAGTGTTATTTTAAGTTATGATTTATAGAAATAAAATAAATAAACAATAAAATGAATGAAAATTACATAATAATGTAGAAAAAATATTAGAAAATGAAACTAATGATGTCCTAATCACTTGAACTGATAACTACACAAATGTCATACATAATAATATAATGTTTTCTTTCATTTGAGAAAATAGATTTTATTTTTCATTAATAATAATTAGATAAATAAATTATTAGATAAAATTATGAACTATAGTTAATTATTTTAAATTGATATAATAAAAATAAAGAATACCTTCTAATAATAATCACAATGGTAAAAATAGGCGCCCCATTCGGACACCCCTTTTTTTCTTCCAGGGAACACCCCATTTCAAATTTTATGTACAAATTACCGTTTTACTCTTCCGTTTAAAAACCTTCGAATGATAATTCAGTACAATTTTCGTATCCTTCGAACCATAGAATCATTCGAAGGATTAGAAAGATCCTTCGAATGATGCTACAGTAAAAATGATTTAAAAAATTTAAACAGTAATTTTTTTTTATTATTTTAAAGTTATTTTTTAAGCACTGTGTATTTTTAAAATTTCTCAAATTAAATATCCGGACTAATTACAATAGCCTGATAAAAATACTTTAAGAATTCAAGTTCTTTTGACACTCCCAAATGCTTAAAATATAGTATTTTACAAATAAGGGTATCCCTTGGCTGTGTGAAAAATACATTTGGGAGTGTCAAAAGACCTTCTATTCTTAAAGTATTTTTATCAGGCTATCGTAATTAGATTGAATTATCGTTCGAAAGTTTTTTAATGGGAGGGCAAAACAGTAATTTGCACATAAAATTTAAATAGGGGTGTTCTTTGGTAGAAAAATGGAGTGTCCGAATGGGGCGCTTAAAAATATTAGATGGTAAATATAATATTAAATTATTATAATAAGATAAATAAAAAAATATTATAATTTTTACGTTCAGCCTAAATAAATATTGTATTTAAAATAAAAATTTTCCTTTTAAAAATAATTTTTTGTAAAAATATTAGGGTACACACATGTGAGCTCTCTAGAAACCTCACGTGAGTTACTTTTAAAAGAGACAGCTGTTCACTTACCAACCCTAATGCTCTTCTTTTGATAACCTTCTTCTCTTTCCCTCTTTCTACTGAACCCTAACCGCCGCCGGTTTGTATTTTTCCCATCAACGAAGAAGAGAAAGAAGAGAAAGGTAAGCTGTGTAGCGATTTTTTTTCTTCAATATTTTCTTCGTATTTTATTTTTTCTCTTTTCATTCTTTCTACTCCGATATTTTTTTAAAAAAAAGCTTTTTTTTAAAAAAAAATAAACAACCGAATTTTTTAAAATTCTGTCGATATCGTGACCGAATTAGAAATTCGGCCATATCGGTCGAATTTTTTTTACGGTCGATATTATGTGTATCGATCGATATAAATTGATGATAAAAAATTCGATATAATTTAGCCGATAAGAACAGTATCGGCTGAATTTTTTACCTTGAGTGTGGGATTAGGAGGATTGCACGTACTCTAAGAATTTATCGGATTAAAATGTGCCGAGTCTAAATGACAGTGAGACGCTTCACAACTTGATATATATATATTATTTGCTATAACTCAATTTTTAAAAAATATTATCCCATATCAAGTTATTGAAGACTCATTAAGTTACAGAATCCAAACAACTTGCCCGTCGAGGGTTCAAAATCCAGGTGTGGCATCCCCAATTGCAGTCCGTCTTGATATTGTGACCGACTATCCTACCCTGACTCAATCGGTCTGTACCAGTTCTCTCCTGCATCTTTCGGTTCGCTCCTCCCTTCCCAGGTAACAAACTACTCTCTCTGTCGCTCTCTCTCCCCTTTTGGGTCTTGGGCTTTGGTTATGATCTTCGAATATCCAATTTTGGGGTTTGATTTATGGATTTAGGGCATTGTGGTTGCATATCCAGGAGCCTTGCCCAAACAAAGAGAAAAAAAATCCAATTTTATAGTCTTAGAAACTACTTTTATTTTGATTTTTTTCTTCGGTATTATTATTTTCTTATACTTCACTGTTTCCTTACGAGCTGTATGTCATTTCCACTAATGGAAAATGAATACCCTTCTCTCGTCTTGTCTTTCATGAAATAAGGGCTCTTTGTCAAGATACAAAAATGAGACCTTTACCAGGAGCAGTATGTAAAGTGGATTATGGAAAAGGCCTACAATCATATGGATTGGTCATTTTTGTTTTATATTTTACAAAAAATTGTATTTTATGGAAAATGAATTTCTTTGATTAAAGAGTGCATATCCACTTGCTTTTTATCTGTATTGGCGTATGATTCTCTTCGTGGCTTCTTTTAGTGTCAGAGAGGCTTGAGGCAAGATAACCCTTAATCCCCTTTCCTTTCCTCTTGTTATGGAAGGTTTGTGTGGCATGTTCCAAAAGAGTTCAACAAATAAGATTATTTCAAGGTTCTCGCATAGCTTGCTCCAATTGGTTCTCTCTCACTTGCAAGGGTTGGGTTGGGCAGACGGGTGTCTGTAGTCCCCTTTTGCTGCAATGAGGTTTTAGTATTGTTGAGCAACGACATTCGTTACCCACCCTATGTTTTTGGAATATTTGTTTTTTGGTCTCCATTCTTTCCCAAAATCCCTAGATTCTAACTACTCCCAGTTGAGAATTCCTTGCTTTTTCTCGATCTCTTCTTTCTTAAAACTCTCCAACAAAGAAATTTATCTAGTTCCTCAATCCCTTTCTTTCTGCTGTAAGTCTGTTAATGTGCAAAAACTGGTTGCACAGGACAAGTCTCAAGTGGTGGAAATATAGATTTTATAAAAGTTATTACTTTGCAATAAACAAGTTCACAAATAAATCTAGAGGTGGTTGGTTTGACGGTCAAGAAGTTCCCCTCATGAAGGGAGGTCTTGAGTTCGATTTACGCTCAAACCTCTCTCGGCCACTCTCCATGGGATTACTCCTCATCGACTTAACTAGTGTGTGTGGATTGGGAGGCTTACACATACTCGTTGGATTAGTCTCACATCCAGTGTGGGTTGTGGATACCCATGTTCCAAAAACAAGTTCACAAATAAACAAGTTTGGTCCTTTTTGTTGTATTTGTATTTCTTTGCCCACCTCGGTCACTTGTTCTGTTGTATCTGTTACCTTATTTATTTTAAGGGAGATGCTACACGTACGCTTAAGTTATACCCTTTTGTACCTTCAAGCTCACGTTGCAAATCATTTGTTGACTTTTCAAGAGTTAGCTAAGATACCAATGAGGACTTGCCACATCAATAGAGGGTATAAAATGGTATAACTTTGGGGTAAGTTTACCATTTCCCTTATTTTAAACAAGTTCATGGTTTTCTTTTCAGAGAGTTCACAAATACATAATTGTCACCAATAACAAGTCCTCACTAGTAAGTAAATTTTGTAAGATATGTTCTTTGTGCTCTTGTGCAGAAGATATTTAATGCTCACATTGTTCTCATGTGATAGGCTAGTTGGAAAGGTTTGTTTTCATTTTTGAAATGGGACATGATAAAATCACCTTAATTAGATCATGGGTTTAAAGGTCACAAATGTTTAGAGATTGAAAATATATAAAGTGTTCAAATTTTGATGGCTTAAAAGCATGACTTCATTGATTGAATCGAGGTGATTTTCAGTGGCTTTGTGTTCAAGCATATACCTTTCCCAATTCAAACACACCCAGCACATGAGCTTAGGGTGGGTCACACATAAGGTGCACATGTAGATGATGATCTAATTATAAGTGCATAATGCTTATGTGAAGGACTTAAAAAAGAAACATAATATTTCTTTTTTGCACCCCTTGTGCTTTTATTATTTCCATTTCAAAAAAAAAAGAAAAAAAGAAAAAGAATCATAAGATGATTTGGCTCAACCATATTTGATATCAAATGATAATTGCAACATTTTGATGCAACTCTTATAGGTATCTCTACTTTCATATGGGGTCTTTAAATGGATAAAGTATGGACCTTCTTTGCAATTACAGTCTTTGTATTACGTAAACATTTTTTATGTTGGGCAGCCCCACTCCAAAATTAAAATTCTTGGTTTGCCCTTGCTCACTTGCACTTTGTGGATGGCACTAGTGTCGTTTTCAAAGGCAGAGGAGTAGTTCGTTAATTTGTTCAGTGTGTTTTAATGTTTCCTAGCTATTTTGAGACCGAGGTCAACAAATGCATCAGTGCAATTGTTGGTCTCCACTCATCAAAGGACAAGCTGTTGCGTATTTCATCATCCATTAGACATGCCAAGGTACAATTTCCTTTTCTATATTTGGGCTTTCCCATAGGTGGTAACCCAAACTCTCCAACTTTATAGGAACCGGTTATTTAAAAGGTTCGTACAAAACTTTCCTCTTGGAAAGAGTCCCATCTATTCTATGGCCGTTGAATCACCCTCATTGAGCTGATTCTAAATAATTTCCCTTTTATTATTTATATCCCTCTTTAAAATTCCTATCAAGTAGCAAGAAAAGATCTAAAAGGGTTATATGTATATGGGATGTAGTGACTGATAAGAAGAAATATATTTGGTTGATTAGAAAAACTTTAAATTGTATCTATGTTGTGTTTGTAAACGTATGGATGAGTTCTTGTCAAAGGAGTTGGAAGGTGATGGTTTATTATTGATGAGCCTGCTAGAGGCAAATCAGGATCAATAGTTGTTGGAGGACTCCTATATGACAACTGGGGAGATCAGGTTGTTTTTCTTAGATTCAGTTGTTGCTAGAGATTCCATTGAGGTGGAGCTATTAGGAATTAGGAGGGCATTGGAGCTTTGGGTAAGCTTTGAGGAGTGGAAGCTAATTGTGGAGAGAGATTCAACTAATGTGATTGCAAGGCGTAAAAAACTTCAACTAAGATTTCAGTCAAAATTGGGAGAGAGAATCGAAAGAGCGCTAAAAAAAACCCCTAAACCTCTAACCTCTCTCCGCCGTCGTCCTCCAAGAAGAACTTTCCCCCTCTCCCTTTGCTGGTTGCAACCTCACCAGCAGGGGGAGAAGTGGAGAACCACTTTTGATGCCCCTTCTCTCAATCCTCCTCTTCAATCCTTTTTTTTTTCTTTTGATTTTTCCTTGTTTGGCCACGGGTGAGGATGGTGTCACTGCCCCCGAGCTTCCTCGTCGCTCCGATTTGCTGCTCTGCAGATCTTCTCGTTCCGGCTGTTGCAGATTTGCAGTCCTGACTCTCCAGCATCAATCTTTCTGGCAACGTTCGCCCCCCCTCCACTGCTACGGACCTGTCTCCTTTGGCCTTCCAGTCGCTCCCCTGTGGGCAGACATCAAATCTAATTTCAAATCGTCGTGGAGCACCTTCATCGTGCCTCTGCCATACCCGATCGACGTTATCATCCCGTGCTCGTCTATATCTCTTACCATTGTTGTTTCCAGATCTCAGGCTCTGTTCATCTCTAGTGAGCCTCCTCCGATCTCTCTCTGTCCTCTCTCTCTTATCCGATTGAGGCAGCCTCCTGCAAATATAGCATGTGGCTCCTGTGTCGATCGTCCCTGCGGCCTCTCCTGTTCTGGTTGCTCACCGTCTCTTCTGTTACCGATCAACCTACCTACTACCGTCATCGGTCATTGGCATTTATGGGACTAGCGCGCATTTCGGTCTTGGTGTGGCTCCTTGACATTTGCAGTGTCCTTCCTGCGCCCTCCACGTGACCGAGAGTGGAACAGGCACTCCGAGTGTCCTGTCCCCCTCTCTTGGGCCCAACCTTTGAACTTGCTCATGTTGGGTTCCTTCCCGACCCATCTTATGTTGGGCCAGATCCATCAGATGTCAACTTTTTTTTTTTCCTGATATGTGGTATGACCAGTATAACGGATTGTAGTTGTTTTCTTTCCTGTACTTGTTGTTGCACCTTTGGTGCTTTCTTTTTACTAATATGATTACCATTCCAAAAAATAATGTGATTTCATGGGCTAAAGGAAAAGATTAAGCCATCTTGGAAGTTGATGACAAAAGTTGGAGCCATCAGGAGGTTATGTGTTAATAGGGAGGTAACTTTTAGACATGTTAGGTGATTGACAAATGGGGTGGCTGGTTTTCTTACCCAAGCAAGAATGGACAGACATGATCCTTTCATGGGGTTGTTATGATATGAACCGTCAGCAATTGTATTATTCCATATCTTTTATTGGCTTTGACATGATCTATTGTATCGTTGTACCTTTTTTTAAAAAAAATTAATGAAGTGTTTTTGTTACTTTTAAGTGATGGATTCTACAAATCTCATTTTGTTATTATCCATAACCCTCACAATCCACTTGCAACTATGGCCCCGTCCCCATGGGGTGAGAGGAGGAAGAGGGGGGGAGGGGGTTGGCTGGGGAGAGGGTTCACTACCTGAAAGGGTTTTTTTTTCTGAGGGTTTACGTTTGCAAGTCCTTGTTATTTGGACCGTTCCTTTTGGTCATTCCTACTAGGTCGTTTTCAATTTATCTTCAATTTTACGATACCACAAAATTGGTGCAATCATATAGTTTGCCACTTGCCTTTTTAATTGGCTAAGACTTTCTAACTCATTGAAAGGTTTCAGAAATTAGGACACTACAGCCCTTTCTGCCCAATTCGAAGTCTTACTGAGTGCACTTTGAAAACATTGAAGGCTTATTGAGTTATTGGTGTCTATCAGGTTGTAGGAAGATTTGATGCTATGGCAGGATGGCTTGGAAGAGTTTTGGATTAAAATTTAGGTTTTTAAGTTTTTGTGATGCTCTCATGAATAAGCATTGTAGGAGAGCTGTGAATTTTAGGTATCTTATAGTTAGCATGCTTTTTTTTGGTCCAATGGTCTCTCATATTCTTCTACTTGCCATCATTTTTTTTACTGTTTTTCTCAGTTTTTGTATTTGTCTATCTCTATCTTTTGTGACATGGTCACCATCCTTGTCTTGTCATCAAAGCCTTTCATTGGTCATCATTCCTTCTATCTGGGCTCGTCCCCATTTAGTGTATTTTCCTTTTAGCATATTTTATGTGGCTCTAAAACCTAGCATGCTATTTTGAATTTTATGCATTATATGCTGATAGCATCCTAGACAATCCTATGCATTATAGGAGAGCTTTGAATTATAGTTATTGTTATAATTAGCATGCTTTTGTTTGGTCCACTGGTCTCTCGTATTCTCTTCTACTTGCGATCATTTTTTTTACTGTTTTTCTCATTTTTTGTATTTTTCTCTACATCTTTTGTAACTGGTCACCATCATTGCCCTGTCATCAAAGCCCTTCATTGGTCCGTATTTTATGTTGCTCTAAAACCTAACATGCTACTTGGAATTTTACGCATTTTTATGCTGATAGCACCCTAGAAAATAAAGTATTTAGTGGATATTTGTTATTTTCAACGGACATTTTCTCGTGCCTTCCATTATTTAGGGTAGCCTATAAATAGGCTGATTGCAACTCAAATGCCGAGTACAATAATGGAAATAAATTTATTTTTATTGGCATGCTAATGATTGCCAATAACAAATATCCACTAAATGCTTTATTGTCTAGGATGTTATCGTATGTATACCTAGAATCCTAGATAGTGACCATGATGCATGAGGTCAAATTGTCCATTCCCTTAGTCAGTCCAGTTAGAAAGGGGAGGGTCAGCAGTCTAGACTGCATAGTTGGAGTTTGACTGCCATCCCATTTCAACAAAAAATACAACCACCTGGTGGTTAGATGTATCTCACCTTCCTTATGAGTGCGTTTGTCTTTTTAGTGTGTCAAAAACCAGCAAGCCGAAAATCAATTTGAAACTAGGTGCGTTCTTTCATACAATTTTTTAAAAGCACAACTTTTTATCATCAAATCCAAAAAATGACCTGGGGAATGTGATAGTTATATATTTAAAATAGTCATGTTTAACCCTGAAATCAATTTTGAAATTCTATTGCAATAATCCCTCAGACTTGCAAAGTGATGAAGAAAATGGCTAAACCAATAGCAAATTCTGCAGCTGCCACTTTTGGAACTAATGAAGTTAATTATTGACTCTCAATATCATCCAATGTAATGGGTAGCAATGGTTTTTGTCTCTTGTCATATCTGATACTTTGTGTATATGTATAAAATCACTATTTTATTTTTACTTGTAAAATCAGTGTCTTTGCTACATCCATGTACGGTGTCTGGGCATCATAGGAAAAAAATCTTTATTGTTCTCACCTACATGGAAGGTGCTCTACAGACACAGCTGGGCTTCTGTTTTATCTTTTCCTTTTGCAATAAAATTATCATCATTCAAAAAAAAAAAAACAGAAAGAAAGATTTTTCTACTTAAACATCTTTTTGTACTCGTAACATTAATTTTTCAGATGGGGATTTTTTCTTATTACTTTATGTGCATGTTGAAAGCCTATAACCAATGTTCTGAAAATCAATATTGTTTTGTTTTAGTAATCAAATCATATTGAATCACAAATACTATCGTAAATCAAAATATTTTTTATAATTTTCTCAGAAAAAGGACATCTTTTTAAAAAAAACTATAAAAAGGTTTTGCATATTTTATGCACTTGGTATTCAAAACATATTGGTAAAATGACAAAAAATGATATAATATTTATATATACAACTTCATCATCATTTTACATTTATGTAAACATTGTTCAAGATTTCTAAAAGATAGTTATGTATATGATTTTTTAATTACTTGTGATCATGAATAGCTTGTAAGAGTAGTATTTGAAATATTACTTGGATCATAAATGAGAAATCATATTTTGGTAAAACTAACATTTAAATAACAAAAATCATAAGGTTGTTAAAAAATCATATTGTATAATTAAAAAATCCAAATTGTTGTAAATCTTTCAAAAAAAAAAAAAAATCTCAAATACCATTTCTGTTTTATTGGAGCTACCCATTTCAGATTAGGGTGAAACTTGAAAAGAAATATTGATAAAAGGTGTGGTCAGGTGGTGGTAGTGATTAGATTGCATACCCTCTAAAGTTTTTAAGATTCTTAGATCTTTAGTGATTTTCAAATCATTGGATTTACACTGGACTAAACATGGAAAATCAGATTTATTGAGGATTTAGAATTCTAAATCCATGAATTTTACTCTGCACAAATGTGGCCCAAGGAATGCAATTCTATGTAGTCTGCTATTTATGCACTCTTCTGGTAATGTATAAATAAGTATTTTTAAAGAAATTTGATCAAGTAACCTCTGAATAAAAAAAAACAAAGGAAATATGATCAAGTAGATTGTCGGATAGAGTTTGCAATTTCCAGTTACTCTCTACTTTTGGATTGGTGTCTGACATTTTACTGGTTTATTTCTCTTGAAAAGGCTTGTCAAAACGTACAGTGCCCGGAAGAATGCCAAAGATAAGAACAAATCGTACCAAATATCCAAATGGATGGGAGTTGATTGAGCCTACTCTCCGTGAGTTAGAGGCAAAGATGCGAGAAGGTTAGCATGTTAATTGATGCATATAATACCAATTTTATGAATTTAGGAATCTTAGGGTGTTTGAGTCAAATATACATAGTTGTTACTGGATTACCTGAATCCTGTATCTCTTAGAAAAAGGATGCATGCGCTGCCATGGTCTGGTGATCTAGTCTTTTAGTATGATTTGAGAGCCTGTGTTAAGTATGCATTGGTAGCACCAACTTGGGTGCTGAAAATCCAAAATTTTAAATAAACTGACACGACATATTTTTGAGCCCACCAACTATATCAAAATGAAATAGAGCCCACATAGGTGTAGCTCAACTGGTAATCTCCCGCCTCAGGAAGCGGCAGGAGGTGCCATGTTCGAGCCCCTAAGGGTAGTGGATATCACCCGTGGGGGTTTTACGTTTGGTTTCCCGCGGTTTCCCACACGTAAATTCAAAAAAAAATGAAAACATATTTTATTAGATCTACTTTACTTCCAAAATTAATTTCTAAAAAAGATGCCCATTCGATGTAGGGCCAAAAAATGGATGGTTGAACTTGAAAATAGTAATTTTTAAAATAAAGAAGGGGCTCAAGCTTTTCATCCACTTTTGTAGGTCTACATAAACTGAATTGAATTTTTTTAAGAATAAAATTTAGTATTTAAGTAAATCTAAAGCTTATATTTTTTTTGATATAGTTGGTGGGCTCCAAAATATGCCTTGTGCCATTTTATTAAAAGAAATTCCATTTGTAGCATCCATGTAAGTGCTGCAAATGCCGCAACAGGTCGAGATTCCTGATCTGACCTGGAGTGGATGGGGATTTCTTGAAATAGCATGTCGGAATATCCTAATCACATGGTCAATTGTTCAATAATGAAAATTTATGGTCAATTGCTCACTAATAGTTAAAATAAGAATATGGAAAGTTTCTTGGTGGAAAATAGAAAAGAAGCCGTAAGGGATTCCTGTTCAAGGGGTTTTTGATCCATATTCTCATTAAGAACCATGAGCACCACATGAATGACATAGGTGTCTTCTTTGCTTCACCAATCCCTACTTTAATTCCTTTGATGGTTACTTCTTTTTGAGTCTACATGCCAATGACAGTTTTGTAAATTAACAACCTTTACATTCATCGACAGCTGAAAATGATCCACATGATGGAAAGCGAAAATGTGAAGCGCTATGGCCCATTTCTCGAATTGCACATCAGAAGAGCCGCTACATATATGACCTTTATCACCGAAGAAAGGAGATATCAAAAGAATTGTATGAGTTCTGCTTGGATCAAGGCTATGCTGACCGTAATCTAATTGCCAAATGGAAAAAGGTTCAGGAAGTCTATTTCATGAATTTTGAGTGCTGAATATTCACCCCCCTTCTTTTCCCCTGTCTAATTAATTTTTTGCTTTCATTCCCTACTTGTTTTTATTTGGTCTTAACTTGCACGAGTCCATCAGGGCTGTATTTGGATGGGGAGAACTTAAAAGTAGAAGAAGTCACCTTACTTCTCCTAGGGCAGGAGAAGTCAAGACTTCTTCTTCCCCTCTCGGTTCTGCTGGAGATAAGTGGTTCAGTGGAGTGTTTTGTAAGGTTATAAGATTTATATTTTGGACTTAAAAAATTATGAATCCTTCAAAAAAAAAAAAATCCTGCAGGAATTGAAAGATTATTTTAAGGTTAACATGTGAACCAAAGTTTAACTAAAAAAATCAAACTTTAGCCACTTGATCTTTGGAGTAGAAATTTCCAGGCATTTTATGAAAAACAAGGACACTTGGTGATTTTCAATCATTAAGATGAAGTGGCTGGATTTCAGTTTTTTGGCTGAAATTGGTCCACATATCGTGTTTGAAATGGATTTTCAATCTCACTGGTCAGATTTCTTATTGGACCCAAAAAAAATACCATCCTCTCCACAGTAGAAGGATGTTGTTCTCTTGCAGGATGGGAATGCCATCTCCTTGAGGAGGAGTTTGGCATCTTGTGGGCTCACTTTCTCCCACAAAAGAGATCCAATCAAGGGAACCGAGGAGAATTCAGGAGAAATCTCTTCACTTCTCCTTGTCCAAACAAAGCCTAGGTGGTTGCTTCTGCATATAATCTCCCAATTGCTTTATACTAGGGTCTTAGCTATAACTTGATTTCTCTTGGAGGTATGTTTGGGATCTTTCCCTGGTTTTAGACCATGTTGATATTTTTGGTCGAATGGGTGGTAATCCATTCAGTTGTTTATTTTTGCATATGCTAATGAGAGGATGTTTTTTCCAATTTTCTTCCTCTAACAACCATCAGATCCTTTTGCTGGGATTTGATTAAGTGGAGAATGATCACTCAAAAGAATTTTTGATTGGGTGGAGAATGATCAGAAAAAATGCTAATCCAGCATGGACTGTTCTTCGGGAAAAAATATCCTAGCAAAATATAATTTCCAATATCTTTCAAAGCATGAAAGTTACATTTCATTGTTTTTTGAACAAGCAGAGCAGGCAATTTAACACATGCTGTTGCTTAATTGACAGATCCTCTTATTGGACCTTTAATGAAAGTTAGAAATCGTTTCAGTGCCAATTAGTGATCTCCTCCAGCTTTTATTCACAGACCATCTTCCAAATGATTGATCTACAGTGTATTATCATTCATCGAACAATATTTTGAAAGATTACTGGTCTGGTTTAAAATTTTAAGGTGCACTACAACAGCAGTTGTCCCAAACTAACAAATTTGGAAACTACTGACGGGGTTTTGGAAAGGGGAAGTTGTTGGGTGGGTGTAGAACTGTAGGCATTAGAAACCCAGTGGAACTGCCCATTATACCTGTCACTGGTGGTTGCAAAATATGTATGTTTTTACTTAGTTTCACTATATTACATGAACCCAGGACCTGTACTCGCTTCCAATTCATACTCACGTGATATAGAATGGGATACTCATCCATTCTGCTTGCTTGCTCCAAATCAGTTGCTTATGGAGTAATCTCACTAATCAATAAATACCAAGAAAAGCTTGTAATTATATTAAGAAAAATCTTTCCACCTAACCAAGAGGTGCTTAATTTCCATCTGTACAATTTATCAGAAGCTCAAGCTGACTGAGTTACCCATGCAAGTTAGAAAGCTTGGGTATTTATTTGAATCTTGGTTTGTCTTGTGTTGATTTGCAGCCTGGCTATGAGAGACTCTGCTGCCTACAGTGCATGCAGCCACGGGATCACAACTTTGCGACTACCTGTGTTTGCCGAGTCCCCAAGCACCTGAGAGAAGAGAAGGTTATAGAGTGCGTCCATTGTGGTTGCAGGGGCTGTGCGAGTGGAGATTGAACTTGAAAGGACTCCCATCACCTGAATTTTCAGGTCCAAATCTCTTTTTGGTTTACTGTATGCAGGTTAAGTGTATCTTCTTTTAAATAGTTTAATGGAAGCTACAACACTAGAATATGATTGTGCCTGACAAACATGAATGGAACAATGGAAAGGAAAATCGAAAGTACGTGGTACTGTACATTATTGGATCATCTTTGTTTTCTGCTTTGTTGTATCAACGTTATTCGACAGTGACTTTGAATTGTTTAGTGGGAAACTGTGTTTGAAATACAATTGTCCTATTTTCTCTTTGACCTTATAGGTACAAGCATACCAATATCATATGCAGAAGGCACTTCGTGTGACATCTAAGATCTAAGAAACTGGTTTTATCTTCAAGTGTTTGACATAATTCTAATGTTTCTGCCAATTTAATCGTCCGTAAGTTGTTACATTGTCACGTCCAAAATGTACCCAGTAAGTAAAAAATAACCAAAAATATAAAGGTAGGGCAGGTCTGGAGACGCCAGGGTGTTCTTATCTCATGTCTGTTATAGAGTGTGCAGTTCTTCGATGATGAAAAAAAATTATATGGTTAGATTATTATTATATGAGCTACTTAAGTGTAAAAAATAAGGTGTATTGAATCATGTTAGTTTTTTATTTTGAAATTAAAAATAAATTATTGGGTAATTTTTGTCAATCTTGATCAATCCAATGTTGAGGATGTGTTGTACGAAAATAACAAAAAAGTTTATCTAAAATTAATAATAAATAATAATTTTAACTGTTTGAATTCGTCATTGGGCTAGCATTTAGCAATGCCATAGAGTTGATAATTTCATATTCAGGAACATTTTAGAAAGCAATTATTTGCAAACATAAAAATAAAAAAAATATATGAATAATTTCAAATTCCATTATAAAAATAGTACAAGTTATTCGAGTAAGTTCATTTTCAACTAATTTATAGAAAAGTCATTTATTTTGTGAACCTTTTAGGATAATTTGAAATTTGTTTATGGATTATCGAGGATTCTGTAACAAATCATTATCATTATATAAATTATGTAAAGGATTTCAAATTGAGCAGATACTCAGCCATTTGGGTATTGATACACTCAACTGGACCCGTATAAAAAATGGTTGAGCCTAGTCCAATTCGACCTGACTTGATAATCCGAATTGCACAAGTCAACCTGATTTGACTTAGAATCCAAGAATCCAGGCCGACCCATTTTAGTCTGAAATAAAAAAGATCAACTTAAAATAAAATAAGAAAAAGATAAAAAATAACAAAATATCTAGACCGTTTTCAATCCCTTTTCACTTGAACGAGGTAGTGCTTGATAACATCAGTAACGAAGAACCTTCTTTGGTCCTGACCCCTAAGTTGGAGCATCAAGCACAAAAAGGGGGCCGACGGTAGAGAGAGGACTAAGAGTCAAGGAGAGAGGGATTACCGCCGATTGCAGAGAGTCAAGGAGAGACGAATCACCATTGCCGGTCGAAGAGAGTGAGGAGAAAGGGATTATCGTTGTCGTTGAGAGAGAGAGAAACTCAAGGAAAGGATTGGAACAAGTGAGCTAGAGAAGAGAAGACAAGAAGGATTGGAGCGATTGAGTGACTGACGAGAAGAGAAGTCGAGAAGGGAGAAAATCAGGGGTTTTGTGGTATCACTGTGTTGATGAGAAGTCAACATATTTGAAGTGGTGGATGAGGAAGGAGCCCAATTGGAGTGGACTCGTTTCGGTGGGTGACTCAACATATTTTTCAAATGGGTCGAGGTCTCGATTCGGTCGAGATATTTTCCCTCTTTAATTTTTTTTTTAAATCTCAGTTTTTTTTTTTTTGAAAAAAATAAAAGAGGTTGTCTATTGCAATCGATATTTTTTTTTAAAAAAAGTCAACCGATATTCAGTAAAGATTTCAGCCGATTTTTTTTTCGACTGATTTTTTTTTTTATGTCTTGCCGATACTATGCATATCGGCCGAGATTTATACCCCTGAGATTGAGGGAATGACCGAATTTCATGAAGATAGAGTAGATTTTGATTGAAAAGAAGTTAAGGAAGTGAAACGGGATGGAGGACTTGTAGGAGTAACAAGTGAGGGCCTATGAGAGAAGGGAGAAAATTAGGAATATATGTATATATTTATGTGGATTGAGTTGAGTCGATTTTAAAAAGGTGTGTTCGATTCGACTCAAATTCATTGTGGATTTTATTTTTTTCAACCTCATCCAACCTTAATTTTGAAAATATTGAACCAAGCCACTTATTTCTCAGGTCAAATCACATGAGCCACTTATTTCTCAGGTCAAATCACATGAGACTTAACTTCATGATTATTAACATATTTTTTCAAGTGTGTTCATTAATCCAATTGACAACCATCATAATAGATTTCTTTTCTCATTTTAATTACAAAATATTTCTCTATCAATTCAATGACCTATATACTCATCATAAGTATATTAAAGTTATTATTTTCTTTTTCAACTTTTGGTGGACATTGTATTCGGTTTGCATTAATGTCTTGCACGAGTCAAATTTCATATTTCTCCTGGGCCTTCGTTTAATGTCGCATTTAAACCCAAATTTTGACAGGAGTAAAGCCCAGTGTATCAACCCAATTCTCACATATGCAAAAATCAGATCCAACAACTAGGATTAAATCCAGATGAAACAATTTTGAATTCCACCTGGGCCTCCGTTTAATGTCTCATTTAAACCCAAATTTCGACAGGAGTAAAGCCCGGTGTGTCAGCCCAACAAGGATACAACAAGTATGAAACAATTTTAATTTAGAAGTGGTAGGGGCCGCGCGAACGCGTACCCCCTCTCACACAAATTATGACGTCCACTCTCCTACTTGAGGAGATGGTAGGACAAGGCCCTTCCCAAGTGCAATGGAAGCCCCAGCCCTAGGCCATGGGCCTTCTGGATCACCCATTAACCCCGTCCAGGTAAGTATGCTGGCCCATTCTCCTACTCCTTCTTTTATAGTCTCTTTCCAACCATCCTTTTTAATTCTCTTTTCGATGTGGGACTCTGTTTACACAGTCTCAATGTCTAATTCCCACACAATTCAATGTCAGATACTAACAACTCCCCCTTCTCTCTTCAGAATTAGAATGACTCAAGTAAACTCTCTCTGCCCTACGCCTAAGGGGTCAAAATATCGGCCGATACGTATAGTATCGGCTGTACAAAAAAAATTTTGGCCGATATGACCGATTTTTTTGGCCGATATGACCGAATTATCGGTCATCATATCGGCCGAATTTTAAAAATTCAGTTTTTTATTTTTATTTTTTTTAAAAAAAGCTTTTTTTTATAATAAATATCGGCCGAGATGACCGATATATCGGTCCAAATCTCGGCCAAATCTGGGCCGAATTTGGGCCGAATCGGCCGTTTTTTCCCAAAAAAAAAGGTAAAACTCGGACCTGGGCCCAACTCAAGTCCGGCGATATTTTGACGATATATCGGATGATATCTCATGCCCGATATATCGACGAGATCTCACCTGTCAACCAATTTCTCCCCCTCACATCTCTGTGAACGGCGGACTGCAGAATTCGGCTGGTCCGGCATACGTGAATATTCTATTATTTTTTTTAATATGAAAAATCGAACCGGTCCAATTTTTTTCTATAAATACCATTCACCTACATATCAAATTTCACACCTTATTTTCAAGGAGAAAACCAGATTTTACTATTTCTCTTCCAAAAAAAAATTCACTCTTCATTACTTGATTTAACTAAGTTCTAAATGACCCAGATTTGTTTGAAATCGAACGATCCAGACCGTTCAAAGGTTTCTTCATTTATAGATCTATTGATCTTGTAAGTTTTGTAATTTATTTCGATGATCTGTATTTTATTTTAATTTTTTTAGCCAAAAATAACATAAAAGTGTTATAAAAAGTTAAAAAATGCTTGAAGTTAAATAAGATATGTAGTAAATAAAAGCTTTATATAGGTATTATAATTTTTTTCCATCTGAATGTATCTGTAGTTATTTTTTGTGTACTTTTTTAGTTACTATTTTTTTTCATTTATTTATTCCTTTTTGTTAACTAAAAAGTTAGAAAATGATAATACCTATAAAATAATAGATGAACATTTTTCATTTGCTCTTAGTTACTGTTACTAACATGTCAAAATTTACAGCAACATTTTTTACATTCACTTACTCTTTATTTTAATTATTTCATCATTAACTATGGATTATGACATATAAATGTTAGTAAATGGTAAAACCGATAAAATAATACATGAAATTTTTTTATTTGCTGTTATTTAATGTATACTAACTTTTTTTTACAGGGATGTAATTTTTTCCTTTTATTTTCTTTCTTTTTGTAATTATTTCATTATTATCTATGGACTATGACATATAAATATTAGAAAATGGTAAAACCTATAAAATAATACATGAATTTTTTTTATTTGCTGTTATTTACTGTATACTAAGGGATGCAATTTTTTCCTTTTATTTTCTTTCTTTTTGTAATTATTTCATTATTAACTATGGATTATGACATATAAATGTTAGTAAATGGTAAGACCTATAAAATAACTAATAAATTTTTTTTTTGCTGTTATTTACTGTATACTAACTTCTTTTAAAGGGATGAAATTTTTTCCTTTTATTTTCTTTCTTTTTGTAATTATTTCATTATTATCTATGGATTATGACATATAAATGTTAGAAAATGGTAAAACCTATAAAATAAGACATGAAATTTTTTTATTTTCTGTTATTTATTGTATACTAACGTCTTTTACGGGGATGAATTTTTTCCTTTTATTTACTTTCTTTTTGTAATTATTTCAATATTATTTATGGACTATGACATATAAATGTTAGAAAATAGTAAAACCTATAAAATAATACATGAATTTTTTTTATTTGATGTAATTTTTTCCTTTTATTTTCTTTCTTTTTGTAATTATTTCATTATTAACTATGGATTATGACATATAAATGTTAGTAAATGGTAAAACCTATAAAATAATAAATGAATTTTTTTTTATTTGCTGTTATTTACTGTTTACTAACTTCTTTTACAGGGATGCAATTTTTTCCTCATTTATATCATTTTCCTTGTAATTTTCACCATTTTATTACTATTTATATAATTTCCTGCTATCGTAACTTCAAAAATATATTAGAAGATGTAAATGTCCGATATTTTATGAAAAAATTACATATTCAATAAGCTCATAATTATCTGCATTTAATGTAATTTTTTTGGAATTTTTTTTTTTTAAAAAAAAAGAGCAGGAGAGAGAAAAAGTTCAGCCGATATATCGACCGAACTGATATATCGGTGTAGCCGATTTTTCTACCCCTGCTACGCCCACACATGCTCGTTAATGATGAAGCATAAACAATAGATTTAGGCAAGCAAACTCCTGCATTTTCTAAATATGAAAAGCATGTGTTTCACAACAGTGATATTGGTCAAAAATTGATGCAAGATATGTTTTCTCCATTTTATATACCATGATAAAAAAAAAAAAATATAGGCCAAATCCTTCAAAATAACCAAATTTAATAATAAAACCCCTTTTTATTTTTAGTCTTTATTTATTTTAACTTTTTTATATTTTTAGATAATAATATGACGAGGCAAATCAAATCCAAATTAAAATCTGTTTTCCTAATTTTTCTCTCTTTTACACAAGTTTTCTTATTTTTCAACATTAATATGACATGTGGGTCAAATATCTCAAACTTACCAAATCAAATTTTAAAATTTCTTTTTCAAATTTTAGTCATTTTTAAACAAATTTTCTATTTTCTTCTATATATCAATAGAGACAAATGACAATTGTTTGATGAATGAAGGACCAAGATTCATTTGACAATCACCTAAACGGTCTCTTTTACATATAAAGTAAAAAGATATAACTTTCACAAACAAATGCATCTAGAGTGTTCATTTGTTTGAACTTAGCTCGAGCTTATCTCGAACCTGACATAAATAAATAAAGCTTAAACAAATATTTTATTTGAGGGCTGGGCTAAGGGCTTTTATTTTAAGCCCGTTGAGGGCATTGAGCTTTTTGGCTCATTTATTTCTTATATATGAATTAAATATAAATATTTACTCTCTTAATGTCTTACCCACGTCCAACAATTTCCACTTATTTTAGGCCTTTCGGGTTACTCTTTTCAAGAAACTTAAACCCTCTATTCTCTCTTCCCAAAATCCTACTTCCTCTCCCACACTTCCCACTTCCCACGCTCAAATTGCAAACCCTAGGAAAAAAAATCAATGCTTCCATCTTCCCCATTCGGCAGTCCTAAATTAAAATAATCGATTAAGGTGACCCTTTGTTATCTAATTAAAGTAAGTAAGCCACTTGGGTGTAGCTCAACATGTTGTCTCCCGCTTCAAGAAGTGGGAGGTTGCAGGTTCATGCCCCCATAGCCTAACTTTTGTATGTCCTAGAGTAGTGGGCTCACCTGTTTTTCACATATAAATTCAAAAAATAAAAAAGGAAACTCTAAAAGTGATATGCAAAAAGGCCTAAATGATTGAGCGTTTAAAAAAAATTACATAAATGTTCTAAATTATTGAGTTTTTAAAAAATTGATTTTGCAAAAAAATCAGGTTTTAATCAAACGGGCTTGGGCTTTTTAAATAAAGCCTGGCCCAAACTACCCCTAAACAGGCCAAGATGCTTTAGAGTAAGAGAGTGTAATGCTTATGAAAACGAGTCTTATTTTGATCCACCAGTCACGGTTGAACATGATTAAGGTGAGATGCACTACCTTAAAGAAGAGCTCTCAAAAGACTTATGAATTTTTCTCCAACACCCTGCAACTCTTCTAACATGTATATGAGACAACTATTTTGATACAATCTCAAAATATATATGAGACAATTAAATTGAGACAGGGGGAATATTATTTTCCTTCAATAGGTCTTCCAGGTTTTTTGATATGGTAAGAGTTGAGGTTTCGTTAAAACATGCACTGCTTGCTTTGATATTGAGACTCCATGCAAACAGCAACATGGGGCATTTTTCATCTTTCTTCTTTGTCCTTTTATTCCTTTCCAGGCCTTTTTAATGATGGCTTGAGTTTGATTAATTTGGGTTTATCTAGTGCAGTCTGATTTTGTACAAGTGTGTGTTAAAGATTTCACTAAATCCATGTTTCCTCGATCCTAATGGGTTTTTTCTTTTGTTCTGCTCTAATTCTGAATAGAACTCGAATGTGGTTGTGACTATTCCTGCCGCTCTGCACGTCTGTGGACACTCCTCACTGTCAATTACATAGAACGTGGTGTTAATCTTCACTTATTGGAATATTTTACTGGATATCCTACAGTTTTTTACACATAAATTCAAAAAAAAAAATATGATTTTTTCATGAGACTTTCATACAAGTTTATAAGACTCTCAGTAGATCTAATGGATTCAAATTTTCCCTTGTCCACTTACTCTCCATGAATTACAACTATACCAAATTTGACAATCATTTGACTTTTAAAATCTATTGATCTAATACGATGAATATTTACTGTTAAAGAAATGTCAAAGTTTGAGGACACTAAAAAACATAGTTTCTTTTCCCAATCCAGATAAAATTTTATACACACTAAATACAAGTCAAGAACCTAGGTAGTCCCCATTTGCTAGACCTGTCAATGGGTCGAGTCTGGTCGGTTTCGAGTCGGGTCTTATTCAAGTTTGGATCAACAATCAATGGGTCTTATCAACCCATTACTTACTTGTTCATTAAATGGGTTAGTCGGTTCGCACCGATTCCAAATTCAGGTCACAAAATTTTAAATCTATATCCATTTAAAGTGCTCTGGTCAAATCTTATCATGTCTAGTTCAATGTAGACCTAGCAACAAGTTAGTCGAGTCGATTTCGAATTCAGGTTAACAACTCTCAACCTATTAGTTGTTTATTAAATGAGTTAGTCGATTTGGATCTATTTCGAATTTGGTTCACAAAACGTTCAACACATACCCATTTAAAACGCTTCAAATCAGATCAAATTTTGTCAAGTCTACCATTAACTTATTGCACCAAGTTCGGTGCAAATTTGTTACATGCTCCCTTAAAAATAGTACTCATGAGAACTTTAGTTTGTGGACCCACAATAAACCTAATTAATTCAATTTTCCTATCACACCCACCTACCCCCATGAATTGCACTCGACTTATTGAATCCAAAATTTCCGCCATTGAATAAATGTGAAATTTGAAGGTATTAATAAGCATGACTTCTATCCAATTAGGATGAAATTTTATATGCAATATGTAGAAGTCAAGACCTTTCAAATCTACCCATCCAAGTGGGCGTAGGTGACACTCTAGCCATTCTCGCGAAAGTCTCAAGTCTCATGAGAATTAATTATTAGAAGATCCTTGGGTGCCGCTTGGCCCCATAAAGATAAGTGGGTTTGAGAGGCTTTTAACTTATATATGAAAATAAATTCTTATCTTGATAAAGATAAAAACAACCATGTTTTTTAAGCCTACAAAAGTTCACATTTATCTAATATTAAAATTCATCAAATTGAATCAATGGATTTTAAAAGTCAAATTAATGTCAAATTAGGTATGGATGCAATTCTGGATGTAAGTGGGGAATTGAATCCATTAGATATACTATAGACCCTACAAACCAAAGTTTGTATGAAAGTCTCGTGAAAAATGTTCTTAAAATCCCACATAGGTATAGCTCAAGTGATTGTCACCCGCCTTAGAAAGCGGGATGTTGCGAAATCGAGCTCCCATGGCCTAACTTTGGTGTGCCTTAAGAGTAGTGGACTCATCCGTGAAGATTTTAGTAGATCAATATATGAATTTTCCACACGTTAATCAAAAAATAAAATGTTCTTAAAAGTTAAAGAGAGAGAATTTAGAAAAGCACAACCGTGAACACCTCTCCTCTTAAAGAGTGACATTTGAAAGAACTTTTTGCCCTACCTAATTTTCGTTTTCTACCATCTAAACTTGAGAATAAGATAAAAAAATATTTAATCTTGAAATATACTGCAGAAATATACACTAAGAAGGCTGAGGTAAGAGAGGTTAGTTGTTTATCAGTTTTGCAATATATTGCACAAAAATACACTAAGAAGGCTGAGGTAAGAGAGACTAGTTCTTTATCATGAGCTAAGTTTCACATCTTTTTATGGAATTCACATATACTTACAAAGGACGCCGGAAACTTCCAACCAATGAAAAAAAATCACTATAGCTATATGAGAAGAGTAAAGAAAAAGAAAAAAAAAAAAAAAGAGGGAAAATAATGACTTATAATGGTGAAATTTTCAAGGTGACCAATGAAAGCGAAATTTATCCACCATTATATTTGTTTTTTTACAATTCTGACCACAGATGCATTATTATGCTGTCGAGACCCAAGTCAGCAGATAGGCCCAATTATGAGATTAAAGCTTAAAATCTGATTTTATTATTTTATAAACTATATATATTCACCACAAATTCAAATACTACATATAATAATAATTATGTTATAAAAATTAATGTTGGCCACATTCAAATTTCATTGCAGATCAGGCCAAGCTCAGAATGCCCGAGTTGGCCCCTATATGGCAAATGTTTATCCTAAAATTCCTCACACACAGATGAATGGCTCTAAAGAATGAACCTTTCTGCTCTAGCAAATCCCAAAAAACAGGTAGCACGTATAACCTAAGTCTTCTCATTATGAGTACCACAGCTCAAATCATAGAAGTCCAGGAGTTAAAAAACAATTGATGCCTGCCTAAGAACAGAAACAGTTCAGAATTTCAGATCTCTTTATCAAAGAGGACTCACATCAATAGCAGCAGCAGCATCCTCAGATGGATTCTTCTGTCTGGAAGGTGTAACTAGCTGTCGAAAAGTGTGATTTCACTAGACCAAGAGCTTTAGAACGATGGGAAATCCTATTCTTCTCATCCTTTGGCATCTCTGCATATCTGCACCAATCAGCTAGTCAGTAAGACCAAAGAATTACAGGGAAATTATGCAAAGTAGACTCAGATTCTGCCTAAAAGAAAGCTCACGTCTGTTGATAGCCATCAGGTTGAAAGACGGGATCCCATCCAAAATCAGCAGGCCCCCTTGGAGGAACTATCATTCCCTAAAATGCCGTAGCTCATCCAACAAGCCAAATGTCAACAATAATGCATGTCTAGTGCAACTTCATTTAACTGTGCATGGCTTTTATTTGAACCCATGCTTACACGCTGAGTGGGAGTATAACTATAATATGGAGGTAACTACAATAGATGCATATGAATCTACTTCATAGGTTTCAGCTAAATTTCCACGTGAGGCAATTGGATAACATCAAATCCATTTAGTGAAACTAGGATCAATCATGTCATTAAAGCTAGGGGTAGTAATGCATCAGGTTGGGTTGATTTTCTACCGAGTTGGATATAGGTATTAACAGAAATATTAACTAACTTGACTTGACCTGACCCAACACAACCCAATTTTTTCCCAAATTCTATGAGCCAACACTCAAAATTTTCCCCAATTCTACATTGGAAAATAGAAATCAACCCACTCTGCTTTTGAATTGAAAGAGAGAGAGTGGCTGCTTGGCTGCAAGAGGGGGGAGTAGACACAAGTGGGAAGAGAGTTGAGGATATATTTGGAGTTTATATGTAAAAAGAGTATTTACATTTTGGTTAGAGATTAATAATATTATTTTAATTTCTCATTTAGCCATTTGGAGAACAAGAAGCATAAGGACCTTATGGATCCAGGGCTTCTCATCCGAACTTGACCCAGATTAAAAACAGGTTGACCCAAACAGACCCAAATTTCAGATTTAATATAAAAAATGACCAAAACACGGATTTTTTTTTGGCAGGTCAGGTCGAGTTCAAGAGTCGTGTAAAAAATAGCCATCCCTAATTAAAGTTGTGATACTATTTCCCAAATCATGGTCAAATGCAGCAAGCAGAGCATATTCAAGAATTTATGTATTGTCCCCAACAATAGAATCTGGAACAAAGGGAGATGATAATTTTCCCAACATATGAATATTTAGTCGAAAGGCAAGCATCGGGTAATTTAATTGCATCCCACATTCTGGCAGCTTCAGCAATAATAAGAAAAAAAAGAGGCAATACATGATTGTCACCTCTGTTGCGATTGTTTTTGGATGTCCCCAAATGCTCCTGACCATCCCCGATTGGAAGTATAACACAATTTTGGGACTGTTTTTTTCCTTCATGGTTCTAATTGGAACTCTCAAGGAGCCCTGACATTCAAGGCAGGGCCCATTGAGCCACTGGTAAAAGTGGTCGTCGAAAAAGTGTACATGTAAAGTTTGTTCACTTTATTTAGTTAGAAAGAATTGTTAGAATATATTACAATTGTTATTTAGTTAGGATTCTAAGTTTGTATTAATCTCTTATTAAGAGATGTGTTTGGTTTAGGATTAGAATAGAGTTTGACTTTATCTGTGATTAGTTGTAGGTCTATTTATTTGGATGTAATCTTCAGATATAGTAATCTAAAAGTAACACCTTAACCACAATCATTTATCCCCTCATTACATTTCTTCTTTCCTTATCTCCCTTCCACCTTTATTCCTTAGATTACAACAACAATAATTATGATGATTCACAAGTCTTACCCCTCAGCCTTGAGAGTTGTGCTTTCATCCTTGTTGATATCTAAATTCTCTGTTACTCCTGCAGCAAAACAGGTTTCTTCTAACTACTACATCTCAAGTCTTCATTGCCTCCCTCCCTAGTAACATGAACTAGCAATCCCTCAGTTCTTAGTATGGCATTTCTGGTATAATAGACTCATCCAGAGACCATCTGACATGACATTCTACCACTCAAAGATTTATCCCATTGGAGCCTAAATATACTAGTTGATAAGTGGATATAAACAAGTTCATGAAATTCTATAACATGCAGAAATAATATCTAGATGAAAAACAAATCAAAAGTTGTACATTGATTAGATCCATAAATCTTTTAAGGCTCTACTCATGTAAATTTCAATGTAATTGGCATGAAAGTTGCTTATGCCATTTGTACTTCCACTTTCCTAAATATACATCAAAACCAAACCAATACGAGTTACTGAAATTTCTTTCATTTCTCCATGGAAGTTATTTCATTTTATATGAGCTGTACATCACTTCTAGGCTGTGTTTGGATCAGGGTGAATTAAGGTAGAGGGTCCCCCAAGGACTTGTAGAACAGGGGATTCCCCTACAGGTGGAGAACCTCCTACCTTTATTTTCCATACCATTTAAACACCCCGTTTGGTAAATTTATGGTAGAGATTGAACATTTCCTAGAAGAATTGTAGAAATTTTAAAATTTATTGTTTCTCTTTTACTCTATAATAAGCATTACTATTCATAATATGTAGAAGGACCACATTTACTTAGTCAGTAATTGGAACAACCATATAAGTAAAACATACGTGGTGGGGCCCATACTCATTTCCAATCACCATTTTCACGATGGTTTAGTAGGATCATCTAATTGTTGATCATATGGGACATATGAGTAATTACATTTTCTACCATTTATACTCACATATCATAGATTTCATGCAATCATTTGTTTCTCTTGCTTATTTTATTTCAATAATTTCACATCTAGCAAAAAATTCTTCCACATATATTACTAAGCTGCAAGAGGAAAATGATATTTAAGTCATAAAAAATAAGAGGAATATATATATATATATATATATATAATATATATATATATTATATATATATTATATATATGATTGTAATCCATACATTGAATAAAAAATAAAAGAAATAGAAAAAATCAACCACATATGGAGGAATAGCTAAGCCATATAAGGGGTGGAGAAGACAAGGTGAGGGTAGTTGAGAGTGTGGACTGATTTCCCCACCCTTTGGTGGAGAAGTCAAGTCACCCTGTTCTGGGGTGAGTTTCTTGGCTGAGGAATCCCACATCTACAATCCAAACAGGGTTTGTATTTTTAGAGTGAGTACAACTTCTCCACCTCAAGTCACCCTGATCCAAACACAGTCCTAATGTGTTCCTACTGCTTCCAACTGGTCACTGAATCAGAAAATGATGAATACTATTTAAAAGATTAAATCAAAAAAATAGTGTACCTGAGTCTTCCCAACAAATGTAATTGGTTCCACATTTGGCCCAAGTGCAAGAGAAAATATACACATGGCATAGGCTGATTTATCCTCATAGGCCTTTAGTAGATTGTTCAGGCCTGCAAAGGTGTGAAGAAGCATAAGAAGAAAGTTTAGGTTTCCATTGCTCTTGGCAAAGGCCACAGTTTAGCAAGGTTCCAGCCTTCTAGGGAACTGAAAATATTGAAGACTAAACACAATATTTCAATCATGTAATATGATGCAGTCTTCAATTCTAAACCATTTAAATTTTGACCTTAATGTTTGAGCATACATTAATATGACAATACTAATATGAGACTTGCATAACAATCCACCACAACTTGAAGCACAAAACACTCTCAAACCAACCAAAAGTGAAATAAAATATTAAGACTATGCAAACAACCATTACCTTCATGACCAATCTTCTGCAGAAACCACTTTCTGGTTATTTGATTCCATAAATGAATCATGGACATCAGAAAACATCAGAAATTTTGATCTTGACATTAGAAAATATCTGAAAAATAAAACAAAAACAGAAGAGCATTAACAAAAGTAACGGGCAATGCATAAAGAATCCCTAGGAAACAAGCATGACAAAAGGCCGGTGTTCAACAGAGGTATGGGGAGAAGAAAAATTACCTTTAGAAAAACACGAGTTGAAAACGAAAACTTACATGTAAGGTCCTGCAATATATATTGAGTAAATCTCTACTGTCATAAAAATGTATAAAATTGAAAAGGAAAGAGAAAAATCAAATATATTTCAACCAAGACCTGGAAGACCATTCAAAGCATTAAAACAGAGGCAAGTATCTTCAACAAGCACAGGTCCATTTATCTACAATGAAAAAGAGAGAAGCTTAATTATAACCTAAATGCAGAACTCATCAATCATCTTAACAAAAATCAAATGTAAAATTTGTTGAAAAACAACATAAATACATTGGAGATAATTTCCATAATATTTGCATAATGAAATATCATTTTTTGTAGATGTAACAAATCCGATATCCATCTATTCTCATGTCAATAAATATAGGATATAATCCAGATAGATATTAATGGACCAGATACTTCCTTTGACAGAAACAAGAAGACATGTCCATTTTCAGTTGGGAGCCACATAAAGCATCAGTTTAGCATTAGGTCCCAAATCAACAGCAATCCACAGACTGCTCTCATCTTTTATGGACTGATCTTTTATCTCTCAACAGTCCAAGAGGCAATGACAAAACAAGAACATATATAAATACCTCTTTTGCAGCTAAACGAGCCTTTTCTTTAGATATCTCTTCAGGCTCTCCCTGCAGTTCAGGCACTAGGAAAAATATATGCAAAAGAAACATAAAGATAATAAACAGTCAAAGACTACACTAAAAGATAAAAGGAAACAGATTGTCCAATGTAAACAAGATGTTCAAACATTACAGTTTCATAGAGAAGATAACTAAGAAGGAATAGCGTACTCTCACACGTGTATATAACTCATAATCATGGGTGTTTCTTCCACACACACACTCATGTGTACTCTCACACATGTATATATAACTCATACATGCATATGTAAACTCACACATGCATTTTTGTCTTCTTCTCATGCATTTATAATATCAATAACACAGTGCATGTTTAACAAAATGATAAACAAATAATCCATATTTACAATTTGTTCTATTCTTTCCATTTACAAGGTTTCAACGAACCTTATGATACACTGGGGTATCCCACTCAACCTCAACTGTAAAGGTCTAGGGTATCCCACTCAACCCTGTTGAGGAATCTCACTCATTCTCGAATGCATTAAGTTAAAGCAGACAGAATGCAGAATCTTGTAAGAGCTCGACCGAAAGTACAAGTGTGTGCTTATACATTAACATGTATATTAACTATCAACTATCCACAAACATGGAAACAATATAAATCACCATTCACATATGTTTTCTCCATATACCTTTTCCACAAGGGTTTAACAATGGAGTTCCACTTACCATCCACTGGTTTCAATCCAGGTTTAACAACCTAGAATATTTTCATCTCATCACCTGCACAAACTTATTATCACAGGAATAATCACATACATACATAACTCTATGCATGATCAAATATCACACCCACCACATGCACTTCTACTATGGTATGAACCACGTGCATGTTCTAATATAACACATACCATATGCATCACTGATCCTAGCATGAACTCCATGCATGATCAAAGCCACTTTTATCACCTATTCATATAACCAACGCATGAATCACATGCATGAACTAGTATAACATATACTTTATGCACCAGTAACCATAACATACACACATCCTAACATGATTTACATGTTCATGTTCATAATCACAACATCATTGGACTTTTCTCACTACTGTCCATGTGGACTTTGGGTAAGTCCGTATGCCACACTTTTCTCCATATATCCATTTCATCATAGTTACACAGGAAAGATTCACTTATCATCCATTGGTTACGGTAACACTCGAATTAAACAACTCAGAGAAAACACCTCATCAGGTTATCAAGATTTCAGGTCCTGGCCCGAGATCTTGGACAACAAAGAACAATCCGAGTTTGAGATTTCTGTCTCTTCTCGATTTGCATTCATAACCACTATGCAAATAAATCACAGTTGAGTCTCCTCACCTTCTCCAGCCCGACTTCTTCACCAGAGGTTTTGAACATCGACTCCACTTGAAAACCCATGAAAACTTCCATAAAAGCCTCTACTGGTTGATGGAAAGAGAGGACGAACAAGGAAAGAGAGGGAACAAATGGGAGAGAGAGAAGAGCCCATTTCTTCTTCTTTTTCCTCCCCTCTCAACCTCATCTCCTCCCCTTCTTCTTTTTTCTTCATCTCCAAACCTCTATTTATAGAAAATCAAGACTTGGGGCTCAAGTCTCATATCACATCAGGTCACATCACATCACTCCACTTTATGTCACATCACATCAACTCAAGTCACATCACATCAACTCAATCAACTCAAGTCACATCACATCAAGACAATCCAAACTTGGAGATCAAGCAACACAGATAACTTTTAGAGTATCTGCTGGAGAAAGTTCAGACAATTACCTCTTTGCCACTGCACTCAACAAATAGGATCCACCGGCTTCCGAACTCGGATCGAGTCAAACTTGGACTCTACACAAAGCCCACCCCGTAATCGGACCACAACACTAGTAACGGCCACATATCACCTATCAGGCACTAAACTGGGTCAGGGTATCACAATCCACCCACCTTAAGAAAATTTAGTCCCGAAATTTTCAAAAGAAAACTTGTATCTCTATAACCATAAGAAGTTGTCACTTCTAAACACTTGGTTCGAGATCCTATCTCAACATCAAAATTGCACATCTTTAGACAAATAAAGAGGTTCATCCTTACCTCGTCTTCAAAGTTCTACCTTTCCTAGTCCATAATCAAAGGAAAGAATCCAAAATCACTCAATCAATCCACTTCCACCCATACGCACAATCCGAGAGTTGAACCATGCTCTGATACTATTCATTCAGTCGACTGACCACTTCGATCAGTCGTGTATCAGGCGACTGATGGTCGACTGATACTTCCTGAGACTGACTGTATTTTTGTCGGTCAACAGTCAGTCGACTAAAAGGGTAGATTGACACCACCCGAGAGTAAACTGTCTGCTCTGCTAGCCAATCAACTGTCAATCGATTGATGGTCGAATGATTGACCTGAGTTTTTTTTTTTTTCAATTCAAATTTCACTCTACATTCACACACCTTACACATTGAGTTCATTTAACCCACCAAAAATATAAATCTAAAAGTTATCTCTGTTGTTTGATCTCCAAGTTTGGATTGCCTTGATGTGATTTAATATGATGTGAGTTGATGTGATTGAGTTGATGTGATATGACTTGAGTCGATGTGATGACATAAAGTGATGTAATGTGACATAAAGTGAAGTGCTGTGATGTGATGTGACCGATGTGGCCTGATGTGATGTGAGACTTGGGCCCCAAGTCTTGATTTTTTATAAATAGAGGTTGGGAGATGAAGTGGAAAGGGAGAGAAAAGGGGAGGAGTTGAAGTTGAGGAAAAGAAAGAGAAAGGAGAGGGGCTCTTCTCTCTTTCTCATTTGTTCTTCCTTTCTTCTCTCGTGTCTCCTCTGTTTCCATTGACCAGTAGAGGCGGTTGTGGAAGTTTTCATGGGTTTTCAGGCGGAGTCGATTCTCAGCAGATTTCAACGTTCAAAATATCTGGTGAAGAAGTCGGGCTGGAGAAGGTGAGAATACTCAACTGTGATTTATTTGCATAGCTGTTATGAATGCAAGCCGAGAAGAGATAGAAATCTCAAACTCGGACTGTTCTCTGCTGTCCGAGATCTCGGCACTCAATTCGAGGTCTCGGCACAAAGCCAAGATCTCGGTGAACTGTGAGTGATAAAGGAAACTGAGTATATTGGAGTACTCTGTTTTACGAGGTCTCGGAAGTATATTTCGAGGTCTTGAAGGATGAGGTCTCAAACCAAGACCCAATATCCTGGTAACCTGATGATGTGTTTTCTCTAGGTTGGTTAACTTAGATCAATACCAGTGGATGGTACGTGTATCTCCTTTGTGTATCCTTGTGGAAAGGAGTATATGGAGAAAATTGTGGTAAGTGGTAAATGTAAATAATTCATATCTTGAATATATGTTATAAGTGAATGCGTGGTTTATGTATATATCTGCATGTGGTATATATTGTGCTAACCAGTTGTGCAGGTAATGGTTATGTAAGTGTTCTGTGGCGTTGAACCATAACAACTGACCCATGAAGGGTATGTAAACTCCAGTGTGGAACCATGTGGAAGGGCACATGGAGAGTGAGTAAATAAGTCATGTTTATGATTAAATCCTCAGTGTTTGGGGTATGGTTTGTGCCTTCGGTAAATACCTTCTCATGCATTGGATGTTTAGCCGTCATTGACCGTTAGGTCACATTCATGTATAGGCCATAGGGTCGTTATGCACTTGCAAGTAACTGCATCTTGACTGTTTTGACTTGATGCTACTGAGGCCCGTCAAGGGTGATTAACTCAGTTTGAGGCCCGTCGGGTTATTTAACTCAGAGTGCAAGGACGTTGAGCCTTCGCACATTATATATGTATATGCATACATGAAAAGAAGGCAGTACACATGTGTGATTTTACATATGCATGTGTGAGTTATATATATATATATATATATATATATATATATGTGTGTGTGTGTGTGTGTGTGTGTGTGTGTGTGAGTGGTATATGGTTGTGAGAGTATACGTGGGTGTGTATAGAAGAAACAAATGGTAATGTATGTCATTATATTCTAAGTATTTGTGTTAAAATTCTGTATATTTTCTATTTTGAAAATTGGTGGATACCTCGGTAGATCAAAGAATTACTGAACTACAGCTAATCTAATCTATTATGTGGTACGTAGGCAACTGAGAGCACTGTGCCTCAGTTCGATCAAGAGACTCCTTGTGTCTCATCCTTGCTTTGTAGATTTATATTTTTGGTGGGTTAAATGAACTCAATGTGTAAGGTGTGTGAATGTAGAGTGAAATTTGAACTGAAAAAAAAAAAAAAAAAAACCTTAGGTCAATCAGTCGACCATCGACTGATTGGCTAGTAGAGCAAACAGTTTGCCCTCTGAAAACTGACTGCTCTCTGGTCCGATCGCCACCAGCCATGAGCGATCGATCGGAGGAGCGATCGGTCGTCTCTAACAGCAAAATTGCTATAATGTTAGGTTATGCACGTTTTGATTTTTCGCCGGTTTTGACACTCAAAATGCTCGATACACATCCGAACTCCAAATCTCTTATACCACTACGAAGGTATGGAGATTTGAGACTTGTGCATATGAGTTTCAAACCAACACAAATAACAAAATCACTCTGTCAGCCAATCAGTCGATGCAATCAATCGACTGATGGTCGACTAATTGATCTAGGTTTGCTTAGTTCAATTCTGATTTCACTCTACATTCACACACCTTACGCATTGAGTTCATTCAATCCACCAAAAATATAAATCTACAATGCAAAGGTGAGACACAATCAGTCTCTTGATTGAGCTGAGGCACAGTGCTCTCAGTTGCCTACGTACCACATACTGGATCAGATCCGCCGTAGTTCAGTAATTCTTTGACATTCCGAGATATCCACCTATTTTCAAAATAGAAAATATACAGAATTTTAACACAAATACTTAGAATATAATGGCATACCTTACCATTTGTTTCTTCCACACACCCATGTGTACTCTCACACATGTATATATAACTCATACATACATATGTAAACTCACACATGCATTTTTGCCTTCTTCTCATGCATTAATAATAACTATCCCACTCAACCCTATTAAGGTATCTCACTCAACCTCAATTGTACAGGTCCAGGGTATCTCACTCAACCCTGTGGAGGAATCCCACTCATCTCGAATGCATTAAGTCCATGAGTTTTCAGCTCAAAACAAGGCCAAAGGAAAGGCCTCAGAAGCTTATATGTATTACACAAGAGATCCAAAAGCATAAGATATCAAAATCAATTAAAAACTAATACGAACAAAATTTAGCCTGAGCGATCGATCGCCTGAGCGATAGATCGCTCAGAACACTGTCTGAAAACTGATTGCTATCTGGTCCGATCGCCACCAGCCATGAGCGATCGATCGGAGGAGCAATCGGTCTTCTCTAACAGCAAAATTGCTATAATGTCAGGTTATGAACGTTTTGATTTTTCACCGGTTTTGACACTCAAAATACTCGATACACATCCAAACTCCAAATCTCTTCTCTCTCTACATCTATGCCCTTCAACTTAATGAATCCTATAGGGTTTAGAGGTACTGGAAACTACATAATGTTTTCCAGTCTTCTATATTTGTATCCCCTTTTTACATGATAATATAAGATGTTAAAAGCTTATTGGCAAATGAAGAAGGATGACATATTGAAAAACAAGTGTTCCAAGAAAAGAAAGTAAGGGAGATCCAGAAGAAGAATTGGCAAGAAGATACTAACATCATTTGCATATATATGTAAGGGCAAAAGCTGCATGAATATGCGATTGTGACTTTAAATGAGCATACACTATAGAATTAATCATTTGTTCATTAAGCAGCACAACTTATAAAGAGCTAACGAGTCTAGGAAATATAAGGACATGAATCTGAGTAAGGTACATTCAATAGAAGAATAAAACATTATGTTATAACATGGTTCAACTTAAAAAGGAAAAAGAAATAAAAGCCACAGAAGAGGTTATTCAGTCATAAGCATTAGACACAGGCTCCATGTCCATGAAAATGCAAGAAGAGCATCACAAATTCTTTTGGAGTGCTTTCCATAGTCTGAAATGAAACTGCATAACTGCATGTTCTAATTTTAGCATGTGTACCAAACAGTGGAGAAACCATTTTTTAGATGGCCAAATCCTCAGAATAGCTTGAAAGTGAAGTAGCAGAGAGCTGCACAAAAGAGCCCAATCATGTAGAGAAGATGGTTTTAACTGCCTAAACTCGCAAGAAGGCATGGTATAAGAATGCACAGGGAACTCTTCACTCCCCTTTAAATCATTAAATGACCCTCTTTGCCCCTTCAATCTACGAGCATTGGTTACTTGAACCAGCTTGATACTACATAGACCTTAATTCAACTTGTCATGAAAACCTCTCCACTGTTTCACTTGAAACACCATAAGAGCACCATGAAATCACATCAAACAGTTGCTCTCCTCCTAGAAGTAGTTGTGAAGACCTGATCAATCATTTCCCCACTTGCAATACCGAATTACGGATAGATAACAGGAAAAATTCTAAACCATGTGTGCATTAAAACAGACAAGAAGTATTTAAGAAATACAATGGTAATTACAAAGAAACAATCCAACCCAAATATCCAATGTTCTCATAAGTAGGACTAGACTTTCCTTTTTTTTTAAAAAATGGTTACTATATTACTAGAGAAAAGTAACAGGGGTGCAAATACGAAAAACAAAGAAATTGGAAAAGAATCAACACAACCCAGTACACCCAAAGAGCCCACAAAGGAGAAGGCAAAAAATACAACTATAAATTATGACAATCCAATGAACTCTTTCCAGGATCTCAGACATATGAACATTCCGGAAGAAGTAGGCCTAGACCTTGCAAAACTGGTGTAAACATATCCTCTGCCCACAGAGATAAATACTAAGAAATCAAGAGAAACAAAGGTTACACGAGATTCCAGAAATTCCTACGAAGAAGTAGCATCAACATCTTTGTTTCTTCAAGATGCAAGGAGGGTGGGCACATGCTTCAAAGTTCAAACCCTAGGGCAAATTCAAAGTTGCATAGTGAACTAAAAGCGATCCATATTAAATTAATTGACTTAAAATCACAAGAACAATTGGAAAGAAGCTAAAAGAAGACAATGAAATGAGAACAGTAATTAAAACAGGAAGGAAAGAAATGGAAGAGTGATAATTATTCCATATTGTCACATAAAAGGGGTCACTGGATGAGAAAGGAAAGAAAGAAAAGCAGCGCAATTGTTGGAGGAGAAATGAGAAGAGAGGGGAGAAACGTACCGTCAAGCTTGAGAGATTGAAAGGGAATGGAGTTGCCCAAGATAGAGCGAACTTCCTCCAGCTTCTTTGCATTTCCCGTCACGAACGTCACCGGCCTCAATACAACCTTCGCCGGCGCTGCCATTCCCTCCCTTTCTTTCTGTCTGCCCTTTCTCGCACTAAAAAATGTAGAGGAATGGAATCGTGGAAAGGAACGGAATTTTTTTTTTATTAACGTGTGGGAAAGTAATATTGTACAACTCGGACTTAAACGGCAGCGACCCGAAATTCGGGTTACAAACTCTCTCATTTTAACTTTTAAGACCCGACTCTAAAAATTCGCGTTCGTCGACTTGGATTTGGTCGAGGCAATTCCGCATAGAGTTCAAATTCTAATTTGCCAATTGAAAATTGTGTTGGAGCAAGATTGATGATTTGAGTTAGATCTAATCTAAATGTATTTATACAATAAAATGTTTTATACTATTATTTTAATAGTAATAATGACTTCAAATATTGGCATTTAAAACAAGTAGAATCAACATTTCAAAAATATAATAAATTCATGAGTGTCCAAGTCGTAGACATTTTCTTTGTAATGAAAGTTATCACTCTTATAGAAAGTGAGATGAATAAATTCTGAGATGAGAAAAGAAAAAGAAATCCTGAATTTTCAACTATGGCATAAGTTGATTCAACCTTTTTCTTAAATGTCACCAACTCTTCACTTTAAATCAACAAATCTTGGGCAAAACCTTTTCCTTCCATGGGAAATCTGGTTGAGTAGAAATATGATAAAATTTCAACAAGCTTTAATCTCTTTTGACCAAATTTTATACAAATATAATGAATATAAGTTATCAAGGATTCTTTAAGAACTCAAAGGGATTGAAGTGATGATCAGAAATCTGCTTCAGAAAGTGAAATTCCTGAGTTAAATTTATCCTGTAAATGTGGATAAATAGGTTTACAGATGTCCTGAAGATTAATCAAATGCTTTAAGAGAGACTTAAGACACCTTGGTCTTATTCAAAGAATCTCAAGTGTAATCTTTATCAAATAGAACTCGTTTTAAAATGAAACTACATCAGCGTCAATTTTGCATTCCACTTTCTATTTCCCCTCACTTTTTTTAAAAGTTGCATTGACCCAAATGTATAATAGGATTAAAATTTTACGAAACTAAATCCAGTCGTTCAAAAATTCTTGACGTCTGCCATTGTAGGTGACCTTCTATGTCTAAGAATCACATGAGAGGTGGCATTATCCACTTAAATATAGAATGAAATGGTCTCTCAAACCACAAATCTATATCTTCTGAGTCTCTTTTGCAGTTCTATTTTAGAACAGTAACTACTTTCATCCATCTATTTAGAAAAAAATAAAAACTTACTCCTGATCATGATGTTAAAGGATGAGCAAGACACCCATGAGTACAAACTAGTAAATATATTACTTACAGTCTTCGAATTATATCTTCAAATATTACCATCCAAACAACACTGTTGTATGAATTGAACAAAACCTAAAGCAACAAAACCCAAACAATGGCAGTAAGAGAAATGAAACCCTATTTCTTACGCCTTATCTACCGAAAGAAGCACTGAACCAGACAGACACACCACAGCCCCCTAATGCACCTACCATTCTTTAGTGAAGAACACATTCTTCCTTCCCAGGAAGAATGGCGTTGAATGGGCCGCTGCTCCCAGCTTCAACTTCCTCTTCATCATCCTCAATGCCAGGCTCATCCACCACTTCTCCATGTGCTGAAATGGCTTCCATGATAAAAGCCTTCACCTCTTGGAACCGTTCTTCAGAGAGAGAGACCTCCGCAAGGAGCCTCCAAGCATTATCATCAGATGCTTCTTCGTAGTCCTTCCTTCTCTTTAAGACCATGTGCCCACTGATCTCCCAAACAGCGGGATTCACTTGGGTGTCTAACAGCTCTTGGCTCACTTCACCAAGGGCCTGTTTCTCAGCATAACACTGCCAGTTCATTCAATAACAAAGGTCGACCACAAGTTAGGTATGTTCCATTGCATTTCCAGATACCAATCAACAAAATTAGGATGAGTCGAAGTCTTTCTTTACCTGAGGAAAAAGGAATATTCGTTTCCCTGAATCAGAAATTAGGACGTTATATGGAATGTTGTTGTTTTGAAGGCAAATGCAAGTACTGGAGACAACATCGGCTAAATCTTCCAGACTATTTCCACCTTCAAATACAAGACCTCTTACTGGATAATTCAACAACTGGTAGATCGTCACATAATTCTCAGACAAGCCCTTCACAGTGCTTATTTTTTGAACTGGAGCCTTCTCAACAGGAAAGGGAACAGCCAAGTAATAAGCCTGTTGTATAATTCAAAAAATAAAAAAATAAAAGTCGTAAGCTTGCTGTCAATGATATGAATCCAGTTACAAAATAATTCTCACAAATATTACAACAACAAAAAATGCTTCTTGGAAACAAATAAGAAAAAAGAAGAGAATTGAGGGCACACTGTTCTTGACCTGAAAGTGAAGATGATTGATGGTGGCAAAGGCACCCAAACTGTTGTAGCCCAATCTGAAGTATGGATTTCCTGCATCTTCTGCCATATGAAGAGCAAGCAGGAAATTCTCACGATCGATCCTCTGGGGCAAGCATTCAAGGATACGTGGGATCAAAAGCACATGGCCATACTCTATAGGGCTCACCTGTGAGCAAAATACAGAATCATCAATAACGGAAACTATCCCCTAAATCCCCATGCACAAGATAACAAGAGGGACAGTTCAAAATTACATTTATAGCGACTACACTTGGAGAGTTGGTGCTATCCATGAGAGCATTTTGGAAATACTGAGCTTCACCATCCTCACTCTCTTCAAAACGAAAGAGTACTTCCTCCTGACCAACCTTCGTAAAGTTGAACTTTTTCTCATCGAATGGTTGAAGAACCCGGTCAACACGAAACTCAGTGGGTCGTTTCTTGAGATGCCGACCTTCATTCAGCTGCGCGATGAAACCATACTGACCTGGTATCACCTGCAAGAAGAATCATAAAGTGCCGTTGGTGGATGACTAGAATTGAAGCAAGACTACAGATAATGGAACTAATTTGAACCTTGGTTTCACAGGCAGTGACATCATAACGGAAAAGTCCCCTGCACATACGGTCCTCCCACTGCAATTCAAAACCAGAATGATTATCATCCATCCTCAGCAAAACAGAATCAGAAAGGCTTTGATTCTTCATAGCATCTTACCTCTCCAAGAAGCAAGGTGTCCAGAAAGAAGCCCTGTCCCCCTTTGTCATCCAAATCCTTCTTCATTTTCATCCTACTGTAAGTGTATAAAGGAAGCTTGCCACCTGACAAAATCAATAGAAATGGTAAAATAAACCAAAAAAGCATGGATTCAATCTTCTCCTTCTTGTTGATGGTTAATAATCATATCACCACTATCAAAATGTAGAGCAGGCTAACTTTGTTTTTTCTTAACAGGCGACATAAAATTCTCATAGTGAATGAGAGATGTTCAAGTTTTTACTTAGCTCATGGCGTTTATGTTGCCTTTTCAGATTATGTTTCACTCACTGTCTGGATGACTCTTGCTGATCCCACTGAATTAAAGAGACCCAAAACAAAGAAATTTGGTATTTTAAACTCCATTTGGATGCCATGCATTTAGAGAGAGCCTTAGAAGTGGAATATTTAGTCACAGGGAAGCTTTTCAAGTGCTCACGATGTTGCATTCCTATGGGAAATGGATCACATATTTCAATGTGGTTCAAAATCATAACTCCAAAATTTTGTACTTCAAAGGTTTATTCTACCATTTTACTTTCTTTTTTTTTTTAAGTTTTCTACCAACTTACTTCCATCCATTACTATGTTGAGCATTCCATGTTCCTTGTGAGCAATACACCCAAGTAACTAGACCATTGGATACATGCTTGAGTAGGGAGTGCAGCATGGCTCAATTGGTAATTATATAAGATAATTTCAATTGTTTTTGTTACATTGTTAACTTTTCTTTTTCAAAAAGCATTTCCTAGAGGGTGAAAGTATCTTTTACATTCCTGAAACAAGCAAACTCTCATCTAACATAAACACAATTGCAACACATACAAACTAATAATGAAATAAATTCTTAATCCTCATACTTGAGGAGGCTAATCACGATCAACATTATTTTTTTCACAAAATGGTTGATCAAGCATTAACTTTTGTGATCCACTCCCCACATATGGATTACGTTTTGAATTTGATTTTATGTGTCTGGTCAATATGATGTTAAAAGCCTTAGCAATTGGACCATGTCATAGAAAATACAGAACTAGGTAAAACTTTAATTTAAAATTTCTACAGGTAGTGGAAACTTCATAATTAATTGAGTACAGTGCTGCGGTCTTTTAGTATCCTCTTTCTAAACAGGCCATAAAATGGTATCACGCAAATCCTTTCCAGCACCCAAAACCATTTCCGGTAAGTAGCATAAGGTAGAAAATTTTGCCAAACACTTGCTAAAAAGAAGATAATTATTCAGATAAAGTTGCAAAACCTAAGTGTTATCTTCCAATTTCCAACCAAAAATCTATTAATTGATATATATATATATATATATCAATGCATGAATACACGCCTAAAGCACCTCAAAATTGTAATTACAAGAAATTCATATTTTTTTGGGTGCTTTGAATGTGAAGAGAAGCTCCTAAAATAAGCTTTTTCTCCATTCATAAACAACCTTTTGAAGCGCTCGCCGGAAGCTTAAAAAATATATCCTACTTTTCCAATTTCCATAAAATAAAGAAAGGAAATTCAAAGAAAAGAAAGGGCAAATTGGCAAATACCTTGAAGGCAGCATTTTCCGAGGCAATTGCGGCCACAGCCACCTCCATTCTCCTCATCAATTTGGTAATTAGAAACCACAGTCGGAACCCTCTTGATGCTCAACATGATGGATAAAACTTCTGAGTCAATACCAAACAACGAACCCGCTCGTTCTTGTATTTTTCTATTCCTATCTTTCTTTTACTTTTCAAAACAAGTCGATGATCTATATGTCTCTCACCTATCTAGATCTGTAATTTGTAATAATTTCTAGGAAACAGAGGCCCTCTTCCTATTCTTCCTCGACCAGAGATGGGGAAGAGAAAGGGAAGAGGGGGAGGAGGGAAGATTTGGAGGGGCTGCCACCTCCTGCAAGGAACAAGAGGTCTGAAGGGCTGCCTCCTTCAGAAGGCAAGGCGCCACGCCCACCGTGCGGCGAAGGTGTGCTCTGAGTTACACAACCCTTACGTCGTGTAGAATGGGCATGAACGATGAGGGACGGGAGAGCTCTTTGTATAGCCGTGATGTCCGCAACTCTGCTGACCTGGGTTTTATCCCCACCTCTCCAGACTCTCTTTCCCTTCTTCTTCTTCTATATAGGGACTTCAAATTTCCAAGAGCTGAATACACACATATATCTATCAAAAAAGGGAAGGCAGGATCTCAAAGAAGCACTTCGAAAGCTCTAACAGCAGAAGGAAAAATTCTCAGAAGAAATCTCAGAATCTTTTCTCTAATCTTTGGGCTGGTGAAGAAGAGAGGGCGTTGGATGGTTGGTACTTAAAGAGGAGAGAAGAAAGGAGAAAAACGAATGGTATACCGCAAATTTTAAGGAGTCCGAGAGGAATAATTCCGGAATCGAGTTTCCTACACAGAATTGTGTGACCAAGTAAGATTCAAACTCCCGTTTATGTCGTGGATATGCCACCGCCCATCCGCTTGAAAAATAGAAAATGATTTTTTTTTTACTGGGTGAGAGATTGGGTTGACTTGAAAGTCTAATTTTAATTTATTTATATTTAATTTGAATTAAAAATAATAATTTAACTTATATTTTAGCTTTTTCTTATTTAATTTTTATAAAAAATAAAAAACATATTTATAATACATAAATAACTTAGGTAATTCAAACATGTCATGTTATATAAAATATGCTCTAATCTAACTCAAATTAAAATTGGTCAATTTTTTAGTTTTATGGGTAAAACTTCAAAGAATCAAAATGAATGGTAAAGGATAGGGAAAGATGTTTGAAATGAAATTGCATTTTTCTAAAAAAAACACTAAAAAAAGTATAAAAAACAACTTATAAGTGAATCATCAAAACATGAGTTATTGTATATAAAAGGGAAGAAAAATCAAATGTAATTGGAGCCAAACTTGATTTAATCCATCATTCCAATCATGAATTACAATTGAGAAAAAATTTCAACAATTTATACGGACTTCTTCAAAAATAGTAGTGCCTAAACATCTCATCCAAATCTCTTTAAAAAAGTCCCCCCTTCTAAAAACTTTGAAGATCCTTCTCCCTTCCTTCTATGAACGAGAGAGTATTTATAAGTCTATTTCATTAATCTCCACCTTTGATGTTAAACCGCCCTCATGAGAAGATACACTATTTGTTGTCAAGCTTTTAACTGCAATTGGGTAAAAGCTAGAAGATAATTTAGACTCCTAGAAATAAGCACGAGTTTTTATCATGTACTACACTTATGATAATTTTGATTTTATAATAATAACTGTTTTACAAACTTTCAACTAGGGCTTAACACTTTAGCTCAACTCTCAACAATCTCAAATTAGTACTTAAAAGCTCAAAACTATACTTCAAATGTCTTTTTACAAAATTTGTTTCTTCAAAGATGTAATTCAAACACACCCTGATCAAGACAATTTTAATGAAGAGCATTTCCTCAAAAATAACTATGCCAAGAGTGGTCTAACTCTAATGCAATTTTGAGCTAGCCAATGAACCTCTGCTAAGACTTAACTTTGAATCTTGCTTTGATCCTACATCTTTGAGGGTTTATATCTTGAAATAACTTTGAATTTATATCAAACCAATTTGCACCTCATACAACATGTGAGACTATTTTATGTTAAATCAAGTTCGTTAAAATTATTTAAAAAAAAAAAAAATTTGGTCCAATATTTTATAATATTTATTTGATGCATTATCACCATTTAATTAATCATGACACGTTAAAATATTTTTCTAAACAAGTTTTTTTTAATCTTAAAGAAGCAAGACCTAATATGATTCACTGGATTCCATTTTTCAAGCACGATAGCCTACAGATAATATATTCATCCTTACAGTTTTTGAATCATTAGATGGGATCCGTTGTCTTGAACGACATGTCAGAACACTTGGACGTTTTGGTCCGAGTGTATGTGGGGTCTGTCCTTTTACTTAAATATCACATCCTTTTAAAAAAAAAAAAATTCAAGACTTAATTAATTAAATTAAAATAGTTTTTTATAGGACTGAAATCGAGTCGGGCACGTCAGGTCGGGTTTCTTAAATCTAATTCGATCCGAGTCAATATTTAGGGAACGTGATCTGACCTAATTCAAACTATTGACCCAAAATTCTCGACCCGACCCAACTCGAATTCTAACTCGACTCAATTCGAATTCTGATCCAACACACATTCTGAACTCATTTTAACAGAGTCGGGTTGAATTGGATTAACTTGAAAATTCCTTAACCTGGTCAGACTCGAATTCGATACACGTTTTTGTCTTCTCAACCCGACCCGAACCGCGAACACGACTTGTATGACTCGACCCGAGCTTCATCCTACATGATTTCTCGGGTCAAGTTGACCCGACCCAAGCTTCACCCCTTTCAAATTCATTTCAGAACTCGTTTTTGTGTTGTCTCCATTTTGAAACATTTCGACATTATGAAAGTTTGGTACTCCATTTAAAAAGATGAAATAAAAATATAAAGATATAAAATTAATAAAATATAAAAAAATAGTACAAACTTACAATAGATTTCAATTACTATTTTCATTATTCCAAACTAATCTGCATAATAAAAACATAAATTACTATTACATACTTATTCATGCTTGCAGTCTTGAGTCACATTAGTGTGATTGTCAAACACTAATTGAAAGGAAATTGAATTTTATCCACATATGAAATTATGAATCAAGTAAAAATATAATTAAATAAAAATTTAAGAAATAAACTTAGATTCTCATTATATTTAAAACTCAAAACATATGGTCTATTCTAGTTCATTCCATTATTTTTTCAAATTTTTATATATTTATTTAAAAACCAACCATAGAAATTGAAAAAAAAAATTAATGAATTACACATAGACCAAATTTTAATCTGAAATTCAATTTCTAGCCACTTGATCTTATCGATCAAAATTATCATACTCTTAAATAAATTCAAAGATGTCTAACGATTTTAACTACTAAAATTAAGTGGTTAGTAAATAAATTTTAAATTAAAATTTAATCCACTTATGGTCTATATATTTAGATTTTATATATACTTAATAAAATTTAATAAAGTAAAATCGTCAGAGCGGCACGGCCAGACCAAAAGAGGTCCATTCAGGCTGGAATAGGCTTGACATGGTCCATGATGGGTTACAATAGAATTGGGACATACCTTTCATTCTGACTAAAACATAAAGTAATTATTGACCATTAAACTTTTAATAGACCACATACATAATAAGTTTCATGGTGAACCCATTTGCACCTTATGATAATAGAATGGATGGTTATTTGCATTTTATAGTTATTTACATATTATTATATGTTTAACTTATTTATTATAATTAATTAATTAATTTTTTGAGCGGTAATTAATTAATTAATTAACCAATTAATATTATATAAGATAATACTTCCTCTATCCCAATTTAGTTGTCTTATATGGATTTTGGAATTGTCACAAAATAGTTGTCTCATTTATATTGGAGTACTATAAAATGTATTGAAAATGGATGAAATCACATAGAGTGCTAGCTTTATATAGAGAATTCCTTAAAAAATACAAATGTTTCAAACGAAACAACTAAATGGGAAGGAGAGAGTATATTAATATCATAAGTTTGACTGAGTTTGACTATCATTGAAACTTGGTTGAATCCTATCCAACTTATTCTCCTTCTAAGATAGTAATTGATCCACGAGTCAATTTTTAAAACATTACTTCTTCTATAAGTTATCTAAACTTTAATGTGTCTTTACTTGATGATGAAAAAGTTTCCTTTATGAAGAGAAGTCTTAATTTTGATTCATGTTTAAATTTTTTTTGGCCACTCCACATTTCATCGACTTACCTGTGTATGTGGATTGAGAAGTTTACACATGCTTATCAAATTAATCTCACCTCTAATATGAATGTGGATACTCATGGTAAAAAGAAAAACTACTTCCTATTATTTTTCTTACTACTTTGATCTAACGTAGAGAAAATTGGAGATCTGCAAAAATTAAAAAACAATATTTTAACAGGTGATTAGCGTATAAGGGAAAGGTTAATTTTAGCTACTTAAAATTAATCTTTGATATCACTTATGAGATATTACAGTATCTGTGTTTATATGGAGTTCACTTTAAATAATAGAGTGATAGTCGGTTGAAAAGGTTTATATTTAAGTATAATGTTTGAAAATTTATTTTATTAAAATATTTATTTTATAATTTTAATAATACAAACATTTTAAAACTAAAATAATTTAAAATAAGATAAATTTTTAATAATACAAACACTCCTAAATGTGTTTTCGGCACACTCTAGGGATACCCTTATTTGTAAAATACTGTGTTTTAAATATTTAGGAGTGTCAAAAGACCTTGAAGTCTTAAAGTATTTTTATCAGATTATCGTAATTAGTCCGGATATTTAATTTGAGAAATTTTAAAAATACACAGTCCTTAAAAAATAATTTAAAAATTTAAAAAAAAATCAAAATCAATTTATTCGAATGAACGGGTGAACAGTAACACGCATTACTGTTCACCCGATTCATTCGAACGAATTGATTTTATACGGGGATTCGTTCGAACGAATCAAAATTGGATGAGGTATATGTCCATTAGTTCGAATGAATTTCGAAATGAACTGGAAATTCGTCCAAATGAATAAAAATATGGAGGCAAAATAGTAATTAATCATTTACACTTAAAAATAAGTGTGTAGAGACCAAAAAAAAAAAAAATCGGGTGTAGAAACGGGACCCTTATTATAAGTGGATGGCAAAGCGGTTCAGACCTAAGGTTTAAATATCGGCCGATACATTTCGTATCGGCCGATATATATCGATTTTTTTAAACCGAGTAATATTGGCCGATACGATAAGTATCGGCCGTACATACCAAATATCGGCCGATATGGCCGATATTCGGTCCGAAATATCGGTCATAATATCGGCCGATATTCATAAATATCGGTATTTAAAAAAAAAAAAATTTAAAACACCGATACGGTTTTTCGCGGTTTTTACACGGTTTTTCGCGGTTTTTCACGGTTTTTCACGGTTTTCCAGGGTTTACGGTTCTCAGGGGATTCACAGTTTTTTGCGGTTTTCGCGGTTTTTCGCGGTTTTCAGCGGTTTGACGCGGTTCAGGGTTTACGGTTCTTAGGGGTGTTCACGGTTTTTTGCGATTTTGTCATGGTTCATCACTGTTCATCACGGTTTTTTCACGGTTCCGATATCGGAGGAGAGAGAAAATGCCGATATCGGTATGAGAGATAAAATTATCGGCCGATATATCGTCCGTATCGTATATCGGCCGATATATCGGTCTAGCCGATTTTTTGACCCCTGGTTCAGACAAAGGAGTTATTGTTGTGCAATTGGGGCTTTTGTCTCGAGGCGGGTGGTGTCACGTGGCGGAAGTGCGAATGTCCTCTGCTACTGTCCTCGACTCATCCATTTAACCGCATAAACACGGAGTGTTCACGGGTGACGCAAACTATTGTCGCCCCATAAACATACATATCTGATTATTTTTTCTCTATCCATTCGATTTTAAAAAATTGAGTAAAATTATTATTCTATCTCTCTGTATTTTATTCATCCAAATAAACTATCAATATATTCATTCGAATGAATAAATCAGTGAGTATTCATTCATTCGAATGAACAGTTTGGTTCATTCGAATAAATAAGTCGAATTTTATGAAGAATTGACAAATACATATATGTTCATTTATTCGAAGGAACAAAAATTACACTAAGGTGTTCGTTCGGATGAGTATATTCATTCGAACGAACTGAGAATGAATTGAAAATCCGTTCGAATGAATTTATTAGCAGGGGTAGAATGGTAACTTCATCCAAAAAATCGAAAACGAGTATATAGAAGCAGATTTTCTGGGTATCTGTATGACTCCCCAAACTACTTGCAAAAACTGTCTTACTAATTAAAAAAACTTCTTTATTTTTATTTTTTAAAGATACTTTATTTAAATTAATAAAAAAATTAATTACTTAAATTTAAATGAGCAAATTTAAAACTCCGACTGTTATAATATGCTATGATAGAGGGTAAGTTTCACTCCAATGATCAACATAATTATATAGATAAATAAATATTATATAATTATCATCTTGTTAAATAAATATTTGACCTATTATAATTGATGAAATACTATAGATGTATTAAATAGAAATTATAAAAGATTAAATTTAATTTAAAAAATAATGTTAACTGATTGAATTAAAGCAAAATTGATCCTACATGGGATCCTTGTACTTGAGGTACGAAGAAATGTTTGTATATTCTGTAGTTTCCCCTAATTTAATAAGAAATGAAGTTATTTTTATATTTACCATGTTAAGTAGCTGCCCCTTTATAAGACTTTTTTTAGTTGCATTGGTGCTTTTACTAAAATTGAATATTTTTTTTCAATTTTCGCTCCATTTTATTATAATAAATTGAAAAAATAAAAGTTTAAATTAGAAGTATTATTAATTTATCATGATAAAATTAAAAGTAAACTAAAACCCATGCTTGAGTTTAATAAAAACACCATTAGCCAAATAAATTATTTTTCCAACTGTAAGTTCTACCTTTTAATATCTTAAATATTTAAGATATCTTTCAATATAAAAATTTAATATTATTGAAATTTCATTTCATTAGATCCCATTAGATTTTTTATTTAAAAATTGCCCAAGTAGTTCACTTGACCTCAATTTTGAGGATTCAACTAAAGGAGTCGAGTTTGACTCCTTTTAATCTAACTTGATAAATTGGCCTTGTAAGTGGTTTTGTACATATGTGAATGTCTCTGGCCATTTGATTGAATTTGACAAAATTACACTTCTATCAATTGCTGATTTTCAGATCCTTCAAAATCATGGCTAAAGCTGTTTAATGAAGTTAATTTTTTATAAGTATTATATTTATACGTAGATCAAACTCACTAAATTCCATAATCATAGTTGGATTTCATATAGAGCTCTCACGGTTAGAGCACTTTATAAAGTATGCATAAAGTTGTTTCTCATGCCCAAACCCGTCCTAACTGGATGGGTTTGAAGACATGTACTAGTTTGTTACGTTGGGCTCGAGCTTTTAAAAGAAAGTAATCAAAGTTCATCAGATTTTTAGGCTTGTTTGGCTATTATAAGTGTGTATATGTACACATGATCCATTTTCTCATTCTTATTTAAAATTAATTAGAAAATAGATAGTTCAAATTGAAAATAGACATAATGACCTATACTAGATCAAATTTGAGATGAAAATTAACTTTTAGCCATTTGACTACAGTCGTTAAAGTCACTATATGTCCTTAAAAATCGCTAAGGATGTCAGACTTCAATCAATAAGATCAAATGACTAAAATAAGAGTTTTTAGTACGAATTTAGTTCACTTGTAGCTCAACATATTTGCTTTTAATCTAAATATTTAGATTTTTAAGTCTCAAATAGGTGGATTTAAGCTAGGTAGTTTTATAAACAGATGGGCTTGCGCTATAGCCATGTAAAACCCGACGGCCATTGGTAGCCTTGGGCTTATGACCTTATGCATATAAATACAGGCTCGGGCTGCTGTAGAGCATAGTCCGAACTCACACTCTAAAGTGTTCTATCCAAATCATACTAGAACTTCTATTAAATAATCATAATAAAACTTGATAAAAGAATTTCTATGTAAAATAGAATTTTTTAAATTAACAGAACCTTGCTTGGTGATTGGATGATTTATGTTTGGTTATTAGACATTAAGAAAAAGTTCGGTCGAAATTTTTTGAATTTTTAAAATGTGGTATATATATATTTTATAAAATATTGGGTTTTATAAGAAAAATCCCATATTTCTATTTAGAAGTTATCCCTTGTGAAATATCTTGTTGTGAATTTTTTTTGATAAAGTTTATATTAAATACTGAAAATGAGTTGGTTCGATAGATCTATTCTTCTATAAAAAGTGAGGTAAAACTCAATTAAGAAAATCATTCCAAATAGGCTTTAAAGATGAAAAATTGAAATTATCTATGACATTTTTTTAAACGATAACTATCAATAAAATATGACCTTAATTCAATAGAAGTGCACTCGGAGAAGTTCAAAATCAATATAAATCTAATTTATGAGAAAAGAATAAGTGTGAAAAAAATACTATAAATATATATTTTTTGTTATCAACAAATAATTTCTCATATTCCATTAGAGTTGAAAATTAAAAAATAAAAGAAAATCTGAATCTAAAATAGGCCAGAATGGCCAATTTTTTTACCTAAACTTTATTAGTTGATCATGGCGGAATTCAAAACTCATGTTGGACATGTTGGTGAGACCCACCTAGGAAATGCCTGGATGTTGTTTACGCAGCCCACGTTTCTATATTGAAAAAAAAATAATAAATATCTTTTTATAAAAAAAAAAAACATATAGACACTTGTATCATTAGATAAAATATTAAAGAAATTACTAGGTCACAATAATAAGGTCAAAGATAAACTAAACAAGAATATTAACCAAAGTTTAAAATAGTACTCTCTCTTTAATTCAAACTCATTTCAAATTAATCTCACTATTTAATTAAAAGTTAAACTATTCTATTTATTAATTTATTAATTTTTATACCTTTCAAATAGTCGTTCAACTTTATCATTTTTCTATTTTACAACGGAGAGAATAGAGATCTGAGTGGGTGACTTGACATTGAAAATTCAAGTAGACATTCGAATTAAATAATGGGCATATATTCTAAAGTTTTAAGAGCCCATAACTTTTGAATTTATGCGATGGGAATGAGTAGAACATGTGGAATCTTAGGTGATCCCTTCACATTTTTGAGGAGTTGGGTCCCACTTGTTGAATATTTGTTTGTGCTAAATCTGCACCACTCATCGACTTATTGGTTGGTAGCTTACTACCAAAGCCAAGATGTACAAATATTAAGTGGAGAAATTTTGATTAAAATATTTTATTTATTTTTTAATTTCACAGATATTTTTATTCTGAATTTATGTGTAAAAAATTATGAGATACCCAGCATTACTTGGACTATTTGCTTGTAGACCATCAATAAATGGTGCTGCCATATGGTCTGATGACCTGATTAAGACTACGAAGTTGAACCATCAGAGAACAAGTTGTAAGGTTGGAATCTTTAACATTGCATAATTGGAGTTGTCTGGTTCATGTTCTGAAAAAAAAGGCACGCACATGAAAAAATTGAATTCGGATATAAACTCTAGCTGTGTTTGGACGGAGGTAAATTTTGGAGGGATAAACTCCGACCAAAGGTTACTTCAAGTAATATGAAAATTCTTTTTTTTGAAAATGGTTTTCAAAAATTGAAGGTAAAAGATAAAAAATTGATTTTTTACTACTCCACTTTAATTACCAATCACGGATGGGGATTGCCCCCATTACCCCCATCCAAATGCAATCTCAATCAAATTTATTAGTTACTTGTTGCAATCAAATGAATTGGGTGAATTCAATCTAAACTTGGTAAAATCTGATTTATTTAATTAGTTGATTGATTCAACCCACTTATAAATGAATAGATATGATCAAAGTTCATTCATAAATTGGTATATCTAATTGATTTGAATATTACTACATCTATATCCAATTCATTTAATTATATGAGACTTATAATCATTTTAGGAGTAAACTTGATATTTGACTCACAAAACTCTCTCTTTAATCAAGCACATAAACTGATGTAGAACTGACTTTGAGACACGATATTGTCTGTTTTGACCGGCTGAGAATCGATCATGTCGGACTCACGACTTTATTTTGTAGCACATGAAAACTCATCATGCTTTAGGGGGAGGAGCTCCAAGATTTAATCAGAACTCTAAATGCTCATTCTTTCAATGTGAGACTGATGCTCAATCCAAAATTCAATAGATTGTCAAGCGGGACTCGTCACTGCCATGGAGACTTGGATTCTATTACGCCTCGCATCATTTGCCCCACCTTTAAACAAAGGTATCCTAGGCTCTGATACCACTTGATGTAGAACTAACTCCGAGGTACGATATTGTTTGCTTTGACCGATATGTCTAAGGGGCGGAGCTCTACCATTTAACCCAAACACTAGACACTTACTCTTTCGATGTGGGACTGATGACCAACTTAGAAACCACCATACTGGCAAGTAAGACTCCCCACTGCTAGGACAACTTGAAATTCACCCGACCTCTCAGCATAAACTCAATAAAAAATTGAATCAAATCTAAAATAAACATGAACTAATTTAATCTATATTTCATAAAATTTAAAAGGGTGTCCATTCTAACACAGACATATTTTTTTAATAGACACGGGTTTTTTGAATTTCTCATTTTGCCCTCCGATGAGTGAACCGATTTATTAAAAAGTGAACTGATTTATGTGTAAAATGATCCGATCAGTGTACCGATTTGGACTCTCAATAAATTGGTGCATCGATTTTCAGATGATCCAATCCTGTCTATTGCACTGATAAATAAATCAATCTTTACAAATAAATGAGAAATAAAATAAAAAATTCACTAAAATCCTTTCCAAAGATAATGCCTTAGACGTGTTGTCACTGTTTTTAATGTCATGCACAAGTCATAGGCTGAGAGTCGTCCATAGGTCGATATCATCAATGTCCCACCGCCATCTTTCCACAGCCGTAATTGCCAAAGAAAGAGATGCCAACTTTGCAGCGATACTTGATACACGTAGACGGCCTTTAATCTTCACTTTCTGAACTTTGCATCGATGCTTCATACACGTGTCTGCCCTTCAATCTTCGGTTTCCGCCCCTCAACTTGTGGATGCCAGTCATCTCCCTATATATTTGTTAGTATCATCATCTATCATTTTCTTCCTCGCCTTCACATGTACCATACACACAACGAATCAGTTATATATTAATTTGTAAATTATTATTTTTAAGTAAGAGGTTAAGTTAAATAAAGTAAAATTAAATTCAACGTTAATTAAATTAAATTAGACCTGTGCTATCAATATAATATTATAGTTAATATAAAATTATTAACTAATGTTTAATTGATTACTTGAAATAAAATTTTATGTAAATTTTTTTTTGAAAAAATAAAAAAAAGTTGAATTTTTTGAAAGATGTAAATAATATTTTTTTTATTTTATAATTATTGAAACGAATTTTATGAGTCACAATTCAATATTTTTTGAAGAAAACCAACCAAATTCACAAGTCTAACTGATTTTTTATGGTTTTATGCTCTGGAACTTTTGTTGAGAAAACCAGCTTGTACCCATATCGATCATGGTTGAATCACCGGTTCAAACTCAGGCTGGGTCAGTTGTTAAAACACTTTTTATATATTGATATGTTTAAGTATTATTTTACATGTATTTTTTAAATTGGATCGAGTTTGTTATAATAATTTTATTATTTTCATTATATTGCTATATTTTTGAAAGATGCATAACTTAAATTTTTTTTAAAAATACTAATCAAATTTAAAAGTTTTTAAAAATATAAATTTATTTTTTTAGGACCATGGTGTAGTTCTCTTAGAACACTTGACTAATCTTTAGAACAATATGTTCAAGCCTTTCTTATCCACATATCGGGTAAGTCTACGAGGAGTAACTCTTTAGAGTAGAGTGAGAATTGAATTCAAAACTTACTTTTTGAAGTGAGTTCGTGACCATCATTGCAACCCTTTTGAGTTAAAAATATAAATTAATTGATTTAATAATTTCTCAATGGATTCACATCATTTCATTTAATACACTAAATGATCATCATTTACTAAAAAAATAGTGGTATCATCTACCTGATATCTAGTAGAGGGCTTAACTTGGCTGAGTTGGTAAAATACTAATTTGACTTGGTCCAATTAAAACCTCTTATAGGAGCTTGTAGGCTAGTGGCAGTTCTAAGAATTTAAGAGGGGTGATGAGTCACCCTTGAATACTCCAAAAAATGTAATGAGGAGGGTGAATTTTTTGAATTTTTACTCACATTTAGAGTAATTTTTAGATTATCAAACAAAGGTAAAGAGGGGTGACTTTATCCAAACGCAGCCGTGCTACTTGTGGATCAAGCCTAGGGTGAGAGAAAGCTAGAAGTTAAACAGTTTAACACACACAACTAGTTTTTTGAAATTAGATTTTAGTTATTATTTGTTTGATTTATATTAAATATATGAAATTGTAAAAATTAATATAAAGACACAAGTTTCATTCACATTACACACTACACTTGAAGAACATCAGTGGATGCATGGGTCCCATTGGTGATGAAATATGATATTGTGTTTGTGTGAGAGAGTAGAGATGATAAAGATTATGCTTATGAGTACTTAGAGTGGAGAGAGAGAGAGGAGAGAGGAGAGAGGAGAGAGGATACAAATTATGTTTAATTTTTGTCCTTTGTATCAAACTATAGTCTATAATTTAGTTTTTAAGTATTTGAGTTTAGTAGTTAAAGTCATCCACGTTCTTGAATTAAGAACATTTTCTGATTTTGACTGCTACAGTTAAGAATAAGTGATTAAAAATTAAATTCTAAATTAAAGTTCAACTTATATGTATTTCATCAAGTTTATATTTAATTTATACAAAAATATCATAGTCACTTTCACTACTAAAATCAAGTGACTAAAAATTAAATTGTAAGTTGAATTGGTCCTCGAATATTTCAACAAGTCTATTTTTAATTTATATAGTTAGATGTTAGATGGATATATAATTTTTTTTTAAAAAAACATAAAATCAATATAGTGAAATGACTAGGGCCGAAAACGTCTATTTTGAGCCCAATTTAGGCAGATTAGGCATGTTCCTATGGAAACAGAGCTCAGTGGTTTGGAACGGGCTGTTCTGCAAATGCTACCGAACTTTAGTTCCATTTCTGTTTCTTATTGGAATTGAAACGTTCTTCCGTTCCGATCTGAACACATCAGATTTGGCAATTAGGGTTTTCATCTTGACTGTCACTGATCTGCTCGATAGAGCATTGAACTCATTCAAATATTTTTCAAGAAAACCCATCTTTAACCTTCATGTTGAAAAATTGTCTTCTACAAAAGTCATACTCCCTCCGTCTTAAAATACTTGTTCCGATTTTAGAATTTTTTATTTTTTAAAGATTATTTTATAAAATATTATTTTTCAGATGTCGGTATTTTATTACTTGAGTAAGTCAAAGTTTATAAAAAAAGGTTTTATTCCCATCACGTTAAATTGCGATTTAGCAAAAGACATATACAAGTATTTTAGAACGAAGAAAGTAATAGATACATACTTTCTTTCATAGTGGTTTTGCAATTTGTATAACAATCTTTCAAAAAATTCATGCTCAATAAGAAAATTTAACGAGGAAAAGAGGAAGATTTTTCTTTGTTATCATAATAATATTATATTTATTTTTAATAAAAATGAAAGAATTTCAATAAAATTACTTTTCTAGAAAAATAAACAACTAACCTCTACAATTTAGTAATTTGCTTTTACGAAGTAGTGTCCTAGGGTTAGTGAGTTCAATTAATAACTAATTGAGAAACAGCTTTACTTAAGAAAGCTGTTTTACACTGGATATAATTGTGCATGTATGTAATATGTGATTATATGGTGTGCTTGGAAGCTTAATTGCAAATAATGTTGTTATTTAAATGATTATTGTTATATTTTATTATTTTTGATGCAATAAGGGCTTGAATTCTTGAATCTATACGTATTTTGAAGTATGTAAATAAATACGTGTACCCAACATAATTAAACTCGTGCTTAAATATGTGATTTAGCTTTAAGCTCCAAAGTCCCTTTTCTTGCTCTTCGACTACTATGATATTGCTCTTCGACTCAGAGCCGAATTTTTGGCCGATATTTGATCTCAGTCGAGATTTTCTCTCTTCTCATTTTTTTTTTTGAAAAATTCATTTAAAAAAAAAAAAAAAGACTTTTAAAAAAAAATTAAAAAATATAAATATCTGCCGAGATAGCTCCTCACTACTCTGCAATAAATCTTGCAACGGGCCCTGTAAATTATTGGGCCTGAATAAACCATAGTCAATGACAGCCCAAATCCAACTGATCTCAGGCCGAGATTTGGCTAGCCCAGCCCAGTTTCAGCCTTAGTGCTTAAAAAAAAGGACAGATTATGTATTTGCGTATTAGAAATATGAATTTATGTATATGTGCTGATTTGCTTCTATTTTAATAACCAAATAAAAAAATCATTTAAAATAGTTATAAATAGAAAAAAAATTAAATATTAATTTGATGAATTTAAAGGATTTCACCTATCCTTATCATTAGTATTAAAAGTATGAAAAAATTGTCTAAATGACAAAAAATAGGAAAAGAGATTTTAAGATTGAACTTGATGAATTGGATTGATTTATTGTACTTTTTTTACATCAATAGCAAAAAAAAAAAAGGTGTAAAATTCATGTAAACTAAAAATGTAAAAGAGGATTGTGATATTAGGATATTGAGATTGCATTTGGTGAGTTGGAAGGATTCCATTCATCTTTAACCTAAATTAGAAACAAGAAATCCTGTGCAAAAAATCCTAAAAATGGAAAAAAAAAATATATGTAGATTTGATAAATCAAAAAGATTTGTCTTCATTTTGAAAGGAAAAATTCTAAAGTAAAAAGTAGCTAAAAATAGAAAAAGAGGATTTCAAAATTAGATTTAGCGAATTTATGGATTAGGCCAACGTTTGAGTGTGTATGCCACTACGTTTTTGAATTGATTATTTTTTAATTTTGCTTTTACAAATAGATTTGTTGATTCAATATATTATGTATTCTATATCGTTATTAAAAGTTTTGATAGATTAATATATAATTATGTATTTTATTATTGTTGTTCTTTTTTGAATTTACGTGTGGGAAATTAAACCGTAGGAAATCCAGTGTAAAATCTCTACGGATGAGCTCACTACCCTTAGGACACACCAATATTAGGTTATGCGAGCTCGAACCCACACCTCCCACTTCCTGATACAAGAGGTAACCAGTTAAACTACACCCATGTAGGTATTAGTATTGTTCTTGAGGGAAAGTGTGGTGAAGTTTGGATTTTTAGTTTTCTACCATCAATTCCGAAAACAAAAAATTAAAAAAAAGGAGTCGACAACGAGAATAGGTTGCCCTCTTCTCTGCGGCTTTGTTCAGCTCTCCGATTTTTCCACACTTACCTACTTATTCATTTCTTATACAGACATTGTGAAATCCAAGATTGACACACAAATTTGTGTCTGCCTCAATGAAAGGAAGATGTTGTATACCTTTTTATTTATAAGAAGAAATACAATCAATGAAAAATAAATGAGGAATCTACAAAGAAGTAAAAATATACAAATACACTATAGTAATTGCCAATCAACAGGAGTAAATTTGGGTAATGTACAATATGGGATAATAATCAACTCTAATAGACTTCGAATCCGACAAACTCGATCAGAGCTTGATTGAGATCTGATTGGATAAAATTGACGAATTTGCACTTCGAATTTTTGATCAGATTGAGGGAAGAGAGGGTCCTATCTTGAATGCCATATCACCATGACTAAGCACCATGTGGACCCTATGTGAGTGCCCAGTCAGATGGACTGTACAAGGACCCACCCGATGTCCCACAGTGGTTATGTAGTCACCCCGTGTGGTCCTACACGGAGCTACATCAGTTCGGTATCAGATGATGGAAAGTCATTGGCGGAGATTCAATCCGGTGAACCCCGCTCATAAAAAATAAATGTTAAAACACACGAATAGAACACATCCTTAAAAATCGACTTATAAAGAAATGATGTCCATATATTTATAAACCCCAAGATCTAAAGGTCCACTAGCAATGTGAGATTTTGCTGACACTCTCTATCAACATTAGAGTTGGAAACAAGAATTGACTTAAATACTCTGACACTCATATTTCATACATTATACAAATCTTGCAGATAGACAACTTTAATACATATTAGATTGCACGGGTATGTGTTGAAGAAATTCATTTCTTCATTTATTATTTATTGTTATTTGTCTCATTCTTTATTTCTAATTATTTTCATACATTCTTTTCAATTATTTTCATATTTTACATCTCAAATTATTTTTCCTCATTTTTACAATTATTTCTCTAAGATACGAGTCAATTTTCTTAAAAATAATCATTTTGTATTGATTAACGACATGAAATTTATGTTAAAAAGTTTACTAGAAATTATCTTCAAATTTTCTAATATTTTTGGACAGTTTTTCAAATTATTTTTAGAAATTATTGAAATCTCAATTTTGTAACTTCAACGCTGATGTCTAAATGGTTGTTAAATAATCATACAATTATATAAAAATGAAGTCCACATTTTTCTGAATTTTTAGAGGAAAAAAGTGTCGAGGAGAGAGAATGCGTATTGGCGACACATATTAGTATACCCATGATTAAATCCCAAGCAGGAATTAAGAAAGGTAGAGTAATGAAAACGTGGATAGAAGATGGGGAAAACATAATTGATAATAGAGTAATTGACTGTATAATTATGATTAATAACGGAGTCAAATAGAGGAATAAAACTTGAAAAATAGATGGAATTTTGACCTTTGATAATGATAATTACCTAGGATTAACCCATAGTGTTTTTGTCAATCCAAATCCAATACAACATTCATCTTACTCGCAAGTCATTTCTTGACTTTCTTTTTCTAAGGGCATGTTTCCACATAAATAATAAATGATTTCTATGTTGAAATTATTTTCTACTATTTTGTGTGAACATTTTCTCTCATGACCAAGCGCATGTCTGATGCTCTCATTGGTCGATTAATGAAGCAACCTAATTCGACCTAGCTTATGAATTTTTAGATTAAATTGTGATAGATTATGCTAAGATCTAAACCAATTATACTCATTTTTTATATAATATTATCATTTTAAATAAAATATAAGTTGAATAAACTATTTAATGCATATAATTATTACTGTTATTATTATTTGATTATTAAGATAATTACGATCATCACTATCATCATCTAAAATTAATTATAATCGAGTTATAATTTATATCTCTCCCACCTAACAATGGAAAGAATTTATTTATAAATTATTATGAAAACCTTTCATCGTAATAAACTAAATAAATTAATATTTGTAGAAAACACAAATAGAACTCAAAAAAAAATAATCAATTTTGTATAAAAATTAGTTGTACACAAATATATCCTAAAAAATATTTATTTTCTCCCATCATTTTCATTGATAGTTCAAATCCAGCAGCAGGATCATTTCGTAAAGAACTGTGGAAGCCTTTTTCTTGGCACAACTTGTTAGTAAAGAAATGTGCACCACCTACACAAATTTGAGGTTGTGTATGTTCAAGTTAGTATAATATCAACTTCACAACACACTAATAGTAATATAATATATGATTTTTTTAAGTTTGTCGTGTATTAGGTCGAGTATTTAGATATAGAATTCATTAAATAGAATGGTAAGTGATGACAGATGCATAAAAAATCACCTTTGTTGAATTAATTAAGTGTTGAATTAATTAAGTCATACGTTTAAACTAAAAAAATTGATCCATTTAAATTATTTTTTAATCTTTAAAATTACGGCCTTTAAATATATTATTTATTTAAATACAGGCTAATATTTATTGAATCTCCCATGTTTCATGATAGTTTGAGTATGTCAACTATAACCCAGGAACTGTAAACTATGATACACACAATTCTAGATTTAATACGGTGGAATCAATTGACCTCTGTCCTCTATAAAGTCAAATAAAGTCCACTACGTTTTCAAGCCTGGCTATTCTTAAGAGTAATACACGGTCCATGGAGCTAGAGATGCAGCCCAAACACAATTTGCAACAACCTAGATTGGGCCTTGGCCTGGGCCTGAGCTGGCAGCCGGCCAGGCGCAGTTAGGAGCCCTTGTGCCCTCTCCAACGGCAATTGAAAGTAGCTTTCAGCATGACTGAGCAGCTATTATCGTACTAATATAATATTGTTCATGAATTCAACTCAACAGAATACAGCAAGATCTAGTTTGTATTTAGATAATTAGTATCTATACTACCCTACAATACCAAAAATAAAGAAAGGATTCCTCCCGCCTCAGGAGGTAGAAGATTGTGGATTCGAGTCCTCGTGACTTAACTTTGGTGTACCTTAGGAATAGTGGGTTCACACGTAAGAATTTTACGTTGGGTATCCTATGATTTTCCATACATAATTCAAAAAAAAATATTATGAATCATTTTATTTTAATTCATTTTAGTGACTTGTAATTATTTTGTTAAATTGACACTGCCTTATAAATTTTATTCATTTTGGTGCTTTATAAAAATTCTATACTAGAGAAAATTCCAATCCAAGATAAAAATTTGCAGTGTGTTTAACTGTATGTTCATTGGTCTTATATGGTTAAATTTAGTTGTGATTGTGATTGTAAATTCAATCGATTTTATAGTTCTGTACTAAATTTAGGATTTCTTTCTTAAAAATAAAGATTTGAAACACTTAAATTTAGTATTTAAAAATTTTAAATCATTGGAAATTAAAAAAATGATCACGTTGAAGTGCAAAAAAGAAAACCCATAAAAAAGTCCATGGAAGGTGTAAAAATAATCTATTTATAAAAAATAAAAAATACAAAGTAGAATAGATAGAATAATATTAATTGGATGATAAGCAAGTTGACCTCTGGAGGCCTGAATTGATGTTCCAACTTACCTCATTCTTTTATAAGAATGAGAAAAGGCAGGCAATGAAGAAAGAGAGACATTATTGGAAGGAGAAGATGGGAAAGAAGTGGACGAAAGTAAGGGAATTTACGATGGTTTGCCTGTTTTTGCTTCTTCCTTACCTTCTTTTTCGTTGGTCCGACGTCTCCTCTCTTGGCTTATGTTAGTCCTCTTCCCATGTTTGCATGTCTCTCTCTCTTTCTTCTTCTTTAAAGTCTCATCAATTCAAATTTGCTGCTTTGTAACCATCAGATACAAGCGTGGGCGTCAGCAGCAGCAATGTGAGTAATGGCGTGGAAATAGAGGTGGGAGATTATCAAAACTTTGCGCTGGAAAGACTCGTTCAAGGTCTCTCTCTCACTCTATCCATCATTATCATCATTTAGGTCATTCAGGATTGCAAAACCGTAGTGATCAACCAATCCTATCTGTTCGATCAGTGGGAGGGATTAAGAGAAATGGGTCTCGTTGTCGTCCAACCCAGTGTAATATGCTATCAGAGTAAAGATAAAATTTCAAAGAATCAGCATTCGTGTTGGAAGAAAATCATTTTTTCGACCACACAAACAGAAATATCAAAAAACAAATAAAGAGAAACAAACTACAATACATATATTTATGTAGTTCCCTTTAGGTACGTCTATAAGGTAAACATCAATCTACTGTGCTCAAAGGCAAAAAAGAAATGAGAGATGACTCTCAGCTGATCACACTCTCTTTTACACAGGCAAAACGATCATATATACTATCCTAATTAGGGTTTACATAAGACACTATGTAAAATTAGAAAATTTTAATCTAATAATAATTTTTTTTTTGAATGATCAAACTTCACAAAGTCTAACATTAAATAGTAATTCACATGAGATTTTTCAAATAGATAAAACAACCACGTGAAGAACACATCTAAAATCAAAATCAGCTCAAAAGAACTAAAACTTAAAAAAAAAAGAGTTTAGTCTACGAGGTAGGGCACATGAAATCATGGTTGAAGTAAAGAAAACGTATCTAAAAGTAAATAAAAGTTTAGTCTATGATGTAAGGAACATGGAACATGTTTGAAAAAAAAAAAAAAATACAACTAAAGGAGTTCAATTAGACAGGGCTTTATTAATCACGTGGTGCAACTTGAGTTGACTTCTACTTTGATTTAATCTAAATCTTTATTAATCTCAATTGTGTAATCGAATTCAACTCAATCACCAATTCAAGCAATCATTTCCAAACACATTTTTAACCCAACTCAATCCATTCAAACCCACTTAAGTCAGGTTAAGTCAAATTCAAACAAATTAACAATTTTAATTAGAATTCTTAAAAGTAAAATTGAATATAATTCACTCTATTCTACTGCAATAGACAAATTGACTATAAATGTATTTAGTGTCAAATATTGGTTCAAATTAGTAATAAGCCCTCGCTACTAATTTGATAGAAAAAACGCATACCTTTATTTTAGCAACTATCCATCACTTAATTAATTAAATATTAAAATGATCTAAATAATTTTTAAGCTAAATAATCAATATGAAAATAAAATCCGATTGAGACAAATCTCATCCACAGGGTTCAAACCATCTATTAGCCTCGTCCAATTGATTTGACTCTCCAAAATGAATTGTTTCAGTTCCCATTGAGAAGTTCAGTATTGTGTTTTCAATAGTTCTTTTTATTGACTAAGGTGTTCGAGCTTCTTAGAGTACTCGACTAATCATTGAGGTATATGTAAGCCTCTCTATACACACCGGATAACCCTCCATGGTGAATTGAGAATCGATTCATACTTCTTAAGGTGGATTTTTGGACATCACTCCAACTCCTTTAGATTATGTTTCTAATCACATGACCCTATCAAGTTGCTCTAACTTCCAGATATGTAACACCACATCCCAAAATTTGAGAGGATGCACAAATAAGACAATGTTGAAGTTGTAACCTTGATGCTCGATCACCACATTCATATACCATCCAAAGAATTTTAGCAATGAAGAAATCGAAATATTGGTTATCTTGCCCAAAAATTGAAGATTCTCCTCATGTATTCAGGCTAATCAAACAGTCTTAATTAAAGTATATATCGACAATTCTCTTTAAATCTACCAATAAAACACCCACTTGTGCCTTTTTAGATCAAATTTCAACAAAGGTGGCCAATTCACTATAAATAGAGGTGCTTAGACATTTATAGAAGTTCTTCTCTTTTACTTAGAAGTTAGAACAAGTAAGTTCCATGTTCCGTTGTGTACTTTTGATTTTTAATTTGTTTTTGCTTTGAATTAGGTTAATTTCATGCATGTAGAATTCGATTATTGCTTGTAGAATTTGACCATTGCATTACTTTAATTTAATCTTGCAATTTACTTCTAGTTTTCACTAGAATTTTAATTTTATTGTGAAATTCACTCTCTTTTTATTCGAGAGAAATTGGATTTAGATTTGTTTTTCGATTGAAATTTCGTTTGTCCGAAATTTTGAGTGAATTCTTATTTGAATGGGAATTGAAAGAATATTCGTCTAAAATCTTGAAATTCTAAAGAATTTCACAAATTTAGGTTCTCTCTAGTTTGAATCAAATTGAAGCTGAATTTGGGTTTTCCTATTCTGTTCATTGAAGTCCTTTGGAAGATTTGAAAGAATCAACCTTGGCCTTCACTAGAAACGTATGTCACCCTCTCTTTTCCTCCTTTTAACTTGTTTTGTTTGGTGGGAAGAGGAGGCGGCATCACCTAGAAATAACAATAATAAGAGAAGAGAATATGATGGGTCTACAGTGTCGATGGCTGCAAATGGCCGCCTCCTTTTCCTCTTCTTCAAACGTTAGTTTTCTTGTATAATATTTTATCTGTCCCAATTTAATTGTTACATATATATTTTAGAATTGTCTCAAAATATTTGTCTCATGTGCATTTTAAAAGGGTTAGAGGATGTTGGAGAGAAGTTCATAAGCCTTTCGAGAGCCTTCCTTAAAAAATTCAAAATTTTAAAATGGAACAACTAAAATGAAGCAGAGATAGTAATAAAAACAAAGATGGAAATAAGGCTTTGACACCAAATGGTAAAACACTAATGGAAATGGAGATAGAGTATTCATTTTGAGGAGAAATCAAACCAACAACATTGGTTTCAAATTGGGGAGAAGCAAAACCTCTTAGTCCCAGCTGAATTTAGGAGAAATTCTTTTAATTATGATCAAAATGAATATAAATAGGATGCCATAAAAGGAAATAATTGAAAAGATAGAGACACATCCCTTTATTTTAACAACCATCCATCTTGCACCTTGCCATTAATATTTTATATTTTATTTCAATTATCTCCTCCATCTTGGACTCACCTTATCAACTTCAATAATCATGTTATTTAATTTGAGTACGAAGTCAGATCATTAAGGTAAAGTACCACCCTGAGATCAAATCCATGCAGAGAGATGTAAATAGGTTGGTACTAGGGGTGTTCATTTGTCTAAACTATTGGTCTGGGATCGGTCCATACCGGACTTAAATAACTGGATTTGATAAGATTTTTGTTTAAAAGGCTAATCTCAGGCTTTTATTTAAAGCATGTTTGTTTTTTATTTTTTATTTTTTAAATTAAAATTTCAACTTTAAAGATTGAAAGAAGAGTTATCGACTTACCACATACTAAAATTTGATCTCAAAAATCAATTTCTACTCACTTGATCTTAATGATTGAAATCACCAGGCATTGAATCCGTCTACCAACTTTTGACTATTAACATCAAGTGAATAAGAATTGAGTTTTGGGGTGAAATTTTAAATGATAGGTCTTTAAGTCTAATTTAAATATGTACTTTTAGATTTTGAAGTTACAAAGTAAAAATAAATAAAATAAAAAATCAAGATGCAAAATAAATGGGTTTCTAACGATGGGCTTGGAGCTTTGACTGTAAAAGCCCACGGGCATTAGACGTGCTCAGGCTTCTTCTTCTTCTTTTTTGGCAAAGCGAGACCATGACGGGGCCTAGTTGGTACAAAGCAAATTTGCAGTCCTACTGATCTTAAAATCTATTTGATATATTTGAATATGACATGACCGTTTGACAACCACATCCAGTTTAAAATGGATCTTCAAATTCAAGTCCTCATCCACGATCAAGACTAATATACATCAAAATTCAGGTCAAAATCCAACATTGGTTATCTTCCCCATTTTTAATCCTACTTTTTAACATTTTAAGACAAAACAAAATAGCACCAACAATCCCACGTCATGTCTACATTTGATTTTTTTTCTCTCTCAAAATCAGGTTCAATTTTATTTTGATCTGAATCCTATTCTCATAATTGAATGGATACAAAATTATATTCAATTTTGAAAATTAAGCATTTCAGAAGTTTGGTGTTTAGCTTGTTTATTTTTGGATTGCATGCATTGAATTATGTAAGTGAATAATAACATGTTTATGTTCACAATCAGGTAATGATCGACGTGAGCTTGACAGCAATGGTATTTCATGCGTCACTGAACCACTCACAGATGTGTGTGCCGTAAAGAACAGTGTGAAAATTGACACTGCAACGGCAAGAATCTATGCATCATCCAGCAATCCTCTGCCTGCAGAAGAACAAAAGATTCGCCCATACCCGCTGAAAACGGACACTTTATGCATGTCACAAGTGACTCAAGTCGAACTTCTGACGGTCAACGGTACTGGGAGCCCAGCTTGCCAAGTCAATCATACTGTCCCTGCGATAATCTTCTCCTCCGGTGGGTTCTCCACAAATCTGTTCCATGACTTCAATGATATCCTAATTCCCCTTTTCCTCACATCCCACCATTTCCGATCCCAGCTCAAGTTTGTCATCACTGATTTCAAACCTGACTGGGTTACTAAATACCGCAGAATTCTGACCCACCTCTCAGCTTATGATCCCATCGACATGAGCAAAGATGGAAGAGTGCACTGCTTTACAGGTGCAGTGATTGGAATCAAGTATCATGGAGATCTCACCTGCAATGCATCTGATGTCCCTAGCGGGTACTCCATATTTGACTTCAGGCATTTCCTTCAGAACTCACTCTCCCTGAAAACAAGCAGCAAAACAGAAGACAGGGGGCTAGTAACTAAGAAGGCCGCCCTCATCCTCATCTCAAGAACCAATTCACGAATGATATTGAATGAGGAAGAACTGATCAGAATGGCCATGGAAATGGGTTTCCAAGCAAGTGTCGCTTCGCCTCAGCAGGTGTCAAATCTAGATGAGTTTGCCCAGGCAGTGTACTCTTGCGATGTGCTGGTAGGGACTCATGGGGCTGGCATGACAAACGAGTTGTTCCTTCATGCAGGAGCAGTGCTGGTGCAGGTGGTACCCGTGGGGTTGGAATGGCCTTCCACAGCATATTACGGTGATCCTGCACAATCAATGGGCATAAATTATCTGGAATACAAGATCACACCAAATGAAAGCTCACTTTCAGAGAAATACCCTCTCAACCACACAGTTTTTGTCGATCCTGCATCTATTCATTTGCAGGGTTATAGGGTCAGCAGGGCTCTGTATTTAGATGGGCAGAATGTGAAGCTTGACCTGTTGAGGTTTAAAGAGACACTCTTGCAAGCCATGAACCTCATCAGAAGGGAATAACAGTAGATGCTGATCAATCCAGATTCTCCAATCAAAGAGTCAAAAGTATAAAACCATCAAATTGGCATATCCAGCAAATGCATGATTGGAAAGAGAATGTAGACATTCTATTCAATCACATAATTTTATGGGCAGTGACCCATCAAGAACAATGTAACAATTCTTGGTTACGGCCATTTAAGACATTTATATCATCACACGTGTTTCATTATTGTGTATGGTTGAAAGTACAGAAAATATTGAAAATTGTAAGCATCTTTATATGAAATTGAAGTCAGATTTTGGACTAACGAGAAATACCAATGGACATGCTAAACTACATGGCAAAACTCAAGCTTGACCTTCCAAAATCTTAACAAGGAGTCCTCATCTCCTTCACAGAGGAATAACTCCAGATATGAAGTACTAATAATAAAGTTTAGCAACTTGCCAGACTGAACAACAAATGAATTTTGTATCCAGATTAAGTAGGATAGGTGCCACCATACGATCCCAAATATACATATCAAAATCCTTAATCCTGTCTGAGTAGCATCTCATCAATCATGTTCATCCTGCACCAACCGATGAAGAAGTATAGAATGCTGGACCGTGTCGTGAATATATTTGGTCAGATTGCAGATCTCAAATTTCCTAGAGTTCTCCGTAAAGAAGATGCTTTAAGAGATCTTTCTTTCCATCCTTGTTTACGAGCCCTCATCTCCCACATTTCAGAAAGTCCCTTTTGGTCTCGAAGAGCAGATTCAGCTTTTTCTCTGGCCTCTTCACAGGTTTCCATTCCTGAATTACATTTATCCGCTTCTTTCTGATACTGAGATGCCATCTTCTTCGCCTCCAGCAGTGCCATGTCAGCACGCCTCTGACTTTCTTGAGATGCAGCTTCCCGTAGCTTCAATTCCTCTGACAGGAGATCAGTAAAATTCTTCTCCATTTCTTCACCAACTTCAGTGTCACGTTTTCCACAATCTGCACAAACCATTGAGGATGCAGTAGTATGTTAACATAGTTGTTAAAATCTTACAATTTATAATTTGAATTTTATGATATGATGTGATTTTTAAGGAGAACGATTTGGATCTTATAATATGATATAATTTTTTTTACAACCTCACAATTTTTATAAGTTAAGTGTTAGATTTACCAAAATATGATTCTCCTTTATTATCCAAGTCAATTTTCAAAACATTTGTCTTATAAGCTATCTATGATTGCATGCAATAGCAAGCCATTTATATGACTTTCTTTTTTAATCTCAAGCGACATTTACATAAATGACAATAGAGTTATATATACAATACTATCATCTTTTGTCATTTTACCAATAATGTTTTGAAGACCAAGTGCATAGAATATGAAAACAGTTATTACTTATTAAATATTTTTAAAAGATCTTACCTTTTTAAGAAAACATAAAAACTCTTACAATGTATGATTTGTACGATTTCAATTTTCAAAACATTCAAATATGCAATACCATGTATAACTGGGAATGTCTCAAGTGGCATAAGACCCAAAAACCTACAGATACCCATATGTTGTGGCAACCAGATGTGTCCATAACAAAGTGGTAGTCGATACAATCAACCCCTTGAGAGATATCAACAAACTGGTCCTCAATGACCTTGCCATTTCCATTTGAAAATAATATGAAAATAAAAATGTTCCAATAACGACACTTATCATGCTTGCACTTTCTCTTCAATAGGCGCCAAATTAATTACGTTGGCACCACACCCTTGACTAGGGATGGAATTTTGGCATGAAAGCCTGATGAATCCGGCCTAAGAAAAGGCTGGCTTGAAGACCAATTTTCGGCCCAATTTATAATAGGGGTTAGGCTTGTACAAAAAAGCCCGATTAGCATTCGGGCTAGGCTCAGGCTCATGCATACTCAAGCTTGAAACCCAAGAGCCTGGCATACCTGTTAAATATCTATTATTCATATCACATAAATACTTCATTTAGTAGTAATAATGAACATATCATAGTTTTAAAAAAATCTTTACCGACCCAATTTACAACTTTGATTTATGGTTTCCATTGCCATTTGCAAGCAGCAAACCCTGAATCCCATATTCCCATGCACTCCAACCCAAGCATTCTCTCTCTCTCTCTCTGATGCGAGACATCTCACATCTCACCTTTTTTTTTTAAATTTTCATATTCACTCTCTACTTGGGGAAAAGGGACAGAGAAAGAACCATGATTCCCTCTTGTGTGCATGTGTGTTTTTTTTTAAAAAGAGATCTCTCTAATTTTCCCCCTGAATTCATTGTTTTTAATGGAAATATATTTAAAAAAAATGAGTGATTGAATTTTTTATGGCCTTCTTTCCAAATCATAAGCTTCATGGGAAGAATCTTGTTTTCGAGCTTCCATTTAGACTCAAGCTTCCCATTGGGCTCATGATGTTTATCGGGCTCGGGCTTTTCTTTGCTAATCCATGAGGCTTGGCATAATCAGAGCCCAGCTTGAGCCCAGCACGTTCCTATCCTACCATTGACCTTCACCAAATCAATAGAGACCATAGATAAAAAAATTCTCCTCTCTAAACTTCTCTATACGTTGCTCCATAGAAACGTGACTTCTCAAGATTGCATGAACTCAAAGTGGTTCTTGAAAATATTACATTTTTTTCTTTAACTTTGCTCTCTCACTCGTTTCAAGAGTTTCATCATGTACTTGTATGCTTGATAGAAAATGAACAAATTCAGAGACATCCTATATCTCTATTACAATAGAAATCAATTAACATTTGCAACACTAGTTTAGGTAATAGTTGTCTTGTCCTCTTTTACATCTTAAGGTTCTTGTGAGGCTTTCATGCAAACTTTGGTTTGTGGGGCCGATAATAGGCCTAATGGATCCAACCCTCACACTTACCTACCCCCATGAAGGATGAAGTTTTCACTCATTTTCATTAATTTTCAAACAAAAGGATGAAGTTTTCACTCATTTTCGTCATTTTCATTCATGGGTTCAGACTCAAGCCCAGAAACCCATTAATATTCTAGGCAGTGATGATGGTTGTGAATACCTGTCTTTTGAGTTTCAACAATATCTCTAGGAACATGGCATTGAATCACAAACATCCTGTCCTTATTAGTCCTCAACAAAATGGAGTCATTGAGCATAAAAATTGTCACCTTACAGAGGTAACTCAAAACACTTTTGCATACAATGCATGTTCCTAAACATTTTTGGTTTAATGTTGTACTTACAGCATGTTATTTGACTAATTGTATGCCATCTAAAGTATTGAACAACAAGCGCCCATTGATATCATTTCTATACATCGTTTTGTTTCTCACATTCCACTAATAAGCTATTTGCCAAGCCCATCAAATGTATGTGTGTTGGTTACTCCTTGTCCCTAAAGGGGTATAAGTGCTTCAATCCTGTGTCTGGCAAACGATTTGTTTTAATGGATGTTCAATTGTTTGAGCTTACTCCATATTTCTCAACCAAGGATTCTACAAAAGGATTCTTCTGCTTCTCCAATTATTCTTCCAACACCTTCATATGCAAAGGTTCCTCTTATATCTGCCTCTCCAGCTGCAGACAAGCCTTCTCTAGTTTATCCATGAAGAGATTCCAAAAGTTCTACTCTTCCGCCTACCACCATCATGTCTTCTTCGAAACCCAATCCACCTTCCAATGACCTTGATCTGCTTATTTCTCTTCGAAAAGGTAAATGGACTTGTACTAATCATCCCATTTCTCACTTTGTCTCATATCATGCCTTTTCACCATCATAGTGTGCATTTCTTGCATCTCTTGAGACTGTCTTGATACCTAAGAGGGTTGATGTAGCACTTCTACATCCATGTATGGAAGAAGAGTTGGCTTCCCTTGAGATGAACCAACCTTGAGAATCTCTTCCGCCTGGCAAACAACATGTTGGGTGCTAATGGGTGATGCGGAGTATTCTCCAGATTCTTCAGATCCGGACTTTCCATTTACTTTGCTTTCCATTTTCGTATTTTTGGCTATTTTCGTTTTCTATTGCTATTTTTAGATAGTTATTTTTAGTAATTAGCAAGAATTTATTTTTAGTAAGGAGATGTTTATATAAGTTGTAGCCTCCATGAGGCAAAAACAGATTTTAATGAATAAATATTGAGATTTTCGCAAAAATACCTTGTAAGGTGCGATTGAGTGTTGGAGAGATTCCAAAGGGCGAAAGGCTACGGCGTGAGGCCATACTTTTTCTTCAGGTACTTCTTTGTCTTCTTCTCCTTCTTCTTCTCTCTTCCCCTCTCCCTATTCTCGTTTTCTTGCAGCCAAACCTTCCTTAAGCCCTTTTCCTTTTCCGCCATCAACAATATTCCATCCTACTGCAATCACAGACCCTTCTCCAAGCCCCTCTTGCTGCCGCAAACCATTTTGTCCCATCCTAGTGCCTTCCGATACCCCTTCTTCCTCTTTCCCTTGCTGCCGTCCCCTTTTCCTCTTTCCTTTCTGCCGTAAGTTCCTTTTCCAATTTCCCCTTTTCCTTTTCTTACGAATGGTTGCCCTAACTCTCTAAGTTTCCCACGTGTAACTCTTTAAGTTACTGCCATGTGTGCCTAAGTTAACCATACCCATCATCCATTTTTAATTGTTTGGATTAATATTGAATTAGCTACATTGAATTTCTAGATTTCTTTATTATTTGCAGCTTATCATATTATTTCATTGTTAATTTGTTAATTCTAATTTTAATTTCAGCCCATATTAGTTTTAGGTGCATTATTTTCATCCCTTTTTAATTTTTAGAGACCAATTTAGGCATTTAGAGTTACCCTATTAGTTATCCTGCATCAATGAGTCTTTCCTTTAATGTATAACCCAGATGGTTCAATTGCAGATATAAAGCTCATTTGGTTACCAAAGGGTTTCAAACAAACATATGGAGTAGATTATATGGAGACTATTGCTCTTGTTGCCAAGATGGCATCAGTTCAAGTTCTTATCTCCATTGTTGTATCTTTCAACTAGCCTCTCTATCAATTTGATGTCTAGAACGCCTTCCTGCATGGTGATTTTCATGAAGAAGTTTATATGCTTCCTCCTGCCAGATTCACTCCTTCTGGACAAAGTGGCAAAGTATGTCATCTGAAGAAAGCTTTATATGGTTTTAAGCAATCACCCATGCATGATTTGAGAAGTCAATCGGGCCTCGATTGCGTATGGTTTTATTTAGTATCAAACCAATCACTTCTTGAGTGTCCATCGGTAGGGTTCCAATATTACCTTGTTAATCAAATGTGTTGACGGCATTGTTCTTAGTGGTAATGATGAAGATGCCATTGTCTCTCTCAAAAGACATCTTCACACTGTTTTTGACATCAAAGACTACAGCCCTTTTCGCTATTTCCTTGGGATTTAAGTTGTTGGATCGTCCAAAGGGATTTGTTTATCCCAATGAAAGTATATCATTGATCTTCTTTAAGAGGTTAGACATCTTGGGTGGAAGCCCATTGACACTTTGTTCAATCCCAACTCCAAACTTCATGTGTCAGATGGTACTTTACTTTCTAATCCTAGATATTATCAAAAGCTGGTCGGAAAATTGATCTTACAATCACTTGACCAGATATCTTGCATGTTGTTGGTCTTGTATTTCAACTCCTGTATGGACCAAGAAATACCCATCTTCAGGTTGTTTCCTATATTCTTCGCATTTGAAAGGAAGTCCTGGTTGAGGCATTCTTAATTCATCCCATGGCTATTTACATGGCTACTCAAACGCAGAATGGGTCGGTTCTCCAGATGATCGTTGACATACATCCTGTTATTGCATATTCTTGGGTGGAAATTTGATTTCTTGGCATAACAAGAAGCAAAATGTTGTTGCTCGTTCCAATGTTGAAGCTGAATAGAGAGACATGGCTAACAACACTTCCAAACTACTCTGGCTTAAGCTTCTTCTTGAGATTGGGTTTGCACATCTTGATCCTATGATCATGTTTTATGACAACCAAGTTGCCATGCACATTGCTTTCAATCCTGTTTTCCATGAGCAAATGAAACAAATTTAGGTTGACTTCATTTTCTCCAGGATCATGTTACTTTAAAGACAATCTCCATCCCTTATGTCAAGTCCAAAGATCAATTAACAGGTATGTTGATGAAAGTTGTTTCTAGGCAACAACTTCAAGAATCAATGGTCAAGCTAGGCATGATCGACATCTTCGCCACAGCTTGAGGGGGAGTATCGGAGTATGTAAAACTATACAATTTATCTATGCTCATGCAGCCTATTGTACATACAGAGATGACCGTCCTTATGTATAGTCTTTCCTTTTTTGGTGTAAAACTCCTCTTTAAAAAAGGCTCTTCGATTCCTTGTAAATCTTATAAAAATTGAATAAAATATTCATCAAATTCTTCTTTCCTCTAGTTTTCTTTTCTTCCATAAATATCAACAATACCATGCATCTTGCAATAGAAGAGCAAAAGTCCATGATTATTGCTACCTTGAGGGTACTAGGGTTCATTGGAATATTCTTTTTAAGAAGGAGCTCAGAGTTCTAGAACATAAAAAGTCTAGGTGAACTTTAAAGCAATGTTGTTGGATTTCTCTCTAATTTTCCCAAATGAGGAGGATGAGTGCATTTGGACAAGGGATTCATCGGGGAACTATACCGTGAGGTCAGGGGTTAGATTGGCTTTATTCTCAAGAGGGAAATTTGGCTCTTTTGAGCCTTTTAGCTTGGAAGGATCTAGCTCCTCTAAGAGTTCAGGTTTTTGTATGGTGTGCTCTGAAGGGCAAGATATTAACCAGAGTTGGGTTATCAAGACAAGGAATATTGGTTAGGGATTCGGATCTTTCTCGTGTAATATGTGGCCACTCCATGGAAATCAGTGATCTTTTTTTTTTTGTGTGCCAGTGTATTGTCACGAAAAAGTTGTGGCATGCGTTCTTAGGTCCAATGGGGAGTTCTTGGACGTTCAAAAACTCACTGTCTAGTGTATTGGAAAGGTAGAGTTTCTGCTCTTTCAAAGGTATAAGTGGCGAGGACTTCAATTCATGCGACTATCCTTCGGGCAATTTGGAAGGAAAGGAACTCCATGGTTTTCTAAAAATAAGGCAGCTGAAGTGGATGAGATTTTTAACAAGGCTCATTGGAGACTTTACACTTGGTTGGAAATAAGAAAGAACTTTAAAGGGTTGTTACTATCAGACCTCTTAGTATCTTGGGAAGGATGTATGAGGGATACCCCCAAGGAGAGTAAGCCTAGGATAGTTTGGGAACCACTGCCATCGGGTTGGATCATCATCAATGTGGTGGAGTAGTGAAAGGCAAGCCAAGACTTGTTGGCATTGACGGAGTAGTGCATGACTTGGAGGGGCTTTAATTGCCTTTTTCTTTGAGGCGGTGGGCATTGAGGAGTCAAATAAAGTAGAGTTGTTAGGGAAACATAAGGCTCCATCCATCTAGGAGAGGCATAGGGTTTGTCAGCTCCTCATTGAGGGGACTTGGTGAATGCAATCCAATGTGCCAGTGGGCAAATGAGACTCCTTGGAGGTTGATTTTGATTGAGAAGGAGATAAAGGACTTGTGCTCCATGATGGAATTGATGTTTCTTTTAATCATGTCAGAAGATCTGCTAACAGGTGGCTGATTTCCTTGATAAATAGGGAGTAGAGAGAGAGAGAGAAATTGTTGAGGTTTTGTACTTAGTATCAATGCTGACTTCCATGGGTGTTAATTCATTGACATATTATGTGAGGGTTTTGTATTGGGGGTGAGGTGGTTGAGGGTGTGTGGTATAAGGATCTTGACCAACTTTTTTTATATTTTCTTTGTAATCCCTTTTATTGCAATAATATTTTAAATGCATAAATTGCATGGCCCTGACTTTGTTGTGATTAATAATAACCTCAATATAATTAATATATCAAACAGTGATGTCTGAAAACTATTAGGTGGAAAAAGCAAAGCATGGAAAAAAAACTGTAACATAATTTGCACATCAAATTGATAAAAACTGCCACCTTCTCCATACGAAAAAGTTCGAGAAACTAACCAGTAAAAGAATTGTTGCTTAACCCTGCAAAAAAACAGAAAAAAGGTAAACAAAGAAATTACTAGGTGTTGACTAATGTGGATCACAACTAAGACAACAGGAAAAATGCACAGAAATGGACCTTACCAATTCAACATATGCACAATTCATCTCCAATAGTTCTAAATACACCTTCACATACATATAATAAACAAAGGAAGCTCAACATGAAATTTATTTCTGTTGAGAATCTTATAAGAAAATTAATACATACATTAGATATAGGTTGAATTAACAGCCAAACAAGCTTTGGATCAGGAATATTAATTATTTGAACAAAGCATATGATAAATAAAAAGTATCCATTAATTTTAGCAATAAGCTACAAAATGGCAAATCAAAAACAGATTCTAGGGATGCAACTTTGAAAGCATGTAGGTAATTTACAAGCATCTACAACAAAATAAAAAATTTCAACCATTGCAATTTTCAAATAAATGCACATAGCTTACAAGCATCTAACCAAGAACAAAATACTTCACAAATGAGTACCTAAAAATGCATGGCAGACTAGTTCATGGACAAAGGTGGACATCATACAAGATGGATAACTTGGTTCACCCAAGCCATTCCCCTTCCCCCACAACCATTAAATAGAATAAAAAGAGCAGCATTTGCTCAGGATCATCATGGAATGTGTACAAGGATATTACATTGGAAACTGAAAGAAACTCCCATGTCAGCAATAGCATGTGATGCATTTCCATACTCTATCCAATTGCATCCTTTGCATTGTCATGGAAAGCTAAGCCGTAAAGACTTTATGGCTGCTTATTTTGCTTCAAAATGTGGTGTTCCAAAAATGATTAACAAACAACCATGACAACAGAACTGATCAGTTGAAAAGACATTTGAACAAGATAAAAAAGGAAAGAAAAAAAATCAACCGTGTTTCTGCAGTGAATTTCAAGCCACTGGAAACTAGCTTTAACAACATGAAGAAAGGGAAGCAATACTGATGCTCGATATTGCTTCCACACTGAGTTCCTTTCCTTTTTTCTTCCGTACACCACAATTTTTATACTTGATAGAACGTGCAAGTGCATTTAAAATCAATTCAACATTTCAACAGCATTTAATCTCAATCATTCATATGGGAAGATCGAATTTAACAGAACTAAACCATCAAATCAAATTCGACATGATGGCAATCAATTGAATCATATGCAAATTCGACATGATAGCGATCAATTGAATCATATGCAAATTCGACATGATAGCAATCAATTGAATCATATGCAAATTCGACATGATAGCAATCAATTGAATCATATGCAAATTCAACGAGTAAAAATCTCGGATCCAGAATCAAAAGAAGATTGAGACCCATATTCAGATCTTGCATGGTGAACAAATTGGGGAGGAGCGATAATGAATTACCATGAGGCAAGGCGAGAAGGGGCTGAGAAGCACAATCACAGACGCAGGGAGCGCAGGAGGAGACAGAGGAAGCACGGCCGACGGCAGCCAATCCTTCAGCCAAGTGCCAGTAAAGAGGAGGGCCCACGATATATGCTGCGAGAACAATGGCTATCACCACCACCAACCCCTTCAACACCCTCGGATTACAGTTAGCACCATTACCAACACCACCACCCATCTCTCTCTCGCTCTCTGAAATAAAATCAAATCATAACGGTGGATCTGTCTCACTCTTCTTGTAATTTCTGAAATAAAATTGATGCAGTGAGTATCAAACGGAGAAGAAGCGCAAGAGATGGAGTGTAGAAGTCTTCTAGTGACTGCTACTGATTTAGAAGAGAGAAGAAGCCAGAGAAGTAGAAGAAAATGCAGAAAGGGAGAGAATCTCAGTTCAGCCAAATTGGACCCACTCTAAGAAGACTCGGAGAGTAGAAGCGAGCGAGTTGAGTTGGGCTGGGATGGCCTAGGTTTTTCTTTTTTGGGCATGGTCCACAGATTTGGCTCGTTCGAAGTTAGGGAAGGAAATGGATACTAAAAATATGAAACTTTAAAGGGAAAGGATTGTTTGCAAAGTTTTTTATCTATTTTGAAAATTTTAATTCTTTTAAAAATGAGATTTTTTATATTTATTTGCAATTTTTTTAAGAATATAGATTCTTAGAGCCAATTATCTTTAGAAAATAGTTAAAAAAATCTTTTTTTTTTAAATGGTTGTAAAATTTTATTAAAATAAAATAAGATCATAGAAAATAAAAAGTACTATACAATACCCTTCATACTAGAACAACCCCAAATCACCCCTTTCCTCTTGGAGCCTGAAAACCCCTTCTCTTCCAAATGAAAATCTTCTTCTACAACGCTTATTCTCCTCATAACTCCTCCCGGACACCTTCTTTAAAAAAAAAATCTCTACTTTCTTTTAGTTAAAAAATTTTCTATTCACGATTCATGAAAAAAAATGTTTTCATGGGAAATTTATTAAGATCACCTAGGGACATAACTCAATGAATATTGAATACCTTCAAAATATGCATATCTGACTCAACAGTTTAATACAATTGGAGTAAGATTAAATGAGTTGACCCAACTCGATTTATTTATTAAATAAATTAATCTGACCAAACTAAGAATAAATTGATTGATCCAATGAAAAATGAATTTCTATGGATAAATTTTCTTAAAAAAGGACTCCATAGAAATACGCTTATGTTTGCTTCTCACTATTCTACATGGGAAAAATTTGGTTGATAAAGAGTCAAGTTAGCTAGGATTTAACACCCTTAATAAACGAGTTGACATGGGTAGGTATTAAATTCATGAATTGAGTCTATCATTTAACAAATGATCATTTAAATTTCGTAAGGAAACCAAGTCAGGTCAACTCATTTATGGGTTGAATTAACCCATTTAAAATTATTCTAGTTAGATGAAACTCTTTTAATGAATGAAACATTTTAAATTGATTCAGTTTAATAAATGGTTTGAATAGGTAGGAGTCGAGTCGAGTAACCATTTAATAAAGGGCCAAAGGTTAGCTCAACTCTTTTAAGCTTTGTCAAGTAGTTCACTCGGATTATCTCATTTACTAAATTACGTTGGTTATAGACAATCTAAGTTGGGCCTAACTTAAGTTTGCAAGAAAAAATCAAAGAAAGTTCAATTTTGGGTTGAATTAGACTCAAGTTGAGCCTAATGCAAGAAGGCCAATCGGTCCACGATTGGCCTAAAACATTCAAATTTGAGTCACATTTTAGATTCATAATTTATTTAACTTATATTTTGCAAAAAGTATAAAATTTATGTAATATATCATGGCATTTGTTCATGTTTTCCCGATCTTATCATTTAACAATGAAATTTTCTTGTGAGAAAAATTATTATTAGTGAATGATTGTGGAGGGGTAAAATGGAAAAAGTAAGAAAAAATCATTTTCTCATGAGTCAGTGTTCGATGTAAATAAAAATACCAGTTTTCGAATCAAAATCGTATATAATTTAAAAATACTAGTGCTCAAATCAAAATCGTACTAATTTATATTTTTATTAATAGCATAAAAAATTCATTATAGTACCAAAAAGCTTGAGCATAAAGCCTGCATATGCATTTTGAATTTGAAATCGGGTTGATTCTCTAATAAATGCAAATCAATCTTAGCTCAAGTTTGAACGAATCAAGTCAAGTTAGGCTCGGGTCTAAGCCCAAGCCCTTTAATAACAATTCAAGCCCTAGCTTAGCTTTGGCCTAAAACTCGATTTAACCCACCAAAGCTATAGTCCTAATTTAGGTCATGTATAGATTGGATCAAGCCATTTAACAAGTGAATCTGGTTTGACAAGAGTTACGTTTGATCAAGTTTTTAATAAATGAGTTGAGTTAGATTGAATTATTTAAGAATAATCATCTACTTAATTCAGATCTATCCCTTAAATAAAGTTCACTTGAGTAATAAGAAAGATATAAACTCATAACAATGTGTAATCAACATCCACAAAAATGATGACCTCTCACCATATGATTGGATGGCCAACTATCGTACAAGGTTCCAATTATAATTGCCACTCAAGTGTAATTAACTAAAAGATAAATTACCTTTTAAAATGCATAAAAACAAAAGAGGGGGAAAATCCACTCCTCTCCAATACAACATGTATATTTACTAATATTAGGTAAAGTAACAGCTCAATGGAACTCTAGGATTAAAATGTAAAATATTAATTTTTTAAAGCTTTTTAAATTCAATAGATCTATTTTTTTTTAAAAAATATCATCTTGAAAATATCTTCTAAACTCACCTCACCCATGTATTGGACCCTTCACTCATTAGGGTAACTTAAATAAGACCCATGACCCATTTAAAAGAAAGTCTAGTATTAAATCTCACTTAGACAATGTCTCTTTAAAATTTTCCTTTCACATAGCAAAACTTTTTTGCCATATACTCAATATAGTCTTTCTTTCTCTCTCTTCCCAACCCCCCCTGACCCTATTGGATTCATGCTTTTATGAAGTAAAATGCAAGAATAACTTTGAAAGAACAGGTCAACTTCTAACAAGGTATTGAATAATTAGAGTAGGATATTAAGTTTTCAATTGGTACCTGAATCTCAGCTCACAGTTCAAATATTTGAATTTCATTATTATGATTTTCACCAGCTGAATTATTAATGTCAATTCAACCATCTTAAATTTGAAAGAGTTCCAATCCAAATTGGTACCCACAGTCCAAAGAAAACTAGATGGATGGTTGCACAACAGTATTGAATTTTGTGCTGAAATGCCTGAGTGCTTTAACTTTGCATGTCATAGAGGTGGAGTCCATCCTATGGTCAAAAGATTATAAGCCAAACAAATTATCATGACAGCTATCTTAATGTTAAAAAAGTCATTGAATGATTCTAGTTCTTGAATTTTTTAAATTAAAAGTAAACTATTAAATAAGTTTTTTATCCATCGTGAATTCGTGTTCAATCCAACAGTTAGAATGCATCAAATAAACATTATAAAAGGCTGAATCAAATTTTAACGACTTAGATTTGTTGCTCCACCAGAGACTCTTGTTCCCCGGGCACGAAAAACGTCCTGAGGCATGTTGTAGTTCTGCTCTAGATTGATTTGAATCTGCATCTATTATGTTGATGTCACTAATATCAGCTTGTTTTCTAAGTTCCAATCCAGTACGGCTCCCAAATTCAAAGTTCTGGATGAATGGCATCAATCATGCATTTACAATGGATAAATTACCCTTAGTTTTGCGCCGTGGAAGACCCACGGAAATGAATATTTTTGTAGTGTAGTCTCATCTCTAATGTAGAGTGAGAATACCCATGTTATCAAAGACAGGAATGGATATTGAATGCAACTACACAACAGGCATGTAGAAGATCAGGTTGCATGTCATCTACTGGTGCATATTCCAAACTGCACTTCATTTGAAATCTACTTCGAAACTTCTTGCAATCCAAAAAACAGCAAATGATAAATATCTACCTGCAAACGTCAAAAATGCCCCTTATTAGATCATTCAAATTGGAATTGCATATGATTTCTTTGTCTGTTGTGTCCAACAACAGGGTCAGAGAATTAAGACTAAAGTTCATGGCTTTGCAAAGTCGAATGGGGAATCAGATTGGACAAAAGAAACATTTGTGATTCTCAATCTCATGCAAAAGTTAAGAGCAACTGCAAGTTTTGATAATTCTGTAAACAGCTTGTATATTGAAGCTTAATTAAAAAAAAACACACTTAAGTACAATGCAAACCTTCAGGCATCAGGCTCATAATTGTCACAAAAGAGGCACCTTAGAGTCCCTATAATACATGTCCCAATCAAGCTCCAGAACCAAAGAGGAACTTCAGATGAGATGATTGCCGATGGAGCAGCAAAAGACAAGGGAAGTAGTGAACTGCAATCCCAACATCCATGACCACCAGCCACAAGTAGCCTTCAGAGATGAGGTTCTAGAAAGTCCGGCCTCGTGGTGCCTTCAAAAAGTGAAGGGAAAGATATAAACAAAATTCTACATCTCACTAAGATCAACTCCTCAAGTTGCCTGAGTTGAAGGCTACTGCCGCTCCCAACCTCTTGACACAAATTCTCTCTCATGCCAAACTTAACAAAAGCGTAATGTACAGAGACAGAAGTACAAAAAAATGAAATAAAATACAATCCTAACTGATTAGTGTTGTGACTGAACCATCAGGTAGGGAGGAGGGTGATGATGATCCACCATATTTGCTGGCCAAAGGTGTGTTCCTACGAGATTGTCGCTTTGTGGGAACCAAAACACTCTCCTGCTCCACCTCTTCATGGACTGAACTGTCATCATCTTCTCCGCCTTTGAATACAGGGTGTATATATGCATTTTGTAGGTACGATTTCAGATTAAGATTTGGCTCCTTTGCTCGCTCCAGTGTATCTTTCCTCATTGCTTCCTGGATATAGTTTCAACAGAGAACAAAAACATCAGGCAAATGATAGCACATTTCATGAATATAATGTTAATAATGCTAATCAGACAATATGTTGCAGAAGATAGAGAGACTCTCTTCTTTTATGCCCATCTGGTTTAACAATTTATCTTTCAAAAAGAAAAAGAAAAATAAAATTGTACATTTTTCATCCCCCAGTAAAAGAAGATACATTTAAAGAGGAAAAGTTCCTTCTCTTCTCAATTATATATATGCAATGACTCAAAAATATATATACATAAAATTATTTTCACCACGCAATCTCGCAGATCTGCGACATCTACGTGATAGCCAAACACCCTGATTTTGCATTGGAATCTCACACAACTCAACCTCTGCGAACTCGTTCCAGGTTTTTTTCTTAGTCTTGTAGCCTTTTTAAAAAAAAAAAACAATTTTGATTTTTACATTTTTTTTAAATCAGAAAACTGTGGACTCAAAATTTTTGGGTCTATTATTTAAAAACTAAAAAACCAGAGAGGTATCCATAGACTTTGGCCTTTTGTTTCTGAAAACTTTTTAAAAAAATCTTTTTGGTTTTTCATTTTTTAAAACCCAAAAATAAATTTTGGATTTGATTTTTCAAAACCTAAAGAAACCAAATTTTGGGTTTTCATTTTTTAAAACCCAAAAAAATCAAATTTTGGATTTCACTTTTTAAGGCCTAAAAAAAAATCAAATGTCGGGGAAAAAAATCAGATTTTGGGTTTTCGTTTTTTTAAACCTAAAAGATTTTTCTTTTTAAATTATTAGTTTAAGATGATTTCTGACTTAACCTACATTTTTCTTTTTCATTTTTTTAAATAAAAAATCTATATGCAAATTAAGACCTATACTTATTTGGTTTTTTGAAAATGTTGAAGAATTAAATTGATCTTTCAGCTGAAAATTAGATGTTATCTAGAACCAAATTGCAAATTACAAAACAGTTTGCAAGTTCAAACAAACCTCCAATGGAAATTTAACAAATGCAGATTCGAATCGCCCTTTGCAGAATCTGTGGAACCATATGGTCAACACTGGCAGAGCAATGAGCAAAGGTGTTGCCTGAGCAGCCCCTTTTGTACTTAATAAGCCCATCAGTAGTAGTTGTGAGATTACCATTGCGGTAATAATACGACCATGAACATCTGGCCAGAATGCTGCACTGCTCTCATATTCTTGATTGTAGACATTTATGATCTATGCATCACAAGAGAACTACCATTAGAAACCAAGAGATCTGTCCACATGCATCTCACAAAAATATGGTGAAATTTCACAGGAAAATTCCTTCCAGAAAGAAATAATGACTTAAAGCACCCGACTAATCCCTGTGGCATGTGCAAGCCTCCCTCACATATATAGAGGATCTCTTCTACCAAAACAGAATATTAAAAAAAGAATGTATATAGGAAATAGGTAAAAACTCTAGCCTGACTTGCCATCTGATCAGTCCAAATGGGCTGTGGTGTACACACCACATTACCCTTTGTATACGCTGCATAACCATATGGTGGCCACACCACATACCCCCTTTGTGTTCACTGCATACCCCTACAGTGGGTGTATGCACTCTTTTTTATATTCTTGTTTTCCCTTAGAATTATTGGCTGTATGGATCATACACTGGAATGTATGTCCAAAAATAAGACCAACTTGCAAATCAAGCTAGCAAACTATGGAAATATATACTGCTGTTGCTCATTCAGAGGACTGGCACTGAAATTGGGTAATTACAAATGAGGTCATATTTTAATGATCCAAACTGTTGAAAGATAACTAAGAATAGTTCTGATGGAACAGTCAGATCATACATCAACAATGTTCAAAAGGATAGTTAATGGCTCAATTCAAGTACATCTGGAAAAGGGGGCTCACACTCAAGTGAGGAAAAAAATGAAGAGCTCAGCTCTTTGTTGTAAAAATGGTCTACCTTAACACCTACACCTTAAAGGAGGATCATTGTGTCAAGTCTGAACCTAAAAAGCATGAATCTCATACTGTACAAATTAAAGGTTTAAGGAACAGTGCAAATTCTTGACTTAGGATCATATAATTCTTCAATGAATGTACTCCAGAGAATAAATATCATTATACTAAAAAAATTGTCTAATCATTTACCTGATGCCTGAATACAACAAATGCCAAGCCGAAAAATATGACTATGAAAGGTAGTAGAATGGGTGTCACCACAGCATAAACAAGCCCAAGCAAGAAATACAATTGTATTTGTGGTTCTGCAGAGTCAAAACCAATGCTTCCTGGATCCATAGCCTCCTCCCTATCTTTTTCAGTCTTCACTAAGAAAAGATTCTTCAAATGATAGATTATCAATGGCTTCAACCTTAAAATCTCCCCAGCAATTCCAGCCCACCCATCAACCATGATATAAGTAATGAAAAAAGTTGCTTTCATTGGAATGGATACACCTATAGTTATAGGAATTCTGCACCCCCCACAAAAAAAAAACACCCGTTAGGACTACCATTGTGAAATAATAGTATGAACATTATCAATACTGTTGTGACACACGATCTTTTAAGAGAAACCTATTTTAGCAATAGTCATTGCATTTGACTATTATTAGTTGCATTAGTCAAGACCAAATGGGGGCGAGCTCAAATTGTTGGACCAACTAGGCCCGTTTGGATGGGTTGATTACAAAGACTTAAATAAGTGAAATCATACTTTTTAAGATTAGATGCAATTTTATCCAACAGTGGAAATTCATAGGGTTAGATCAATGGGTTTTCAACTCAAATTAGGGTAAAATTGAGTAAGGATTCAATTATGATGGAATATGGTAGGTACGAGGGGAGAGGGATGATTAGGGCCATGATATGCACATTTGGTTCATCAAATTGTTATACACTCTGCACATTTGGTTCATCAAATTGTTATACACTCCAAGATGTACTAAGCAAAAGCTTAGGGCCCACATGATAGATTGCCTTTTTTAGTAATACCTGAGTGATAGAGCCCAAATGTGAAATTTCCTTACATGCTACCATGACTTATTACATCTTGGAGGACACGTGTAACAGGTTTCACCTGCATGAAGCCACACATGCACTATGGGGCCACTTGAGTGAGGTCCATTTGAAAGGTATTTTCCATATGATATTGATGTGAAAAATCAAAACAAGAACCTATAGCATAACTGGTTAAAGCTCATTGTTATAGTGTTATAGCCTAGAGGTTGTGGGTTCAAGTCCCATGGGTATCAAAATGGGGTAGTCGGTCCATGAACATAATTTGTCAAATCTAAATATAAAAGCCAATCGCAGATTAATGGGATAAATGGCTTAGATGATGAAGATGATGATGGTTGCATGTGACAAATCAATCTAAGCTAACGGATTTGAAAAAACCATGAATTTTCAAGGGTCTAAAAATCCATGGATGGATGGATTGACGGATGGAGAAGGATGGTAAATCTGAAATTTGAAGTCCACTTTTCAAATGTATCAACTGGATAAAAACACCTCATATGATATTGATGTGAAAAATCAAAACAAGAACCTATAGCATAACTGGTTAAAGCTCATTGTTATAGTGTTATAGCCTAGAGGTTGTGGGTTCAAGTCCCATGGGTGTCAAAATAGGGTAGTTGGTCCATAAACATAATTTGTCAAATCTAATTATAAAAGCCAATCCCAGATTAATGAGATAAATGGCTTAGATGATGAAGATGATGATGGTTGAATGTGAAAAATCAATCTGAGCAAATGGATTTGAAAAAATCATGAATTTTCAAGGGTCTAAAAATCCATGGATGGATGGATTGACGGATGGAGAAGGATGGTAAATCTGAAATTTGAAGTCCACTTTTCAAATGTATCAACTGGATAAAAACACCTCATATGATATTGATGTGAAAAATCAAAACAAGAACCTATAGCATAACTGGTTAAAGCTCATTGTTATAGTGTTATAGCCTAGAGGTTGTGGGTTCAAGTCCCATGGGTGTCAAAATAGGGTAGTTGGTCCATAAACATAATTTGTCAAATCTAATTATAAAAGCCAATCCCAGATTAATGAGATAAATGGCTTAGATGATGAAGATGATGATGGTTGAATGTGAAAAATCAATCTGAGCAAATGGATTTGAAAAAATCATGAATTTTCAAGGGTCTAAAAATCCATGGATGGATGGATTGACGGATGAAGATGGATGGTATATCTGAAATTTGAAGTCCACTTTTCAAATGTATCAACCGGATCAAAACACCTCATATTAGAGTGATCTCCACTCTTGGATGACTTTTGTTACCCAAGTTGTCAAATACCAAGTGCCAAAGAACCTATCCAGTCATATTTGGGCATTAGATAGGATAGTCGGTCCATAAAAATAATTTGTTAAATCTAAATATAAAAGACAATCCTAGATTGATAGGATAAATGGCTTAGATGATGAAGATGATGATGGTTGCATGTGAAAAATCAATATGAGCTAATGGATTTGAAAAACCATGAATTTTCAAGGGTCTAAAAATCCATGGATGGAGGGGTTGACGGATGGGGGATGGATGGCAAATCTGAAATTTGAGGTCCACTTTTCAAATGTATCAACTGGATCAAAACACCTCATATTAGAGTGATCTCCACTCTTGGATGACTTTTGTTACCCAAGATGTCAGATACCAAGTGCCAAAGAACCTATCCAGTCATATTTGGACCAGAGACTGGCCTTATCCAGTAAACCTTTGTTAAAATCGGACCCAAAGGCATATATATATTTGCCACCATATACTTCTTACTGTCATAAGTGTGTAGGATACGTATATTATTGCTCTAGTTGATAGGACATACTTATTTGGTGGCTGGTTGATAAAGCTATTCAGCTGTTCAAATGCAGTTCCAGTGATTATACTCCCAAGGAATACATTAACAAGCTGAAATATATAATACTTGGATGCAGATCTTCTCTCTAGAGATGATAAGGAGACAAGTCCTTCAAACTTAGACATTAGCATCAAAATTGTCGGTAGAAGAATGAGGAAAATCTTTAGAGCAATTCCTGGTAGGAAACCTTGAATGAATGACTTGATGATCGAACTGCATGGTAAACCAAATGAACTTAAATCAGTCAACCAGTGAGAGACGATGAAAAAAAACAACATTAGACAAAATTGCACCATAAAACAGAATACTTTAATTATAAATTTATCTAATGGCCTATAATGGACCTTTTAGTTGCTTCTGATTTTTATACTTTAATAAAGAGAGTTGGATGCTTCTGAAGAAAAAGAGAACAATAAAGATCCATCAAACAATTAAAAGTAAAATAATGCCCCCGTTTTTCACTTCTCAAAATCTGTTGTGCATGGTTTAGAATATAATTAGCAATGAATTATCTATCTGGAATTTCCTTAATTTGCCAGCATAAGAGTTTAACACCTATAAATAATTATTGACACAATGAATCCATAAATAATAACTTAATGTATAAATCTGTTGTGCATGGTTTAGAATATAATTAGCAATGAATTATCTATCTGGAATTTCCTTAATTTGCCAGCATAAGAGTTTAACACCTATAAATAATTATTGACACAATGAATCCATAAATAATAACTTAATGTATAAAAATACAGATTTAGATACATAAAGAAATGTGTATTACTGGATCTCAATGGCCAAAAACGATCAAATGCAAGCAAGAATTTCATTATACCCTTAAATATCAGACCTCCATGTCTGGGGACCCACTTTCCATCATCACTCCCCCTCTGGAGTAGATATTCTCAACTTTGATATGCTTATCAGACCTAACCACTCGAATGGAAGGCCCTTAATACCTTTTCCAGTGTAGAAATCTCATGATGAAGCTGATATTTATGGCATCCTAAATGATGCACAAAGCTTCCCATCACCCCATCTCCCATCCATGCGTGTCATATTTCTCACACTATGGAAAATGGGGATCACAAGAGAACACTCGCCTATCCGTCTCCTAATCAACACACACACACAAGAACACAAACACACCTGCATGCACATGCACACATGGAAAGCTGAAAAACAGAATTAGTTTGACACATTTTGTGTGACCATGCATATGAGGGATAATGAAAGTGTAAAATACATGTACAATATGAATCAATGTTCTCAGCATGCATGGCAACTAGTTGAATACTACATGTAGTTCTAATAAAAGGATACCCACAATTTCCAACATCAAACCCTAAACCTCAATTTGCAAGTCTACAAAATTGATCTCAAGGTCCACTATAATGTAAATATAGTATATAGAATTTAATCTCATTCATTTATTGCAAAATCTATAATGCAGACATTGGTAACTGACACATGTTTACAGACGAAAAATTGTGAAATGATCAACCCTAATTCTTATTTACTTTCCTATACCACAATACAGTGAACAGGCAAACTAGAATTATTTTGAAGGGGACTTATTATAGTGAACCATATTCCAGTACTTTTTTCCATGATAGCACAATGCAAGAAGTGTGTTAAACTAGACTTCAATGAGCCTTGGAAATAGAATACTCACATTTCAATCACAGGTTTCAAGAATGGAACAGCCTTTTCAATTCCCTCAATATTTGCAAGTGACTGGACAAAGGCTATTGGGATCATAAAGAAAAAGGTGAGGAAGAAGAATGCCACAGCAACTATCAGCCTCCTAACCGAGAGAGAAACATATGGAATTGCCAGGTTTGACCAATATACATCACGGGGTTCAGGAGCCCATTCAGTTAACCATAAGGTGGGGTTTCTTGACTGTTGAGTTTGTGCACAAACAGCAGCTGCCCATCGACTTTTGAAGGAAACAAAAGCTGCTGGCATTATGGACTTGGGATTGCCTATGATCTTTTCTCGCTCTGCAGCTTCCTGACAAAAAATAGTTCCATTACACAGAATATTCAAAATTACGCAGAACAAATGGAATTGGCAAACATGCATGGAGAGAGAAGCCATTATTCAAACATCCATTGTTAAGAAAAGGTATACCAACTTACTAGGACAACTCATAATTGTTACATACAATTGAATGAAAATCACTGGAGCAAATAGCATATAAACTCTCATCATAACTTTTTGGGAGACAAAAAAGTGGCAAATTTTTCCTTCTCTTTAGAGGTAAAGAAGATCTTGTCCTTTCCAAACAGAAATGTGGTGCAGCTGGAAAATATCTCCAAATTATGGTTTTTCTTGGGGCATAAGGGATATCAAAACCTATTTAACCTTCATATTGCATCTAGCATGGTTTAGAAGTGGTATTTCCTAATGGTTTTCATTTGTAGGAACCAGAAAATATGAGTAAAAATGGCAGGCACGGCATGTTTGGATGCCCAAGTGAGAGAACAAAAATAGATGCATATGGGATTCATTATTGTCATAATGTCTAATTTGTTTCATCAGATTTTTTTCAATAGAATCATCATCAAAATAATTATTATTCGTATAAAAAAATTATCACAAGGACCTTCCCTCCAATTCATCAATAAAATTTAAAGACCAAAATAGAAAAAAAAAAATGTTTGTCATTCCATGTTGGTTTGGGGCATTTCAAAAACTTAAAGATGCATTGGTATTTTAAGGGTATCTGATCATTTATACTTTGTGAAAGAAAAACAACAAGCGAATACTTCAAAATTTTCGCAATAAACTCTCAAACTTCACTATGAAACATAATCACCAGAACAACAATTTCATTTCCAATCCATCTAAGACCATGGCTCCTTCACAGTACGTCTCTGTACTTGACAAACTCTACAGACAAGAACCATCCCAAATTTCAAAGAGTAGCTCATTCTCTTAAAATATAGTTCAAAAACTTGATATGAATCGAATCAAATTCTGTCAACTCAACTACATTTAGACTAAAAAAACTCAGCGAAACTCAAAAATACCTGGGAAAAACAAGGGTTAAAAAAAAAAACTTGACCAATGATTTAGTTCAATGTGAACAACTTCGAGTTTTTGGATATCCATCTCTTCAATTCATCAAGACATGCTCAAGTCTTTATCATGGCAAGCTCTAACTACTTGTCAATCATTTCTTCTTTTCCACTGTCTCAAGAACAACATATTCTACGCTTTTCCCATATGTGATTATCAATTTACGAATTTGATTAAATACAACAAGTTGAATTGCCACAACACTTTATTTCTTGAAATTGTTACTAAAACCCTTCTCAGCAGTTCAAGTTTCACAAGCATCAGTATAGATTATTATGTTTTTTATCAGTATCATAATTTTTAAGTGGTCCTCAGATAACCATACTAGTGTGTCTATTGGGTTGGTAATGCAAACCATCTCAAATCCTTCGATAAAAAGATTCATTCTCTTCATAAAAAATAGGAGGTAGAACCAATGAAGATTTCTTTTTCGATTCATCCCTAGAGTTGAATACCTTCCAAAAGCAAGGGCAAGATTAGAATGCATTTGTGTACATCATGGCATTCTAGGTCATCTTGACAAATCAGGATATGAAGCCAACCATCAAGTCCTTTGGGATTCAAACTCTAAGTGGAAAAACAAAAAACAAATACAATAGAGAAATTCTGAACCATGTCAAAAGACCTTTTATGACTGACAGGAGCTTGTGTGAAGTAGCAAAAGTCCAACATTGATTAATTTGATAAACCAATGACTCCATATAACACTTGAGGTACCCTTCTCTCAACAGCTAGCTTTTGAGAGTGAGTTTTATCTCAAGAATGTTATCAAATCATGGTTTTCTAACATCTTATCAGAGTAGGTTCCGTATATAGCCATAGGGTCCAGCTGCACGTGAGGGCGGGCCTGAAGTTTCCACGTGCAGCCTCAGGGCGTATCTACACGTGAGGACAAGTGTGAAGTGACAAAAGTTCCACATCGGTTAATTTGAGAAACCAATAACTCCATATAACACTTGAGGCACTATTCTCTCAACGGCTAGCTTTTGAGCATGAGTTCTATATCAAAAATGTTATCAAGTCATGGCTTTCTAACAACTTGAACCCTCTGTTTCTAGTTTTGGCCATAATTAAAAGACCAGAGAGTCCTAAAGTGACGTATCATATTTGTGGAACCTCAGGGCACAAGATCAGTGTCTTTCCTTCTAAAGTAACATTTTGACTGCAACTCATGAAGTGAGCTTAATTTTTCATAGTAGATCTTACCGAAAATTTAATACTAACCATCTACACTCCATTGTCAAATAGCCTAATTCATCTAATTCGTACCCACCATCGAATTAAAATTCATTTCAAAATTTATGATGTTGATATCAATTTTGGGAGCACAAAAATAAGTGTTAGCATGATCAAATAAGTGTTAGCATGATCAAATAAAGTGGGATTTAATCTACTGAAATCATCTCTACAAAATAAGTTTCAGTTCATAATTTGGAATCTTAAAAAAAAAAAAAAAAAGATTTAAAGAAAGAGAACACTTACACTCAGTGCGCACACATTCAAAGTCAGCTAAGCTAAGCACTCATTTACAAAAGCATCGAAACCCTTAGAAAATTTAAAATTTCTTTGATCGTTGGTTCCACAACCTATCAAAACACGGTCAGGCAAGCTCGTCACACCCATAAAATATATAGGGTCCTCAAATAATATATGAGAACCCTACCCAAAGGGCTCACACCATAGTCCCAATCAACCGCCTGGTCCAACCCTCAACAAATATGACTTCACTTATCCAATCAAAGTGATTTTTGATAGGCACCCTATTGAAGCAAAGAGAGAGAAAGATAGAAAAACATAGAGAGAGAGAGAGAGAAAAATATAGAGAGGTCGAGATCGAGAGAGAGAGAGAGAGAAAGGGATTCTTATATACTTCAAGATGTATTATGCCAAGTATAGGGTCCAATTGACAAGTTGCCTTTTTTAGTGTTGTAACAGTAACATGTTAGGCATGGCTTACTACATCCAAGTGTGACACACACATGCCTAATGGATTCAAAATGGGTAGGATCCAATTGATGGGGGTAGATTATGATTATTATTATTATTATTATTATTATTTGGGTGGGTTGGGTGGAAGGGAGGGAGGAAAGTTGTTTGTGGGTCCCCTTAGCCATGTATTTGATACAGAAAAATGGTAACATTGAGATGAACTTCACTTTTGCCTTTCTTTCGTTGTACATTCAACCTTAAATTTCACAATATTCACTACCCAACACAATTCAGAATGCTTTGCGCACTAACTGTAGGTGCAACAATTACCATCAGTGTAATGTATGAATAACATGCCAAAATAAGTCATAAGTTTGAAAGATACATTAAACAAATAAGGGGTAAGATGCAGAAAGAAAAGAAGGAGAAACAGAAATTATCACAAAAGAATTGTTACAATAATCATGGAACATGTACTAAAACAAGGACCCCAAAAAATTCATGAAATTGTTCCATCTAGAAAATTAAAATCTAGTACCACGAAAATAAGAAAATAATACTTACTTCTGCAGATAACTTTTCAATCTCAGATGTGTAATATTCAATTGAGTCCACTTTTTTTCCCCAAAGTCCCAGAAAACCAGTCTGATTGATAGAAAAGAAACATAAATCCATCAAATTGCGTTCATAAGTATTATAAGGCATGGAAAGATATTGACACAATTATGGCCTAATTGATGCTATACCTTTTTTGTTGGCCTCCGTGATGGATCTGGACTTCTCTCTTGTTTAAGTTTATAGTAATCAAGCCAGTTCTGCTTTGTTTTCTTCTTCTTGACAAGCTTTGCAAGTTTGTTTGCATTGTACACAACCTACAGTTCATTTTGTAAACAGTAAATGCAAGCTCAAAACAGTTTTAACCAAGAAAAACTACCTAAAGAGGAAATCAAGGCAATAGAAGGCTATGCATAAGAGTGGCATGAAAAAGAGTTCAAATGACACCAATAAGAACTGTCATCTACTAGAAATTAAACAGAAAAATGAGACAACCTAATTATCAAATCCACCCTAACATTGTGCTCATTCATTATTCACCAACAAAAAGAATGGCCAAGTGAATGATCATTACTTCATACTCTCCTCAATCATTTCAACTTCTACTCTATATCAGACCAAGACCTCTTCATAGCCTGACAATAACCAGTAGATCAGACCATGCTTCTTAGATTATAAGGATGTCATAGCCAAAGACTACTAGCTTAATCCTAAGACTCAGGGCACAAGATCAGTGTCTCTATCAATCTCAAAGCTAGTTTTTTTTTTTTTGAAAGATTGTTGTTTTATTGATAGGAGAGAAGAAACCCCCAAAAGCAAGTATAAGTTAATCAGAGGAACCTAACACTTATGGACCTTCCCAAACCATACCAGTTAAGACATTCAGCATTGTCAAACATGATAAGCCAACTAAGCAGGAGATACGAAAGTCTCCTTTTTGAGACAGTGCAGAAGAGTAAAGAAGATCTGACAAGATTACTTAAATTCATAAATAGACTAGACTACAAAAAATGTCTATTTGACAAAGATCTCCAATAAATAGATTGTGCAAAATCAGAAAACTTCAAAAAGAAAAGCAAATGTCATCAAGTTCAAATTTGACTTTTCATTAACAAGTGATTCCCAATTTAGAAGTAAACTCCATTCCATTCTAGCCAGAACATTCCGGTTCCGTCCAAAAAATGGAACAGAACAGCTAAGTTTCGGTATCGGCTTCCATTCTGGCCCATTCAGTAACGGTCATTAAGGTCTGCTCCAGCCCAAATGGGCCTAAATCTGGGTGAAACGGGCTAAAATGGCCTGTTTTGGCCCTAACCATTCCAATCCTAATGATTTCAAGTTTTTTTTAGTTTTTAAAAATTCAATTAAAATCCAACCATACGGGATTTAGAATTAGACTTGATGAGCTATAAGTGGATTAAATTTTAGCTCAAAATTCAATTTCTAGCCAATTAATCTTAGTGGATAACTTGTGAGTTGACCACTAAGATCAAGTGGCTAGAAATTGAATTTTGAGCTTAAAATTGGCCTACTTGTAGTTTATCAAGTCTATTTTTCAATTTTAATTGAATTTTGAGCTAAAATTTGGCCCACTTGTAGTTTATCCAGTCTATTTTTCAATTCATACGCTTGATTTTTATGGATGTGACAAACATGGAAAGAAAAAGAAATGGACCTAGGGACTTTTGATTTTGAATAAAATGGGAATTTAAGTTTATTTCTTGGGTATATCCTAGGATTTTTTTGTCTACTTGGATTTTTATTTTAGTCCTACGAGAATAAAATTCAAACCCCCTTAAATGGGAATCATGCTATATGACTTTTGATTTTGAATAAAATGGGAATTTAAGTTTATTTCTTGGGTATATCCTAGGATTCTTTTGTCTAATTGGATTTTTATTTTAGTCCTAGGAGAATAAAATTCAAACCCCCTTAAATGGGAATCATGCTATATGACTTGAGGTTATAAACATGAATAGGTATTTGATAGTAATTTATGTTTTTATTTGTTTAAATTAGTGTGAACTGATGTAAATGACTAATTTCATCATTTTATAAGCTTGTACTATTTTTAATATTTTATCATTTCTTTAAATTTCTATGCCTTCTTTTTCTGAAACAGAACTCCAATCGAAACACTAGAACCTTTTGCTATGGAGACAAAATATGAATGAGAGTTCCAAAACAGAAAGAACAAATATGGTTCCCAAAAAGGTGATCAATGATCAAACTACAGTGATAACCATTTAAGAAAATTTTCAAGTCATAAACATCTTTTTCTTTTTAGTGCGCCTTGAGGACTGTGTAAAGCCTTTCAAGGAATCCTTCAAACAGTGTGATAGCTTGGACTACAGGAAAATTGTAAAGAACCATTTAAGAAAATTTTCAAGTCATAAACATCTTTTTCTTTTTAGTGCGTCTTGAGGACTGTGTAAAGCCTTTCAAGGAATCCTTCAAACAGTGTGATAGCTTGGACTACAGGAAAATTGTAAAGAAATGTGACATCACATTTTTTTTTCTCATAAGATGAGGGATATGTGTTGAAGTTCTTTGGTAATGGGTGATGGAACTGTTGGTATTAAAGATGGATGTCAAAGTAGGAAAGTTCATAATCTTTGACATGTTTTGTTGACATCTTTTTTTTAATTGAAACAGTTTGTAATCTTTGACAACTCAAAAGGCCATTTTGTAAGAAGTTGATGGCCTAGTAAAGGCCTAAGAAAGGTTTCTCTCAAGCTCTTGGATCCTCAAAAATTAGTACTTCTATTGTACTTCTTACCAAAGAGGCAGTCCTTTTCAGCATTCAAGAATAGGGGAAAGAAAAAGCAGTACAACTAAGTAAAAGGCCAAGGGTCCTTGGACTATATAATAATGGCATTCTTGGATATTACATTACTAACAGCTTATCAGCTGAAAAATAGAAAGTTCTTATGTCATGAACTGGTAATCAAAGACTGCTTTGGAATGGGTATGTTATGAACTAGTAATCAACGACTGCTTCAGAATGGGTAGAGGATCAACCTTGAGGAGGACCCACCAATGTTCTCATGTGACAAGTGAGAAACATCCATGCACTGGGTTGGCACTGTGCTACCTTGAGCACCTAGGCATAGAGTCCATTAAATGTAGTGATAGGTCATAGGTCTGTTGGAATGCCCTTTCTTTCAATATGTGGCCACCAAAAATTAGCTTAATTGGATTGATCAAGTCATGTTTTTAAAGCTCTTAAAATTTGATCACTTTAAGTTACTTTTTAATCTTAAACTTTATGACCTTTTAAAAACATGGCTTGATCAATCTAATCAAGATGATTTTTGGTAGACCACAAATTGAAGGAAAGATTATTCAATGGGCACATCACCACCCCATTTGGTGGGCCCACTCGTGAGTGGCAACCCAATGTGCAGATGATCATTTGTTAGTAAGAAATACCTCTCGAACAATTACAACCTCTTTGAAACCTCTTTGACAATACATATCTCATACTAACCTGAAAGTACTTAAAACATAAATTGAGAACGAAAAAAAAATTGAATGATAAATTGAGATAGAAAGTTACACAGGAAAAAAAATACTCAAACTATTATTTTTTTTAATGGTTCATATATTAACAGAAAAAGAGGCACCAGAAGTATAGATACAAAAAGAGCACAAAACAAAAAGAAAATACAAAGATCCCAGAAACCTAAAACACGCACGAAAAAGCCCTAAACATGGATACAACAACAAGAAAGGAACTTATGCAAGGTCAGCACATTCCTTCCAGGCTCGTAAGATGTCAATCATAGAGGTATTCCTGAATTAGAGAGAACTTCATTTTCATTTGAAAAGAAAAAAGGTTGAAAATACCAGGTTGTATACCAAAGATAAATGGTTATAACCATTTCAAAAAAAAAAGAAGGATAAATGGTTATATAAATGGGCAAAGGAGGTCTGGGCAGCAGTGGTAACATTTATTATAAGAGATTTTTAACTCAAATATAATATACATATTTTTGCTGAATCTAATTAAAATGGATTGGAATAAGTTACTTGATCCTCCTGTCTATTCCCAAACAAGGTTTTGTGTTATAGAAGCCTTTTTACATCCGATATTGATATAGAATAAATGGAAGCATCCCACAATACTTGTAGGACATGGGGCCGTGCACCCCACACCCCCACTAAACCAAAGGCTTTGGAAGATCCTTAGTTAACAGTACAGTACTTGCAGCATTGCTTAGTCCCCTCTCCCCTCCTCTCTGATATTGATATAGAATAAACGGAAGCATCTCACAATACTTGTAGGACATGGGGCCGTGCACCCCACCCCACTAAACCAAAGGCTTTGGAAGATCCTTAGTTAACAGTACAGTACTTGCAGCATTGCTTAGTCCCCTCTCCCTCCTCTCCTCCCCCCACACCATGCACCACTGATATTGATAGAGAATAAATGGAAGCATCTCACAATACTTGTATCCTTAGTACTTGCAGTATTGTCTAATACATTTAACCCAATTCAAAATCTCATTCCCATTTTCCAATTAAAAAAATCCATCCCCTTTCTAAGATACAATACACTACTGACTCTCAAAATAGTAAGAAGTGTAGTGGTCCCTTTCAACCTTCAAGTCTCCTCTTTTATTGTAAATCAACAATGGTGCATAAGCATCCTTAGATTTTTCTTTGAAGTAGTCAAGGCTGTAAACTGTTGTATGTTAAGATAATCTAACACATCAACTTAATCATGTCTAATATTATAACGAATCGTATCCAATCTAACACATCAACTTAATCATGTCTAATATTATAACGAATCGTATCCTACAATAATACCGATCCAAGCAGTTACTCATAACATGTTGCATGGATGGAGAGAGGCCCAAAAAATTCTCCAATTGGAGGAGAATTTCAACAATATGGCAAAATCTTACCAATTGAGATTACATCAAATCACCAATAATACAAAAGGGTGGAATGGTGGCCGGCATTCTTAAACTGAAACACTTTTTCTGATATATGTAAGGGTCTATCAGATTAAAGGTCCAGATCACTAAATCATGGTCTCTAATGTATGGATTAGAGTGCATTCAGGGAAGGAGCAATCTTGTTCCAACACTATATTAAAAAATCAGGACATGGATGAAGTATTTAAAGATCTGACCAATTCTTAAAATCTAGCCAACCCCCAATCCCCGAAAAAATAAAAATAAAAAATAAGAACAAAACAAAACCCACCCAATAGAGGATGATTCCTGGCTCTACCCAGTCACAGTATCAAAATTCTTATGACAATAACAACTGCTACAAACGTTACCAACCATTACTATGAATTTTATTCTAGAAATAATTGGTGAATTGAAGTTTCAGTTTTGCATCCAAGATGAACAAGGAAAAGGAAAAATCCATATATGAATGGGGAACTTTCTTAGCATGCATTACTTTATTCCACATGCAACACAAGAGATAGCTTGAAAAATAATCCAATAAAAGTTTTAGCATACAACCTGATGAGTGAGATAGTGATCAGGATGGTTGACTAGAAAAAAATGTTCAACAAGCTCACTAATGGATTCATCAGGATCTGGTGGGACATTTCTCACAAGGACCTGGCAAAGAATGAAATAAAATATCAATGCTTAGGAAATGGGAAGCATAATTCTAAATTGCAATCCAAGCAAACTGTATTTACTGATTAAAAAGAACCATTTATTTATAATGAAGCTGTAAAATGAGACAATTTCAATTTAAACTGAATATCACATGTCAGAAAGTTCAAATGCCACAGCATGCATTTTAATATTGTTAGTGTACTTCCCATTTCTCGGATCTGACTGGCAAGAACAAAATGTTAACACTATAAGCAGAAGCTATAGGCTGCTAATCTGAAAATATACTCAGAAAGTTCATGATGACTTATACGTTATGCATGTCTTGCTGTCATTGAGGATGAGAAAGATCATTAAAGTCGAAATAGTTAACACTTAGATCACCATTCAACAAATGAACGGTTAAAAACAGTAGCCAACTGTCTAAATTCATTGAGCATCAGATGGTTTGGATGATTCCAGTTCATAGAATTTTCTGCTATATCTTTGTGCAACAAGAGCTGCAATTTGGACAGAAAAGATCCCACAACTAATTCACAACATGTACTTAGGAACCAGGTCTAGCAGGGATAGGTGGTGTTCTTAGGAACCATAGTGGTATAACTTCTTTGGTTTTCACAGAGTCGATGGGGATTAGGGACTCAAATAAGGTGAAACTCCTCAGTATTAGGAGCGAGCTTTAACCAACTGGAAAGTCTATGGGCATTGTTCACTGGTGATCGAAGGGGATTCGGCAAATGCAATTAAATGGGAAAGAGACAAAACGACCACCCTGGAGATTGATTACCACAGTTAGGGAAATTAGGCTATATCTTCAAGACTGGATGTTTCCTTTGTGCAAGTCAGTTGTACAACAAATGACATGGCAGATTTCTTCATTAAAAATGGAGTCAACAACTCAGTTTCGATCTAGCACTTCTAGACCATTTCCCAGTTGATCTATTTGTACTCTCTTTCTTTATCAATAAAATCCGTTTTGTTACTGCTCCAAAAAAAAAAAAACTAATACACATGTATTATGGATGAGTTACCGCACAGAGTTTCGTTGTACAGAAGACAAAACATTGAAGTTGAGCCAAACAATAATAAAAAATTGTAGTCATGCAAATTATATTCAAAAAAAAAAAATCAATCTTGAGATATGAAAGTCAAGCATCAACATGAATTGTGTTGAAAATAAGTATAATTTCATTTTATTTATGAGATGGTGACTTGATAACAATGAGCAACTATGCTACGGGCTCGTCACAATTGTCACTTTGTAATTATCTTTCAAAATAAAAAACACAAATTGTTGCTTTATAATTGATACCAATTAGATGCAGCCAACAATGACATAAAATAGTGGATGAACTCAAAATACAACAACACAATGAGTTTTTTTTTTTGGAAAAAGCAATATATATGGAGGGATTTCAAGAAAGAAAGCAGCAAATGTTGATGTTTTCCCAAGGTCCATATGCCAGTCCATCATAAAATATATATTGCCCAAGAACACCATTTTGGAACATTAAATACCCAACATGGATTGTGTTTAAAAGTCCCACAATGATTAGTTAGTAGTTATGTTGATTATGTTAGCTTTTTTTATCTTTCATTTAAAGTGAGGATATTGCATTATTTATATAGCATTGATTTGATCCAAAGATTGGATTAGAGCATTGAGAACATATCTTCAGTTGTTTATTATTATATGGTTGCAAAATTAGAGGCGGTATCCTTGTAGGATCCAAACATAGTGTTGTTTGGATGATTATGCCATGAAACACCATATGTACGCTTATGGGATTAGAAAAGTTGACTTTGCAAAGGAGAGAGGAGCTCTCAATTGTATGGTGTACAGATACCCTTAAAGGTTTTGGTTTTGGGGACATCAAGGTGAACTATTCTTTTTCATCTTGTGATCTGCTTCTTCCTATCCTTTGTGGGTTTTTGAGATTTCAATGAAATTTGAGGAACACACCAATCCCACACCACCCCAAAAAAAAAAGAAGATATCTTTCATTTTTGGCGGTTGAGGTTTGTCAGAGACATTTTGGCAAAGCCAAAAAGCCTGAACCAACTATATCACAAGTATAACTTCACGTCATTTGCATAACCATGTAAGTCTAAGAAGTAACATGTTAGATGAGCTTACAGTAAACTGATCTGGACGGCGATGCTCTGATGCAAGAAAATGTAACCTCATTGAAGCAACTATCTTGTACTCCTTATACAACATATAGCATGTCCAAAATGTAAAAGCATAAGCCATTACCAAATGAGTCCAAAACCTGCACCATTGGAAGATGTTATTTTTTTTAACAGTCATCTATGACCAATTAAGTGTGGAAGCAAACGCATTTTGCAACAACTACCCTAAATTCATGTGACAGAAAAATCAAATGCAGGAAGTGCTGGAATAAGTGAAAATTCTGCACTATAAAGCATATCAGAGATGTGAATGTATATAAACCAATTGCATCATTTGGGGTAGAACACAATTACAACATTATCAGAATAAAATTACATCTTTCTAGCATTTTTCGACACCAAAAATGAAAATTATTATTCCATAAGATCTAATTTAAATTCTATACTCAGTTAATCAACCATTTGTCTCTTAATTTCCAACTCTTCATTAAAACAATGAATGGTTGAACTAATCCCAATGTTTGTAATCACTAACTGAATGTCAATAATCATAGGTAGAATTATAAGAGATTATCAATTTTATCAACTCACAACAAATGATGCCCAGAAATGGGATGGAGATGGGCAAATGGCAACAACATGGATTATATAAAAGAGAACAGAGTGTTGTATATCGCACAATACAGGAATGTGTTCCACTCTGAGGTTTAGGTGTCATACCTCACAACAATTTAATTATGCAAATGACCTTAAAAACATACCTTGAAGCATAAACAAGAAAACTGTGGATGATGGCTCACCTCTCTGATCCCTCCCGAATATTAGAAATGGAAAGCTTATCTATGTCACTGAAAGTCACATTCTTGGCTGATATGTTCTCAAGAGTGTCGTTAGTCCAATTGACTGGAACCAGTATAGTGAAAGCCAGAAATGTGATAGGAACAAAGATTTTAAGCCTGCATATAAATCCATATACATGTTAATCATCTAGTACGAAATGGTTCATGTCCTAACTGATGCAATCCAATTGACTGGAACATAGTGAAAGCCAGAAATGTGATAGGAACAAAGATTTTAAGCCTGCACATAAATCCATATACATGTTAATCATCTAGTACGAAATGGTTCATGTACTAACTAATGCAATCCATCAATTTAAGAGGCTAGCCAACATAATGCTTCATGCATATGCACGTTACAATGGGCATTAATATGGATGCTTCCAGCTTTTTGAATTTTGTAAAACAACCCTCCATGAATCAGTTTTCATATATTCGTCAGCAAAAGCTCAAAATCATAAATTTCAAAGAAAGTGACTAACAAAGCCATTTTTAAGGTTTGGACAAAACCAAACAAGAATACCAATAGACTATGGAAGAAAAGCAGACAAAAATAGAGCATACCCAAGCAAGTAAATCCTCAAATAAACAGCAGAGTCAAGTCCTGCATGTTCAATAAGCTCAGGTTCTGGCATTTTCAATGCATCTGGCATCCAGTTTAGAAACCTTAGATATGATCTGAAGTCCAAATTCACAAACTTGTGCACAAATGCTCCAGCATGCATGGGGCTGCTCCTTAGATGCTTGAGATACCATTTTGGAAAGTATACCCTATCATTGAATGGTTGAAGTCTTAGTATAGCAAATGCTATAAAAAATACAAAGGCGCTGAGAATATTGATAGCTGCCCCCAACCCAATGTCCGCTAGTGAAGCCATCTATGTCTTTCAAAAAGACACACCTCACCTACAAACAAGACATGGATTATCAGCCACGTAATATGCACCCAGAGAGAGGGGTATAAAAAGGTAGAAACTAAATTCTGAAGTACGGAACAACTAACAACATACAAACTGTGTACTAAAATATGAAAAAAAAATGAGACAGAAAATGTAGATCACAAAACATACATCAAACTGCTATATATCCAGTACAGAAAGTACTCTCAATACAAATTTTGGTGAAGACATAAAGGTCAGACAGTTTCGATCCATTGTATCAAGTGGAACCAATAAGCATTCTACTTAAATTTTTCCAAAGAACACCCATGATAATTAAGAGTATCACCTGTAAGCCACCAAAGGGCTTACTGGAAGAACTAAGTCCTAGTACACTGAGCTCTCCACCATTAAGACTCACCCCGGACACTCTGTATCTGCTAATCTCCACATGCTAAAATTTCTTCACCATTTACTAAGAAAATCTAGATGCTTGTTTCCATTCTTCTTAAAAATACCATATTCAACCTTTAATGAATCAGAAGCATGTATCCCCTAAATTTGCAATGTGGAAGCAAATTTGAACCTGTTAAGGTTAGTAGTTAAGGAATGCTACTTACGTTGTTTCAGCTTGGGCTTCATTAGAAAAAGACCCTATAAATGGAGGTCGGTTAACTAGGAGGGGTTGGTGTTTTTTTCTTTCTTTCTTTTTATTCTTTCATGTTGTTTTCCCTTTATTTGGATGTTTCATTACAGTATATATCTCTTACTCAGAGCTTCGTTGATGTACTCTCTTTTTCTATTAATTTATTACTTGCTTTGTCCCCCTGTTCCAATGAATCAGAAGCATGTATCCCCCAAATTTGCAATGTGGAAGCAAATTTGAACCTGTTAAGGTTAGTGGTTAAGGAATGCTACCTAGGTTGTTTCAGCTTGGGCTTAATTAGAAAAAAGACCCTAAATGAAGGTCGGTTAACTAGGAGGAAGAAGTTTGAGAATGTGTACATCCGTCACTATAGTTTCTGCTCCATAGTATTTGAGGATTATACTTTTGAGGATTATACTTCCCACTTGTTACTTTTTTTTCTCTTTTTTTTATTCTTTCCCTTTATTTGGATGTTTCCAGTTGATATCTCTTACTCAGAGATTCGTTGATGTACTCTTTTTTTTTTTATATATTAATTTATTACTTGCTTTGTCCTGGTTTCAATATATATATACGTATATACATATATATATATATATATATGTATCTACATATGACGATTGCAAATGCATTCTTAAATCCATTTACTACATAGGGAGAGCCCCAAAACTAATTAGAAAACCATATCTCCTTGTTGCAATATGTTGTGTCTTTTTACTTTTAATTGAGTGGGGTTTTTCAGAAAAAATTATAAAGAAAAGGCATATATTTAGATATTTGACATTCTAAAAGTAGGAGAAAAAATAATAACAAAATAGCAAGCTCAGGCCCAACACAATAATGTAACTCGAGTCCATTGTTTAAAAAAACCACAAATGTGTCAATCTATTCACATCTAGACATGGATAGATGGATAAGCAAACACAAGAGTTTCAAGTAGCAGATCTTTCAAAAAAAAAAAGAGTTTCAAGTAGCAGGATCAGATCTTTAGAAAGTAGAATTCGTACCAACTTTGGATAAAGCAGACCCAAGAATAAAATCAGTCAATCAATCAACAGAATCAAATACTGAATACGCAAACGACAAATTTATACGAAATAAATCGCAAGACTTCCCAACTGAAGACCATCCAAAGCACAAGAAAGAAGCTCTTCCCCCCTTTTTAACAACAAACCAATCATACCGAATCAGTACTCTACTACTGAAAAAAAACACAACACATTGATCACAGAACCCAAAACTCCAATATTCCTTAAATGGACTACACAGACAAAGAAATTCCGAAAACGAATTCAAGAATCCAGAGGCAATGAAGATCTCCCTAAACAGAAGAATAAAAGCGAGCATACATATACCAAAAGAAAAGGGAAAGTTAGAGAAACATACTCTTGAGCTAATGTCTTTCTGCACGTTAGGAAGACTAAGAAAGGGATTCTTCAGATATAAGGAATGAGATAGCGAGGGATGGAGAGAAGATGAGTTAGAGGTTTCCTTTTCTTTAACAGAAGATAAAGGGGAAGCCTAGATTCGCATAAAGGAGGCTTGTATTACACTAAAATTGTGTGCATATACAGCTACAAATTACAAACGCAATAAAAATATATAACGTCTATGGGAATTCTGAGTGTTTTGGCATGGTGAACCGGTGAAGAAGAAAGTACAAACGGTCATCTCTACGTGTCGTTTTCGTGGCCTTTTCGTGTATCAGAGTAGCACATTTATTCGTTCGAGTTAAGCCGTTGGCAAAACTTTATTTGTAGAAAAGTCTATCTTTCTCATATTACAAAAGTCAATCTAAATTTTGAAATTATTTGTAATAATCCCCTCAGCACATGTATAGGATTTATATCTAAAAATAATTACCCTTTTCATTGCTTTAGAAGATTACCGTTAACATAAAATAAAATTCACTGTGAAGTTTATAATTTATATGTAGACTTTTTTTTTAAAATATTCAAACGTTTTATCTGAATTTTTCAGATATTTACATGTTATTTTTGAAGCATTTTTATTAACTTGTTAATTTTTTATTAAAAAAATAAATAAGTTCAAATATCTCTAACTATTTTCTTTTTAGTACTACAGTGACTTCATCAATACTCTCCCTTTCTCCCATTAATAATCTACATACTGCTTTAAAAAGGTTTTAAAGAAAATTTTATTTGAATATTATTTTTTTAAGAGAGAGATTTCACAATCAAAGAAATCGCGATAGTAGTTGTAAAAAAAATAAAATTAAAAAATACCTTTAAAATTTAGACCGAAAAGACTAAAAGATATAATAATTACAATTTCTAATAAGAAAAATTGGCCTAGAATTTATAAAATTACTTTAAATAAATTAAATGAATGAACGATGATGATAGCAATTGAATGAAAGCAAATAGTATATTTGTAATTTTTAAATTTCGCTTTAAATTAACATTGAACTAACAATTTAGATGAGGGAGCGGTGGGCACGCAGCTGTCGGCAAGAGACGCGGCGATGACTGTTTGATTATGAAAGTGGACTACCGACAGGTGGATACCAACAGCTATCTCACTGTTCAAGTAAAGGTCGGTTTGGTACGATGCTGGATCATCATTTTAGGTGCTCCGCTGGTGATTCCTCGAAGGCGGCGCGCTTGATTGTCTCGCATCTTATTCAATTGGATTTTAACGGATTTTCCCGGTGAAGTTATTCTAAATAATCAACGCAAGTTTCATATGCATTTTACAATAAGTATTTTTATTTCATTAAATATATAATAGAGAGCACAGTCTCAAATATTGTTCTCAGAATATTAACGGTGGTTGGTAATATTAGAATATTTTCATATTCTTAAAGTTTTATCTAGATATTTTACTGCAGTACCGATAAATACTCATTATTAACGTGGTAATGGTATTTTGTCGATAAAAATATAGTAAATTCAAAAATATCACTAATATTTGTGATATTGTTAGAGAGTTATTCCCTTATAAAATATAGAGATATTTCATCGATTCCCTTAACATTGTTTAAATTTATATTAATCTCATTCAAATTTATAGTTGATCAATTGAGGCTCAAGATTTGTTTGATCTAGATTTATGTTGAGCTTAATTTTAAATTTTAAATTTAGTATAAAATTAAATTAGTTATATTTAGAATAAGAGTTTAATTTAGACGGCCTCAGCTTTGATACATGAAGGCACTCATTGTATTTTTTGCTCCTTAAGGTGTGAAAAGGAAAAAAAAGATTTTTTTTTCAAAAAATAAAATACCTCAATTACTTCTATTTAAAAAATAAAATATTAATTGACATCTATATATATCTAAATAAAAAGTGATTTTAAAAGAAAAGATTTGTCCAGTGTCGAAGATGAAATATCTAATCTAAAGAGTTGGATTACATGAGGAGGAAGTGATGATAGGTGAAGTGTCATAATACCTAATTATACTATTCTCAACGCTAATGCGTCATTTTAAAATTTAAATTAGTGAGAAGCCATGGTTGGTGATTTTGACTTGAGATGACGAAGCACTCAATAATTCAACTAGGATATGATATCCACCCTTTTAACATTTTCTTTTTTAATTTTTTGTTGTTGCTTGGCCTTAATTTTCTACTACTTGCCAAAACTGAATTCATTACAAGAAATTACTCACCACCAAGGCCTCTCTGCCAATATTTTTCTCTCTCGTCTTGATTTTTTATTTTTTTCAAAAAATTCCCGAAAACTTATTGAGCGATATATCAGCCGATATTTATCGATACATAGAAATATTTTTTTTATTTGAAATGTCGCCGAATATTATGGCCAATATATCGCCCAAGATATTGACGATATATGCTGGGTCCGAGATGATATATATCATCTATATATATCGCCTGATATTTTTACTTATGTTGTTAGATCAATGACGAGGACGTCCAAAAGATTGAAATTAGTGGTTTTGTGCACTGAGGCATATAGTCCACTTAATAATAAGGTTTAAATTATTAATTTTTTTTTTTAACTTCCATTCAACTTTCTTTTATGTCCACTTAATGCATACTCATCATTGAAATTGTTCACGATAGATAAAAATATTTATTCAATAGTTTACCTTTTCTTTTTAAGATCAAGGGAATTGATTTAGATATAAGTACATTTACTAAAGATAGCACTGAACGATGTAAATCATTTAATATTTTACCACTTTGCCATTGAATATATTGTTACGTTGATAGAACAAAAAAAAAAAATCCAATGCCTTAGATCATCCATTGCTCCCTTAAACAAAATTATTAATATCCAAATCATTTCTCAAATCAAGGACTACAATGATTTAGTCCAAGTAATGATCATTTATCTATCATTTTTTTTTATTATTATAGAGTGAGACTGACATTATTTATTAGAATACCTCAATCCTTACATCTAAAATATAAATAGACTTAGGTGACCTAACATCCAATATAGTATGCTGCACATGGTTGTTTTAACAAAATTAATTAATTGGTGTCTGACCAAGAATAGTTCAAAGAAAAAGAAATCAAAGTTGATAGAAAAAAGAGAAAGAAAAACGTCCACAATTGGAGTTCGATCCTTGAGAAGATTCTCTAGGGGTGAAACTCGTGTTGGGTTTTGGCTCAAACCCATATGACCCGACCAGAAACTCATGCGGGTTGGGTTATGAAAGTCGAGTCAGTGGGTCGGGTCGGTTTGAGAAGTCAGAAACCCACATTGAATTTGGGTCGGGTTAGGTTGAGAGATTTTTAAAGTTAACTCGACCTGACCCGGTAAAAAGTAGGATAAAGTAAGTTCAAAATGGGGGTCGAATCGGGTTTCGGGTTAAGTCGGGTTATAATTTGGGTCGGGTCGGGTCAAGGCATCCGGGTCAAAAGTTCAGATCAGGTCGGGTTCCATATATTAGTAACTCGGACCAGATTGGATTTTAAAAAACCCGACTCGACCCGGCCGATTTCATCCCTAAGATTTTGTAATGGTCAAGTTTATCACGTAAGAGAGGAAAAGCAAAATAAAATAAAAAGTCAAAATTTCAAAGTTTATTTATAATAGAGAAAGTTAAAGAAAATTTATTGACATTTAAGGTAAAAAAATATTTATGTAGCCAATTTAGTTGAAACAAATCTATCATATTCTAATTTTGTAAGAATTAATATGATTTGAGTTTTACTCTTATGTTCACAAATACTGTCTTATTCATTTGAAATGAGTCGATTTTTTATCTATTCAAATAATTAATATAATTGATGCCATCAATTGTCATAGTCTAAGATATCATTATCACAGTCATGTTTAGAGTCAAACTTTTTTTAATGGATAGTTTACTTTTTGAATGTCACTAACGTTTTCTTGTAATATCTTTAGTTTTTATTGAGGATGAAAAGAAGAAGAATATATATTTTTAAGATATTTAAAATTAATTTATAGATATATTATTTTAATATTTAATATGATAATTTTCTACTTGAAAACTCTTCATCTCTCTAAAAACACTTCTTTTCTCTATTAAAAAAACACTACTTTTCTTTCTAATTTTCTGTTTTTTAGTACACCAACTCTTCTTTTCAAAAGAAAAATCTCTCAATTTTTTTTTTTTTTATTAACAGTTGGGAAATTCAAACACAGTCCTACTAAAATCTTCACAAATGAGCCCACTACCCCTAAGGCACACCACATTAGACCATGGAGACTCAAACATGCAACCTCCCTCTTCTTAAGTCCCTCAAATTTTGTTGAGTCTCTCATTGTTTTCTCTAAAAAAAAAAAAAACCATTTTCAATTTAAGAACTCGCATTTTCATTGTTAAAGCTCTCATTTTCTTTATAGAAAATCTAATTTTCACATGAGAGACTCTATTTTTAATTTTTAAACTCTACTTTTCATCTGGAAAATACTAATTTTCTTTTTAAAACTCTGTTTTCCTCATTAACCCACTATTTCGACTAGAAACTCTCGCTTAACTTCATGAAACCTCACCATTTTATACTAAATCACTCTTTTTTTTTTTTTGTAAATCTCTCGTTTTTACATGAAAATTCTGAAAAAAATAAATAAAATAAAAGTGTAAAGGACTTTAATTTATTGTAACAGGTTTCATGTTTAAAAATAAAAAAATATACTTTTTAGAGTAAAAGTGTTTATTATATAAATTTGATATTAAAAAATAATACTCTCTTCCTCTACTTAGTTTTCTTTTTAAAAAATAGAATCTATATTGCGTAGATAAGTGCTTCCAACTCTCAACTCATTGAGAGATATTATTGTTTTATAATTATAATAACATGTTAGTATTTATAAAAATCAATTTATAAACTGTTGGGTTTTTCACAGTTTCTCACACGTAAATTTGAAAAAAATAAATCAATTTATAAAATCTAATGGTAAAGTAAATTAGTTTGAATTGGATAAAATACTAAACTTAAAAATGACAATTAATCATATATTCAATCGGCATTCTCAACGGAAATAAAATTTATAGTGAAACATTAGATATTAACTACTAACTGAAAAACTTAGAAATAGCCAAATAGGTAAAACCACGTGTACCGTTTCCTCAATAATGCCAAATAACCTTATACACTGCCAGCTTATATGTGACCATATTTATTATTGCGTAGCTCCAACGGCTCTTTCCATCTGCAACGGCTCTTTCAATTCAACGGCTATATCTCCGTTTCCATACGCGAAATTATGAAAGAGTGAAGATAGGCTCAGGCATACGTTACCGGATTTCATTACCGAGCATCAACAAACTTGAGAATAGCATAAAATAAGAAATTGTTGGACTACGTGCCACGTGGAGGATAATTGCCACCACATTTCGCTTGAGGCCGGACATATATTAGTCAATTTACCGACCAAAATACCTGTCTATTTGGTATTGGGTTAGAATATTAGTCCTCCACAAATCTAAAATTAGTTGAAGTTACCAAAGATTGAACCATTATATGAAGATTTATTGCAATTAGGTCCTTACAATCTCAATAAGTAAGTTTTATTTAAAATGTACGTTCGAAGAAAGGTAGCGATGCTCTCACTGATATTTTGTGAAATTCGACACGGATTTTACTGTATTGTTTATTTTGTCCTTCGAATCGGCTCACCGGATCACTCTCAATGACTGAATCACTGACTGACTCACTCAAATTTATGTAAGTAAGACTGTTTTTTTTTCATATAGAGCGGCAAATCGGATCAGTGACCGGAATATTGAATTATTTTAAATGCTTTTGTATGACAGTGGAATGATAAAATGGACAATACCCTAAATCCTTTGTCTCATTACACAAAATGCCTGTGGAAGAATCGATACCTTAAAAGAATGACTTATACACGATCCACTTTGACTAACATGAATATATTAAAATATGTGAGACATGTAAAAAATATCATTGATCAGTTTTATTCTCGTAAAGCTAAACTATTACCGTGAAATGGAGATAAAAAATCAATCTGAAAAACTGATACTTTTAAGCAAAAATCAACCATGTCATAGAAAAGTCCATAGATTCTTTATCCCCTGAAACTACTCATAAGTTATGTATTGGAAATGGTTTTCAAATATAAGGGATGTAATTAGCATTATTAAAACCTTATGAATTTATATAAATTAGCTATAAATAAACGTAAGGATCTTAACATAAATTAACCCTTGTTAAAATGATTTATTTTATTTATTTGTAAATCACTTTATAATTTAATTTGTCACATAAACTGATTATCTATTTTCATATTTTGCCTATACATTCTACAGTTTTATGATTGCATAACTCAGCTCTAAGTTTTTGAAATCAACTAATAGGATTAAATTTAATTTCTTACTTCAAACTTGAAAATAATAAAATTTTAAACTTTCTAATATAGGCACTAGGAGTAATAGCATGCACTAAATGTTAGAAATGATAAACACTAAAAATCTGACGTAAGCCAACAAAAAAAGTGAATAAAAGAGAAAAAAAATATGATAAATAATAGAATGACATACATTATGATTTTACAACATCAAAATAAATTAAATTTAGGCTTAGATGATGATAGTAAAAAACAAGATTTACCGATCCAAAATATGGATCCAGTGAGCTTATTTCTAAGCGAGTCCATTACAATTTCTATGCTTGTCTACATAGATTAAAAACTTTGAAGCAGTTATGAATATATAATGATAAACATTGACACAAAAAAAATATTCATAAATGAGTACGAGATAAGGAAGTAATCCAAGAATAGTAAAATCGTAAAAAAAAAAAAAGTATAAAATAATGAAATATATAAAAAAAGGATTTTACCAAACATTTAAACCATCGAAAGTGCATCATTACCAATTTTTGTTGCCAATTCGATATTTTACACTATTCCAAACAAATATTTAAAAACATGAGCATATCTGCTTCCTTAACAAAGTGGCTGAGAGTTTTTTTTATAGAAAAATGTACTAAATTACTTTATTCGAACTAATAATAAAGGTGCTGTGATCAACATACAGCTAAGATTGCTGGAAGGTCCTTCACTGTGTAAAATTGGCACAAAAAGTGACTAATCCCTTTGATCAAGGGTTTTGTTTTTTTTTTTTTTTTAATGAAATGGGACACTATGGCCCTTGAATTATAAGTAAAAGACAAAAAAAAAAAAGACTATACAACTTATACTTTTTCAATAATGTCATGTCTCATTGAAAACTTCATTGAGGTATGGTGCGTTTAAATATATGGTGAGATATCTAGTAAAAATAAATTTAAGAGCTCTTTTTGTTGGATCTGATGTAAAGAGGATCATACGAATAGTTCTTATATGAAGTTTCATCTCCATCCGATTGTATTATGCCTTGATTTTAAACTTTTAAAATTCAATAATCCAAACTGATTAAAATTTAAAGCTGAGATTATATAACTTGAATTATTAATTATAGTGGAACTTTAGATACTCTTTATATTTATCTAATTACCTATCAAATATATTTAAATTTTTAAGACCCACAATCTATTTAATATCATGTCTCATTAGTGTATCTCGTTGACTTATCTCACTAGTTTAATACTCTTTCCGGTCCATTTTATTTGTCTAATTTAAAACATTTGTATTTTTTAACTAACTCTCTATATAAGATTAGCACTCCATATAATCTCATCAATTTTGAATATACTTTATGCTACTCCAATATGAATGTGACAATCTCAAAATCCATATAAGACAACTAAATTGAGAGAGAATGAGTAGTATTAATAGATGCATTTTCTTATCTAATGGAGTAATCTATCACTTTAGATCCTTTTGAGTTGGGAGGAATAGCGCTGAGACTAGAGAGAGAGAAAACAAAAACTTCTTCTTTTGTCATTGATAATGTTTAATTGAGATTATTATTTTTATTTTTTATTAAATAATAAATATGTATAACTACATGATCTAAATTAAATAAAATGACCAGTTGAAGTGAAACTTTATGTAGAATTTCCATTTCATCTATTTAAATCAAATAAATAAAGATATTTGATTAAGATATATTTTTATAATTGATTCGTCTATAACTTATAATTCAATGTAGTGGAATTAGAGGACTCCACTGAATGATACATATTATAAAAATTAAAAGTGATTGGGGTCTGTGGATTTAAATTTAAATTTGAGCATCCTTATTTTGAAAATTTGATCGTCGTATGTCATTGATTTTTCACGAACCATCCAATAAAACTACAATGGTTGGATATATAAGTTTCTACTAAATTATATCATCTAGGAAACTCTTTATCAATCCTATCGAATTACATTTTGGGTATAGCCCATAATAAATTTATCTAAAATCTTAACACATTTTTAATTCTAAGTTCACCAATTCAAAATTTGATAAAATTAGGAGGTAATAAGTCACCCATCAAATTAAGTAGCCACTTAAATCTCTATGTATTATGTTAAGATATTCCAAATCAAGTGATATCCATGAAACCGAAACTCCATGACAAAGTGTAATCACTCGAAAAAATTGGGTTTCTAAAAATTATTAAATAAACATATAAAAGTGTAATTAATCATATATATTAATTTTATTTTATTGTCTATGTTACCAACAAAAACATCATTAGAAATTAATAGATACAAGTGACTCGATGATAATATAGTTCAGTAATCCACCTCTAATTATTTATTTTAGAAAAATTTATATATATATTTTTTATGTAAAAGCTTTTAAATAAAGGAGGGAGATTGAGATTCATATTCCGAATAAATTTCAGTGAATCATTTGCCAACAAATGGATCTGTATTGACAAAGGCCCAGTGTTGTTTCTTTTGTCTTCACATGCTTTTTCCCATGTGCGTAGACATCTCCCCATTGGGGTTACGTATGGATTCCAAGTGGAGGAGGCTTGCAGTCTCAGCATAGATTTAAGGCTGGAGATTGGCTATATGCTAGCGATCTTAGCATAGGTACTTTGTGTGTATATATATATATTACTCTAATGTTTATTTTGTTATTCATTTGTCATACCAAAAGAGTTTGAAATATCAAAAATTAACTTATTAATCACATCCTTTATTAATTTTTGACGAGGCGATTTTCTCTCTTTTTTACATTCTTCTTTTCTCTCTCTTTTTTTTTTAAATATATAAAAAAGAAAAATAGGAAAATATGAAAACTTAAATTGAACATATATATTTTTTAAAATAATGGTCATTTTTATAGAATCTTAAACACTTTAAAGTTGAAGTTTCGATGTGAATAAAATATTTTGAAAAATATTCTAATTTAAAAAAAATGTCTGAAACTAAACGCCAAATATGAAATTCATGCTTTCAAATATCCTCGATGCTATCTGTATTTCAATTATTATATTTTTTTTAAAATAACCAAGTTTCATAAAAAAGTTAGAGTATTCAAAAAATTACATAAATATTCTAAAAACTATATCAATCACATAAAGGACTCTTAATTTAATTGTAAAAATATTTGTAAATCATTTCATTCATTTTTTTGACAAGAAAATAAAAAATGAGAAATATAGTAAAAAAAATTAAACTTTTATCAAATTTTTAGAAAAATATTAGAAAATCACATCTCCATTGAATTCCATAACATTCAATAATATTTTATTAAATCCTTTTCACCAAAAACTCAAAATTTGAGATTATTTTAAAGTCAAAATTCGAAAAATTGATGAAAATAACTAAAAGTGTCAAAATTGATGAAGATAACTTTAAAAACTGTAAAGTTGAATAAATTCTTTTAATTTTTTAAAATTTGAAAAAATTACAAGAATAACTCAAAAATCGGTCGAAAATATTTTTAAAAAAATACAAAATTCAGTAAAAACCTCATGAAGGAGTAGCTGAGAAATATATCTGAAGTGGATTAGAAAAAACTATGAAATTTACTCAAAAATTATATCTTTTTATTTCTCATCCTTACATATAGTAAGTCATTTGATTGATTTCATAATTAAGTTTTCATTTTATCGTTTTAGAGTATTAGTTTTTCTTCACAATTATCTTGTAGATTTGAGATTGGCATATTGTATAAAAGTATAGAAATATACAGTCCATATTATTGGAAAAAATCATGTCAGTAGAAGTGAATAAATACAAGTGAGATGAGATTCATATAACTATACATCTATTTTATAAATTTTACATTTCTATTTGTAAATTTTTAAATAAATAAAAAATTAGAGAGATTGGGATTCTTATTCTAATAAATTTAATAAATCATCTTCATTTGTAAAATAAATAAGAAGGAATTTTCCCAAGGACTACTGGAAAATTACTTGATGTATATAAATAAAAAAGTTTGTATATGTTTTGAAGATTAATTTGAACACCTTATCTATTTGCCACGTGCCCAAACGAGTACCCATCTCCTTGTTGCGGGTAAGCATGTATTCCAGAGGTCTGCTGATCCATAAATATTTTATCCATTTATCTGTAACATTAATGTGGGGCAAGGATAAGAGCAGATTTTTCTATATTTAAAGATTTAACTTAAAAACATAAATTCAGTAAATTATTTTTGTAAAATAGAATTTTCATCAAAAGAGAATCCAACAATAAATTCTTCTTCATTCAACTTTAAAAATAATAAACTATCAAAAAATAATTTCCTTCAATTTAAAATAAATTGAAATAAATCAAATAAATACTTCTGATAATGGATGGAGGATGTTTGATTCTTGATTTTCAACAGATAACTCTTTTATGTATATTTAGACAAGTTTCTTTCAAAATTTCACAAACAAAATAACAAAGCTCAATTCAATTTAATTCAGCTCTATTTTCATGTTGAGGCTTTCACTAGTATTTATAAGGTATCTCTAAAGGATTGATTTTAAGAATAACTGAGGTAGGAATAATTATAAACTCAAACTTGTCACTTTATAGCCTCTAAAAAATAAGGGATAGCTTCATATATATATATATATGAATTACACAAATTGTGCTCATTAGAGAGGCTATTGAATAAAATATCGGTAATCTTGTTTCCTCACTTTTATGAAGTATTTTCCATCTAATTCATTAACATTAAATTAGTTTAATAAAATCTAATGAAATACATGCATCCAACTACCAATAAAGGATTTGTATATTTTTTTTTTCTTGTGTTTGTTTTTTTCCTTTTTTTTTTTTCTAATTTTTTAAGACCCTTTTTTGTGTCTCTTCTTTCTCCTTTCTTAATGAAAATTTTCTATTATCACTCAAAAAAAAGAAAAAGTGATGGTCAGAAATTTGTCTCAGAAAACGGGAGTGCTAAATTCGATTCCCACGCCACCCTCCTTAGAATTACCTTTGTTGATAGAAAGTCTTGCATATGCTCCAAAAATTAATCAAGTGTTCTAAATGACCTGAACACTTTAATTATAAAATAAAATTCATAAGTGAATAAATCACATGTCCCATTAGCTCTTATTCTTGCCATCACAATCGCAAAGTAGAATCATTGCAGGGTATAAAAGCCCCAATGATTCCGACAGGCAAATGTCATACTCCATTGTAGAAGAAGAAACTAGCTCATGAAATACTAAATGTGAGAAGTAAACAATAAGCAAGAGTTGCCCATTCCTATTCATATTCATGTTCATGGTTGTTGAACAATTTTGTAGAATAGATAAGAGGCATTATCCAATGCTCATGAATGCATCATTGCCCAATTGGCTCAAGTTCTCAGTTTCAAGACTATGGACCATATTTTATTAAATCCATACCATTGACATGATAAGCTACACAGAACCTATAGGAATGGGATGCACATGGTTCCTCAATTACTTCTTCCACTTGAAAAATTGAGTGCAGTCAAGTTTCTGACCATGTTTGACAATTGGATGCAGGTATGGGTCCATCTGTGTTGAGCTTTTGATAATTGGATCTGCTTGAGTCCTTCACGTTGCCTTTATACCTCCTCATCCCATGGTTGGTACATGTCTAACTATATTTTCTTTTATACCCGCCTACTCCATTTTATACTGATGACAGATCCATGACACCATCCACAAGCACTATAGATCAGATTAAGTGCCTCAAGGATTTAAGGGCGAGACCTCCCACACAAGATAAGAATATCCAACTATATGAAAAAATAAAGCGAAGGACAAATAAATAATGTTTAACTACATTTTCATCATATATATTCTTCCCATTAACGAAATAACCCTAATGGCATAGGGTTTTGGATCCAAATGGGTCAGGGTTCCAAGAGCTAGACCAACGATTATCATGTTATATGCTGCCATCAAGGCTGCAATCTGATGAGGCGAATTGGATTCAGAGCCAAATTTTAAGTTGTTTATATTTAATTCAGATCACTATTTTTTAATTCAATTTATATTTCGATCTCCTCCAACTCACTCATAATCAAATCCATTTTTAATTCAAGTTGACTAATTTGAGTCGGGTTATACAAAGTATGTCCCTAGCCCGGCCCAAATTAAAAATAGGTAGCGGTGAAAACTGGACAAGTGGGTCGGCTTGAGAGCCGTATCTTAGTCTCTCCATATTTAATTTGGGTCACTTTTTTTCAACCCAATTCTAACTTGCCCATAACCTAAGGGAAATGATCTGTGCACCCCATCTTTTACCCATTGTGCACTCCCCCTATGTAAAATTACAATTTTCCCAAAAAAAGCAAGGAAGGAGAGAGAAAAGAGGAATTTTGAGTTTGAGCAAAATTATAATTTCACATAGGAGAGTGCACAATGGGTAAAAGAGGGAGGTGCACAAATCATTTCCGATAACCTAATTCATTTTTAAAACTCCAACCTACTTTTAATACAGGCCAACTAATTAGGGTCATTCACCCATGTAATTAAATATATAATTGACTTTTTATATATTATAGTTATATGCTTCAAACTAAGAGGCATTTACGGAGAGTGACTTTTATGATTTAAACCCAAAACCTCTTGTATCTTAAGTATGCTTTTGACCGTAAAGTCAATTCTATGATAGAGAATTGGTGAGTATGATGTGACTCATTACAAAAAATTCTACCGTCTACCGTTAATCTCCATTTTTTCATGTTGACTCTTTTCTTGCATATTTTGATTTACACTTTCTCTCTACCTAGTGTGGAATATTTCAGTTATACAAATATACTATTATTTTTATATATATTTCCTTTGTCCCTGACCTTCCCGTTTCTGCCCTTTCACTAAATAGTTCTCAAACAAAGGTTTTCTATAATTTTAAGAAAGAATGAAACCCATTCTTACAAAATTCCTGCCAATAAACTGAAATATTATTGAAAAAAATAATATAACGGTGCATTCACGACATATTGTGAGGAGAGACTATTTTTATGTTTTAGTTTATTTAAAATTTTATTAAATATGTTTTTTAAGAACCCTAGGAGATAATATAACAGTGCATTTAAGACATGTTGCAGGGAGCGACTATTTTTATGTTTTAGTTTATTGGACATTTTATTAAACCTCTTTCTTTAGGGATCCAAGGAAGATTAGAGCTCAAATTTCCTCGTCTCCTCCTCAGTCAGGCATTTATAAATTTAAATGTCGATAGGACGGCAATAGGAAAATCAAGTTCGACTAGAATAGGTGGTGCTCTGTGCAATTGTAATAGTATAATGTCTATAGTATTTTCTAAGTTGATTGGATGAAAATATTAAAATAAGGCATCAAGACAGGGGATGCTAATCATTGAAGGGGTTGAAACACCACCCTTAGAAACTTATCTCAGTTGTAAGTAAGATAAGGGTGTTGTCTTCAGGTCGCAAGATTTCTTTTACGCTAATTTGAAGTTCAACAAAAGAAATGGGCGATTTCTTCACGAAGAATAGCGTGGACTCCATGTTCTATCTTTCAGCCCTAACAGGTTGTGGAGAGTGATTTTTATTTTTTATGTTTTAGCTTATTGGATATTTTGTTTGATGTATTTTCTTTTGTTATTTTTAGCTTTTGGGTTAAGTTTTTTAGACAAATTATTCTCTTTTCTATTAATATATTTAGTCGTTTTTACCGTTAAAAAAGGGGTGCATTCAATTGAATTAGATAGCATTTGAGAAGGAAGTTATTGCATTTGGAAGCATCATCAAATTAGTCATGATGATATTTTTTAGGAAAATTTATCAAAAAATATTCTATCTATAAAGATTTCTACACATCTCACATAACCAAATAGAACATAATTTACATGATAATTTTTTTTTTAAAAAAGTTCTCAGTTGCACTTGACTTAATAAATTAAACAAATCAGAGCCAAATGGTTGGTGAGGATACGAGTGGGGTCAACTTTGGTGGCAATTATTGAAGAGGTGAAAGGTCCACACAAGTAGGGGAACTTACTGTGCTTGATATTTAGTTATTATACACTGCAAACATTGGCTTGGTCATTAATATCATGGGAACAGTGTGGACTGTGGACACAATCCTATCCTATCTAATAAAAAAATTGGATTTGTTGAGATTTTGTGTAAAGAGAGGAGAGTCAAAATCAATCATATCCAAGCCTATTGTACAAACGGAGAGGCACTTTGCGGGTCTAAGGTTAAAAGAAAACTGGACTCAGTCCTGGTTCAGCTGGTCCAAGCCCAACCCCTTAACACCAAAGTACCACATAGAAGGAAAATTTGGGCCTATATGTCCAAGCCCATTGATACAACACCTCCTGAAGTAGGCATCACACCAAAAGATGAAATTGAGAAAGAAAATCTTTTTTTTTTTTATTGCGGCAAGGAGAGGGCTAAACTAGTTACAGATCTAGATCGGTGTGTTTGATGCATTTGGCCCCTCATATGGGCTTGGGCACACTCAAATGGGCTTGGACCTACGCAAAACCATTTGGAAGGGTTACAACGTTCAGAATAGCAAAGACGCGGACTTGGATCAGTTTTCTGGTTTCTAGGGGATCTCTTTGGAAAGAACTTTGGCCTTTCTTTGAGGGGGGTTATGTCCTTCGCCGTTGGTCTCCAGACATGTAATATTGTTCTTAATACAACCATTAACACTCATCAATTCCAAGGCCATTAATCTTGCAAAATCCATAAAAAAAAAAAAGTTCTACGGCAAAAGCCCGATTATGCTTACCACCCAAAGTCCAGTCCATGAAATCACATGCCCATCTCTAATTGCCCACTATGGCTTACCATCCTAAGCCTATGAATTCAAAAGTCCAAAATCCATTCTTCAGAAACCCACTAAGGCTCATCATGCCAAGCCCATTAATGTTCATGAACACGAATGTTTATTCCCCTTTAAATCCGTTAAGTCATTAACATCCCAAGTCCATCAAAGCCCAATACCTTGAAGCCCATAATGCTTTTTTTATCACAACCCCAAATTCAAAAGTTTTCCAAGTCATATCATCTCCAAAGCCTATCAAAGCACTAAATAAAAAAGGCTGCTAAGTCTTATCATCTTAGAGTCATTAAAGTCAAATACCCGAAAACACATCATGGCCAATAGTCTTCAAGTCTATTAAGACTCAATCCTTAAGGTCTATTGAGATCATACGTGTATTTTGTTGAGGCCCATATTGCAAAATCCATTGAAGCCTAATGTTGAAGGCCCACCATTGTCCAATACGTTCAAGGCCCATTAAGGCCTATTGTTTAATGGTTCATTATGAAGAGGGCAAGAGGCACACTAAGGCCTATTTGAAAATCCTATTATGGACAACCATTCAATACTTCAGTAAGTATCATTATTTAAATGCTCATTAAGGCTCATGTGTCATGTCCAAAGTCCAATAGTTGAAAACCCACTATGACTCAATACCTCAAAGGCGTATTGACACCTATACCTTAACACTATACCTTAACACGAATCGAACACGATCCCATAAAGGCTCAAATTTATTATCTGAAGGCATTATATCTTCTCATGGCATAAGTTCATTCCTTTTCATCTAGGTGAGGGGCACGAACGTAATGAGTACGTGTATTGGTTGTTAGCAAGACAATATGGGAGAACGACGCACTTCTATTTTTCAGTTGATTTAAAAATATTAGTTTCTTTCTTTTAAGTATATTAGTATCCTTAGATTGACTAAGTAGTTCTCAAACAAAAGTTTGCTATCATTTTAAGAAAGAATGAACATCTTTCTTACAAAATTCCTGTCGGTAAACTGAAATATTATGGAGAAGGATAGTATAACGGTGCATTCAGGACATATTGTGGGGAGCGACTGTTTTTATGTTTTAGTTTATTGAAAATTTTATTAAATCTGTTTTTAAGATCCCTAAACAATAATATAACGGTGCATTTAGAATTTGTTGCAGATAGCAACTATTTTTATGTTTTAGTTTATTGGACATTTCATTAAACCTATTTTCTTAGGGACTCAAGGAAGGTTAGAGCTCAAATTTCCTAGGCTCCTCAGTCAGGCATTTATAAATTTAATGCCGATAGGAAAATCAGGTCCGACTAGAATAGGTGGTGCTCTTTGCAATTGCAATGTTATAACGTCTATAATTTTTTCCAAGTTGATTGGACAAAAATATTCAAATAAGACAAAACTTATTAACATTAGGAGAACTTTGTACTTGTAGATTTCATCAGGAGAAACTAATCATTGAAGGGGTTGAAACACTACCCTTAAAAACTTATCACAGTTTTAAGGAAGATAAAAGGTATTGTGTTCAGGTTGCAAGATTTCTTTTACACTAATTAGAAGAGCAGTGACCAATTTCTTCACAAAGAATGGGGTGGTCGTAGCTGTTTTCTATTTTTGAGCATGTTGCAGAGAGCCATTATTTTTATGTTTTAACTTATTGGATATTTTGTTTGATGTATTTTCTTTTCTTGTTCTTAGCTTGTGGGTTTAAGTCTGACAATGTATTTATATCTTTCTATTTTCTCAGTACCGTTCAGAAAAGGTTCATTCAATTTTTTTTAGTGAAAAGGTACATTCAATTGAATTTGATATGAATTGGGAAGGAAGTTATTGCATTGGAGAAGCATCATCAAATTAGTCATAATGACATATATCCTTCACAAACCATTGCATCAACCATACGTCAGTGCAAGAAGTTCATTTTATGCAAATTTTCATGCAGCCGCACCCATGGAAATGAGATGTTGTTGCTACATCTTAGGGGTGAAACTCGGGTCGGGTCAAAACCCAACCCGCATGACCCGACGTGAGAAATCAACGGGGTCGGGTTAGCTGGTCGGGTCTGGTTGAGGAGATAGAAACCCGCATTAAATTCGGATCGGGCCGGGTTGAAGGATTTTCAAGTTAACCCGACTCGACTAGATCAAACCCGACCTGACCCGATCAAATTTAGGTTAAAATAGGTTTAAAGTGCGGGTTGAGTCAGAATTCGGATTGAGTCGGGTTATAATTCGGGTTGGGTTGCATTGAGATGTTCGGGCCGGGACAGGTCGGGTTCTATAGCTTAGTAACTCGGGTCAGATTGGATTTTAAAAAATTCGACCCGACTTCACTTGACTTCAGCCCTGTTGCATCTGAATTATGCATCAGGTGGGCACCTGGCCTAAAATATAGACAATGTACATTTGTCACCCATTCAGGAAGGCCTTGCATTTACATTCATTATGAACCATGGCAAAATTTATTTACAAGAACCCCTTTTTTGGTATTCTGTAACCCACTTAATCAGTAGTCTAGATTAGAGAATGGTTACATAGAATATACATATTGGGACCTGGCTTCAAGATATCCCCAATAGGGTTCCTTCACACATGCTGCTGTAGTGTAGATAAACAAGCATGAAAATTCTCAGGATGGTTTCCAATTCTTCCAACTGGTTAGTCCACCTCATACAAATGTCAAGATCTTGCTTGATATCTATTAGCACACAGGCCAACTCAAACGGTTGACCTTCCTCTTTGGAATATTTCCTATCCCAAATCAAGGGATTGTAATTGATTCATGTAATTGATTCTTGCCTCCATTAGAGAGGTTTGTAACACTATAAATACAGATGTGAATGGAATAGAATGCAAGCAGTTATTCCATATTCTACATGGTACAGAGCCAGAGAATCCTCTGACCAAATTCTTTCCCTTCCTACACCCTCTTCTCTTCGCTGCCGTTTTTTCTTCCTTGACCGGTGGTTTAGACCTTTCCATCGGGCTGCCGTGTCCCGGGTTCGCTCTCTCTTCCGGCCACCGTTGCTACCAATCGTTGACGCCGTCCGTCGATCTCACATATCGATCGCCGTCACTGCTGCTGCTTCTTCTCCGAGTTATTTACTTGTCTGTTCCGCTCGCCTCACCCACGGACGCCCCCTTTTTCGTTTCGGCTCAGATCTGAGTCACTTTGCCTTCGTTTCCGGCGGCCATAACCACCTGCTTTTGTCTCCAGCGCCACTGCCGCTCTCTCATATTCACTGCGGATCTGGACGTCTTTCTCAGGTGTCCATCACCGCCACTAGGTGCCGTGCACGAGCTCTCAAGGAGACACTCTCGTCGTCGGTTTTCCCCAACATCGGAAGCTTCCCGATCCAAACTCAGGGAAGATCCGTCTGCAACTGCCTTCCTGCACCCCTTTCTTTTCGGATCTGCCCTCTCCGCCGCCGCTACCTGCTGCGTCGCTCTCTAATCGACATCACCGGCGCACTCCTCTTCTCCGCACAGACGGCACCTGCACCTGCGATCGTCTTCTTCTGCACAGAGGTTGTCTCTGCCGGATATCTCCAATCCGATCCGCTGCCCCTTTTTCTCTCCTGACTGATCTCCGGCGACTGCGTCTTTGCCGGATATGCCGGATTCTTTGGTTGCCCCTTTTTAGAGCTTGTTTGTTAAAAAAAAAAAGAAAAAAAGGACATAGTTTTTCAATGGCTACCTCTGCATCAACTTCATCTTCTACATTGGGTCCCATTATCATTCCCAACTTCTCCAGTCTTATCTCCATCAAACTCACTGAGACTAACTACCTTCTTTGGCAGACTTAACTCAAACCGTTCCTCATTGGTCAACAGTTTTGGCGCTTCATTGATGGCACATACCCATGTCCCCTTCCCTCTCTTCCCTCTGTTGACCCCACCAAAAGTGTTCCCAATCCTGCCTACACCACTTGGGTCGAGATGGATCAAAATCTAGTGGGCATTCTCATTTCCACTCTCTCCGAGCCAGTACTTGCTCAGGTTGTTGGCTTATCCACTTCACGTGAGATTTGGGACTGCCTCCAGCGCAACTTCTCACAACGATCTCTCGCCAATGCGACTCATTTGCGGATTCAAGTGTTGTCTCTCTCCAAAGGCACCAAGTCTGTCTTCGAATATTTGCAAAATGCAAAATCCCTTGCTGATGCCCTTGCTGCTATTCATCAGCCCGTCTCAAACGACGATCTTGTTACATCAGTGCTTCGGGGACTTGGACCTGATTACTTTATGCTGTACACCGCCATCCTCAACACTCCACCTCTTCCGGTCTTCACCGATCTTCGCGCTCGCCTACTTCTTTTTGAGTCACAGCTTGCCACTCTCGCTTTGAGTGCTACTCAAGACAGCTCTGCCGGAGTCCACTCCACTGCTCTTTTCTCCTCTCGTGGGCGTGGGAACTTTTCTCGAGGTGGACGTGGTCGTCGTGGAGGTCGATCTGATTCTTATTTCAATCCAAATGGTCGAGGAGGCCGTGGTAATCGCAGTCGGGGAGTCGGGGACGAACTAATGCTTCTCCTGGTATTCTTGGTCATCAACCTTCCTCCCCTGTACAGTGTCAACTGTGTTTCAAGATTGGACATACGGCTGCCTCTTGCTATCAACTTCAACGACAGGGCTTTCGCACTGATGAGGACCTTCCGTCTGCTTTTGCTGGGATGCAGCTTGCACAACCGTTCGACCCCAACTGGTACCCTGACACTGGCGCCACCCATCATATGACTGGTGATGCTCATTCCTTGCGTTCTAAGTCTGACTATGGGGGTAATGATTCTGTCCTTCTGGGTAACGGTGACTCTCTCCCTATTGCGCATACTGGTACTTTGTCTTTATCATCTGGGTCTTCGACTTTTCGTCTTTCTTCTGTGCTTCATGTTCCTCACATGCATAAAAATTTGCTCTCTGTTGCTTAATTTACTCGTGATAACTCTGTTAGTTTCCATTTCTACCCATGGGGTTTTACAATTTGTGACTTACGTACTGGTGCTACTTTATTTCAGGGCCAATGTGAAGCAGGCCTCTACCCCATCAAGCCACCTGTTTCTTCCAAACAAGCACTCCTCGCCTCTTGCTCCTCACCATCACTATGGCATCAGCGTCTTGGACATCCTTCTTCCGATGTGCTTCGCGTCTTAGCTCAAAATAAATGTTTAGGACCTTCTTTAAAATTTTCTCGCACTCCGTTTTGTTGTCATTGTGCTAAGGGCAAGTCTACACGACTGCCTTTTCCCGTTCATAATAAACGTGCTCCAGCACCTTTTTATTTAGTTCATTCCGATTATGGATGTCCCCTGTTTTATCTGTCTCTGGATTTCGTTATTATGTTTTATTTACAGATGATTTTTCTCGCTACTCATGGATTTATCCTATGAGACATAAATCGGAGGTCTTTTCTCCATTTTCAAACTTTTCTCACTTATGTCGAAAATCATTTTTCTACTACTCTTAAATACTTTCAGAGTGATGGTGGTCGGGAATATGATAATCGCCTTTTTCATACTTTGTGTGTGCAAAAGGGAATTACTCACCGTCTCTCCTGTCCTCATACCCCACGGCAAAATGGTCTTGCTGAACGCAAACATCGTCATTTGTCAGAAATGGGCCGTACCCTCCTTATTACCTCAAACCTTCCCTTTACCCTATGGGTCGAAGCCTTTTCTACTGCAGTTCACCTTATTAATCGCCTACCGACCTCTCTCTTGCAATGGTCCTCACCCTTTCACGCACTCTTTGGCACTAAACCTAACTATGTGTCCCTTCGCATTTTTGGATGTGCGTGCTATCCCTATCTTGGTGATTATACTACTAACAAGCTTCAACCTCGATCAGTTGAATGTGTTTTTCTTGGTTACAGTTCTCGGCACAAGGGCTACCGATGTCTACATCCTTCTACTGGCAGAGTCTACATCTCAAGGCATGTCTTGTTCAATGAAGCTGTTTTTCCTTATGCATTACCCACAGACAGGTCTTCACCTGCCTCCGACAGGGTCTTCATTCCGGTTCTCTCCACAACCTCAACGTCTGCAGTTGCTCCGTCTTCTATGCCTGTTCCTCCTTCCGCACCGGACTTGCCCTCATCTCAGCCAGCGCTGGAGTTACCATCTGCTATACCACCATCTCCACCGTCAGTGTTGGAGTCACCTACCACTCTGGCTAATGCTCATCCCATGGTCACACGTGCCAAGGATGGTATATCCAAGTCCAAAAAGCGGGCTGACTTCGCCAGTCGACATCCTGTTCCACAGGCCTTCGCCTCTCTGGTTCCTTCAGATTCAGAGCCCACCTGCTACACCCAGGCTGTCCGCTCTGCAGAATGGCGTCACGCTATGACTGACGAATTCAATGCCCTCCTCCAGCAACACACTTGGTCGCTTGTTCCACCTCCTACTCATGCTAACACTGTCGGATGCAAATGGGTGTTTAAGATTAAACGCCGCTCTGATGGTACTATTGAGCGCTACAAAGCACGTCTTGTTGCCAAAGGCTTTCATCAACAGCCTGGTATTGACTATGATGAGACATTCAGCCCTGTCGTCAAGCCTGTTACTATACGTCTTGTTCTCAGCCTCGCTATCACGCATGCTTGGCCTCTGCATCAACTAGATGTCAAGAATGCCTTCCTTCATGGCAATCTCAATGAGGAGGTCTATATGAGTCAGCCACCTGGTTTTATTGATCCTGGTCGCCCTACTCATATCTGCAAGCTCCACAAGGCTATCTATGGCTTGAAACAAGCACCGCGTGCTTGGTTCCAACGATTCAACACCTTCCTTCTCTCCTATGGTTTTCTTCAAAGCAAGGTTGACAGCTCCATGTTCGTTATTCGACGAGACTCTCACCTTATGATCCTTCTGCTGTATGTTGATGATATTGTTCTCACTGGCAACGATTCATCACTCCTTCAATCCTTCACTCGTCGCCTTGGCATTGAATTCGAGATTAAGGATCTTGGTACTCTTCATTACCTTTTGGGTCTTGAAGTGACTCCTCTCTCTCAGGGGTTACATTTGTCCCAAAACAAATATACACTTGATCTACTTCGTCGAGGAAATCTTCATGAATGTAAACCTTGCTCTACACCTGTCGCGGCCAAGAAACAGTTATCTTCCACTGATGGTGATTTACTTTCTAATCCTACTGAGTATCGTCAACTCGTGGGTACTTTGCAATATCTCACACTCACTCGTCCCGACATTGCTTATTCAGTTCATTTAGCATCGCAGTTCATGAGTCAGCCTCGTACGTCGCATCTTGAGGCTGTTAAACGAATCCTGAGATACCTAAAAGGTTCCCTTGGTCGTGGTTTGCTTTTCACACGTATACAACAGCCCCTACGACTCCTCGCCTACTCTGATGCTGATTGGGCTGGTTGTCCTGACAGTCGTCGTTCCACCACGGGTTACTGCATCTTCCTCGGTTCGAATTTAGTTTCTTGGTGTGCTAAGAAACAACCGACTGTTTCTCGCTCTAGCGCGGAAGCTGAATATCGAGCGTTTGCCTATGCTTGCGCTGACACTGTCTGGATTCGTCACCTCTTACGAGAGCTTCAATTTCCTCTCTCTTCTCCGACACTGCTTCTTTGTGATAATCTCAGTGCCACTTATATGGCCGCGAATCCGGTCTTCCATGCGCGGACCAAACATATTGAACTGGATTATCATTTTGTTCGAGAATGTGTTGCTGCCGGCTCTCATCACATCCAATTTGTGCCCTCCAAAGATCAACTTGCTGACATCTTTACTAAGGGCCTTCCCAAGCATCGGTTTTCTGTTCTTAGTTCCAAACTCGTCCACTTACCACCGTCGAGTTTGCGGGGGAGTATTAGCACACAGGCCAACTCAAACGGTTGACCTTCCTCTTTGGAATATTTCCTATCCCAAATCAAGGGATTGTAATTGATTCATGTAATTGATTCTTGCCTCCATTAGAGAGGTTTGTAACACTATAAATACAGATGTGAATGGAATAGAATGCAAGCAGTTATTCCATATTCTACAATATCATATAAACTCCCCAAGGAAACAGTATGGTGCTGCTTTCCAACCATTAAGCACAGTGTATGAGTAAGACATTGACATTGACAAAGTGATTCAACATAGCTACTGTTCTTGGTGGTTCCTTCATTCATGTAAACTGTTGAAGATTTCACAGAATAACTGATTGATTTGCACATCTATAGGATTGATTTACTTTCAGATTTTGTATAATTTGTTTCCTCATTTATAGTTAGGTTTGTATCTATAAATTGTAATACTCTCATTAAGAAATAAAATGAATGAAAGGGGAAATCCCATTGATGCCTAAATTCTAAGTTGGCATCACAGCCAGGTTCTAAATTTGTAGATCTTGAGAAGGGTTTCCAAGTGAAACCATACAGATCTGGAGGAAATCACAGATCCTGTCATCAGGCGGATGGCTGCGACGGTCACATTACGGATCGGAGCAGAACCCATTATCAGACGGCAAATCAGCCGACACGACTGAAGAGGATATTGGTTCTAAATCGTTTTTTTTCAGAAAGAACCAGCGGCAGAAATCGATCTGCATGAAACAGTAGAACGCCGGAGTTCTGAATCATTTTTCAGAAAGAACCAGCGGCGGAAATCGATCTGCACGGAACAGTAGAACGCCGGAGAACAGGCTGCAGCAGAGACACCCGACGGCACGGAGGGTTGCAGGTAGTGGCACCGAGATCTTTCGCCAGCGTCGTGAGTTTTAACCAGCGGCGGAAATCGCGGCTGGACATCAGAACCGGATTTGGATTGAGAAGGGGTTTCTCGGTAAGAAAATCCAGTCCTGAGAAGTGAAACCAGCGGCGGCCGGCAGCTACGAAAAAAAAAACAGCCAGATCTGGTGTTGCGGCTGGCAAATCTGAGAACCAGATCCGAGAGGCGGGTGACGCGGCGGCGACAGCAACGAAAAACCAGCACGTGAGTCACTCAGATCTGCGGCCCACCGCCTGCTGCCTTGAACCGCCACCGTCTGCAAATAAGCCCGGCTGGCCAGAATCTGAGATCGGGGCAGAAGAACGCCGGACGAACAGGCTGCAGAATCAACAGAGACACCCGACACACCCGACGGCAAGGGGGTTCAGATCTGCAAGGCGGTTTGCAGATCTGAACACCAAGATCTGAGAAGGCGGCATCCCTATCGCCAACAAATCCAGATCCCATCGTCAGCAATCGCGGCGGAAGCACGAAACGGGGATCGGCGATCTCACCGAGAAGAGAGGCACAATTCCCGTCAGTGAATCCAGCCAGAGAAGCGCAGCAACGTCGGCATCACCTTATTTGACCAGCGCCGAAGAAGAAGGAAAAAAAAATTCACAAAAAACCTGAAAAACCAGTCGGGTGTCAAAGAGGGATACTGCTTGTGAAACCTGCTTGTGAAACCGGCCGGGCTTGTTGAGTTCCAATACTCGGCTAACTGAGCAGCAGCGTATATTTCAAAAAAAAAAAAAAACGCTACGCTCGTCCCTGAATCACCACTATTGATCACACAAACGTGATGTCTTCTTCTAAGCCGGAATCGTCTGGAACAAAATCGGTTCCTATTGTTGTTTAATCTGAAAGTGTTTTTAATGCAGGGATCATTCTTACTGAATCAAACTATGATGTTTGGTCACAGCTAATGGAGATGCATATTACCGAGAGGGAAAAACTCTCCTATATTCGTAGTACGACTATGCCACCTGCAGAATCTGACGATGGATATGAAAAATGGTATGCTGAGAATCAGAAAGTGAAGAGATGACTATTGATGTCCATGACTCCAGATATTATGAAGTGTTACTTACGCTTACCCACTGCCTACGAAATCTGGAGTGCTCTATCAAAAGCCTTCTATGATAGAAGTGATGAGTTGCAAGTCTTTGCTTTGAACCAAAAGGCCTTCACCGCCACGCAAAGTGGAAAGTCTCTTTCCGAATATTATGGAGAGTTGACTGGGATTTTTTGAGAATTGGACCATCGAGATAAAGTTATCATGAAGGATCCAGATGATATTGTAGCATACCAAAAGTCCATTGAACAACTTAGGGTGCACATATTTCTTGCCGGATTGGATACAACGTTTGAACAAGTTCGTGGAGAGATTCTACGCAAAGAACCGATTCCAGATTTGGAAGAGTGCTATGCGTTCATTCGACGAGAGGTAGTACGTCGTGCAACTCTGAAAGAGGAGTCTGAAAGTTCTGAAGCTTCAGCCATGGTGACTCGAAACCGACCAACTCAAAACTGGTAGGACCGTCCAAGGGGCAACCATCCAAAGAGCACCAATGGTGTCGATAAATCTGCATATAAATGCACCCATTGCAGTCAAACTGGACATACCAAAGATCGTTGTTTTGAACTTGTGGGATATCCAGAATGGTGGGATCATAGTCGTGCTTCCCGAAAAAAGAAGCCCGTCACTGCCACTTTTGTTGAAACAAAGACAGATGATGCTGTTGCTGAAAAGACCTCAGCATTAGTAGCAGCTACCGATACTGATGGTAAATTTTTAAATATTTCTACACCTGTTTCTAATAGTACATGGATAATTGATTCTGGTGCTACAGATCATATGACATTTGATTCTAGACAGGTAACACCTCTTCAATCGTCCTCACAAAAAATTGTTTCCACTGCCAATGGTAACACGACCCCAGTTATTGGGGAAGGATCTTTGACCCTCACTGATACGTTGAATCTTGATTCTGTTTTAGTTGTTCCATTCTTAGAATATAACCTTTTGTCAATTTCCCAAATAACCACAGTTTTATCTTGTGTTGTGATTTTTTGGCTTGATTTCTGTGTTTTTAAGGACATCCAAACAAAGCAGACGATTGGTTGTGGTATTAGACGAGGGAAGCTATATTACTTGGACTTGGTGTCAGGAAGTTCCGACAAGTTACAACAAGTTTTGACAGTGAATGGCTATGAGAGGGACAAGAAGAAATCTGAAATCTGGCTATGGCATCGACGTATGGGGCATGCTTCATTCGGCTATCTCAAAAAATTATTTCCTAGTTTATTTGCAAAATTGGAAGTTTCTAGTTTCCGTTGTGATGTTTGTGAACTGGCAAAAAGTCATCGCATTCCCTTTCCATTATTTTTGAATAAAAGTCCACTTCCTTTTATGGTTATACATTCTGATGTCTGGGGTCCGTCCAAAGTCTCAACTTTGGGAGGATCACGTTGATTTGTTACTTTTATTGATGATTGTACAAGGATGACTTGGTTGTGTTTAATGCAGTCTAAAAGTGAAGTGAACTCATTATTTCAAAAATTTTATAAAATGATTGGCACTCAGTACAATGCACAAGTTAAGGTTCTTCGTAGTGATAATGGTGGAGAATATAAGAGTTCTGAACTTCAGCAGTATTTAGAAGCACACGGAACTATTCATCAAACTACTTGTTCCAATACCCCTCAGCAGAATGGAGTCGCCGAGCGAAAAAATCGACATTTGTTGGAAGTTGTTCGTGCCTCATTGATCGAAGCCCATATGCCATTATCCTACTGGGGTGAAGCACTTACTTCTGCAGCATACTTAATCAATCGGGTACCCTCTAGCTCTATTGCTTTCCGGACACCATTCCAGGCGCTCACTGATGCTGTCGTTGCCCCAGTCGTCCCAAATTTACCTCCTCATGTCTTTGGTTGTGTCGCATTTGTACATCTTTATAAACATCAGCGCACCAAGTTAACTCCTCGAGCGTTGCAATGTGTTTTTCCTGGATATGCTACATCCCAAAAGGGATATCGATGTTATCATCCTCCAACTCAACGTATGTTTATCACCATGGATGTGGTTTTCCATGAACATTTAATGTATTTTTTGTCTGAGCCTGAACTTCAGGGGGAGTACCAGAGAAAAATTCAGACTCTAGATTATGACTATGAGTATCAAACTTCCGTTGAAAGTGAATCTCTTGATTCTGGTAACTAGGATGTGGGTGAATTGGATTTGAGTGGTAGAACTTTGGATCAAAGTGGTGATAAATGCCCAGAAACTGAAGGAGTGACACTACCAGAAGGAATAAGTCAATTCCCACCAGTCGAGTACGAGCCTCTCATTGATGTACCACACCAATCGTCATGTACTGAGGATGTTCTTGATATTGTGTCTGAGCCACCAAAGAAACAACTACCACAACGTCATACTAGAGGTATTCCTAAACCCACATATGAACCTGAACTTTCTAGTAAAGTTAAATATCCCATGAGTCATTATGTGTCTAACCACCGTTTGTCTGAATCAAATCAATCATTTGTAAATCAATTATCTACTGTATCTATTCCTAACAGTGTGCAGGAAGCCTTAGCTGACCCAAGGTGGAAAGCTGCTATGAACGAGGAAATGAATGCCTTGCAGAAAAATAAAACCTGGGATCTCACTGATTGTCCACCAAGAAAGAAACCAGTGGGATGTCGATGGATTTACACTGTGAAGTACAAGGCAGATGGCATGGTTGAACGATTTAAAGCAAGACTGGTGGCAAAAGGGTACACGCAAACATATGGGATCGACTACACAGAAACATTTGCACCTGTAGCTAAAATCAACACTGTTCGAGTATTGTTGTCTTTAGCTGCAAACTTGGATTGGCCATTACAACAATTTGATGTGAAAAATGCTTTTCTGCATGGAGAATTATCTGAAGAAGTTTATATGGATCTCCCACCAGGGTGCATGACACAGGAAAGACACAGTCAGAAGGTGTGTAGATTGAAGAAATCATTGTACGGATTGAAACAGTCTCCGAGAGCATGGTTTGGATGGTTCACAAAGTCCATGATAGCGTTTGACTACCATCAAAGCAATTCAGACCACACTTTATTTCTAAAGAAACAGCATGGTAAGATCACTGCACTCATTATATATGTAGATGACACGATAGTTACAGGAAATGATCCAGTAGAAAGGAAGGTACTACAAGACTACTTGTCCAGAGAATTTGAAATGAAGGACCTTGGTTCCTTGAAATATTTTCTTGGGATCGAGGTGTCTAGATCCAATGAAGGAATCTTTTTATCTCAAAGGAAGTATGCCTTAGACCTATTATAGGAAACTGGCATGTCCGCATGTCAGCCTACTGATACACCGGTGGAAGAAGGCTTGAAGTTATGTGTTGAACTAGAGGGAGTTCCAATTGATAAAGAAAGATACCAGAGACTTGTAGGGAGACTGATGTACTTAGCACACACAAGACCGGATCTTGCTTATGCACTAAGTATGGTCAACCAATTTATGCATAATCCTAGAGAACAACATATGAATGCAGTTATGCGCATTTTAAAGTATTTGAAGTCTGCACCTGGAAAGGGAATTCTGTTCACTAAAAGTACAGAGTTTCAACGCATAGATGCATATATTGATGCTGACTGGGCTGGAGCAATAGATGATAGGCGGTCGACTTCTGGTTATTTTACCTTTGTAGGTGGTAATCTTGTTACGTGGAGAAGTAAGAAACAAAATGTTGTTTCTCGTTCAAGTGCAGAAGCTGAATTCAGAGGTATGGCCCTTGGCCTTTGTGAAACATTGTGGTTAAGACTTCTCTTGCAAGATTTGGGTTACCCATCTAGGCAACCAATTCAACTGTATTGTGACAATAAAGCTGCATGTGATATTGCTCACAATCCAGTTAAACATGATCGTACAAAGCATGTAGAGGTGGACAGATTCTTCATCAAGGAGAAGCTAGATGGGAACTTATTGGAGTTACCTAAGATTCGATCAGAGGATCAGTTGGCTGACATTCTCACCAAAGCAGTCTCAAAACGAGTGTTCTCAAATTTTTTAGACAAGTTGGGCATGTGTGATATCTATGCACCAACTTAAGGGGGAGTGTTGAAGATTTCACAGAATAACTGATTGATTTGCACATCTATAGGATTGATTTACTTTCAGATTTTGTATAATTTGTTTCTTCATTTATAGTTAGGTTTGTATCTATAAATTGTAATACTCTCATTAAGAAATAAAATGAATGAAATGGGAAATCCCATTGATGCCTAAATTCTAAGTTAAACATGCATTCAATTGTTACTTGTACAGAAATTCAGGGAACCAAAAGGTTCCCATTTGGTAAACAAAGTTGCTAGATCCTTTTGTGTGTGTGTGAGAGAGAGAGAGAGATCAAAAGGAGTCAAATCCATATTCAAAGACCTATTGAACTTCCCAAGGCCACAGCTAATTTGGACAATACATATCCCAAGGATCAAAGATCTATTCAATACCTTACCTTCCAAGGTGTGTCTGTTTCTCTCCCTCCAAACAGACCAAGAGATTGTCAAGGGAAGAAATTGGACCTTCCTTGGGAAGGGACCTGAACCCCAACTTTCCAAGAGAGCCTTAAAAAGGAGGGACAAGTAAAATAAATAGAGAGCCTCAAAGAAAAGCAACCAAATGGTAAGAACAAAAGGGACAATAAAGAAGAACATGATTGACCCACATGGTTTCACCAACAAAGAAAGAAAATATTCAGAATTGGTGAGTTCATGGTGATCAAATTATCCACAAGCAACATCTTATTATGAAAGGATGCCCAACATAAGTATTTAGCATTAGAAGGAGCGACTCCTTTCTTAGCAACCACCATTCTTGCATTGACTGGGCCTGACTTGTCATGTTTTCTGGGCCTGCTGCCTCTCTGCCCTTGTGTTTTTTGGGACTGGGCTGTAATCTGGGCCAGTTTTTGTTAATATTTTGCCCAGTTTTGTATTTACTTAGGGTGACTGAGTTTGAGGCTTTTTGTGAGGGTGCTTTGTTTGCCTTTGCTGATTTTGGCTTGTTTGGCCTGGCCCGCGCTGTGGATTCATAACTCCTTTGTTTCTTGGCCTTTTCTCTCTTGAATGAATATTCTAACCAATCATTCAAAAAAAAAAAAGGTTGGCGATTGGATCTAAGAAGAGAGTAGATATATTTACTTTAAAAGATCCCATTTGACTCACCCACCCAAACCCTTTATCCATTACTAACCAATTAATCAAATCTATCCCCAACCATGCCCATGAGAGATTGAAACAAATGAGTTTAATGATACAGTAGATCCCTTTCAAAGATAAGGACCCAAGACTTCCTACCATAGACTTCTACACAATAATTTATTTGGATGAAATGACATATAACTCTAGATAAATGTCTCAGAGGGATTTCTCACTTACTTGAGTCCTTCCAAAAATATACTTGAGCCATGTCACTCACAATCATCCTCATCCCTTAATTATCTCCCCAACAAAATGACCATTCTTTCTGCCAATTTTTTTTTTTTTTTTTGAATTTTGACTTCATATTTTGATTATAGATATCACTGATATCTTTCTCTTTCTTTTTTTAAACATATCGGAGTGTTTTTTTTTTCTAAAAAAAAAATTAAAAAAGTTCAAAAACGTGCTTGTTTTTTTTCTTGGAAATTATAAAATCAAAGTATCAGCTGATATTGGTCTGTGCCCACCAATGTTATCAGAATCGGACCTTCTAACGAACCGTCTTTGAGGCATTTTAGGTTGAACCGGTTTCAACCGAGTTCAACCGCGGTCAAAGCCGGTCAAGTAACAATTTAATATAAATATTACATATAACATTAATATGAGTAATATTAATATAAATATTACAAATAACATTCAAATTCTGAGTAATATATTAAAACAGTGAAAGATATAGGATAGAAATGGTAAAAAATCTTTAAATTTCAAATATATTTATTTTTAATATTAATTTTTGATTTTTGAAGGGGATTTTAAAAAATAAAAAATAAAAAATTCAAATGTTGTGAATCGTGGTTCACGGTTTGCGGTGTTATACGGTTCACGGTGGGTTTTTGCGGTTCACATAGGTTTTTGGCGATTCAACCGAAAACTCAGTTTTCCAGTTGGACCGAACTGCAAAATGAGATAACTAAAATGGGACAGAGAAAGTATTATAAGTAGATCGTTACAATTCAATTATGGAGGTAAGAATGCAATTGTTTTAGTGGATGGTGGACAATGTGGTTGGTAATTCTCTTTTATCATTTATAAAAGGGATGAAGAATTATGGAATGGAAAACATGTTTTTCAATTGGAGGACACAATAGAAAAAATGATTTTAACGTAACGTGTACAGTTTAGTCTTATACTTTAATATTTTCCTGAAAAGCATTAAAAGAAAGAATTTGTATTTTCATCCTTGAAGAGATTACTAAAACAAATTACATCCAACTAGGCCCGTAAATGGATCCAGGTTTGGCTCGGCTTGGCCTGGTAGAATAATCAGACAGCCCGTGGCCCGACCCGATAACACAGGGTCTGATTAACCTTGGATCCGGCCCGACCCGATTAGCATGTCGGACGGTCTGCAGCCCGATAAAGTCCCGTTTGCCTGTTTTGATCCCATTATACTGTAAGTCCATAAATTATTTTTTAACCTTAATTTATAGAATTTATTCCATTTATTGTTTTTTTTTTAAAACAAAACTTTTTTTAAAACAAAACTTTTTTTATCTAATTAAAAATCCAACCATATAGATTGAAATTAGACTTAATAAAATAAAACAAGACGAAACTTCATCTCAAAATTAATTTTTCAAACCATATAGATTGAAATTAGACTCGATAAAATAAAACAAGACGAAACTTCATCTCAAAATTAATTTTTCAACCACTAGATCTTATTAATCAAAATAACCATTTTATCATAGTGAGATTGGTCAAATCTTTTAAGTAACTTTCCTAGACGAAGGATGATGATGTGCATAGGAAGAATTGACCCATTTGATCCAATGGGTTCTTTGCCTTTTCCACTAATGAAGAATGAAGTATACAAAAATAAACTCTTTTTTTTTATGGAATAAGGACTCTTTATGCATAACACATCCCTTCTATTTCAAAGAATTTATTTTTCACAAAAGTGAGGAAATTTTAATGAGAAAGTAAGAGATTTTCCTCATTCGATGAAAAAAATGTTTCATTAGTTTTTAATAAAAATAAAAATTTTAACCCATAAAACAAAAACTCACTTTAAATAACCTGATACCTGATACAAGGCTAGACCTCATAGTATCAGTTGAATGAGATAAATCGAATTGAAATATTTTTCTCAAAGAATTATTTTATAAAAAAAATACACAAACAACCCTAAAAAAAGAGCATTACCACAGTAGTTTCGAATTTCCATAGGATTACTTTCTTATGTTATAAAAAAAAACACAGGAATAAACATCAAAATATCAAATGACACCACACTCGACACGTTCAATGAAAGTATGAAATCACAGCTCGTGCAATCACGTTAGCGAAATTTAAAAGGAATCAAACAGTCGTGGGCACCATCAAACGTTTTCTTGGTTTTTCTCTTATAAACCAAACCATTCTTGCATGGAGTCGACAACCCACCACCACCCACAAACATGGCCGCCACCCTAGCCTCCTCTCTCTTTATTTCATCCATACTCTCATGGCGGTTTCCAGCTTCACTCGCGCATTCCATTGATGAGCCCACTAAATCCACAGTGTCAACCTACTATGAAAAGGGTCCTCTATCAACCTCCTCAAAGAAAGTCATGAATAAAGTTGATAGTTGTTGGCGTGCAAACTCTGGCTGGGAATCTGATGGCCGGGCACTGGCCGACTGTGCCATTGGCTTCGGCAAGAAAGCTTTGGGAGGGAAATATGGAGAGTTGTACTTGGTCGCCGACCCATCTGATGACCCGATCAATCCCAAGCCTGGTACCCTTCGCTATGGTGCCATCCAAACACAGCCCTTGTGGATAATCTTTGAGAAGGACATGCACATTACATTAGAAAATGAGCTGATGGTGAACAGTTTCAAGACCATAGATGGGCGAGGAGCCCATGTAGAGATCTCATATGGGCCGTGCATCACGGTTCAAGGTGTCAGCCATGTCATAATCCATGGTCTCCACATTCATGATTGCCAGCCGGGGAAGCCCGGCCTTGTTCGTAGCTCCCCAACACATGTAGGCCATCGGATTGGCTCCGACGGTGATGCCATCAGTATCATGGCATCTTCACATGTTTGGATCGATCATTGCTCGCTGTCTCAGTCGCATGACGGCCTCATCGATGTCACTCATGCATCCACTGCAGTTACCAAAACAATTTTTTCTCCGACCATGACAAGGTATGGTTGGTGCTATGGTAATATGCAGTAAATGGGTAGGGCTGGTCACAGGTATGAATCCATTTTTTAGTACCAAGCCCAGTTTAGAGTGCAACAGCCAACAGGTTTTCCATGCTCCAGCCGAAGTTTGCATTAAAAAATATTTGAAGTTCAAGATTACCCACTAAAAGCCCATGTGCTTCTTTGAAAGTATAAGGATAGGCCCATCACTTGAAAGCCCATTTAAGAGTAGGGGCCCAATAGGCTTTCGGCCTAAAGCAAGCCCAGGCTTAGGCGTTATTCAGTGTATGGGCTTGTCAGGTTTTCCATGTCATTCCCATAAATGAATGGTCAGAATTGACCAGGTGTCGAAAATTAGGCTCCACCAAATTTTTGGCCAAGATACCGTATCGGCCGAGATCTTGTCCTAATTTTTTTTCACTCTCTTCAAATTTTTTTTTTTTTGGAAATTTCAGTAACTCTTTTTTTTGAAAAAAATAATTTAAAAAATAAAAAGGCTGTTTATTTTTAAAAAATAAATCGAGATATCGACCGGGCCTGTAATCGATATTTTTTTTTAAAAAAAAAGAAAGAAATCGGCCGAGATCTCGTCCGAATTTTTTTTTTCTGGGCAAGCGTCCAAAACCCGACATATCTCGGCCTGGAGAAATATCCATGGTGAATAGGATGATTAATTTTTTTATTAAATTGTGCTTACTCGCTCAGTACTTAGATTGTCTTTTTTAGGTGATGCTGTTAGGGCACGAAGATAGTTATGCTGCAGACAAGATAATGAAAGTAACGGTCGTCTTCAACCATTTTGGCCCTGGTTGTGTGCAGAGGATGCCGAGGTGAGACGCTCTCATTCTCCATTCTTATCATCTTTATCAACAACTCCATAGTCCATTCTTGAAAATTTCATGGATGATTTCATAGAGAGTTCGGATCGGGTATGCACATGTTGCCAACAATCGGTACGACGAGTGGGAGATGTATGCCATTGGTGGGAGTGCAGATCCGACCATCTTAAGTGAATGCAACTACTTCACTGCTCCTGATAATGCTGCCTTCAAGGAGGTAAAAGTTGCAACAAAAACAACAAAACCCTTGTGCCTTGTTGAATCCCTTCCATTGATTCATTCCTTCATGGTGCTGCAGAAGACTCCTCGCAGGGAAATCCCACCCCTCCATTAATAGCCTAACAGTGGGAGATTTTAGGACGAAAACATAGGCGAATGTCTTAAGTGAAACCATGAGAAGATAAACTAACAAGATGGATTGTTTGAAGTAAGGAAGTATTGGTCCCATTGGATGAGGATGGGATGGGATGGGATTGGAACAAGGACTCATTTCAAATTTCAGCACATCCTGGACCCCGGTGCAAGTATTGGCTACAACCGGAAAAATATGACCCGATTCAACCCCACTCAACATGTTTTAATAAATGATTCGACCCAAATCGACCCATTTAATAGATAACCCAGACCCAATTATTGCCATGTTTATGTTGACTCAATTACTTTATAAAATAGTTATTAGATCTGCAATGCTATAAGAAGGAGAGTGTTGGACACGACAGTGTAAAGAAGAAGATAAATAGACAAAAGTAGGACAAAAAATATTTGTATGTTACATTAGATGAGTGGTTTGATTCTAAAGAATTGAGTTAAAAACAAACACATTACAAATAGTTCAAAGATAGCTCCGATAGATAATAAATTGAGAGAAACTTGTTTGAGCTAGCTTGGTCATGTTAGTAAATGACCAAACACAGCATCAGTGTGTAGTGTTGAGACTTGAGAGGCTACGGATTGAAGACACTAAAAAGAGAAGGCGACCTTTAAAACCACGTAGGGAAGGAATAAAAAAGGATATGTCAGATTACAAATTGACTAATAGTATGATTTATAAAAAGGTCAATTGGTGAAGAAAAACTAATAAAGTTGACTCCATATAGATGGAATGCTCGCTAGTGATGATGATAATAATGTTGATGATGCAACACAGTTGGTAAATAAATTATAGATTTAGGTTATACATTAGTCAGATGGCCACTACTTGTTGAAAATAATTTTATTAAATTATCTCATTATTGTCAATTTTAAATTATGATATCAATCATTTCAATGATAGTGATATACGATCCTTGTTTACCTTACTTGCAGGTAACCAAGAGAGAGAGTGGGCATTGGAAGAAATGGAAGTGGAGATCTTCTCTTGATGTGTTTTTAAATGGGGCCTACTTCGTTCAATCTGGGTGGGGCAGCTGTGCTCCTAATTATTCCTCATCTCAAACTTTCTCTTCTGCTCAGGGATGGATGGTTCTACTCTCACAGTCGATGCTGGTGCTCTCAGCTGCGTTGCTGGGAAACCATGTTCATTACCTTGACCATGTTCTCTCCATTAAGAGATGAGAGATTATACATTCTTCCACTCATACAAAATATTTTAACTGCTTAAAATAATGGAGATTAGCCATGTTCTACCATTATCTTTCTTTTTCTACAATCATAATTTCCAGTCATTCCCTACAAAAGAAGCATGTGTTATGATTCAAATATATTGTACTTGTTATGAAATAAAAGATGCAAATCACAAATATCAAACACACCACATAATAAGAACACGGAGATTTTACGTGGTTCGGCAATATCCCCTACGTCCACGAGAGCGGGATGATTCTACTCGGACGAAGATCTGGACAGGTTAAAAGGATTACAATCTAACCCTACTCATCCCTTCCTCTCAGTCTCTCTATCTCTCCATCCACAGCTCAAAGAAAACCTTAGGAGAAAAGAACCTTATATAGTTATGCCTTGACACAGACTGGGCCCAATGGGTCTGGACCCAACAAACAGTACTGAATTTAATCTTTTTAAAGGCAAAATTATATATTGCAATTTATTTGATTGATGAATTTTTAAGTTCTCAATAGCTAAGATAACAAACCATTATTTAAATTTAGTATCTGTGTTGTTTTTGCTTTATTTTGTTTTGGTTTTAATGCATTATTGTTAAAGCTCATCAAATATCTCAAATCGGTTTAATTATTGTCATAATTTCAATGAAATCTATTGAGAAAGTGCAACAAATGTTTATAAGGATACTTTTTTTAAATGATTGATTCCAAATATGAATATATTTTGATGGACCAAGTTAAAGGAGACCTATTTTCAAAAAGGCTGAAGAGCACCCAAACTAGGACATTTTTAAGCTAGTCGAAGTATAGCATATGAAAATGGAGGTTGTTCAACATTGATGTCATTCCAATGGCCCATCTGTGATTCCATGTAATGTATCTCATTCTTCATTTTTTGCATTTTATACCATGTATCTCATTTTATCTATAGATAAATTATATTAGAAGTATTTAATATGGAATAAAAGAGTTCATTAGTTGACACAAGTCAATGAAAATGTGAAAATAACTGTGAAATGTTATTTGATACCGTGACTTTAAAGGTAATAAAAAAATTATTGCTTCATTTTTCGGTTTGAACTCCTTTTCAGATCTATACAAACTTGTCACAAATAAACGGGTTTAGAAATATATATCGACCACTCGGATAGGTTATGACTAGGACTTCCATTTGAGTTTTTGGTCCATTTCTCATTACATGTGTGTTTTTGTACACTTGGTCTATTTTTTTTTCAAAAAAATATTTTAAAAGTAATTAAAAATGACTATTAAGATTGAAACTAGACATGATGAGATACAAGTGAAATCAAATTTAAGTTAAAATCAATTTCTTACCACTTGATCTTAATAGTTAAAGTCATTGTCTCATTACTTTTGAAAGACATTTAGTGAATTTAATGTAATGGCTAGAAATTTAGCTTTTAACTTAAAATTTTATGATGGGAAGACGACATCCTTTTATCAAAAAAATTTCTTTAAATATTGGGTAAGTAGTCATTCACAGGGGGAGAAACTCCCAAAATTTAGAAAAAAGACGAATGGGTCAGGCGACTAGGAAGGCCCATAAGAAGAATAAAGAAAGAAGCCTAACTAATTATGATGTCCACCTGAAGGCCCATAAGTAGAATAAAGAAAGAAGCCTAACTAATTAGGATGTCCACCTGAAACTGACCAAAAGTCTCATTCTTAAAGCGGTTCAAAAGCTGCATGGAATTTTGGGGAAGTGATTTGTGCACCCCCCATTTTACCCATGGTGCACTCCTACAATTTTTTTTTCCAATTTTGCCCTCCACCCACCTTTTCTCCATTTCCATCATTTTTTAGGTGGGGGGCAAAATTGAAAAAAATAATTAAAGGAGTGCACCATGGGTAAAATGGGGGGTGCACAAATCATTTCCCGAATTCTGGCTGAATTATGCTCTCAACATTGAAGGCTTCAGCAGTATGCGCTGTGAAGGTGGGCAGCACAACAACACTATACACACTGTAATGTGTGTGGCAATCATGCATTCAGAAGGCCACCACAGGAGACGCCACATATAAAGAGGGTGTACATGCAAGCCGGCCCTGAGATTTTAGAGGCTTTAGATGAACTTTTAAAATGGAGCCTTTTGCCCTTATATATACACTCACAAAAAAAAGTCATATATTTTTCTTATAAAGTGTGAAATATCTAAATAAAATATAAAAATTAAATTTATAACAAAATATTATTTAAAATTTATTCTTCTTAGATTTTGAGATGTAAAATTACTAATTAAATTACTATACTCAAATTCTTTTAATATATCTTTTTCAATAGAAAAGATAGTTAATCCATTCAATCTTTCTTATGACATTTTAGACCGAAGATAAGATTTTATCAGTTTTAATTTTGAAAAACTTCTTTCTATAGAGGCAACTGTAATTGGTATGGTCAACATTATTCTATAAGCAATCCATACATTTTGAAAACAACAATTCATTCTTTTTATATAATTTAATACTTCAATTGTTTCTTTTACTTCTTTTGGTAGTCCATTTTTCAAACTTTACAATTCTGAAAATAAGTCATTTCCATCAATATCAGAAATTATGTCATGTCTTAGAAAATCTTTAAGCTTATTATAAGAACTTTTCAAACTATCATCATCGAATTTAACTTTTCTAAATCAAACAAAAATCCAAAAGTATCTTCATATTTTTTAAATTGTTCAAATCTATTCTTAAGTGACATAAGAGCTTGATCAATTATATGTAAGAAATAATTTACTCTAAAAGATTTTTCAGGTAATTGTGTTATCTCGTCACTAGTATTTTCATCAAAATATTTTTTTCTACGAATAATACGTTTTTCATAAAATATATGTTCAATTTCCATTTATCTATCAATCTCTTTAGTATCAATCATATGAGATTCAAATTCACTTTCTCTTTGAGTTTCAAAAAAAGAAATGAGTCTTTTTAAGCATTTAAAGCAACGTCAATATTCATGTCTTTTGCTTGTAAAATTTTGTTAGTATTATTAACTGCAAACAATATATTATACCAAATAACCATGCCAGATAAGAATTCAAAATTTTCAATTTTTAATGTTGTTAAGTTTTCAGCATCACTCTTTGTCTTAGGATCTTTACAAGTGTTCGCTAAGTCAATTAAAGCATGTAATACCCTACTCGAATTAAGCGTGATTAATATGTTAAATCATATTTTGACCAGTTAATCTTGAAGTTTACGGTTAGGGCTTTACGAAAAGCCCAATTTTTTCCCAGTTAGAGCTTGAAAGCTCGATGACCCAACTCGTCTAGTTGGAAGGGCAAAACAGTGATTTACGAAAAGTCCAGTTTTGGCCCAGTCAGAGCTTTAAACGATTTTAGAAATGAGAAAATTTTGAGATAAATATATGATTTAGACCTTTTCATAACTCACTATTTTATTTTTTCAAATCTTAAAAATAAACGTTTTAAACATTTTTAATAAATACAAGTTAAATTAAGTAAATAGTGTCAAAATATGAATTTTGTTTAAATCTATGATTTTTAATTAAATTTAAATATCCAAAATTTTATGATAAGTAGAGTTTATTAAACTCAATCTTTTTTGTTAAGCTGGATTAATTTAATTAAACTTAATAAATCATGTTTTTAGTTAAAATTTAATTAACACAAAAATAGTCTTATTTGCAAAACCATAGAAGGACTTATCTGCCAATTTTTGTTTACTGTTACTACCCCTACGTGGCCAGAAGCTGGCGTCGACTCATGCAGACGTCCGTAGGCTGCCGGTGAGGTGTCTTTCACCTGGCAATGGTAAAGAGCCTATAAATTTCTACCCTTCTCCTTAGCTGGATTCATCTCAGTAGAAATCAAAGCAATTAGAAAAGAAATTACACTCCCTCTCTGTTTTCAAATTTTCACCGTAAGCCTTGAAGTGGGAGAATTTTGAAGTCTCTAATTTTCTACCTATGAACTAAAACAAAGGTAACCATTGTGTTTGTTTTCAAATTCCAGGTTTATAATCAAATAGAAGTAAAATTGATAAAGTTTTTAGTGTTTAAAATGGATTTGAAGTTTTAAGGAAAACTTGAATTTTCATTTGTTTCTCTGGATTTCTTGTTAAAATCAAATTCTTTAAATAAGTATAAAAGGTTCAATTCATTCCCTTTATCAAGAAGACTCACTAAAGAGTCCATCTGACTTGTTAGATGTAAAAAAGAACCTAGAAAACACATTGTTTATAGATTCGTATTTTACATAGCCGCTGTCCGTTATTGTCTATTGCTGCAGACATAGGAAGAAGACAACTTTCGAAAGATCCGAGAGTTGGGCTTCGAAAGTTCCGAACTTCGGCCTAGGGTTCTAAAGTGTCCAGAGGCCAACATTTTTTCTGCCTCTGCTGTAGGGATCTTCTGAAAACTGTTTGGAAGTTCCGAGCTCCCCTCGGCAGGTTTCGAGACATACTGAGACCCACTGTTTTTCCTTTTTTTTTGTTCTTCTGTTCGGAAGCACCCTCGGAAGTTTCGAGATCTGAGCCGAAGGTTCTGTAAACCCAGATTTAGGCAGTGGCTCGGAAGGTCCGAAGCCATAGTACTTGGTTCCGAGACATGTTTCGAGGAACACAGTTTTGGTTTGTAAATCTTGGTTTAAATTAGGATTGCATGTTTTAGATCTTAGGTTTTCATGTGATGTTTATATCCCCCTTTTCATAATTAAAATGATACTAACCTTTTTCTTTGGTATTATAGTGTATATATATTAGTATTCACTTCCAAACCGATACTCTCTATCTGTGGCTGACTCAACCAGATAGCTATTTATAGCTGAGTGATTTCCTTCGCCGCTCTGTAGAAAAGAAGGGTTCGGGCACTGAGTGACCTCTAGGCCTAACTCGCTATAAGAGTAGTGGCCTGAGCACCTTATACATCTAAACCTAACTCAATACTTCAACCTGTTCATGTCCAGAAGATAATATGAGAAGTGGCCTGAGCACCCTATTATATATTGCTGATTATTTTAACTTAAAATGGTTAGTAACTAAATAGGAGACTCAGTTCCATTTCCCCTAGAGGTTTCCGGAAAACAGGATAGAAAGATTTGAAATACCATGAGTATATATTGCATTGTATCCATGTATATTGACTGATTAGTAATTGTATATCTGTTTGCATGTTTGACAGATACTTCGATACCACACATTTTCGGTGAGAAGACTTAATATTATAGTAGGAGTAAATCAGGTTAAAAAAGATCTACTGCAATGAGTTGTTTCAAGGATCAATTTTGATGAACCCACTTATATGCCTAGACATGATGCACTATTCTGAATAGTGGTTATGGATATTTATGATGTTGATCATATATTATGATGCTTATGACCTGTGTTAATACTGCTTCCATGTACCTTTAACTACGTCTACTAGACCAGGTGTGTTAGTTGCTGACCTCGGGTGTGTTAGTACGGGCCTCGGGTGTGTCGAAGATATACTTGTAAGGATTGTATTTTGACCATGTCGAAACTTAATACTTATAGTCTCAGCGTAGTGTTTAGGTGTTACGGTGGATATCAGTAGTTATGGAATGATATTGAGATTTTGACAAGATAAAACTATTATATTGATAATATTGATTTTTGGCTAACCTGATGTTTAATAAATTACATTGTTATATTCTTTCACTAGGCTAGTTAGCTCACACAACTTACATTTCAGGAGATGTACTCGAGGAGGAGGAACCCCCGTATCAAGCTTAGGATGGTTAAATTGTTGCAGTTTCTTCGAATTCCACTGACCGGAATTTCTTTATCTTTGACTTTGGTTCATTTGAACTATTCATTTTGTAAAGTACCTCATGTGGTACTTATGTTATGAATTGTATAAACCACTATGTAACTGCAGTTACTCTCATTTGAATAAAAGTTATTTCGTTTATGGAAATATTCGATTGTATAATATGTGTTTGTATGTGGGTAGGTTTATGACTTATGTTTGAGTCCACATGTTGAGAATATTTGTAGCTTTTATTTCTGGACCTAACTTTTGATCCAGTGCTGTTAAAAGTCTTTGAGTTTAGTTTTTTTTTTTTTAAAAAGTAGCTTTTTGGGCCTACTTCCAGGTTGGGGCTTCACAAAGCATCTCTAATTTGTAGAGTTTAGAATCTAATTGCTTTTACACTTTCAATGTCACTTTTTCAACGTATTTGTGATAATGGTTTAACCATGATACTTTTAACATAATCTTTAAAATTTGTCCACCTCTCTGTAGAAGATGAAAATACATTATATATACGTTATATAATTTCAAAAAATATTTTACATTAATAACAAGAATTTACCATATCACAAAGTGCCAAGTTAAGACTATGACAACCACACGGCGTATAGAATACTGTAGGATTTATTTGTAGTACCCTATTTTGTACTCCTTTATTTTTCCCTTTCATATTAAAACTATTATCATATCCTTGTCCCTTGATATCATCAATATTAAGTTAAAGAGTTTTTACAACATCTATAAGTTCATTAAAAAGTCATTGTCTCGATTTATCATCCACATTTAAAAATCCTAAGAAAAATTCTTGTACTTTTATTGGACTTATTGAAATATCCACACGATGTACCATGATAGACATTTGTTCTTCATGAGTTATATCTGGAGTACAATCAAGTATAATTGAAAAATATTTTGATTATTTGATCCTTTTAATTATTTCATTATTTATCGCACCCGCTAACAAAAGTATTAATTCACTTTGAAATTTATGACCAAGATAGTAGTATTGAATTTCTTTATCTTAAATACGTCGAACGTGTTCTTGCATTATAGGATCAAATTCGGTGATCATTTCAATAAAAGATAAAAAAATTCCATTCCTTTGTTGATAAATTTTTCTTTATCTCCACGAAATGCCAAATTGTTTTTAGTAAGAGTTTTCACAACATCAATTATTCTTAATAGTACTTGCCTCTAATGTTCCCTATCTTTATTCATTTCTTCTTGCCTAATTTTATCTATTGTTTCATTTTTTTACAATCTTATTTTCAATTCCTTCCATTCTCTCAGGCTAGTAATATGGTCGTTATTAGTTTCATGGCTTTTAAAACTACTACTAACATTTTCCCAATCATTAATTTCTTCATTTGCCAATTGATAATTGAGTCCATTTTGTTTAAACAACTTACTACAAAAATACAATATTTTATCCAAAACAATTGAGTAAACTAGCCATATTATATCCTGTTTTTCTGTATTTGGTAAATATAGAATATATTATGTGATAGAAAAATGTTGATTATTTGAATCTTTAGGAAAGTTAATATCATTATCTCTTATGGGACCTCTTTTTACCAATATGTCTCTCAAATCTTGGTCAATATTTATATTTTTTCAATTACCGGGATCATAAATGTTTAAAGAAATATGTTCATTGAAATTTTTATTTTCTTCACTCTCTTATTTTTATTATCACTTTTATCCATATCTTCTTCATTTACCAAGTTAATATCATTATGTTTATTAATAGTTTTTTCATTATTATTATGTTCGTCATTAACTAAATCTTTAATTGAACTTTCATTTTGTTTAGTTTTGCTAAAATATCTATTAAGAGATCCCGCTTGAGATTGAATCAATTCTTGAACTTGTTTTTATCTTTTTCTTTTTTCATGTCCAGAAGAATGTTTTCTAATAGACATAATGATATTGATAACTAATAAACAATTAACAGATAAATAATCAAAATTAAAGAGCAATAAAACCTGATTTGATTTGCGAATAAACTAAAGCCAGTTGGAAATTGTCACATTCTCGCCGCCCCGTCCCGCCTACACAAGATTAATCACAGTCGCAGAATCAATTTTACTGGCTCACTGCAAATGTAAATTATGGAATAAAAAATATGCCATGGACAAACCTATGCCCGATGTAAAAACCTACAGTAGAAAGTTTCTATTTTTCATTTACTTTTTTTCCCACATGGGAGTGTTTCTCACTTTCCAATTACTTTCCCCATTCCCATATGTGGATTCCATTTACTTTCTCAGTTTTCAATTACTTTCCCATTTCCACAGGTGGGTTCCATTCACTTTCTCAGTTTTCACTGAAAAAATAAGTGGTAACTTAAGACAGTCGAATTGCCCATGATGTTTGAATGGCCTGTTTGAAAGTTGAATCATTGAATGGTTTAATTAAATCAAAGAACAATCCACAAAACTATTGCCTATTTCACTATTTATAGTAATTCCATCTCAGTTACAGGGCCATGGAAGTAGCACATGATAGAAAAATAAGAAATGAGTCATATTATAAATAACAACAAGTCATTGATGATTCAAAAGAATATCAGATCTACACTCCAAACACCCATTAGGAATTCAAGATGACGGGATCGATGAAAAAAGTACCTTCAAATCTGAAGTCTGTAACTGAGCAATCTGAAGGCGAGAGAGATAAAGAGAGGAGCGGCGAGAGAGACCACGGAGAGAGAGGTCAGAGGAGAGCGAGAGAGAGCGCAGTGAGAGAGACTGAGAGAGCAAGGAAAGGAGAGGCTGTTGCAATAGTCACTTGGAGATTTTATTTGGTTAGTGTTTTTGGGTTTAAAAAACGGAAGGGCCTAAAGGAATGCACTAGGTGTAAGTTTTGAGCGTTTCGAAAAGCGGAACAGCCGAATGGAATACGAACGAACGCGGAAATGCCGAATGGAAGACGCATGGACGCAGAACAACGAAAATGCCAAATGCGGAAAGGAAGACGCACGGACACGCGGAACCGCGTTCTGCAAGTGGCAAGTGGTGATATTTATGCGGATTCGAGTTTTGGGCCCAGACGCCCAAGCCTTAAACGGGTTATGACTTATGGATCTTTGGAGGCCTTAGGCGACAACCTAGTTCTCCTATAGACAGGGCCGGGCCTATGCATGTGGTGGAGTGCTAATATGCAATGGAGACTTCAGACACAGGAAGGCTTCGCGTGTGCGGATATGTGGATGGTGTGATTATGCATGGGAGTGCCTTCAAAGAAGGTGAGACTTAGGCGCATAAGGAATACATGATGTGATTGTTTGGTATTTCAAACAACATTGTGGAGAAGTGGAGGAGGCTCTTGGTCCTTTACGAGGCATTGTGGAGAATTGAAATAGAGAAGCAAGGTAACACGTGAGATAGCTTGTTAGCGCTTATAGCGGAATAAACAAGAATAATCGAACGGAATAAAATAAGCACAATCCAACACAAGCAAATTTACGTGGTTCGGCCCCACCCGGCCTACGTCCACGAAGCGTGAAAGAGATATTATTAAGAGAGAATAATGAGATACACACTGTAATTCCTTAAGTTTGAAACCAATGTAAACAAACCCGTCGAAGCAATCCTCCTGCACCTTGCTCTTCAGTTCAGGAACACACACTGCTTCAGATTCACGTGTTGTTGTATACACGTCCCTTCTCTCTTTCAGATCTTCTCTCAGATATGCAGAGTTCACCCAATCAGCTGTATGTGCTCCACGTCAGATCTGAAGCAGAACTCTTGCAGTGTGCTTCTTCTCCCGTCTTAGATCAGCTTGCACTTGTGTCTCTCTGTTCTGTAATTTGAACAGATCTCTCTAGTGGACAGCCCTCTATGCTTTGCTATCTTCTCTCTCTCTACCTTCAGCCGCATGGCTGCCACCCATTATATAATATACTCAGTCGGTCGGTTCTCCCATAGAATATCCACGTCAGGCTGTGTTGTATCCTAATAGAAATAGAACTTCTATTCCCAGTCACGTTGGTTGTTGATTTGGAGTCCTCCTTGGATAGCAATTCCTATTTTAGCACTTTCTACAATCAAGCATTAGAGTCCACGTGGACTCTTAAGCCACTCAATTGTTTTTGCCTAGCAGTTCCCAAATTAACAACTGCCGATTGAAGACTTGCCAAAAGACATTCGAGCCACACATCAACACCTGTGTGGGTAACAACGCAGGGACAATGGCCACCATATGAAAGCACATGGTGTACACCAAAGAGCAGGGAAGAAGAAGGGTTCATTCTTTTGGGGTTGAGAGTGCAAGTCAGAAAGGAGCAACTGGGATTTAGTTGCGGGGGTAGCAACAGTGTATTGTACATGGATTTCGGGACTTGGGTTTGGGATTTAAATATGAGTGATTTATTTAATTTCTTGTACCGAAATTCTCTCTTTACTCTCATAGTGGATTCATGCTTCGTGGATGTAGGGAGGTCTTTGCCAAACCACTTAAATCCCGGTGTTCGATTTATTATTGTGTGTTTGATTTAATTTCGTGCTGTGATTGGTGTTATATTTTATATATTATATTCCTAACATAAAGATGAAAGATTTGAAGAAAGGGAAAGCATATTGGATTTTCATTTCTATTTTTAGAGATAAGGAGAAATGGAGACTTAAGATTAGAGTCTTAGAGGTGGAGTTGCTTATCTTATACATAGTATATAATATAATATATTGTATAAATGTACAAATACATGTGTATAACCAATGAGGGCATCACAATTTTAATTAGAAGAAATGAAGATCAATTAAAGATTGAAGATAAAGACATCGTTCTTGAAGATTTATGATCTGGGAATAATTAAAAGTAACCATGAAGAAATTGAAGATTTCATGCATAAATTCGAGAAAGATTTTGATCAATTTGGTGACCACCAAATTCAAGCAAGTGATGAGATTGCTCAGTTAACTTTAAGTGAGAATGAGAAAAATAATTGTGGCCAAGACCCACATTTACCGCACAGAAAAACACCTAAATTACTCTAAAATCAACATAAGTTTATATCACATGGGTCGAATGCTCCAAACTTTACAAATTCATTCTCACCAAAATTGCTCCACGAATTTGCTTTCTCACACCCATTAAGTGGTCCCAAGGAAGGTTTGGTGAAAGGAAAACATGGAGTTAAGAAGGTAGGTGGAGTTTAAGTGAGTGGAATGGATGGTTAAGATGGATGACATCTTTTATAATAATTTTCTTTCAATTGTGTATAAATAAAGGTCTTGGGCCATTGTACACATACAAATAATCAATTCAAGTTTTGAGTTATTGTTTTGTTTTCTAGTTCTAGAATTAATTTTTGTCAAAACATTGGATTAATTTAATTTCTAGTTCTTGAGATTGAATTAAGAAATTCAATTCTAAAATTCTTATTTTCTTTAGTGAATTTTGTAGGGTGTCAATTTCACTTAAGAAAGTTTTCGACCTCATTCAATTCTTCTTTTGAGAAGGTGGAGTTCTGATTCATCCTCTTTGAAGCTTCACTTACTTTAAATTTAAATAAGTTTTCGAGAGATGTTATTATGTTGAAGTTGATCTGAAGATTAGATATCAAGATAATATGATTTTGAGTTTCTTTAAATTGCTTTTGAATTTCTAAGACGAATATTGTGAAATACTTTATTTCCTAGATTAAAAACATATAAATAGCGTTAAACTTGATTCTATCCTTAGTCAATACGTAAGCTATACATACTTGAAAACTAAATAAGCCAAAAAGCTCGTTAGGTCCTACACTCCTAATAGCATCTCAACCGAGAGCTTGTCCGTTCAACTAAAAAGGCTCTAAATTTCTAAAAATAGTTAGAGCTCCGCTCAGCGGGTTTCTACTTTCTAGACATGTTTAAATCCGTCCGTTTAGACTGAGTTCGGGCTGGCTACGGGTCGGATTTGGACTGATTGACTTTGGTCAGCAATTTTCTCGTTGGAATTACCAATGCGGCGAAGCAGAAGGTTTCTGAAAAGATTTCCGGTAGCGGAAACCTGAAAATCCACGTTCCAGATTCCCGAACGACAGAGGGAGAAAGAAAGAGATGACAGCAGTTGTGAGGACCATGAAATTCAGAGATCGAGACTACAGAGCAGAGGAAGCAGCCTCTACGCTCCCACGCACACCTTCCGATACTCATCCTCTCGCCACCTTCTCTTCCTCTTCTTCCCAGGTTTTTTTCTTTAAAAATCAAACCAACATTCCACATTCCCCTTCAATTTATTTTTCTGTTGATTCACCTGAATTCTTAATTAGGTTGATGTTCCTGAGAGCGAGAAGATTGATTTCTATGATGATCCTTTGAGAGGGCCCAGTCTGGGTCTTGTTTCCATTACGAATGAAAGTTACACGACAGGTCCCTCTAATGAAGTTAGTTTCTCTGCTAAAGAATGGGCTAATTTCAAGAGGTCTTTGATGCAGAAGTTCTCCTTCACGCAAACTATATCCATTTCACCGGTTAGTTTTTGTTCGACCATTTGCTGTTGTTTAGGGTTTAGACTGAAGACTCATTTGGTAATTGTTGCGTGGCCTGATTTTAAGTGTTCAATTTTATTTCGACCATTTGACATATATGTTCTGTGCATTTGTATTTCACGCTAGTTTTGAAACTGTTATTTGGATTGGGAAAATTTTCTAGGAATTGCCCTAGTTCGGGGTTCTCTTGATTTCACGGTCTTGCTTGGTAGCTATTGCAGGGGTGTGTGTGTGGGGGTGGGTGGATGGTTAGTTTTTGTGGTAGACTGCCAATTATCCTGATTTCTGCCATTAACAAACATTTTCCCCACTTTGTGAACAATTGCTGATAGTTGAGCGCCACCTTACTTATCTGCGCACTCTTTTTAGAATAGCGGTCGATCCCTCGGGAATTGGGAGTGACATTCAACACAACATGTTATGTTCACGCGAGGGGTGGGGGGGACCCCACCACCTTTTGCCAAATGAAGCCTACAAATGCAATCGATTACTAGTTTATGCAACAGATGGTCTCGATGTCCACTTCTTGACAACCATCAAATATTACTAAAATTGAAATATCTGATCAAACATGGAGATAAATCATCATTAAAAGAAAAGAAACCATGGTGATGAAATTAAGCAATGGTAATAAAAACAACATTACCAAACTAACAAAATTCAAGCATGAAGTAATGGGAGGTAGGCATCAAAAGTTGAAAGACATTAAATTTTTGTCTTGGTTATTTTTGAAACATTAACGACATTATTCATTAAAAGACAAGAATTAAGTACATAGGGAACCAAGTATAGGAGAATTATACTAGGTTCCAAGAAGAAGAAAATGAGAAAAAAATGAGAAGAAACAACAAAACACAAGAAGCAAAAGAAATGGAACGAACAAAAATATATGAACAAAAGCCCCTTCCAACAAAAGATACAAAAAGGAGTCCCCTACTCATTACTCTCCCAAGGCTGATATGATGAAGACAGTTCCAAAGCTTGTCTTTGTTTGTGAACACCCACTTTCGCTAAGAAGTCAGACATATTGTTCGCCGAACGAGGTGTATGTATGAAAGTGATGCCTCTCGTCTTGCATAGCCTTCTGATGTCCCTAGTAATGCTTATCAACCTCCACGGGGGAGATTTCTTATTACTAGCATAGGAGGTGGCATCGGTCGAGTCACCTTTGATAATGAGATTACCAACCCTAAACCTAGACCAAACCTGGAGTGCTCTCCTGATTGCTCTCAGTTCTGCCTCATTCGACTCCATTATCTCTAATGGCTCGGAAAATGCTAAAAAGATCCTACCCCTATCATCATGCAATACTCCTCCTATTCCAGCCGGCCTAGGTTTATCCCTTGCTGCCCCATCCATATTGAATTTATATGATCCTAAGGGTGGCACTACCCACTAGACTTTGTGTTATATGTTTTGTGTGATTTAATTTTATTTGTTTTTCTTATTGCAACATTCCAATTGTAGTTTCTCCACATCACAATAAACCTAACTCAACCAATCTAGGATGTAACCCCAGCATTGTTCACCAAAACCTAGTTAGGACCTGCCTATTTGCCATTTTGGCCTTATTCTTTGCCCCAACCTTTTATCTCTATCTTGGAAGCACAAATCCAACCCTAACCTGTTGTATGAGTCTATTAGAGATCTATTTTTCGTTTGAAATCATAAATAAGAAATCTTAATCCCTTTTAACAAACCCTAGGTGGTGCAATAGCCCTATTTCAATTATTTTGGTTGACTGATTTTAAATCTAGATAAATTTGAGGTATTTTGCACTAAAGACAAGTCACACAACTGTGAGTGCATTATGTGTGGGTGCCATATTTCCTTTTGAAGCTCTTTGATTCATTGTGAGTATTCATTGAATCATTGTTTGTTTAATGGTTACTTATCTCTCTAATATCGTATGTGAATCATGGATATAGGTTGCATGTCATGTTAGGCTTTACAACACACTTTTGCATTCTCATAAAAACATCAATCTAGCATTTAGATCTAGGGTTTTCAATATTTTGACCTATCCTATGTTAGATTGTATTCTCTCCTTTTTTTTTGAGCGGTAATAATCCCTATGTTAGATTGTATTCTTTACTTTCTTAGTCAAATTTTTAACCTTTCTAAAGAAAGTAATTTCTGATTAATTTCTCTAATGAGTAAATTTGTCATATTGCACTAAAGAAAAAAAGAAAAGGAACAAGAAAATTTCTGAAATTTTGAGGTCTTCTTCATTGGTTCTTAGGGATTATTTGTATTGATCGTTTCTTTTGAACAGTAGTCTCATGGATTGGCTTTGTTGTAAATATTTATGTCATTGAACCTACTTGCTCTTGCAGATGTCTGATGTGATAGTAAAAGGACGTAAAGGTATGTTATCTATCTCGTCAACAACTAGGCAGTGTTTCAAATTTTATACTTCTACTTGAGTGTCATTGATGCTTGAGAAATAGGTAGTCATTAGACTCAATACAGCCACAACCATGGGGATCCATGGTTCATGCAGGAACAGAGAAGTCTTTGTCAAACTTGCATCTAGAGGAGCTGGATGATCCACAAAAAAATGCCGAGGAGGAGGTAAAACTTATTACCCGACAAGAATATATTTCACGATTACATGAACTTAAAGATGATATTGGCCGTGCATGGCGAGCTGAAGATCGTGTAACGTCTCTCAAGTTATCAATCAAGGCAAGGATATGGCTGTTATTTGAGAATATATATTTTTTCTTTGTGATTAAATCTAATCTAATTGAATAAATTGAATATCTTCTAACACAAACCTTCAATAGTTTGGGAGACTGTTTTGTTCTTTCTGTTGTTTTTCGTGTTTTCTAGTATGACTGAAGAATGTTCTATTTGTCCTGTTGCTTTTCATGTTTATAGTTTGATTGATTATAACCGTTTTGCTTGGCAATTGTTCTCTTATTTTCTTACATTGATATGCCTAATCTTCACATCTGACATTGTACTTACAGTTCATTGATATGGACACTCGACAGCCCAATTGATGGGTGTGAAGATCAGATAGTCAATCTAGGCCAGCTTTCGTGAGTTACCTTGCAAAAATAGTCTTACGAAATCACAATGCCCATCAATCCAAAGATCAATTTTCAGATTTGGACATTTGTATAGAAAACATGAAACATGGTATGGAAAGTTACATTGTAAAAAATCAAACCTTAAACATTTCATTTGAGATTTGAAGAGTAACTTTGGTTAACAATCTTAAACATTTCATTTGGGATTTGGGAATGGACATTATAGAAAAATAAGTCCACTGTTTGGATCATCTCATCAACATTCCCCATTGTGGCCATGGGTGGACCAAGTATATGGTTTAGGTCACTGGGTTGATCTGCAGTCCACTGATGTGTTAGTATCCTCTGTACATAGCTGGATGGATGTTTTCAACATGTTTTTCTTTTCTTTTTCTAAACTCATACTTGAAAGCTACAACTTCGTTTCTAGCATTTAACAGATGCAATCCTACTTATCTGCATCGGCACGAGCCTCTGATGCAGTGGAAGGTATTATGCAATCAACCCACACAATCAATCACAAATCAAACTCGCAATCACACAAGAACACAGAGAACATAGATTTTACATGGTTCGACAAAACCGCTTACATCCACAGAGCATGATGATTCCACTAAGAAGAAGTTATTGGACACGTTACAAGGATTTCAAACTAATCCTACCCATCCCTTCTCCTCAGTCTCTCTTTCTCTCCCTCACAGATATAGAAAACCCTAAGAGAAAGAGGTAATATATACTGTGCTTACAACATAGATTGGGCCCAATGGGCCTGGTCCCGGGCCTTACAAACAGTCCAGGCTCAAAAGGGGTTTGAGCTATAAAACTCAACAAATCTCCCCCTTGGCGAAAAAGTCTGACCCCTTGAAGATTGTTGCCCTGTGTTTATGACACTTCCACCTGTTGCGTAGCACCTACAGTTCCGCATCTTCTATAAGACATCCTGGGATGATCCCCAGTCTTTAGTGAGAAAGTGTGATTAGCACAACCGGGCTCCACCTCGAGCATTGCTGCCGAGATTCCTGTGTTCCCTCTGCAACTCCGCATCTTGTGTAAGATGAGCATCCCACATCTTGGGATGATCCACCAGTCTTCAGTGAGAAAGACTGATCAACCCAACCGGGCTCCACCTCGAGCATTGCCGCCGAGATTCTTGTCACTGCCATTGATCCACTCCTGACTCCTTCAAAGAGAGATAATTAATGAGTTTAAAGTCCAAAACTCATTCCGCAACGCAAGCCTCGTTGCTCCACCTTGTCTGCCTTCTCAGACAATCTTGGCCCTTGTCTTGAGAATACCTTATCTCTAATCCGAGAACAAAGCCAAACACAATGAACCTTGTGTATCCCGGCTTTTTCTTGTCCTCTAAGTTCCTTTCTCTCTCTTTCTTTATCAACATCGGTCACTGCGTAGATCTCCTTACTGCGAATGCAGAGGCGAAGACATATCTAAATTCCGAGTCCGGATGACTCTAAAAACCGCAAAACAATCTTGACCGTTGATTTTGTCCAATCATGAACGCTGGATTGAAGGGAGTTCTGAGCCGTCTCTCTCATATTTGTAATCGATCTGATCTTTCTGCTGCTTCTGCCTGAGAATGTTGCTGTAGGACTTTTCCTTTTTCATTGCGGAAAATCATCGAACATTTGGTGGGCAAATTTTTCTTTTTTTTTAATTATAATTTTCTTTCTCTGCGATGGCCTCTCTATGTGATCTGGCCATGAATAATGCCTTCACCGAAAAAACTTTGCACCGGATGACAAGACAAGAAAACACATCTGAAAAAAAAGAAACCCTCTGCTCCAACCTTTCCAGCCGCACCTCTACTGGTTGCCACCTGCTCAGGCTGCTATTGCCTGTCTGCTCACCGATTTGCAGTCCTTGGTGCTACCAAATCCGAGAAACCCTCTAGATCTGCATGCTGCTAGGCACTCTCCTCTGAGATTCGTGCCTGCCCTTGTTCCACCGCTGCTCCTTGCCTCAGATCTGATGCATTTGGATTTTGCCGAACCACGTAAAACTGTGTGTTCTTGCTTTGTTTGCTTGTGTGCGATTCGATTTGTGATTGAGTGTGTGGGTTAATTGCACAACAATTGATATCAGAGCAAAGGTTCGGATTCGGAGCGGAAAGGAAAATCTCAAATTGGAGAAGAGGTGCTGAAAGCTGTTCGGTGACGAGAGGGGTTTTCAGTTTTTTGAAAACGGCAAAGCCAGAGTGACAGGGAGATCTGGGTAGGAAAACATTTGAAGATCTGAAATCTTCTTTCTCTCGGTTTTGAGAGGACAGGAAGGTGTCGGAACCTCCATCGCTAGGGTAGATAGTTTTGTTTTTTTTTCTTCAGAGAAACCCACATCAGAAGGCACTTTATGTTGCAAGGTTGTGCTTACCAGTTTGCGTGGGTTGTGGGCTGCAGTGTTGCGTTCAAACTTTTGAACTGCCAGAGTGCCAGTGATCTTTCAACACATGTTTTACATGTTGTCCTTTTAGATAGCAGTTACTACTGTAACTATAAATATCATGATGCTTCATTTCAAGTTTACCTTTGACGCATTTTACCAACCATACATGCTACAGTTCTGGTTCTATTCTTTGTATATGTTTCGAAAATGCTTCACCTCATTGTAGGGGACCTTCATTTAGAACATGTTGGTGAGAACCTATAGGATAGTTGGAAGGTTCCCGGTTGCGACCACAATTTTTCAGGTTTGAGTCAGCTCGGTGTAAAAAAAGGCATATAGCTAAATCCAAATAATAGTTTTAAAAGGCACAGTTTTTTACCCAACACCCACGTACTCGGGGAGAGGTGGGGGTCTTGGGGTTCGTTCTCATACATCTTGATAAGAATGTTTACCACAGGTTGAAGCTTCTTTGTATCGCAACCACAATGTTGCAAGATTGAGTCAGTTTATCATTCAAATAAAGAATTATTTAGTTCATAACTAATGCAGACACATCAACGGCACATGCGCATGGGGTACCGGTAAGATGATTTTTTATTTAGATATAGTTTTATTTTAAGTTAATTTTCATAATTTTCAGTAATGATCATATTTCAGGTCCAATACGATGTCCGATTGACATGAATTGGATTCGTTGGATGAATTTTTCAACAATCTATCTAACGAGGCCAAGTTTATATGATTTTGACATATATAGGAGAAGTTATTACCTGTTTTCTGATAGGGTGTCATAGAGTGAGGAGTTTGAGTTTGTAATTAGTCCCACATCTGTTATTTTTGAAATTTGTTATGTAGATGTACCTTATAAATACTAGTGGGGGTCCTCAAGGCTAGAATAGAGTTGAGTTTGTTATTTTATTTGTGGGATTTTTAAAGTTTTTCATCCAAATCTGCATAGAAGAGTTATCTTAAGGAGGTCGTCTTTTTCTCCTCGATTTTCTCCTTCAAAGCGTGTCTTGCTTCAAGAGTAGTAACGATCGAGAATCAAGCATCCTGCATCAATTATTAAAGGTATTTCTTTGATTTATTTCAGTTTATTTCAAATTAAAGAAAATAGTTTTTTGAGAATTTTATTATTTTTGAAGTTGAGTAGAGAAGAATTCATTGTTGGGCCTGCATTTTGTGATAGATTTATTTTGTTGATGGTAATTTATTGGGTTTGTTACTTCTAAGCCCAATCTTTAAATGTAGACAAGATCATCTTGGCTCTTTGGCCTACACCACTTGGTATCGGAGCCAAATCGTTCTTGAGTGACGAGAAAAAATGATATATCAATTGTGTCCTAAATGGCGGCCCAAGGGGAGAATAGTTTGATTGTTACTTCTTTAAATGCACTTGTTATTGGCATGAAAAAGTTGAGTCAGTATATTCAATTGATCCATAAAAAAACTTAGTCAATTTGAAGTGCAATTCAACAATATGGATCAAAAATTGAGTTTGTGTAGTTAGAATTGGACCATGAGGAGAATGGTACCTATATTTAGAACTTATCAAAATCCAAAACAACAAAAAATGGATTTGGGTACGAATCAACGTGTTTGGGTTCCCTAAATTTCAAAGAGGGGTTGAAAAAAAATGTGGACCACTTAGAAATAAAACCAGACAGTGCTGAAAAAGAAGAAGTGGTTCGAAGCAAATCTGAATCAAAGACTATAGAAGATTTCAAAGGGGTGGTTGAAGACAAGTCTGAATCGAAGCCTATTGACAGTGGATTTATTTATAAACAGAATTGATCGCAATGCACTAATGAGTCAACAAGTTGAAAAGAAAAAGGAGAATGAGGCAGATGATAAGAAATGACATTGAAATAATATTTGTAGAACTATGTGTACAATTCAAGGGAAGGTGTGGAAGATGGTAATCAACAGTGGCAGTATCAACAATCTGATTTCACAGACAACAATTGATAAATTGGTATTGGAAGAACAAAAACAACGTCGTCTGTATTATATTCGTTGGCTTTCTAAAGGGGATGAGTTGCAAGTTCGACATAAGTGCTTGGTGAACTATTCTATTGGCTGGAAATACTACGACCAAGTGTGGTGTGACTTGGTGTAGATGGATACAGCTCATATTCTTTTGGTGAGACATCGGATTTATGATAAAGGTGCACGTTTGAGCATTGCTACAGAAGCTCTTCATGTGCAACATATCTACCCTAGGAATGGAAAGAAGAAAAAAAACTCGAGGATGAGTTTTCTCCTCTCAGGGGAGAATGATTTGGACACCATGATGACGCATATGCATGAGGCACCGATATGATTTATTTATTTATTTAGATATAGTTTTATTTTAAGTTAATTTTCGTGATTTTCAATAATGGTCATATTTCAGGTCCAATACAATGTCCGGTTGACATGATTTCAATAATCAATCAAACGAGCCCAAGTTTATGTGATTTTGAGATGTACAAAAGAAGTTATGACCTTTTTTCTGATAGGGTGTCATAAAGTTACGAGTTTGAGTTTGTAATTAGTCCTACTTCAGTTATTTTTGTAATTTGTTATGTAGATGTACCTCATAAATACTAGTGGAGGCCTCAAGGCCAGAATAAAGTTGAGTTGAATTTGTTTGTGGAATTTTGAAATACTTTTACCTGAATCCACATTGAAGAGTTATCCTAAGGAGATTGTCTTTTTCTCCTGGGTTTTCTCCTTCAAAGCTGGACTTGGTTGGCTCCAAGAGAGCATTGAGGATTGAGAATCAAGCATTCTCCATCAATTATTACAGGTATTTCTTTGATTTGTTTCTGTTTATTTCAAATTAGAGAAATAATTTCTTGAGAATTTATTATTTTTGAAGTCGAGTAGAGAAGAATTTATTGTTGGTCTTGCATTTTGTTAAAGCTTTATTTTGTTGATTGTAGTTTATTGGGTTTGTTACTTCTAAGCCTAATCTTTTAAATGTATACAAGATCATCTCAGATCTTTTATCTACATCAATAACCAACTTCCAAAGTCTCATTTCTTTTGAAATCACTACACTAGATGTAATTTTCCCATCATCAAAGAATCAGTTTGGATTTATCTGCATTCAAATCTGTGAATGAAATCCTGTTGATTTGAGGCGAACATTAGCTATTTGAATGAGCATGCATTGTGATGTTTTCTTTATAATCTAGTTTTTCCCATTACTGTCTCCAGCACGCTATGAGTGGCATGTTAGTGTAGGATTATTCATATCCTCTGAACTAATACTTGTCTTGTGCAGGTTGCCAGGCTTCTTATGGACACATCTGTTGCACAGTTTTATCCTGCTATATTTATTCTAGTTACAGAGGTTTTGGACATGCTTGGTAATTTGGTGTGGGAACGCATCAAACGGAAGGCAGAATATGATGACGATGGAAATTTAATTTGCTCTTTGCGAGGTTTGTGTTTGTATCTGTTTCAACATTTTTGCCGTCTAATGATTCTGTGGATAAATGAGTTAGCAGGTATGGTGGGTTGTAAAGTTGGGAAACTACCATTGTCATACCTAGGTTTACCGGTTGGTGCTAATCCTTGATCCAAAAAAAATTGGGACCCAGTAGTGGAGCGTTTCAAAAAAAGGTTGGTAGGATGGTCAAAGAGTTATCTGTTTTTCGGGGGAAGATTGACATTAATCAAAGTGATGCGGAGCATAAATATAACAGTTGCTTATTGTTTTTTTTTTTTTTTTAATTTAGTAGTTTCTATTTTTATGTAATTGCTTTACTTGATTAGGGGTAGTTTAGTAATAGTTTTGTTGTTTTATTTTTAGTAGTATAAGTCTTTATATAAGTTGTAGCCTCCTTGAGGCAAACACACGATGAATAAGATTTGAGATTTTAGCAAATACCTCTTCCAAGGTGCGGCGAGATTTCTTTGGAGCGAGTCCAAGCAAAGGGCGAGAAGCCAGGTATTATACTTCTTCTTTTCTTCTTCCTCTCTTCTTCTTCTCCTTTTTCTTTTCTTTTTACTGCAGCCATGACCCTCTTGAAATCCCATCTACCATCCTCTCTAGTTGTCGTCACCCATATGCGACCTCTCCTTTGTTGCAGCCACCTGTCATTAACTCACTTAGAAAATGAGTCCCAAACCCATTCTCTAGTTTGTCGTAAGCCATTTTCTCTTCCATACAGATAGTCCCTTATTTAAAACCTTACCCAATTAACTCATTTTATCCATCGTTCCTTTTCTTTTTTGATTTATTCCGTCATTAACTCACTTAGTTATTACCCATATTCCATTCATCTATTCATTAGTCTATTAGATTCCAAGGATATTTTGCATGATTGTTTGTGGTAAATTTTATATTAATTAATTACATATATTAATTGATTGATTAATTTCAGCCCATTTTAAATTTAGAGAGCATTATTTTCACCCTTTTAATTTTTAGGGAACCAAATTAAGCATTTAGGGTTACTTTATCACTTGTCCTGTATCAAATTGGTATCAGAGTAAGGTTAAGGTGTTTCCTTAAACATCTACGGTTCCAGATTTGCATTTAGTGTAAAAAAAAAAAATAATTAATTAATTTTTAAAAAATATTAAAAAAAATGGCATATAGTGTAGGACGCATCATTTAGAATTATCTAGACATGTCAGGAGAACAACCCCCAGCTTGGTTCAATAAATTCCTCACCCAGTGACTATCCAGACGACTGAATTTCAAAAGAGACAGGAACCCATAAATGCTAAATTCATTCCTGTACAACCCAATAGCACCCAGTTGACTGAACTCCGAGGAGTTGATCGTGGTGAGTACCATCAGCCCCATAAGCCTCAGTACTTTACCAAAAATGAAGAACGTGTCTTGAAGATTGTTCCTGTCGTGCCCAAAATTTTGATGGACGTCTGGATCCCAAAGTTTTTCTCTATTGGCTATCGAATATAGAACGCTACTTTGAGTGGTATGACATGTCAGAAAGTCGACGAGTCCGTTACGCCAAATTGAAATTGGTGGAGCAAGCCCGAACTTTCTGGATGACGTGGAATTGAAAAGTAGGAGGTTAAGAAAAGACCTCAATTTGACTTGGGACGAAATGAGAGAGTTGTTAATGGAGAAATATGTCCCTCTCAAATACAGGCAGAGACTCAAGACCAGAAGTCAGGAGATACCTCTTTTGATAGAAGAATCTCCCAAGGATGAAAAACCTGAGGAGACCAGAAAAACTCCTCTTGCTTTGGTTAGGTGTGCTCTCACTCCATCCCAGTCCATAGATCCTATCTCAGTGTCAGTGTCACCTAGTCTGTCTGAGTCTGTACATGCAATTGCACAACACATTCATGATTCACACGCTGAAATTAAAAGTCAAATTAATATAAGAGATGAAAAATATAAGTTTGCTGCAGATACTCATTGCAAGTGCAATGAATTTGATGTGGATGATCATGTGGAGGACCTCACACCCTGTCCAGATCTAATACCTTCACCTTCAGACCCCATCCCACATCAGCATGACCTTGTCCCACATATTGGCCTTCCTGACCATCTTATTGGCCTTCTTGACCCACAGCCTCACCCTGATCTTATTGGCCTTCTTGACCCACAACCTGATCCACAACATGACCCGTGTCACCTACCAGTACAATCCCCTCAACCTTTATCGGTATAGTCCCTTCAGCCTTTACCTGTGTCACCATCTCAGCCTCTACCTTTTGTACCTCATGGCGTTCCTGATCCATTCCATGAACCATGCGATGCGCATGTCCAGCTAATTCAGCCTGTACCTCCCTCACCTTTTCATAACCCAACAGCTGCACCATCTAGCCCACCTTTACAGTTTAGAGCTGCCTTCAATCCTGATCATCACATTGACCTTCCTACTAGCTTTTCAGACCCACTTCATAACACATGGCCTGCACCTATATAATCTTCACCAATCCTACCTCCCTTACTTTCTTTGCCACCCGAGAGAGAAAAGATAGAATTTATCTTGGTACAAGAAGTTGTTTCTACAGACAGATATCAGGCATATCAGACCTCTCTTCTGGAGTGGACACCTTTGCCTGTGATAGATGTCATTTGGGTGTCTAAGTTGACTGAGTGCGAGATACCACGACTTGTTTAGGAACTACTGGAGAGATATCGGAGTCTTGTCTCATCGATGATGCATTCTACTCACATCTTGCTGCTACCGCCAAGCAGAGTTAATCGTGGCATCCATCTTGTATCATCAGAAGTGCATTCTGGTCCCATCTGTTGTCGCTAGCCAGAGTTGCTCGTGATCTCAATACAGGTTTCCGAGTATACCATCGATGGCGAATGAGAGTTTTTTTTTTTGCAACAGTAACGAGTGAATTCGATTAATGAAGGAGGAGGTACAAGAGTTAAAGACCAAGTATAGGAGAAGTATAAATGGCGAATGAGAGTTGATCCAATATTCTTATTGTGGTCCAATGATGATGCTTCAACTGGTTGACACTTGAAGACCTCATGTGTGCGTGATTGTACTTTGAAGACCCCACACTGGGTAGACACATGCGTGGGTAGATTTTTGTCTTTTCATCTGTTTGAACTCGAGGTCGAGTTCTTTTTCAGATGGGGAGTTTGATGCGGAGAATAAATATAACAGTTGCTTATTTTTTTTTTTTTTTAAAATTTAGTAATGTCTATTTTTATGTAATTGCTTTATTTGATTAGGGGTAGTTTAGGAATAGTTTTGTTGTTTTATTTTTAATAGTATAAGTCTTTATATCAGTTGTAGCCTCCTTGAGGAAAAAACACGATGAATAAGATTTGAGATTTTAGCAAATACCTCTTCCAAGGTGCGGCGAGATTTCTTTGGAGCGAATCCAAGAAAAGGGCGAGAAGCCAGGTATTCTACTTCTTCTTTTCTTCTTCCTCTTTTCTTCTCCCTTTTCTTTCCTTTTTACTGCAGCCGTGACCCTCTTGAAATCCCATCTACCATCCTCTCTAGTTGTCGTCACCCATATGCGACCTCTCCTTTGTTGCAGCCACCTGTCCCAAGCCCTGTTTACCTTGGCCGATCCTCCAAGAAGCCCCTTTTGGCCTTGCCGCTCCCTCCCCTTGGCCTATGTCACTTCTGCCACCTCCTTACCCCAACACACTCATCGCCATCCCCCCCTTTAACCCTTCTTGTTACTTCCACTAGTCCCAAACCCATTCTCTAGTTTGTCGTAAGCCATTTTCTCTTCCATTCAGATAGTCCCTTATTTAAAACCTTACCCAGTTAACTCATTTTATGTAACAACCCATCCCTTCAGCACAAGACCAGGCCTAAAATGTCTTGTGCTAAGGAGAGGGGAGCACCCTCTTATAACCCCACACCCCCTCCACCGCATGGGCGATGTGGGACTTTTTCCCACACCCCCATGTGGGTGGGGTGTTACATTTTATCCATTGTCCCTTTTCTTTTTTGTTTTATTCCATCATTAACTCACTTAGTTATTACCCATATTCCATTCATCTATTCATTAGTCTATTAGATTCCAAGGTTATTTTGCACTATTGTTTGTGGTAAATTTTATATTAATTAATTACATATATTAATTGATTGATTAATTTAAGCCCATTTTAAATTTAGGGAACATTATTTTCACCCTTTTAATTTTTAGGGAACTAAATTAGGCATTTAGGGTTATCCTATCACTTGTCTTGCATCACAAAGCCACTCTATCGAATCTACCTACCTACTATTGCTAAGAGGTGGAGAAGCTTCAATGGGATTTTTTGTGGGATGGGTCGGGGGATATGAAAAAGGCCATTTTCTGAACTGAGAAGAGGTAGCAATATCTAAAGAAGAAGGTGGTTTATGGCTGGTTATATTTCAGGTGCAGAAAGAGGCTCTCTTGTGCAAATGGCCATGGAGATATGGGAATGAACATATAACACTGTGGCGTAGGGTTATTGAATCAAGCTATGGAGAAAGGCCTGGGGGGATGGGTGATGAATGAGGAAGTAGAGAAAAAGGCTTCTGTTGTGGTCTAGGATCTTTATAGGCTAAGAGTAGGAAGAGGTCGATTGGGAGAGGTTTTCATTAGGGTATAAGGTTTGTGATAGGTAAAGGGAGTAGGATTCGGTTTTGGAAGGAAATATGGTTGGGGGATGTCTCCATCATGGATAAGTTTCCTATACTTTTCGGCTAGCATCAAACAAAGAATCAACAATTATCGAAAATTATGATTTCTTAGGAGGAACTATTGTGTGGTAGTAATGTTTAGGAGGAGCTCGCTCTTATGGATAGGGGAGCAGATCTTTATATAGAGTGGTTGGAGAGTTGTAGGTACTTAATGAGGTGAGCATTTTCCGTGAGGAAGAGGATTTCAGAATTTGGCATGGAGACCCCTCGAGAATTCTCAGTGAAAGCTGGAATTAGTTTACATAGAGAAGCAATGACACTTTCTTGTTTTGACATCATTAGGAGTAAAGTACAATCGTTTTGTTGGTGTGTTGCTAAAGGTAGGGTGCTAACTAGATAAAACCTTGTGAGAGAAGGATAATCCCTGGGAGGCTAACCTGACGTGTATTGTGTGGTGGGTGTTGTAAATAATATTGAAGATGCTGGATTTTTCACATGTCTTATTCAAGAGTTGTTGTTGTATTGCTAAAGGTAGGGTGCTAACTAGATGTAACCTTGTGAGAGAAGGATAATCCCTGGGAGGCTAACCTGACATGTGTATTGTGTGGTGGGTGTTGTAAATAATATTGAAGATACTGTATTTTTCACATGCCTTATTCAAGAGTTGACCGAAAGATATCATTAGGTGTAATTGATTTGTAATTCAAGTAAATAATATTGAAGATAGTGTATTTTTCACGTGTCTCTCAGCTTTCATCCCTTTTGTTCATTATATCTTACAACAGTGGGGACGGACAATATGAAATATGAATAAAAAAACAGATGGCTTTTTGGACTCATTTTCTAAATCTAATTAGTCAGATGTATTCTACTATAAGTCTACTACATTTTCGAAATCAAATGGACATAATTTAATAGAGAGATTCCTTTGGTTTTGAAGGTGAAACCGCCAAATATATGAAAAAAAAACAAGTTTTCCAAAATTTCATAACTTCATTTTACCTTTCAAAACACTCCAATTTTGATTCTAAATTATTCTGAAGATACCTTTCCTTGAGAGATCGGGTGGAGTTTTTGGTTCTCCAAAATTTTTCCAAAAACAGTTGCAGGAAGAAGAAACACAGAGAAACTGAGGGAGATGCAGCAACAGAAAATCAGTTGAGTTTGTAATTTCTTTCCTTCCCTCCCATGGGTATTTATAGCCATGGAGGGGGAACAATCATTGGCTCAACAAGCAGTCATGCAGCGGTAAATTTTTTTTAATTATTTTTATTTGCTTTCAAGTCCCTTAAGTCTATCTTCAAAATTTGGGTAAGAAAGAGGTCTGATTAGATTAATCCAACCGGTCCAAAAGATTGGGTTTTAAAAATCATGAGCACTGTAAAAATTTGGATAAAAATATATTTCGAAAACCCGTTGATTTAAGCGAAAATGATGTATAGGCAAATTTTCATAAAAAGAATAGGCTTTATTTAAGTGTTCTTAAACTTTTATTTTAGAAATCTAAAAGTATAGGAGGATTGGTTAAAACATATATTAGACACATGATATTTTCTTGTAATGTTCTGACTTCTATAATTATTTTAAAATTAATATTTTGTAAATATGGACCTCTTAGGGTCACACTTATTTATATTTTTGAAAATTAAAAAAGACAAATTAAAATATCTAATAATCTTAGAATTAAAAATCATTGAGAGTGTGAATTTGAAAGTCTAATTAATTCAATTAAAATGTTTTTTCAAATAAACAAGGATTAATATCATTAATAAATAATATTTATGAGAAATTACAATTTTGCCCTTCCAACTTTAACGAGTTGGATTCATGAGCTACCGAGCTCCGATTGGGCCGATCTGGAACTTTTCAGGAAGTCCACTTCGTAATATTCAAGATTAACGGATCACAAAACATCATTAACGGCACAAAATCATACAATTAGGCCTAATTTTGGGTCGGGGTATTACACAAAGTTCAGAGATGATTACCAACTGGATGTTTTGATCCAAGTTCTTGTGGCACAAGTTGAGAAGGGTTTCATTTGATAGTTCATTGGCATTTCGAATGGCCAAATTCTTCCAACTCAATGCTTTCCATGGTCCCAAGTGTGGCCCACAAAGAGCTTGCACCATGCAAACCTTCCATGGGGTTTGTGTCTGAACTTACTTGTATAGTTGTATATATATAATGATTCCATGTAGTACAGGGTAGTACATTTTGAATTATTGTGGGAGCCTAAGTTGGACTGAAGGGATGAGTTGCTTGGAAAGGTGGCCCTCCAAAATCACCTTGATTGGATAAGTCAATCCATTTTTCGGAAGGCTTCAAAGTTTGATCTTTCAATAAACCAACTTAAGAGGGAGTTTTAATTAAATGGTCAGAACAACTGCACAGGAAGTCAAATTGGGTAGGGAACCAATTGAAAGGGGGTGAACATGTCATGTGTTGGAAAGGGAAGGCGGGATGTGGTGGGGTGGGGGGGGGGGGGGGGGGGGGGGTGCGCGTGGTTTGTGGAGTAGGTAGAGCCCTGGTGGGCCCCATTTGGAGGGATGTGTGGGTATTATGCTGCACTCCTGTTTCTGAAACCATTTAAAATGCTATATAGTTCAATTTTTAATGTATATAGTTCAAATTTGTTGCATGTTCTTAATGTTAAATTTCCAATTATGAGTGCAAAACTGCTTTGTGGTCTGTCAATCTTTGTTTTCCACATCTTCAGTTGATATCTCCATGAAAAAGCTTAAGTTTCTTACTTTTTTTTTTTAAATTCTTTCTCATTTCTGCAGAGAACTTTAAATCCAAAGACGTCTGTTATGATGCCAAGGAAACTTGTAATAACTGGTTCTGCAAAATTGGTTCCATCCGCGAGCTTCTTCCACGCATGTGATTTCCTGGCACTTTTTCCTCTCTTTCCTCTCTCTCTCTCTCTCTGAAAGAAAATTCTTAAAATATGATATTATTTGATTCTGATTGGTTTGTTTAGAGATAACGTCTTTCATGTTTTTGCCAACTGCTTTCCTAAATTCCAACTGATGGTTTACTGATTTATCACATTGACTTTAGCTGAAACTGTCATGTGACTTGAACTCTGTTGTGTTGAGATTCAGCATTAGAAAATATTTGTTAGGCCAGAAAATAGGCTCAGGAAATAGAAATTAATTATCCCTTGATGGTGTTGGCGCAAAAGCCCATTGAGCTATAAAAACTTCCAGGTGGGAAGTATGACTGTTATTATCATCTTGTTCATTTTTTCCCTCCCTTACTGGTCTTACAGGATAACACCAGATGGATGGGGAAATGTTTAATGATGATGATTGGTCTTATAGAACTCGGCTGCTGAGGTCTGCTGCTTTCTTTTTCTGTTTCTATTTTTTTAATCAATTCTCTGCAATTCGCCCTTTGAACAGATATTTTGTGAGTTTCTTGTACGATGCTTGTTGCTTGTCAAATTTGTTCCAGTCATTTAGGGAATATGTTCTGAGATTATTCAATGGCCTTTGCTAGAGAGTTGGTGTGATTTTTCACATTACTACTGGTCCTTGGCATTGAGGCATTTCATAATTATGTTGTTATCTTCATACATTGTCCAATGCTCTAGAAGTTACTAGGGGTTGTTGATGTACATCATTTTTCCCTAAAATGGTGAAAAGAAAAGAAATAAGGTGGATACTCAAGATAGCTCCTACAGGTGATTACTGATAGAAGCCTGCAATGGAATTGTGCCATGGGAAACGCAAAATGCGAAGGTTTTTTACACTGTCAGGTATTAGAAACTAACTCAAACCAGACTCCACAACACTTCCCCTCAAGCTGGTGTGAAGATTTTGTGTAAGCCCAGCCTGTGTAAAACATGATTGAGTTGGGTCTAACAAACAACCTTCTGCAAGTTGGTCCTTGGATTGAAGATAAGGAGTGAAGATCCGACCTTCAGAAATGTGTTGCCGAAGAAAGTGACAGTCGACTTCAATATGCTTAGTCTGTTCATGAAAGACATGGTTTGAGGCTATGTTGATGACAACCTTATTGGCCATGGCATGATATTCTACTTCAACACTAGATCAACAGGGGCAAGGCCTAACTCGGAGAGGAATTGTTGAAGCCAAAGTAACTCAGATGCAGTATTGGCCATGGCACGATATTTTGCTTCAGCACTAGATCGAGCAACAACATGTTGCTTCTTGCTCCGCCAGGAAACTAAGTAGATCCCAAGAAGATGCAATATCCGGAGGTAGAGCGTTGGTCATCAGGAGACCCAACCCAATCAACATCTGAATAGCCACGAACCGACAAGTGAGACTGTCGTGTATAGAACATCCCTCGTCTAGGATGAGTCTTAAGATACTGAAGAATGCGAAAGACAACATGAAGATGAGTATCACGAGGGGCATGTATGAACTGATTGACCACACCAACAACATATGATAAATCTGACCATGTGATAGTAAGATAAATCAGTTTTTCGACTAATCTCTGATAGAAGGCATGATCATCAAGAAGGGTCCCATCTGAAGCAGATAACTTTGTGTTAACATCCAAAGGAGTCTTAGCAGGCTTACATCTAGAATACCTGGTATCCTGTAATAGATAAAGAGCATACTTTTGTTGGGAAAGAGAGAATCTTATAGGGGAACGAGCTACCTCTATCCCAAGAAAGTAGCAAAGTGGCCCCAGATCTTAAATATTAAAGGTGCGTCGTAAATATGCTTTGAATGTAGAAATGGCGGCATCATTATTGCCAGTAAGGACTATATTGTCAGCATATACCACAAGAATCATCACAACTAAGGCACTGTAGAGAAACACTGAGTGATCTACCTGACACCGAGAAAAACCATACGACAACAAAGCACTGATGAATTTATCGAACCAGGTCCATGGAGATTGCTTGAGGCCATAGATAGCCTTCTTTAGTCTGCATACAGAATGTTTCTCCCCCTATTTGACAAATCCAGGAGGGGAAACATATAAACTTCTTCCTATAGATCACCATGTAGAAAGGCATTCTTCACATCCAATTGATGGAGGGTCCAGTCACGAGTGGTAGCAATAGAAATCAATACTTGAATAGAGGTAATCTTGGCTACAGGAGAGAAGGTTTCCTGATAATCAACGCCATATGTCTGCGTAAAGCTTTGGCAACCAAACGAGCTTTATATCTGGCAATGGACTTGTATGGTTGATGCTTCATAGCAAAGGCATAGTTGCACCCATCTTGGGTCTTTCTTGGAGGTAGAGGAACCATCTCTTAGGTTTAACTTTTCTCAAGGGCTGCTAATTCCTCTTCCATTGCGGCTTTCCGGGAGGGATCACGAAGGGCAATGCCAATTCTCCTTAGAATCTTAATGTTGTGTAGGTCTATAAAAAAATTGTGATAGGAAGGAAAAACAACATGATATGACACAAAACGATCAAAGAGATGATCGGTGTAAGCACGCTTACCTTTCCGAAGTGCAATGGGAGGATCAGGGTCAGTGTTGGACGGATCTGGGCCTTTGGTAGATGGTTGAGTGGTGTCAGCTGCAGTTGTAGGTTTAGGCTTCGTCGTTGGTACACCAGAGTGGGCTTGGAAGTGCTAGAAAGACCAATATGTGCACGAAGAAGAGGAAGACAGACGAAGTGGGGAAGTAGAAGTGTCTGGACAAAAGTAAGGAAGTCTTTCAAAAAAATGACATCCATGGATACATGTCTTACCAGTGAAGGGATCAAGGCACTTGTACCATTTATGGAAGGGAAAGTATCCCAAAAAGACACATCGCACAACTCAAGGAGAGAGTGTATACCAAAAAATTGGTGAACAAAACAGACAATATCAAGATGGGATTTGTTCTGTAACAATCAAGATGACATGCAGTTAATAAGGTAACTGGAAGTTAAGACAACTTTTGGCCAATAGGACTTTGGGATATGTCTGGTAAAAAGAAGTGAACGGGCGACCTCAAGGAGGTGACTGTTTTTCCGTTCAGGTACACCATTTTGTTGAGGTGTAGAGGGACAAGAAAGTTGGGGCTCTATACCATGGTCTTGATAAAATTGGACAAATGAGTACGCCAAATATTCTCTCCCATTATCATTGTGCAAAATTTGGATTTTACAAGCAAATTGGATTTGAAGCCAGTGGTAAAATGTGCGAAAGTGATCAAAGGCCTCCGATTTTTGTTTCATCATATATATCCACGTCATGTGAGAATAATCATCAAGAAAATAACGAAACCAGTGTGGGAAACAAAAGGAGATTGCCAGACATCAGAATGGATAAAAGAAAATAAGGTAGAAGTATGTTTATGGAGAGATGACGGAAATGCAGGTCTACTATGTTTGCTATGGTGGCAATGTTCACACTCAAATTTAATGAAAGACAAAAATGGAACAAGCTGCTTCAAAATAGAATCAGATCGATGCGCTAGGCGACAATGCCAAAGCCACACATCATCCAAGGAGGAGGTCGAACAAGTTTCAGAAGAATGGTTAGTATGAGGTTCTAGGAAGTATGAGCCGTCAAATTCATGACCACCACCAATTATTTGCATTGTTGACAGATCCTGAAAGATACAATGAGAAGGAAAGAGGGTGACTGAGCAATTCAATGTCTTAGTAAGGGCACTAATTGATAATAAGTTGCGTGGTAAAGTGGGAACATGCAAAACTGAAGATATGTCCAAAATAGAAGAAACATGGATTATCCCTTTACCAACAATATCAGTAAACGACCCATTGGCTAATTCGACCTTACCATATGAAACTGGAGAAAGGGAAGAGAAAATGTTAGACTTACCAGTCATATGATCAATGGCCCCAAAATCGATAATCCAAGAATGGGTGGAGGCATGGTGTGCGAGGGGCTCAGTACTTGATTGCGAGAAGACAATAGTAGAGGCCTTGGAGGATTGAAGGCGTTGTAGCTGTTGCTGTAATAACGCAAACTCTTGTCGAGTCACAGGGACATTGTCAGTGGTCGCATCAGAAGAAGTGGCAATGACGGAAGGGGTACCGATGTGATGAGCATGCTTCAGACGACCATGAAGCTGGTGGCACGAGTCAACACAATGATTGTTCATTTTGCAGTAGGCACAAATCGGGTACCTTTCATCCTTTGTCTAAAGAGAGAAGCAGGAGAAGAGCCAATAAAGTAAAACAAATAACAAAACCTGGTACAACAACGCTGAAGAAGGCAACAACAGTGGATAAAATCCAGTAGAAACCCAGTTGTGCAGTTTGCAGTCACTCAGAAGGAAGTACACAACCCATGTGGGCCCCACCAAGCAAGAACAAAAGTGAAAGCCTTGTAGATGCAAAAGACAAGATGGGGCAACACCAGCAGAGCCAGCACATCTAGCACAAAAAGCCCAAGAACTGGGTGTTCCTGCATCTCAGGCAACAACTGAAAATCTGCAGAAAGGAGGGGAGGGGCCCACCGGTGAAGGAGATGGAAGAAGGCCTGTTAGATGGAAACAACAACATGAGGTGATACTACCAGGCTTGATTCAAAGCCAAAATAGGTCCCAAGCCAGCAAATCTAGCACACAAAACCCAAGGAGTGGGTGTTCCTGCTTCCCAGGCAGCAACTGAAAATCTGCAGAAAGGAGGGGCCCACCGGTGAAGGAGATCGGAGCAACCAAGTGCGATGAAGACAACAACAAGGAGCGACAACTATAGGTCTGATTGCAAGCCAAAACAGTAAAAAAAGGGCTTTAGATCTGACCCAAAATCTGAAAAAGTCCACTGCAAATAATAACAGTCACAAAGCTGGGAGAAGAAAATCTGCGGAAGTGGGCCCCACCAGTGTTGGGTTCGAAAACAACTGGGTGGAATCCAAAAACCAGCAAGAGGCGACACCAGAGATGTTGGATTGAAGGCAGTCCAATGTGAAAGCCAGCAGATCTGGCAACAATCCCAAAAAAACTAGTTGCTGGAGTCGCTCGAAGCCGTTGCAAAAGTGGGGCCCAAAAACCAGGTCGAGCGAAGGTAGCGGGTAGCAAAACCCTTGTAGATGAGAAGGGTAGGAAGGGGCGACACAAGTTAGTAGCAGATGGGGAGAAACGAAGAACCCAGCCAATAGATCTAACGGGAAACCCAGAAAATGGGTCTTTTGTGGGACAGGACTGTTGCAGGACGTGTGACTGCCAAAATCCAAGCAAGAAGCTCCATGGATGGGAAGCCTTGTAAAAAACGATGTGGGCATGGGGTCCCTGATGCCGGAAACTTCACCTGAGAAGATTGGAACGACGGTGAAGGTCCGGCCAGCAAATAATGAATCTGGGACAGCAAGAAAAATAGTCCAGAAGCTTGGAAAAAAACTAGAAATTGAGGGAAGGCAGGGGTGATCCGCAACAGAGAACCTTAGAGACCGAAGATGACACCGGAGTTTGATGATGAACAGTAACTCCGGTGATGAATAGTAACTTCAGCGAGGAACAGTAAAATGGATTAAGAATCCTCCTAAAAACTCCTAAAAGTAGTTCTTGGAATGCCCTGATTCTTATAGATGTGTTGGAACTGGATTTGATCAATAAAATTCCATGTATTGCTGGTCACCAGTCTCTGAAGTCCTTGCCTTCTAGAAATGTGAGTTCTCTCAATATTGAGCATATACATGGTGTTCCTCCATCTTTTTCTCCTCAAGTTTCTTCCAAATAGTGGGGGTCCAACTGTTGCTTTATGTCATTGTTGGTAGATTTCTATATGGTAATCAGCATTTCTTTTGTTGGATAAAAGGAGAGTACTAGGTGTTTCCTTTTCTGTTGCGTGTTCTGTTATCTTGATACATTTTGCTTTTTATGACTTAGTAGTGTGTTTGTATTACTTATAAAAAGGAGGGGAGAAAAGAAAGTTTAACTGGGACCATTATTAGAGATGAGAAGATGCCGTACTGATTTCTTTGATTGAAGTGACATATTAAATTCAACCTAAAACTGACTAGGGACGGAAATGGGCCAGTTTAGATTTGGGCTTGAACTCAGTCAAGCCCAAGCCTGACAAGCCCAATGAGAAATCTGAGCTTGATGGCAAGTCCCGAAACAGATAAGAGCTCCTTGCCATGAACAAAATCAGAGAAAAAAAAACTGCAAGTACTGATGTGATTTCTGCAGAACTTGAATTGTGAGAATGGAGTGATGGAAAGAGAAGAAGAAGAAGAAGAAGATAGATAATGAGGAGAGAGCAAGAGAGAAATGAGTGAGGAAGAGAAAAATGAGATGTATCCGTTAGCATGAGTAGACCTCAATTAATAGAGGCATTTTTTATAGCTGTCTATTGCAAATAAAAAAAATAAATCAAACTCTTACTCCCTAATCACAACAATTCAAAGACTTTTTCGTATCTCAAATATTTAACATTAGAAACAGTACCAATGAGCATGGTTTCATTATATAGATCCTATGCACGTGTGGAATACATGTACGCGACAAATAATATTGCTTTACACTCCCCCCTCAAGCTGGTCTATAGATGTTAGTCATACTCAACTTGGATGTGATGTTGGTGAGGGATCCTTTTGCAAGAGCTTCAGTAAAGACATCCACTATTTGTTTCCTTGAGGCAACATGTGGAGTAAAGATAATTCTAGAAGTGACCTTTTCATGAAAAATAACAATATATTTTATTATGCTTTGCGTGCTCATGAAAAACCGGATTAGCCGCATTATCTATAGCCGCTTGATTATCATAATACATTGGTATAGGCTCGTTGACCAAAAACCTAATTTGATAGAAATGTGGAAAGTTACATGATTCCACATGTAGTATGTCCCATGGACCGATGTTCTGTTTATGCGGTTGAACCAGCAACAATAGTTCACTTCTTGCTTCTCCATGTAACAAGATTTCCACCAACGAAGGTGCAATAACCAGAAATAGAATGACAGACGGATGGAGATCCTACCCAATCAGTATCTGAGAAAGCCTAAATGAGAGTTTCCAATGATTCCAAAATAAAGAAGGCCACAACTAGGAGAACACTTGAGGTAGCTAAGAATACATTTGGCAGTATCAAGGTGAGCAGTTTTAGAAGCATGCATAAACTGATTGACGACTCCAACAACATATTACAAGTTAAGCCTTCTATTATATGGTGTATAAGCTTACCAACTAAATGGTAAAATTCACTTGGATTATCAATTAGAATGCCATCGTCAACACCAAGATGATAATTGGTTGTAGCAAGTACCAATTGGCTTACACCCCAATGTGCCAGGTTCTTGAAGCAAATCAAAGCATATTTTCGTTGGTAGAGATAAATACCAGAGGGTGATCGAGCTACCTTGATGCCCAAAAACTATCTTATGACACAAAGATCTTTAATTTCAAAGTCTTGGTTAAGAAATTCTTGCAAAGCATATAGGGCTTGTGCATGATCTCCAGTAATAGCAATGTCATCAACATCAATGTTATCAAACCCGACCCAACCCACGGGTTGACTGAGACATGGGTTTGGTCATTTAAAAACCCTTCTGGATTAAAACCTTAAAAACCCTTTACGACCTGTGGGTCACCCCGGTTTATCTAATAAACTCGTGACCCTTAAAAACCCTTGGTTTCTTTAAATGAAGAAAATGAAGATGAAAATGTTGGTTATTTTGGGAATATAATTTTTGGATTAATAATTTTTGGTATTTACAATTATGTTTGTGAGAGAGAGAATATATTTTTATGAAATATAACCTTAGTTAATAATTTAATATTATTTATAATATTATATTAATAGCAAGGGTTTGGCCGGGTTTGACTACGGGTCAACCCGGTTGAACCTTATTTAACCAACCTTTCCTCCAAGACGGGTCGCTCCACAGGTCGGGTTTTAAAACATTGATCAACATATCTTCATGTCTTCTTCTTTAATGGCACCCTTGAGTAAAAAGAAAGAAAAGTCTATTGTTGATTGACTGTTTGCATATAGGGCCTTAGATGGATTTCAATAACCAACAAGTTTTATTCTATGGTTAATCTCTTATTAGATATTCTAACTTAATTTGAAGAAATTGTTGAAGTGCAGTGAAAAATTGAAACACTAATATATCTGGTGCATCCTTTGATGTTTCCATTACTTATTGATGATAACTTAGTATGTAAGTCAGTGTTCATCAGCTATGTTTGTACTTTGTATGATGTTGTAGTTACATTACTTTCTATGAAGTACTAAGATATATAATTGCTGAGAAACTTTTTAAATCCCATCAGTAATTTTAAGTGCTCCCTGGTTTGTTCTAAGCACTTTGATGGGGCAAACATTTGTACTTACTGTTTTTTGTACTCACATGATTGAATTTCTTAAATGGTTTTAACGTTGTTTTTTTCTTTTTTTTCATTTCAATTTGTTTCAGTTATTTGGAGCTAGCCATTTTGCGATGTTGGCGTTTTCTGCAAGACAATTCTTATGATACACTCCGCCGCTTGACTATGATGATGAGAGGTTTAGCTGATCCACTTGCTTCTGGATATTGTCATCTCTATATGGTGCGGTGTGCACAGATGTTTCCTTTATGTGATATGGGTACAACAACAAACTGACATTCTGATGTCCTGCATATAATCAATATTTTTACAGTCAATGCGTGGAACATAGGCATGGCCATGTCCTATATAAATGTGAAAATTTGCCGAGTTTATACCATGATAAAGCATCTATAATGCCACATTGTTTGAGGTGCATGTGATAAAATATCAATAATGCCACTGACCATTAATGTTTACCATGTATGATGGAATTATTTGCCACTTACCTATTGATTAACTATGGTTGACATCAAAGTTCATGGTTTGCTTTCCTTTATACTAAGATTTTAAGTTAGGTAAGTTTCTGTTTGCATTGCTGATGATTAAAATGCCTGAGAAATTCTATACACAGTTCTATCCTCATTTCTCTTTATTGTCTCCATTGTATTAATTTCCTATTACCTTTTGAGAAATTGCTCCATATTGTTTGTTATTTTTTTTTTTTCTGAATATTTTACCATCTAATAGCAATACCTCGTGTTATCTTCAGAAAAAACCCTTATATTCTCTTCATCTACCTTATTTTTTTTTCTTTGATGTTTTTGTTTCAATACACAAATGAGATGAATGACAACACAATTATTTCATGACAATTGACATAGAGATGGGGGAAGCCCCTTGGATAGCGCATCCTTGCACGAGCTTCAAAAGGGAATCCAATTAAAATTCTTGAACCGGGATGTGGCTGTTGACGACAATATTAGGGAGTCTGGAGTGTCAGCGGGGGCCCTAGGAAGAGTTTATCTTCTCTTTAACAACCTACCCACCCTGGAAACGGCTCAGTTGGAGGTAGCGTCTAGCGGCTGGAAGAGCACCGCACGTCTTGTGGTGTTTGGTGCGCCCTCGATGACCCTTGAAAATCTGGAGGATCGAGTGCTGTCCGTGCCGATGATACTCATAATCGCATTAGGTCTCCAAAGTGAACAACCTCTGGTTGATGAAACAATGTAGGCAATGGAAGTCGGCAAAACAGATTCATAACCTCGGGAAAAGGATTGGCTTTGAGGGTTGGGCTTGGGGGTCCAGTCTTGAACTCGTCGGCTGATAGTGGACTGCTTGAGCTGCAACCGCGGCGAGAACGGGGACTTTTCCCGGGTGTCGAACAATCAACTCAGGACTGGTATAGACAAGGGGAATTTGATTGTTTAATTAAAGCAAAACATTGCGATGTCACTACGAATTCTCATGCAATGTGATTTCCTCATAGTGCTCTGAATGTCAAAGTGAAGAAATTCAAACAAGTGCGAGAAACGGCGGGAGTGACTATGACTTTTTTTTTGAAAGGTAGTAACTGTGACTTTTTTAAGGTAGTCAAATGCCTCGTCATCTAATTATGACGTGCATGAATGGATTAACGAGATTCCCACTGTCCCTGTCTACTATCCATTGAAACCACAACGAAGAGAACAAGCTTGGCAGAATCAACAGGGAAAAAAATACCTTATTGAGCTTGACTCTAGTCCTTGCGTGAAATGACTTGAGTGGGGTAGGATAAGTCGGAGACCTCCCCACCTTATTCCCACTGTCCCTGTCTACTATCCATTGAAACCACAACGAAGAGAACAAGCTTGGCAGAATCAACAGGGAAAAAAATACCTTATTGAGCTTGACTCTAGTCCTTGCGTGAAATGACTTGAGTGGGGTAGGATAAGTCGGAGACCTCCGGCGCAAGTAAAATACCACTACTTTTAACATTATTTTACTTATTCCGTGAGACGGAAGCGGGGTTGTGCCCTTTTGGTCCCAAGGCCCACTCCTGCAGGCCAATCTTGGTGAAGACATTGTCAGGTGGGGAGTTTGGCTTGGGCGGCACATCTTTTAAAATATAACATGTGTCCTAAGATGAGCTCAACGAGGACATAAATCTCATTTCGAACAAAAGGGTAAAAGCTCGTACGACTTTGATTTCTAGAGTATTAGAAAGTATTTTACTCACATTTTCTGTGGTTCCTCTTTTCTTCTTTTGATTGTTTTTGGCGAGCCTTCTTCTTCTTCTTATGCTCTATGTCAGTTGCCTGCATGTCCCTTGCCCGGTCATTCTCCCAATCACGCCTTATTTAGTACCTCTTCTGTTCCCCATGTTTCTTATTTTCTCTTTCAAATAGGTTGTCCATTTAGATGCTATTTTCTTGGTTCATGTAGCCCGGATTTCTTTTAAGTCAGAGGTCTATTCTCGTGGACGTTCAGCTACACCTTAGATTGTATTGGGTCTTTTCTCAATTGGGCATGGGGGAGGCATCATCATCGCTATTCAGTGAAATGGGTTGGTCCTCATCGACTCTTGGTATCTCTTGGGATGAGCTTCTTTCCTAGCTTTGATATCACCTTGGTGGATCCATGTCACTCGCAAAGCTGCCAGTCTAATAGGGAGGCTTCACAGATTGAGCCAAGAGGTCATTTAGCTTTGGTAGACTTAGCTCGGACTGTGATTTCTGTTCTAACTGGTATACACCTAGTGGTTTCTTTTTTCCTCTATGCCTGTGAGCTTGTCTTTGCCAAGCCCACCAACCCAGCTACTCGGGCTAGGCTGTGGCCGAAGTCTCTTACGTGGAAGGGTAGAGGTGGGTGTGTCAAGAAGGCAAGGAGATAATATTTTTAAAAGACTTCGATTGGCCTCGTTTGAACATAGGCTGATGCGGAGATCACACCTGGTAATAAAGAAAGCTTGTGTTTGATCGAGGTGTTGAGCCAAAGTAGCTGGTCCGGACTTTGAATCGGGACATTCGGTGCATACGGACCCACTTGTGGGCCCAAGGCCCACCTGAGATCATGTGGACCCCACTTGGAGGAGGGATACACACTACATGCCTCATAAATGTCACGGCCCGACCCAACGGGCATGTGAGAAATAATAATTTTTTTTTTCTTACTCTGAAGCATCCACAACTCATAGTCCAAACATGTGATACCCACACGTGTAACAAGATCCTTGCAGATCCTAGGACTTATTGGACCCTTGGGTTGATCGAATTGAATCATCAGCTTCCTACGTGCTCCATTGGAGATCAAATCTTGCGTAGTTCTAAATTCATTTATTTCATGGCACTAACCCCGTACTATTCATAATGTCACATCAAGACATTCTAATTACCCAATTGTGAGACTCATCAGTAGAATAGATCTCATCTATCATGGGTCTAGCCAATCACAGGTCTATACCAACCATGAGAACACTGTCAACTATGGAGTCTACGTCACTCATGGGATAAACATCAACCATGGGACCTATACACGAACATAAGTACTACATCCCTCCTCGGGGACAATACTCTAAATACGGGTCCAATCACTTATCGAATAAGTGCCCTCCGTGAGAATATCCATCCATGGTAATAATATGCATCTATGGTCACAATATCCTCTATGAGGATAACCATCCATGGTAATAACCCTCCATGCGAATAATATTTATCCATGGAACCATCAAGTCCACCATGAGGCCAGTATGTCTACCATGAGGCCAACATGTCTATCATGGGGCCAATATGCCTACCATATAACCAATATCTGGGCATGAATCCAATATGTCTAGCATGGGAACAACAATCATGTGACTAATCATCCATCCCTGGTGACACTCCATCATTGAGTATCATCTATCCATGGGTATAAATCATCCATGAATATAATCCCTCAATGGGTATAATCCATCCATAGGCATTACGCATCTGGGGAACACATCATCTACTATGAGATCTTCTATCCGTAGGAACAACACTCGCACGAATCAGTACGTGAGTGTGGCAACAATATCAAATCATAAACATACCACGACCCCTAGGAAGACTTAGGGCCCATGACTTACTAGCGGGAGATTCACGACTAGCGTGATCTAGTCTACCTCGCCCTGCATCTCTTTTCCTCATGGGTGATTCAGTCAAACTTTAAGGCGGTTGGACTGCGCCTTACAAAGCTAGTACCATCCCCATGGGGTAAACGAATATCTAACTTTGCGCATCAACGCACATCAAATGTGTTATATAGCCGTGAGAGCGCCCTACAACGCATTGCATGTGAGAGACTTACTCCTCGACGGCAACCATGCGGGACCAAGTCTCCACAGCTGACCCCCACCATCCAGAATACCTCTCTGGAACGGGCAATCAAACATCATAATCACGTGAGGGACTTACCCACACCACATCTCAATATCAATATCACGTGAGGAACGCACCCACATAATAATAATGTATGAAATGGAACATAAATAAGGCTATGCTACCATGTCATGCTATCTATCTCATCAATATAAACACAATGTCCACCCAAGGTACCAATGTCATCAACGTGGACACAATGTCCACCCAAGGATATCTTTATGGAACGGGCTGTCAAACATCATGATCCCATAAGAGACATAGACCACGACTTACAAGTGGAGATCTCCATACAATATAGATATTCTACCACCATTCGTCCCTTCACCACTTTGGTGATTAAGTCAACTCCAAGGTGATCAATATACGACTTACCAAGTCAGTACCGCTCGCATAGGCTCACAAGTATCTAATCCTGAACAATGCGTCTTACTAAGTTAGTACCGCCTACTTAGGCTCACGATTATCTGACCCTGCGCAACTGCACACAAAGTGTACAAAATAGTCGTGAGAGCGACCTACAGTGCGAAGCATGTGAGGGGCTATACTCCTCAACGACAACCACAACAGTCGTGAGAGCGACCTACAACGCGAAGCATGATAGGAGCTATACTCCTCAACGACAACCACAAACAGCCGTGAGAGCGACCTACAACGCGAAGCATGATAGGAGCTATACTCCTCGACGGCAACCCTACAGGACGAAGTCCCATAGCCGACACCATCGTTCCAATAGGGGTCCTTAAACAAAACCATTATCTTATTACACCAACCTCTTCTAGGGAGTGTGGACTCATACTAGTGGGGCCCAAAGAAGAGAAGGCACATCATCAAGTCCTATAAACTCTTTGGGTCTCATCCCAACCTAGTAATTCTCAATATCATTATGCCCATTAACATAATATCCCATACTCACATCCTAGATAACCTCCTATACACACATCAGTGGGTAATAATACCAAGGGAAACCTATTCATAATTTCATGGGCGATAAACATATCATAATCACATTATGACCATAATTTCACAATGATTGCAAGCATAACGCATTCCATTACGTTTCATACATTCAACATAATTATCACATTGGGTTATTCTAGGGACATGGACTACATACCAACCCTGAGATGCACACTTCAGATTTGTTTACACATATTTGTAGTCCGTGCAATTTATTCAACCCGCCTCATGATGGTTTAACATCCTAAGTACAATCACTCTCTTTTCACAGCATAAACCAATTAAATTCATCAATAATTCATCGCAACCCTTCCCAAGGGTTTCCAACAATTAACATAATTTATCCATCATCTTTAATATAAATGGATGAGACATAATGTATCTTTTGATCGAGTTAAGGTACAATGCTCTCAGGTGCCTATGTACTATATAGTGGATCAGATCGACCGTAGTTCATTATTTTCCCGTTTGGATTGACATTGGGGAGTGATCATACTTTTACTTTGGGGAAAACAAACAAGACTTTCTTAGCATTTACATTGCATTTCATGCATTCTCAATCATGCTAGCTCATCCCCATTGTAGCACAAGTTAACTTCCTAGGGTTATAAGATACTTGACCTTAACTCACCATTTCACTTGGTCTAACCCTTCCTCAAGTTCATCTTCAAATCATGGAAATTCATTCTAAACATGCTTAAGTTGATCCACCACAACCATTATCAACAAGATACTCGCCAGTGATGTACACATCATCACAAAATCCAGGCATGACATTAAAACACATTCATAATGCTGATTATATGAGTTACCCATCTAAGAATTCCAATCACAATCATAGAATTCATTTGATGCATATATTACTCATAACTATAGAAAAGTATGAGAAGTTATCAAGGCCTACATTTCACATCAATCACACATAAGCATAGAGAGGTTAAACCATAACTTTTCCCAACTATGCATTGGAATGTGCACAAAGCAACATTCACTCAAACATATTATCAAACACCTTGTGAGCATGGAATTTTACAAATATTCCCAATGCTCAAAGTGTATGGCGTTCTCCAATTTTACCCAATGTTATCAAACTTGAATCGTAACGAAGTTGGTCTAGGGGTGTGAATCTTGAATCGAAAATAGTAAAATCGTACGATTCGTATATCCTCGTATTCCTATAACCATTTTGTTGATCTGAGCCATTACATTCCACCCTGCTTAAAAGAATTTCGCCCCCGAAATTCATTCATTCTAGGGCTCCAGGCAAGGTCTCAACACTCACATGTCTCGTAGAGCTTCGCCCAAAGGGTCCTCCAAATATAGTCACTGATCACAAGTCATTCTGGACTCGACTACTAAGTCATCAATAAGCTCACATCACACGAGTACAATGCAATAATGTCTACATAATGCCTCTTATATTGCAGCTCAACACGTGGCAAACAAATATTCATAACTCGTTTGGCGATGGTGACTACAATATACATCAAACGTGGACAATACGGGGCGGCTCATGACTCAAATAAATGACCCTCTCATGTGGCTCACACGTGAAGTAGTGTCACATCACACTGAGATCGACATCTCGAACCAAAACTAAGATCCACAAGTGGCTTCATGATCCCACAATCTAACACAGGTATACAAAATCTGGGCATATCTCATCAAGATACTCTACCGAACTAGGAGTCTCAAAGACCTCCAAACAACATCGAAGAGTCTGTGATACCCATAATCTAATCCCAAGCATGAGAGATTACTAACTCTCGGTGCTCTACGATAAATAATCTGGATACTAATACTTCTCCAACAAATCACGTCTCGACCATACAAAAAATCTGTGCTTGCTAACAGCGGTGGTCACAAAACTCCGAAAATGTGCCATGGCTTCACGAGTACTCATACAACCGAAGCCACCATTGCGGTACACGAAGTGTTTATCACCACTAAGCACATCTCATCTGTGCACAAAGTGATCACATGCTTGTCTCAGTCAGTTATTAACTCCAACTTGTAACCGACTCGCCATAGACAATTACCAACATCAAATGCACACAAGCTCATTGGCTCAAAATCACATACAGATGTGGCCTACGCAAAGAGGTTCAACACGTATCGAACGTGGACAACGCTATAAGGCTTAACACAGAAATGTAGAAAGGGCTACAATATACTCAGGTGTCCGTCCATGGAAAAGGACTAATCCCTCAAACGGCTAGTTGCACGTTGTTTCCCCACTCCAATCGTGACATAATCTACCACTAAAGCAAAATCCCAACCATGTCTACTCGTACCATATGGTTCTGTATGAAATGTGATATAAGGAAGGCTATGCAAATCATGCACACTATCATCTCATGATAAGGAGAATCCAACTCCTGCTCAGGCACCTCTATAAAAGGTGGCAATAAATCATCAAATAACCCATCACTAGAGGGTATACTCCTCCTCAAGTGTTATCACATATCCAACTCCAACAATGAATTCATCATCTACACTAGGGAGTTCCAATGGGGAAGGTATTATAGTCAATCCACTCTAGTGTTAAAATATCCAAATGCTCAATCTATGCACCATCTTATTCGCTTCAAAGTTGATCGACTCTAAGTCCAACCTCAATTAGTGATGTAGATGGAATGCCATGGTAGATACAATGAGTAATTGATCAATCAAATGCTGGATTTCTAAGAAGATAGCATGCATAACAATTTCCACATATTCACAACTATGATTTCAATTTGCATATGGGGTTGACATTAGGAGATAGGCCTCAATTGCCTTGGGATTTCATTTATAGCTTGGCTTTTGCATTTCATAATGCTCATTGCTATTCAATTCCATGCCAATCGATTCCCATACAGAAAATTTATTTCTAGCCACTCTACTCCTTTCATGTCAAATCAAAGCCCTCTCATTCAACATCAATTTCTTCATCATACTTGTGAATCATCTCTCTCAATTCATCATAAGGTAATTCCACATACCTTTCACATCATAATTACATCATTAAACAAAATGGAATCCATACACAACCACATAATTGTACTCATAAGGCATGAAGTAACTATCTAGACCATCATGCAATTGAGCGCATAAATAATCCAAGGAAACAAACTAGCATACATCCATCTATACAAAGTCCTAGCGTTTCTCACATGAGCATTTAAGCTCTATTTAGTTATTCACTACACGAGGGAATTCGAACAATTTTCACCCAAGTGCATTATGTCAAGCCTCGGAGTACATGCATCACATTGCCTGATCATCGCTATCGACGATGTCATGGGCCAAAGGATTCCATTCACAGGCTTTAAGCTGTTCCAGGTTCAGAGGTTTAGGGAAACAATCCCTCTCAACATAAGGCAACTCTCCTCAGAATATATCTATATATGTCTGGCCTCTCGGACCCATTAATCATTACCTCAGGGAACACCTTTGGACGTTTTACCAACCTCTCCCAAGTCCACAATCATTGGCTCAGACTTTCTAGGTCATAAATCAAATCTGACTCGCATCTCAAAGATGACTCGGTTATCCAAGACCGCCTCTAAACAAAATTGGTAGTCTACTATAACCACTCCTTATAGCCAACTATAGGCCTCAACCTCTTGGTATGGGCTAAAAGTCGTATTCCATGCAATTCTGGATTACAGTGCCATACATTCCCAACCGATGTCACAAATACACGTGTCCCTCTAGTCTTCCTCCAATGTGGTAACAGTGACGACCTCACCTCACCGATGCCCGTTGGGTGGTTACCTGCCAGCATATCATCGGCCGGTCTATCAAACCCCCATCATGCCAACAGAAAAAAAGAAGAAAATCAGAATCTTTTTCAAACTTCTGCAATCAAATAAACTTCTCCATAAAATTTATTATTGCTCAGAGTGCTTGTCTCTCCAACAAGACATGCACAAGAAAAATGTTTATAGCTATGTGATGTTTATTTCTACTAATTTCAGTAGTTTAATAGAAATTTTTTATGATGAGAGAGACTCCGAGACCTCCTTATCTGTCAGTACAAGGTCATTGGATAAAACTCTTAATGCAGACTCATGTAATCCATAGATAACGATTTACTAGGGGACTCGAACATGGGACCTCTATTTCATCTAACCCATGAAATTAAAAAAGAAAAGCACCCAACAGTCAGATAAATCTCGGATTTGCCTTCAATTGTGTAACTTAAACATGGTCCACATCACTTGTGAGTTGTTTCCCTAAAATCCAACTCAAGGATGTAAATGGGTACCCAATGGTCAAAGATCCCAAGAGTCCTACACCAAAGAAATCGGGTATAGTTTGTTACAGGTCTAATCACCAGTGTTTAAGTATATCAACTAGTACCCGATAGTTTGAGGCTTCGAATGAATTGAGCCTGGGTCAGATGCGGGTCTAACCAGCAAGGCTAATGATGGATTTGTCTGGGGCTGGGTCATGGCCTGAGTTTAAATGTGAGGCAAAACCATAGTTGAAAAACTCAAAATACTCAAAACCCTACTCGGACAATTTTGATAAAACTCCCTTGGCCTAATGGTCTTACTTCCACTTCCTGGGAAGACAAAATCATCTACACTTCAGAAGGTGGTTCGCATACGGTTCTAAGGGAATTCCAAAGTTTTCCACTCAAGGAGTTTAATCATTTCCTCGCGACCTTTCCAAGTCCAACCAGATCCAGCACCTCACAACTCGGGGTCCACGTGAGTCTAATCCTCATGGGTCCAGCTCATGCTGTAATATCACTCTGGTCACCCCGTTTGAAGTACGGTCTAAACATTAGTCGCTTAAATCTGTTGGCAAGAGGAGGTCCCAATCTCACTAAAAATCATGTTCACCCCATTGCGCGCCAAACAATATCATGCTTTCATCAGAGTTTTGAACCCCATACACACAGTTCTTGGGGAAATTGAGCCTAAGCTCTGATACCAACTGTCACGGCCCGACCCAATGGGCATGTGAGAAATAAGATTTTTTTTTTTTTTTACTCTGAAGCATCCACAACTCATAGTCCGAACACGTGACACCTACACGTGTAACAAGATCCCTGCGGATCCGACCCTTGGGTTGATCGAACTGAATCATCAACTGCCTATGTACTCCATTGGAGATCAGATCTTACGTAGTTCTAAATTCATTTATTTCATGGTACTAACCCCGTGTTATTCATAATGTCACATCAAGACATTCTAATTATCCAATCGTGGGCTTAATCAGTAGAATAGATCTCATCTATCACGAGTCTAGCCAATCACAGGTCTATACCAACCATGGAGTCTACTTCACTCATGGGATAAACATCAACCATGGGACCTATACACGAATATAAGTACTAAATCCCTCCTTGGGGACAATACTCTAAATACGGGTCCAATCACCTATGGAATCAATGCCCTCCGTGAGAATATCCATCCACGGTAATAATATGCATCTATGGTCACAATGCCCTCTATCAGGATAACCATCTATGGGAATAACCCTCCATGGGAATAATATCTATCCATGGAACCATCAAGTCCACCATGAGGCCAGTACGCCTACTATGGGACCAACATGTCTATCATGGGGCCAATATTCCTGCCATATAACCAATATCTAGGCATGAATCCAATATGTCTAGCATGAGAACAACCATTATGTGACTAATCATCCATCCCTGGTGATATTCCATCATTGAGTATCATCTATCCATGGGTATAAATCATCCATGAATATAATCCCTCAATGGTATAATCCATCTATGGGCATAACGCATCTAGGGAACACATCATCTACCATGAGATCTTCTATCCGTAAGAGCAATACTCGCACGAATCAGTACGTGAGTGGCAACAATATCAAATCATAAACATACCACGACACTTAGCAAGACTTAGGGCCCATGACTTACTAAGCAGGAGATTCATGACTGGCGTGATCAAGTCTACCTCGCCCTGCATCCCTTCACCTCATGGGTGATTCAATCAAACTTTAAGGCGGTCGGAGTACTCCTTAAAAAGCTAGTACCATCCCCATGGGGTAAACGAATATCTAACCTTGCGCATCAACGCACATCAAATGTGTTATATAGCTGTGAGAGCACCCTACAACGCATTGCATGTGAGGGCCTCACTCCTCGACAGTTCCCTATTTTTCAGCATCCTCCAATTCTACCTCTCCAATACTACATCTCCTCCCTGCAGATACAAGTTCAACCAATATGATTCCCATTGGCACTACAAAGCCCATTCTAGTCTATTACCACTGACAATCTCCTCCACTTCCAGCAGCTGACACCACCACTCCTGCCCTTGGTACGGATCCCTCCACCCCTACAGAGATTGATCTCCCAATTGCTTCGGAAAGGTAAGCGTGCTTGTACCAGTCATCCCCTTGTTCATTTTGTGTCATATCATGTTGTTTCTTCTTCCTATCCCAATTTTCCTACAGCTCTGGACAGCATTAAGATTCTAAAGAGGATTGATACTGTTCTACGTGATTCCTCATGGAATGCATCCATGGAAGAGGAGTTAGCAGCACTTGATCGGAACCATACCTGGGACATGGTTCCTCTCCCTCCAGGGAAAACCCTAGTTTGGTGCAAGTGGGTCTTCGCCTTGAAACATAATCCAGATGGATCCATTGCCAGATACAAAGCTCGCCTCGTTGCCGAGGGCTTCACGCAAACTTGTGTGGTGGACTATCAGTAAACTTTTTCTCCCGTGGCTAAGATTACCTCTGTTCGTGTTCTGATCTCCATTGCCACCACTCATGATTGACCTCTTCATCAGTTGGATGTGAAGAATGCCTTCCTCCATGGCGATCCACTGGATGAAGTCTATATGCTCCCCCCTCCATGGTTTGTCAAGCAAGGGAAGCCTCTCTCTGTTTGCAGACTTAAGAAGGTTCTTTATGGACTTAAGCATTCTCCACGAGCCTGGTTTTAGAAGTTCAGTAGTGCTCTGCTACCTTATGGTTTCTCGCAGTGCCAGTTGGATCACTCCGTTTTTATCTACCGACGTCAATCTGTGGTAATGCTTCTAGTAGTTTATGTTGATGATATTATTCTAGCTTCAAAGAGTACCTCCGGCATACATCTTTTATTAAAGACCTAGGGACATTGCGTTATTTTCTTGAGATAGAGCTCGTTCTTCTCGAGGCCTCTCTCTCTCACAGCGAAAGTATGCCCTCAATCTTCTACAGTGTGTTGGGTACTCTGGATGCAAATCTGTGATAGTCCGCTAGATGTCAACACTAAGCTATCTGCTTTTGATGGGACTCTCCTTGATACCCTTGCCTTCTATCAGAAACTGGTTGGGAAACTGATTTACCTCACTATCACCCGGCCCGATTTATCCTATGATGTTGGTATAGTTAGCTAGTTCATGCACGCTCCACGGGACACCCATCTTCATGTTGTCTTTCGTATTCTTTGATATCTTAAGGTTCATCCTGGCAGAGGGTTGTTTTTTGAACGACAATCTTCCTTTGCTGTTCGTGGGTACTCAGATGCTGACTTGACCGGCTCTCCTGATGACTGCCGCTCTACCTATGGTTACTGTGTCTTCTTGGGCACTCATTTAGTCTCCTGGCGCAGTAAGAAACAGTCTGTTGTTACCCGTTCTAGTGCTGAAGCGGAGTATCGTGCAATGGCTAACACTGCGACAGAGTTGTTTTGGATCCGACAGTTCCTTACTGAGTTGGGATTTTCACCCGTCGATCCCTTTATCATGTTTTGTGACAATCAGGCTGCCATCAACATTGCCTCTAATCCCGTATTTCATGAGAGGACCAAGCATATTGAAGTCGACTGCCCCTTCTTTCGTCAGCATGTTTCTGAAGGTCGCTTGTTTACCCCTTTTCTGAAATCTCAAGATCAGCTCGTGGATATGTTAACTAAGGCTATTACTCGACATCAGCTCACTTTTGTTGTTATCAAGCTAGGTTTACTCGACATCTTCGAACTTGCTTGAGGGGGAGTGTTGTAGGATATTGTGGTACCCCGTAGACCATGTGGGCCCACTTTCTGGACAGAGTTGATCAGTATAATCCTAGTTTAGGAAAACTGACTCAAAATATATCGACAGTTGTATGTTTGATTGTAACTGATTCTTTATTGATGTACTTTCTTTTTTAGTCACCATGAATCTCTCTCCTTGTATTATATATACATGTATCTCTATACGTTTAGAATAAGAAAAAGTAAAAAAGAGAGAAGATTTCTTCTCCAAAACACTGTCTCATTTTTATCTTCTTATTTTCTTATTATAATTCCAAAGACCCTTCCACTCCGCTTTGTGGAGAGCAGGAGGAAGACAGAGATCATTTGTTAGGAAGCTGTCCAGCTTCGAGAAATCTATGGAATAGATTCGCTTCCTTGATGGGAGTATCATGGGTTCTTCATAGTTCTTTTTTGGCAATAGTGGACAGCTGGGTAATTTCTGAAGTGGGTCTGAAGTTCAAGTTTGGCATTGCAGACTATTCTGTCAGCCATCCTTTGGTCAATTTGGAAAGAAAGGAACCAAAGAATTTTCGAGAATAAAAGTTCTGAGGAAGAGGGCATATTCCAGACAACGAAATGGCGGTTATGTGCTTGGTTGCTTTCTAGTTCGGAATTCAAAGGTACTGGGTTATTGGACTTCTACACTTTTTAGGATGGGAGCTTATCTGGATCACTTAGGAAAAAGACTAAACTCGAAGTTTGGTCTCCCCCATATAGTGGAACGTTTAAGTTCAATGTAGATGGTGCTTCATGAGGTAAACCTGGACATGTGGGGATAGGCGAGGTTTTGAGGAACTCAGATAGATCATCTTTGTTAGTGTTCTCAGAGCCTATAGGGGTGAAAATTTCCAATGAAATAGAATTGTTAGCTATTAGGAGAGCCTTGATTCAGTGGTCGGAATGCGGTTGTGGTAAGTTAACGATTGAAGGGGATTTGACGAATGCAATTAAGTGGGCAAGGGGTTCGAAACGATCTCCTTGGAAATTTGTAACAATAGCTAGGGAGATTAGTACTTTGTGTGCTATGAGGGAGGTCTTTCTCTCTTGTTAGAAGTTTGGCAAATGGAGTTGCAGGCTTTCTAGCCAATTAGGGAATAGATAAACAGGATAGCGAGGTTCTTTCTTGGGATCTAAGGATTTAGTGTTTCTTTGACTTTCTTTTTGTATCTTCTAAAAACTTGTATTTTTGTTCTTTGGTTGTTTCGTTCTTGTACATTGCCTCTTGTACTTTTCTGGGGTTTAATCGTTGTAGACCCTATTGTGCACTCTCTTTCTATTAATACATTTCTCATTTGTTACTGTTCAAAAATAAAAAATCTATATGGGACATAGTAGGTCCAGGCTTCTTAAAAGTCTTTGTTAAGTTTCACAAGAGGGGAGTGGTTAACAAAGGGTTGAAATAGTACATAACATAAGTACACAAGAAAGAAGGTCCATCTGAACTATCCCACTTTAGACCCATTAGTTTGATAGGGTGTTATACAACTATTGGCTAAGGTTCTGGCGAGGAGTAGGGAGGTGTTGAAGGATATAGTAGGAGAGATCCAAGAGGCATTCGTGGAGGATAAACAAATTTTTAGACATGGCATTGATTGCTAATGAATTTATTCATATGAGGAAGAAAGAAGCATCCAGGGGTGTTGTTCAAAATTGATATGGAGAAAGCTTATGACTTTGTGGATTGACTTTTGTTGGATACCTATTTGAGAGGATGGGCTTTGGGGTTAAATGGAGAGAATAGATGAAGGCGCATGTAATGCCCGACCCTCCAGCACATTATTGTCCGCTTTCAGCTCACAGGGGCCGCACGGCTTTGCATTGGTGAGCCAATCCAAGGTTTCTCTCCAAGGGCCTTGCGCTAGAAGGAAAGAGGCATCTTCAAATACAAAGGGATTCTTCCCTCACTAGCGATGTGGGACTAATTGCGCCTCTCCCTGGCGAATTTCTCTCTCCCAACAACGCCCACACAACACATCCCCCTCTATGGGGCCGGGTATTACATTGTATGTGGAGCGTTCTTTGTATTCTATTCTCGTCAACGAATCTCCATCAAAGCAATTGAGGCCACTAGGGGTTTATGGCAAGGGGATCCTTTATCCTCATTCATTTTCACATTGGTGGGTGAGGGGCTAAATAGGTTGGTAGAGAAAGCCTAGGATTTGCAATTGGTTAAAGGCATTGTGGTTGAAATCTTACAATATACGATTCATATCTTATGATTTACACAATATGATAAGAGGAACGTTTCGTATCTATTAAAAAATCTTATGGTTCCTATAAGTAATGGAATTATGGTGTTATATTGAATGTGAATGCATAAAACCTTTTATGTTGATAGTTTTTAAGGCTTGAGTCATTGAGCATTTAAGAGCTTCGGTATTTTTAGAGACTTTTTAGTTCATTATTGACTTTTCACAGTATATTTGGATTACATACTGGTCTTATACTTTGGAAGTTGGAAGATTAAAATCTAAGCTCCAATGAACTGATTATATAATATTCACTTTATAATGAAAGAAAGTTCTAGAATTATTTACATGATTACCTTTTAGATATATTTTAATTACTTGATATATTGAACATTTTTGAGGAAAACCAATGTTGTTAAACTCGAATCGTATCGTAAATCGGTCTAGGGGTGTGAATTATGAATCGAAAATCGTAGAATCGTAAGATTCATAACGTTTTTTCTAAAATGATTGTTTATACTATAATTACATATAACATGACATAGAATAATAAGTTGTTTTTTCAATTCCTCATAACATATAAGTACATATGCAAACACATGAGTATATGACAAAATGTATCAATGCAAAATTAAATTAAAATGATGAGAAGTCAAGTTTTTACATTCCAAATCATCATAATTCATCAATTTTTATTATCCAAATTCTAAAACCTCAAAAAAATTCTAATAGAAAAATGAAATATATTAATATGAGATTAAAATATAAATATTAAATACTGATATATTTAAAAAATCAATCAATAAATAAAAAATGTTTAAATAAAATTTATTAGCATTCATCAAATAATTTTTTTAAAAAAATTAGTCTTTGAATTTTTTAAAAATAAATACAAAAGATTGAAAAAAAATTAATAAAAGAGATGTTTTTTAATTAGAACATAAAAAACGATGGTAAAAATTAAAAAGAAAATATATAAAAATAGTCTAAGAAAAGAAAAAGTTGAAGACTCTCGAAATTAAAATGGGCCCTCTTAAACAGGCTGTTCACGGAAGTCCTCGCAGTCCTCGTGCGAGGACCTTCGAAAAAAAGTAAATGTGCGTAAAGCACGAAAGAAAGAAAGAAAGGGTTTTCGTAAAATAAACTTTAAAACAACTCGTGCTGCTAAAAAAAAGGCGAAGCGCCGAAGCTGCGACAGAAAGAAAGGAGACCTGAGAGCGAAAAAGAGGAAAGATGGAGACAGAACAGAGAAGGATACATGAAGAAGATGAAAGGAGAAAGAAGTGGAAGAAAAATCAGGTACACTTTATTTCTCCTCTAAATCGCTTGATTTCGCGATTTTAGGGTTTGAATCGCTCGATTTCCGGTTCAACCCAAAAATCGCACGGTTTTTGGTAAAAATACCTATTAATGATGCGATTTGAATTGTTGGACCATCCGAGTCGAGTCGAATCGTACGAGTCGACTCGCGACTTGTACGATTTTGTCATCATTGGGAAAAACACTTATGAATCTTACGATTCTATGGTTTACGATATACGATTTGCGGTTCAAGATGTTAACGATTTTACAATACTATTCGATTTTCACAATATTGGTTAAAGGTTTTGTGGTGTTGAATAATGGTCCAATCATTACTCATTTGCAATCACGAATGACACCTTGTTCTTTATTGAAGCTTCAAGAGTGGAGTTGATGGGGTTCAAGGCCTGCCTTAGATGGTTTGAGTTGGCTTTTGGCCTTAGAATCAATTTGGGGAAAAGCACTATGATTGGGGTGGGGGTCGTGGAAGGCGTTGCTAAATTTTTTTGGAATGGAGGTGGGTTGTGGGATGGAAAGTTTCCTCTCTCGTATTTGGGATTACCAATAGGAGCAAACCCGAGATTGAAAAGAATGTGGAATCCAGTGACTGATAAAGTAGAGAAAAGGTTGGCAAGTTGGATGATGGTCTACTTATCTATGGGTGGACGTCTTTGTTGAAATCGGTGCTTGCCAACCTTCCTCTCTACTATATGTCTCTTCGACATGTTGAATAGATTGAGGAAAGGTTAGCGAAGCTTCAAAGAGATTTTTGTGGGGGCACGAGGAGGAAAAGAAAAAGATCCACTTGGTTAAGTGGTCAAGGTTACAAAACCTAAAGAACATGGGGGTTTAGGGTAGTATCCTTGGGTATTAGGAATCAAGCTTTGTTGTGCAAATGGTGTTGGAGGTTTGGTAGGGAAAGGGAAGCCCTTTGGAGGAAAGTGTTGGTTGCAAGATATGGGATTCGTGATGGAGGGTGGTGGTTGGGGTATAAGGTAGAAAAGGAAGGATCTACTATGGTTAAAGCATGGTTGAAGTTTGGTAATGGCAGGGGGGTGATGGATAGATTGTATAACTAAAGGTTAAGATTACTTGTCAGAAGGGGGGATATAACATTTTTTTGGGAGGATTTATGGATCATCGATAGACCATCAAAATTGTTTTATCGAAGCTTATTTAGGATTGCTAGAGATAGGAAGACAAGTTTCCATGAGTATTTTTTGGTAGATGATGGGTTTGTCAGATGGGAGTTAGAGCTGAGTACAAATATTAGGGTGTTGGAGTAAAGGAGTTTCGAAGAACTGTCGACATTGTTGGTGTAGATAACCATTTTTTGTAGGTATGGAGGACGAGGTCATATAGGCATGGGATTTATCGGGATCATTTAAGGTTAAGGCAGGGTCAATTTAACTCTCAAGAGGGGTATTGGGTCCTCCCAAAATGGGACTTGTGCTTGGCTTGGAGCTACCCCACTAAAAGTGCAAGCTTTTGGTGTTCCTTAAAAGGGCAAGATTTTAACCATGGTGGGTCTGCACCACAAGGGCCTTTTGTGTAGGGTTAGTGATCTTTCTTGTGTCTTATTTGGTGAAACGGAGGAAGACATCAATCATTTGTTTATTGATTGTTGATTGGCAAAAGTGCTTTGGTCTAGATTTACAGATATCATGGGGTTTGCATGGGTTTTTGGTAACTCTTATGAGACGTCATTGAGAGTTGGTACATTAGCAATCAATGGTCTTGGAGGAAACTAGCTTGATACACTCTTGGGTCCTTTGTTATAAAGAGCTTAGAATGTATTTGGCCACTTTTGCAAACTTGTGATTTTATTGAGGATCATATTTACATTTCTTCATTGCTTTTGCTTACTTTTATTAGTTACCGATTATGAGTTGTCAAAGAACATTTTATACATTATAGCAACATGGTTTGAGTGTTGTGTGATAGCTCCTCCACATCTTCTCCAATTCAACTCCTTAAATATCTCTTCCAAACCGACCATCTCTCTCTCTCTCTCTCTATATATATATATATGTGTGTGTGTGTGTGTGTTGTGTGTGATATATATATTTATCTGTTCCGCATTAAACTTCTTTTTATTTTACTTATTAATTCATGATAAAAATGATAATCTATATATTGAGTTTTAATATTTACATTTTCTTTTGATTACTGTAACCATTTATCTTTTCAATTATTCATTTATCTCTTACACAAAAGTACGTGCATAGAGTATTTTTTATTTTTTGAAGTGTTGTAGACAAATGTAATTTCTAGAATTAATTTTTTTCACTATATTGCTTCGTTGTAGCTTTTCTTTGATATGTAAGTTAGAGATGTCATTTTGTTAATATCTTTGAAATTTTTTTTTTTGTTTTGTTATATATTTATTCTTAGTCAACTCTTTCTCATTTGCTTCAAATTTAATTATTTTATACGATTACTAAAATAATTTTTTTACTAATGAAATTGATAAGTTCAATTTTATTTTTATTTAAGATGTCTATTTTTCCTCATTTCACTTCTTATTTTTATTTTCTATGTCATAGCATTTTATCTTTCCTTTTTAATTACAAATTCAAATTTCATTTCATATTTTGAGTAACTAATTTTATTTTTTATTATAATTCTTTTGAAATCTCGTTTAAGAAAGAAAGTTCAATAATTCCAGATCTCAAATTTCACTTTTTCAGTTTTTCCTTCTATTTATGTTTGTCTACAATTTTATTTTTATTTTATTTTTTATTCCAAATAGAATTGTATTTTCTAATATAATTATTTTTTTATCTACAGTTTTTCTATTGTTTTCTTTCTCATTTAGACCAAATTTTCATGATCTATACATTTTTTATAATTTATAATTTATATTTCTTTGATTGAAATTTCATTTCTTTATATTTTTATTTTTTTTTGCCCATGCATTTCACTGGTTCTTGCTAGTTTTATATACGTTGTAACTAGTTTTATGTAGGTTGTCCGGCATTGACACTTAATTTTCCCTTCTTTGTAGACCCTGATAATTGACATATAATTGCTAACAGAGTCACTTTTCATAATATTGTTCGTGTGGCTATTTATTTTTGTCTCACACTGCCATATAGTCATGTAGTAAGTTTCTAAGGATATGTATCTTTTGCTATAATCTTTGTCCTTTAGACAACTTAATGTTGTACTTGGTTAACAAGTCTGTCCTCTGTTGGATGACAACTTACCTGTTTTTTTCTTTTTTTCCTTTTTAATGTGAAGCGATGGATGTGACTGCATGTTAAAGCTTTTGCATATATTGATATGTAATTACATCAATATTTTACTTTGTTGAAACTGGATTAGACTTAGTTATTTGTCTGTTTTGATAGTTTATAATATTATTTTTGCCTTTTATCTGCACTGGCAAGTAATACATTTTTTTCTTCCATACGTTGGTTGATCTGTTTTTTATTTCCTTGTAATTATCCGACAGGATTCCTCATTTCTTCATTTAATGATATCTCCATTCTGTTGACGCGGATTACTCTAGGCAAGGAAAACAGTTTGGGAAAGTCAACTGAAAATAGAAAGTTGCTAATTACCTTGTTGGAGCCTACTATTGAGTGGATAACAAAATGCATTTTTCAGGATGCCTCTAAGGTTAGTTTTTCCTTTATATTTTCCACTTTTTTTTTGAGAGGTAACTATGTTCTATGGCTGTAATGAGGTTGTATCTGAAAATTATGTTTCTTGTCCAAAGCAAGAGTAATCCACTTATGTCATGCTTATTGCTTCTTTGGAATGTATTTTGAATTTTAATTTCATTAATCGTTTTGCTGTTCAACTAGTTAATATAAACTTATTATAATGTTGCTAGGATTTGTGTCTAGGCATTATGATATTGAATTTTTTGTGTCCAATGTTGTCAAAATCGTACGAGTCGCGAGTCGACTTGTACGATTTGACTCAACTTGGAGGGTCCAACGAGTCAAATCGCATCCTTAATCGGTAATGCCCAAAAATTGCATGATACATTGGGTTGATCGCAAATCGTGCGAGTCAAACTCGCAAATCGCAGAATCGTTCGATTCCATTGAAAAAGGAAAAAGAGAAGGAAGAAGAAGAAGAAACGAAGAAGAAAAATGAGAGAAAGAGAAGAAGCGAAGAAACATACCTGTGTTTTCTTCCTTTCTTTTTTTCTCTTCCCTTTGTTATTTTCCAATGCCTTCTTTTTCGCCACCGTGAACCATGTTTCAGGATTTGTGTGAATCCTAACTCTTCTGTCTCTGCCTTACGGAAGAAAATGTATTCGCATGGGTGCCTTTAGTTTCTTCCACGTGTCATTAACTTCATTAACTTTCTAATTCTCTAAAGATAAGTTTTCAGGCTTTCATTTTTATTTTTGTCTTTCATTTCTCTATTCACTTAAAACACATTTTTTCTCTAGTTTTTCACATGTTATTTTTTCTTATTTCTTATTTTTCTATCTTTTCCTATTCTTATTAAATACCTCTTTTTTATTTTTTTAATATTTTGTATGTATTTAAAAAAAATGAAAAGCTCTAAAAAATATTTTTTATTTTTAGAAATATTTGATGAATGCCATTTATGTTTATTTAAATGTCTTTCATTTATTTGTTGATTTCTTAAATTTATTAGTACTTTATATTTATATTTAGATCTCATATTAATATTTTTTGTGCCTTCTTTTTTTGGATGGTTATTTACGATTGATTATAAGTGTCAAATTGGGGATAAAAATAGCTTGACCGATTATTTATAGTTTATAGAATAATTTAACGATGGATGATTAATATATTTATAATTTATAGAATAATTTTAGAAAAAAACCATTATGAATCTTATGATTCTACGATTCACGATTCACACTCCTATACCGATTCACGATACAATTTGAGTTTGACAACTTTTGTTTGTTATTTGACAGTCTGATTCATGTTATATACATTTTTTAAAGAAAATATTATGACGTTATTATTGTATTGGCACCATATTGCTGTAGAAAGTAAACATTGTTTGGTAGCTCTTATCCCAAAAAAGGAAGGGGCGTTAGAACTTTTTCACTACAGACCCATAAGCCTAGTAAGATGTGTGTATAAGCTGCTCGTGAAAGTCTTAGCTGCGAGGCTTAGTTCAGTCCTTAGGGGGTTAATCGGGGAGTCACATGGTGTATTTATTGAAGGAAGACGGATTTTGGATGGGGTGCTGATAGCAAACGAGTTAATCCACGCAAGGCAGAAGGAAGGCTTAAGGGGTTTACTTCTAAAACTAGATATGGAGAAGGCCTATGATCATGTTAATTGGGAGTTTGTAGACTATCTGTTCTGGAGGATGGGTTTCGGCTCCAAGTGGAGGGGTTGGCTAAGAGCATGTGTCCAAGGATCTTACTCAATTTTGGTGAATGGCTCTCCTACAGTCATTACTCACCCAGAGTCAAGTGCTTAATCTCCATCAGGCCACCTCAAATACCTCCTGAGCTTCGCATGAGTTGTCCTAAAAAAATCCTCAAGTTCCTTTCTTTGGATAACAACAAGAATGGTTCTCCAGGCCATCATCCATCTAATCCTGTTGATATTTTACTGACCAGCTCTCTAGAATACCCACACAAGAATTACCAAGTAACCACGACACTCGCATGAGGTTAATGAACTTTGACCACAAGAACAAAGCCATTGGACCTCCTCCAAACAAATGATCTACTTTCTTCGCCCCATGACTGCACAAAACACAAGAAATTATCACTATTTCTGTTCAAAACTCCCCTCTGATTGAGCTCAGATCTGAGTCAAAATTTACTCTTTAAGGCGTGCCAAACAAAATCTTGCACTCTAGAAGGGGCTACCCCTAACCATAACTGTGTTCAAGTAATTTTTTTATCAAATGCAATATTTTGTTTGCACGGCATGCTGTTTCTATGCAGAAGACAAATGTTCTTGTGCACCTTTGAAACATGTCAACTACTGATTAAAAAAGTGAACCATATTTTGTCAGCAGGAAGGATATCAATCTCTTACTTTTATAATTGAGCTACTTGATACTATGTTTCTGTTGCAATTACTACAAGAATTGGAGCTTGGATTAGTTGGTTGAGAAGGCTGACATTTAATCTATATTAATTTTTATTGAAAGTGGAAGGTTGATGATATTCTTGTGGAACTTGGATTATGGAAGAATGAGTCAAAGTTCACTGGGGCTTCTCCATGTATTTCTTTAGTTCTTCATCATATTCTAAAGGAACTTTCTCCCGAAACTATTAAAGTAAATGCATTGGAGATTTTACAGCTTGTTGAGGACAGTAAGGATATTTCTTTTGATCAGGTAAGACTCACATGACCTCATGCCATATGCTAAGTGTATTCTTCTATATATTATTTATGATGGTCAAAAGATTTGGTGCTCCATTATAAACAGTATCTGATACGTTAAACTGTAGTATTTGAACTACATGTTGCTTGGATTCAAACTCAATGAATGTGGCCCCCTAGCAGATTCTGTTGGTATTATACTGGATAAGGTCTTTCAGGTATGATATTTATGTCTACATTGTTTTACATTTTTACTTGCATTAATCTTACTGGAATTTTCTGTTTAGTGTGGTACTTCTCAATGTTCAGTCTGTATGAGTTGCAATTCATTCTTTTCCTTTTTTCGTATTCACTGTTGTGTATTGGGCAATATTTATGCTTGTTTGTCATTCTTCATTAATAGTGTTAGGGAAAAATTTGTCTTCCTTTTTTTATTTTCTTTTGGGAAAAAGGAAGAGAACTGTCTTCCCGTTAAGTGATCCAAAATGAGTTCGACACCCCTACTCGTTTTTCGACGGACGAGCGGGACTCGAAAAGGGGATCTTTTCCGGCAACGCAATATAAAATAAAAATGAGACTGAGACGAGATTTTTTTTAATGTGGTAAAACCCTCTGAATAACGGAAACATCCACTTGCTCATTACGAGCAAAATTCCACTATCATTTGAGAAATATTACAATTAGTTCACCGACCCGACATTTCTCTTGATTGAATAATATGGGACCATTTCATCTGTTCAGGCCCATTTGATGTTGAAGATGAGGTCTGCACTACCTCATGGAAAATACCCATGTCTGGATTCTAAGTCAAAAACCTTTCTTCTACATGAATTGCATTTGCTGCTGTAACATCCATTTGCAACTAAACAAATTCCTGGGCCAAGTTGGAATATACTTCAAAAGAACTCCAACCATTAGATGTCCATAATAGCCTAATATGTTGATCAGGTCCCACTTGCTGTTATGGGACAGCAACTTCATGCTCACTGTTTGACAAGGATCCAATTGCCAAAACTGAAAAACATCTGCCCTTGCAGTAACTTGACAAGTGTATGCAACTCTTGTGCCAAGTAGCCAAAGGTGCCTTGCAATACTACAGATGAGAAGTCACTACTTCCATTGGGCAAGTGATAAGCCACTGTTTGTATACTTTCAAAATAGATGTGGAAGGAATGGGCAGTGAAGAAATGGGAGCAATGTCCCATGCAGCGATGCCAAGATGCCCACCTTGGTTTACTGTACCAAGGGACACCACCGTTGTTGGAGTGTGGTCTCTCTGTGCATCTACTCCTTCTTTATGGATCCACAACAAGGAGTTACAACCGCCGACCACCACTTACAACCGCAGCCAACCACTATGGGCAGTTGTCCAACTTCAACCTTTTATCCAACTGATTTGAAAAATTGAAATTCAGACTAGATTGCTGAGTTGGTGACTCAGTCCTCCATTTTGACTCGATCTGATTACGGATCATTGAGAAAGCTATAATTTTCCTTAACATGATGTTCTTCTTTTTGTGATGCACCATGGATGGAAAACTCAAGACTTGGACTTCACTAGGTTGACCTATCATTTTGGATGTGATGACCCAGGAAGTAATTTTTGTTTTTAATTCATCATCTGCATTATTATGTATTTAATTATTTTAAAATATTTAGTATATGCCATTGAAATGTGGGAAGGTCCTAACCATTTTCATCTTTGTATGTAATATGAACCATTTTCATCTTTATATGTTAGCACATGATCTGTATGTGAAACTATAAACTAAAGAGGGAGAAAAGGGAATGTATAAGCTTGCCTTTGTAACGACCCATCCCGCTAGCACAATATTGCCGCTTTGGAGCCTGTACACCCTCACGGCTTTGGGCCCAAGTGTCACACTTCAGTCCAAAACGCATTGTACTAGAAGGGAGGAGAAGTTAGGCTTATATACTCCTATCCACTTCTTGTCTTAGGCAATGTGGGACTTTGTGCGCACTCTCTCTGGCGCAAATCTCTCATGGCCGAACTCTCACACAAGCACCCTCCTCTGGTGCGGGCCATTACCATCCCACCCCCTTTGGACAAGAGCCATCCCCGACTCTACCACTCTTATCTTCTCACACCTTGGTCCGAGAGTTGAACTGGGTTCTGATACCATTTGTAACGATCCGTCCTGCTAGCATGATATTGTCTTTTTAGGCTGTGGAATGGAATTTAGATTTTTTTTGTAGCTTAGTCGTGTGTGGACATGAAGCATTTGTTGGCTACAAGTGTTGTACATGTGATTTATTTGAAGAGAAAATTTCTAGCCATGGATTTTTGATGTAAGACCCATTGGGTCGTAACTTAGAATTAGTAAATCACGCCCCGTTTAGGTGTTGGAGGAGCGGGGTGAGGGAGACGAGAACTAGGGACTTTAGATCAAATGAGATGCATTAAGGATGAAAGTTAAAGGGTTTAGTCAAAGACAAAGAAATAAGAGATAAATGAGAAAGGTGCTTTAGAGACATTAAATATAAAATACGAGCGTGAAATACACATGGATGTAGAAGCAATTAAGGGTTGGTAAACACAATATCTGAAACAGATATAGAATTGGCCTTAAACGGTATGAAGGAAAGTAGAGCCTTAGGGCCAAACAATATCCCTATAGAAATGTTGATCTTATTGGTTGAAAATGGAATAGATGGTTAACTTGGTTGTTTAACTAAATCTTGATTTTTAATTATTATTTTGAAAAGTAACTTCATTAATAATAATAAAAAAAGAACACAAACAAACAAAAACCTTAGCAGGCACAAATAGCACCCCCCCCCCCCTCCCCCCCCCCCCCCCCCCCTCCCCCGGCATCCTCACATTACGTAAAATTATTTACAATTTCCGAAGACAAAGTCAAACCCTAACGAGCCAACTCGTCTGCCTCTAAATTTGTTGATCGGGGAATGCAATAGACCGAAAAACCATAACCTCAATGGAATGACGAATCTTATCAACTTTATCCAAACAAGACCATGGACAAAGAGAATGATTTTGAATTATGACTTTCTAGGAGGTACTATTGTGTCGTCAGTTTCTTTTAGGAGAGCCCTTTGAGAAAGGGAAACAAATTTACGTATTGAACTTTAGGAGATGCTTAATGCGGCAAGCGTTTGTTGCAAGGAAAAGGACATTAGAATTTGGGATGGGGCGCTTCTGGAGAGTTTTAGTGGAAGTCAACGTTAGGAATTTGCATAGAGAGCCGGTTATCCAACCTTACTTGGATATCATTTGGAAGAGCAGATCCCTTCCATAGGTCCAATCCTTTTGTTGGTGTGTGGCCAAAGGAAGAGTATTAACCAAATCTGAACTTTTGCAAAGGAGGATGATTTCAGAAGGGACAAATCTAAGCATGTGTGTTATGTGGAACAGGAAGATGAATTTGTGAATCATTTATTTTTTCATTGCTCTTTTACAGGCCTTTGTGGAATAGGCTTGATGGGATGTTCTTGGGTTCTAAATTATACAATAGTTGACACCCTTTCCTCTGGCGGTCTAATGCTTATAAAGGTAGAGATAGGATTGTCTAGAATTTAATTCCGGCATTATTTTCTGGTCTTTATGGAGGGAGAGGAATGTTAGGATTTTAATATCTAAAGATAAGTTGGTCATTAGGGTTTTTTAAGAAGCATCTAAGAAGCCAAGGACCGTTTGATCCAACTGTTTTTGTGTTGCAAGGATTTGAAAGGTAGTGTTTGATGATTTCCTTGGGGTGGGCTTAATGTTTATCAGGAGGTCCTAGGAAAAGTTAGCCAATGGAGGGATGGGAACTAAGTTCATTAAAAATTTTATGTCGATGGTGCGAAATCAAGGCCTGTTGGGATGGCAATATTCTTCAAAACCGTCTCCGTAATGTGTTAACCTTTTTCTTAGAGCCTTTAGCCATTCGAAACTCCAATGAGGCTGAACTAATTACTATTAGTGTTTTGTCTCTATGGATTAATGAGGGATATGTGTCTAGGAGCCTTATTGTGGAAGGGAATTCAGTAAATGGTATTGCTTGGGCTTCTAGTAGGAGGAAACTTCTTTAGAGGCTCATTGTTATTGCAAGGGATATCTCTTGTTTATGTAAGGAAAATGACATTTCTTTCTTTCATGCATGTTAGATGGTCAACTATTGGGGTGGCAGATTTTCTATCTATGGTGGGGGTGGATCGTGTTTGAGGGTTTTGTGGGTCTTATGTTATTTTGGGTCATATTGTACCCGTTTTGGGATTTATTTATAGTGATTCTTGTCTTTTCGTAGAGGATCAAAATATTTCTCTTATATTGTCGCTTTTGTTTTTTAATGAAGATACTTATGAAACTTTCAAGAAAAATTCTTGATTTTGAGAAGGATGCCTGAAGAATAGCATAAAAGTATGGTAGCCCCATTCTATAAGAATAAAGTAGATATTCAAAATTGTGCTAACTATTCTGGTATTAAACTTATGATATGATGAAACTTTGGGAGAGAATTATATAACGAAGGCCAAGATTGAATCAAATGTCTTAGAAAACCGATTTGGGTTTATGCCAAATAGGTCAACAACAGAGCAATTTTTGTGTTGAGACAACTCATGGGTTGTGTTTGGATGGGGAAGAGTGCAAAGACTTCTTTTAGACAAGTCCAAGTTCTCATGTATGGGTCCTCTCTCTAGGGGAACATGGGGCCCACAAGATGGAAAAGTTCTCCTCAAGGAGAATTTGGTGTTCTCCACCTCTTGCATGCGTTCTCCATCTTCTTGTACTTGGAAGAAGATGGTTGCAGGTGCAACCTGTTACTTGGGTTGCACCTAGTTATACTTTTTATTTTTTGAGTCTAATAAAAAAGCTAACTAGTGAGATTGAAAGTTCACTGAGGAACTATTTAGCCATGTATTACTTAACATCATATATATAGGAAGCAGTGCCATGGTGTATGCTATCTACAAATGATATAGTGTTAATTGGTGAAACAAAAAATCAATTGAATAAGAAATTGGAATTATGGAGGAAAACCTCAGAGACAAATGGTTGACAAATAGTAAACCGAAGGCTAAATATAGAGAGTGTAACTTTAGTGGTTTATAGAGCATCGAAGAAGAACTGATTAAAATTGTGACTTAGTTTCACATTGTAATAAATTTAGATACTTAGGTGAAACCGTCAAACCTGTGATACCCCAGTGTTTGGGGCAGTATGGGTGAAAGAAGCGCCAGGATGGGGCGCTAAAAGTCCCACATCGCCTGTGGGGAGTTGAATGCAGTGATATTATATGGGATGCCTCCCTCCCTCTAGTACAAGGCCTTTTGGGGCGTTAGTATGGGATAGTGCTCCAAGAACAAAGTCGTGAGTGCCGGTGTGGGCCCAAAACAGACAATATTGTGCTGGCGGAATGGGGCGTTACAGATGATATCAGAGCACGGTTCAACTCTCGGACGTGAATATGTTCTAGTTCTTCATTTCTTTGTTCCAAGCCATTCTTTCAATTCTTCGCTCTTCTCTTCTCTTTACTTGCCTTCATTTGTTTATTTAACCCACAGTCAAAGATAAAATGCAAGGACTTAGATTGGAATCCATTTTAATTAATTCAGTGAGATGGGAAATAATCTATGTGGATAGTCCTTATATAACTAGTGAATATCTAATATCACATATACGTGTGTTTCTTCCATGACTTAAACTGTTCACATCTTATATTGAATCATATTCTAGAATCATTCTTTGAAACATATACAAGAATTGGCTTATAGCCCTCACATACCCAACTTGCCTCCCTAACCTTAACCTACCTTTTTTCAGAATCTTATTCGTTGATCTTCTCTTCCCATTCTTTATCATTATACGAGATAAGCGGATGAGTTCATCATCCCAAACCATTACAGAATTAGAACCTAAAGGGGTAATAGGAGTTGCTAGTTTTAGCATTGAGTTGGTCACGAAATAAAGGTTGTCTTTCTTTGAGAGATCATGGGATACTTTTTTGTCTTCTCATTCGAAATATTATATTATATGCAATTAACCAACCTAGACCTCCTACTGAATCCAATGAATTAAAGTAAAGTAAAAGTGTTATCCAACTGTTTGCTCCAAAATGGATTAAGATTAGATAAATTGAAAAAGAAAAGATGATAAAAAAAATAGAAATGATTTTCAAATCCAATTCTTTTATTCCATAGTTACTCAAAGAAAATTGCATTTTTCAATGACGTTACACAACACAATTATTATTATTATTATTACTTTACTCACCAGTTGCTCATTGAATTTGTTGATTCGGAATCATGGATCCGTAGATGTGACAGATGACGAATCCATCTTTATTCTACGTCCCTTACCTTACTATATCTTTGTTAGTGCCATCTATAATGACTGATGAATCAAGAACTTTTTGGAACCGATTTTGTCAATTGGTATGTTTTCTTATTATTGTATCTGACAAAATGAAAACTTAGGTAAGTTCTTTCTAAACATATGTATACAAAAGAACATATCTCATTTAGCTCCTTCATGTCAATATGTCTATGAGAGTCCTAGTATTCTCTAGTTCCTTCCCGCGCCAATTGTCAATTCTTGGTCATTGAGATTCATGTGCGATACGGATTGCTATTTATGGATAGATATTACCTCTCTTTTTCTATTCTTTGAAACAAATTGGAATGATTGAAGTTTTCTATTTGGAATCGTGTTAGGTCTAATTCGTATCACTTTGGCAGGAAATTACTCAATGTAATGAACTTGATGAGTATTTGAAAGTTGTTGATGCATACTTGGATATCATTCTTCAAAATAAAATGGTAAGTTCCAGGAAAAGTTTTACTTGGAATTTCCTTTTTGTCTCTCTGGTATCCTGAATCTAGTTTCATATATCATGTTCTTACATATGCATGTGCTTCATTCTTTTCCTTTAGCTAAATTACATGTTACCCAAGCAAGCTGTACTTTATATTAGCCATCTTTCTGCTTTGCAGCATTTTTTCCAGCTTACAGATACCGATCTGATCTTAATTAGGGGTGGCTTGTAATTTTTGCAATGAGATCTATGATATTATGAAAGTACAAAGCTTCATATCTTGTTAGGTACTCTATTCTGTTCTTTTTCTTCGTCACTACTTCAATCTAAAAAATTATTCTCATAATGACAGGAGAACTATTTGACTATCATATTAGATGGAATTTCAATGCGGGTATGCAATAAGAAAGTCATGGAAGATGAATTTGGCAGTCTACAATCTATTCTAATTAAGATTCTTACGCATGTCAACAGTCTGGAAGATGCAATAGCTTTGGTAAGATTCGTCTAACCCACAGTAGCAACAGCATGACAGACAGACATTTTTAAGTATGCATATCGTCTATGAAGTTTTGGTTTAGTATTTTTCAAAAGCAAGTAAAATGTGTGCATGAAACTGAGTTGGTCCATGCGAAACATCTCTCAACACTCTTTGTATCAAAAGTTAACTTCTTGATTTGTGGTTAGGATTTTATTATTATTATAATTGAAATGGTAACAAAGAGTAAAGATATTATTAAAAGAAACAAAGCAAAACAATTACAAAGTTTGGGTGGTATGAGAGAGCTATACAACCCAATAAAGCGTAACCAAGCCAAAACCCCTCATACATCCTCGATACACTCCACTACATTGCCCATCCCCTAGGATAAATCATTACTATGACCAATATTGTCAAACTCGAATCGTATCATGAATCGGTCGATGGGTGTGAATCGTGAATCGTATAATTGTAAGATTCATAATATTTTTTCTAAGATTATTATTATTATTATTCACTCATTCCCACCACCACTTCATTGACCTCAAGCCATTTTAACAATCCACACAAATTTCTAAAGCCACATCTACAAAATTGACATTTATTCTCCATCATAAATAATCATCTATAAAAGAACACAAAAAAAAAAAAAATTGATATAAGATTAAAATAAATATTAAGTACCAAAAAAACAGAAAATAATATTTAAATAAAGTTAATAAGTAATAACATCTATCAAATAATTTTTTATAAAAAAAAAGAACTATTTATTTTTTAAAATGGATATAAAAAGTAAAAAAAAATAATAGAAAGATTTTTTAATAAGAATATGTAAAAGATACGAAAAAACTTAGCGACAAAAAAATACTTAAGAGAAAGAGGACTGTTGACGGCAATATTTTCTGCGACTTTATATAAGTTAGGACTTTCGACTTAGGTAAAAATAAAAATCCACGTAGCAAATGCGATGGAGAAGCCTAAGAAATGAAAGCAACAAGGTAAAAATAAAAACCCTAGTACCTAATGCGATGGAGAACCCTAACAAACGAAAGCGGAAGAAGAAAGAATAAGCGGCAGCAGCGAAGAAGGAGACTATGACAAAGAAGAAGCAGAAAGAAGCAGCAGCCGCAACAGACGAGGATGACGAAGGAAAAAAAAAAAGAGGAAAAGAGGAGTCCAACAGGTACTTTCCCTTCTTCCAAACAAATCGCACGATACAACGATTCGATGGGTTGACTCGCATGATTTGCAAGTCACTCCCAGAATCGTATGATTTTAGCCCTTCTGCTATTTTCCTACATATTCAACTCGAGATAGGCAGAGATTCAATTCGAATCGCACGATTCGAACCGTGATTCATGCGATTTTAACAACATTCACTATCAGATAAATGCAACACAACCCACTGTGTAAAAAAAATCAACTGTAGAGCTTCCTTTGTCTGCACCCTGCATGATGTTCTTCCTCAAGTTGTCTTTCACATCCTGTGATATCTCAAGGCTCATCTTGTCAGCACACTATTCGGTAGAACCACAAATGTTTTCTTTACATATGATTATTTTGATGTTGATTAGGTTGGTTCCAAAAATAATCATTGATTGACTTCTAGCTATTGTATTTTTCTTGGGTGTCATCTTTTTTCTTGGTGCAGCAAGAAATAAACTGTTGCTGTCACTCTAGTATTGAAGCCGAATACGGGCCAGGACTGACACTACAAATGAATTACTAAATTTCTTCATTAGCTAGACTTTTCTCTCTGGGAACATGATTATGTTTTGTGACAATCAAGCAACAAATCACATTGGCATGACCCTGTTTTACATGAGAGGATCAAGCATATTAAAGTCAATTGTTGTTAGAGATAATTGAGAGAATAGTGGGTCAACTGCATGTAATTTGGGGAGGTAATTTTGAATTAATTTGGTGTAATTAATTGTGAATATCTCCCCTAATTAATTTTGAATTAATTAGGGGAGATATTCCAACCATTTTATATATTTATATGTATGGGTTATTGTTAATGAAATATACAAAAAATCTTCTAATATATTAACCATTCAAAATAAATAAATATATACAAAAAATCAAAGAAATCCAATTGTTAACATGGTCATCAGAGCCAGGAAATGATGGCTCTTGATCAGAATCATGTACTATTTCCATAGCAAAAACACCAATCCAATCTCGATCATCTCAATCTAACCCTTCTTGCACCTTCCATCCACACGCTTTGCTCAGAATTTTTTTCAGCCATGTAAATTCGGTACTTTGGTCTTTGCTGCATTGACGTTCCTCCCTATATCTTCTCCCTCCTTGCATCTTTATCACCCCAAACCCAAATATTATTGTCCCTCTTGATACTTTCCTCTCCATGTATCATTTCTTCAGTGTGTTCCAAACAAAAACTCAGGCACCCATCAATGTGGAGGCGGCCTTGGAAAAGTTCTATGAAGGATTGTCCATTTATGGTCTCTATTGGGATCATTTCTTGAGAGTATTGGAGAGAGAGCATACGAAGTCCACTTTGCCCAGCACCATCCCATCTCCAATTATAGGGTCTCCTCTTCATCTTCAACCCGACTCTTGGCTTCTCGAGTTTCCCCACCTAGATCTGGTGAGCCTTGGCCTTTTGAATCCACCTCACCCTCTCTGTTTTTCAGCCACTATTGATTTCATTCACATATTTGATACCACTCCATCTGCTGATGGGTTTTTTCTGTGTGTTTTGGAGGATCGGGGGTGGAGATATGTTGTTTTGGAGGTCTAGACTCAGAAAAAAAATCTTTTCTGGATCTTGTGACTCGGTGATATGTTTTTTTTTTTTGGTAGAGAAAGGGGCGATATTGTGGGATTTGGGGTCTCTAGGTGGCAAATTTGATGGTGGTATTGCCAATAGTGCTCTATGCAATCCCACCGAGCAAAGTCTGTTGCAGCTTTTGTGATTCAAGAAGGCGTCTAGTAAACTATCTAGAGATTGTTTGTGCTTTCTGTTATTAATGTTGCCTCCACCATTGATTCGGATGTTTGTCATCTTCACTACCTTCCTCTGATGCCACTATCATCTTGGCTCACCATCACCTGTGCTACTGTGTATCTGTTTATGGGGCAGTTTGGGTCATTGTCTGTTGAATATGATAGTTGTGGAAGTTTTACCTAGTTAGATGGCCTAAGATCACTAAACTCAAAGGAGAAGGAAGCTTTGGAATAGTGCCTCTTGGGGTAAGGAACCACGCTCTGTTATGCAAATGGAGCTAGAGGTTTGGGAGAGAATTGAATGTTTTGTGGAGGAAGATCTTACTAGCTAGGTATGGGGCAGAGAATGAAAACAAATGGAATCTGTCAGAGGAAGTGGAAAGAAAAGGCTCACATGTCCTGAAGGCGTGGTGGAGGATAGGTTCGGGCAAAGTATACGGTAGGTATCATTTTTAAAGAAAAACTGAGAATTCTAATAGGAAAAGGAGATAGGACTTTCTTTTGGAGTGACCTATGGATAGAAGAAAGACCCTTAAAAGAAATTTACCCAAGACTATTTTGGATAGCTAGAAATAGTCAAGCAAGGGTAATGGAATGCTTCAGGATTAAAAGGGACTTCACTAGGTGGGACAGAGATTTTAGAAGAGAACTTAGGGCCTTCGAGCAAGAGAGCCTACAGGAGCTTAAGGGTTTGCTTGTTGTCGTACCCATTGTTTGGAGCATGGTGGATGAACTAATCTGGATGGGGGACCCATCGGGCTTTTATTCAATTAAGCGCATGGTGGAATTGGTTTAGAAAGAACCATCAATAAGGGTTGTCCGATTCGTTTAGCATGGATTGAAGGGGCTCCGCCTAGATTTCATGCTTTTACTTGGTGTGCCCTTAAAAATCGTATATTGTCCAAAGCAGAACTCAATAGGAGAGGAATTGGTATGTCCGCGAAAATCTTTCTTGCCTTTTTTGTGGAGAGTAGAGGGAAGATGTCGATCATTTGCTAGGAAGTTGTCCAATATCGAGAAATCTCTGGAACCAATTTGCTTCCTTGATGGGAGTATCTTGGGTTCTCCATAGATCCTTTTCAACAATAGTGGATAGCTGGGTAATCTCCAAAGTGGGACCCAAGCTCAAGTTGGCATGGAACACTATTCAGTCAGCTATCCTTTGGTCAGTCTGGAAAGAAAGGAATCAAAGAAGTTTTTAGAACAAAAGATCATAGGAAGAAGACTTATTCCAGACAACAAAATGGTCGTTATGTGCTTGGTTGGTTACTAGTTTGGAATTTAAAGGTACTAGGTTACTGGACTTCTACACTTCTTGGGATGGGTGCTTATCCAGATCACATAGGAAAAAGACTAAACTTGAAACCTGGTCTCCCCCGATTAGTGGTATGTTTAAGTTCAACGTAAATGGGGCCTCACAAGGTAAACCTCGACCAGCGAGGATAGGTGAGCTTTAGTGGAGCTCAGTTAGATCGTCATTGTTAGTTTTTTCAGAGCTTATAGGGGTGAAGGTCTCCAATGAAGCAGAGTTGTTAGCTATTAGGAGAGCCCTGATTTTGTGGGTGGAATGCGGTCATGTTAAGTTAATGATTGAAGGGGATTCGGCGAATGCAATCAAGTGGACAAGGGGATCGAAATGGACACCTTAGAAACTTGTAACAATAGCCAGGGAGGTTAGTACTCTGTGTGCCGGGAGGGAGGTCTCTTTCCCACTTGTTAGAAGATCGACAAATAGAGTCACTGCCTTTCTAGCCAAATGGTGAATAAACAGACAGGATGGCAAGGCTTTTTCTTGGAATCTTAAGATTTAATATTTCTTTTGACTTTATCATTGTATTTTTAAAAGAAATTGTATTGTTGTTTTCTGGCTTTCTATTTTCTTTCTTGTACATTGACATTCGTATTTTATCTTTGGGTTTAATCCTTGGAGACCCTATTGTACATTCTCTTTCTATTACTATATTTCTCATTTTTTATCACTCAAAAAAAGAATATGATCGTTGTTGTAATGATTTAGTCCCTTTCTGATGTGGATTTGTCAACTGCTTCTGATATCCGAATTTTATGTGTTTCGGATCTGTTTGTTTCTGTCTTCGATCGTGGTTGTAGCCGTTGAGATCATCTTATTTTGTCGATCTCACATTTCAGAATGCCGATCTCTGTTTGTTGTTACTCATTTGCAGTTTGCTCTACACATGTGGCACATTGGTCCTGTTCTTGGCTTTCTCGGCACATCTTCACCGTTGATCTACTTCTGCTCTATCAGATGACATCATCCGTCCGTTGAATCCTAAAATTAAATAAGTTCAAACCCACTTGAGTTTGAGGGGGGATGTTAGAGATAATTGAGAGATTAGTGGGTCAACTGCACGATTAGGAGCACATTTATGGTATACTGATGTATAATTGAGAATTAATGGGTCAACTGCATGATTAGGAGGACATGTATGGTATACTGATGTATAATTTATTTATTTTGAAGACCTAGGAGAAAAAGAAAGCAAATACTGATGTATAATTGAGAGATTAGTGCGTCAACTGCATGTAATTTGGGGAGATAATTTTGAATTAATTTGGTGCAATTAGGGGAGAGATTTCAACCATTTTGTATATTTATATGTATGGGTATTGTTAATGAAATATGCAGAAATTCAGAGAAATCCAATTGTTAACAATTGACACTTCTTTTGGCATCATATTTCTTCGTCACATTGTCACACCATATCTCAAATAAATAAATAAATTCACTTGGGCAACTATCGTCCATGAGCGACAATCACCTCTAGGCTTCATGTGGGGCCCATTGAGGTTTGAATCCCCTCTTCTTATCAAACCTATTTACCCCCTTTTAATCGTATTCAAACCCAATTTGAACCCATTTCAAGTTGATCTCACCACTAGATAAAAAATAAATCCAAAATTGACCCTATTTTGACCATTGATCTTTGGACCCTTAAAAATCATGGCTTTTCAAATCTAATGAATCTGATTTTTAATGAAGCATCATCTTGAAAGTACCTTTCAAACCCACCTGACGCAGGACAAGGGATAGGGTAACCCTAAATGCCTAAATTTGGTTTCCTACATATTAAAGGGAATGAGAATAATGCACCCTATATCTACTATGGTTGAAATTAAGAAGTCAATTAATACTAACAATTCAAAAATATCAGTTTACCACATATAATCACACAAAATCTTGGAAATCTAATGGAGAATATAAGAGTATGGAAATTAAATGGGTTTATTAAATGATAAAAATAAGGTTTTAAATGTAATGGGTACATGTTGAGCTGTATTATACTTAAAGAAAGGGGGAGGCAATAGGATTGGCTAAAGAGTCACGAAAGCAAGGAAAAGAGAGGCTTACGTCAACATGGAAATAATTTTAAAGGTGCGGCGCACTGTAGGCAAATTTTATGGGTTGCGGTTGGCTGATTTAGGATCCAAGGGTGATAGGCAGTGGTAAGAAGGCTAAGGAGGGAGGGACGGAGGCAAGGGGATGGCCAAAAGGGGTCGAGGCCAAGGCTAGAGCCTACAAAGAGGGAGACAAAGTTAGATCTGGCTTAGGAGGGGGAGGCGACAGCTGTAGAGGTTTGAAGAAGGGATGTGGCAGCAGTTTAGAGGGATAGGAAAAGGATCTGAAGCAGTTAAGGAACAGGGGAGGGCAGGTGGAAGTTGTATGGGCTGTTAGAAAGGTGGCGGCCGGGGGAAATGGGCTGCATATGGAGGCGAAAGTAAGGAATAGGCCAAAGAGGACAGCGGCAAAGGGGAAGGGAGTTTTGGAGTAGCGACAAGGCTTGAGGGTTCGTTTCAGATGGCCAAAGAAAACAAAAGAGAAGAGGGAAGAAAAAAAAAATAAAGGGGGGGGAGAGAGAGATGAGAGATAGAGATGTGTACCTGGATAGAGGAAGTGGCTTCTAACCGTCTTCCATGGCTTCTCGCGTCCCTTGGCTTCCCACCAAGGGGTTCCTTCGTTTCTCACGAATGCCCCATGCGCCGCAGCAGCAGAGAAAATCCTTCATTCATTTCATTCTGTTCTGTTCTGCCTCTGAAGGAGGGTTATAAAACCCTGTTTGAGCTTAAGTTGTGCCAGGCCTGGTTGGCTGGGCCTGGCTCAAGGCTGGGCCCAGGTCCAGCTGGGCTACTCTGCATCACCATCTGTCTCCATGCATTAGACCCCACCCTCGTGGACCCCACAAGGCCTAGGGGAAACGTCATTCATGGGTGACACCGCTCAGAGGTACCTAATTCCTCAAATCAAAGGATCAATTAGCTGACATGCTCACAAAAGTTGTGTCTCATTCTCAACTTGATGACATGTTATCCAAGCTAAGCTTGATTTATATCTATTCTCCATCTTGAGGCCGAGAATTACAAGATTTGTACTATACAAACATTTTTGGCAACTTATTGCATTATTTCGTGGTCATTAGGATCACCATACTAAGTTGACTTTATTTTATGCCGTATTTTTGTTTCTTTAAATTTGTTGTAAATCTTTCAGCAATGATATGAAAGTAGAGATCAATTTTATCAATTTTGCTATAACCTTGTTAGATGAAGTATATCTTTCAGTTGGAACAAAAGACGACTATCTTATTTCATCCAAGTTGGAAGATGCAATGGGTAAGAAGAATGTGCCATGAAGGTTGATGTTACCGGTAAGAGATATCAGAAACCTAAATAGAGGTGAAAATATCTCTTTTAGACCGGAACTGCAAATGGTGTGCCAGATTTATAACAGAAATGAGGGTTAAAAGAAGCAAGATAATTTTATTAATTTTATGTAATGCTATTTCTGATTCTCAATATTTTTGGTCAAGAATCAATAAATCATTTGTATACTGCAATTTTTTTAAAATCAATGCAAAGGTTAACTTTTCAAAAAAGAAAAGAGTCATCTGATTTTTCTGAAAGACAACTGCCTGAATTCTCTGCGAAAAATCAAAGATACAAGGAAAACAGCCCTATGTCGTCTTAATATCAAGAAATTATGTTGACCATTTGTTTGCAAATGAAATTTGACTTTGGTATTTGAGGGATACACCATTTATTCTTGATCTCCATTGGAATATATTTTTATGTGATTTTTTAATAATTTGGCAGAACCATTTTTTAGAGATCTTGGATGTGATGCACGGAAGTTCCCGCAATTTTGTCAATATGCATATTCTTACCAAGGCAATAAGGTATGTTTCTTGCTTAATTGCCACCTCTCTGACCTTGGTAACTTGCATGGGAACATTTTCACTATATCGGTGATCAATGGGCACCAGCCTAAATGAAACTGAATACATATATGGTCATGATAATGATGAACCAGACAACTTAAGATCCTTTGCTGACATTATCTATGTTCAAACTGTAGATTCTTATAGGCTGATGACCAAGTTTCTCCTTTACTTGGATAAGAAAGTTATGAATTTATACATCTAATGCTTTAGTGCATCCCTTTTTGGGGAAAATTCCAAATTTTTTTTTTTTTTTTTTTGATCCAAAGACCAATAAATATATTACTATCAAGAAAAAGGCAACAAGTTCCATATAAGAGATATACAGGAGCGAAACAAAAAGAAAACATAAAGAACATAACAGACAAATAAAAACAAAGCAATACCCTCTACACTCAAAAAACAAGATAAAGCCATAACCCATATTATTAATCCCATGCCACCATCATATTATTAGTTGATGCAATGCATTTTAAATTATGCAAAATAACAACATGAAATAAATTATGGAGCTGAAATTAAAATCCAAATTAATAATAGGAAACAAAGAATATAAACCTACCATAGATAATCACAGAAATTCTAGAATCTAATCAGTCCCGACGAAGCCTTGGGTCGGGTTAATAGAATCAATTAATGGGACGGACTTAATGGACTTTGGGTAAATGGGTAAAGGATAACTTATGAAACTGGGTATTAGACACATGGGTAATAAAACTGGGCATGGATGGGTTACTCTTGTAGAAACGAATTGGAAGGACACAAAGGGCTCCGTTTTAGGGCGGAAGACTAGATGAAGGGGAGACGGAAGGAAGGAAGGAAGGAACAAGAGGGCTGGCAGAAGCTTGGAGAAGGATGGAAGGGCTGCGGCAGCAAGGGAAGGGGCTTTAGAGGGAAACGAAAATAAAGGGAGGCGTATTAGGAAGTGGCGACAATGGGTAGAGGGATTAGAAAGGGTGGCAATGGCTGTAGAGGACCTGGAGAAGTATGCGGTGACAGTATGGGACTTGGGAAGGCTTAGAAAAAGGGGTTGGGAAGGGACAGAAGCTAGAGTAGGGAACGGCGGAAACTGTAGGGGTTCCACAAAGGGTTTCGAATGGGTTCTGGGCAAGGGGAGGGGTGCGGCCGTAGAACGGAGGGTTGTTAGAGGGACAGCAGTAAAGGAGTTGGGGTATGGCTTGGTAGGAAGCTAAAGGAAGATGTAGAAGAGGAGAAAAGAGAGAGAGAGAAGATAAGAGGAAGATAGAGAGTACCTAAAGAGGAAGAAGGCTTCTCGCCTTGGCTTCTCGCCAAATCTTGGATTCCACCAAGGTTTTCATCGTACAAGGTATGTGGCGAAAATCATCAATTCTTATTCCATAATAATCTGCCGTTTGATTACAATGAGAGGGCCTTATATATGCTTACAAAACACATATACCCAATTTGCCCTTGCTAAGATTACTACTCTTTGCTAAAAATAAACTACAAGCTAAACATGGAAATAATAAAATAAAAGAATCACACGAAAATAACTAGGAAAGCACAGAAATAGCACGAGGCACGAGGTGGATGGATATGCTCCGCATCATTAGTCCTTTTTCTCACTCCTGTATCTCAGGCTGGTAACATAAACATTTCAATCTTGTCAACACGAAACACAAACTATTCTGGCAGTTCTGTTAATATCATTCACAATTTTCCTTTTAACTTGTGCAACCAAGTGTACTGATTTCTTAGAGAATGACCTGTCATTAATGAAGTGAAGATTATGTTTATTTTGCTTTCTTCTATTGGTGAAAGGATCTTTATCAAACTTGTGTTTTAATTTCTTCTCTGGGTTTGAAATGGGTTTTTAGAACTTTCTATAAAGTTGGATTTCGAACTTGGGTTAAAATGCGAATCCAAAATCTTCCTTCTACTCTCGTTTTTCCACTGTACTGCAACTTTCTATGCAGACGACGATCGATCGGATGATCCGATGCAAGATTATCCGAATCATCGGACGATTCGATGACTTGCATCGGAAGATCCAGACCCTTGGACGGTCCGATGTTGCGGACTCTGAATAGAAAGCTGAACTGAACTCTTTTCTTAAATTTTCCTCTGTTTTTCCTCTTAACAAAGGTTTTAGAAATCTTAATCTGGATTTTAGCTAAATCAGTGTTCGATCTGACAATCCGATCTTTTCTCTCAGATGATTTGATTTTTCGGTCGGACCAATCTCATCCTTCGGTCGAATCGAACTGTTCCTCAGACTGGCCGAACCTTCTGTTCAGGTTATCCGATCTTGTTAGATGATCTGAGACTTCTGATCGGACGATCCGACTAGTAACCTAAAAAGTTTATGTTTATAAGCCATCTTTATTTTGTTTAGTTTATTCTAGGACCATTATCTCACCAAGTACTAGGTGAGGATATTTAACCACACTTAATATTTAAAGTATTTGAATTTTGTAATGCATTGTATATTGCATTAAAAACTGTGCAAAATGAATGCTATTAATCTAAGTGCAATGATGGGTTCCTATGGACTTTTGACTAAATGGAAAAGATGTGGATGGGACCAAAGAAACATAGCGGATATCACTTACATGTAAGGGGGTTAATAATCAGTTCTGGACACCGAAAATAAGTACAAACAAATATTTAGGAGTTGAGGCCTAGCCATCTAAACGCTAATAGAACCTAATCATGTGCATGACATGATTGATATGCAGAGAACATTGGATTGAACGTATTGTAACACAAGTCTCCAACATGGACATATGTACTATGGACGTACAGAACTGTGTGAATGGGATAATGATATTATCAATAAAAACATGAAAATGTTAACGGTGTGGACATAACAGTGATATTGGCTAAAGTGAGAATGATGTTAACCATGTGAATATTCGTTAATGTCTTAATGATATTTACGATATTGGCTTTGTGCATATGTGGTAGTCCTATTAGACTGATTCGACCTAATATAGAGTTTTTGTTATTTGCGAAATAACTATGTTAATTGAATGTGCTTGAATGAGATGCATGATTCAACCTGATGTAGAGTTTATTTGTTATTTGTGAAATAACTATGCTGATTGAATATGCTTGGATGTGATGCATGATTCAGTATGATTTTGTTCATCTATATAACCTCATGCATGAGCATTGCATGAGATTTATAAGGCACGGGAAAGCCCTTGTGGTTGAGCATGGTACAGGAAAACCCTTGTATATAAGCTAGTAAGGGAGAGCCCTCGTGGTGGAGCGGTATGGGAAGCCCTTGTATATGAGCATGGTACGGGAAAGCACTCGTGGATGAGCACGGAATGGGAAACCCTGGTGGATAAGCACGGAACAGGAAACCCTCGTGGATAGGCACGGAATGGAGAAAGTGGGAAACCCTCGCACCAGGTGTATGAGATGTGGAACACGAAACGGGGAGACCCTCGTGTTAGCGATGTGGATATATTAGATGCATGGCACAGAACAAGGAAACCCTCGTGTATAGGCATGGCATGAGATGACAGCATTGTGTGTTATGATTAGACCACATGTTAATCGATAACCTATGTTGTATGTTGATGTGATATTTTTCTTCTCTATGTATGTTTAGCTCACCCTTACGGATTTCAGGAACGCAACCCGAGGTGGGGCCCAAGGGGCCCCAGGAGTATAGCGTTAATGGGTTGGAACCTTGATGAACAGGGATGTTGGGCCCCTTTTTATTTACGTTTATTTGAGAAACAATACACATATATGTTTGTTATAATTATTGAGTAATTTTACAAACTTAATAATTGGATGAATGTAAACCCTATGGGGTTATATATTTAGACCCCCTTCTATGCTTCCGCAAATGTATGTTGTGTATGTGCGCTTGAAATCCCCGTGTTGAGTCTCACCGTGGTGTGTAGACCACCTGGCAGATTAGTAGTGTTGGGATCAGTTGTCGGACTAACATGACAGTGGGGAGAATTTCCCTCGGTATCCCATTTTGATGGAACCCTACTGAATTAGGGTTAGTGTACCCCAATATTCGATGAACGTAGTATCATGCTAGGCTTCCCCCGTGTGTGTGTGTGGAACCCCTCCCGAGGGAGGATTAACGTTCATTAGTTGTGGATTGGTATTAGACAAAAAAAAACCTCGCATCTTGTGGGCCTGCGGGGCGGGGCATGATAGATAGTACTAGTACAACAGTTTCAAGCTTCCCATCCCCACCCACCTCCCACTCTCTTCTCTCTGATATGAAGTATGGCAATCAAACAAGTGCTCAACTGCTTCCCAGAGGCTGGTAGTCAATCACAACCTGCCAATACCATGCCATACATATCATTCAAAATTGAATTGATCAAGGTTGTCGAAATCGTGCGATTGACAATTCGAATTGCATGATTCGTATCGAATCGGAGGTTCTTACGGTTCGAATCGGTATAATATCGAAATTAATTAAAAAAATTGCATTGTTTTCCACAATCATGAATCGTGCGATTCGAATAGCACGAATCGCAGTATCGTGCGATTCGAACTGCGAAGGAGTGGAAGAGGCAAACATACGGATTTAGGGGAAGAAGGAAACGAAGAGAGGAAGACGTGAATAGTTTTGAAAAGCATACCTCGTTCGATTCAGTTTAAGAGAGGAAGAAATAGTGTACCTGAGCAGCTTCTGCGTCCTTTTTCCTCCTCTTTCTCCCTTCTTCTGCGTCCGTCTCTTCCTTACCCTTTCTTCCGTCTCTTCTTTACCGATACCCTAACTTTACCCTTTCAGTTACAACTTAACCTTTACCTTTTTAATTTCGTGCCATCCTCCCTTTTAGTTTTGCACAAGCCGAGGTCATTTTTGACACTTTCAACTCTCTTCTTTACGTCACAATGTATTTTTATATTTTTTAATTTGTTGCTATCGTTTCTAATTAAAAATATCTTTTATTTTTTTTAAATTTTTTTGTATAGTTATATTTATTTTAAAAAATAAATAATTCTAATTATTTAAAAAAAATTATTTGATAGATGTTGTTTAGAGTTATTTACAATTTTAAATGCTATTGAATTATTATCTACTACACTAATCAGATTTCAATTAACAGTTATTATTTAAAATAGTAAACTTACTATTTTAATATAATTATTATTAAAATAGTACAATCTCAGTTAAATAGTTATTATTTAAAATAGTACACTAATTATTTTAACATAATTATTATTTAAAATATACACATCTCAATTAAAAAATTATTATTTAAAATAATACACTAACTGTTTTAATATAATTATTATTTAAAATAGTACACATCTCAATTAGACAATTATTATTTAAAATAGTACACTAACTATAATAATATATTTTCCATTATCTAGTCAGATATTTTAAGATATCTGGTGTCCCTCTTTCCATAACTCTATGTAACCAATCATTATTAATTTTCATAATTTTCATTATCTAGTCAAATATTTTAATTTGTGTCTACCTGTATAATAAGAATTGTTTGAAATTGTACTAGATACTTTTAAAAAAACTGTCTGCTATAATAAATTGAACATTTTTGAAAAGCTATATAATATCAAATTTTCATGCCAACTAAACCCATATATTATGTGGAATTGAATAATGTATCTTATTATTCTATGTCTTTTATATGTAATTATAGTATAAATAATAATTAAAAAAACATTGTGAATCTTACGATTCAACGATTTACAATTCACGGTTCACTCCCCTAGGCCGATTCACAATACGATCCGATTTTGACAACCTTGGAATTGATATTTATAGACAGACCAATTTACATCTCTCTTTCTTTTTCTTTTTTTGGTTTTGAAATAGTAACAAAATTTCAAATAGAAAACAATTCATCAGAGAGTCAATACATTCAAAGATCAGTATATGAGATCTGTATTGACAAAACAACAAAAAGAGCAATAAAAGCACAAAGACCAACAGAAGCCTCGCATCACAAAAATCTGAAAAAGGCTTCATGTCTCCACACTCCTGCTAGGCCAGAAAGTCCTCACCTCCATTTGCGGTGCACTTAACATGCCTGTACCCTGCCTCTCTTCCAACATACAAGCTTCTCATATCCCTCCCAACATTAAAAAAAAAAATCCATCAAATCAAATGCTTGTAGGATTAATTATGGAATAATTCGTCACTTGATCAAGATGTATACTCAATCGATAATTCAAGAATTATATTATCTATCGATAACTCAAAAATTATTTTATCTTATTTACATATTAACAGTAACTGGAAATAATCCCATGATTTCAACGTTGAAGTATTCCATGTCAGTTATCTTATGTCATGATTTGATTGACAGGAATGGATATATTCGTGATCCTGTCACCATACAGTTGCTTTTTGAAATGTCTCGTGCTCTTCGTGATAGTATGGACTTTTCAAGCAGCATTGGTGATGATCATCAACATCAGTCACACCTCATTTGTCGCTTTGTCCAGATGGTAAATGTTTGTGTTACTTTAGGACACTATAGTTTCAAATATTGTGGAATGACGTTATGGATGCCAATTCTATTTAGGTTGACTTTGGTGCTGATTTGGAGCATCATTTGACATTTTTAGTTGAATGCCGTACCGCTTTTGGTAGCATTAATGAGCTTAAGGTTTGTATTAACTTGTCCCTTGATATTGTTTTGAGTTTCCTGTTCCAATCTGGTATTATACATTACAGATGTTTTATGCTTTGATTTCTGCTGGACCATTTATCTTAAATCATGTCATTTCCATTGTTTCATCATTGGTGTGCCTTTCCATGTTCAAGAAATGATATTTAGCTTCTCTTTATGTTTGATGTATGACAGGTGGTAAGTTTTTCATATTAATTCAGCAACTGTTGAGAATAAGTGAAAGAAAACAGAATTTTATTTCTTAAAAATATTGTTGTTTTTGTTTTCTTTGAGTGGATTGATATGCTAATTGAAGCATTTGATGTATTGGTGAAGCCTCATAGAGGAGAAGGGCCCCAGAGTGATGCCTACTGGTTGTGCATATTTTCTAAATGTAGGTGCAATCCCTAACTTTATTTGAAGTAATGACAAGAATTATATAAAAACAATAAGGTACAGAAGTAATAAAAACACAATTTCAAGTATCACAACACAATAAATTCAAGAAAGTCATATAAGAGATATACGCATACAATTCAAGGATCAATAGCATATCATAAAAAACAATAAAAGCCCAGGCACCCCCTCCTCATCCTCTCCTTTGTCTTTGAGCCCAAGGCCCCTCACATTCCATGAAATAATCTTTTTGCAGACCATTTTCTGAACACAACACCCCCCATCCTCCCCTCTCCCCCCCCGCCGTGGTTGTCCGTCCCTTTTCTTCTCGAGGAATAAAATATGAAAATTTTGGACCTACACATTAGTGAGTCAATCCCTCTCAATCTTCTACTTGAAACTCTAGAGCTGACAAAAATCTGTCTTCAATCCATTGCAATGTCATTACTTCTGCACCTTCATCGATTAAAGAAACATGCTTCCCAATGCACAAATTTTTTGCAGCAACCTCTTTGGAGTACCTGCCATCTACCCTTTGATACTGACCTCTCTAACATCCTCTCCATGATTGTCCTCATTTTCTTGGCATCAAAATATTGGGTAAGAGGCATCCTCTTTAATTACTGAGGCCTCAAAGGAGTCAAAAACAGTAATTGTCACCAATGGCTGCCACCAATCCTTGGTTTTTGTCTCACCCACAGGCTTGACCGCTAGTTTTCTATCTTTACTCTTGTCGCTCTACCAAGGAAAGCACTTCATCTGCCTATCATTCTTTATTAAAAGTAACATTTTAAACCACAACTTGGGCCAGGTTTGGGAAGAGACGTCTTGGTCCAAGCCCCACCCCAGAACTTGACCTTTGGCCCACTAGTACAACCTGGTTTCTAAGTGCACCTAGTGGCCCACAAAACTGGCCCATATGCAGAGGCCCATAACATCCTTTATTTAAGTCAATGGTATCCCTTGGTAGATTCTCATCCAATGACTCCAACCACCAAAACCTCCTAGTCTCTTCTTTCATGTGGCACTCACCTCACCTCATTTCCCCTCCCACCTACACTTTAGAATTTTAATCTGACTAAGGAGAATTTGGCAAAGGCTCTAGGGTATGAGGAAAAACCTAGAGAAAATCCTAAGCAAGATTCACCGAAGAAAGGTTGTGTTCTAAAATCTAGTTAAAATTATAGGAAATTAATTTGATTTGATCATTCAAAAGTCCAAAAAATATTTGACCCAATGTGATACCAATGTTCTAAAAACCGACCCGTGAGTCAAACCGTCTTAGTGGAAGGTTGGGTTCAATAAGGTTCAACTGTAGTTGAATCATAGTCAAACCCGTGCCATCAACATGATACTATAAATCATATTAAATTATTAATTATCAAATAAATATAAGATTATATTTTATAAAAAATATTCTTGTTCCCACAAACACCATTATAAATACCCAAAAAAAAAAAATTATTAATCTCAAATTGGTGCTTGCTTTATCTTTTCAAGGTCTAAATCCAGCTTGCATGCATGGAAATTAAATTCACAATTCAATTTGACAATCATTAAACCTTCATAAAACCAATTTGATTGTAGAATTGTAATTTAATTAAGAATGGGGAAAAAATGCAAGACATGAAATTAAATGCATCACGCAAAAATTAAAACCCGAATAATTAAATTCTATTCTAAAAACACAAATTCGAATTAAATTCAAAGAACCAAAATAAGACTCACCTCACTAGGGAGACAAACAAAGCTTAAAGCCTAAAAAAAAACTCACTCAATTGAACCTGCTACAATGCTTGGCCTACCCTTGAATTTATAGGCCTTTATTTTCACATAAAAAGGAAATTAAAAATAATTAAAATAAAATCCAACTCAAATTCCTGAGTCCGAGTCCGATGCAGTTTCATGTTTTTCTTCCTCCTCTCGTTCTTTCCTTCTTTTCTTCTTTTTTTTTTTTCTTTCTTCTTCTTCATAAATCCACTATGCAAAAATTAAAACCCGAATAATTAAATTCAGTTCTAAAAGCACAAACCCAAATTAAATTTAAAGAATTCACTCTGAGGGGTTAGCTTGATGGTCAATTCCCACCCTTGTTTGTGGGAGGTCTTGGAATCAAGCCCCCCTCAACACAAAAAGGGCTACTCCCCTTAGTTTTGTACCCAGCGTGTGCGAATTGGGAGGTTTACAGATGCCCCAAGGATTAGTTAGGTGGGATGCGTGGAAAATTCAGGTGGCATGCTTGGATACGTTGGTCTTCAAAAAAAAAATTAAAGAATCAAAATAGGACTCACCTCACCGGGGAGACGCAAACAAGGCCTAAAGCTTCAAATAAACTCACTCAACTGGACTTGCTACAATGCTTGGCCCACCCCTGAATTTATAGGTCTTTATTTTCACAAAAAAAGGAAATTAAAAAAGCAAATAAAAACTCCTTTTCTTTCTTTTTCTTTCTCCTCCGTAAATCCACCATGCAAAAATTAAAACCAGAATAATTAAATTCAATTCTAAAAGCACAAACCCAAATTAAATTCAAAGAACCAAAATAGGTCTCACCTGGAGTGATGCGGGCATCTGTGGACTTAAATAAAAATTTAATTTTGACCCGGGTGGGTGCATTATTAAATTAGCAAGTTCGAGCCCCGAGTCGAAGGATGAAAATTTTATTTTCGATCCCGACAGGTGTGAGCAGTTTGGGTCCAAAGGTAAAGCCAATTTCACAATGGGCCAGAATGAAATACAAGTTGGTTGCTTTAAGGGTCCAAGTTCAAGCCAATATGTCAGGCCCACTTGTGCAAGAAGGGAGGAAAAATGTGGCCAATCAAATCATCCCATTCAAATTGAATTAATTCAAGTCATGCTTAATCCTAAAGTCCTTAAACCATTAGTCACGTTGGGACTTCTTCAGAGGCAAATCCAAAGGCAGCAGCTACGTGGAGACTTAGAGTTATTAGGATTAATTATATTTAGCTATTTCTAATTTTGGTGATGTGTTTTATTTAGAACTTAGCTTATTTGAATTTTGGTTTTAGTGGGATTCAAACTATGGAGGGTCGGCTCCTATTTTCAGCATACAGTCGGTTATTTTTTTTATTTAAGGGGTGTAATCAGCCGATCATGGTAGATTTTGATTAATAAAGTTTGAGTGTTTTTTCCTCTAAGCAAATCGTGAATTGCTTGTGTGAATTCCTACTGCAAATAGCTGCAGTATTCATTGAAGTTGCAGTCTCGTGGAGAGACAACTGCAGTAACACACAGCAGATCTTGTGTGTCACCCTATCCAGGTGCATGTGTAAGCATTGGTGTGTCTTCTTGGCAGCCCAGTTCTGCAAGTTATTGCAGATTTCATTGGCAGACAATTGTTGCCCAATTTGCAGGTTCTCTGTTGAATCCTAAGCAAGGCAGGTGTCGAAAGGCATGTACCATCTAATTTTGTTGGCTGCCTTGCACCTTCTCCAAGCAACAACGTGTATTGCTGCTTGCAAGCAATGCAGAGGAGAGTGAAGGGATCTGAAACCTCCCTTTTCTGCATGACTCAATTGTTGGTCAGACCCCGTGAGGGCGAACAGTTTCAGGCCCAGCTGGGGTGATCCTTTTCAGTGGCGTTCTATGTTTCTGTCAGATTCAGATCAAGATCTTGAGTAGTTTATTGTGTCCAGGCCATAGTAAACAGACAGGACTGGTTTGTTTTGTTGGATATTTCTGCAACAGGTTGAGGTTAGGTCCTCTCTTCTTATTAGCAGATCAGGTTCCCTCCTAGCAGATTCATTCGACTTCAGTGATCAAGTCTTTGGTTTGTGAAATTCTGTTTGATTGTCAATTTATGCAATCGGGTTATTAGATTTGTCATCAAGTTATTAATAAGCTTCCGCATAGTAATCGGGTTTCGACGATTTATTCGTCCTAGCCTACATTAGAAGGGGGACTCAAACAAAGATTAAAGATTCAAATAAACTCACTCAACTGGACCTGCTACAATGCCTGGCCTACCCCTGAATTTATAGGCCTTTATTTTCATAAAAAGAAAAATAAATTAAAATAAATAAATAAATATCCTACTCGGATTCTTGAGTCCGAGTCCGACTCGATCTCGGCCTCCACTATTTCTTCCTCCTTTCTTCTCTATTTCCTTATTTTCTTTCTTGTTTTTTTCTCCTTCGCCGCCTCTTTTTCCATTCTTCTTCTCTCTATTTTTTCCATTCTTCTTCTTCTTTGTTTCCATTCTTCTTCTTCGTCTCTCCAGTCTTCTTCTTCGATCTTCTTCCTTTGTCTCTCTCTCAATTTCTTTTCTTTTTTCTTCCCTTATTTCTCTCTGTTCTGTTTCCCGTTTCCGTTCTCTCTCCAATTTCTTCTCTTTGTCCTGCTCCCATTTCCGTATCCTTTTCTCCTCAAAACTTTGGAAACCCGATGAAGAATCGAAAAAATAAAATATTCGATTGATGGGCAAGAGCGGCGAGCGACGGTCAGAATTGAAAAACCTGGTTTGGTTGTGGGTCGGAAAGGGTTTTTACGGGTATTTCCTTCGAAAGAGTTCTTCTCCGCACTGTGTGATACAGGAAAACCCAAATTTTTTTATGATGAAGCAAAGGTCAATTCACCCTTCAAGGATTTAACAAAGGCCCAAAATCTCACCTTGGTAGGAATTTGCTCTATGGAAATTCTGATACACTAGATTGCACAATGAATTCTTGAAATTTAAATTGCAATGATCAAATAATGCAAAATTTAATAACAAGATATTCATCGAAATAAATTGAACTCACCAAATGAGAACCAAACTTCACTGCAAACTAGGATGATCCCTTGGGCGTGCAAGCCCTCTTATTTTATGAATTATAAAAACTTGACAAACATAAAGTTTCGCATCACTCTAATTCACCTTGTTACAAAAATTGATTATAACTTTGTCTAGATTTGTCAAAATTGTGCAAAGTTTTGCTCATTGGAAAGTTTATTAATTAACCTTTCCAATGAATCCAATTTATGAAAATCCGACACCTTATTTCTAGCCTATCCTAGAGTGACATGTACCTTATTCTAAATCAATTTCCTACTGCCATGTGTCTAATGACGTAAGCATGCCATATTTATTACATCATTTAAAATAAAATAAAAAATCAAACAAGAAAGGTGGTGGTGCCCAATTTTTTTAAATCCAAAAATAGTGCTTGCCATTCTTGGAAAAGAGGTGTTCTAAAGAGAGGGAAGCAAGCTCGTCACTTGTCCTTATCCCTTGCACATAGGCCTCAAAAGTAGGTATGTCCAAGCCTTTTTAGTACATCAAATAGAGCCTTGACCCATGTCTCCACCCCATGGGCCACTTATTTACAAATTGCTTCTCAATGGGCCTCTTTTTCCACCTTTGAATTTTTCTTGGGCTTTGAGGGCCAATTTGCTAATTCTTCTTGAAGGATTTTCTCATCAGTTGCACAATAAGCATATTTAATCTGCCTTATATTTATCTATTTATTTGACATAGATAAGCTTGGATTGAAATTGTGACTTCCAGTTTGCGTTGCTAAGCATGTTCCCAGTAGGCTACAGATTCATCTCTATCACATTTATTTATAGATACTGGTTCTAACCAGGTATTACTTTTTAACCGACAGGAAACTCTTGTGCATGCTAGCAATTCTTTAGCGGTTAAAGCTCTCAAAGATGCTAAGCCGTTGGGTTTTGTCAAATCTTGTTTAGCATTCAGTGAAGTTACAATACCTTCAATTTCATCCATTGCTGGGTGCCTTAATCTTTATATTGAAACTGCAGAGGTAGATACATTTTATCTTCTTTTTGTCGCTACCACCTCTTTCTTAACACCATGTCATCCTCCCTGTTAACAGTTCCTTCTTTTAAGCTGTCAGGTTGCTTTATTAGGTGGTTTAATATCTCACACAGATGGACTCATTGATTCAGCAGTCAGCACTTTACAAAGTTTAGACCAATCTAATGGTTAGTTTTCCCTTCTAGTTGTTGTACTTAGGTGATGTAAATAATTAGAGTATTGCAAGTCCTTTAACATTAATATTTGACCTCTATCTTGTCCTCTAGTCCCCTCCTTTTTCCCACATTGTTGTTGACATGCACAATCATTTTTAACCTGTCATCTACTACTTCCTGCTGGTCCTTTTGTGTCTGGGTAGGTTGAGACTGTTCTAGAAATGAGGTCAACCGCAGTTTTGCAGCACCTAGATGATGTGCTGTTATTTGATAGTTTTGATTCATTGAACCAACAGAAAAAATTTATGCATCTAGATTCCATGCAAAATTATGATTTTTATATTTTTGTTTAGAAGCTATAATAGACTATATTGGAGAATAAGCTACTTTCTTGTGAGCAACAAGTTGTGTTTGTTGGGAAAAGAGAGAAGAAGGGCAGGGGGTGGGGTGGGGGTTGGGGCTCCAACAAGCCTCGTGTATCAGGTAAGTCCGGGAAGAGTCGAATCCAAGACCTCTAGTCTAATCCTAGAAGCTTAGACCAATTGAGCTACCCGTGCGGGTTATTTGTGCTATTCTTTTGGCAAATTTGGATTTCTTCATTATAGTCATTTATCCCATTCCTATAAGGTTGGATAATTGGATTTGGCAAATATATGGTTCATGTGGCAATGACAATTTGCATATGTATGAAATCAACAAGATTCTATATGAAATTGGATTTTTTTTTTCCCCTTTTAATTCATCTTATGGATAGGATCTGAAGTCACTGTTTCGGACATGACACTATTGGAAGCATGCGTGAATGTGTGTGCATAATGTTTTGTATTTGGGATACTATACCATTGAGAGTTGACTTTCCTTGTATAGTTTTTTCCTTTCAATGTAGGAAAATCTCTACTTAAAGAGGACGGATGTACTCTTTGATTCAAGGAATGAATTTTTTTTTGAAACATTCAAGGAATGAAATTATAAGGCTTCTTCCTCTTCAAATCTCTTTCTTCTATTATTATCATTTTATGAAAAGCCTCTATGATCTTAAGGATTCTATAATTTTCTTTTTGGGTTTCTAAAATAACTGCGACATTGCTAAAGTACGTGTGCAATTGTGCCCCCCCTTATCTTGGTCACCTTTGAAGGAATATATTATTCTGGTTTTTTATTTTTTTTCTAGGGTTTTAAGGTTTTTTTGTTTAGATGTTTCAGCACCTCCAAATCAGTAAAATCTTTATTTTCTTTTTGCTAAAAAAATTGAAAATAGCTTTTATCTTGATTGTACAAATCTATGAATATTTGAATCGATTTTTGGGACCCCTAGACACCACTATCATTTTCTGGTCCTCCATCTATCTAAACCCTCTACCTTGGGAGATTGGGGAGTAGGGGACTCCTTATTGTATCTTTTGTTATGAGGGGCATTTGATCATATAGTGTTATTTGTTCCTTTTCTTTTGCCTCATGTTTTTTTTGTTGTTTCTTCTCCTTTTCCCTTATCTTGGAACTTGGTATAATTCTCCTATAAATGGTTCCCTCTAATGTATTCAAGGGACGGGTTGCTACATTTGGTATCAGAGCACGGTTTAACACTCGAACTATCTGAGCCCTCTACCCTTCTGTGTTTTGTTGCTTGTGTAGACCCCTTGTCAGTGTGACGTGACAGAGCCGAGGACGGCTCTGGTCTTAAAGGGGGTAGATTGTAACACCCCACCCATATGGGAGTGTGGGAAAAAGTCCCACATCGCCCATGAGGTGGAGGGGGGTGTGGAGTTATAAGAGGGTCCTCCCCTCTCCGTAGCACAAGGCCTTTTGGGCCTAGTCTTGTGGGCCAGGCCTAATGTAAAGCCGTGTGGGCCGCTCCACGTGGGCCCAAAGCGGACAATATTGTGCTGAAGGGACGAGTTGTTACATTTGGTATCAAAGCTTGGGTTCAACCCTCTGACTGTGCGTAAGAGGTAGGGCCCGAGAGTAGAAACGAGTAAACTCTTTACATCCTAGAATGAGTGAGGGTAGCAAGATTTAAGTAGGGTAGAAATTGTTTAGTTTTTAATAAGATTTTGCATTTAGTGTTATGTTTAAAGAAGATTGTAGCGTTATCGACGAGATAGTGTTGGGCTCAAAAAAGTTACTGGTAATCCTAAGGAACTCTCCTTATTTTGTGATTAAGGTTTCCATGGTTTTGTTAGTACCAAGTTAGCTTAGGCATGGTTCGGCCATACGCTATAGGAACCAAGCTTTATCCTTAACCTTGGACCTTAGGATAAATCGTAGATCATGGTTGGGACAGCAACCTTGGGGCAGTAGGATATGACCCTCCACTATTTAAACAAAAGAAGTTTAAAGAGATTGACAAACATCAGTTTTTAATTGCTTAGAACATTTAAATTAATTTGCAGCAACTTTGGAGTAAAGACTTGTTTATAAAGCTTTGGATTCCTTGCTAGCACCATACATTTCACGCGATTCTAGGTGGGAAACAATTCACTACATACCTTGTATTCATATGATCCTTTATTTTGATTGTGCAATGAAAAATATTGCATTGTATTGTATGTTCTGAATATAGTTGTTGGATTAGAAAAGACTGGGTGCATGTTAATGATGGTTATAATCCGGTGCTCACTCACAGTGGTGTAAAGGAGATTTTGGCTAAACATTCTATTGGCCGTGAGGAGACTCAGTCCGTCTGGATTGTGGAATCTAACCATTAACGTTGGTGAAAGATCCAATAACCTATACTCGAAGATTGATGATGGTTTGGATGATATCAATTATCTTGTTTCGACATGCTTTAAATGATGGTTTGTTTAAAAAGTATCAATCTAGCTATTATTCTAATGATATGATGTTTGGAGTATTGCTATGTTAATTTCAAGTTATATGTATGCCATGGAAATGAAGATGTTGACTATGATGTTACAATCTGCTTATAATGAGATTCATAATTCCATAGGCATGTTATGAATATTGAAGCATGTTTATTGGCATTGAGCATAGCATTCTCATATTCATAGCATTGGGTATGAGGGTGTGATCCATGATTGTCACGAATACCACGATGGTGGTAGTGGTGTTAGCCTCACTTTAAGTGGGAAGACCACTACGGTGGAAGAGATCTGATATCCGTGACAAGTCATGACGGTTGTTATTTGGTAGTAGATTGTGTCATCCTTACTTTAGGTGGGAAGGCCACTAAGGCGATGTTGCGTTATCCTCGATTCGTCAGGAAGGCCACCAAATCTCAGTAGATGTAAATGATGGGTTGGAATATGGCATTTTTGCATTGAGCATTACATTCTTGCAAAGGCATGAGCATGAAATAAATTGTTATATAAGTTTACTTGAAATATTACGTGAGAAAGTAAAGATATGATATTCTATGTATGTCGTTGTTTTTTTCACTGGGCATGGAGCTCATCCCTTACATTGCAGGCAATCCCTTGGACTTGGGTTTGGATGATAATCAAAACTGAGCTTAGAAGGCGAAGAGTCGATGAAAAATACTTGGAACATCATAGTTTATAGTATTTAGATTATAAATTGGATTTTTATTTGATTTAAGACTTTTGAGGAATTTGTTTATTTATTTTATTTAGTTTGTGGAGACTTGAATAATAAATTCAAGTATTAAGTAAATTTAAGAACGTTATGTTTTGTTAGTATGGGAATGTGAGTAAAATGGTGAGTTTAGAAATCTTCACGTAATGGAATATTTCATCTCTCTAAGTTATATGGAATGATGAATGGAAATGTCATGTCGTTTAACAGGTTGTGAACGTGAGGAATTTGATGGCTTGTGAATGTAGATATGTTTGTTTGAAAAAAAAAATATATTGCCACGAATTTTTTATGTAAGACCCGGTTAGGGCAACAGGTGATCTAAAATTGTGCAATCAGATCACGCCCGTTTAGGTGTTGGAAGGCGGGGCGTGACAGGTTAGTATCAGAGTGGGGGCCAAAGCGAACAATATTGTGCTGAAGGGACGGGTTGTTACATTTGGTATCAGAGTACGGTTCAACACTCGGACTGTGTGAGACCTCTACCCTTCTGTGTTGTGTTGCTTGTGTAGACCTCTTGTCAATGTGACGTGACAGAGCCAGGGACGGCTCTGGGGGTGTGGGAAAAAGTCTCACATCGCCCATGAGGTGGAGGGGGTGTGGGGTTACAAGAGGGTACTCCCCTCTCCTTAGTGCAAGGCCTGTTGGGTCTGATCTTGTGGGCCAGGCTAAATGTAAAGCCGTGCGAGCCACCCCACATAGGGTCCAAAGCGGACAATATTGTGCTGAAGGGACGGGTTGTTACATTCCATGAGATAAGCAATCCCCCCCGATGACCCTTCCAACGGCTTACTGAACCAGTTGAAGTCCTACATACCCCAAATCTCCCTGATGATAGAAGAAGACAGTTCTTCTTTTTTTGTTTCTTGGAGGAGCAACACATCAATTCTATTTTTATTTTTTTTTTATGAGACGACGGATTGCTCCTCTCCTTCTCCCAGAGTCCTAGACCCCTCACATTCCAGGTAAGGACCTTCTGAGGAGTCCCCTTGTATCCTGAGCAAAAGCAATGCATGAAGATTTAGTTTGGACTGTCTACTTAATCGTAACAAGACTATGCTCTTGGCCTGGGTTCTAAGCTGCCTGGCTTTGGCTCATCTCGATTTGGGTGGGAGTGGATCGGGAAGGGCTCAGGTCCAAACTCGAAAGATTGGCTCGAGGCCCAAGGAGATAAAATGGCCCTCGTGACTTTTTGCGCACCCTTCAAGCGTGCCAGCCTTCTCTCTTTATCTTTTAAAATTTGAATGCAGGCATCCCATTGGTTGTGCGATTCCTTTTCCTACAGAGGCATTTTTCCCACTCGCCTTCCGTTTCTCCCTCCTTGCCAGACTGTTGTACGATGCAGGTTTCTCGGCAACTGTTTCAGCTGCATGTTGGACACGTGTCCTTTATTTCCTTGAGACATGTTTCGGTTGCAACAATTGAGGAATCCTCTTGATTGCACTGGTGAAAAGGAGAAAGTTTCAATGAAGATTCCAGCCGACTGGTGCGTTGGAGGTTCTACCGACTCTATTAGGGCTACCTGAAAGGATTTTTCGTTGCACGACTGAGGGAAGGTGGTCAGAGGCCCCTATTTCAAGCAAAAGATTTAGCATGGAGCAATCCTCCCTACTCACATTCCTGCTATCCGCTTCTAAGACCCTCCCAAATCTTCCTCCGAAGGCTCGAATCACTTCCTCGGTCCATCCTTCCAAAGGGCAGCTGAAACACCTAGTCCAAGTTGTTCTTGCAATACCCCTGGCCCAAGAGGGGGATGAGAGGGGTATATATGGGAGAAAAAAGGTCCCATATTGCTCAGGGAGTTGAATGTGTTGTGGCTTATAAGAGAGAGCACCGCTCCCTTCTAGCATAAGGCCCTTTGGGCCCAAGGGTGAGACTTGGGCCCAATGTAAAGCCGTGAGGGTTTTTCAAGCCCAAAGCGGACAATATTGTGCTAGAGGGACAGGTCATTACAAATGGTATCAAAGAACGATCCAATCCTCTGCCTGCCCATGTGCATGTATGTTGTGACAAAGTTAGGGACACGGCTCTAGTCTTAAGGGAGGTGGATTATAATACCCCTGCCCCAAGAGGGGGGTTGTTATGAGAGGGGCACGTATGGAAGAGAGAACGTCCCATACTGCCTAAGGAGTTGAATGTGTTGTGGCTTATAAGAGGGAGCACCACTCCCGTCTAGCACAAGGCCTTTTGGGCCCAAGGGTGAGGCTTGGACCCAATGCAAAGCCCTAAAGGTTTTTCAAGCCCAAAGCAGACAATATTGTGCTAGAGGGACAGGTCATTACACTTCTGATGTGCCGAAATAAGTCTGAAGCCCACTGTCCGAGGATTGGAAGTTGTCCCAACTCCATTGATGTTGTTGCCAAAACAGTCGTTGCTTCTTCCTCTGATTTTAAACCCACCAAGAAGGATGTTTCCCCTATTTGGCTGATTAGAGGGTTTGAGAAGCTTTTTTTTTTTAGAGATAACGTAAAATGTTATTAAAAAAAGAAAGTACAATAGTTGAAGGCAAAAACAAGGGAAGTCAAAGGATTAGACCACAGATATAACAACAAAAGAGCTACAACAATCCCAAACCAAGCAAAAGAAGCTCTAGGTCCTATTCCTCAAATACAAAAAAAAAAAACCCCGAGAGTCGAGTTATTGATCCCATTTTTGGCAAGGAAATCAGCTACGCCATTTGCCGAGCGACTAACTCGAGCGGAAGAGACATCCAAACCCGAGTTAGGCCCCAAATTTCTTTCGCAATGGTGATCAGTCTCCAAGAGGTCGTTTAAGGCCTTTTGGAGCAAAAGTTGGAGAATAGCAGATTGCGACAAGTTTTCAACAGTGAGATGACAATGGCCTTCGAAAGCCATCCCTTGAGCTCATCTTCATCTTGGGGAGGGATCATCATATCTATTTCTTTTACCTCAGGGGTGATTGAAGATATTGTCTTGACATGCCCTGAAAGGTTCTACCCAGACGATGCCACCACGTCTGCCACCTCTGACCTCCAAAATTGAAGTTGAATCTGTGTTCTAACTAGAGCAACACGCGCTGGGTTATCTCCCCTTTTGAACAGTGTTGAATTTACCTGCAGACGTCGTCCCTCCAAGATGTGACTGTTGAGTTCTTAGATAGTTTTCTCTGGTTGTCTGCCATTTCTCTTCCTTACAAATTAAAAGGTACGACTTGCAACATCCTCCTTCGGTATAAAGGTATCTTGGACTGATCCCCATCACCGGAAAACTCCATGAAGCCAGCTGTTTGTAGTGAAATCCGGAAGATTCTTGACGGAAAACGTTATAGAAGAACTCTCTGCTATGCCGGTATCTCCTCCCAGTTGGTTGCTGCCCCCTTTCCCCATCTGTTGCTCCTTACTCCCCTCCTGGTCCCAAAGATGGCCATTAGAACTCCAGTTCGTGCCCTTTCCTCCCTGCTCTCTATTTCTCGCTTGTTGTAGTTCTCTCTTGCATATCTCTCTTCGCACCAGCTTGAGGGAGAGTATTAGAAGCATGTGTGAATGTGTGCACATAATTTTTTATATAGCCTTTCAAAATACTATACCATTGAGAGCTAACTTTCCTTGTATAGTTTTTTCTCTTATATAGTGTAGGAAAACCTCTATTTAAAGAGGACGGTGTACTCTTTGATTCAAGGAATGAGGTCAAAATTCTTTTTCTTCCTCAAATCTCTTTCTTCAATTATTATCAAACACTTCTTTTAATGCGGGAGCATGCCCACAACTCTGCAAGAAGAGATAGATAGTCTTCAACTTGGCAGAGGTAGGATATAAACAAACCAAATAATCTTATTCTTCAATTCATAATTCGTATGAGGGATGTCCCTCTGCTTACAACCATCGATATTTATAACAAAACAAAAAAAAAAACGAAAATAGTAAAGACTAGACTCAATTAGGAAAGCCACCGATCTGGTTTTCCTATCCTACTTATCCTACTAAAACAAAGTCTCTTTCCAATATTCTAAAACGAAAATAACATGTCCTAATCTACTCAAACTTGCTAATTAAGGAATAAAAAAATAGAAGTGGAGTCGCGTGTGCGTTGATCTCCCGTATCCTACATCATCTTTTTACTTTTAGACCTAACTCATCCTAATTAATTGGCAAGGAGCAATTATTTGCATTTGTAGAGAACGGATGAAGCATGGACCAACCTTCACAAATCTAAACAAGAAACCGGACTTAGCATAGAAAATTGACACCTATTTGTTAGGCCAATTTTGTTGATTCAATCTCCAATTGAGAAGATTCTATTGGTTCTTACTATTACATGGTTGAAAATAATACAATAAGATTCACAAGCTTTTCTGTGGGTCTACATCTAGTGAGTCTAAATACACCAATTTAATCACCTTTGCCATAACAAGGACATCTAGTACAACTGGTAAAGGTTCATTTTTGTAGTTTAAAGGTTGTGGTTTCAAGTCCCATGGGCATCAGATAGGCAGTCGGCCCATGGAAAACAACTTTGCCAAATCTAAATATAAATGACAACCCTAGATTGATGGAATAAATGGCTTGAAGTTGGTGGTGGTGGTGCAAGGGAGGGAGGACGGTGGGTGCGATGGGGTAGAGAGAGAGAGAGAGAGAGAGAGAGATTTATATTACCATGATGTTGTTGACTGAACATTATATCCATTTTATTCATGTCAACCAAATATTGGATAATATATGCTATTTATTTATTTCTTTTGATCTTGCTAATATACAGATTTATTCATTTTTATAAGTAAATTTTGGTGTTAATGTGGACATTTCAAAATGGTTGGTGTTTAGCATGGCTCAAAATGAAAAAGGAATGTTGACTCACCAAAATTAAAAAAAAATATTGGTAATTGGATGCATCTCTTTGTGCAGGCTCTAGATTACAAATTGATGTAGGTGGAATCCTCTCTTTAGTACGGAAATTATGCGGCCTGTTAGTCATTGTACCAGGTATTTATACTCCGTATGTGATGAAGTTAGCACTGTCATGTATCCATGTTTGTGTTTGTCCGTGAAGTGTTGGATTTTATTCTAACCTTAATATAAGTAGAACTACCCATAATTCGTAGTTGGTTCTATATTTATTACAAATTCCATGTTTTCATTTTCTTAATGCAACAAAAAAGGAAAGGTTTTTACCTGCTTTCTTACTTCTATTGCTAAATCTAATTGTTTTGCTATCATGAAGCTTCAAGAGTTACCATGTACAATGTTGATGCGATGCCAATCTCATTGTTGAAGGACCTTGAGTGAGTGGTAAGGTTCCTTCCTTCGTCTCCTGTCAACTCACCATGTTACTTACCTCCTCCTGTCTCTCTTTCCTCCCATACAGAACAAACCTACATTTTCATCCTCCTGCCCCCAATCGTCACCCCATCTGCTCCCTAAATGACCTTAACAGCAGCCTCCTGATTCATCTCTTACAAACCCAAAAATATGGCCCTTTTGATTCTTCCGCCTTCTGCCAACCACCTGCTGCCATCCCGTTGTCCCAGCCTGTTGATTCGCATCCCATGCCTGTTAAAGGCCTGCTCCCAAGTACGTCCCTGTCCATCATGTTCCACCTATTCAGATTGCGTCGTGACTAAAAGCGATATCATCAGAGTCCTTTCTCCAAAAGCTAAGGTATCAAAGTTAGCTTCCTTAAATGGGATGCACCAAGGTACAATTTTCTTTCCCTTGTTTAGACCTACTTTTGGGAGGTCATCTGAATCCCGATCCTTGTGGAAGTCCATCATTGATGGATAAAAATGTAAGTTGGCATCGTGGAAAAAGTCTTAGTTGCTCATTGGTGGCTGAATCACCCTAATTATTAAGTCAACCCTCAATAACTTCCTGGTCAAAATTCCTTCTGAAAGTGACTAAAATACTTGATAAGACCCAAAGAAATTTCCTTTGTGTGAGTGCAATGAATAAAACAGAAGATGCATTTAGTCTCTTGGGAAAAGGTGAAGCTTCCATTGGAAAATGTAGGATTGGGTTTGGGAAATATTGTTGAGAAAAATGTCCTTTGTAGCCAAAATTTGGTGAGATCTTGGAGAAGACATGTGATGCAATATCCCGTGTTTGTGTAAGCATTGATGGGAGAGAAAAAGTAGTCACGTTGGGTGTTACTTGTCCCACATTGCTTATGAAAAGAGTTGTTATGTGGGATATAAGTTGGAATCCCTCTTCCTTCTAGCATAAGGCCTTTTGGGAGCAACAGTGAGTTGGCTCGCAAAAGCAAAGCCGTGTGGGCCCAAAGCAGACAACATTGTGCTAGCGGAACGAGTCGTTACAAATAGTATAAAAACATAGTTCAACTCTCTGCCTGTGAATGTGAGCATATTTATGGATAGAGCCGGGGACGGCTCTGGTCTTAAGGGGGGTGGATTGTAATATTCCGTATTTGTGTAAGCATTGATAGGAGAAAAAGTAGCCAGGTTGGGTGCTACTTGTCCCACATTGCTTATGAAGAGAGTTGCTCTGTGGGATATAAGTTGGAATCCCTCCTCCGAGCACAAGGCATTTTGAGAGCAAAAGTGGGTAGCAAAGCCGTGCGGGCCTCTATATGTGGGCCCAAAGCGGACAATATTGTGCTAGCGGGACGGGTCGTTACATATGAGTTTCATGGAGGTTATAAAAGAGAAATATTGTGGATGTGATAGAGGTTGGTTCCCTAGAGATGTTGATTGTAGAAAAATAAACTAAAGAAAAGAAAGTAGAGAAGAAATTCTCTTGTATTGATGTATCAAATTTAAAAGAATTACATGCATAAATAATAAACATGGAGCCAATCTAGGTGGCTAATATAGAAAAGAATAAAGGGATGATCAATTTACAACAAATCATACAACTCATAAAATAAACTAAGATGTCTTTCCTAAACAGAATGGTTCTGTTCAACCATGTCCAGAAGTGGGTCACACTACACTCTCCCTCAAGCTGGTTCAAAGATGCCGAGTAGACCCAGCTTGCTAACAACCGAATCGAGCTGAGTCCAAGGTATTGATTTTATGAAAATGTCTGTTAGTTGATCTTGAGACTTTAAATGAGGAGTAAAAAGTCGCCCTTCAAAAATATGCTGACGAATAAAGTGGCAATCAACTTCAATATGCTTCGTTCGCTCATGAAAGACTGGATTGGAGGCAATGTTGATGGCCACCTGATTGTCATAGAACATGATGCGTGGATTGGTAGGTGCAAAGCCCAATTCAATAAGGAAATGTCGAAACCACAGCAATTCAGAAGCAGCATTATCCATTGCACGATATTCAGCTTCAGTATTAGAACGAGCAACAACTCACTGTTTCTTGCTTCACCAGGCCACGAAATGGGAGCCCAAGAAAACACAATAGCCAGAAATGGAGCAACGATCATCCGGAGAGCCAGCCCAATCAGCATTAGAATAACCGTGAACTGGATAAGTAGACTGGTGTGCATAGAACAAGTCGTGGCCGGGATAAGCCTTAATATATCTAAGGATTTAGAACAAGCATGAAGGTGAGTGTCTCGTGGTTCATGCATGAACTGGCTGACGACACCAACAACTAGGATAAGTCTGGTATCGTGATGGTGAGATAAATGAGCTTGCCGACAAGTTTCTGATAAAAACTTGGTGTGTCAAGAAGAGTTCCATCAGAGGCAGATAATTTGGTGTTCACATCCAACGGAGTATCCGCTGGTTTGCATCCAGAATAGCCAGCTTCCTGGAGGAGATCCAGGGCATACTTTCACTGATAGAGATCCACCAGAGGACCGAGCAACTTCAATGTCAAGAAAGTACCGGAGGGGCCCCAAATCCTTAATATCAAAAGTCTGTTGAAGATCTGTTTGAAGGAAGAAATGGCTTCGTCATTGTTACCGGTGAGTACAATATCATCAATATAAACCACCAAAATCATCACAACTGAGTGGAGACGGTAGATGAAGACTAAGGGATCAGATTGACATCTGATAAAGCCATAAGGTAGCAAGGCACTGCTAAACTTCTCAAACCAGGCACAGGGAGACTACTTAAGACCATAGAGGGCCTTCTTGAGTCTGCAGACAGAGTGAGGCTCCCCCTGCTTGACAAACCCCGTAGGAGGAAGCATTTAGACTTCTTCTTGAAGATCACCATGGAGGAAAGCATTATTCACATCTAACTGGTGTATGGGCCAGGTATATGTGGTTGCAAGGGAGATCAAAATGCGTACAGAGGTGATCTTAGCGACAGGTGAAAAGGTATCCTGGTAGTTGACCCAATAAGTCTGCGTGAAGTCTTTGGCTACTAGGCGGGCCTTATAACGGACAATGGATCCATATGGATTATGCTTCAAGGCGAGGACCCATTTGCACCCCACTAGAGTCTTACCTGGAGGTAGAGAGACCATCTCCTATGTGTTCTTCTCAAGGACAGTTAATTCTTCGTCCATGGCTACTTTCTAGGATAGATTTTTCAAGTCCGTGTCAATCCTCTTGGGTATCTTAATGTTGTCCAATGCTGTGAGAAAGTTATGATAGGAAGGTGAAACAGCATGATATAATACAAACCAATCAATGGGATGGCTAGTACAAGAATGCTTACCTTTGCAAAACGCAATAGGAAGGTCAGAGGGAGCAAAGACCAGTAGATCTGAATCACTAGCAGAGGGATGGGTGGAGTCAGCCGCAGATGGCAGTCAAGATTGTCGGCGTTGGTACACCAGACGCTTATTGGGACTCGAGGAAGGAAGATCTACAGGGACAAGGGGAAGAACAGGAGAAGGAGAAGAGGTAGAGGAAGCAGAGAAAAAGGTTCCGCTCAAAAAAAGGGGCATCCATGGATATGTATTGTATGTCTTCCCAGTGAGAGGATCAAGGCACTTATAGCCTTTGTGAAAAGGTGTGTAACCTAGAAAGACACATCGCACAGCACGGGGAAAAAGTTTATGGCCAGAGAAGTTGTGAACAAAGCAAACTCACCAAAGATTTGTAAGGGAATGTAAGGAATGGGTTTATGTAATGAGAGACGATCTATGGGAGACTGGTTTGTGAAATGCGAGAAGGCATTCGATTGATGAGATAACAAGCAGTTAACACTTTTTCGGGCCAATAAGATGATGGGACATGTATGGTAAAAAGAAGAGACCGAGCCACTTCAAGGAGGTGACGGTTCTTTCGTTCTGCTACATCATTTTGTTGAAGTGTAGAAGGACGAGAATTAAGAATTGATGCCATGGTTTTGCAAAAAAGTAAAAAAGGAGTGTGACAAATATCGCCTCCCCCCCCAATTATCACTTCGTAAAACCTAAATTTTACACCCAAATTGATTGTGAACCCACTGGTAAAAGTTTTGGAAGTGGTCAAAAACCTCAGATTTTTGTTTCATCAAATACGTCCAAGTCATGCGAGAGTAATCATCAATAAAGGTGACAAAACAATGAAAACCAATGGGAGATTGCCAAACATCAAAATGAATGAGTGAAAATAAAGTAGATGATTTTTTCCTGAGAGGGGGAAAAATGACATCGAACATGTTTGCCATATTGGCAATGTTCACATTCAAAATAAGTAAAAGATAAACTAGGAACAAGCTGTTTAAGAACAGAGTCTGGAGGATATCATAAACGACAATGCCACAGCCACACATCTGAAGAAGAATAGGTCGAACAGGCTTCGGAGCTGCCGGGGCGAGAGTCAAGAAGGTAGAGGTCACATGCTTCATGACCACCACCCAACACCTGCTTTGTGGTCATATCCTGGAAAACAAAGTGAGATGGAAAGAATGTGACTGAGAAATTCAAATGTTTAGTCAAAGCACTAACAGATAACAAATTGCGAGATTAATTTAGAACATGTAAAACAGAGGGAAGGTCCAAATGTGGAGAAACTGGAACAGTCTCTTTCCCAACAATGTCAGTGTATGAGTCGTTGGCTAATTTAACCTTCACACAAGAAACAGGAGAAAGGGAAGAAAAGATGGTGGACATACCAGCCATATGGTCAGTAGCACCAGAGTCGACAATCTAGGAATGATGAGAGGCATGGTGGGCAGATGATTCAATACCTGAAGTGGAGGAGACAGCATTAGAAACCTCAGAGGATTGAAAGTGCTCCAGTCGTTGTAGGATTAAGTTAATGCCATGTCAAATCGCAGGGGCACCATCACGAGCCATATCAGAGGGAGGAGCAGTGGGTGCAGCAGAGAAATTGGCTTGCTTAGGTCGCCCATAGAGCTTGTAGCAGGATTCAATGTTGTGGTTATTCCTCTTGCAATAGGTGCAAAACCGGTTCCCCTTCATCTGTGAGCCTTTGGTATCCTTTCAAAGATCAAAAGAGGGATCCTTGCCATGGCAAGCTGGAGGCCCATGAGTCGAAGATGGCACGAAAGAATGAGTGGTGACCAAGACAAAGCGTTCAGCCTGCATAGGAGTCATAACAAGGTGACGCCTATCATCACAAAGTAAGGCAGAGTAGACCGCATCTATTGATGGGAGAGGTCATTGCCCAAGAATTTGGGCCCGTGTAGGCTCAAACTCAGTGTTAAGGCTAGCTAATAACACAAAAATCCGTTGATGTTCAACATACCTTTGAAATTTTAGAGTATCTGCAGAATCTTTAAATGTAAGTGATTGAAACTGATCCAGCTCCAACCAATAAGACTGCATCGTCGAATGGTACTAGATAAGGGACAACTCCCCCTGTAAGAGAATGGCAGCGGTCTGAAATAATTCATATATATGGGCGAAGTTATCCCTATCAGAGTACAGAGTTTCATAGTGTCCCAGTCAGCTTTAGCAGTTGGAAGTGTATAAACTAGACGTTGTTCATGAGCTTCCATGGGGTGAAGAAACCAAGCCTGGACCAGGAGTTATTGGCAGTCCAGGAGGAGAATGTAGAATCAGTTGTAGCCTGTTTGGGGATAGTACCATCGATATACGAAGAGAGTTTCCACGCAATTAAGAACATCGTGGCAGAATGGGACCACTCAAAGTAATTTGTCTCATTCAGCAACACCGTCGTGATCCGATCAATCTGCGGAGAGCCAGAAGAACATCTGGAATAGGAGTAGTAGTAAAAGACGATGCCATGAGGCTGATGCAAGATAAATGTCACAAAAAAACTGCTCGAAAGAGAAGATGCACCAGCAGATCGCAGAAGAACAGGTAAAGGTAGAACCCACACATCTTAAACAAAATGAAAAGCTTCAAAGATAGAATGTGAAGGACTGGACGATGATGGAAGTTCAATATCAAGGTCTGCAGTGGAGGTTCCTTCCAGATCCAGCGAAAAAGAACCAAAAACAAGGTGTTCAGGTGTCCCAAACAGCCGACAAAAAACTGCCTTGAAGTGGGTCCCACCGGTGAGGGATGGGAGAAGACCCAAGTTGGATGGAAGGCAAAGGCTTGGACAACAGTAGGTATGAAGAACCAGAAGGCAATCCAGCCCCAAGGCAGCAGATCGAATCAAAAAACCCAAAGAAGAGAGAGTATAAACGTCAGATTTGCCAAGTAAGAAAGGGGGCAGAAGTCAGAGCTCGAGCCTCCAAATAAAAAACCCCACCCTATAAATTGAAAGGACTAGGGTAGATGGGCCCCCTCCGGCAGAACAGTCGCCGAAGAAGATGATCTTCGCCGGAAAAGAAAACTGTTGCAGAAAGGGACGTCAGATTTGCTGAGGAAAAAAGGGGCCAGAAGTCAGGACTCGAGCCTCCCGATCAAAAATCCAACCTATAGATTGAAAGGGCTGGCAAAAACGGCAAAGGTAGATGGGTCCCCGCCGGCAAAACCTTCACTGGAAAATGGGATCTTCTCCGGCAAAGACACTGTGGCAGAAAGTAACGCCCAAAAAGAGATAAAAGAGGACATTGTAGAGGCAGGTCAGAATACTTGGCTGATACCATGTAGAAAAATAAACAAAAGGAAATGAAGTAGAGAAGAAATTCTCTTGTATTGATATATCGAATGTTAAAGAATTACATTTATAAATAATAAACATAGAGCCAATCTAGGTGGCTAATATGGAAAAGAATAAAGGGATGATCAATTTACAATAAATCATAGAACTCATAAAAGACTAAGATGTCTTTCCTAAACAGAATGATTCTCGTCAACCATGTCCGAAAGTGGGTCCCACAACATTGATTACAGGGGCAGATTCCCAATCTAGAAAGATCTTTCCAAATTGGGATCTTCAAGCCATGTAGTGAGTCCAAAGATTAGAGAAGAGATGAGATTTGAGGTTTAGTAATGTTACACTCATTAGATTTTGGGAGGATGTATGAGTTGGTGAGCGACCATTGATAGTCTCATTTCCAAAGATTATTCTTGATATCAAAACCCAAAAGGATGGTCTCATTAAAGATTGTATGGAATCCCTTGTTCAACAATTGGAATCCCTCCTATCTTGATTTATGAGTCATTACAATATGTGGGAGTAGAAGGATAAAGGGTGTTGGTCCAAGGAATCAGATGGGATTTTTGCAAGTAAATTTCTGTATTCCCTAGGCCCTCTTTGCCTGTTTATTTTCCTCGTAAAGCAATTTGGTCTTCAACTGCACTTTTGAAAGTGAATGCTTTCTGTTGGCTGCATTACTTAATAAGATTCTTATACTTGAAATGTAGGAATCTCTTTGCCTAGCATCTATCTTCTTTGTTGGATTAGTGAGAAATCAGTGTTGTGGGACCAAACGGGACCCGACTATGCCTATTTTGGCAAGTCAACTGTATAAGTGTAAATAATTATGTGTAGATAAGTACTGATTGTACTTTCCTATTTTGGCCACCTTAATTGGCTCTCTTTCTCTTATTTATACTTGTACCCTCTAAGAGGAAAAATATATCAATACAACAAAGAGAATAATTATTCTCTGATCTTCATCTCTTTCTTCCTTTCTTTCCCTTGATAGAAACAACATGGTATCAGCCAGGGAAGATCTTCTTCTCTGATTTTTCCTCTTTTTTCAGTTTCCAGTTCTTTTTTTGTGCAGTCCTCCTTTTCCGACGACGATCACAGTTTCCGGCTATGGTACTGCCGACGGGGACTCATCTTCCCCTGCCGTTTTTTACAGGGCTATCCATCTGTAAGGGTGGATTCCTAATTTGGACTGGTTTACTAGGGTTTCTTTGCGCTCTATCTCCACTTTTTTTGCGATTTGGTGCATTTTTTGCTCAAATCCGGTAGATCTGAACTTGGTTTCCACCCAAATCTTCTCCACTGGTGTCGCCCCTGACCTACCTTCACACGCCTAAGGTGGACTCCCCCCCCCCCTCTCTCTGTCTCTCTTTCGGTCAACAGTGGGGCCCCCGTATGCCCTTCTCTTCTGCTGCTGTTGTACCAATCTGCAATAAAAAAAAAAAAAAAATCTGGATTCCACTATTCAGATCTGCTGCTTGAGACTCTTGTACCCCTACTTCTGGTGCCTCTTCCTTTCGCCCCTACATCAGGATCACATCAAACTTGGGTGTCCCACCTTTCATCTTCGGTGGACCCCAATTTTTCTTGTTTTTAGGTGCTGCTGCTTGGAAGACTGCAACCTGATCTTTTGGGCCTTGCAGCCTTTTGTTCTTCTCTTCGTATGTCTCCCGCTTGAACGGTTCTTCTTGGGATAATGGCCTCATCAAAGGACCCACTGAAGACCGCTGGGGAATCTTCTAACACTGATATGTCTTCTTCTGGCACTCCGAATATTGGCAAGATCACAACTGTATTATTGAATGAGACCAATTACTTCCAATGGTCTCACTTGGCTAAAATGTTCCTTACTGCCAAACAACTCTCTGCTTTTATTGATAGTACTGCTTCTGAACCAGAAAAGAAGGACTCCTCTACCGTTCCTGGCAGGCTAATAATTCTTTGGTGCAGTCTTTGGCTCCTTCATTCCATAGAAGATCATGTTCGTGGGATTGTCTATACTCTTCTGACGACTAAGGATGTCTGGGACACCATTAAGGCCTTGTATTCGGACGGTGATAATTTTGCCTGGTTTTATGAGCTCTATCAGACTGCTTCTCATCTTCGACAGGGGGAGCTCTCCCTCATTCAGTATTATTCAAAGATGCGGACATGTTGGCTTGAATTGGATCAACTTGAATCGGTTCAGTTTGTGGACCCTGTTGATGTTGTTCTCTATAACCAGCTTCTTAATCGACGACGGACCTTTGAGTTCTTGACTGGCCTTAATCAGGACTTTGAACCTATTCGGACCCAACTGCTTGGCCAACGCCCTCTTCCCTTTCTGGAAGAGGTCTACTCTGTCTTACTTCGAGATGATAAGCGCCGCATGGTTATGACTCCTATGCCGGTCAAACGGTCTACCTTGGTGACCACTCATCCTTCCATGCCTCCTCTCACACGTGGGCCTCCTCGTTTTCATGGTAAGGACCCTTCTTCTGACCTTCGTCGTGACACCAAAGGTCCCCGAAAGAAGGGGTCTCAATTCTGCACTTTTTGTAAGATGACGAACCATTATGTTGATTCTTGCTATAAATTGCATGGTCGTCCGAAGCAAGCTACTATCTCCGTCCCGTCGCCTCGCCTCGCCTGTTACCTCCTCTCCTGATGTGGTTAGTGACAGTGCCCCAGTCACTCGTCATGACTTTAACATGCTGTTACAGCGACTGGATCGCCTTCAACACTCTGAGGTTTCCAATGCTGTCCCATCTACTTCAGGTACTGAGTCCTTTGCCAATCGTGCCTCTTCTCATTTCTGGATCATCGATTCTGGGACCACTGATCATATGGCCGGTATGCCTAATCTTTTCTCTTCCATTTCTCCCGTCTCTTATGGTCAAGCTAAATTAGCGAATGGTTCCTCCACTACCATTGTTAGAAAAAGGACCCTCCCTCTCTCTTCCACCTTGTACCTTCCATCTATGTTACATGTACCTCATTTATCTCGCAATTTGCTTTCTGTTAGTGCACTCACTAAACAATTTCATTGCTCCGCTACCTTCTTTCCCTCTCATTGTATCTTTCAGGATCTGACCACGAAGCAGGTGATTGGTGGTGGTCGTAAAGATGGAGGCTTATATCTGTTGGATGGTCCTGTTGGTGCCTCTGCAGCCTACTCCAGCTCCTCTTCATCTGATATATGGTTTTGGCATTGCCAGCTAGGACACCCTTCTAACTCTGTCCTCAAGAAACTTGTTCCTTCTTTATCGTTTAAGCAGTTTGAGTGTGCACCTTGTCAATATGGCAAAAATAAAAGAACTTTTTTTTACTTCTTCTATGAATAAACGTGCATCTTCTTTGTTTTCTATTATTCATTCTGATGTTTGGCAATCACCCTCTATCTCTCGCACTGGTTTACGATACTTTGTGTCATTTATTGATGATTATTCACGAATGACCTGAATTTATATCATGAAACATAAGTTTGAAGTGTTTGATCACTTCGCACATTTTATAATTGAGTTGCCACTCAATTTGGTTGTAAAATTAAAATTTTGTATAGCGATAATGGGGGAGAACATTTGTGTAATTGTTTTATTCAATTTTTGCAACAGCATGGTGTTGAATCCCAACTGTCTTATCCATCTACACTACAACAAAATGGTGTAGCTGAACGAAAAAACAGACATCTTCTTGAAGTCGCTCGATCTCTCCTCTTTACCATGCATGTCCCACCGTCGTACTGACCTGAGGCTGTCTAACCTCATATTACCTTATCAATCGCATGCCATCCCAGGTTTTGTTGGACAAATCACCTATTGATCTTCTCTCACTTCATAAACATATTCCTCTTCTTCCCCTACATATTTTTGGATGTGCCTGCTTTGTTCACTAATTTTCTGGTGATAAGCTTTCCCCCCATGCTGTGCGATGTATTTTTTTGGGATATTCCTCATTCCATAAAGGCTACAAGTGTCTTGATCCAGTTAGTGGCAAAACTTATGTGTATATGGATGTCACCTTCTTCGAGATAGTCCCTTACTTCTCTTCACCATCTGTCTCGTCTCCAGTTCTTCCTCTCCTCCCTCCTGCCCTGAATCCTACTAGCTCTGACGTGCATCCCCCTAGCATTGACAAGCCAACTCTGGTATATCACCGCAGGCAGAATAGGCCTCCGCTCTGCGAGAACACCACCACATCATCTGTTCCTTGCCCAGATCCTTCCCTTACTGATGCATCTGATCTTTCCATTGCCCTTCGAAAAGGTAAACGTACTTGTACCTCTCATCCCCTTGACCATTTTGTGTCTTATCATGTTGTCTCTCCTGATTATTACACTTTTCTTACAGCTTTGGACAGCGTTAAGATACCCAAGCGGATTGACACCGCTCTCCGTGACCCCTTGTGGAAGGCAGCCATGGAAGAGGAACTCACGGCCCTTGAGAAGAATCACACATGGGACCTGGTTCCCCTGCCTCAAGGAAAAACTCTAGTTGGGTGTGAATGGGTTTTTGCTTTAAAACATAATCTGGATGGCTCCATCGCCCGGGATAAAGTTCGCCTCGTTGCCAAAGGATTTATGGGGGTGGATTATTAGGAAACCTTCTCCCCTGTGGCCAAGATTACTCATGTTCGCATCTTGATTTCCATTGCCACTACTTATGACTGGCCGCTGCATCAGTTAGATGTGAAGAATGCCTTTCTTCATGGTGATCTCCATGATGAAACTTATATGCTCCCACCACCAGGGTTTGTTAATCAGGGGGAGCCTCCACTCTGTCTGCAAACTCCGCAAAGCTCTATATGGCCTCAAGCAGTCTCCACAGGTGTGGTTTGAGAAGTTTAGCAGTGTCCTGTTACCTTATGGTTTATCTAGATGTCAGATGGATCACTTAGTTTTTATCTACCGTCTTCACTCTTTTGTCATGATGCTAGTAATGTATGTTGATGACATTGTCCTCACCGGTAATAACATTGTTGTCATATCTACCTTCAAGGAATATCTACAGCGCAAATTTGCTATTAAAGATCTGGGGCCATTGCGTTATTTTTAGGGTATTGAAGTCGCTCGTTCTTCTCAAGGACTCTCTTTATCTCAACGCAAGTATGCTCTTGACCTCCTTCAGGATGCTGGATACTCTAGGTGCAAACCTGCTGACACTCCATTAGATGTCAATACGAAGCTCTCTGCCACAGACGGGACTCTTCGTGATAGTCCTTCTTTCTATCAAAAGTTGGTGGGGAAATTGATTTATCTCACTATCACACGACCAGGTCTCTCCTATGCAGTTGGTGTGGTTAGTCAATTCATGCACAACCCACGGGATACCCATCTTCATGTTGTCTTCTGCATCCTTCGCTATCTTAAAGTTCATCCTGGCAGGGGTTTGTTCTTTGCACGACAGTCTTCCCTCTCTGTTCGTGGATATTTCGATGTTGATTGGGCCAGCTCTCCTGATGATCGCCGCCCAACAACTGGCTACTGTGTCTTTTTGGGTTGTCGTCTCGTCGGTTGGCACAGTAAGAAACAATCTGTTATTGCTCGCTCAAGTGCTGAAGTTGAGTATCGTGTCATGGCCAATACTACGACTGAGCTTCTTTGGATCCGCCAGTTTCTTCAAGAATTGGGTTTTGCTCCACGTGAACCACTCATTATGTTTTGTGACAATCAGGCAGCTATCAACATCGCCTCCAATCCGGTCTTTCATGAGCGGACCAAGTACATTGAGGTTGATTGTCACTTCCTACGACAACACATTTCTGAAGGCCAACTTGTTACTCCACATGTGAAATCTAAGGACCAATTGGCGGATATCCTGACCAAGTCTGTTCCTCGTCACCAACTTACTTCTGTCATTGACAAGCTGGGTTTTGTTAGACATCTTCGAGTCAGCTTGAGGGGGAGTGTTGTGGGACCAAATGGGACCCGACTATGCTTATTTTGGCAAGTCAACTGTATAGGTGTAAATAATTATGTGTAGATAAGTACTGATTGTACTTTCCTATTTTGGCCACCTTAGTTGGCGCTCTCTCTCTTATTTATACTTGTACCCTCTAAGAGGAAAAATATATCAATACAACAAAGAGAATAATTATTCTCTAATCTTCATCTCTTTCTTCCTTTCTTTCCTTGATAAAAGCAACAATCAGTTGATCAGATCCTTCTGCAGTTCCCTTTTGTCTATCCTATTTTGTTGATATTCCTCTCTTCTTTGTCAATCTCCGTCCAGTTCTTCCGGGGCTTTCATTGAGAATTGGAGCTTTGTGTCATAGAAGATTAACTTCTTTGGAAACTGGTTCCCTTGGCATTGCTTGGTTTGTATGGGAAGAGAGGAATAGGCACATTTTTTTTTAAAATAAGCCAGTGCTCTATGGTCAGTGTCTTAGAGAGAATCAGAGCAATATTATGCAATTGGCAATGTCTTCAGAGGTGGTCACTGGTTGACAGATCTGTCAATGAGGTTTTCAGGTGGAGCAGTTTCAAGGGAATTGGGGAAGTATCTAATAGATTGTAATTTTGTTGTAATTCACTTTTGTGCTTGTTTCATCTTTTTTGCTTTTGTACATCCATCCCAAATCCTCTTTGGGTAGGCTTCTTTGGTGTACTCTTCTTATTAATGTTTTTGCTCTCCCTCAAAAAATGGTTGTTTCATTTTCTCTTTGAAGAAGCTATTTCTATTTTGAGATCAAATATGTTTGATCAATGGCTTCCATTGTGCATATTCATTCATTTCGACCTAAAATGGAATTTAAAAAATGGACATGATTCAGATGGTTCTAATGGAGTAAACATTTTTTTCCATTCACCCAACAAATTGGATCATTTATGGTCGTTGTTCCTTAGTCCGGTTGTGTATGGATCTTGTCAACAAACCTTTTACTTGACTGGTACTTTCCATAGTGGCATTTGTGTAGCCCTATGTCCATGGATCTCTTATACAAGACTTTTACTGAAATGGGTTTTGCCAGTGTCATTTGTGTAAAGGAAGTCTAGCATGGATTGAAGAGTCTTAGTTGTTTATCTATAAACATGGAAAAAAAAAAAAAAAAAAAACACTAGGCCTGGATGGGAATCTGCAAAAGGAAAAGGAAGGCTAGATGCGTGAAATAGAAGTCAATGTTCAAAAGGTAGGCATTGATTGAAATAAACATTCTCTATGAACAAAGATGAGTGGAAAAAATTGCAAAAGAAGTATATATAAAAAAAGAAAGAAAGAAAGAGGCCAAACAAGGTCTCATTCAGATTCCAGATGTAGAAATGCATACCTTAAACAGTGGCAAAAATAAAATAAAAATATCAAAATTTTCTTAAAATGACAAGCTATCTAAATGTGGTCTTCTCAAAAGCAAGAGTGGGACGCCTATCAATACAGTACGGACAACAGTCCCTATCCATACAAGAGCACTTCAAGTTTCTGCTCTACATACCATGATGTGAGAGTAGACCTAGAGGTTGAAGAAGGTTGTGAGATGGAGAGAGAGAGAGAGGGGGGGGGAGGGAGGGGGGGTGTGAGGAAATAAGAGGATAAATTGAGAGTGAAAATAAGAGTAGTGATTAACTGAGTGCTAATCCTCCCGTTTATAATCAAAAGAACTACAATTTCTCAATTGAATCACATTCAATTATGGATGTAGCAAATCTCTCAACCCTAATTTAAACTTGGATGTGGCAAAGCTCTTGAGAACCGTATCTTATCTGAAATACATGTACTCCTTAGGAGTATTCTTTACAATAGTCCAAATGTACATGTATGACTGACTTGCAATTAATAAAGTTTTCTAACAGTATTTGAAGACTCAATTTTTCTTTTCCTTCATTACCTTGTTGTAATTTTGTAGCTTATAAGGATTATAATTTTGTTGCAATGGGCAAAATAGATCGTGGTATTGCATTTGAAGGAATTGTTTGGTTCGTTGATACTTATAAGTCTACTAACCTGTTGTATTTTGCATGTCATCTTCTGAACTTTTTCTTCATCTGAAGGTAATCCTGAACAAGGAATCACACACATGCCAAGGAGCATATTCTCTCTAGTTGAGTCCCAGTCTTGGTAAGTCTTTCACTGCAGGTTTTTATATCACCATTTGTTTTATTCATTATAGAAATAAGTTATATTTGGACAATTCTGGGCAGCACAACACCGGGATTGAGAATAAAGGCATTTTGTGCAATTGTTTCGCTATCGGCAACACTCGCACAAAATAAACTTCCTTACCATGCAAGCAATATCAAGGTATATTTACTACATTATCTTCTAGTTGTATCCGAAAAAGGGTTTATCATCACTCTTTTTTTTTTTTTTGAAAGGTAGGAACAGAATTGTCATCACCATTGTTCTCGCCATCATCATCAAAGCCTTAATCATTATTTGGGGTTGGTTTTGTTTAGGGCTAAGTTCTCTATGACTCTGCCATCAAACTTAATCTATCTGGGCAAAGTTCTAGGACCGGTATTGGATAAGATCTCTGCTTATAATACCATATTCCATAGTAGCTCCTTGAGCTTTTAGCCCCTCTGGAGAAACTGGAGATAACCAGGGAGATACTAGTTGACATATTCTAGATTATTCAGTTTGATATGCAAACACAGTACTATGCTATTGAAGAAGTGAGGAATCTTTTTTCAACTTTCTACTGAGGACCTATGGTGGAATGTGGTTATCACTGTGCAGTTAAGTTTAATGCTCCAAGAATTCATACTAAGTTATGCTATTCATATGCTGTATCAGAACTAAATGATTACTTCTCACAGTCACTTGCACTTATTGTTCTATTAATAGTTTGTATTTATTTCCCTGTCATATGATTATTGCCTCCTATTGAATCCAGGTAGTAGGGAATGATGAACTGTTCTTCGGAGAAACATCCTATTCTCAAGAACTTCTGTCCATTTCCAATTCTGTTCTTCAGAACCTTGTTCAAGTCATTCAGCAAGAACCATCCGCTGTATGTGTATCTTTTGTTGGATTTCTTTTCCTTTATTCCTTTGTTGTGGGCTGAAGCTGGAAATGAATTGACTGCAATCAGGTCGCCTGTGGGAATATGGCTCTTGAAGCCTGCAATTGTATCATATTGTCTTTTGAAGTAGGTTCAGTGAGTTAAAGTGTTGTTTGGACTTATTTAGATATTTGCTTTTAATATTAATCATCCATATTATGAATCCTATACTTGAGAATGGATTCTTACTGCTTTTCCCTTGCAATGTTGTAATTTCTTCAGGAAAGTCATGAAAGATCAGTCATCTGCACAGAGCTCATTGAAATTGCAAAGTCATGTCTGCATACCAATAACAGATACCTACAATCCACAAGAAATTTCTTGGAAAAACAATTATCAGAATTTGTGAGGAATGGATCTACAACGTCCATCTAAAGTGCACTTCTGCCAATCTGGGATTGAGGTAGCCTGCTGCTGCCCATTCTTGTTATTCATTATTTTTAACTTTTTTGATGGTTAGATTTGTGAGTTTTTGTATGCCAAAGATTGTATAGAAACTCCGCGAACTTACAATCTCTTTCTTGCTTCTCTCTATAGCTACAGGTCCAAACGACCAATCTCTCTGAAACTGACAATACAGAGCGCATGCTTTATTGATTATCAACGACCACTAAGAAGTTCAGAACACAGGATAAAGACGAATACCAATCACTATGATCAGGAAGTCCTTTGCCCTTAGGAGTCAGCAACCTTATTCTTTTGACAATGTAGAACTGGCATGTCAGAAACTGCTGTAATTTAATTTACATAATCAAAGTACAATGCATGGTGATCCAATCTGAAGCATGTGACAGATGTAATTCTCAAAATTTTCTTAATGTAAATTTTCATTTTCTACCAATTACATCCATCCATGTTTTGTTTCTATTGATAAAATTTATAAATAAAAAAAATTAGGTGGTTGCATATGTCAGATATGTAGCTATTAGTTGCATATGTACATGTGAGCTTCATCTTCAATCTAGATCTTCAGCCCCTGCTATTCTTCATGAGCCTTTTCTTTCAACTCAAATTACATGATCTGCTTACATTGGCTATTTTGCTATTATTATCTTTCATTTTCAAGATTAGTACTCACCAAATTGAAGTGATTTCTGAGAACCACAATTGGGGCTATTGTCATGTTGGATGTTTGGTTTCATTGGATTGGAATCCAATTATGGTCACCAATATCCAAATGCAGTTGCTACGCATACTAACGTACCTCATACAATTCATCATTCATGGGTAGGGCTGAAAAGTGGAAAAAAGATGGCTCAAGAGTTGGAGCAGATATTTTATGTTAGGCATTGAAATCAGGAAATGAATGTGGATTCAACATCTATCTCAAGGGGCCAAATATAAAACGTATAAAATCTTAGGTCCATTCAGGTAAATGGGTCTTCTGGCAGTCCTAACCTCAGGCAGTCCAAGGTAGGATATCCTAAATGAATGATTAAGATTTAAAGTATTTAAATTCCTTTTACCAATGATTATCATCATTATTATTAATTCACTTTGTCATATGTTTTGAATTCTACTCTCACAATGACCTATCTGTCACTCCACAATCCATTATATTCTTTTTATTACTTTTCACCAAATTGTAATGGCCTTTTTCTCCTTGTTTCCTCGACTTTAAACCTCTAAACTACCTATATCTCGGCCAAGAAATTTTTCTCCTATTTTAAAAAAAAAAATACCTATATCGTTTGATATCGGCAATATATATTGGATATCGGCCAATATCGCAAATATCGGCCGATATATAAAGGTTTAAAAAATCAATATATATCGACCGATATGATATGTATCGGCAAATATTAAAATCCCTGCTCTAAACTACATATTAGAACTGTTTCAAGCCATCAACAAATTTAACCAAAAAATTAGAGAAATGATTTTTGCACCCCCACTTTTACCCATTGTGCACCTCCTTCTATGTGAAATTTCGATTTTACCCAAAAAAAAAAAGCCAGGAAGGAGAGAGAGAGGAGGAAATTTGAGTTTGGACAAAATCAAAATTTCATATGAACGGAGTGCACGGTTGGTAAAAGGTAGGGGTGCAAAAATCACTTTTCAAAAAGTATGGACGGTGTTTGAAGCCGGGGTTCAAAAATCGGGTCGGCTGATATGTGATATGGATGATATTTCGGCTGATAATTTTATCTCTCATACCGATATCGGCATTTTCTCTCTCCTCTGATATCGGAACCGTGAAAAAATCGCAAAAAACCGTGACAAACCGTGAAAAACTGAAAAAACTGCAAAAAACCGTGAGCACCCGTGAGAACCGTAAACCCTGAACTGCGAAAAACCACGAAAAACCATGTAAAAACCGCGAAAAATCGTATCAGTGTTTTAAAAAAAAAAAAATTAAAATATCGATATTTATGAATATCGGCCGATATTGTGACCAATATTCGGTATGTACGGCCGATATTTATCGTATCGGCCGATATTACTCGGTTTAAAAAAACCGATATCTATCGGCCGATACAATATGTATCACCCGATATTTGAACCTTAGGTTTGAAGATTGTAAGATTTTCAACTTTTAGATTCAAATGATGTTAAATTTTACGTTTGTCATCTTAAAGCTATGTGAGATCGAAACTGATGTTGTTTGGTAATTTCCAGAAACTTTTAAGAATCAAGTTGTGTTTGGTAGTTTTCAAAATTCTAATAGATTCAAATATTGATATTTGCTTATTGGCAATGGACTTTAATGTAAAAATAAATAAAAAAATATAAATTGTAAAATGTCATCAATATCAGTCATAGTATGAATTTGTTAACATTAATTATTAAATTACCATGCATAATAAAAACTCATTCACATGCTATAGAAAAACGTTTGACTGGTAACATGATGAGAATGCAATCTCGCACATATTATCTCTAGGTGGAGACCATAAGAGTAAATCTCAGTTTTTTAAAGATTCTAATCTAATATCACTTGGGTGAGATTTTCTCTAAACTGTAAATATTTCATCCCTTGTAAATAGTGGAGGGGTAGAAACTAAAAAGCATGCTTCTATATTATTATATAAAGAAGTAAAACTTGAAAAATCGACCTAGATGAGAATAAAACTTTGATGATTGATTTCATTACCATGAATTTCAAATTTTAATAAATGATCTCACTGCTAACTAACATGCACCAAATGAATTGCGTTTTGTCATTTGTTGGGGATTTTTAGTCTTAACATTTCAAATTCTATCTTTTACATTATTCTATCGATTTTTCTTATAATCCACATATCTATTTCTAATTTTTTTTTTTTTTTTTGTTTTAGTTCCATTTTCAAACGCTGTACTCAGTAAAGCATTTTTTTTACCAATAGTCATTTCAAAAAAGGAGAAAATGTCTTTTTCCACAAAAGATCTATAACAAATTTCACCCTCTTTATCCAACTTCCACATGGTTCTCTCAGAATTTTACAGCTTACATTCGTTGAATTAATTTAAGCAATCATAATAGATCTCATACTTGAGGGCATGCCTTTGTTTCTGTACATAAAAAAAAATTGTGGAAAGGAAAACTCTTTCCTGTCCATCCCATAGGGATTTGGTTTTTTCGAAAATAAGTAGAAAAAATCACCTCTTAAATGTGACAATGGACATTTTCTTTGAAAATCTCATTGCTCTAATCAACATGGAAAAATAAAAAGTAATTTGAAAACCATTTTGCTTTTTATCAAAACTTCCTTAACTTTTTTTCACAAAACTTACATTATAAAAAAAATACATATCCTAAAGTTGTTCACCGATTCTTCAAGGAAATCAACTCTACAAAAAAAAAATTATTTGGGTTCTACCCATGTCATCCAACGAGCATTGAGAAATTTGGATTGTATCAAGTTGCGGAAACTCAAGTTTTCTCTTTTTTTTTCATCAAAATTCAAATTTATTTTTGTTGAAAATGAATGAGATGTTATTTTACCAAACAAGAAAATTTCTATAATTCCTAAGCTGACAGCCCCCCCCCTCATTGGGAAATTGATTCCTTAGAACATGAGAAAATTGTCTCTTTCCGGTCCTCATTCCGCAGGGAAGAAAAACAGAGGAGATTGTCTTATTTACTGTACTCTTCTTTTTCTATCGGACAAACAACTAAGCACCTCCACAAATTATCAAATTTATCTTCTTCTTAAATATTCGGGTGCATTATAAATATGGTTCACAATTTACTAATCCCAGCAATCTTCTTGATGCCTGCATTAGCCATTGCATCCCTCAACTCAGCAGCATCTTCCCATCTCCCTGCCTCTGCATACACATTTGCCAACACCACGTACCTTCCACAGTGTCTAGGATCCAATTCAAGCAATCTCTTTCCCACCTCACCTCCCAACTCCACTGCCCCATGAACCTTACAAGCACCCAGAAGAGCCCCCCAAACACTAGCATCTGCTTCCATGGGCATCTTGCTTATGAACTCCACTGCCTCTTTCAGATGCCCTGCTCTGCCCAGCAGATCAACCACACACCCGTAATGCTCCATCCTTGCAACAATCCTGTAGTCACACTGCATCGAGTTGAACCAACCCAACCCCATTTCCACCAGCCCTGCTCGGGCACATGCTGTCAGCAGCCCAACAAATGTCACTTCATTTGGTTTTATACCTTCCGCTTCCATCTTCTCAAACATTGCTAATGCTTCCACCTCCCTACTGTTAGAAGCCAATGATGATATCATAGCATTCCATGTGCAGGCCTCTCTAGCAGGAATTTTATCAAACACTTTGCAGGCACATCCTAAGCATCCTTTCTTGCCATACATGTCAATCAATGCAGTTCCTATGAAAGCTGTCATGTGAATGGCATTCTTAACTACATACGCATGGATCTGCCTCCCTTGATTTAAAATCCCAGTTGCGTTCAAATTCGCGCATGAAGAAAGGACGCTCACCAGTGTCGCTTCATTGGGTCTTGCTTCCTGTACCGTGACCATCCTCTCAAACCACTGAATCCCCTCCAGGAAATGCCCATTTCTAACGAACCCATTAATGACGCTCGTCCATGAAACCACATCTCTGTCCGTAATCCGTTCAAACAGTGCAAGAGCAGAGACTGTGTCCCCGTTCCTGAAGAAGGCATCGAGCATGGAATTGCAAGAAACGATATCGGGTTGGGGAACTTCATCAAACGCTTGGCGGGCATTTGGGAGATCCCCTGATTGGGCATAGAATTTGACAATGCAGCTGTTTATGAACAAGTCGAGCGACAACCCGCGATGGATAACTTGGGCATGGATGGATTTTGCAGTGAATGGAAACGGCGATGCAGCTTTGATGAGGGAAGGGAAGGTGTGACTGTTGGGTGCGATGCAATGTCTGAGCATATGACTGAAAATTACTAGGCAGTGTTGGGGATTTTGGATGTGGAGATGGGCTCTGATCAGTGTGTTGAAGAAGAAGGTGCTCCTTGCATCTGCATTTGTGTTGTGGCGGCGGGAGTAGAGGACGCTCTGGTGTGTTGTGAAGAAGGGGTGCATCTGGTTTGTTAGAGCGGTTTGTTTGTTGGTGTGTTTGCAGTGGCGTTGAATGAATTGGAGGAGGATTTCAGGAGGATAATGTGGCAGTGGCATGCCCTTTCCATGTATCTACCTTGTTTTAAACTACATAGCATACTAAACCCTGAAATGGTGTCTATTAATGTGTCTATTAATATTTCTTTTAACAACCAAGAGTTGTAAAGGGTTTTGCTAAGTATCAGACTGGCAACTTGTAGGGCTTCGACACGCGACGTGCTATATGTTCTTGGGTGGAAAAAATCAAATAATCCTTGGCATGATTCAAATAATCCTCGAGAGTAGGAGGATACAATGTCACAAATACTATTCTTGAGATAGATATCGGGACATTTTAAAATAATTGATTTTTATTGGAGAATTATCAGAAAATGTTGCCAAAAACATAAGTATTTATATAATAAAAACTAGTAAATAAATATGTAAAAAAAAAAAATGACATTTAGATTTGAAATAAACAGTAATAAATTTGTGAATAAAGTGCAAATATACTATAGAAAATAATTTACTTTTAACAATTATTTAAAAAATAAAATATAATTTATCATCTAACATTTCGTACAATGTCATCTAATGCCATATATTTTCATTGCTAAATAACATTATTGACATCATCAAATATCAAAATAAGGGAAAAGTCGAACTAAGAAGATAATAGAATAAAAGAAAAATTTAGAACTTAAAAGTTCAGTTGTAAGCTCTCTATAACATCAGTAGAAATTTTATTAAAAATTAAAAAATAGTATTAATAACAATAATATATCAAAAGACTATGTTTTCTCATATTTTTATTGATAAAAATGGAAGTCATGGTCAATTCTCAATAATATCGCGATAACAATATTTTCCACTAAAACATGGTAAAATTGAATTTACCGCCATTATTTGTTACATTTGGAGGGTGGGGGGGGGGGAGAATATATTTATTGAGTTGACTATAAAGTATAGACCTTTTAAAATTTGCATGAAGTTCTCATAAGAACTAGTCTTAGGTAAGAAATTTTAACTTCCTGATATAGTTAATTTTTTGAAATGAGCTTTTGAATTCATCAAATTATAAAAGTGTAAAAACATTTTAATTAACTAAAATATTGCAATATTTAAATGCCAAGTTTAATTTAAGTTTTGAATCCAAATGATTTAATTTAAAACATCAAATAACTATAAAATTTTAATGGAGATAAATTTTGTATTTCAAATAACATAAGTTTTTTTAAAACTTATTAACCACGCTAGTTTGGAGCCTCTAAAGTATAACTACATCGTATAATTGATGACAATGTTTTTAAAACCAACATGTATAAAAAACCATCTAAATAGAAGATTGGGTTAAATAAAGTTCAATTGGGTTCAACCATGGTCACACCCATGCCATTTAATTTAAGCATTATAAATAATATAAATTATTAATTAAACTTTAATTGATGAGTTGAAATAAAATTTTAAACAATTTTTTTTTGCCACATCTAAATATAATAGATAAATTCATAAAAAAATTGAGATTGCCAAATTGATTATAAAAATTGATTTTTAAAAGCCAAATTAACACATCTAATTATTGTTTAAAGGCCAATAATAAATTGCTAGTAAGAGAAGTTTTGGCCGATACTAACCATTAAGCAATATCTTGGCAAAATTTCCAATTGTCAAATTGATAGATTGAATCTTCAAGTGGAGTACTTGGTGTGAAGATGTAAGCAAGGTTGCCGACTTGTAACGACCTAACCGGCTAACACAATATTGACCACTTTGGAGCTCATACACCCTCACGAATTTACATTGAGCTCATGTGTCACATTTAAGCCCAAAACACATTGTACTAGATGAGAGGAGAAGTTGGGCTTATAAACTCCACTACATTCCTTGTCCTAGGCAATGTAGGACTTTTTAGCGCTCCTCTCTAGCGCCAAACTCTCTCATGACCAGACTCTTTCACAAGCACCCTCCACTGGAGTCATCCCCGGCTCTTAACACTTTCATCTCATAATACCCCAAGTTTGAGTGGGTGAATGTGGGGAGAGAAAAAGTTGCCAGGCTTGTGCGTGCTCTCTGTCACCTAGAGTGGAGAGTTGACAGTGGGATTTACGTGGAGCTTGTCATCCTTCTAGCACAAGACCTTTTGGGAGCAACTTTGGGTTGACTCGCCAATGCAAAGTCGTGCGGGCCCATTTAAGCCCAAAGCGGACAATATTATGTTGGCAGTACAGGGCATTACAAATAGTATCAGAACCAGATTAAACCCTCTACCTCTATGGGTCGTTGTTGTAATCGAGCCGAGGATGACTCTGGGCTTGAGTGGAGTGGATTGTGATAGCTAGGCCCAACAACGGTTGGACAGTGCAGAGACAGAGCTTGGTGTGTGAGAATTTGTCCCACATCGTCCAGGAGCCAGAAATTTTAGGGTTTTTTAAGAGTGAACACCCCTCCACCTAAGCACAATGCGTTTTGGACTTGGAAGTGAGCTAAACTCAATGCAAACCATGCGGATCTTTTTTATCTCAAAGCGGACAATGTTGTGCTGGGTCAAGACGGGTCATTACATGACACTCATTAAAATCCTTGTGTCATTTCTCTATATCTTCTCATCTCATCTTTTATTTTGTGTAGTTAATCATATTGCTTTATATTGTGCCCATTCATTTTGTTAAATTTAATAAATTGTCAAAACTATACATTAACCCAATTCACCACCCCCTCTTGGATCAATATCTCGGTAACAACCTCAGTATTATCTCAATCTAGTTATTACCAATAATTTATTTTCAAATAAACAAAATTCACATTTTGAATTGAGAAATTTAAAACTGTATATATCTTTAATTTTTATAACCATTAAAAAAGAGGGGTATAGTTGGTTTATAAAATTCAAGAAAAGATAAAAGTGCAATGTGCATTTAAAAAAATTCTCTTTGACTATTTATTTATTTATTTGTAAATCAAAATTAATAGTTGTTAAACAACTAGGAATGTTAATTTCGACTATCAATTTATAGATTTCAATCGAATGACTAAAAAACTATTATTTGACTAAATTTTCTTATTTCAAAGATCTACATTATATCCTTTCATCATGTTTTGTTAGAAAACACCGAAGAAATCGTCTTCGTTAGATATTTACTTTCGTCAGTTGATCGAGTGGTCGTCATCGTCACGACCGTAAAGGCGCCAACCCTGGCAATGAAATCCAGCCACTACGACAATTCACAAGAGAAGACTCGCGAAAGGAAAGCCCCTCTCATTTCTTCTCCTTCTTCCTGCGATAGATTGGATTCTTCAAACCAGAAACTTGCTCATCTTTAGGTTAGGGTTCGGGTTAGGGTTTCGTGAGAGATAAATAGAGGAAATCGAAATTTAGGCGTGATGGTGGTGGAAATGGAGGTGGAAGGGCGTCATGCCCTACTTTTCGACGACGACGCCATGGCGGCCTTCGTAAATTCCCCTCAAGCTCTCCTCCAATGGAATTCCCTCCTCATTGATCGCTACGATGTACGCCATCTCCTCCATGACGTCCCGCCTCCCTCGAAGAAGCGACGGGCCTCTCCTCTGCCTGAACCTGATGGGGTCTCCCTCTCCGATCTCGATCGCGAGCGCTACCAGGATCTGCCCCCAGATGGCGATGAAGATATCCGACTTCCAGGTTCGGTGTAACTCCTTCAAAGTTCCTTGCTTTCCATCTAGTTATTTGGATAATTCACTGACCTTCTGCATAAATTCCTCATCGAATATATCCATTTTTATGATTTCTTCTCCAATTGCTCATCCGAGCTATTTGGATTTTGAGTGGAATATGCTGCAGCTTCGCTGTAATTCTGAACTGTAAAGAAGTAGAAATATTTGTAAATAATCGATGAATGCCTGATTTTAGTTGTTATGAGGAAGATCTATTCCTATCTTTTTAATCTTTTTTTTTTCTTCAAAAACTATATAAGCTATGGAATTAGAGCATTCCCACGTTTTTTCTTTTTGGTTGGGGGTGGGGTGGGGAGCAGCAAAAACTATATTTCCATTATAAATTGCAGTTTGTGTTCAGTACATGATTAATTTTGTTGTCAATCCTGTTTCTTGTATAGACACTTCTTGGCGAATGTAACGTAACTGTCATTGACCTCAAGAAAGCAATTGATTGGAAAGATCAGGAAAGGACTATTTCTATAGCCAAAATCTGAATCTATTGAAAATCTTCAAAGTTAAATGGATTCATCCTTGTTGTAAGGTGGATTAAAGAAGTAGTGTGTGTGTGGGTGGGGGGGTCAGGTGGTTGTTGCTGAATCTAACTTGTAGGGGAGAGTCAGTATCATCATTCACATCAGCTCCTACTCATATCTGAATAAGCAAACCTTGAATGCTTAGTTGTTCTTTAAGTTGCTGTTATTTTGGGAGGGCGTTTTTGGGTTTTATTTATTTATTTATTTTTGGGGGTGGGTGTGTGGTGGGGTGGGGTGGGGTGAGTTCTGTTCTTCCTTTTCTGCAGATAACTGAATAACTCACATCTTTTGTCTTTAAAAATCCATGAATAACATGTGGAGTTACTGGAAAAAAAAAACCCTAGGATAAGAACCTATAGCACAATTGGTAAGTGCTCATTGACACAACCAAAAAGGCTGTGGGTTCGAGTACTGTCACCATTAAAAAGAAAAAAGAAGAAACTGGATTAGTTATTGCTCTAGATGACCTTATGTCCCTAGTTTACTGATTTCTTTTGTGGACAGCATGCCACTGGATGAAGGCCCCCCAAATGTAGAAAGTAATTTGCTGTGCTTTCTCTATTTGAAATGGCATTCTTAAATGAATGTGGAATTTAGATGAGAATATGTATTACATAACATTGTACGATGCAATGAATTTCCAAGTATGCAGGGAGGATGCCTAGTTACTTCATTTGCATCTTTCACGGTGACAAGTAAGAAGCTTTCACTTAACCCCAGTATTCTTTTTTTTTGTCTGCATTGAATTGCTTCCTATATACCCATGCAAAATGTTTTGAAACTTCATGTGTGAGAAATTGATTTGAATTTTTTTCCTTTATGCAGAAACAAATAGACAGGAGTTGGAAGCAAGTGGCAATTATCAGGCAGTTGCATTTTCTTATGGAGACACCGATGCATCCATTGAGACCAGGAGTTCTAATCCTGGGTTGGGATATCCTGGTTTCCATCCACCATTCCCTCTGCCTGAAAGTCTGCTAAAAAACCTAGTGAGTACTAAATACACGAATATGTTCACTCTTTGCTGGATATCAATTTTCTTTTTTCTACGTGTGACGTTGATTATGTTGTTTGTAGATTGTTGTTAATACTTCTCCAAGCTTGACAATCATGATTGTCCTAGGTAAATATGTTGCTCTAAGGTTTACCATGTCTAAGTTTCAGATGCTCGGAGCAGAGATGAAGTTCTGACCTATGATTGCCGTTCATGGGCACCTTGTTTCCTTTTGATGTGTCATGACCAGAAAAGGTGCAGGTGGGATTAGAATGATAAAATTGCATTTATAAAGAAACGTCATCTGCATAGCCAGATTAGCAAAAATGGGATGACAATTCTTTGTAGGCCTCAAGCTTCTTGATCTTTTTTTTTTTAAAAAAAAAATCTAAACATCATGAGAATTGGCAGCTCTATTATCTAATAGTTTAATGGAAAATGCGATGATTGACCATTCTGCTTTTATAAAGTTGTGCCATTGTTAAGGCAGACATTTGTTTTTGGTTCCTGTTTCAGCCTCCTACTGAGAAGGTGCACCAGATAATAGCAAGAACTGCCAAATTTGTGAGTGAGCATGGAGGGCAATCAGAAATTGTTTTGAGAGTGAAACAGGGAGACAATCCAACATTCGGGTTCTTGATGCCTGATCACCATCTTCATGCATACTTCAGGTTCCTTGTTGATCACCAGGAACTTTTGAAAAATGAAACAGATCTCAAGGCTGTGGAAGAAAAGAAAAAAATTGCTAGTGGAAAGAACCAGGCACACGTTGCAGGCGGTGCATTGTCACTGCTTGGATCTGTATATGGGTCTTTGGAGGAAGAAGATGGTACACTACAAACTGATACAACATCTAAAGAAGTGGATCATGATAATTCTGTTGATGCTGTTAGCATGACCTCATTGCATCAAATGAACCAAATAGAATCTTCGAAGAATTTGTCTGTGGAAGCTGAGGCAACTGTCCACCATCCATGTGCTGCTGCTGCAGCAGCTAATGAAAAGGCTTCCTCGTACAAAAGAGGCTCTGTGACTGTTGTCCCTTCTGGTACTATACTTGGCAAGAAACGAGAAGTTGAAACCTCCAATTCTCCTTCTGATGATAATCCACAGCCCACTTCAGCAATGAACTTGTCTGAGGTCAAACCTTTGGTTCTGGAGCCGATTGTGGAGCCACCTTCTTTGGTGAAACAAATGGTAGATAAAACAGTTGAGTTTATACGGAGAAATGGGAAAGAATTTGAAGCAGTCCTCATTGAGCAAAATAGTACACATGGGAAATTCCCATTCCTTCTCCCATCAAATCTATATCACCCATATTACCTCAAAGTTCTCCAAAAAGCTGAAGAGGTGCGTAGGCACATGGTTGTTCTCTCTCTCTCTCTCTCTCTCTCTCTCTCTCTCTCTCTCTCTACATATATATTTGGATTATGTTGCATTTATCATTCTTTGAATTTGATTTGCCTTGAACGATTGGTAAACCCTGTTTCATGCAGTATGAGATGTTGGACTTGCATGTGTTATATTTCTATGAAATCTTTGTGAGCTCCTTTAATCTTTCAAAAGTAATAGCAAGATCCAACATTTTGTGATACACATCAATGAATTTAATTTCATTTCTCAAAAAAAAGAGGAAATTAATATGTTTGATGGAAAATAGAGAAACTCATCCCTAGGTCATCATCATCATCCAATTGATCCCAAATGGCATTGGAGCTGATAACCAATGAAATTGACACAAAAGTTAGGAAACATAAAAATTTGGATACATTATCATTTTTCAAAACTTTTGGCTCATGAAATGCAAGTGTATGATCTTGGCCATCAATCAATATTCCAAGGAAAAGGCATATGATCTAGGTCTTATTCTTGTTAATGTATATAGAAGGAGGAAGAGGAGATGATGATGATACAATGAATGTGTGTTTTGCTTAGTGGAGAGATTACGGGAATCACCAATCAATCAAATCTTAAGAAATCACCAATCAATCAAGTCCTAATCTAAACAGGTAACTCTCTTTTCATGGTACAGTCATTAAGTAGAAAAAATTGTTTACACTACATTATACGTTACACACTTTAAGCTTCCCCTCTGATATACTCTTTTTTTAATTGGTATAGAGACTTGCTTCTCACATGGCTTTATAAAATAGCATCAAGAGATATTACACCTATTTCATTGAATTGAATGGTATATAATGTGTAGCTTAAAACTATAAAATATAAAAAATGATACATAAACATGGTTTTATTTAAATTTGTATGTGTATTTAAATTGTAGTTTATAGGAATGTGCATATCATCTATGAATTGACATTGGACCAAAATGGGTCCAAAATATAAATTTAGATTCGATACAACTTTCATCATTATGAGCATTCTTGATAGTTAAATTTTAGATTAATCCATATCATTTATGAAATTTTTGAATAAAATTTACATAAAAATTGAAATAAAGTGAGGAGAATTAATTCATTAAATTTAGTTTTTGCTCTAACCAGGTTGTTTTTTTTTTTGAAGCCTCATATTTAATGCAAAGTCTGAACTCAAATCTATCTGTAAACATGTGCCCATAAATTTAAGAAGAAGAAATATTAAAAATGAACCTCTCTCAATAAGTTTAGTTGTGTCAACCCGCATGTGTGTAGCTCAATTGTTTGAGCTTCCAAGAATAAATTAGAGGTCTTGGATTCGACTTTCCCTGGAGCTACCTGATACATGAGGTTTATAGGTGGTTTCATGTATCCATGGGATTAATCTCACCTCCATTTTAGGGTGGGGATGTGCTTTTTTTGTGTCAAAAAATTGATGCAACCTCTTGGCTTAGGCTTCTCAAATGTCAAAATCATTGTAGTTTGTTGATACTGAAGCCAAATTACTTTCAGTAACATGAAAAGAAAAATAATCACTTCTGCTAAAAAAGAAAAGAAAAAGAACAGCTTCTGATAAAAAAGAAAAGAGTAACCATGCAAATAAGCCATCTTGTAAATTGAGAGGAGAGCTTGAATCAGTCATAGCCAGGGTTGCATGGATCATTGGATCATGGATCGTGGTTTATGATTTTTGGTATGTAGATCACAACTTGCCAATGATCCCGGTTTGCTAGGATAGGATGAGATTTTTTTTTTGAATCACTTGAATTGTTGATCATGGGTTGCTCGGGTCACGAGCTTAGGTTGCTCATTTTGTATGTGATGTAAATAACTCCATCAATGGTCACCATGCTGAAAAGGGTTGTTCTTTAGATTATGAAATTAGGCATTAGAGAGACCAATATCTAACACACCATCGATCTCTTTATTTTTTATTTTTATTTTGGGAAATAGATAGAACAACGATTTATATAAAATGTAATGCATGATAAGTGATGGAATTGAGTAACTCCACATGAGATAATTATCTATTCTTAATATTCAAAATCAAGTCTAACATATGAATCTAAAGTAAAATAATAATTAAATATAAATATGTTAAAAACTAAAATTGATGATTAGATTAAGTGTCTATCATTGATCAATAGAATTAGTTTTGTACATTTATAACATTTACAATATTTTAAATGATTGATCTATAATTATCCTTTTGCTTATTATTATTATTTAAATTGTTCCTAACAACTCAGCTTCCATGCATCTGTCTCTCCCCCCCCCCTCTCTCTCTCTCTCTCTCTCTATATATATTATATATATATATTCCCAAGACAAATATCTTTGTTTCCAAGAACGATTCTTGTTCTTCTAAGAAAACAACAGTCTCTCCCCTTTCTGTTCGGTTAGTCTTGACTGTACCACAGGAAAGAGATGGAATGCTGTAGATCGCTCAGATAGAGCAAACTAGGACGACCCGACCTGTGATACAAATTAAAATGACCCAGATTGCGGATCACGCCTTCTAGTAGTGATCCAAGTAGCCTTGGTTATAACTTAAGCAATCACTAAGGTATGGATGCCTTCCATATTGGCACTGGAGTTCTCGGTACTTTGGCATCAATTTTCAATGAGACAAGACCTGTTAAGGAGTTACAATGCTATATCTCTATCCATTGAGTGTCCAAATAGGGACGGATATCACATGGCATAATCAATTAATTAGAGGAGAACTTGGTGTGGGAGGTTTCCAAATAGAAAGAGAGAGTATTCCCTAGTGACAACATGATTGGATCATGCATCCAAGACAAGCACAAACACTTAAATATAGGCAGGCTTACGTTAAGAAATTAGGCTAGATAATCCTAACCATTAATTATTTCATTGGTGAATATTTATTTGATGATGCTATAAGTGCTTTAATATACAGTAGAAATAAATGATAGTGTAGTAAAATAAAGTAAATAGATGAGTCAAATTACTCAAACTCATCAAATTTGATAATAAAATATACTTCTATTTTGAATTATTTTTTGAACGAATTTCCTTTATTTTAAGATAATAATATGATTAGGCTGGACCAAATCCTTTCAACTCATTAAATCCAATCTTAAAATCTCTTCTCCTATTTTTTAGTCTCCTTATATGAATTTCTTTATTTTTTATTACTTATAGGATAAGTCAAATCTTTCAAATTCACCCAATCAAAATTTGATTTTTTATTTATTTTTGGACCATTTTTTTATATTTTTGAGCTTGCCATCGTGAAAGTAAATCACAATCAATTGAGATTCATTTAATGGTCACCTTGAATTGCCTACATATATGTAAAGTGAAGAGATGGTACACTCATGAAGTACAAAAAATGTGTACGCTACACACTTTAAGCTCCTCCTCATCTTGGTATATATCAGGCATACCCAGCTTGCCACAAGTAGATGAAAATTGACCTTGAGGAATAAATTTAATGAACATGTTAACAAATTGATCTATAATTGTTCCTTTCTTTCGTTTCTAGTTTTTTCCTTCCTTTCCTTCATTAAATACCCTTGTTTCATATCCTAACATGCATCGAGTTCATTATGGCTGCATTTGGATGGAGGGTAATTTTTTAGGGGGGTGCATCTAGGGGTAAGGGTATTTAAAATGAATACCCTTTGCATGGAAAGGGTATTCAAAAAGTGAGAAAAGGGAGCTAAAGAGGGGTATTATCCCATGACACCCACCCCCAATTACCAAACAAGGGTAATGGGGGGTTACCCCCAATCCAAACGCAGCCTATGTCTCTAGTTTTCCTATGCTCAGAAGCCCATTGGTATCTCGTCTCTGTCTTTAGTTTTTATCAGGTCAAAGTTCGAGAGTGGCTAGTTTCCCTATGTTCAGAAACCCATTGGTATCTCATCTCTGTCTTTAGTTTTTATCAAGTCAAAGTTCGAGAGTGGTTTTCTCGAAGGCCACGATGGTTTCTTTTATTGCATTGAGGCAGTCGTCGATTGAGCTCAACCTCTTGTGTAGTCTGTTATCTCTTTGAAGATCTCAAATGTTTTCTCAGTTCCCGGTGGAATCTTCATCCATTGTGCTAGGTGTGATATTCTTTTCATTGCCTGATTTTGTTTTTCCTTCTTCATTGGGTCAACTATAGGGAGGTCTTCCTCTTGAGCCGAGGGCTGTAGGAGTTTTGGGGTCCCTTTCAATTCTGGTGCATGGTCCTATATCTATCAATTTTTTTTTTTAAAGATAACTTCATTAATTCCTTGAAAAGAATTACACAAACGAAAAGGAAGGCCAAAAGGGCCCCCCCAAAACACAATTACAAGAAATGAGTAACTACTTTAGATTCTAAAGATAACCCCTAACGAGCCAACTCATTGGCAACCGAATTAGCTGAACGAGGAACTCAAGCGATTTTGAAATGAAAAGAATCGATAATATTCTGAATCCTTTCGATTTTATCCAAAAATCTCCACGGGCAAATAGAACCCGAAGCCCAACTCACTATAACTTGAGAGTCACCTTCGACCAAGCATCCATGGACCCCTTTCTTCTCTAATTCCAAAAGACCACACCATAAAGCCATTAATTATGCCTCAATAACTGACCCATGAGGAATGGGCCCAACATATGAAAACACAGAAGACCCAGAGTCGGTACGAATAATCCCACCATACCCAGCCAAACCAAGATGACGCATGCAACTGGCATCAAAATTAAGTTTAAGAAGCCCGCTTGAAGGAGGACTCTCGTGATTTAGGGTAGTTAGTTTAGCTTTGACCCCTCTGGCCATTTTGAGAGAGCATTCTTTGTCTGTTGGGAGGTTGGGAGACCTATCTTGGAGGGGTTGCTGTGAGATAGGATACCTGAGAGAGGGCCTATGGCTGGAGAGAGTTTTTAAGGAGGAAGAGATTTTGAGTGTCCTAGGTGGTATAGAGAGTGATAAAGCTCCATCACCTAATTACTTTAATTTAGGCTTATCAAAGAATATTGGGAGCTGTTTTGTGAGGATTTATTGAGAATGTTTAGTGAGTTTCATAACTGAGGAATCGTTATCAAGGAACTTGAGAACTCCTTAACCACCTTGATTCTTAAAAAAGATGTTTTGCCAAAGTTGGGACATTTTAGGCCCATTATCCTTGTGGGTATTGTTTATAAGTTGCTGTCCAAGGTCTTGGCAGCGGGGCTTAGGGTTGTTTTAGGGAGTGCTATTGGGGAAACCTAAGGAGCTTTTGTGGAGGGTAAGCAGATTTTAGATGGGTCTAACTGCAAATGAGGTCATTCATGGGAGGCAAAAGGATAAAATGGCCAGAATTTTATTGAAACTTGCCATGTGGAAGGCTTATGATCACGTGGATTGGTGGTTTGTAGATCATTTGTTTGGCAAGATGGAGGAAGGGGATGAAGGCATGTGTGGAAGATTCCACACATTCTATCCTTGTCGATGGATCAGCAATTGAGCCATTAAAGCACCTAGAGGTTTGAGGCAATGATATCCACTTTCCCCCTTCATATTTACCATGGTGGTTGACGTTCTACACAGGTTAATGTGGAAGGGGAGAGAACTTGGAATCATTAAGGGTTTGGAGGTGTCGCAAAATGGACTGATAATTTCTCACTTTCAATTTGCAGATTCTACTATTCTGTTAGGTATCGAAGAAGGGATTATTAGGTATGAATGAAATCAAGTTTCAGGATAAAGGGTGAATTTGGGTAAAAGTGGCATAAAAGGTGTGTGGGTTATTGAGGATCTTTTAAGAAATTTGGCAGAGGAGATGGGTTGCAGGATTGGTAGAATTCCATTTTCTTATCTAGGAATTCCAATAGGTGTGACTTCTAGATCAAAAGCAATTTTGATTCCTAACATTATGAAGGCTGAGAGGAAATTGTCTTCCTAGATTAAGATGATGGAGGGTAGGTTTACTCTGATGAGAGCTTTGTCAAACATTTTGACATATTTTATGTCCCTGGTTGAAATGCAGAGGGGGTTGTTAAGAAGCTGTAGAAGCTGCAAATAGATTTCCTTTGGGATGGGAATGGAGGTAAGAAGGTTCACTAGTTTTTGGGAGGATGTGACAGAACCTAAAGAGGAAGGGGGTTTAGGTATTATTACTAGGTTGGAGGAAAGGAATCTTGCAGTGTCGTGAAAAATGGCTTGGAGATTTGCTAGAGACTAGGCATTATGGGGGAAGATTTTGAGTGCTGGGGGATGGGAGTTAGGTAGGAGGGTAGAAAGGGAAGGTTCAGCGGTGGTCGAGGCTTTTTGTAGAACCAGTGAGGGTTGGGGTAGGATAGGAGAAGCTTTTAGGAATGGTATTAGGTACTTGGAGGGGAAGGGTAATAGGTGTTGTTTTATAATGATAAATGGTCGGAGGAGAGGCCGATTAAAGATGTGTTCCCAGGGCTGTATAGAGCCTTTGAGAATAAGAATGCCATGGTTGGCAAGTATTATGAGGTGGTTTGTTGTTGTGTGTGTTGAGGGAGGGGGAGGGAGGGGGGGGGGGGTGGGGGGTGGGGGAGAGAGATGTTGGGGGAGAACTTTGAATGTGAATGCCACCATTTTTTCTTTTCTGTCCTCGGACCATAACTTAAAAGAGTTGACCTTAGGTTACCGCATACAAGCCATGTGGAGATACACAGCTTATACATGGGACCTTAAGGTCAACTTCTTAGGCATGGTGGTCCTAAGGACTGTTATGTTGTAGTCGTATAGGTTGCTTCAAGTGATCCTAACTACTACACAAACGCATGTTCCTTCAACTGGGTGGGGTTGGGGGTCGATCAGTTTCATTTTGCAGCCTCACATTTTTGCACTTTTAATGCGTGAAGTGGTTATCCCCTCTGAGGAAACCAATTAAATAAGTATGGTGGAAGATTTCAATTTTCTCTTTTTGAGCAAATACATCTTTGGACTTTTCACCCAATCCAATGTCTTCTTTCTTATTAAATTTGTGTGGAGATCATTAGCCATTCCCATAGTTGAGGACTTTATAGGTACCGATATCTAACCGAATTCTTATCATAGATTGTTTCAATTCTCACAGGCAAGCTTGGTCAAATAATTTGCTATCTTTTTGGTGCATTAATGTTTCACAATTTTTACCTATGATCCTCTCTCTCTCTATCTCCCTCCCTCTCTCTTCCCCCCTCCTGTTACCACTACTTTTTGGCTTCTCTCGAATTTTTGGTTGGCCTACTCAAAGGTGAGTCTCTCTCTCCCACCCTCCCTCTCCCCTACTTCGACTACTAATTTTTTGGCTTCTTTCAAGTCCTCTCCCGCATGAATGGGGTTTTTGGTTGGCCTACTCAAATTGGTTCACATCATATTGAATGTAGAATTGTGGACTGCCCTAGAAGTGAAAAATGTGATCAGAAGTAATTGCTAGCCATCAAATCCCAGTGTGTTGAAATTAGTAACCATCTCACCATTGATTTGTGTGTATTTGAGTTGCATGCTATCACTAAAACAAAAAAGTATTTCAGACTAGAAATGACCTTTGTTCTTAACTTTTGGTTATAGGGAAGTTACATAATTTTAAATACAATGTGGTGGAAGTCCACTGGCTCATCACATGCCATGTATAGAAATGCTTTATGTTATTCTAATTAAAGCAACAGGTCATTGCTACTATAACATTCTCAATTCTCTTAGGCAACTAGAGAATCTCAAAACAGTAAGGTCCTTGGTGTTTCTACTCCCTTCTAATTCAAGGACGGGTCATGTGTAGATGGACATGGAAGCAGATGCTTTGGCTGAATCTGGACCTCAGAGAGAGGGAATATGGATAGCTAATGCAATAAAACATTATGCTATTGGCATTTTCTGTTATATTTTCTTCCTGCTCCACTCTATAATCAAATTGCACTTTCCTGCATTTAGTTAAGAGTTAGGGTAGGAGGAATATGATCTGTTCGGTTTTGTCTATCTCAAGAATAAGAAGGGGAGAATAAAAAGAAAAGGAAACAAAGTTTCTCTATCTTTCAGAGGGAATCCACCTGTTCTTACTTTATTGGAGCACTGTAACTTGTGTTTTTATGCTTTCCTCTCAGTAAATAGTCTTTGTAGTTTGCCCACAGGGTGTAGCTCAACTGGTTGACCTCCTGCCTCAAGAAGCGGGAGGTGTCAAGTTCGAGCCTCCATGGCCTAACCTGGTGTACCTTAAGGGTAGTGGGTATCACACGTGGGGGTTTTTCGCTGGATTTTCCACACGTAAATTCTCAAAAAAAAACTTTGTAGTTTCTTATTTTTTTAAAGGAAAAAACATGTGCCTTGTTTCATTGGATTTTTTCTGTATAGAATATTTGCCAAGTTTCTTTCAAGAATTTTCTCTTATTTACACTTGGAATGATCTTTCTTTATTACATTGTTAATAATTCCATCTTCAACGCCCTTCTGCAGTCAAAGACACCTTTGAAGAATCTGGCTACTCAGAAGCTTGATTTGCAGGGGCATATAGCTGGCAAGGAAAGAGGTAAGGGCACGGTTAAATCTAAAGGTGATGACAATTCACTGTCTAAAGGATTTTCTGGTTTTGTACCAAACACAGCCAATGAGTTACCTCGGGCATTTGATTCTGAGAGGAAAGAGAAATTTAGAATGGTGATTGGTGGGTCAAAGAAGGATGCACAGGATCAGTCTAAATCTGTCCAACGGCAGTGTGGAATGAGTGCAGATGAAGCTGCTGCTATTGTTCTGGCAGCTACAAGAGGTCGTATGAATCACAAAGCAAGCAGCCTTCTGAAGACTTCATTTGATGATTCTGCAGCAGGCCTTAGTGTAGGTGAAGGCACACATACTTCAAGCACTGGCAGTTTACCTTTTCCGCGCCATGCTCACGGCTCTGTCTCGGAGACCATTTCCAATGGGAAACAAGAGTCAATGCCTGAACAATCAGACAAAGGTGGTGCCAAAGGCAGTGATGTATCAGTTGCAAAGGCTATTGCAAAGACAGTTGCCCTTGTAGCTGCCAGTGAAGCTGATTCTTCTGAAGCCTGCTTAACAAGAGAGCAGAAGCTGAAGGCTGAACGGTTGAAACGGGCAAAGATGTTTGCAGCTATGATAAAGGGAACTGGTCAACAAACAAGTGAATCTTTTCCTCATTTATCAGCACAGACGCGATGCTCTGCCCTTTCTGATTTATTGGACTCTGGTGGTAAGGCTCCAACATGTTCGGGTTCTCTGCCAGCTGCTGCTGCTGAGGCCTCAAATCACTCAGGTTCTGAATTGGGGGATCTTGTGGGCAGAGAAAGAGAAGGAAGTTCAGCACCTGTAGATGTTGCTTTCTCAGAGAAGATGGATAGGAAGACATATTCTGATGATGATGATGCTGACAAGAAAAGAACATCAAGAACGAAACACAGTTCAAGATTTAAAAGGCATGAAAATGACTCAGACAAAGAACATAAGCACTCCAGGAAGAAACATCGCTCTGAACATTCATCACACCATAGAAAAGATGACCACAGACATGGAAGAAGTCATTCTAAGGACAGAGACTCAATTCATCATCACAGACACAGGCACCATGGTTCTTCTGAAGATGAGCATCACCACAGAAGTAGGTCTAATAAGCACAGGAGATCTCATAGAGAAAGAGAGCTCGAGGAAGGAGAGGTTGATGAAAGGGTCTCTGGTCATTCGGGTAGCATGGGAATTGAAGATAAAACTGAAAAAGCAGCTTCTCTTGATTGCTCAAATGTTCTTAGGGAAGGATCAGTACCCTCTGTCACAGATAATCGGTCTTCTGATACGACGGAGGTACCTGATGAGCTGAGAGCAAAAGTCCGAGCCATGCTGTTGGCATCTATGTAGTTGGCATGCAATTTTTTTTTTTTTTTTTCAGTATTTTCTTAGTGCCCTCACTTCTTAATCCAAGTATCATGAAACAATTGATATTATTTGCCCCGATGTGATCCTCACAATCTCACTATTGTGCCTTTTATGACCAAAAAATGAAAGAGAAATCACGGCCATTCTTCTACTTAGGTTTTGTTGATCACCATTGCTAGCAAGCCATGTTGATTCTGGAATATAGAACTTTTGCCTCTCTATCCAAGACCTTCAATGAATATTGTTTTCACTTGTCTCTCTCTTTTCCAGTTGTTCCTATGGATGGTGTTTCATATAATGGTTTGAGACTCGACGCAGTAGAGCAGAGCCATTTCGTGATCTTGTTTAGTTTCTGCCATTGAGAAGGTGCACAAGATTAATTTGATGTTTTTTCTTTGTTGCTGGATGGTGTGTTCTATGAAGAACCTGGCGGCAAATTCTTGTAACTGGAACATGGGCTATTTCCATCCTTTTCAATGCCATGCCCAACTACCAGCCATATGCCATTTGCATTTTGTTCCACATTATCAAACCATACTCCTACTACATCCTTCTTCGCTGATTATCAAAGATTTTCTACTTATATGTAGCATCGAGTGCTTTCTTTACAACTGTCATTCTTATTTTTGTCATCATTATAATTTGGTGTCTTTATTATTACGCCAAACATCTAGGTCTGGAGCTCACCGGATAGAGTGGTAATGGATTTGTTGGAAATGTCTAAGTATGAGGCTCATCAAAATATAGCTTGATTGAATATCAAAAATTCACTTTGATCTCTTATCAATCAAGCTATATGTTTGTTAAGGTTGTAAAGCTTAGAGATTAAAGTATAAATTTGATTTATGAAATTTTGGGAAGCTTAGAAAATGTATCTTGATTAATTTAATGAAAGCTATTTTTGGTGAGTCTAGTATTCGGTCTCTTCAATGGACAATCACTGTTCTATTTTGGTGGTGTCTGGCATAAATATCAAGTGCACCAGTATGTAGATGATCATTTTACTTTTTCTATATTTCCAGACGTGGGGCATGTCTTGGATAGTGATAATGTTGAGGCATACTGACATGCTTAGCTTCGGTAATAATGCCATTCAATGTTGTGCACTGATATTTAAAAATGTAACTATAATTAACTCTGAAACTTAAATATTCTGTGCATTTGAAACATTTTTAAGTATTTTATTGTAGCTACATTTTTTTTCAATAATATATTGAAAAAAACTTAATAATATCTATCTTGAGGATGGCATTTGTGATTTGCTAGTGTTAAAAATCAGTGTATTATTTCTGAATAATACAAAATTTACTTTTAAGTTGTACCTCTTTATGCTTTTATATTGATATGATAAGAAATTTGATTGGCATCTTAACAACACTAAAAGAACACGTCGGCATTAAAGAGTATAATTTCTCTTTTTAGTATTCTTGTTTGTTAGACAGAATTTTGTAAATTCATTGAAGGCCTCAATTAATTTATGAATTAAGGCATACTTTGGATTTCCATTTGAGTGGTTATGCCTTTGTCTTTGATTTTGAATTTTTGATGGATAATTCTTTTGATTTTTGTTTACAATATTCTTTCTTCTTTTCAAGTTTGGACCGACACTTTTTGATTCTTTATTATGAGTCTTTTGTCTTTGATTTTTCACTTTTATATTTGATTTACGTTATGGTATTGGTTTTCTTTTCTTGATTTGCATTCAAACATTAAATGCCCGGTTTGTCCACAATGAAAGCATTTTATGATTTTGATTTGAGGAGGATTTGCCTTTAACAAAAATGGTTGGTTTAACTGGTAGATTTGCATTCTTCCCAACATATTCAAGACTCGTTTTGTCTCCAAATGGTTTGCTTATTTTAGAAGGTTTTCAAACTTCTCTTCTCCTCTTGTGAACTTCATTTCAAATTTTACCTTGCATCTCTTTAAGTCTTCTTGTGCCAATCTTTGATTTTCAATTTTTAGATTTGATTGTGATTTTGGTGTATTATCTCTAGCTTCTTTAAGTTTGTTTTTAATTCTAGCATGTTCTTCTTCTTCACAACTTAGTACAATTTTCAAATATTTGTATTTTTCTTTTAATGAGTAAAGTTTATGCTTTAGTTTTCTTACTTTATTTTCAAGATTAACATTTTCATTTATTCCATTAAACACTTTCAAGTTTTGAGCATTCTTTTGGCTGGCTCTTAGATCTTCTTGTTGTTTGGCACCTTTGAATTTTAACAATTCTTCTTTATTTAATTCAAGTTCTTTTAAATTGTTTTCATGTGTCAACTTTTCATAGTTTAATTCATTTGTTAATTTTAATTTTTCTTTATTAATTTTCTTAAGCCTTTTATACATTTCTTCCAATGATTCAACTAACTCTTCCATGCTATGTGTATTATCATTTATTTCTTCTTCATTGGTATATTTTTCTTGGGGTTCAAGTGTTTGAATGGGTCCTAGACAATGGACCCTTTCTATGGCATTTTCATTCCTAGGCTTTTCATGGACTTTTTCCAACATGTCCCATGCTTCTTTTGCTGTTTCACAAGATATAATATTTTTCAAGATATTTAATGAAACGGCACAAAATATAATATTAAGGGCATTGGCACTTGCCGAATAAATACTCTTTTCAAGGTTATGAAAAGTAATTCTTGGAGGATTTAGTCCATCCGCACAAGATGATTTCCCATAGAGCTCCATCCATTATCATTAAGTGTATTTTCATTTTGGTTTTCCAAATAACATAGTTAAAGCCACCAAGCATTAGAGGACTCATTACAGCTATGCAATCACCCTTAGACATTTATAGCTTCAAGGATCTACTCTTAGATGGTTAAGTCCAATATGCAAGAGTCCTTACTTTGATACCACATGTTAGTCAAGCTAGCCAAATGTCAAGAATAGTCTTAGAAAGGGCCGGCTGAAGCCCTAAGTAAAAGAAATTGTTGCATTAGGTCCCCATTTTAAGGGGCCCAAAATTTAGGAATATATATATATATATTAAAATTTTAATTAAATATTACTTATAATATATTAAATACCATTAATGTTCCATTTAGATTTTTCGTTTTAGGCTTCAACTTGTGTCAAGATGGCTCTGGTCCTAAATGGGGCGGGAAGGGGCGAGGGTGTGAATAGGACTATTAGAGAATTTTAATTCTATTTAAATATTGGACAAATTAAATATTGGTCTTTACAATTTGTCAAATTAATCTTTCAATTTGATTTTCATGCAAGATTAAGTCCACTCAAATTATGTGTGTAATAAGATATGAGATGATACAAGTGCACTAAGTAAGGTGAAGGAGATGAGAAGAATGGAAAAATGTGACACAGGTATTTTACGTGGTTAGGCAATCTTGCTTATGTCCACGCCTCAAGTATACCACTTGAAGATTCCACTAAACTTCTCATTCATGTGTGGAGAAGAAACTTATTACAACATATTATCTACTTCACGAGTGTATATTGAATCGAAACTTACAAACATCAAGAAAACACCTTTCTTTGATTTCACTAAGGTTACACCACCCTTACAATTATCTCAATGAATAATGAAAAGTTGCAGAACTTCAAAGTCTTACCAAGAACACTAGCCTCTAGTTACTTGAAGTAGTCTTGCATTTTCCTTGGATGTCTTTCTTCACTTAGCTCCATGGTGATGAGAGAGTGCTCCAATGAATGCCACACCAAAGATTATGAGATGGTTTAGAGATGATTAAAGGTTTGCCTATGTGAGCAATAAATCCCAAGTTGTTTACTCAAGAACACATTCAATGTTGAGCTTTAAATGTTCAACAATTAACATTTGCCTATGAATACTTAGAATGTGTTTGAAAATGATTTTAGAGCACAAGAAGTTACTCTCGGGCGGAATGAATTTTTTTACAACAAAATGGTATTTATATTTTTAAACACATATGCTAGGTAAACAAAATGAATGCGCTTACTCTTCAATTTATGCACTCACTATCATGAGCTAAATTTTGATATTATATGCTAAATATTCAATTTATGCATTAAATATTGAGATTATTCGTTAACTCTTGATTTTATGTGCTAAATATTGAGATTATCACTAACTATTATGCGTTCGGTTGATTATATTGAGTTTATGCACTAATCATTGAGTTAATGCGCTAAATATTCAATTTATACGCTAGCAGTATGGTCTAACGCATGGATCAAAATGACATATGAGATTGCGCACTGGAGGTCAATAAGTTAGGATACATTTACTGCTCATCTCCATACAGTAAGTCAAATAACATATGTTTTGACATGTGAAAAGAAGAACTATCATTTCAATATCTACATGACTTGTTTTATGCGCTAGTATTGACAATATTCACTGCAAGTATTGGTTACATGTGCTGTTATTAGTTTATGCACTGGCTTGGAATTTATGTGTTAGAGTTGGGAATTTATGTGCTAGATTTGGGTTTTAGGTGCTAGCATTTGTGTTTATGCGCTAGTATTGATAATATGCATTATATTAGTAATTTTATGCACTGGCGTTGGAGTTTATATGCTAGTATTGCTCCAATGCTAGTACTGCATATGCGATAAGAAGTGTCTTGAATGCTGGCATGAGACTGCGTGCACTACTTCGGAAGTAAAATTGTTGTCCAGTAAGTCAAATCAAGATAGGCGAACATTTAAAAATAAAACTTTAATGTACGTTAAAGTATGACGAATTTTTCATCTAAAAAAAGTCTAACTAGACGTATTGAGGCACTCTCACAGTAATAATTTTTTATTAAGATATTTTGACTCAAAATTATAATTTTCAATGTATTTTTGCCAAAAGAATCCCAAACAAAAATGGTCAGATAGCATTTACTTAGCAATGGGCAGGGCGAACGTGCAGCACGTACGTTGAAGAGAGGAGGGAAGCAGCATGTGGATGGGATGGCCGCGTTTTATTATAAATTATAATTTAGCACAAGAAAGTGCTGCCGGCTGACTCATTTTCCATGAAAACAGATCAGAGTCGTCGTGGTCCTCCTTCGTACGGTACATACGGCAATGAATAAGGATGAGCTAATGTCATCCTTCCAATTCCAATTCCAATTCCAATTTCAATTTGATTAAAACTATACTCCACCCACCCACCCAAAGTCAAACGTCCCTCTCAATCCTCTTCTCCAATTTCCACGAATGCTTAATGAATCAATCAAACAAGAGCATCCTTTTCTATTTCCATTGATTTCTTTGAATTTCTGATTAGGCACAGGCGTACCCAATCAAACCCGAAGAGTCCAATTCTGGATCACTGTCCATTCATTATAATATCAATGGTTAAGAAAACAATTCAGATGGTTAAGTAGAGAATAATACCATAGATTCCATTACGGAAATTCGATTGTTAAGATCATCCAATGGATATGATTTCACAATTAGACATGGTGAATGGAGACATCAATGTTTTTACGACAGTGCACATGGAAATTATTTCAAAATTAGATTTATCTTTTAAATATTTTTTTTTTTAATATTTGAAGGTATTTAAATGTCTCACTCAACTAATTATTTAAAACATTGCAAAAATCTCCAAATTTACACACTTAAGTAAAGCTAAGAAGAGTAACCCTTTGAAATTAAGTGTGAACTAAATACAAAATCCCTTCTTAAAATTCTTGAAATATGACGAATTCTCATGTCATCTAAAATAGATAAAAAGCTACTCAATATTCTTTGTTATTAAAAATATCCTAAATATCCTATCATTTCATGTTGGTCACTTATTAAAAATACACCGATTAGAAGTTTACGTATCTCAGGAAAAAAATCAGTAATTTGCTTTCCACCGGTGCCCACAGGGCCTTATCCGGTTGTAGCCATAAAGCTTCTTTGAAGGTGCTCAAGACAATTAAACAAAGATTGATAACAGCGGCAAAATAATCTGATCTCTCTGTCTTCTCTGTTTCTGTCTTCCTGTCGAATCAATGAAGGTGCTCGGAAGGGACCAATAAATAAAATGAAAAGAAAAGATAAATATCAGCCAACAGTCTTTCTCACCATCTGTAGCAATTTCCTTTTCCTTTCCTTTTCCTTTTCCACCCCCTCTCTTATTCAAACACGTCTAACCCCTTTGGATTTCCGTGTCAAACATGGCCTCTTGACTATACGTGTTCTTATTGGACTGTATTCACGCTCGTAGACAATTCGAGACGTTTTCCAAGAAAATCAAACTATGCACGTGTAATAGTAACAATAATAACATCAATAATATTATCATATTCACAGATAATTCTGTTGTAATAATTCCCATGTAAACAAATGAGAAAGAATTGGAACTGTACCCCTATGATATCTCAACTTCCTCTCCCAAAAAAACCCAAAAAAATAAAAAAAACAAAAGATCGAAGCATACACACAAACTCAAGTGAGGGGGAAGTTTGGAGGTTTGATTAAGGTGTTGCCGGGGTTGCTGCTGGTGCTGTTGATGTTGGTGCTGTTGCCCGATTGAGAACCACCGATGATCGAAGCAATGGCGGCTGCTAGAGCTGCAGTGAAGTTGGGATCAGCTGTGATGGCTGCCGTCGCTGCGCTTACGGTATCGGTCAATGAAGGTGGCTGCGCTTGCTGTGGCGGGTGGGCGGCAAATTGGGTGGGGTTGGTGTTTGATGAGGTCTGTAGGCCAGAAAATTTGGATTGGTTATAGAGTGCCTGGCCAAAGATCTGCGGAATGGGCAATGGAGGTGGTGCCGCCGCTCCTTGAGTTGCTACATTAGGGAAGGGGACAGAGAATTGGGTGGGTGGCCTTTGAAAGTGTAATGGATTCGGAGCGTGGGTGAGGTCTAATGTGACAGTGGGGAATGGCGCCGATGCGGATATCGTCGCCATGCTCGACGAGCAAGGCAAGATAGTCCTCGCTAAGAAATTAGAATTCATGAGCCCTTCGTTGCTGGACATTGAGCCAGACAGCAGCATGGATGCCGCTGCCGATGTGGTAGATGCCATTGCCATTGCTGCCGGCGGAAGTGGGTGGTTATGGTTTCCTTCATACGTTGTTATGAGAATTGATCGGTCTTCGGCACATCGTTGAACCTGTTGAATGCCACGAATGATGATTCAGATCAGTCCCCAACTGTTAATTCAATGATAATCAAGATAGAATTCCAATGGAGTGAAGAACAAATGGTTTACCTGTTTACGAACTGGACAACCAGCTGCCATGGTGCACCGATAATAAGCACGAGGGCATGGGTTTCCCTTGGCCATCTTCTGCCCATACTTCCTCCATTGGCATCCGTCGCTGATCTGAAAAATGGATATACTTTAAATAAATTACTGATGAACACATAATTCAAAAACATAAATCATGAATTTAAGTTCGTTATGTAACTGCAATTTAGCTAATGACTCGGTGTCCACTCGAAAACTCACTCACTCTGACTCAGGTGAGTTACGAGGAAACACAATTGACCTTGCAGAAAACATAGATATTTACCATGGGCGCTTCAGATCGAGCTCGAACGGAGACCCGAGCTTTTCTCATGGTGGCTTCTGCAGTGGATTGATCTTCGTTGTTCTTGGATGCGGATAATTTTGGTATCTTGTTTTGAACCCAATCTTGAGAAGCTCGATCTGGGCTATCGCCTCCGGCGTCAACCTTCTCCCGATCGAAGGGAACTATTTCATCACCATTGTTCTTAATAGTGTTTTGAGGCGACCCAGAGCGGTCGTGACTCCGGCCTTCTGAAGAAGACTGAGAAGGTTCATCGGTTTCAGCCGTGGCAGCCGGGCCAAGATCCATGAATTGCCTTGGAACGATGAATCCACCTTGTTTCTTCTCTTCCATTTCTTCATCAGCAGGCTGAAATAATTCCATTCAAGAGTGGCAAAGCTAAGTTACCCATGGATTGGATTAATCAAGACTTCCTTCGAAGAAGAAGGGATTATCTGAGTAAAATACCTCGTGTTCTTGGTGGCTTTCATTTCTTTGGTTCTGCTGTTGCATCAATGCAGCAAGATGCATCTGCAAGGCGTTGTAGTTGTGGCTTACTTGGCTTAGAAGTCCTTTCAGTCGCTGATTTTCTTCGTTCATGCGATTCAACTCGCCTTGCAAAGCTGCCAACTAAAACAACAAAGAAATGGGTCTGCTCAGCAACGAAAATAGCATGGAAATAATGTTTTTTTAAAAAAAAAATTAAGGTATCCAAAACATCACAGCTGACTAATCTTCGAGACATAAATATAACACACACACTAGATAAAGAACTAAGGAGAATGACGTTTTGTATTGAAGGAGTTTCATCCCACAACCTCCCACAAACAAAAATAAAATTGACCTTCAAATTAACCCATCAGACTTTCTGAGTTCTATCTAGATTTTTTTAAAAAAAAAATATTTTACTCTGGTGGACTTCTATGATGCAAGCAACAACATGCAGCATGGCTGGAAATAGCATTAAAAGGAGCCTGTAAATTCAACTGCCAGCATCTGGCAAATGAATCTGAATCAACAAAATGCAAAAAAAAAAAAAAAAAAAGGAAAATTAATCTTGGGTTGTTCTTCATACCTCGCTCTTTCCTTCCTTCTCATCCGAAAAGACTCCGTCATCAACCGTCGACTGCTCGCTACCCATGTTAGTAGTAAGAAGGCGCAGGCCCGTCTGCAATCGGAGAGAGAAGCAATTCAGTATAAAAACACGCATAAAACGAATTCCTAAGGATAAAAAGAAAAAAAAACCCAATTACTTACATTAACATCAAAATTCAATCTAGCGGGCGCTTCCGAGGCCGCTTGTTGATCTTCTCTCTTGATATTGCCGAGACTCGGCGCCAGCACCCGAGTCTTGTTGTCCAAGAAGAAGTCCATCTCATCGACTCGCTTCTCATTCATGGTATCGTGAGCGGGAGCAGTCCACTTGGGCTGAATCCCCGAGTTGAGAAAAGGGTTTCGTTTGGTCAGGAAGAATCCAACCGAGTCTGCATCTAAGGTTAACCCCCCTCCTTTGTCCATAAATCAACAAAGAAGAAGAAGACGCCGCCGACTGAGTAGAAGAAGAGAGAGAGAGAGAGAGAGAGAGAGAGAGAAGAGGAACAAGTGTTGAGAAGAGATTGAAGTCTTTCTCGGGAGCAGTTGCGGTGGCAATAAAAAGGGGAGGGAGGAGCGAGGTGGGGCCATGTGGAAGAAGACTGGGTTTGAAATGGAAGGAGGACTGACGTGAGATTGTGCGTCAGAAAGGGATGGGAAGGAGAAGAGAGGACAGCTGGGTTTGAAAAAGAGAGAGAGAGAGGGCCAGGGTCACACGGCATGAAGACGGCGAGAGCGTGTTTCCGTGCTCTTTCTCCTTTGTCGGTTTGCTGGGAAATGAAAGAGCGATGAGACGTTGATTTGTTTGGATATTGGAGCAAGTCAAGCCCGGCATTGACCCATTCTTCTACACACAATAAATAAAAGAAGGGCTAACCCGATTGGTCCGGCGCGGCCCACGTGATGCTTTCAGAAGACTCGCGGAGACTCCCTTTGGTCCCATTTCACTTCTACCTCTCCAATCTCTCTCTTCTATCAGCCGCGTTAAAATATCAGATATTGGTTTGATTAAAAATTCATTTTTTTTCTTGAAGAAATTATTATAAATTTGAAAAATAATTGATATCTTTTTCATATAAAATATTAATAAAAAAATAATGTATAATACTAAAAAGATCTTAATATTTAGATATAACTCAAAACAAAGTTAAAAAGTAGTGGCGCGGTGAAGATAGAATGAAGTGAGAAAGTGTTCACCTTTAGTGAAGACTTTCTCATGTTTCCTAGTCTCATGATTGAATGCACAGTTCATGGTATACGTGTGAATAACAAGTAACAACCATGTATTAAAGATTCATTATTTAAAACTTTAATCCATCTAAAATAAAAATAGTAGAATAATTGTTTGTACTTGCAAATATCTAAAATTATCACTAAAGATATCATTAATTTTAGTATTAAAATTATAATATCTAACCAATAAAAAGCTTTTAGATTCATCATCAGGTTACTTAAATCATCATATATTAGATGGGTTGAAAATTTGAAATGTGAGAAACAAATTTCTAATTTAACTTGGAGTCAATATATTGATTGACACGTGCGAGGAATCAATTGTTTTCACTCTGGGCAAGACCTAGTGCAAGAAGAAAGTTTGATTTTTATGTCTGACTTGTTGGGACGGTGGTAGCACGTGCGAGAAGTAGTTGGAGGGAGGAGGAGAGAAACATCGGTGGGACTGGGGAGCTCTGGTTCCTCCTTTCTTGACGCTCCCTCCTTCTATTGTTGACTCTTTCGGGGGACCCACTCTGAAGGACTTTCTTTTCTTTCTTTATTTTTATTGGTATTTGGATTTTCTCTCTCTTTCCCCTTACCTTTACCTTACGTCCTTACCTTACACTTGCCTCTCTGTCCTTTGGATATTTATTATTTTATATTGTTATATTATTATTGTAGACCGCAATATCTGGAAATGAAATAGCTGAGGATCGAAAGGAAGGTTTACTCTCTCTGTCCTCTTTCAGTCATCCGGATCCGATCCAACCGTTCATCGTCTTTTAACTTTAGATTCAATCAGATTATTACCCGTTGAAAATCAGTTCAATATCAAGGGTTAACTACTAAATTACTCACTTATGAAATTGTAGGGGTGAAACTCGAATAGGGTCATGCAAGTTGAATAAGTAGGTCAGGTGGCGATAAAAGCTCTTATAGAATTTAGGTCGAATCAGATTAAGGAATTTTTAAGTTTATCCGACTCAATCCGGCTAAAATTAGGTTTAAATGAGTTCAAAATATAGGTTGGATTATAATTCAGATTGAGTCAAGCATTTTGGGTCCAGTTAAGTTAAATTCTATAAATATTTATTCAAATCGAGTTGAATTTTAAGAAATTCGAGGATTTCAGCTCTACGAAATTGATAGGAATTCTTAACACAATTTGAAACCCAAATCAGGTTGATTTGTGTCGGTTGGTACTCGGTAGGTCACGTACTTGAATTGGGGATCATTGAATAAGCTTTAAAATTGGAGAAGTCCGTTAAAATTTGATTTTTTCTAAATAGAGTTTGGTCATTTTGAAATCTTTTCATTGAATTTTAATTCTTTTTTAATGATTCACTAGTTAAAAGAGTTGATATATTTAACTCTCTATAATCTCAAAAAGATTTTGAATTTATTATGTTTAATTTTGTATTATTTTATTATTTATAATTATAATTAGTGTGAATGAGATATTTTTATGAAAATATAGTTATTACATTTTTATATTTTATGTATTTTATATTTAATACTTTCTATGTATTCACATATTATTCTATTTTAACTAATTTATTATTAATTAATTAATCTTATTATAGGATGTCATAGTGATACGATGGATTTAACTGAATTTGATCACGGTTATACTCCGGTCTATTAATTAATTAATTTAAATTAGAGCATTTGAAACATAAACAAATGAAGTTTAATGTGTTATGGCAATTGAAATTTTAGATGTCACCTAAACATTTTTTTATCCTGTCGATATTGAAAAATTCTTTCTCAATCGAAAATTATCTCATGACCCAGTTTGGGGAGTTAATGACCCTCCATCGATGGGCCCCAACGTGGATCGGCGAGTCTTGAAAAAACGTCCCCACCCATCAATGGTGGTCCTCGTGGCACACTTAATTGGCTTTCAAATGTCGGCCAGTGGGAATGGGGATGCAAGATGGAAAAATGAAGCATTAACTCTGCAATAAGCAAAATGGCAATGGATGGTCCAGATAAATGATCCAGTTTACAATGATCTGATATAAACTTTTAAGTACATCCGTCAGATAATTCTTGAGGCTCGGATAGCGGTCAAGAATAGGATAATATCAATAGATACATATTATATCGGCCAATATATATTGGTTTTTTAAATATTTATATATTTGCCGATATCCGACATATATTGGCGATATTGGTGGTTTTTTTTTTTAAAAAAAAATAGAGTGATAAATATCGGATATCGGCGCTATTGGTAGTTTTTTTTTAAAAAAAAAGTAGGAGAGAAAAAATTATCGACTGAGATATCGACCTATATCTCGACCGATACCGAGATTTATATCCTTAGTCAAGAACATGCTTGAGTTGCGAGAGGTCTTGGGTTTAAATCACTCTTAAATAGGGGTCCAAATATCGGCGGGGCCGTGATCTCGGTTGATATTCCATATCGTCGGGATCTTGGTATCAGCCAAACTCATTTCTTTCTCCTCATTTTTTTTTAATCTCGATGTTTTTTTAAAAAAAAAAAATTCTAAAAACACAAATGAAAAAAAGGTAAAAATCGGCCGAGATATTGGCCTGAGCCCATAGCCGATATCAATTTTTTTTAAAAAAAATATGAATTAATGAGGTACTGGCCAAGATTTCAACCCCTGCTCTCAACACAAATAGAGATCCCTCTAGTATTATCCAGTATGTGTAGATAGAGAAATTTACATATGCCCTAAATCTTTAGATATATGCTCTAAGAAGCATGGACACACACCTTGGTCTTAAAAAAAAAGCAGTCTTAATTCACTTTTATCTAAAGATTTAAATTAAAATTTTGCATTAATTTTTGTGAATCAATTTGTAATGGATAATTTTTCAAAACATCTAAGGCACGGATTATTTTTTACCGGTCACTTTTAACTCCCATTTGTATGCATTTAATTGGAAAATGCTAAAAGTAATAGAATTTTTTTTTTACATACTTGGGGGCAAAGGTGCAAATATCGGCCGATACATATCGTATCGGCCTATATATATATCGGTTTTTATCAATATCGGCCGATACGATAAGTATCGGCCGTACTGTAGTATTATCGGCCGATATGGCCGATATTCGGTCCGAAATATCGGCCGATATTCATAAATATCGGTATTTAATTATTTTTTTTTAAAACACCGATGCGGTTTTGCACGGTTCTTGGCGGTTTTTTGCGGTTTTTAACGGTTTTTCGCGGTTCTTCACCGTTTTTAACGGTTCAGGGTTTACTCCTTCCACGGTTTTTGGCCGTTTTTTGCAGTTTTTAACGGTTTTTCGTGGTTCTTCACGGTTTTTAACGGTTCAGGGTTTATTGCTTTCACGGTTTTTGGCGGTTTTTAACGGTTTTTGCGGTTTTGTCACGGTTCATCACTGTTCATCACGGTTTTTGGCGGTTTTTTCACGGTTCCGATATCGGAGGAGAGAGAAAATGCCGATATCGGAAGAGAAAGAATTTTCTCGGCCGATATTGCGGCCGATATATCAGCCAGCCCGGTTTTTTAACCCCTGCTTGGGGGTCAGTGAGCCCTTGAAGTTTCGTCTTACAGTAAGTACATAGAAAACTAAAATTTAGGGAAAAAAAGCATTTTAGCTTTTTGAATTAGAGTTAAATGAGAATTAAATTCATGACATTTAGATTTAATGACCAATAATCACTTTTAATTTTAAATTTTTATATTATATTTTTAATATAATAAAATCTGAAGACATCTTATATTCTGCCATAACTAAAAAATAGAATCCTATTAGGTAGCTAAGATCATCGTGATAGTCTGACCTCAATATTCTATATTCATTAGATAATCTAAAATATCTCCCGTGTGGGTTTTTGGAAAAGTTAATTTGATCCTTCGATCACATTCATAGTCAAAGCTACCCTCCTCATTAAAAAAATTAGAAAAAAAAAAGTTGAAATTCAAAACTTCAATCTTAAAATCTAAACTCTAAATATGAAAATATCAAGAAACATTAAATTTTATCAATTTTGAAAAATTATTGTAAAAAATAGAATTTCAGCCTAAAACTAAGTTAAAATATCAGCTAATTTTAACAGAAAATTCTTAAATTTTCTTCAACATTAATATTTTTTTTTAAATCTGTCTATTTCAACCAAAGCAGTTCAAGAAGGCTGACATCTAACCGAAAATTAATCAATTTCATAGAGGTGCAATAGTGACTGTTCAACGAAATTAGTTGGAAGAGTCCCATTAGCTTAAGCAATCGTTTGCAGAGCTTAGCAATAGTAGTAGTGACAGCTTCCCACTTAAGTTAATGGTAGTCGGAGACCTATATTAAGTAAGGTAAGAGTGGAGGACCTCTTTCTGAAATAAATATATTTAGAGTAAAAAGAAATAGGAGCTAGGTATTGGTCATGGTCAAGGATTAGAAATTCAATAAATTAATGGATAGTTCCATCACAATTATCACAAAAGTATATAAGATATTTGTATTAAGGTAAGTAGATAAACTGCCCATTAGGTGTTGTCAATGGGTATCAAAATTTTGAATATTTAAAAGACCCAATTTCAAAATCGAATTTGAGAATATCTTTGAAAATCCATCATAAATTGAGGTCCAAACTAACTCACTCCACTCTAATGGCGGCTCTCTGTACTTTTGTAGAGTTGTCTGGTTGTACGTGGGTAGGAAGACTTTTACATATGTTGAGAATTAGCCAAGTACTCTAAGAACCTTAAACACCTTAGTCATTAAAAATTTTTGAGATCCAAACACTTAAATTTTAGATCTAATTATTTTAAATCTCGAAGTTCATTGTATTATACTATTTACATTGTTTATAGTGAAGATTATAGGATCGAAACTTGTACTTTTTTAGAGCACTAATTCACATAATTTATTTTATTTTATTTAAAAGAGAGTTTAAGGATGATTTGCAGTTGTATACATAATGTTGATTCCTCTATTTTACCATAACTAGAGTGAGAGAGAAGAGAAGAAGAAGAGTAAAAAGAAACATCATCTCTCTCTCTTATATAGGAAAAATTTGGGTTAGACACTTTTTTATCTTTACTTTAATCTTTTGTTATTTAAAAAAAATCTAATATTCTTTTGTATACCATTAATTATTCTTTAAATATAATTTTTTATGTATATAAAGTAAATATTTTACATGAATCTAGTATAAATGAAAGTCCTTAATTGAGATACTTTTAAGTTCACATACTTTTAAATGCACTTCTAATGAAAGTGCTTTATTTTCTTGAAAAAATTTAAAAAATTTAATCATTTAATAATACAAGAACATGATTTGAAGTATTATATAATTTTTGTAATTATAAAAGTTTTAAAAATTAAAAATAATTTAAATTGAAAATATAAAAAGATGACTTCATTGGTCGGTCAACTGAGTTTTACAATATCTCATATTGAAGTATAAGAGTTTTGGATGAACTCATCAAAATAGGACAAATTTATAATACGTGAGGCCCACATTTGAGACCAGTTGAAGAATATTCTTATGAGATGGTAGGATCCATGTTCTCCACCAAAATTACAAAATTTGTATATATGCATATAATTACAACTGTAAAGTCAAAAATAAGAGAAATTGGATGGCAAATAGGTGGGTGGATCTTTTTTTTTTTTTTTTTGAATTTATGTGTTGAAAGTCCAATGTAAAACCTCTACAGATAATACTCACTGTCTTTAAAACACACCAGTTAAGAACATGGGGGCTAGAACCTAACACCACTCGCTTTTTAAGATAGGAGTTTATCAGTTGTACTACACCCATGTGTACTATCAACAAAAAGTTGTGAATTGCCGATGCCGTAAAAATAAAAATATACATTTCTACAGATGTACTCGTACATATATTTTTCACTTAGAAGTTAGGACCATCAAATCAAAGTGGAGAACCATTATATCTGCATCAACCTTTTTTAATCAAAGTAGAGACCTGTTTAATTTACTTTCTAATCAAAGTGGTAATCCCTTAATTATCGTTATCCTTTTACTAACTGACCAAATGGGTCCGCTTCCGGCGGTGTCGGTGTCATTTTATTATGGGTCCGCTTCCTCTTGACGTGAAGTCTTTGAGATTTTGACATATATTTTTATGTGTTGCGTAGATTAATTTGTTACCCATTTATCTTATTATATCATAAGTGGGAAGTCCAACGAAGTTAATGAGAGACGACAACAATTTTCAAGGGCTCATGTAAGACACCAATAATGTTCAAAAACTGGGACCCATGAATTGATTGTGACAATCCATTCTCTACCTCCATAGTTTTCTTGAAGGAGAAATAAGAGAATATTACAGGTAGATCTTTTATTATTAAAAATAATGATATTTTAAGATGTAAATAAGTCCAATGCAAGTCTACCAATTTAAGATAATCTCAAAGACTATGAGCCACATTTATACAAGTCTAGAACATGAGTTCTAAATGATGTGCACTGCAACAAAAACTGGCCATATTTCCAAGGCAAATTTGAATGTGGGTCTTTGATCTTTATAATTTATATAAATGTTGACGCGGTTTCAAGGTAGTGTTCGTGTGACCATCAAGAAATCAAGATTGATTCAAATTCAATTTTAGAGGGTCACTTTCGTTAGTTGCGTGTATATGTGGTGGAATTGAGACGTTTTTAAATGTTCTAAAAATTAGTCAAATAAAATCTTTAGAAATGACATGTAGATCAATCATCCCATTTTAATTTGACAGAATTTGATTTGATTTGAGTAAGAACTTTAATATTTTGAATCATTTATTAAATAATTAGACTCAATTTAAACACATTTATAAATAAATATACAATGGATGAGAAAATTCAAACACATTTATAAATAAATATATAATGGATGAGAAAGTTAAAAGACCCAACGTATCTCAACTCATCCATTATCATGAATCTAAACCTATTTAAAGAGCTTTGATATTGAATCTTGTTCGAACTAAATTTGGATTGAGTCGATCAAATATTTTTAAAATTAATCTAGCAATTCGGTTCAACATATGTTGAGTTGTGTCAGCAATACACATCATGTTAGATTGAGCAATTCGGATCAAATCAGATAAGATTTAATAATTTTTTATATAAATTAAATTGAGTTTATTAAAACCCAATCTAATTCACCGGAATATTAGTCCACACAAATTCCATCATATTATCTCTCTCTCTCTGTAGTCACCACCATAGTGACAAATACCGTTCTCGGGATATTAACGGCAATTGGTAATAACGGGATATTTTTAAATTCTCGGATTTTTATCGGGAATTTAACGGGAAAATCTCGCTGAAATTATAATATTTAAAAAATAAAAAAAATAGAATAAATAAAAAAATTAATGAAATAAAAATGGTATAGGGAATTTACCGGGAATTTACCGGGTTATTATCGCGTTATTAACGTTTATCGCGTTTTTAACGCGATTTTATCGGGAATTTACCGGAAATTTATCGTTTGGCGATAAAAACGCGTTTTTAACGCGGTAATGGTATTTTGCCGATAAAAACACGGTAAATTTGAAAATACCGCCGATATTTGTCACATTGGTCACCACTTCATCAGAGAATATAGAAAACCGCTAATTCCTGCTTCGCATTGAACAAACGAGCACCATATTTGTGGGCGGGATTATTTTATGAGGATTGTTATTAGGTGGTCATAAACTAAGAAGCGAGATGATTTAGATTGTTGAGTAAAGTAGCAATGATTTGAAAAAGATCTCAACACGAGAATGCAGTCCATGTCATCAGTTGCTTCTACTCCACCCCCCTTAGAATACGGAAACAAATATACATATTATATTGGTCGAGATAAATCGATTTTTAAAACTTTGATATCTTAGTCGATATGATATGTATCGGCAGAGATTTGAGATATCGGCCGATATTCGATATATATCGCTGATATTGGTCAGTCGAATATCGGCCGATACTGAATTTGAATCTATACTTTAGAGCAGAGGTCGAAATAGCGGTAAATAAGTTTCTCTTTCCTCTGATATTTGCATTTAATTGCATTTCTCTCTCCTCCGATATTCAAAACGGTAAAAAACAGTAAACAACCATCACAAACCGTAAAAAACCGTCACAAACCATAAAAAATGGTGGAAAACTGTGAAAAATTGTATCGATTTTTTTTTTTTTTTTAAAATAAATAAATTTTAAATACCGATTTTTATGCATATCGGCCGATATGGTGACCGATATTCTGAACCGAATATCGGTCATATCGGCCCATAACCTTTTTTACTGGCCGATACGATATCTTTCAGCCCTGAAAAATCGATACATATCGGCCGATACGATATATATCGATTGATATTTCGACCCCTGCTTTAGAGCATTGCAACGTTTAACTTTTTTCATTTTTCTAACTTTTCTTGAATCGAATTTGAGATTTTAACACCGGGTAAAAATACATAACATAAATGAAACCTATTTAATATTAAATTTAGTATGTTAAAATTATATTTTTATTTTTAAATTTAAATCAAATTGTTTATAATTTTCATTTGATACATATTCACTGTTGAATTAATTATGATAGAGTAAAATATTTATTCACTACATTATTTTAATCTTAAAAAATTAAAGATTAACATAATTCAAAAGATCTCATCGTTGATAGTATGATAGACCTATTAATAACCTATCTCTCTGTATACATTTGATAGAACTTATCACCTAACATGACTCATCACAAGATTCGAGCTTTTATGCCCAAACTTGTCCTATGGCGCCAGGAAATCAGGAATCTTAAACCTTCTTATTCTAAATTTGAAAATCTAAGATGTTATTGATATAACTTACAAGTGCTTGTAGTAAGTAGTAATGGGCAAGGGCCCTAATACGTTATATGGTTTAGTTGTCTGTTAAATGAATCTTAATTATTTACTGGTCCTGATTTACTTCTATATTAGCAAATATAAAAGATAAAATTTATATAAAAAAAAAAAACTAAAAAATTAGGAAAAGAGATTTTAAGATGAGATTTGGTGAGTTGCAAAGATTTGGTTTAACTTTATTATATTATTAGCTAAAAACTGAGAAAATTTGTGAAAAGTTTGACTAAAATATAAAAAAAGAAGATTTTATGATTAAATTTGGTGATTTACGACTATAATTCTTTGTATAACATCTAAAAATAGAGAAAAAACTATATAAAAAATTTGTGATTTAAATACGATTATTTTCTATAAAATTTTGATCTATTAATCACGCAAAACACATGCTATTTACTAATTTTGTACAATATATTTTATTTTATAATTCATTATCTCGTCCACACGACGCCGACATAACACATGTGCAGGAGACCTATATCTGTGATCAAGGTGGACCATCATGTCTACTCGTCCACCTCACCTGATGGGGACAAAGCTAAGCTGATATAATTAAAATATTAGATTTTCGTGATATAATTATTAAAAAAAACTTTTCTTTTGTAGATTACTGGCAAATAAATATAGAAAACTTTTAGATTAGAAAGTGGACTTCTACCAAACCATTTTTTAGAAAAAAAAATCTATTTGAATACATTTCCCATTGGAGTTCATTATCCTAAGAAACTAATAAATGTGCCCTTGATCTATGATAGAGATAATTTATGGAGACTTAAAAATAAAAAAATATATTAATAATGGTTAAAAAATAAAAATAGAGATTTTAAAGCTAGATATATAGAATTGAGTAGAGTTATTACAATTTTATCATGTAACAAAAGAATTGCCTTTCATATATTTTTTATTCAACAAATGATTATAATTTTGCAATTAACATTTGGCTCTGCATATATAGACATCCGACTTTCCTGATTTTCATTTTTGGAGGGCAAATTACCAATTTGGCCTTCCGTCTTTTTTCGTCGGAACAAACAGAAAGTCCATTTTGTATTCGTTCGGACGATCACAACGTCTGAATGAACGATTCCATGTAAAATGAAATCGTCCGAACGAATGGGCTGTGAAAGGGATTTTCAAAAGCGGTTGTTTCTCGATCTATTTTTATAAACAAATCAAAATTCAACTACTCTGAATTTTATGAACTCCGGAACTGATTTTAAGTGAAAATGATATAGTTTTGGACTTCAAAAATTGTACCTAAAGAATTAAAGAAAAATGGCATTCTCTCTTAATTCTTTAGGTATAGTTTCTACATGGTTGTCATCTTCTTACTAATCATTACTTGCAGTACATTTTGAAAATTAAGTAATCAATTGCTTTTATACTTAATTTGAATTCATTCTTGTTTTGACCATTAAATATTTGTATCACTTAAAAGTATACTTAATGTGATATATTTTATTTGATTTATAATGCATATCCAGTGAAATAAAATTCTTTTGTTTTCTTGAAGTCCAAGATACGGAGGCCTCTTAGAATATGTGACTAAGTTTTCGGAGGATATGCAAACTTCTCTATCCGATGTGGAGCATGTGCAAACTTCTCTATCCACACACAGCAAACTTCTCTATCCACACACACCGGATAAAATTAAGGAGAGTTATCCTTATATGTTGAGAGTAAAACTTGCACCCAAAACCTCCCACAGTTTATTGGAGTTGTTAACCGTCTAGTCAATCTTCGCAAGTTCTTAACCGTCAAGCCAACCTTCGCAAGTTATCTCAAAATTCAAAATATATCTTATAAAAAATTATTACCTAAGTGACAATTCCAATGCAACTAATTCTAGATATTTTTTTTATAATAAGTCTATTCAGTAGAATTCGAGATTGGAATTGGAATTCTTGTCGATTTCAATGCAACTAATTCTAGATTGTGACACTAACGTGTTTTAGACTCTTAGTTGGCAATGCAATTGAAAATTAGTAGGTATTCTAGAAATTTAGCCTACCCAATGGTAGTGAGTCTTAGAAGACTGGAATCTAGTGATTTTGATTTTATGTTTCAGTGGGCTTGGAAATGGTTTCGTCTTTGTTAATATAGAATTAATTAGACTTACTTAAAATTATTTTATCAAGCATGTTATTTTATGAGTTTTTAAAGATGTAAATAAATATCATATAATGATATACTCCTTTTGCATTAATTTAGTTGTCTTATACGGATTTTAGAATTGTCTTATTTATATTGAAAATACCATAAACTGTGTTGAAAATGGATGAAATCACATGAAATGCTAACCTTATATAAAGAGTTTCTTAAAAAGTACAAATGTTTCAAATTAGACGAAGAGGGTATAATAGAACGTCGATAACTTTTCCCGTCTTTGGGTCTCATGTGGGGTCTACTGTAGTCTAAATTTATTATTTCTCTTTTTATACACCATTTACTCTTGCGAATTGTATCTATATCCATTTTGAATCAATTTTGAGTTGATCTCACTGTTGAATTAAAATTTTATTCAAAGTCAATTTATTTTTTACAGTTGATATTTAGAAATTTGACCTCACACCGAATAGTTCAACTGCGAGTCGCATTGGCTCAAGAACTAGAGGTCCTCAATTCAAGTCCTAGAGTTATTCAATATCCATAATTTGCTGAAGGTTGCGTGCATTTAGAGTTTTACCCTTTGCTCTCAGACTCATGAAAATGTAGAAATTTGGATTTCTTTGTCATCTGAAAAAAGATTTTTGAAAATTTGAAAATGATTATTTGCATATCCTATAGATCTGATGTGTTATGAGAAGCATAATTCTAAAAATGTCATTCTTTAAGTCCACCGGTTTTTTTTTTTTAAATCTCATGAAGTGAATTTCACCTATGTAGCATCAAATACTTATAGAAAATACTTTTTCTAATCAATCATTTCTCTTGTAATTATTAAAGAAAATCAAATACTTGTGAAGAGTAAAAAAAGAAGAGGTAGGGGAAAAAAAAATTTAAAAAAAAAAAACTAAGGGAAGAAATCCAAAGGTGAGTATTTCCGTGGGTCACCAATCAAACGTTCAAACCTTGTGGGCACGTTTGAAATTTTCGTCTCTCACCGATAATATCGCGATTATATAAATAAAACCAATGATGTTTAAACTTTAAACCAATCAAAAACATGATTAGACATTTCCATCTCAATCATTTCCACGTTGATGACATCACAACGAGAGAGACGGTTTGATTGAAACGTGTCATGCACATTTCACTAAATCCATATCCATAGTAAACGTTAGACTTGGCCTAACTATATTATAGTGAAGTCTCTTATAACAAATTATTTTTCGTTTGTGCTAAGTTGAGTAGAATTTAATATTCTTAAATCAATGTAAAATAGAGATATTTTTAAATTGAATAAATTTAATTTTATATTTTTGACTTTTATTAACAAATTGTACGATTTATCCTGCACATTTAAGCATAGCGTCTGTCAAACATGCAGTTGATGGGTCTCTTAGAGTGGTCTTTCTTTTAATATATTGTCTATCAAAAATCTCATTAGTTAAATTGATCAAACTATATTTTTAAAAATCATAAATTTTAGAGATTGAAAAATAATTTAAAATTAAAATTTTTTAAGAGCTTGAAACATGTCGAAATTATTCTGATCAAAGTGATTTTTTAAGATCATTTCAACAACTATCACCACTCTATTTGGTGAGCTCTATGCTTAGATATACACAATTACCGTTTGACCTGAGTATCCTGCATTTTTTCACACGTAAATTTAAAAAAAAAAAAAAAAAACACCTCGTATATTTATTATAAAATATATAACTTTAGGTCTTTAACACATAGTTATTTATTATGAAGAGATAAAAATGTAGGAGAAAATAATCAATCATATTCAATGAAGATGCTACTAGAGTAAGATATAGTCCCTTTCCTCGAATCAAATTGTCAAACCATGAAGTAAGTGACAGGCATCATAGCGTTAGAAATACCTTTTCTATCAAGTCTTCTAATTGGAGTTAGTCCAAATTGAAAGCATTGTCTCTCAAAGCCACATATGCTAACTTATCCAAAGCTACTATCTCGAAAGCTAAAATATAAAGAGGAAAAAATATGAAATGAAAAAAAAAACTATTATGTAAGAAAAAAATTAATATTAATTTGCTCATACTATTATGTAAAACCAATAACTGTATATAACAATTGAGGCAACATCTTTTTAAAGGCTAACTTTTGAGAGTAAATTTCACTTTGAGAATGTTTACATGATTTCCTTCAATCTTCTTGTAAATTAGATTCATACCCAATTAGTCTAAGACCCAATAAAAAATTAAGATGGTATGATCTTGGAAGGCATTCTTAAATTAAATTACTCAAACTATTTTTACTTCATTTTCTATACAAGCAAAAATCTTTTTAAGTACCTTATCCTTATAATTTAATTAGATATTGCGATAAAATTAATTACCTAATCTATAATAAACTAATTATCAATAGATAATATCCTATTTTTTCAATGCTCTATGCCAGAATTCAAGCTACAGTGGTCATTAGGTGGCTAACTTGTATGATATAAATTGGTCTTTAAAAACAGAAACTGAGTTGACAAATCATATTATATGCACATGCAGTGACCAGTTGATAGAGAAAGATTCAAAGAATTGTAGGAGCATCGAATTTATTAGAATTTAGAAATACAAATACAATGGATGTAGACATATCTTCCAAGTTGAAAGTCACATAAAATCAAAGATGCCAGCGTATCTTGATAGACCTTAGTGTGGACTTTGAAGAATCAAAGATGCCAATCATAATTAGATTTTACATTGATTAGATCAAGTTTTTGAGCTAATTTCATCCAATAAATTTTTTATTTTTTTATTTGGGTATGTCCACCCTATATTAGAGGTGAAACTAATCTCACATATACGCAAAACCATCTGCACGCCTCGTGTATTAAATAAGTCTGAAAGAAGTCGAACCCAATATATCTAGTCTAATCCTTAAAGCTTAAATCAACCATCTATATTAAATTTTTGAAAGATCAACACTGTAGAGAATCAGTATCATTTTATCAATTTCGTGGCACTGTCTATAATTCATCCAAGGCAGATGGCCATGGAGGGATTGATCCACCATCACTAAATTAATGAGGAAAAATGTCATTTAACAATAATAAATTATTGTGAGGGGTTACAATGCATCCAATTAAAATTTGGGCTTTGCCCAATTGATTCGAACTTTATGATATTTAATTTAAGTTAAAATCATCTATATTTAGGTCAAAGACGTTAAGACTAAACACTGGTTTCCCTGGCAAATTTAGAAATTGTCACTAATGGGTTTGGTGAGATTAATTTGTCCAAATTTTATAAATTCAACCAAAATCATGTTCCTTTTACTATGGTCCACGGCAAGTGACATTCTGATTGTGAATTGAAACCTACTTTCTATTGTTATCAAATTTACTTAGAGAAAATCATGTGGAACATGTTTTGGTGGATGACTCCACCAACACAAGAAGAATTTCTTCATGTTTCCATGCAAATGCCAATTCCTGAATGTGTTTTTGTTATAAAGAGAAAGGATTAAATAACATTTTGGTCATGCGTACCTCAATATGGTAAAAATATTTCTATTAAATATATTGATATGTGTCTTATTTTTTAAGTTTACAAATCATATTATTTAATTATATTCATCATATTTAAATAGATAGATTAGCCTGAAAAGATAATGTTTTATCTTGACCGCAATAATATTAGTTAGTGGATCAAATCCTTTCTCTATATTAGACAGTATATAGTTTACCAGAGATATTATTCATTATGAATAGGTTCACAAATATTGATATGAACTTTTAATTATAGCCATTGAATTAGATTTACACCCTTACCATAAATGGGCAAAAGACTGCTGACTATTTTCTGAGTCAAGTTCACACTAATATATTGTAAATGGGTTCACAATGGATAATTTCTCTCATTTAGTATCTTAGTTTTAAAATAAATACTAAATCATAAAATTAACTAAATATATTAAAACATGTACAATTTTGAAACAATCTCTCTCTCAAAATAAGTTCACCTTGGCAACGTTGCATGGGTGGCGGCGGCCCACAGGCGTGAGATTCATTTTGAAAATATTTTTTTACATTATACTTTTCATAAAAATTTCAGTCTATTCAGAAATTACAATTTTTTAAGATTTTAATATAAAAATATTTAGTCGACTGGTTGTATCTCGTCATAGGAAATAAAATATTATAGGTTCAAACCTTCATGATCTAATTTTAGTGTGTTCTATGAGAACAGTGATCCTAAATATTCTGTAATTTTTCACATTTAAATTTTAAATAAAAATCTAAAGTATATAGCTCCAAGTGAACATCATCTGAACTTCATTTTGATTTTATCGCCGCTAGTTGTCAAAGTTGAGAACTTTATTATTTATGTCGACCAGAGGTCTGGAGAGAGAGAGAGAGGTCGACGATTCAATGCGAGCTGCCAATCTTGAACGTGGAAAAAAGAAAGGGCACGGACCCTACAGGGAAAAGTAGAGGGTCAAAATAAAGAAAAGGTACAGACTTTTGGTAATGGCGGTGGATCCAAAATTCTAAAGCACACTTGCAGATTGAATCAATCCCTTTCTATTCTCTTCTATTCTACTCAATACTCTTCCTACTTTTCATTTTTCAGTCTTCCTTTCCTTCTATCAATCACAAGTTGCGTGTGGGATGAAACAGACGAAAAGATACTTTTCCCACCATGCTCTGTTTTATCTTTCTTTCTTTCTTTCCAATTACAGAACTCCATTCCTTTCCTTTTTCCTTACTAGCTTAACCCTTTTGGAAACGAGTACCCACCCACTGATCTTCTTATCTTTCTCTACTTTAAAACAATTCCTTCCGCCTTCCGTCTTTCAAACGCTTTCTCCAAGTTTCAAACCACCTTCTTACTTTTCACCTTTTTAGAGGAATAGACACAGAGGAAGAGGAAGAAGATGGGGGAGAAAAGTCCCACGTCTCTAAACCTACTGTTAGTACCGACTACGATTGAAAATCATGGACTGTTTATTTTATTTAGTGCATCCCCTCTTGTTAGTAACTTAGCATGAGAGGATTGATTCGCCATTGTCATCAAAATGGCAGACCCACCTCAAATCTCTCTAATACTGTCGACTGATTTTGTCGAATGGGGTTTCCCATGTGAGAAATGTTGACAACGTTTCTAGATGCGTGTGGCCCACCTTCTTATCAACCACGTGGAGACACTAGACTATTCTTTTGTTTTCATACTTGATTTATGAGAAGGTTTTAAACAGCCTTTTAGGTTTTCATTTTCTCACTAGCCCCAGAAATAAACCGATAGGAAGATAGACAAATGTGTACATTATTCAATTTTTTAAAATGAATTTCATCAGATGATCTCACCTTAAAGCATACTTGGGTGATATTGTTGGACACTAAACCAGTTCCACATTAATAGTAAAAGGAGAGATTTAGGATTATTTTATATAATGAATTAGTTTTTTAGACTGGATAATCAGTCCTAACAAGCAGTATCAGAGTTATTTCTCTAATCAAGGAATGTGGATTCAAAGATCCTCTAGACAAACCAGATCGCCGGCAATATTTTATCCGCTAGAGAGTTTGTTCGACAGGGAAATTGTTGGGGTAACGAACGAGTCTCACATTGACTGTGAATGAGAGGTTTAAGAACTAATAAAAGACTTAGATCATTCCACCTAATAGGTTAATCTTTTGAGCATGATATCCAATCCTAACAAATATTTTTACTGAATTTTTTATAGATTTACTGATGACATAAAAAACGTGTCATGCTTAAAGGAGAAGAGCTCCACCTTATAGCTATGACTCTAAACACTTACTTTTCCGATATGAGACTAATGCCCAACTTAGAATCCATCAGGCTTGTTAGAACCTAACACCCAGTCCAGAAAACTAGTTTGTTAGGTGGAGTGACTAAAATCCTTTATAAATCTTTAGATCTCCTTCTATATTTCTAAAGTGTAACTCGTTCACAACCAATCCTGTTAAGTGGAGTGACCTAACCATTTTATAAATCTCTACATCTCTCTCTAAAGTTTCAATGTAAGACTTATTCACAGCCAATTCCATTAAGACTAACAAGTAAAATTCCTCGCCAGACCGACCTAATATCTATTAGGCTCCACATCATTAATACTTTTGTTACTTGTAAAGACGTGATCCAGATAATTAGTCAATGAAGGATTTACAAATATCTTTACCAGGTTGGAACTTGGAAGATCCTAGTCTTAGCCATATGTCTGTGTGCTGCTGACTGAAGAACAATAAATTTCTCTTTTGACCAAAAAAGTTTCTAGATATTCTCCATCTTAGATAAATGTGGTTTCCACACCATGTGTTGTTGATTTTAGAGCACCCTTTAGAGTTTAGTCCCTACCTCAAGACTTAACAATGGGATGTTTCTTCACGTTAATCTCTGTTTCCACAACCACCCCAAGCCACCTAACGTCTAACCCACACTCTATAATACTATATTACATGTGAATGATGTGAAACATGTGAAATTGAAATCAAATTCTTTAGCTGATTTGGGTATTAGGGTTTTAGGTTTAATTCGCTTATTTGATACATAAAGTTTGTAAATTAATCTCACTTTTAATACAAGATCGAATATATCTCACAATAATTTGAAAATGACCATTATAACAATTTGTTATCCACGTCCAAATGAGCCATGCATGCCTCAAATTCTATCAACCTTGGACCTATCTAAGCCACATAGGTGAGACACACTGAATTGCTTGGAGTTTGGCCCGTTTAAATTTGGATAAGTTCAGGATAGGCTGTAGTAAATGGGTCGGTCCGGGTGATCAATCCAATTGGTCCCAGATCATAGGGTTAGACCCAATTATTCGATGAAGCCTAGAACAGATCCATGGCTGTAACCTATATAATAAAAACATATTATCGAACTTTGTTGATGTTAAGGTGAAGGATAGGCTATCATCTCAACAAGAAGGTCGATCTTTAGGACACCACCGTATTAATTTTCGAACAATTTAAGTTTTAGATAATGATCTGTGTATCATGAGTTTTCACTATGATTTACCACTCTTAAAAGAAAATAACATTTTTCCCTCTTTTTTTTGAAAGAGCAGAGAGAGAAAAGAAGAAAAGTAATAGCAAAATGATCTTGTTTTTTTAAAGATGGTACACTATGGTGAAAACTCGTGCACGATCGTTACCTCTAAGCTTTTATTTTTTCAAGATGAACTTAAAGGAACTTAGGGTATTTTCTGATAAAAGAGTTATATATCATTAAGAAAAGTAATTTATAAAAAAAATCACAAATTGCCAATGTCTTGGGTAGCAAAATGTCTGTTGATGAAAAAATACAAAATAATAAGAAAGAAATGCATGCTAAGATGAATTTGTGAAGTAATATTGAAAAGTGGAATTAGGAATAACCACATTAAGAGGATTTGCATTGTGAGGAGACTAAATTAGCACTTTTATAACAAAAATTACACGTATTAGATAAAAGAGGAGAAAGAGGCCACTACAGATTTTCAAGATTAAATAAGAAAATAATATGTTAAATTGTGGAGTAATAAAAAGTATAATTTATGATGAGAAGAATAAAACTCAAAAAGTCAAATCATAAATAAATAGAGAATTTGTTATGATAATAATAATAATTGAAATTTTGAATTTTTTAAACCATTCGATATTTCAAAATTCTATGTACTGGCCAAAATTTTATCTAGATAGTGTCCCTATCATATTTTATATTTAGAAATATATACCTAAGTACTATTGGATAAATATTTTGACCTATCTTCTTTAATCTAATAGTTATGATATATTAAATAAAAATTATAAAAAGTCTCATACTTGTACACAAGCAGAAAAAAAAAAAAGCTGAACATTTTGTAATTTCTGTCTGTAATATATTTTGGAAACAATTAAATTAGTTCTTCAGAAGTTATAGCACTCATATTTAAAATTAAAATAAGACTGTCGGCATCATATCACATGTCTAAGAAGAAAGTATCAAAGTTGTATCAGAAGATTGCTTGAATTCTAAAACCACAATTAACAAAGCAATTTTACAAAATTATTATTTTTGAGATATTATCGGCTAATGATAATATCAGGTTATTCTCAAATTTTTTTTTTGCTTTTATACTATTAGAAAAATATTGCAGAAAATGTAATATTAAAAATAATTAAAAATATAGTTAATAAAAATGAAAAAACCATTAATAAAGGTCAGAAATAACGGATTTGAGTTATGTGAAAGCATTTATGAGTTATGATGGTCAAGGATTAACAAATGGCAATCAAATCAAATGTAAGTCGATGGTATTACTTTTTGAAATTCAAGTGGTAATTGTCAAAAGTCATTAGATATTATAAATGGGCAATGACTTATGGTGATTTTGGCTCATTTATGGAAGATGGGCCATAGTCATATCTAGAAGTCCAAATTGTGTGTATTAATTCTTGATAGTCACTCTCTCTGACCGGTGAGACTCATATGAGTGGGATTTTGTTTGGTAAGAAAAAATCACTTTATCAACCATAATACATAAATAATAATATTTAAAAAATAGAAAAGAGAAACGAATCACAGTATAAAAATTTACGTGTTTTCTTTCGATAGGTTCACGGGTTCAAACTGATCTAATATGCTCAAAGACAAAACGTAGAAGAGATGATTTCCATTACAGATGTTCTCCTCTCTCTCACACAAAACGTAGAAGATAAATATTTTTTTTTATAAGAAGAGTTCTCCCTCCCATCAAATGATGTGGAAAGATGGCGAAAGGCCAAACCCTTTTCTTGTGGTGTACTTGGCTTAACACAGAGCAAGTTGGGATTCATAGATAAGACAGGCAAGTGCGACTCTCTCTCTTAGTCGATATCAGCAATAAACGAGTCCACTTGTTTTGCATCTTTACTGGTGGGTTTTGGCTCTTTTTCATGAGCTTGGGCTTCTCTGTCAAAAGGATAAGACTTCGAAATTTGAATTAAGTTTATTGTGATGATCTGTTGATTTGAAATTGAAAAATAATAGAAGCAAGTAGACAACACGTCTTCCCCTTCAACTTCAGACAAATTCATTACTGATTAACAGAGTCTAGAATCCAAGTGTGAGGTCATATTACAGAAGCTACAAATAATTCTCAAATCTCCATCTCTTTCTCCCCCTTTCACTCTCACCTCCCCACTCCACTCCACTCCGTAGTCCGTGAACATTTTTTTTTTTTTAAAAAATGTTTTTTTCTTCAATTATTCCTACTTTTATAAAAAAATAAGTCATATATTTTTTTTTCAGAGATATATGAAAGGTTTTTATAATAATTCATAAATCAATTATTTCTATTGTTAGGAGGAAGAAATGCATGTTAAAGTGATTTTACTTAACTTTAAATGATATTGGTGATGAAGAAATGATCAAAACTATCATAATAATCAAAATAATAACAACAATAACGATTATATATATTATATAATTCATTCAACCTATATTTTATTTAAAATAATAATATTATGTAATACGGAGTACAATTGGTTTAGATATTGACTCAATCTATCTCAATTTAATCTAGCAATTCATAAGCTAGGCTGAATTAGGTTGGTTTATCGATCAAGTAATAAATAAGCATGGGTTAGGTTTGGTCATGAGTTGAGTGATATATTATACTTATTATGTTTGTTTTGACTATCTACTTAGTCTTAAGTGGTAGATTATTTCATATATTTGATTAAATTGAGACAATAGTTAAATTGGTTGTGTCATACATTGAATAATGAATCTGAGTCCATTGGTTCATAGAATACCTCATGGGTCATAGGATGAGTCACAATCTAGGTTGGATCTTGAGTCATGGATTGGGTTGGAGCATAGTTAGTCTATGAGTTGGATTATGCAGGTCAAAATGTACAAGTTGTGAAAATTGCTTTCTAACCCTTTTCTCTAATAATTCATTTTCCACACTTCTAGTGAAAAATAACCGAGCCACAAAAACCATTTTCTATGAAAAGAGTTCACATTGAACAATAAAAAAAACAATTTTAATCCAACTCAAAAAAAAAAAAAAAAAACAATTTTAATGTGGAAATAATTTTTCATTTCCAACTCAGTGTGAAATTGTCCGCTCTGGGTCCAAAAACATGGCCCTCACGGTTTTGCCTTTGGGCCTGGCCCAAAAACGCGTCACATGAGTTAAGAAGGGGCAACCATTTATAAATCCCACCCGGAAGACTTCCGATGTGGTACTCTCCAAAATTCCCACATGTACTCCCACTTGCTGGGCTTGTCGGATCAGACCAACCCACACTGCTGGTCCGACTGATAGGGCGCAGTTTCACTTAGATCAGCCCTTCTAGGGCCTGGCCTCTGACTCATGGGTCAGGATATCACAATCCACCCCACTAAAGCCCAGAGTCGCCCTCGGATCGACCCAACGAACCCAGTAGAAGGTAGTAAGCCCACACAGTCCGAGTGTAGAACCTGGAGCTCTGATACCAAATTTGTCACGACCCGACTCGTGAATAAGGCTTAAGGTCCAATTTAGTGTGAAATTGTCCGCTCTGGGTCAAAAAACATGGCCCTTATGGTTTTGCCTTTGGGCCTGTCCTAACCTATTAGGCCCAAAACGTATCACATAAGTTAAGGAGGGGAAATCACTTATAAACCCCATCCGGAAGTCCTCAACTTCCGATGTGGGACTCTCCAAAATTCCCACTTGTTGGGCTTGTCGGATCCGACTAGCCCAGTTTCACTTGGATCAGCCCTTCTAGGGCCTAGCTCATGGGTCAGGATATCACAAATATTGCATACAAACATACTCTTAATATATTTATTTGATGTCACAAATATTTCATCGGATTCTTCTTTAATATTTAAGATTGTACTTTCTAAGCTATGATCCATTCATTCTAACTCTCAAAGATTATGTGTATAACTGCCAGTTATTTAGTGAAAGCATTTTAAAAAAAATCTCTCTTTCTTTTAGATTTGTTTGAAAGAAGTCTTTATATTTTCTATAATTTTAAAGAAGTTTCTAATTTTCAATTAAATTTTAAAAAGGCCCTTTGACCATATTTGACATTTTTTAGATATATATATTGTGGCCATTTTGAGACCGACACTATTTAAGAGAATTGGTTGATAAAAAAGTGCTTTCTTAGATTAGTAATGTCTCAAAAATCAATTTGATTAGATGATCATAAATTTAAACTTTAAAGCTACAAAATTAATGATAATATGATGAATATAATATTAATCGTGATAAAGTTAGAGGTATGCTAAATGTATGAAATATAATGGGTGTTTAGGGCGAGGATGGGTGACAAAAAAACCTCATATGAGCTCCATAAAAGAGAGAGTTCTAATACACAAGTTGACCTTTAGTAAACATGTCAGTGGTCTTTTTAGAATTTAATTAAACCTTATGGATTTTTTTAGAATTATAAAAAACATAGGACCTTCTTTTAAATAAAAGAAGAAGAAGAAAGGAGCCTTTTTAGAAAAAAAAAAAAAAAAACCTTAATGAAAACACAACATAATTGTTACCTACTTGATTAATGTGTTAAAAGCTCGCACAAAATTAAACCCTTTATCGTTATTGTCCCACTGACCCACTCTATGACCGCTTTTAAACTAGCACTAGATAGGTTTTTCCTTAGTTGCCCTCACTATTGTTTAGACATGCGAAGAATTAGATTGAAACCTTGAATTGAACTGATCGAAGAATTTATGGAAGAGGATTTTATTTTCAATTATCGATGTGATTCCATATTTTCAAATATCCAATATGATTCTACAAGATTAAAAGTATTTTTTTTACTAAATCCCATACTAAACATGCTTGAATCTTGACCTAAGTTGTTTTGATGGTGACCCAATTTACAAACGAGTCCACAACAGAAAACCATATCTCGTTCCTTCACGACTTGAGATGGGCCGGGCGTTCTACCAACTCTTAACAACTGGACATCCTTCAACAGTTTGATGGATCATCAGGTGAAGGGATGAAAACATCTCAAAACTGCCACGTGTACGGCAATGAGTAAAATGATCCTATCGACCCTAAAGTATCTCTAAAGTATGACGAAAACACTATCGACCCTTGAGCACTGTCATTTAAACTTTGGCTCACGATCGGTCTAAATGGACTTAAACCAGTTAGGCGTCCCACTTGATTAGTTTCTTAAAATGTGTGAAAATTTCTTATCTGTACACATCGGGTAATTCGATGAGGCCTTTCATTGGACTCCCATGATTTGAACCCAAAACCTCTCTCTAGAGATCTTGTTCCTAAATCAACTTGGATAACCCCTTGAGGTTTCTTCAATAAGCATTTTTATCATACAGACTGGGTTCGAGCTTCTATTTGAGAGGCCCACTTAATTCTTTTTATATATTATATACAAATATCATAAAGTTGTATTTAATATTGTTCATATTTTTTAAAATTTTTGTATTATAAATAAAAAAATCTAACCGTATAAATCGAAAGCAGGCTTAAAGATTTCTCAAAAGTCATTTGTAGCCATTTGATTTTAACTGTCAAAATCACAATACATCAAATCTTATTAAAGATGTATGTCAATTTTAACTGTTAAGATCAAATGGTTAGAAATTGATTTTTAGATTGAAATTAAAATTTAATACTAGGTATTTCAAGCTACTTTCAATTTATATGGTTAGATTCTCATGTTACAAAATAAAAATAATAAATACAAAACTGTACTTTTTGTAAATATAAATGGACTGAACTTTAAGTCCAACCTGAGCTATCTTAAAAGTATCTTTCAAACCACAAATCTAAATGAATTAGGCCTAACCCTATGAGACCAGAGTGGCCAAAGGTGATTGTCAAGGTCCCCAGCATTAAGTGATTCTTCCACATGTATTTGTTATGTCAAATAACCCATGAATTAAATGGTTAATTATCATAATTAACAAAAAAGTTAAAAAAATAATGAAATGTGAATTACTTACGTCTTAACTTTTCTAACTTCATTTCATTCATTATAGAAAATTGTTTTCTTTTTTTAAAAAAAAAAAATCATCAAATATGCCTTAGAGGGCCATACTTCACACGAATTGGAAATTTAGAATCCATCGTCTGCCATTTTGCCAAATTCCAAGTAATTCGCTATCAATGAAATTAAACATGACATTAGGTCAACATGATTGGTATGACTTCACCATCATCTGTGACATGTGTTCAATCAAACTTGGCCCCACATTTTGATTGGGTTCTTGTAACCGATTTGGTCTTGCTACCAACTCTTCTATCATTCTATGTAGGGTGAAACTTGGATCGGATTTTAATATGAGCTACATGACCTGACCTGAGAAATCAATGGGTTTGGATTATGTTTTTGTATATCTCGGGTTGGATTAGGTTGGGTAAAAATAAACCCCCATAAAATTTGAGTCGGGTCGGATTGAGAAATTTAAAAGCAACTCGATCCGACCCAACTTGAGTACACCAAGTTATAAAATAACACTTTGGTTGAGTTGGGTCAGAAATTATAGTCGGGTCGGGTTGACTAACTCAGGTCAACAACTCGAGTCGGGTCGGGTCGAGTTTAATAATTTTGACATGAGTTGAATTGAATTTATTGAAATCCGATCCGACCCAACTAGAATTTCAGCCCTAATTCTATGTTTTGTACTCTGATATGGGCCAATTTTGAATAGAAATTTTAAAATTGTGATGGTGGTATATCAATAATTACTGGGCATTATAAACACTTTTATATGTTGATGCACTTGTGGCAAAACTTGGACGCAGATCCATGGCCTGTTTGTATTAATAACTTAAAATTTATTTTTAATTTAATATCCTTTCAGAATTTTTGTTTTGATTTTTTTACTAAATTATACTCTTTTATACTTTATCTTTGTGAATTTTAATTGGCCGAATAAACTTATCATAGCGAAGATAAAAGTCCATCAATCAGTCTTGAAGCCCAACTTTGGTGTGACAAAAAAACATTACAAAACTCATTATTGAGTAAAACTTGAACTTATTTAATAAATACCCCACCCTCACTAATTTCAAGAAAAAATTATTTGATAGAAAAAATATATAAAAAATAAATAAATAAATGTATATACAAAACAATCAGATCAATATGTACTTTAATAAAAAGAATTTAAAAAATGAAATATATAATAAATTATGATACTAATCTCAACTGGTTGCCTCCCACCTCAGGAAGCGGGAAGTTGCGGGTTCGAGCCTCCATAGTCTACCTTGGTGTGCTCTATGATAGTGGGCTCACCGTTGAAGGTTTTACGCGATGTATCCCGCGGTTTCCCACTCGTAAATTAAAAAAAAAAAAAATTCCTTAGATGAATATATAAATAACTTTTATCATTTTTATCAAGATTCATGTTGGGTCAACAAGGTTAGAGACCTTGCATAATGGTCGTAGTTCTAGAATGTTGACCCAACCTAGTGATTTATCCAAATGACCAAATCTTTCAACTACTTATCATGTGTTTAGACTATTTATTTGTCATGAAGATGCATTCGGACCTCTTTCATTTGTCTACGCATCCATTTCCGTTTGTTCATCTATCATAATCATATATATTAGATTATTATATACATTTGTCCTATTCAGGGCCGGCTCTGAACATAGGTGGTGTAGGCCACCGCCTAAGGCCTCCAGACAGAAAAGGGCCCTCACACACTTAAACTCTTTAATATACCAGTTCCAAAGGACTCTTAAAATCTCACTCCATCTAAAGCCCCTAAGATTTTAAGGGATCTCAGGACCAGCCTTAGTCCTATCACAATCAATTTAGACTGCTCATCTACCCTAATCATATATTTGGCCATTTCTCTACTTCGATTTAAACCCATCTTAGTCATTTTTCTATGGTGGGGTGGACTTGAGAGAGAGAGAGATGACAAAACATTTTCTTAAAGTGGTCTCCAAGGGCTGAATCACCTGTATAAGGCATGACAAACATTTTCTTAAAGTGGTCTCAAAGGGCTGAATCACCTGTATAAGAATTTCCATACACCTCTAACTTATATGAATCATGCATTTAAACCATTCACTTGACACCATAGTCATCTATTTGAATCATTCATATGTCATGATTTTGTATTTTTTTTATGATTGAAAGAAATTTAAGACTTTCATCTCTCTCCGATTATGAGGATATTGAATAAAACTTCGGATGCACGCAACCCTCACAAGCCACATGTGTCAAGTGGAATATAAAACTTGCATCTGATACTCTGGTTCCTGAACTAAAGTCGCTATCAATTAAGCTATTCAGTACAAAACATTTAAATCTCAAACTTATCGTATCATGTGGATTGATCATTCATCTTTATAAATAATGCATGTAGAAAGGTGAACCCAATCTATCATGGAGGCCTATGCTTCAGCCCCATCTTGCCTCGAATATGGACCCTACTCATGGGCCCGGAACCATTTGAGAGCATGATGGACCCTATATGTGGGGTTGCTAGGTTAAAATCCTAACATTTTGTGTGGAAAACGAATTGCACAAGCTTGAAAGGCAAGATTCTCTCCAGATTTAGCATTCTCACTCCACCTCGGATTCTACATTAACCATGTATGACTTGGAAGCTTGCTATTGGTTGGAACACATCATATTCCTAGTTGGCAAGTGCTCATTGGATGAAACACATCACCATTCCAAGTTGGCAATCATTGATTGGTTGGAACATGTCATTAATCGTAGGTGCTAATTATAATTGGTTGTATTTTTTTTTTCCTTTGTCTTGATTGGCTAGAGTGATGCATTCCACCCCCAAACAAACCCTATAAATAGAGGTCGTGTGGAAAGCAATGTAACTGATCAAATTTTGGCATGAAGTCTTGTAGTAGTAATTTGAATTCAACAAATCCAAGTGTGGATTGTGGTGGTCTTATAACTTCTCTCTTCAATTCAAGTTCCAAAATTTATTTGAATTAAGTTGTTGTTCACATTTCCTATTTATAATTCAACTCTTTAAAAGTTATTTAATCTTGTATTATCTTTGGAAATTGCATCTTTCACTTTTAATTCAATTAAACTTGAAACTAATTTCATTAGAAACTAACAACCATAGACTCGCCTGAAAATACTTGTCTTTGGTTTGGTTCAACATCAAACAAAGTTTGATCGGTCCCATTTCTTGAGGGTTGATACTATATCTATCTTCGACATTTACACAATTGAAGATTCAATACTATCTTGTCCATCAGTCACTAGTTGCAAAAGAAATCTAAAAGCTACGAAGACAAAAGAGTACTGTAGAAGGGAAAGACTAGATAAGGGGCTAATGAGTTAATAATTAGTCTGTACTAAGAGAGCACTTTGTTGAGACTGAGCAGAGTTCCTCCACCTCAAACCTCCTACCTCTAAAACAGGTCTCGCTCCATTTTTAGGCAGTCGAGGGATAACAAATTCCACTATGTTGCTAGGACCTACATTTCTCATACATCTCATAGTACTCATGGGTCATTTGCCTGAAACAAACAATGCTTTGTTTTGATCAATACACTTTTAGGATCTCCATTGTCAAGTATAGGCCATATGTTTTCTTTTGCTTCTGTTTTTAATTTTTGAAAACAGAAGCTATAAACTCTCATGTTTCCTCTAATTTCTCTTCTCCAATCGAAATCATCAACCTTTACAAAAAAAAAACCACGTTTAGAGCTTTAGAAATAAGTCCTCTATGAAGGATCACAAGACCCGACTGACCACAACAAGAGAAGCCATGCCTACAACAATTCGTGATTTTACATCAGATAAAAGCCAAGCATTTTCTTTAGATTATATACATAAGAACTACCTAGGGTAACACGTTCAGGATGGCCTAAGCCTAAGATTCCAAGTTTTTAAAGATAAAATACTGAAACCAAACAAAAGATCATAGTAGTAAAGGTTTTATGCTGCTTCTGCAAATCCAACCCTCAACTGGCCATAGTCAAACACTGTGTGGTAGGCGCCCATAAAAACATCTCCAAGGATCCTGCAAAGATACACCGTGGTTCTGAAGTTAATTCAATGTCTATAGGAGTCCACTGTTGATTAAACACTGTACTATCAATACTACAAACAGAGTAATAGAAGTAGAGCATGATACCAGAGAGGGCCACGAGGAGGCGGCAAATCGAAAGCAGTGAACCCACTGATGCACTGAGCTACAGCTCCTTCACCCACCTTAAGGACGTACTGTTCACAACAATTAATGGAGAAACTAAGCGTAAGGTATTCTACAAAATCAATGCAGTATAAGAACATCTGACAACAAGTTCAAGGCATTTATAAATGCTATATATAACACACAAGCAGGAGACGCACGCTTCGTGCAAGTAAAATTAGTCAGAAATTTATGGTGAATATTTTTTCTTTAATTAACAATTTTTTTGTAATTTCTATTTTTAAGTACTAATGTAAAAGAATTTCGGCCATATCATTCTCATCAAAATTAATCAAGAAGTCTCTTCGTACTTTTAGCTATTTTTTCAGACGAATCTTGCTTTTTTGGTTTGCCATCATGGAAGTAAATCATAACCATTCAATGAGTGAAGGATCAAAATTCATTTGACAGACACCCCAAACTCTCTTTTTATATATAGATAAGAGTAGAAGGATGCAGCAATATGCAGGATATCATGCCTGACTACAGACAAATCACTTCACCTGAAGTTGGGTTGCTCATTTTTCCCATCGGAGTACAAAAAACACATTTTGTTCTACATCATAAAGCATGTAGAGCTTTATGATACATAAGAGGTACCAGCTATAGGCGTTTTGCTAATTTATGCACTAACAAATGAGTCACATGAGAAAGTGCAAGACATCGAAGCAGTTAAGGCGGTACAAATTGATTGAACTTAAGCCAACTTTGATTATACAATTCATACTGCTAACCAATCTTGAAAAAGCTTTAAGAAGTGTACCATTTCATTGAAAGCCTAAGGACGTGCAGATGGAATAAGTTAAGTGGAACAAATGAATCTGGATTTCATGTACAGAATATCGAAATGAGTTACAGTTAATAGTATTTTAGTGCTATAGACCATCTTCATAGCTCATTTTTAATAAAAAAAAATCTCTCTTAATTCATTTGCTAGATCCTAACCTTTGAGTACCCCACCCCCTACCCCCCAACACCCTCTACCAACAGCAGCATGTGCACTTACAGGAGATAAATGAAATATTCCTACTGCAAAATGAACTCCTGACCTCAACACAAGGAATACAAGAACTTTATATTAGAATCCCGTGTACAGCAGTTATTCACAAGGGAGATTATAATAAGGAAGCTCCAAAATTATTAAGAACATAAATTTATTTATCTAATTTGATTTTAAAACTTTGATTGTCCATAATTTTAATGATAATAAATAGATCGTGAACAAGGATAGAATGTGTGACAAATAATTGCCTACTACCACTATCAACAGTCCACCACCACATATCCTAATGAGTATTATGCTTTTTTGGAGGCAGATTGCCATTTATTTATTCAAACACAGAACTTGCTACTCATTTATCCAGCACGTGTAAAAAGCAACTATCCATTGAATTAAATTATTAAAAGGACTTGCAGACCCTACAGTAAAAGAAATGACAAAAACAGGGAAAAAAGATTGAAAGGACCTTATTTGAAGATGAAAATAAATACCATATCAAAACAGGATCGCACATACCTGCTCTCCAGAGAGAGAGAAAGTTCTACCGCCAATAGTGAAAGAAACATTTGGCAGAGAAGAAAGACTACTGCAATCAACAGTTGATTCTCCCATGGGGCTAGGCAGACGATCACAAAGCTGCAATAGACTGAGAATGAGTCAACCATTCATCTCTTCCAGGAATACGAGGTAAAGTTTAAAAGTTACTTCACCTGATTTATGTAGTTCATGATACGCTCCTGTGTTTGGTTCTGCTTAACTTGGTTTTGTATCCATACAACTGCCATTTCACAGGCAGTGCACATGGCATCACTCTGGCCAACAGATGATTCCATATTCTTCTCATTAACAACACTCTCGATGCCAGTACTGTACATGATTATTGCGATCACAAATTAAACTAATCATGCTCAATGTAAGTCCAAAGTAATAAGATGGTAATCCCATCCAACAATAAAAATGAGAAAGAAATCTAATGAATGTAGTTAGACACCAATAGATCCAATGTTATGCTTACATAAAGTCAAAAACCAAGGAACTGGTAGTTTAAGCCAAAGAAGTAACAAACCTAACCCCCCGAGTTCCATCAAAAGTACACAATCCAATTTGAGTGCAAATTTTCATGGGATCTGCCTGCATAATTATAAATCATAAATAGAGTATCAGTGACTGGCCAGTAGCCTCATAAACATACACCTAAATGTGTGTGCGCGCTGGTGCGCATGTGCATGCACGTGCACGTGTACATCTGTCTCTGTGGTGATAGCCCATGAGCCTACCTATGTAGGGTTCATCAATAGTAGCATGGCAGTTATACATCCTATTTGGAGGTCTAAGCTTGAGCATGGAGCATACCAAAAATTATCTTTAGTTCAATCAGTCAAACAATTTTTTAAGACGACAAAATTTTAATTAGTTTACATAAATTTTAGCCCCTAACTTTTTATACCCTTTAAAATCATGGGTTGATTTATCAAATTGAGGTGACTTTTTAGTCCCCATATTCAAGCTCAGACCTATCCAAGATCCCATCACCACCACCATTGGTGAGAACATAATAGGCAGTCTCACAAATGGTGCAGCAACCACAGACCATAGGTCCTAAAGTTATGTGCATCTTTGGGGCCCAGTTAGGGCCAAACCAATTCCCCCCACCCTGGCATCCATGAGGCAAGAACCAACCAGCCACCCAATCAGAAGCGATGGTTTTTGACAAGTCTCCCTCTCTAAAATAAACAACAATTTTGAGGCAATAAAATATATGGCTTGATATAGAAGAATATGCAAAAATAGAGCTTTTCAATTCAACTCTCCACATCATCGAAGGTGGGCACATTGCATGAAACCCATGAGGGATTTGAACCTGAATTGGATATAGAAAATGAAAGAAAATAATAGGCCATACCTGAGATAGCAATAACTCTATTATCATTTCACCATATTGTGCAACAACAGCTTTGCACTCCTGACTAATAATCCCAGTGGCTCCAATGGCATGATTGATTTCAGTAATAATTGTCTAGAAAAATTAGGGAGAAAAAAATGAGAAACAGTTTACTGACAACAAACAGAGAGAAACGTAATGGCAGCAAACACTGTTTAAAGCTAACAGTAGCCTGATGATGATAATGATGGTAAGAATAAAAAGAAAAAGAAAATGATTAACCTTTAAAGAGACAATGTCAACAGATAGTACATGAGAAAAAAGATACAGATGCAACAGCATGCTAAATCTATTAACAAAATATTCTACAAGATTAAAGTTTGGCCTGCAGCGACAAATGAAGCATTTCCCCCCTTCTCTGAATGGTAATGTTATCCAACCTGCTACATTAGTCACTGTGATACCATACACCACTAACCGGGTTACATGAGAAGAATGTTTGGTCCACAGAGAAAACAAGGTACAGTACATGTAACCAAGATTGGAACATTAAAATGGACGCCCCTAGAAGAGATAAAATTAAATGTAAATAAGGGGAAATTTTTGGGCCGATCTAACAAGCATTTGTAGTACATGTGCTCTTGCTGTTGTACTCACAACCATAAATTTTGTGGCTTTGAGTCACATTACCATTGACAGAGAGAGGAAAAAGAAGCAGCAGGAGCTTTTAGGTCCTTGTATCAATTGCCTATAAATCAAGCAATAAGGTCATCATCTCAAGTCCAACCAGAATCCATAATGAAACCCTTCCATCCCATCCAATCTTGTGATTAACGGTGGCCCAACTCCTAGGTTGGCCCCACATGGAGAATGCTACTACTACAAAAAAAAATGAGCTATGAATTCATTAAGGGTAAAGAACTAAGAAGCACCGATACGGGTATGCGTATTGGATACGACACGTTTCCATTACGGAGATACGGCAAATTTTGAAAAACTAGGATATGGGTGCAACACGATACGCCGAATTAAAAAATTATTTAAATTATTTTGACCTAAGTATTATTTGTTATCATTTAAATTGCACTTAAAGATATCCTAAAAGGTTAAAGTGATGATCATTAAATAATAGAAAAATCTAATATAAAAGTTGTGCCCTTTCTTTCAAATTTTTATATTGAAGTACCAAGAAATTGAAATGAAATAAAAGTGACAAAGCCTCACTCTACAAGTTTTTTCCCTATCTTTTTGACAATTTGAGTTCAATGGTAGTTTCTTCGGTTGCAAACAATCTAACGATGAAACAGACATACATGTGGCTAATTTACTTTGACAATAACTACTAGTCTAACTTCACGTGATTCATAGTTTGACACTACACTGTAGTTTCATGTGGCTAATTTATGTAGTACATGCAACAAAATAGAACCAATTTGATAGAAATTCAAAATGAGGATTTTCTTAAAGCAAAATTTTCAGAGAGAGAGAATTAATTAAATAAATCATTCACATCTACATTAAACTATATAAAAGAAAAACAACTCAATGAACTTGGTGGATTGATGGGAATAAAATAAATAAAATATGGAAAAGGGACGGTAAGATGGGTTTGGCGTGAACATGGTCTGTATGATGTTGGGTTCGGGTTTGGGATGAGGAAGACTGTACGATGGTGTGATAAGTGGGCTGAATGGAGGGAAGAAGAGGGTGGTTGAAGGACTGAACTTGGGTTTGGTAGGGGTTTGGGTGAATAGAAGAGAAGAGGGTATAAAAGAGGGAAAGGGGATGAAAATGGGAGATGGAGGAACCTCTTACAGGTTCGGACATAGCCTTCTGAGCACAGACGACAGGGAAACTCAAGTCGTCTGGCCGAAAAGGTGTCTAAAACAGGTGGCGGCAAGGGTAAAGAGGGCTTATAGGTGATCACGGCAGCAGAGGGTGGGTCAAATGAGAGAACGGCAGCAGTTGGGAGTGGTTTCGGGGGTCACAGAAACACAGGGAGGGAATATGGGAGGTGGCGATAGGGTTTAGGACGTCTCTGGGAGGGGGGCGAAAGGGCAGGGATGGGCAGAGGAGGTTATGGCGATGGCTAGAGGAGAAGAAAATGGAAGAAGAGAGAGAGAGAGAGAGAGAGAGAGAGAGAGAGAGAGAGAGAGAGAGGAAATTGAAACCGCACCTCTCGATCGTCTCCTTCCTTCGTTCTTTCCTCTCCTTCTCCTTTCTTCTGTCTTTAGTTCTTCAAGCTTCCTTAGGGTTAGGGTTACAGCCCCTTTTTAAAAAAAAAAGGCGAAAAAATGCGTGTTTGGGCGTAGAAATAATAATAAAAAAAAAGCCATGTCCCGGGCATATCCGAGCGATGTATCGGGGCGTATCCATATTTAAAAAAATATTTAATTAATTGGATACATATCTGACACAAATCCAAGCCGTATCTGGCCATATCCGTGTCGGAAACGTATCCGACACAGATAGTCGAGGGGTTTCGAAGTATCCGTGCTTTATTGGTAAAGAATCATAAGTTGCGATTAGCTCAGCAAAATCTACACAGCCTTACCAGTTACCACTCAACGTGAGTGACCCTATCTTCATGCAGCACAGAGTTGATGAATCCAAAATATCAAACATAATGGAATTGTCAAAATTAGACAAAATCTAATATTACATGGTGATCCCAAAATTATTGACCTTAGGGTTCATTGAAAAAAAGGGAAGAACTGTTTGTCCACTTTAATAATTTAAGATAACTTAGACAAGAGCAGGTAGCACTGTTGGCAAACGCTCACTATTGCAACTACAAAAGGTTATAGGTTCAATTCATATTACTGTCTAAGAAAGAAACAATATAAATCCAATCATACCAACCACATTGGTCTGAGTCACCAGATCAATTATAGTTTTCCAATGGTGTTGCAATTCATGCTACTGTCTCCAGGATATAATCATTTCTCTACAATAATTTCTTTATTCCATTTTTAGAAATCAATTGTCTATACATGGAAGGTGACTTCAAAAGTATAGCCAATACATTTTTTTGTGTCCATGCCTATATACATATGTAAATGCTTTGAAAATATAAAAAGAAAATTTCAAGTACATGCACATGCAAATTCATTTTTCTCATTGGTTGTGACTAGGTTATGTCAAACACAACTACCAATGAGAAAAGTTGTCAGAACATGAAACATAACCAATTAGAGAACATATGTACATACATGTGGACGCGTTGATTGAAAAGGTCTTTGATTGAATATGGTGCCCATAAAATCACCTCAACTGGATAAGTGAAGCCTTTCTTTTTTAAGTTCAAAAGATTCAATTTTATCAAATGATGGAAACTCGGGGAAAAGATAAAATGTCCATTTAACTTGGATTAGGATCAAATTAGGTAAAGATCCAATTCACAGGTAGGTATGTATGAGGAGGAAATGGTGTGATTAGGGCCACAAGAGGCCCACATGGCCAAGGCTACATGAAAGTTACATGAAAACCTGTTTGAGGGGAAAATTATATTGTAAACAATAGGATCACCTGTTCGTCTATTAGCCATGACATATACTAACCACATCTCTTGATTATCATTATCTTTTTCTTTTTTTCCTTTTTTTGTTGAGTGATATACACTGATCATATCTACTGATTCAATATTTTAGCTTGCAGTTTTGGACCAAAAAAAAAAAACCTCCCTAAGTTGGGATACATACTGTTGGACCAGCAAGCAAAGAAGTTCCAGAATCTGCAATTGCAGAACAGCCTTTTGCGCAAAACCCTGAAAATCAGCAAGCACATATAAGATCACAATGAAAATAGAATTTTACAACCTCAAGCTTAGCAGATCGTTTTTGGCATTTAACAAGCATACAAAATAAGACTACCATCCATTACCAGTTGTTTGACCATCGACCAGGACATCTCCCATATCAAACTGCAGCAGAAAATGCCAAGAACCATTAATTAAACATATGAAGTGAAACAGTGGACAATGTTGAATCACTTCTGGCACATGAACTGTGCGAGATTTTGAGAGCCTCACCTGCCAGTATCCTTTCCTTGTAACAGGAACATATGTATGCTCACCCTTGTAATGGTTGGGATCAACCCCTCCAAACACAATTTCACCCCCTTCTTCTTCTTCTTCATTGCGGTTAAACCAGAAAGAGAAAACAGGCTCCTTTACCAAACCTTGATCAACCATGTTGTACCTATCAAAATCACAAATTAGTGCAGTTCAATCATACAACAGAACTACAAAAATATTTTGATTGTGAAAATGCACCATCATACCATACAGGGACCGCATTCCCAACAGAGATTTCTTGAAACCCAAGTCCAAGTATACCATCAAACTTGGCCACTAAAAATGTGATACCTGGCTCTCTAGTGGCTTCAATAAATTCCTGACATATAAATGTAGATGTGAATATCTGACAGACCTAACAAAATCTGCATAAAATTCATTCTAATGACATGATTATCTCATCATTCAAATATACATAAATAAGTCACCTGATCCTTAACAACAAGGTCACCAACTTGAACATTATCTTGGCTAAAGTAACCAGAAATTGATCCAGTCCCATAGTGAATAGCAGCAGATTTCCCTGAAGAACAGATGGAAATAAATAATTGCACAATGTGAATGCTACAACCTGAACCTAGCATGCAAAGCATCAAAGCCGCATCTCAAGAACACAGAGTGAGAGAGAGAGGAGGAAGAAGAAAAAAAAAACTATGAAAGAAGTGTCTCATTGAGAACTAATCTAATACTCTAGCAGTAGTAATCATCACCATCATCAATAGTTATTTCCCATCTACAACTATTTTAATACAAGTACACACGTTCAGCAATGCCTATTCGTATCACATACAGTGAATGAAAAAATATGAAAAACTTCATAAGTAGCACATAGAGAAGAATTTGGTGGAGAAATCAGGTTAAGATCTCAGGAGCACCTGCAAAGATCAAGGCAGTATCATCCAATTTCCACCTTAAGTTGACTGGAGGCGGATTTTATCTTTCACGCTTACACAAAGTGAGGGAATAAAATATGTACAGTCATCATAGATAGTGGCTGTTGTATGAATGTTGTTTCCTAAGCTACTATCTCATGTTTATGTCATAAACATAAACCCCTTCCTCACCCTTATGATTTTTTGTGCGTAAACGAAACCACCATCCCAAACACCAAAGGTGACTAGTTTCTTCGCAATTTTCTACAAGAACCTTTGAGCATTGGATTTTTTTAGTTTATTATTTATCTATTGATGTATTCTTTTATTTATTTATTTTGGGTAATCGGGTATTCTTTTTTTTATATGAGGGTATTTTAGTCACTTTTTAATTAGGGGCATTTGGTCATTAGCATTGAGATTTGTTATAAATACTTGTAGCCTCATTGAGGCAAGAACTATTGATCGATAAATAAAAAAGGGGAAGTTTTCTTCTTACATGTGCATGGCGTGATGGTGGAGTCCAATACTTCGGTGGAAATTCAAAACGGCGAGAAGCCAAGTACTCCTCTTCTATTTATCTTCTTCTCTCTCTTTTCCTTTTCTTTTCTTCTCCAAAAGGCACCCCTGTGCTGCAACCGTACGCCTTCTTGAATCCTTCCAAAGCCATCGTCCCTCCCCTTAAGCCCATATACCGCAGCTGTGACCACGAATCCCAAATCTGTCTACAGCCAACATCTGTAGCACTCTGAACCCTTTGCCCCCACCTTTTGACCTTCTTCACTTCCGCCACCACCCCTCCTAACCCCACCTTGCGTCGTTCCCTTCCTTAGACCCCTCTACTAGTGTCGCCAGTCCCAGATGTCCCCTCCAGACCTTGCCATGTTCCCCTAAAGACCATTAGCCTTGTCGCCTACCCATGGAAACCCATATATTTACAATTAATTCCCTTGTTGGACCCCCTTTCATTACCGTCACCCACACACAGCCCTTTACTGTTGCCGTTAGCCCTTGTGGGGCCCATCTTTCTTTACTGCACATCCATACAGTCACCATATCCCCACATACTGCTGCCCTACCCTGTTTCTAGCACCCTCTTGATACCCAAGTTGTCAGATCTGACAACCCCCATTTGCTTTGAGGGCCTTCTACTTTGAATTGCAAACATCCAACAGAAAGAAACCTTGCACTTTCTCAATAAAAAACAGTTCGAGAATGTAGGAAAAGCAAGAGATTGTGTATACTTTAGTGACTAAAGAAATTGAAGAACCTCGCCAAGAATCATCAACTTAGGTCCCCACAGAGGTCACCACTTTACTCAACGAATATAGTGATGAAACACTTGAGGAGCTTCCAAATGAGCTCCCTCTTACATGTGATTTTAGCACCCTATAGATTTTGTTTTTGGATCATCTTCCCAACCTTACTCATTATAGGATGAATCCCATTACACGCCAAATTGAATAAGTACTAAGTAGCCTGATGTCATTCATCCGGAAGAGGTAGGTTGAGGACATTGGTTACGATCAAATTCTCCCCAAGGCTAAATTTGCTTAAAGCAATTCAGTCAATTAGTTTACAAGTTGTAGTCGTTTTCGCAGCTTACCAGCCTAGAAAACCTATTAAACGTCTTTTTTAATGATTAGAAAACCAATAGACCTCATCCCCCATTCACTTGCTAAGCACATCCACGATTTACATGATATTATTAGAAGACGAGTTTTATTAGCAACGAATTTTACAAATCTTCACCAAATGAGCACCGAGGTATCAAGAATTTCGAGAGAAAGATATGGTCATGATATGCATTACGCTCAAGCGGTTCCCAAAAGAGATTAGTAAAGAAGTCGCATGCCTGAAGTATGGGTACCTTTAAAGTACTTCAAAAAAAAAAAAAACCATTGCCAATGCCTATGTCCTAGATTTGCTTTCAAATTGAGGAATCAGCCACATTTTCAATGTGGAATATTTAATGTTTTATATAGAACCCACCTTTCCAGATAGAGTAGTCTTTCCTTTAGCCTTGATCATAGAACTTCCCAACTCTATTAAGCTTACTCCATCTTCTCCTTTTCCACTCCTCTTACACTTCCTTTGCTATCCCTAGAAGAAGGAAAAAGTGGAAAACATCTTGGACAAGTATATTGTATCTACTAGAAATTGGGGATGCCAAAAATTCCTTGTGAAGTGGAAAGACTGACCAAAGTTTGACTACATATGGATCACTACTGAAGATGCAAAAAGCTGCACAACTAAAGATATATTTGTGGGAAAGATACTAGAACATCTTTTCACTAATGGTGAATTATTCCATATTAGGAAGAGTAGATGGGGACATCAAGTTAAGATCTCAAGAGCATTCATGTAGATCAAGGCGGCTCATCCAATTGTCACCTCGTTTAGCTAGATGATAAATTGCAACCTTATTCCAACAAGATCTAGCACCTTTATTGATTTATTTAATGATCTAGCCATTTCGTTTTCTTTAAAATTTAATTTGATGGAATTGAAAGACTAAAGATTATTCAAATTTTATGTTTTGTGTAGCATAGTTTTCTCATGTGTCACGAATAAGTTGTGTGGAAACGTGTTTAGGGCTACTTAAAGTTGTGTCTAGGTTTCCTTAGAGAATCCGTTATTATAAAGAAAAAGCCTTGTAAAAGACACTTTGTCCATAATTGAATGATTAAGAATTTATGAGTTTCTCTTATTGTAGAGTTTTAGTATGACTCCTACATCCTTGGTGTGAAATGAAGTAGGCAAGGCACAAGGCACACTTAAGCCGCAAGGGGGATCTTGGAGCCTAAGGCGCAAAGTGCACTTAAGGCGGAGACTTTTTCATTCTTGACAAAAAAAATTATAATTTTTAAATACATGTATTTTACTTAATTATGTAATTCTTCAGACCAATATAAATATGATGCAATTATATACAACTATTTCTAACATATTAATGACAAATATATTACCTTTTTAACCCACTATCAGCTAAATAATAAAATATATATACTATAAAAAATGCAATGAATGTAGAAGCACAAGTGCACAAAAGCCTAGTGCATAATTATAAAGTCAAAATCATTCCAATGATCATATAATCAATAAAAAAGAAAAGGGTTAAAAGTGTTTGTATCAAAAGATCCATCCACCACCAATCCAATCAAAACAAGAGTTTATATACAAAAACAAACAAAAAACATAATTTCCATTCTTTTAGATCCGTCATAACCATCATCAATAAAATTATTATATGTATCCTCATTTTCATTATCATTGCTTTCATATGATTGGTACTCTAGCTTTTCTTCTATTCATCCTTTTCCTTTTGATCTAGTACATGGTGAGGGATCAATGTTGATCCATGTTGCTTTAGCCACATCACCTCCAACACTACTTTCTCCACCGGCTTTTCTCTCCCTCTCAGTCCTTTCTCCTTTTTTTTATTTTCTCTTTTTGCCTTCAACCCAAACCTTAAGTCAAGTAGTTTTATATTTTAAAATATTTCAATATTATTAAGTTAACACCCAACATGTTTTCTATCTACGTTTTAACCCTTCATAGGAAAATTGTATCTTGACATCTGCATTTTAGTACAAAATAGATTAAAAACTGAAGACGCGCTAAAAGGTGCAAGGCACGAAGTGCATCTAGGCGCACTAAGGTGTGCGCCTTTTCATTGAAGCGCATCTGCACCTTGCCTAGCCAAATTTAGGTGCAAACCCCCCTCTCTTGCACCTTAGGTGCGCCTAAGCGTGCCTTTGACTACTATGGTGTGAAATCAAGGTAAGCTTGTAGGGTGCAAGGAATGCATCTCTTTTATTTCTCCTCTCTATTATTTTTTCTCCCCTTCCCTACTACCTTCTCTCCTTTTTTTTGTCTTCCACTTTTCTTCCCTTTATTTCCTTGTCTTTTCCTCTATTTTACACTCCATGTTTGTCCCTTTTCATCCAAAGCTCAACCCAAACTAACTAGGGACCCAACCCCATCATTAGCCACCAAACCTAGTTGAGACTCACCTATTCTCAAGGTTGTCTATACAACTCCATATGAATGCACAAACAAGCCCATTTTGATGTCATTTCAGGATAGTTTTCACCATGGCCCTTATTCCCCTATTTTGGAAGCCTAGATCTAACTATGACCTATTGTTTGAACATACTTGAAACCTATTTCCATTTGAAATAAACAATAATAACCCTAATCTCTTTTGGTAAAAACTATCCAAGTAGCACTATTTCATTATTTAGGTGACAGACTTAAAATCTAGAGGGCCTAGAACTAGGATTAGAAAGGTTTGATTGATCTTTTGAAGGATTTTGCGCTAGATGCCAACAAGAAAACCGTAAGGGCATTACACATGGGTGCAAATCTCTTTTTCAAAGCTCTTTAGTTTTATTGTAAGTGTGAATTTGCACATTATTATTAATTTATTTTTTAATAGCAATTGATCTTTCTAATATAACGTGTAACTCATGGTATTGATTGCATGTCATTTTAGGCATAATTGAACATTTTTGCATTTTCACAAAAGCATCCACCTAACATTTAGGTTTAGAATTTTTTAAATTTGGACTCGTCCTACATCAAATTTGTACATAGTGATAAACCCCAAGCAATGTTTTTACTTCCACCTCATTGGCATTGCCACCCAAAGTAGGCTCAATAAATGAAGCTAGAATGAGAGAGAAAACTGTTGAGATATATTTAGATGTGTTAAGATATATTTTGTTATTTAGTTGCTTTGTCTAGGTGATTTGCTTAACATACGTATAGTTTGGTGTGTCTTCCTTAATCAAGGAGAGACCCTATGATTTATATTTATAGAGAAAACATAATACAAATAAGAAAGGTAAAAATTAAAATCAAATAAAGGGGAAAGCCCTAAACTTAGTAAATACATCTTTAGTAAATGCTAATTAAAAATCAACTAGACAAAGCAACCAAATAACAAAATATATCTTACCGCATCTAAATATATCTCAACAAAAACGCCTCTAACAATGCCACCAATACTTCCCCGCTAAGACTCACTACTATAACCACCATCAAAAATCAACTTCACCAAACTGGACAAAAGAGGAATTGAATGAGAAATGGTTTTCAGGGAATCAGAATGCATTAGACACAAAGACCAATCTCAACAGAATTTTGTTTTGTTGGTAGCCAAGAAATCAACATTAGAGATGCCAAGAAATAACTAAATTCTTGTCAATGTTTGACAACCCCTAGTGTCCTCCAAACCAATCCATTCTTCAAAATACAAAAACCATAACCCATATGTTGATAAAATAAGCTAGCTTAAGTCCCATACTCCATTTAATGCCAACAGCTGAAAGAAATAGATCAAAATCTATTTTAGAGTAATCACAATGGATGGAATGATGATTAGCTGCTTCAGCCTCCCTAAGGTAAAAAAGTAGCAAGCATTCACCAAACTATGGTTTTGGTTATGCAAATGATCAATGGTCAAAATATTAATCAACTGTTAAATAAATGATAGACTGCTTGAACATGTTGGATATTTCCAAAAGGCGGGATTAAGAGAAGAAGAGATCCCAATAGACTCTCTCCCTTCAAGAAAGAGAAAAAAATTAACTAAGAACATGCCAAAACCAATAGGCTTCCAAATTTTCTAGTCTTCCACATCATACAGAAGATAAACACTTTGGAGAAGAGAAAGAGGCAATACAAGTTGGTTTGCATCCTCAAAAAAGTAGAGTCCAAAGCAAGGTAGAATGAGAAGTAACATAACCAACTATATTACAATCTTTATGGAGAGCTAAATTCCATAAAAGAGGAAATGAGACGCTCAATTTCAATGGTGAATTACTTATCCAAGTGTCATTCTAAAAGAAAATAGAGAGACCATTCCCCATCAATAATGGATGGATTCACTAAAGATGAGGGGAATAGAACAAATGGAGACTAAAGAGGTATAAGGAAGAGTTTGCCAGCCACCATATCCATAAGAAGCTAATCTGCACTTGGAGATAATGAGGGTTTTCCAAGGACCTAGTGAACCATCTCCCCAATGCAAAGGTACCTCTTGTCATTATTATCCATCTAATCCAACTTGAAATTGGCAATACCTTCTTGTTCATCCTGATCATTGACTCAATCAATGCTGTGAAAATTGAATCATATCATGAAATCTTTATATGGCTTGAATTGCAAATCATATATTATAAAATGTAGAATTGTAAGATTCATAAGTGTATTCCCTCAAATACATATTATAGTGAAATAACATAAAAGATGACAATAAAGTAATAATATAAGCAATTTTCCAATTTCTTTCAATACTAAGTAAATATTATGTCACTATTTCATTGGAATTCAATTTTCAAATTTCAACTACCAAAAGTATAATACTAGTATACACTCCAACTAGTGTTCAAAAATCAACATTAAACCAAAAAACCTATTAAAAATGTAAGATTTATACTATTTTTTCCCTAGTCATATTATACGAATCATATGATACATATCATGTATTGTAAGGTTTTATCAACAAAAGATTTGAAGCATTGATCAAACACTTTTCACCCTACATGGTTAGTGCTTCCCAATGCCACTTTGAATATGGTGGGTCCTCTATTGTAATGAGACGGTCACATACAATGTATTCAAATAAATAAATAAACTTTATGCGATTTAATAGAACAAAAGAAATCCATCATCTTTTCATGTCCAAACTTCTGTAACACAAAATGGAGAATCGGGAAGCATAAAACATACCATTCTTCGTGTAGGTACTGGACCGGGTCGCCTTGTACCTAGAATGAAGATAGCAAGCGATCTGCACCCAATAAAAAAAACAACAGTTTTTGTTAATTTTTCAACAATCTAATCACAACATGTAAATTCCCTATCACCAAATAACAAACCAAATCCATACTCATAGAACACATCTGCCTACAAATGAATAGCACAAAAAGGAATAAGCAACCCTCACCGAAAAATAGCACTTCACAGATGGAACCCAAAGATTTGAACTTCCAGTGTCAAATATCACTGTAAACTTCTGGGGTGGAGAACCGATGCCAATCTCTCCATAGTACTGAGCGTCCAAGTAATTCTTCAACGACATGATATCAATATCGGAATCCCCAAGACGACCATTGATGCCATACTTCCTAATTAAAGCATCCGAAGGTTTGGCATCATCTGAAGCCAAATGGCTAGCGAGCCGATCATTTCGGTCCAGTGGCTTCTTCTTCAGTCCGATTCTAATTAAACCAGTACCAGCTGAAACCGAACTGAAGGACGGAAGCAAAAGAAGTGAAAGAAACAAACAGGTTGCAGTGATTTTGAATCCGTTTCCCATTAGAGCTGTCAAAGGAAATCATAAATTAGAATTTCTTACAGCAATTAAATCAGGAAAATAACCCTAGAAAGATGCTCTACTTTTGATCAGAAAGTAACAAAAACAAACCTAGAACATGCAAAGAAGAAGAAAAAGAATACTGTAAGGGTATGTTTGGTAGGGTGAAATTCTTATGTGAAATTTGAAAATTCTCTGAAGAATTCCATGGTTGACTAAACTGAAAGACTAAACTTCTAGAGTGTGAATTATTAAATCAAAGAAAACAGCAAAACTTTAGAAAACTAAATTTCCATCTAAAGGTGTCATAAATCCCCAAATCTGAATCAGATTGGTTACTGTAAAATCCAATTGCAAGCGTTATTCATATTCCAAGTTCACTAGTTATGGAATTTGAGGAAAAAATGCAAAAATAGATTGTGATGGAATTTAATTTATAAAAAGGAAAGGAATTAAGAAGTTGAAGGAGAACGGAATCTTTACCCAAGAAAGAAGTACAGAGAAGAGGCCACGGGAGCTTTTCTGAGAGTGAGAGTGACGAATGACGATGAATGGGGGACGGATAATGGCGGGACGGAATAATGATAAATAATAAGAAAAAAGGTGAGAGCCAACAAAACACGCCATTCCGACTTGTCTTAATATCTCGAGAGCACCGAACTCGAGCCTCGAGGTAGGTACAATTTTTAATTATTTTATATAACATTCATGTCACACTCAATCACTCTTAAATTACACCAAAAATAAATAAATAAATAATATTTGGCCGGCCAACTAAAATTTCAACTAGTTAAAGATTATTATTGAATTAGTTTCCATATTTTTTTTAAAAATTGAAAAAAAAGTCAAATTTTGCAGATCATTGAGTGCATTAGTGAAAACTTTTTGACAAATGATTTTTTTAAAATAAAAGAATTAAGTCATGTATGTTCAAACTTATATCAATTATTGTATTTTAAATTTTGATTGATATTTAAAATATTGACTAATATTAATGGAGACAGTATCAATTGATATTTTAGAGATTTTAATAAAAAATTAATTTTTATAATAAAATTTTCGATTTGACTAATATTTTAATTTTTAAAATAATATTGGCTGAAATCTTGACTTATTTGGGCCTATTTCATTTTAGACCGAAATATTGACTTTGTTGATATTTGATTAATTTTTCTTAATTCTTTATATTTAATCTTGGTTTAAAAATATAGAACTTAGGGGACACACCAGGTCCCTTTAAATAGATAACCAATCATACACTTGTCTTCAGCTTTTTGTAAACTAAGAAAAAACCTGTTAATGAAAATTGAAATTTTAGATTATTTTTATTTTTAAAATTAATATTAGCTGAAATCTTGAAATATTGGCAAAATTAGTCAAAATTTAGGTTTATTTTGGCCTAAAATATCAGCACTATTGGGTTTCGTTCAAATTCTAAAAGTTGTTGTCCATATGCTGGCAAAGAGTAATGATCAACGTGAATCACGTCTTTTAGGCTGCGTTTCGAGGGGGTAAGAGTAATGATACAACATGAATCACATGTCTTAGGCTGTGTCTGGAGGGGGTAGGAGGGGTAAGTGGGGTTTCCCTTATTACCTTAGTTGGGTAAGAAGGGGGTTAGGATAAAAATTTAAATTTTTATCTCCCTTTCTTTTTTCTAAAACCTCTTGGATTGTGGAGGTTTACGGTAAATGTTTGTCCCTCTTTACCTTTTTTAACCATCTCTTTATATTTATAGAGTAAAAATATTTTAAAATATTTTTTAATTGATAAATATTATTCAATAATTATATTTCATAATTTTTTTATATTATATGAATTTTAAAAAAATTATTAATTCTCATAAAATTATTAATATATCACGTTATCCTTACTTACAATTATCAAACAAGATTTTTTACTCTTAAAGTAACTTCTTACTTTACCATTATAATTACCAAAGAAGATAAGAGTAACCCTGTTCAAGAGTGACCCTTATTCAAGGGTTAAAATTTATCCCTCATCCAAACACAGCCATATCAAGTCATTTACACATAAAATAATTATAAGTATTTGTCTCACTGTGCATATATTATTAAAAAATAATTATAAGTTAATAATTAATACTTTCATAATTACTTTTATCTCTATTATTTAAGATTTTATTTAACGTTAAAAAGGATTGAATTGTAAGATTTAAAAAAAATAACTTAATATAATAAATATTTTTTAGAATTTTGAATTAAATTCTTTGAAAAACTTTGCTTAATAGATGTTATCACTTATCAGAGATATTTTGTCTCATATTTATGTTTAGGAAAACATTTAAAAGTAGACCTGTTACTGGGGTTCTCCAGTCATCAATTCAAATTGTTTATACTTATAAATTGGCATCCATCCACTTTTTATATATACTTGAATTTTCAAATAAAGAATTGTATTGATCAAACTTCAAAGGTCTATAAAATCATTAAATTTTTATCTCCTTATAATTTTGTTATGATGATGGATAGAGTTGAATGTTTAGTGACTCTTTCCACTGACCAATTGTCTAGGTGATTTCTATGTATTTAGGTAGGTTGTATATGAAAAAACAAAAGAGGTCTCCGTTACTTATAGTAGAGACAGGTCTCTCTAAATCTTATTTTTAAACTTTTTTCAGACTCATCACATTACATAAAATTGGCTCATTTATGTTATGAAAGTCTAGACACTAAAAATAAATTGAAGTTTTGAAAATTTAGTGAGCTTAAAATGTAGCTTTAATAATCTAATTAAGATGATTTTTTCATGTCTTTATTTATTCTTAAATAAACAAATCTATAAAACTAATATAATAAATGATGAGTGGCGATCCTCCCATGGGCAGTTTGTGAAACCCGACACGGATTTTATTGTATTGCCCATTTTACCTTTTGAAACGGTTCGCCGAACCCTTAGAATTGGCTCGCTGGATCACCGACTCTTCTACTGCGGTTAGAGCTGCAAGTCGGGTTGGGCTGGTCGGGTTCCTTAAAACCCAACCGACTTGAGTTGATATATATCTGGAATCCGACCCGACCCGAATTCTCAACTCGAATCTCACAATCTGACCTGACCCAAATTCTAACTCGAATCAGCTCGAATTCTAATCCGACCAGCATTTTGAATTCATTTTAAACTAATTTTAGTCGGGTCGGGTCAAGTCGGGTCGTGTCACGTCGGGTCAGGTTAACTTATAAAATCCTCAACCCGACCCAATCAGAATTTCATGCGGACTTTTATCTTCTCAATCCGACCCAGCCCGCTGACTCGAAATTCTCGATCCGACCCGTATGATTTCTCGGGTCGGGTCATGCGGGTCAGGCCAAAACCCGACTCGAGTTGCAGCCCTAACTGCGGTATAAATTAGCTTATTGACCGACTCACTGAAAGTTATCTAAGTGAAACTGTTTTTTCATATAGAACAGTAAATTGGATCATTTGATTTTTTTTAAATGTTTTCGTAAAACAGTGGAAGGGTAAAATGGTTAATATCCTAAATCTCATGTCTTGTTACATAAAGTGCTTGTGGGAGGATCACTATCCTAAATGATTACTGGAATTTTGAATTAAATATCTTAAAAACTTTATTTAGTAGATAACAATGCTCTATCATTGTTAGAGCCTGGTCAAATATAATTAGGGAACTTGGACAATGGCAGCGTGCACGCAGCGTGCAGCAGCAGCAGCCGCAAAAGCACCAATGGCCGAGAGAGGAACACAACAAAGCCCTTGGCTGCAAGCCTGCAATCAAGAGGAATGACGAAAGAGTGATCTCTCTTTCAATACAAAATATCAAGAGAGAGAATTTGTTTATTAACGTCACACTCAATCACTCCCAAATTACACCTAAAAATAAATAAATAAATGTATTAAATAAAATAATATTTGGCCATAATGAGCCAACTAAAATTTCAACCAGTTAAAGATCATTATTAAATTAGTTTCCCTATTTTAAGAAAATTTGGAAAAAAAGAGTCAAATTTTGCAGATCGATTGAGTGCATTACTGAAAACTTTTTTGACAAATAAATTTTTAAAATAAAAGAATTAAGTCATTCATGTTTAAACTTACATCAATTATTGTATTTAAAATTTTGATTGATATTTAAAATATTGACCAATATTTTTTATATCAATGAAGACAGTATCAATTGATATTTTTGAGATTTTAAATTTTTAATAAAAAAAAATCTTTATAATAAAATTTTCAATTTGACTAATAGGCTTTTCCTTACTTGAGAAGAGAAGCAGAACTATAATGAAAAAAAAAAAGAAAAACAATTTTAGAAGTAAAATTTTATTTTTAAAATAATATTAGCTAAAATCTTGAAATATTAATTGAAATATGTAACTTATGTGGGTCTATTTCATTTTAGACAGAAATAGTGACTTTGTTGATATTTGAGGATTTTTCTTAATTCTTTATATTTAATCTTGGTTTAAAAATATAGAATTTAGGGTACAACACCACGTCTCTTGAAAAAGATAACCAATCATACAATTGTCTTCTGCTTTTTGTAAACTAAGAAAAACCTGTTAGTAAAAATTGAAATTTTAAACATAATTTTTATTTTAAAATTAATATTAGCTGAAATCTTAAAATATTGGGCAAAAATTAGCCAAAATTTAGGGTAGCTATCCTCCTATAAGCTTTTTGTGTAATTAGACATGAGAATTAGTGGATTCTTACTCTTTGCATGAACAATAAATCGGCTTATCGAAATTCACATGAAAAGTAACATTGACTTGTCGAAATTCATATGAACAATAAATCAGCTAGTCAAAATTCATCTCGACTAGTGAAAATTTTACATGCAAAATGTTCAACTTTACTGTTTATATAAAAGGTAAAATCAGATACCCAGTAACTTCCATATTTGATTGGACAAATTCGTACGAGAGAATAGCTATCCAAAATTTAGGCCTAATATCAGCCATATTGGATGTCGTTTAAAGTGTAAAAGATGTGGTCCATATGCTGGGCAGAGTGACTGGTGGCATTCTTTAATACGTGGACCCAAAGAGTAATGACGCAAGATGAATCACATGTTTTAGAGAATCGATGTCCTTTAACTTTCCTCACTATATTTTCTAGATCAAGTCATTTACACATAAAATAATTATAAGTATTTGTCTCACTGTACATATATTATTAAAAAAATAATTTTAAGTTAATGATTAATACTTTCATAATTACTTTTATCTCTATTATTTAAGAGCTTATTTAAAGTTAAAAGGATTGAATTGTAATTAAAAAAAAAATTAACTTAATATAATAAATATTGTTTAGAATTTTGAGTTCTCGAGTGATTAATCCAAATCATTTACACTCATTTATCCTGTGTAGATTAATATATATCTTAAATTGGCATCTATCCACCTTTTATATAAAGTTGAAGTTTAAAAAAAAGAATTGTATTTAACTAAGGTCTATAAAATCATTAATTTTTTCTCTCTTATATTTTTGTCATGATGATAGGATAGAGTTGAATGTTTAGTAACTCTTGATTCACCTAATGATCTTTCCATTGATCAATTGTCTAAGTGATTTGTATGCATTTTGGTAGGTTGTATAACGAAAAAAGAAGAGGACTCCATTTCTTATAATAGAGACGGGTCTTTTAAAATCATTACTCTTTATGTTTTAACCTTTTTCGTAGACTCATCACATTGAACAAAATTGGCTCCATTTACGTTTTGAAAGTCTATACACTAAAAATAAATTAAAGTTATCAAAATTTAGTGAACTTAAAATATAGCTTCAATAACCTTGGACAGTTCTAACTAGGGGAGCAATGAAGATGGAGATGAAGAGCATGGCGAAGTGCTTGACACCACCTAACCTCAAAAAGAAAAGGTATTCCTATCGGAGGACTTGTGGATGTGTTGAAAGACATGCACACTCAACACATCTTCAAGGCTGAAAAGGAAGCTCCAAAACTAATCGAAGTTGCACCTAAGGCTAAAGTGTTGACATTGGTGTGTTAGAGTTCAGAATGGGTGTTACAATTCAGAAAGTTTAGAATGAGTGTTACAATTCAGAAAGTTCAGAATGAGTGTTACAATTCAGAATGAGTCTAAGGCTAACCAAGTTTTTAGGAAGACAGTTAGTTGACCAAGTCCTTAGGAAATTTGAAGGATTGTTAGCTAACCAAATCCTTAGGAGATCGGTTAGTAACAACTTCTACTTAGTAGTTTGTAAGTTGTTGAGTTAGCGAATTTTGTGGATGGTCAGTTGTGTATTTAAGCAGTTGAATGCATTAAATAAAATTGACTTTCAGTCTCCGTTTTGTTCTTCTTGTTCTCTATCTTAAGCTAACAGTTGACATCAAGAACCAGGTTCTCTAAATAGGTGTTGCTGGCTTACAAAAATCAATGCCATCAGAAAGTGTGACTACACCTACAATGAAGAAAGTCTAGGATTCTAGTTGTTATTACTTCTCTCACTTTGATTCAGTGTTGTTGCTGCTCTCAGAAACTTATTCAGCACATTTGTTGCTCTCATTAACAAATGCAACAGAAACTATATCTTATATCATGTGCTGCCTGTTATACCTCATATTGATGGTCACTATGATCATTGAAAAAATTTCTTGAGATCCAAATAATATTGGCATATTGTTGAAACTAGTGTTTCAGAAGCTGCGTCAAGCACCTCAACGGATGCTCAGAGAGCGAAGCTGGAGGAACAACGATTGAAGGACCTTAAGGTGAAGAATTACCTATTCCAAGCAATTGATTGACCAATCATGGAGAAGGTTCTGGCCAAAAGTACTTTGAAACAAATGTGGGATGTTACGAAACTGAAGTATCAATGAACTACAAAGGTGAAACATGCACACCTACAAATGCTTCGCATGGAATTTGAGACTCTTCGCATGCAGACAACAAAGTTTGTTTCAGAATATATCTCTCAAACAATGTCGGTTGCAAATAAGATGAGACTCAATGGAGAAAACATGGCAGATATCACCATAATTGAGAAGATTCTTCAACTGATGACCTCGAAGTTCGATCATGTGGTTTGTTCGATTGAGGAGTCAAAAAATCTTAATGCATTTTTTTATTGATGAATTGATGAATTCGTTGATGGTCCACGAGAAACGGATGAATCAACATGTAGCAATGGAACAAGCATTGAAGTTACAACTCTCATTCAATAACCAATCATAAAAGAGGAAAGGATCCTGTCGAGGAAAAGGAAGAGGCAACACTGATGATCAATCCACACATGATAAATCAGAAACTAATCAAGCTTTTGAAGCCAAAGGTAGAGGTAGAGGATGCAATAATCGTCTAGGAGATTACCAGGAATCAAAGTCATTTGATAAATCAAAAGTCAAATGCTACTGAAGTAACAAATATAGTCATTATTGTTATGAATGCAGGACAAAATTATCTAAGGAAAATGGTGCAAAATCAAATTTTACAAAGAAAGCAGATGAAATTATTCTTCTGGTTTGCAATGCAACATAAGAGACTCATCAAAACATGTGGTACTTTGACACAAGATCAAGTAACTATATGTGTGGAAACAAGTCCATATTCTCTGAGTTGGATGATTCCTTTTGTACCTCTATAAAATTTGGAGATAATTCTACAAGTTCTGTTATGGGAAAGGGCAATATTAAAATCTAAACTTCCAAAATTTCTCAATAGACTATTTCAATTGTGTTTTATGTTCCAGGTTTGAAATAATTTGTTGAGCGTCGGTCAACTTCAAGAAAAGGTTCTGGGATCGCCATTAAGGAAGTATTTTTTTCGAATTCAAGATCCGAAGAAAGGTCTAATTGCTCAAGTTAATATGACAGCAAATCGGATGTTTCCTCTTTACATTCAGGATGATATCCTTCCATGTTTTTCTGCTATGGTGAAATATCGAGCATGGCTATGACATTTCATTACAACCATTTGAACTTCAATGGTTTGAAGGCCCTAATCAGAAAAATATAGTGATTGGACTTCCGCAGATTGATCATCATCCGCACGTTTGTGAAGAGTGTGTTGTTGGCAAACAACATCGTGATGTCTTCCTAAAAAGGAAAACATGAATAGCCAGAAATGTAACGCCCGCCCATTTTCACTGAAAATCAGAGTCTATTTTTTTTTTTTAAATAACAAGTGACAAAGGGCGCGGACGTTACGACGTGAGTTAAGTCCGAGCTTCTAAAGCCCGGCCCTTAACTGGCCAACTCTACGTGTGCGTGGAAACTAAGTCCACGAAGAACGGTTCACACGTAGAAGAAAGCTCGAGGAATATTAAACTAAAATGCGAAATTATAATAGAGACCATCCTAACAATTTCTAGATAGCAGGAAAGATTTTATCATTTAAATTACTAAATTACTTCAAAATGATAGTGTTCAAAATAAAATCCAAACCATAGTAAGTAATCTAAATTATTACATTCCGACGAGCTAAGATATTCAAATTACATTTCCAAAATAAATTAAATAAACTAAGTAGTCCGTCTTCCCAAACTCCTAAGCTTGGCCTCCCTCTCGTCCTTCGTGTCCGCCATCTCCTGCGTCATCAGCTAGGGTAGAAGTAGGGTGTTAGACAACGCGCCTAGTAGGACTCCGAGTATGACTAACACATGGATTAGTGATAACAAGCACATAGGTATAATATAATGAAAACCATAAAATGAATGTCATGCCATGGATGTTTTATGTCATGTGTCTCACCCATCATCCATACCATCATGATGCCATATCCCCCTTGATGGAAAGACCTCGTCAAGATATAAATAGTCACACATCATCCCCTTTGACGGCAAAACCTCGTCAAGATATAAACAATCACAAATCATCCCCCTTGACGGTAAAACCTCGTCAAGATATAAACAATTACAATTCATCTCCCTTGACGGCAAAACCTCGTCAAGATATAAACAGTCACACATCATCCCCCTTGACGGCAAAGCCTCGTCAAGGTGTCCCCATGTTTGCTTCTCGGTCGCCCCGACGGAGCATGGACTCCGGTTTCTTTATTTTCATTATTCCCATGCCATATCCCTCCCATGTCATGCATGAGATGTAGATACTATATGCCATGTAATATATATGATAGCACAAATCATGACATTTAAAATCCCATCAATAAAACATATAATTTGATTATAAAAAATAGATCAAGCAAGGCATCAATATACACATCATAGCCTTAAAACCCATCTTAAAACAATTATATGCTTACCAAAATAAATCAAGGAAAAACCCATACATAACACATAATCCATGGCTTACAAAAAGGTAGGAATCCTACCGAATATCGACTAATATCCTCTTACGTTTCCGTCCGATAATCCGGTCGCCGATACCCGCACCGCTTGCAATATCCGATACCTTATTACATACGAATAATTAGCCCATGTTTTTAACCATTTAAATCCATTAATCATACTTTAGCGGGGTTCGGCCATACACCATGGCCGAACCTCACTAACTAGGTTTGTGGGTCCCATTTAATCTATTAATTATTTTAATTACATGAGTCTAAAAACCAGCCACCCTAGGCTTTATTTAGTCATACATAAAGTTATCTTTAAAACACCTAAGTCCATGATTAATCTCCATGGGATTCTTGAATTTGGCCATTATTTACGGTTTTGCCAATATTTCTTTCCATGACTAATCACTTCATTTATCCATGCATAATTAAGTCCATAATTGATCATTAACTCAAATCCATTAGTGACCCATTTAATCATGCCATAACATAATTAAAATCAACCATTTAATTAACCTAATCCTTATTCATTCAAATACATACATAACCCCATACTTAGCCCATCAATTGGTTCATAAGATGGGTCATGGAATCATTAATATCAGCCCCTTTAATTTAACTGAATTTTCCATCCATCTAACAACATACATAATCCCAAATTTACTCACAAAATGACTTACAAAAGGGGTCATGGGTTCGGCCATACACCATGGCTGAACCCATGATGTCTTTTTCCCAATTTTCTTAGGCCTATTTACCACATTTAGACTTAAAATAAGTCCCTCCATGAAGGGGTTTACATCATGCATTTAAATCATTAATTTTGATCATCAATAACTACATTTAAAATCCATTAAGGTTGCCAACATTCCCTCATCATCACTATGGTCCAATTACCTCTAAGCTCACCAATTACTCTCCATCAATTTCCATAATTTTATACCCATCATCATTACACATACATCACCATAGGGTTCAAAAGCATTCCCTCCATAAAATCACACACATTTCATTCATTTAAAACCCTAAAATCATTAACCACCTCCATGGCTTCCATTCTTTTAAAATCCATATTAAATCCTTAGTCACCTACCATCACTCCCCAAATATTTTTCCATGATTCCAAAACACCTAGGTTCACCAAAATTTCTCCATGGTTTTACATTTTAAAACATTATTTCCACTCCTTTAAAATCACTAACAATTAATCATTAGAATCTTAAAAATCATAAATCATATTCCATGGTTTCCATTAATTAAAAACCCCATTAAATTCCTACTACATCACCATAGGGTATGGCCATACACCATGGCCGAACCCATGGTTCATGGGTCATTCTTTTCCACCACTCTTGAGGCCATTAAAAAGAAATCATTAATACCCTCCATAATTTTCCTCATTAAAACTCTTTAACTTCACTAACATTTATTCATTAACATCTTAAAATCATAAATCCCCCTTCCATGGTTTTGATTTTAAAAGCCCCATTTAAGCTTACTTAATTACTCACCATGATTCCTTCCAAAAATCACACACATTTCATGCTTAAATAAATTTTATTACATAATGTCCTTAGTACCTCCTTTATTCTTCTTAACCTAATTTACCCATTCTTCCTCCTTTCATTGGATGGATTTGAGATCCAAGGCCCATAACAATTTGGCCACCAACCAATCCAAGAAATGGGTTCCATAATTACCTCTTAACCCTTAAATTATAAAATTCTTGTTTAAGAATTACTTACAATTCGACGACTCTTCCGACTTTTCTTTCTCCTCTTGATTTCCTTAGCCCTTTCTCTTCTTCTTCTCTTTGATTGGTCGGCCAAGGTGAGCTTGATCAAATGAAAAACATCAAAGCTTGGGTCGGCTAAGATGGAGTGTGTTTGAGAGAGTGAGAGAGAATGGTGAGAAATAATGCCCTAGATCTTGGTCTTGAAGTGGTGGCTTTTGCTTGCACTTCTCTTCTCTAAGTCTTCTTCACTTCTCTTCTCTAAGTCTTCTTCTTCTTTTCTCCTTAGTTTTTTCTTCTTCTTTTCTTCTTGGTGTGGGATGGTGGTGGAGAGCAAGAGAGGAAGAGAGTGAAATGGAGAGAATGAGATGAAAACCCATCTTATCCCAAGGCTTGCTTAAGTTACACTTCACCATTAATTTTCCCAAGCACCAACATGGGATATTTTTTATGCTTTATGGTGGTGGTTGGAATAAATCACCATCAAGCCCAATGTTTTTGAGCTTTGGAGAAAAGATTGTTTGGGTTTTCCATTTGACCATTTGATCCACTTTTTGAATAGTTTAATTATTTAATTAATTAGATAATTAACTTGGGTTAATTAATTCCTACTTAACCTAATTTCTTTATTCTACCTATGGTTGACCAATTCAACAATGGTGGACAACCCCACCAATCCTTGGTCCACACACCACCTCATTTGGTGAGGTGGAGATGGGTCCCAATCGGCCATGTCACCTTGGTCAATTCATCACCAACTTAGGTGATTTAAACTTAATCCATTTTCAATTACTTGGATCACCATTGGGCCCATGGCCCAATTACATTCACCCTTACCCATTTACCTTAGAGCTTACATTATCTTGACCCATTAGGTTCCAAATGGGTATTGGGCCCAATTTGACCATCCTTGGCCCAATTGACCATCATTGACCATTTAAATGATTTTAAATCCAATCCATGGTCCATTGGGCCATACTTGGGCCTTTGTCCAAATTTTGATCCATTTACCATCTATTCCATTAAATTTCCCAATTTCCATCATTAAAACAAATAATAGCCACATATTTATTGATTTAAAAACTCCGAGCTATTACAAAAAAGGTGTTGGAGCTGGTCCATTCTGATATTTGTGAGCCTATAGAACCACAATCCAATGGTAATAAAGATATTTTATTGACGAGTCGGAAAACATGTGTCTATTTTTTGCAGGAAAAATTTGAAGCTTTCTCAGTATTCCAAAATTTTAAGGCTCTTGTTGAAAAAGAACTTGGACAAAATATAAAAATTCTTCGATCTGATCATGGTTGAGAATACAACTCACGGGAATTTGTAAACTTTTGTGAGAAACATGGCATCAAAAGACAACTTACAGTATCCTACACCCCACAACAAAATGGTATTGCGGAGAGGAAGAATTGTACAATTTTAAACATAGTGCAGAGTATGCTAAATAGAACACTTCTTCCTAAGCGTTTTTGGCCTGAGACAGTCTTGTAGAGTATTTACCTATTAAATAGGAGCCCTACAAAAGCTGTAAAAAATATGACCCAAAGAAGCATGGAGTGGCAAAAAGCCAAGCGTCAATCGCATATGCACATGTTTCAGATGAGTAGGAAAAGCTCAATGATAAAGGAGAAAGAAAAATATTTTTCTCAGGGTTAGTGAACATTCAAAACCCTATAAATAATATAATTCTGTCACCAAAAAGATTATCATCACATGAGATATAGTATTTGATGAAGAAAGTGGACACGCACATTTCAGTGCATTTTCATGGTGATGATAAAGAAAACTATCACAACCACTATATTTTGAGTCCACAAGCTTGTCAAGCCCTTCCGAGATTATATTTGGTGCACCATAGTCACCTATTGCATCACCCATGCACTTATCAAGTCCTTCATCTCATGAAGAACAATTTGAACAAAGTTCAAGGCCTCAACGCATTAAGAGGAGATCGACATGGATGCAAGATTATAAAGTAAGTGGAATTGATCCTTCAGATGATCTACTTATACATTTTGCTCATTTTGTTCTGTTTTCAGATTGTGATCCTATTGCACAATATTGTCAAACTTGACCCGGGCCGCAGTCGAACCGGCGGTATTGGTCAGCAGATCTAACAGTAACAACCCCCCAGCTTAGACACCTGTTTGGTACTCCACCTCGAATATCTTCTGTAAGGTAGAGAAGAGTCAATAACAGATCTAGATTGTGAGCAACTTGGTAAATGCATACTGGATTGATGGGAGAGACTGGAGGGCAAATGTTGTTAATGACATTGATGGACACGTTGAAAATGGATCTTCCTTGTGTATAGGATAAGAGAAGGGATGAATCACACTCTGTTGTATATTGTCTCTATCGTGTCCACTGATATTTAGACCTTTGAAATATCACCAAGTGCTACATCATTATTTGCACATTTACCTTTGTTCCAATTGCTACCAATATTGAATGGAGTACGGATTAAAAAATTTGGCTTCTTAATGTGCTTTGATATTATAAAATGCAGATGATCTTCTAGTAATGCATGTTGAATTTGTTTGTTTTTTTGTTCATTGCTATTGTATAGAAGAATGTTCAGAATTCTGATTTGTTAATGATTTGTTATGGTTTCTGATTTAGATATTTTGAGCTTTTTTCTTTAAAGCTTGTTTGGATTAGTAGCTTCTGTTTAAGATTTTGGTGTTTCGGGTGTGACGTAAGGTTGAAAATCCAGTAAAATCCACCCACAAAATGGGGTCTAAAATACTCCTTGTTTTGATATGTAAGCAGCCCATTGATGATTTGCCTAAATCTTGACAGGATAGTGAGAGTTTTAGGCTGCGTTTTGATGGGTTACCCTTATTTGGTAACGGAAGGGGTGGCTAAAAATTCAAATTTTTGTCCCTCTTTCTCCTTTTTTGAAAATCCTTTGGAGCATGGGAGTTTTCAGAAAACCCTTGTCTGTCTTTACCCTTCTTTACCCCCTCTTTGCATCTATGGATAAAAAATACTTTAATTGATGAATATTATTTAATAATTATATTTTAATAATTTATTATTATTATTTTTTATATTATATGAATTTAATAAAAATATTAATTCTCATAAAATTGTTAATATATCAGGTTACTCCTACTAACAATTACTAAACATGTTTTTTTTTTTCTCAGAGTAAATTTTAACTTTATCCTTGAATTTTACCAAGTAAGATAAGGTTAACCCCTTTATAAGGGAAACCCCTGTAAAATTTACCCCTCGTCCAAACACAACTCTACTTTCTAGCTCTTTACTTAGTACTACTTTCCTAGCATGCTATGCTTAAGCAACCATAAAATTGAAATCTAACTTCATTCAAAGAACTAAGCATATGCAATTATGAATTTGCTTGCTCCTTTATATAAAGATTGAAATATTTGTTTAGTTGAATTCCAAGCACAAGCATCAACTCAAATATCACCCACTCCTCTCTGTAGTTTACTTTTATGTTTGTTACTTTTAATTTGGTTTCAGTGAACAGTTGAACAGAGGTTTTATAGAGTTCTTACAGTTGAACAGAGGTCATTTTGTCGTGGCATCTTTTTGTCTACTTATTTATTTGTTTTGAAAGTTGATTGCCATGGATGGTTTTGAGGTCATTTAGAATTCTTGGGTATAACTGTACGAGTGTACCCATTATTTATTGAGCGTTTTTATTTTTCATTCTTTTGTGTCCAACAACATTGGATCATATAATTAATATTTTTCAGTTCTTAGTGCTTGTGAACTACTCTTTCAGTTCTATTTTAGTTGTCTCAATTTAAAATTTTGCATTTTTTAAGATTATGAACTTCTCTCCAACGTTCTATAACTCTTCTAAAATACATATCAGACAATTATTTTGGGACAGTTCCAAAATATATATGAGACAATTAAATTAGGACAAAATGAGTATTTTTGTAATTTTAACTTGACATAGTTTTAATGGACTCACATGTTTCCTTTCATTTTTGCCGATGAAGTTGTTACCAATATTTGAACTCTATCCGGGACTCTTTAGCAGCAGGCATCCTCTCCTCTTTGATATCTTCTTTCATTTTTCTTCTCTCCATCACACCCTTCTACTTTTTATTGGCAATGGTGCCCTCTCTCTCTCTCTCTCTCTCAAACCAAAGTTGATTATCATGGATAGGAAACAGTAAATTGGGTTAGTGGACCACAGGATTGTACTTCATGGTTTGTTAATGGACCTTTGATCAAACTGCATAAAAACTTAAAATCATCTTTGTTAGCTTGTACCATTTCGTCATTATCTTGATGAGGAGATATATATTTATATGGTTCACTTGGTGGGTCCTCTACTCTTGCAGATGTTCATGTGGTTGTTTTCAAAATGTTGCATCATTAATGCTTTCTCTTGCTTCCTTAGGTCTCAAAATGGGCTGTAAATGTTAAGAGTCTGATTAGAGAAGCCTATCGTGGACGAGATGCACCAAGAAGAGGCCAAAGTAGAGGAAAAGACAAATTACATGTTCTTATTTAATATTGTTTTATATAAAGGGTAATAAGCCCAATTTATTTATTTTTATTTTTTGGTCTAGTATAGCCTTTTTTTTAAGGTTTTTTACCTCTATATCATGCTAAATGTTGTATAAGTTTGAAAGATTAGCAAGTGTAGTGTATGTAAAATATTGTATTAGGGAGTGTATTAAGGTTTTGAATTAAAAATCTAGGTTAGAATGGAAATTGGGCCCGCTAAAATACACATTTAGAGTATTGGGCATGGTCTCTTAAGATTTTAGGTTAAAAAATGAATATTGGGCTCAAATTTTAGAATGATAATTGGATCTAGTAGTAAAAATTCGATATTGGGCCTAAATAGTAGACAATTGGACTCTAAATAGTCCATTTGATGCGTAAAATAGACAATTAGACCCTTAATGGGTCATTGGTAGCAAGGTAGGCCATTATGTTGTGTATAACAGACAGTTGGACCTTTAATGGGCCGCAGATGGTCCGATAAACTTATCGGTCCAGGCCGGATTCATGCCTTGTTGGACCCTATGTAACTGGGCTGGATCCGGACACTTTGATAAGTCTATTGCACCGGATCCGGATCCAGCCGGATCCTCACGAATTGGGCTGGTTCCAGATCCATTTACAGACATAAGCATAACCATTCATAGACAAAACCAGGCAGCAAACAAAAAGAAGCATCAGAAAATAAAGAGACAGTAGTACTGTTAAAAGGCAAGACATGAGCCAAATTAAGTTGCTACACAGTCTTCAACAAACGGAAACCAAAGACAGTAGAATTTTTTTTCTCCACAGGCTCAACAAAGTTGAAATTGAAGTTGCTAAATCCAATAGTAACAGGCTCAGAATCAGAGAGGCTCAGTTGATAGCACGCTAAGTTGGGAATTTGATACCCAATCTTTCATTTCATTAATACTACACATAAATATACAAACATGAGTCCTTGTGGACTCGTCACACACATACATATATACACAATAGGACTCTCTCTCACACGAGTACAATGGGATTTGACTCTCTTTCACAAACACAAAACAACTCTTTCTACTAACACAGTAGAGTAACAAGAAAAAGAAAGGAGAGAGAGAGACGCCACACTAAAAATGAGTAGATATGGGGAAGGAGAGGCTGAAATGAAAGTGGCATTTTCTGTAATTATGGAAGAGCTTATAAAATACAAGGATAAAATATGAAATAATAAAATAGATGAAAGGACATGATATCTCGACCCTGTCTTGAGAGAATGTGGAATGCAGTTTGAAATAATAAGCCAAGATGAGAACATTTGAACTCTTTTAATACAATGATATGTGTCTTTTTGTGTGTTGGATTCTGCTTAGGCTTCTGCATAAATATAAAAGTATATTTTTAAAGGATAGCGATCCTTACTCGGGAGGTTTGTGTAATTCAACACGGGAATTAGTAGATTCTTGATTTTACCCTTCGCATGAATAGTAAAATCGGACATTTCTCATGAACTATAAAATTTCGGCTAGCCAATTTACTGTTCATGCAAATTTTTGGCTAGCCGATTTACTGTTCATCCGAATTTTGACTAGCCGATCTTACTGTTCATAGGAATTTTAGTAAGCTGATTTACTGTTCATGGGAATTTTGGCGAGCCGATTTACTGTTCATACGAAGGGTTGGCGAACCGATTTTACTCTTCGGATAAAATCGGGAATCCACTAATTCCCGTGTCTGATTACATAAAAAACTCGTGAAAAGATCGTTACCCTTTTTAAAATATAGTTTGTTCATATGGTATAAGATCACAAAAACGGATGATTGCCTTAAAATTTACGTCAAGATTCAATCATTCATTTTCTTTCTTACATTAGATAGAAATTTATTTATAAATACATTTGATATGTAGATAGATCTGATACATATAATTTAAATGAAATAATTTTAATAAAAGAAGATGGCATACGGCATACCCTTGCTATAGTGCATGCAACTAAAGCAGCATTGTATCAATTCTCATATGCACCGTACACGTTGACAAATTTTCTCCCTGCATGTGAAGGATTTTTCCTTTTTTATATTGTTGTAGCTCTTAAAAGTAATACCAATTCGGTTTTAAATTATAATTTGAAGTTATATAGTTTTTAGAGTCATAAATGCAAGTCAATGTAAAACTATAAAATCACTATATTATTCCTGTGAATCACATCTAAATTAATAAAATACATTAAAATAGTATTCTTCTTATTGAGAGATATACATAATCTTCTACAATCTATTACAATCAGTCACAATCTAACCTAAATAATTTTAACACATCTTAACAAAAGTCTATATCACACACGAATTAAGCTTCTATAAACTATCCATATATCATAAAAATTATCACCATATTACCTACGTAGGTGTAGTTCAACTGGTTGCCTCCCGTCTCAGGAAGCGAAAAGTTGCTGGTTCGAACCCCCCATGGCTTAACTTTGGTGTGTCTTAGAGGAAATGGGCTCACCCATGGGGATTTTACGTTGGTATCCCGCAGTTTCTCACACATAAATTAAAAAAAAAAAAAAAATTATAACCATATTCTTAAAGGAGGAAAAAAAATACCCATGTTCTAAAAATATTCCAAAATCTTGTATTCTTGTAGGTAGTAGGAACATGTCAATATTTTGTACAGTACTCTCTTCTTCAGCTAGCTATCTAATGACTTCACCATAGCATACCTTAGTGACTTACATAAAACATGACAATAACAGCTGCTTTGGACACCCTTGGATGCACCTAGATATTTAATTGAATTAGCAATGTAAAGTACAAAAAAATGACGTATACATCAAATTGATATGTTGGAAGCTGGCAAAGGTGTTTGTGATTCCACACGTGTGGTGCAGGTGTGGATGGGAGGAGGAAGAATGAGATGATGGTTGGGTAAGAGATGGGTAGTGTTGATGGCAGTGAAGACCAGCAAACCTAGAGAGACGAAGACAGAAAGAAAGAGCAAAAGCAACATGAGAGCATGGGCTATTCCACCCTTCACCTCTTGTGCATACTCGATCGAGGCAAGAGCCAAGAAACTGAGAGGGAAAGAGTAGGCCCACCAAGCAACATGGAACCTTCTCATCGATTTCTTGAATAGGGTTGGCCTTGATACCTGTTTGTCACAAGAGAGGAAATCCAAATCAATCTAAGGTGAAAAAATATATTTATGTCACTAGCTTGACATTTTCGAATTAGAATTCACTCTTAAAAATTAGTTATTAAGAGAAACGTGATTCAACACCTCCCACTTGTACAGATGAGTTCTCAGCCATTTTTCCAACTCCATTGAATTAATGTCAAAAACTTTACACATTAAATCAAATCTTTTATCTCATTTATACTAGATTGATCTTCACTTGAGACTGAACTATGCTAAACAGGTAATAAATCATCAATGAATATTTCAAGAGCCACCGGTTTAAATTCTAAAAAGGATCCCCAAACAAAAAATAGGAAGTTTTGTGGGTTCATCTAGGAGAGGGGAAATGCTAATGAAGACATGAAAATAATATAGAAAAAAAGATTATGCTAGACTTAGAGGGACAAACGACCATGAAAGACTCCAAATAGAGATGACGAGGTTGGAAAAAAAAAATGGCGATGAGAGGTTTTTGAACAATTGAAAACAATGATCTTGTGCATAAAAGCTATACATGAAAATGACATGACATGGTGTGTGAGTAAAGCATCCAGACTACTGTAGGAAAACAGATATTTAGGCCCATTGGGCCCATTTTTTAATCCGACCAATATTAGATTAAAAATTGGGTTGATTCCATTTAGGAGTAATTTCTAAGTTAATCTCACTGGTTTAATGTTATATTATATTATATATACCATAGTCCTATAGGTCATCCTCATAGACTCTTTCTTTATTTATTTCTACTTTGAAAATAGACTAGTATTAGATATCATTTTGACTCTTTTAGGTAATAGCAAGTCATTCAAGAAGTTTGGATCTTGCTGACAGTCAAAAACCAAAACAAAAATAATAGATTATAAGTTATAATTTAATTGAAATTGAAATTGAAATTCTATATTTTATTGATCGAGAATGTGTTTCAATATTTCATCCTGATAATTTAAAGTGGTTAAAGTAATGATAAAGAATTCATTAAATAAAACGGAAGACTTGTACATGTTCAGAAGATTATTGAGGTTCACATTTATAATTTGTAGAGAACTTTAGAGTAGCGATCTTCCCACGAACATTTTGTATAACTCAACATGGGTTTTACTGTATTGTCCATTTTGCCCTTCGAATCAGCTCGCCGAACTCTTCGAATTACTTACAACAAAAGGTTCGGTGAGCTGATTCAAAGGGTAAAATAAGTAATAAAGTAAAACCCGTGTTGTGATATACAAAATGCGGTGGGAGGATCGCTGGCCGGAACTTTATTCTCATATTTTGAAAACAATGAGGATATCATTTTCAAACTAGAGAATCAAAGTTCCTGATTGGCCTCCATTAAAAAGATCACTTAGTTTTTAAGTAAGATATATTCAAAATCTTTTGTTATTTTCAGGTTCGAGTCATTTTCCTTCTATATTTTTTTATGTATTTTTTAAAATTTTCTTGTTTTGTACATGAATCCAACCCTATCACGTATTCACGTACCAGAGAAGCGAAGAGGAACAAGGATAGAAAAAAGAGCATCTTGGAAGGAGCATCGAAAGTTCCAGAGATGGAGTGCCAAGCCAAGCTTGCCATGCTCGGCGCTGCAATGAACAAGAAGAAGACGGGCCTCAGCATCGCCGGAAGCCGATCGCCACCCGATGACTGTTGATAGAGGGTCACGAACAGCACAAGATAGTGGACCATACCCAGCGTGAACATGAACACTGCAATCTCCTTCCACCCCATCTCAGCAGCAGCTCTTGCACCCACCAAATTCCCAATCACAGACAAGTGGCTCGTCGGGTTCGCCACTATTGATAAGAACCTCTTCCCCTTAGTGAACCACTGCCCGTAGATCTTTACGTCCAGCACTACTATAGGAAGTGCAGAGGCGCACCACAGGACTAGATAGTACGTGGCTCTTGGATTGATCAACGGCGAGGATTGAAGGAGAAGAAGCCATGAAATCCATGGAGCGAAGAGATAATTGACACCCACATGGTGCAAGAACTCAGCCTTCACCATTTGGAAGTGGAACAGGCATCTGAGTAGGTAGAGAAGAGAGAGGAAGAGGAGAGTAAGGAGAGCAATGGACCAGAGGAGGATGAAAGCTGTGGAAGGAAGATGGCCAAGAGCACGGCGAAACAGATGAGCGTCGTCGGTGGGCTCACTCAGCGTCTTCCAGAGCAAGGCCTGGCCGCAGAGAGAGAGGCTTATGCGGAAGTAGCCGGCGTGAAATCTCGCCAAGACGGGCATCTTCGATTGGTTCTCGAGGCCGGCCACGTCTCCACTGGATTGAGAGGAGACGGCGTCCTGGACGGTGAGCTGAATCCGGTGGTCTTGAGGTTGCTTGTCTTCCATGGCCATGAAAGGACTTCTGGCTGTGCTTGTGGTTGAGTAGTAGATGGGTGGGTACATGTACATGTATATATATAGCAGGCGAGAGAGGAGAAGTGGAGCACGTGTGGGTGGAGTCATTCTCACACGTGCAAAAGAGGCGGCTGACAAGCTTCTGTCATTTTGGACTATTTTCAGTTGTTGTGAGCTGTGTAATAAGTGGAGTGAGAGTGGGGTACGGCCGTACGGGGCCCACTTGAGATGGACGAGTGAGTTGAGTGGGTTCATGTGACTGGGAACTGAGTAGTAACCGTTGGTGATATCAACTTGATTGGTTTGAGACCTATGCAACAATTGTATAATCAGTCACCAACTTACGGCTTATAACCATTGTCCAATTGATATCATATGAAATTTCATTCTTTCTATTATTGTAAAAAATATCATTTCTTTAAATATTATCATTAAATGCAAAAAAAAAGAAAAAAAAGAGAGAATTTGACTCTTGTAAGACATAATTCTTGACCGAAAGAATCATTTACTATCTCTTAATTTATGTATGACTTTAACTATAACGTTATAATTTAAAGCATATTGGAAGCACAAACTTCTCTAATAATCTGAGCAATTAACAAAATCTTATACGAAATGCATAATTTTTTTTTTTAAAAAGTTAATATATTAATAGCGAAATGCATGATTATGATTGGTCTAGTGCTCTAATTAAGATTTTATGTGGATGACTTGGCAAGAGTTATCTTGTATCTAAGAAGATATCGTGATCTCATTTTCTAAGTAACTTAGAAACTAAAGCAATGTTCCATTTTATTCTCAAACTGCAATAGAATATCAGCATAACAACATCACCAACATTTAAAAAAGGAAAAAAACATCGTTTGTCTCATTTCCTTGTATAAAATTTTGAGTAGATTAAATATACATTTGACTTTGATATTATATAAATCGATATAGCTAATATCTTCAATTTTTTTTTTAACATGAGTATCCTCATCGCATATTAATGAAGACAAATCATTAGTTTGTGCTGATTGTCAAAAGGCCCCGCATTATTACAAACTATGTTGTCTTCCCAGAAAACATACAAATTTCAAATGCCCTCCATGGCGTTTACCACTTACCAGCTGTAAAATGACAAGAGTCGCGATCATTCTATATACAACAAGATCCAACTATTCTTGTTTTTCTGTCAAACGGATGAGCTGTGGACATGAAACATTGGCCATTTTGCCATGTTTTTCATGACTATAAGTATCTGAAAGGTCTGTTAATTTGTATACTCCCTTCCATGATATTTTGGTTGAGGTATGAATGAGTCTTACGGTGAAAATGAGAAAAATATAATGACTTGTATAGAGCTGGATATCTCCATTTATCAAGCAAGTCTTTTGAATTGAAAGTTCAGTCTTAACAGTAGTATTAGAGCCAGGTTCTCAAGTCACATCATGTGGACTCAAGGATCCTCTAACCAAATGGGATTGTTAGCGACGTTCTATCTGTTGGAGAGCCTCGCTCGAAATGGAGATTGTTGATGTACGAATGAGTCTCACATCAATGAAAAAGAGAAAAATATAAGGACTTATATGGAACTAGATATCTCCACCTATGAGACTAGTATCAACATATCTTATAATTGATGAACTCTAATAAATGTATACATAAAAATTCTAGTCATCCATTCTTAAGCAAACTAAGTAGATGGATGTAATGGACCTGATTTTATCCGACTGTTTTATATGACTTAGATCATATTGTCGACGGTGGCTCAATTCCTCCGAGTCTTCATCGGTAATTACTTAATTCTTGTCTGGCTTATTCTTAGCAAGAGGATAAGGTCAGACTGTATAAAAGTCTAATTAAGAAGGGACCGATTACATAGAATCTACAAATCATGTATGGCTGGCGTGGATATGCATGAAAGACTTCTATGCATGTGCTAGATTTAGATAGAAAAATCAGCTAAGAGTTGCCGTGTACAGCATGGGCACAATTGAAAAATATCACTTTAAGATGTGATAGGTATCGATGGGTATCCTATTGTGTACAACACAATATCTATATATACATAGCAGTAACAAGGAAGATGTAGGAGTGCCTAGCAAGAAGCTCATGGTAGTTGGAGATGCCCCTTGGCCATATGTGGGATGTGTAAGGACACACTATTATCGGAGATGCTCGCGTTTGAGAAGCATATCAGGATGTGCTTCTAGGACGCAGGAAGTGTAGAAGGAGCAACACAGAAGTTGCGTTTACTATTCTGGGTACGGGAGAGATTCACATCAACTGAGAGATGACGTCGGTTTGTTGTATATTGGTGTACAAGGGGCGTGGGACTTCGGATTTGGGCTCATGACTCAAGAGAGACATTATTATTATACATGTATCTTTCTCTTTTATAGTGAATATTCTGTCGCTCCGTGGATATAGGTCAGACAGGCTGAAGCATGTTAAAATATTGTGTTGTGTGTTTATTTATGTTCGATTTTTCTTGTTTCCACGCGTAATGCTAACACATATAACTAGAAAATTTTAGTGTATTATATTATAATTATTATATGTATATTCCAATGTTAGATGTATATGACCTGACATTTAGTCAAGGATATGGACACATAAAACCATCTTCTCCCAATGAACAAGCCAACCCATTTATGTTGTTTTACTCTTGTTCTTAATATTAAATTAGAGATCAACATCATCTTTAGAAAACAGCTTTCTCAAGCCATGTTTGGCATCAACTAGTGGAGATGTTTTCTCCACGCTACACACAGGAAATTGCGTAATAAAGTTCAACACCAACCAATATGAAGTTTCCTATTATTTTTTTGTCTTTTGGGACTTTGAAGAGTGTCACAGCCATTTCATCTCATTAATCCATAAAATTAAACTCAAGGAAGTAGGATTAGAAACTTATGCTCTTAATGAACATGAATCCCAAATCAAAAGGTGCTTTTTTTTTTTTTAGAGGCCCAAAGGCCGAGCCCAATAGGGTCAGAAATCAGTGAAATGGGCTACTGTCGGTCCAACCGACAGTCCACATCGATCCGACCGATAGCCAACAGTTGGTTGGGGGTGTGGATGTGGGAAAAAATCTCACATCGTCCAAGAGCAAAAATCTGAAAGGGTATATAAGAGGGAGCACACCCCTAATTCAGCACAACGTGTTTTGGACCTGTTAGTTGGACCAGGCCCAAAATAAAACCATACAGGTCAGTGTGAACCTAGAGCGGACAGTATTGTACAGGTCAAAATCGGATCAGAGTCGTTACATTTTTTATAATTAAAAAAAATAGAAACAACATTTGAAGGTATGAATTCAAATCTCACTCTCAACATTACTTGATTGTTCCGCTCAAAAACAGTTGAAGGTATGAATTTGATTATACGGATCATATAAAAATAAGAGTTTAATTGACTTCAAGCATGTCCATAATTATCAGAATAAAGATAATAAAATGGACAGTTGATAAGGGAAGAACTTTTGACTTCAATTGACTATTTTACAAGACTTAAACTTTCAGTAAAATATAATATTTGAATTAATAGCAACCATGGATGGATGGGTCAAATTTTAATATTTGCAAGATTGTCTCTTTTCATTTAGTTGGTCATTTTAAACTTATTCTCAGACCAAACATGTCACACATTCTCTTTTTATGTTTAGTACGTTGAAAGCCACCAAGTTTACATTCGTTGAATATTAGATAAAACAATTGTATAATAAATGATGGAAATGGTGTAAGTGATAACTGATAAACAAGCAAGACTTCAAACATCCACATCATACACATTGATTTCCAAATTTTGATAATTTTTTTTGAAATTCTGATAAATTAAAAAAATAACAAAATATTAATATTTTTTATTACAAAAGGCACTGATATAATTTTTTATCAATGTAAGAAGCACAAGTAAATGTGAAGTGAAATGTCCTTTTCATTATAAAACATAAATATTTCTGTCACTTCTCAACTTAAAATTATGAAACATGCACTGATCGTCTAAGCCTATCTTATTCAAATTGTCTGGAGCTTGTCTAAAAGGGCTTTTTATTATTATTTATTTCAATGATAAGAACAGGCCGAGTGCCAATGGTAGAAGATAGGCTTCCATTGTCGCCATATTTGAATAAGATAGGCCTGCTTGAATTGGGTCCTCCGATTTTTGGTGCAATCCACTTCATTTTGCTCTCCCCCAACCCAAGTGGGCGCAACACTTAATTTGTGGCTGCACATAGGTGGGCCATGTACTTTTGCCCTGGCTATATAGTAATTGGAATGGAGAGCATTTTGATGGATATTAGGTTAAAGTAGGTACGCTGAGCACAAACTTCTAAAGGGAAAAATTAGGTCTTTAATCGTGTGTTGATCCGGTTAGCGAAAGTTTTACATTGTCACTGGACTTTTGAGTTTTGAGATTCGTAAGTGTTGATTAAAGAAAGAGAGTGTCTTCCATATTTGAAATTTCCCCATACTTGAAACTCCTTATTTCTAATTTGTAACACAATATAATAAACTCTATCTCTTTCTCTGTGATTTTTTCCCTCAAGGATTTTCCATATTAATCTTCGTGTTATGCTGTGACATTTGTGTTATATTTTCTACAATAAGTACATGAGCACCTTCTCTTTTCAAGCTGATTATTAAGGATAAGTTTTACTCATACATTGTAATATGGTATCAGAGTAGGGGTATCACAGCTCTGTATGGAGGGGGCGAGACAAGTGTGTCCAGCCTTGATGCTGAAAGGGAGAGTTAGCAAAAGTCCCACATCTGAATCTTGAGATATATAAGCACATGAGCACTTTCAACTTTTAAATCGATTTTTAAATATAAGTTTTACGCATGTGTTTAACCGTCTCAATATTTATATTTTAGATCTTTTCATAAGATTTAATTAAGGATGGTCCGCTTCTTCACCCAAGCACTCCAGTACGTGAGAGACAAATGAATGGTTAATCCTTCCATCAATAAAACACCCATCCTTGAAATATGCCAAGCAAGAGGCAATGAGAGGTGACAATGTGGGTAGAGCATTAATGTGCATCTATATACATGCATGGCCCATCGGTGGCCCGTCAGGACTAGGGATATTTAAAAAATTACTTTTATTCAATCAATTAAGATACAATTTTTTTAATTTTCAAATTTTTATCATTTTAAATTAATATTTTAATTTCATTAATTTTCTTTTCTAAGCACAGACATGAGGCTCTATGCAAATGGGGACTAAGGATGGCACCATTAAATACAATTGAATCTTTGAAATTTTTATAGACATAGTTGCATTCATTTTATCAAGGTGACTTGTTATAAACCTTCTATTATAGTAAAGACTTTTTCCAACTAGATCTGGATGGTAAAATCTAATCCGATTTAAACCTAAACTGATTTATTTTAATAAATGACTCAACTTGACCTGATGAATTTTGTAGATGACGTGACTCAACTTGAATGCATTTATAAATGTATAGACTTGAAAGAAACACATTTATAAATGGATAGGTCGGACTAATTCAACTATTGTCACATCTATATATATGATACATCCGGTCATATAAGATTTACATCCATTTAAAGGGTAATTTTGATATGTGTGTTGTTAAAAAAGATATACTTAGTCAAATAAATATGTAAACTCAATCCAAATCTAATTCCATCTAACTTCAAAAGGACTTTAAGTGACCTTACCCATTTAATAAGACCCGAAATAAATTAGAATCCAAAAAGATCTGAATAAGATCTGACCTAAACCTAATCCATTTCCAACAAAAACCTCCACATGAGCCTTAATGAGCCCGCATGGGGATTGTGCACAAGAGTGTGTCAGAGAAATGTATTATAATTCTTAAACCTTTATAGTCTTTCCCTAGCTCCATATTCAAACATATTTCTTGCAAAACTATCCATCCCCATCATGACACTTGAAAATCACTATTGACCCGAAGTCCATTTACCCACTTTGTGCTGGAGAATTTAAAATGTTTTGAGTATATTTTATAGGGCTGCAAGTTGGAAACCCGACCCAGTTAATATTTATGAACCTAATCCGATCCGACTCAAATTCTAACACAAATTAACTTGAATTTTGACCCAACCCGCATTTTAGTTTAATTTTAGCCGGGTCAGGTTGGATCGGATTAACTTGTAAAATTCTCAACTCAACTCGACTCGAATTATATGCGGATTTTTGTCTTATCAACCCGATCCGACCCGTTGATCCAAAATTCTTAACCCGACTCGTATCTCTGGTCGAGTCATGCGGGTCAAGTATTACCCGGCCCGAGTTGCAGCCCTAATATTTTACTTCTTGTTTGATTGACCCAGCACAAATAACAAAATAGTGATGACCACGATGATATCCAATTAATTTAGTTTCAGGATTGCAACTCACCAAAAGGGAACATGGATCCCACTGAAAATCACTGTGAATGTGATCATGACGTCGAAAATCACACAAGTACCACAACTTGGAAGGTTGTGACTCGGAAAGCATTTGTTAGTCAAAGTAGAACACATTGTTCCTCACTTGCTCTCATGTGAGTGAGATGTGATCTTATCATATCCTTTTTGTCTGACCATTACTTTAGACTGTTCTGCTAATAATCAAATCAGAAGAAAACCAGTTAATCCCATTATTTGTCTTTCATGATAAGTTGATCTCCCTTACATCACTCAATAGGATAGAGTTGTGGATGCTATTCTATTAGTGGTGAAGCAAGATAAGCTGTTTTTTTTCCCTCTCTCTTTATCTGTGACAAAAATAGTGTTGTTATTCCATATCTGGCGTTGCTGTTGAGCTGTAAGGTATGAAAAGTGAGGTTAGGCAGGAATTAGTGGAATTGTCTTTAGATCATCTAACAAATTCCATATTTGGAATGTTTCCCATGTAGATTGTAGAGAATAGCGACTGTTATTTCAGTCTGCAGTTCTCGGGAACAAAGAGACCAGTAACTTGTTATTTGCAATACATGTTCAGGGTTTTGACACGTTCCAAAATTATCTGCATCTATTGGTAAAAGCCAAGGCCTCACTTGAGTGAGGAATCAATTCAGTCATGTGAGCTGAGCTGAATTGAACTGCCCTATTTTAACACATGCTTTGATTTTTTTTGGTAACATAAGTATTCTCATTCATATTTGAGGTGAGATTAATCGACGAGTATGTGTAAGTTTTACACTGGTTAAGTCAATGGGACTTGACCCCATGGGGAATGGCTCAGAAAAATTGAGCATGAATCAAATTCAAGACCTCAGTTCATGAGGCGAGTGCTTTACCGTCACGCCAACCCATATGATTTGATTTGATAATTAAGGGTGAGCCACAATCTCCAATTGCTTGATGTTGGACTCTGTTGCTTGCAAAATTTTAGTCAATAAATTCAGAATTTGGATTCTCTAACTGCAACTATGCAAGTTTTTGTCGAGGTGCAAATGAGAGCTCTACATTGGTTGTAATGGGAGAAATCTAAGGACTTATAAGGGAATGAGTTACTCCACTTATCAAACTAATCTATTAGGGTAGAAGTCCAGTCCTAACATATTTCTACAGTACTCTTCAAATGGACCTATGTAGTCACAATAATTGTTTTTGAGAATAAGCTTCAAATTTTTCCTATTTCCCTTTCACCATTAAGCTGAAAAGCTTTCTATGCATTTGTAATAGCTCGGATTTTCAATTCAATAATTATATTGGCTATTATTGATTTTAATTGTTATTCATAGATGGAATGAATGTTTAATGGATCAAAGTTGGGGTAATGGCCCAAGTATGGTCCAATGGACCATGGATACGATCAATTCTATTTAATTGGGTCAATGATGGTCAATTGGGTCAAATGCCCAATTGGGACCCAATGGGTCAAGATGGATTGAACATTAGGGTAAATGGGTAAGGAATGGATTTGATCGGGTCATGGACCCAATTAAGATCAAAGGCATGGGGTCCATCTCATTGGCAAGTGTAGGAGTGGATATCCAAGTGGCATTACCAAGTTGGGCCCAACTCCACCTCATCAAGTGAGGTGGCGTGTGGACCAAGGCACATGTGGGGCCGACCACCATGACTGACCATGGGTGAATTAATCGGTGAATTAAGGAGGATCAAGTGAATTGAGTTGAATTATTTAATTAAAATCACCTAAGTTAATTTTGAATAAATCCAAGTGGCATAGCCAAGTGGGACCCAACTCCACCTCATGAAGTGAGGTGGCGTGTGGGCCAAGACACATGTTGGGCCGACCACACCATGGTTGACTTGGTCAACCATGGGTGGGTCAACGATAAATTAAAGAAGATTAAATATAATAAGTGGAATTAAATTATTTAATTGTAATGACCTAAGTTAGATATCAATTCAAATGATTGAGTTGGGAGTTGAGTTACATTAAATGGAGTGAGTCAAATGGGGAGTGAGTCACCTAAAAGACCAAAAGATGGAGTGAGTCAAGTAGTGGTTTCATCTCATGGAAACCACTCTACCAAAACTGTTGGGATAAGGGGTGGTATGCCATGTGGAGGGTATGCTTTCCCTTTGGCTAGACCAAAAGCTTAGGTGGAGGCCATGCATTGGGCAAAAGAGAAGTGGTGGTTCCACTTCATCCAAACCACCAAACCACTAAACCACCCAAGGAAACCCAAACTCAAAACCGTTGGACACGGGGGTGGTATGCAAGACAAGAAACTTAAAATGGGGACATGCAAGATCATGCATTGGGCAAAAGAAAGGTGGTGGTTCCACCTCATCCAAACCACCAAACCACCCAAAGAAACCCAAACCCAAAACCGTTGGACATGGGGGTGGTATGCAAGACAAGAAGCTTAAAATGGGGGCATGCAAGGACCATGATTGGGCAATGGAGAGGTGGTGGTTTCACCTCATCCAAACCACCAAACCACCCAAGGAAAGCACACCAAAACCGTTGGACATAAGGGGTGGTATGTGCCATGTGGAGGGCATGCACCCCCCCTTGGCTAGACAAAGATGCCTAAGTGGAGGACATGCAAGGACTATGATTAGGCAATGGAGAGGTGGTGGTTCCACCTTATCCAAACCACCAAACCACCCAAGGAAACCCAAACCAAAACTGTTGGACATGGGGGTGGTATGTAAGATAAGAAGCTTAAAATGGGGACATGCAAGACCATGCATTGGTCAAAACAAAGATGGTGGTTTCATCTCATGGAAACCACCAAACCACCCATGAAAATGAAACCAAGCCAAAACCGTTGGGGAGGAGAGTGGTGTGTGCCATGTGGCATGCACCCTCTTGTTTGGTCAAAGAGCCCATGGGGAAGATTTTATATTGATGAGGGTGGAGTCTAACCCAAGCAAACCCTAGACAAGATGAGAAAGATGACTTTTGATCTCATTCCTCTCATCTCACTCTCTCTCTCTCCCTCTCTTGGCCGACCATCACTCTAAGAGAAAGAAGAAAAAGACTCAGAGAAATTTGGATCTCAAGCTTGACCGACCTCTCTCACAAGACAAAAGAAAATGACTTAGGGTTTCCATTCTCTCCTCCTCTCCCTCTCTCAAACATTCACCAAGGCCGAACCATCTTCTTGGGGGTTTCATCTTAGACCCTCTCCCTCTCAAGGCCGAAGATCAAGAAGGAAGAAAGAAGAAATACTAAGGAGAAGATCGGAGGAGAAAGAAGGAGTGAAAGAGACCGGAGGAGCCGCGGAATCGGTAAGTATCACTTAACAAGATTTTACTAATTTGAAGGAGTTAAAGGAAATCATGGATCCCATTTTTGGATTGGAGAGTTGGCCAAAATATTATGGGCCATGGATTTAAAAATCCATCAAAGAAATGAGATAGAAAATGGACAAACCCTAATGGGTAAGATAGGCTATGTAAATGATGGAATATTAAGGACATTATGTATACATGGCTCAGGACCTCTTGCATGAACCATATAAGGATTATGATCATGGATCATGGGTTGGCCTTACATGGCAAAACCCTAATTGTTATGGATATATAGAAAGAACCTCATGCATGTCTAAGAAAGGTATATGATCAAGATCATGGTTTGGCCCTTGCATGGCCAAACCCTAGATTTCTATGTATATGGATCATAAGAACTAAAAAGGATTTGGATGAGGTTCGGCCATGATGTATGGCCGAACCCCATCAAGGGATAAAATCATAAGTATGTGATTTTTAAGGGTAAGTGATGAACCATAGGGTTCGGCCATGTTATATGGCAGAACCCCATGGAAGGATATTGGTGAATTGTAATGAGTTTTAAAGGATAAAAATCATAGAAGCATGTTAGTAATTTTAAAAGGTTTTGAATGGATGCATGTTAATGATTTTAAATGCTCACAATATTATAAAGTGTGGAGAACCATAGACCATGGGTTCGGCCATGGTGTATGGCTGAACCATATGGAGGGATGCTGATGGACTTAGATATATTTGGACCTTAAAAATGATGGAAGACATGTTGATGGACTTTGGGTTGTAAAAAGATGACCTAAGTGTATGATTAAACCCAACCTCGCCGCCCCCCCCCCCCCCTGGAGTGACTTTGTTTATGAGTCTAAAATGTTGTAAATGATTTTAAAAGGGAGGATGGAAATGAACATCATAGGTTCGACCATGTTGTATGGCCGAATCCCATGACCCATTTTATGGACATTATGGATCTATGCATGCATGTTTAAAATGAATGGATTATCAAGCTAAGGAATGGAGGTATTTGTTAGGGATTTGTTAGGGTTTTATGTCATAATTAGTGAATCAATTATGGATCCATGTTTATGGATTAGTTATGGACCTAAGTATGTATAAATAAAATGAGTGATTAGCTATGGAAAGAATGATGGCAAAGAGGTAAATATGATGAAAATGGAAGGACCATGGGTTCGGCCATGGTGTATGGCCGAACCCCATGGAGGATTTTTTTGTGGACTTGAGTTTTATTAATGGTAAATGATTAACTTAGGTGTGTTTGGATTAATAAATCAAAGGATGACATAATCTTGGAACCACATGATTAAAATGATCTAAGGATTAAAAAGGGACCCAAAACCAAGTGGGTGAGGTTTGGCCATGTGGTACGGCCGAACCCCACTAAGGCATATTTGTGGACTTGAGCATGTTGGAAATCAAATAAAACATTGGTTTGACTTGTTGATATGTAATAAGGTAACGGGATTTCGCAAGCGGTGTACGATCGGCTTGACGCGATTGGTGAACGGTTTTGGACAAAAACGCAAGGTCAACGATATTTGGTCGTGGGTAGGATTCCTACCTCATTGAAAACCATGGAATATGTGTATATGATGTTTTTACTTGAATTATTTTGGTATCAAATGTTATGTCTTATTGATGGGATTTTGAATGCTATGGTGTTTATTTTTATTACATAGCATGTTTGCACTTGCATCTCATGCATGACGTGGGAGGGATACTATGTGATTGTGATACCTTGATAAGGATTTTCCATCAAGAGGGATACTATGTGATTGTGATACCTTGATGAGACTTTTACATCAAGAGGGATACTATGTTATTGTGATACATTGATGATGCTTTTCCATCAAGAGGGATACTATGTGATTGTGATACCTTGATGAGGATTTTTCCATCAAAAGGATACTATGTGATGGTGATATGGATGATGGGTGGGACTCATGACATATGACACCCATGGCATGGCATTAACTTGCATGGTTTTGATATTTTTTATATCTATGTGTTTTTGTTTATACTAATCCATGTTTTGACCCTATTCGGAGTACCTAATGGGCACGTTGTCTAACGCCCTACTTCCACCTTAGATGATGACACAGGAAATGGACAAGGCGATGGACGTGATCGGAGCCAAGCGTGGGAGTTTGGAGGAGCTAGATTCAATTATTTAAGTTTTATTTATGGAAATGTAATTTGAGTAATTAGCTTGTTGAACTATAATAATTTAGACTACTTGCTATGGTTTGGACTTTTATTTGGACATTTTAAGTTAAGGTAATTATCATTTAAGTGATGTAGTTCCTTGCTATTTAATAATTGGTAGGATAAAATCTATTATAATTCTGCATTAAGTTTACATTCCGCAAGCTTAACTTGTTACGTGTGAACCGTTTTCGTGGACTTAGTTCCACACACACGTATGGTTGGCCAGTTAAGGGCCGGGTTTTGGAAGCTCAGACTTAGCTCGCGTCGTGACGTCCCGCGCTCTCTTCTCACTCTTTATTTAATATATATATATATATATATATCTGATTTTCGGCATAGTGAAAGAGGGCAGGGCGTTACAGCGTTAATGTGTACAGTAACATACAACACAATCAAAACACGTGGTTAACTAATCTTATCAACGTCACTAGATTGAGTGTGTCTAAAACATGTTGTTAACTCTCAAACCAGTGAATTCAATCATGATTATGCACTAATGGGTATGATTGGATCCAGGAGAATAAAGCTTGGCCAATAAGTATCTTTCGGATTTTTAAACCTTAATATATCGGCCGATATCTCAGGTTTTAATTAAAAAAAAAATAGGTGAGAGAAATTTCTCGGCCAAGACATCGGCGGGTACCGAGATTCAAACCCTTGATTGGATCTAACCGTTGGACTCCAAATAAACTGAACTATAAATTATCCATTTAAGGCTTGGTGTCTAGAGATTTACTAAAAATATTATAGTCTTAAAAATAAAAATTCTACAAAGATATATATTAAAAAAGACAAACTTTACAAGTCATATCCTTTATCATCTTCATTGAATATTGCACAGACAAATCGTCATAGAGTTCCATCGCAATCTCTGCTACTTTGGTCCATTAAAACAGGAATGAACTTGGAAGTTGGAACTCGTCTCTCTTTGCTTCCCACTTTTCCTCCTTTCAGCTTACCATTTACGACTTGCCCAGAGATCTTTCAACTGTGCATGAATTTGTTGAATTCCTCTAGTGTGTCCCACTTCCGCTTTCTATTTCACCCAAGTAAGGCGGTTGCCTCAGGCCTCCATTTAGGAAGGCCCCAATCTTTCCCCTCTCTCCATTAATTCTAAAAAAATTATCCAACAGTTCAAAGTGCTTCAGTCACTATTCTTCTATTTTTGCTCTGCTTCTTCATCTACGATTTTGTCTCCTCTGATTTTGTCTCCTCTGCTTCTTCTACGATTTTGTCTGGGAGGGAGAGTTGAGACTTGAGAGAACAAAGAAGAAGAGAGGGTTCAAACCCCGAGGTGCCTGCTGCAGCAATTAATTTTTTCCTTTCTTCAATGGAAATTGGTGGTTTGAGGGAGCAAGTTAATTTTTTTCCCGTCAAAAGCATCAGCTACAAACCATTGAATACAAATCATGTGAATACTATACCTCAGTATAAATACAATGCTTTTAAAAGAGGTTAGCAAAGTATTAATAATATAATCTATTATTTATATCTAGTATCATATTTATAATATGCCTAATATAATTTACAAATATTATCATATGAATATGATGTCTTAACAAATGAAAATGATATAAATAAAAAATAATAAATATAGTTTTAGTTTTATTATTTAGGAAAAAAACCTCTATTGATACTTTTTTATATTAAGACTTAATATTAACACTATTTTAAAAGGCAATCATATAGGTATTATTATAGTAGATCAAATGATTTCTTCACTTCAAAGTAGGTCTAAACAATTTAAAAAATATGAAGATATTTTTGGTATTTTATTTAATTTTTAAAAATTAAAATCATTAAATGAGATAGTTTGAAAAATATTGTCTTAATCTTAAATATCTTTTGAAACATAACAAGCTTTCTAAGATAGATAATTTAGTTTGTTTTCAGAGTAAAAAGTCTTAAGAGAAACTTTACAAACATAAATAATAACTCCAATTGAAAATTTTAATTATGTTAAAAGACTAAATTCTTTTCTAAATACTTATATTGCATACTGAATATTATTGAAAATACATGTAACAGTTGTTTCTGCATAAAGAAGTTTTTCAAAACTAAAATTGATAAGATGTTACCTACGATCAATAATGTTAAAAGAAAGATAAAGTAAATTAACCATATTATCAATTGAAAATGATATTTTAATAAAACTTGAATACAAAAATTTAATTAGTAATTTTGCATCTCAAAAAAGCAAGAAAAATAGATTTTAGATAAATTCTTTTTATCATATATAATTAAATATTATTTATAATAATATATTAAATACCAAGTAAGCATATTTAGAACTTTTGCTTTAAGCCTCGACTTATGTTTAAACGGCCCTGTCTCTATTCATAGTGCACATAAGTCTCTTTGGACAATATCTCCTTACAACCCTTTTAGACTCTAAACGACTCTCATTTTGACTTTGCTACGTATAGACATAAGCAGGGCTGGCTCTGGACATAAGCAGTGTAGGCCGTCATTTAGGGTCTTTATACAGAAAGGGCTTCCACACACTTAAATTAACTCCTTAATATACCAATCACAAGGGGCCTTTAAAATTTTAGACGATCTCAGTGCCGATCCTGGACATAAGAAAGAGAGAATGTCATCCATCAAACCCTTTCCAAATATAATTACAAACAATCTTAATATATTTTGTGCGATCATCAAACATATCATTGTAAGCTATTCATCTTGCATTACATAGGAGTTGGTGTAGCGGTGGATCAATGACTAGTTGTATCATGGCTTAATCCACATAAAAAATGAAGAAGGAACTTTCTTAACTTTCTTTCTTGACTTTTAACAAACGCGGGGATATACAATATATAGAGAAACAAGAGGTGAAGCTCGGCTGGACTTGCTGTTCTGGAGAGGTGACTAGAGAGGAAGGTGGTTGTTCTAGAGAGGAGACGAGAGAGGAAAGTCGGTGATGCTCTGCTGGCCTTTCCTGTTAATATCTCTGTAAGAATCTGAAAATTTGAAAATATCCTGCTTTCAAATTGGAAGATGAGAGGTTCTACATCCACTAAGATAGTATCTGTGTTGTTTAAGAAATCCCCTACTGCAATCCACTTACAAGACACAATTTTTTATACACTATTTTTTTAAAGAAAAAGATGGATTTTCATTGATCATCACAATTGCAATACATCCAATACTATCCAGAGTTCAAATAAATAGATATTCTGCCTCAATCTAAAGACCCTACAGTGTGATAGGATTCACAAATTTATTGTTGTAGGCAATAGGGCCACTAAATCCAACTTTTCCATTACAACATTTACCTATTTTTAAACACATCAAGCTACTTAAATAGTTGATCCTCTATTTTGAGATCGTTAACCCTCCCATTTAGTTCTTTGAAAGATGAGATGGACAAAACTCAGATCAAGATATTCATTGTCGAATTTGATTAAATTCATCAACATCTATCAACATCTAATCATTTATCCCATCAATCTAAGATAGATTTTTATATTTGGATTTGACAAAATTCTTTTGATGGACCGACTATCCTATCTAACGTCTACGGGATTTGAATCCACAACATCTAGACTACAATCATGAGTTTTAACCAATTGTGCTATAAATTTTTGTCTCCGTTGTCATTATGATTGATCTCAAATTATGAGTGAGTTTTTTTAATAAACCGTGATTCAATTTGTCAAATAATTCAATGTTGATTTTATTTAGTTCACCAATTAGATCAAATCACTCTTGAATTTACTTATATAGCAATTGATGATTGGTGACACCACAAAATATATGATGTTACAGCGCTAGAAGATCAAAACTAGATACAGTTGCTAATCTATGGTTGCTCGGTGAGCTTCGAACTTTTACCATTCATATTTCACAATTTTGATGCATGCACACATCTGCAAAGACTTTCGGAAAATAAAAATATTGGTTGGCATTGGGATTTAGGGGTTGGGGTTATGATATGTAAATATCATGTAAGGTTTTATCCGAAATTACTCAAAAACCAATAAGTACTGTACAATATTTTGGCTGACATGGGCCCAAATTTTCACCATTTTGGTTGATATTTCGAGATACAAACTTGAATTGTTTAAAAAGGGTGGCCATCCTAACACGGGTAAAGTCTTTTAAGAGACATGGGTTTTTCCATACTTTCTAATTTACCCCAATCCTTCCGTACTGAAAGCATTTAAAAAAAAGGGATGTCAGAAATCAGCTCACTTACTGGATCACTTTCATTTGATCTAAGTGAGACTGTTTTTTTCATAAAAAACAGCAAATTGGCTCACTGACTGAATCACTAACCTGTTCGTTAACATATTTTTTTTTTATAAAATGCTTTCGTACTGTAGGGGTGAAGGGTAAAGTGGGGAATATATGAAAACCCATGTCTCCTAAAAGACTTTATCCATGTTAGGAAGGTCACCCTTTAAAAAAATCGACACAAAATTGATGGAAATGGTTGATATTTTGGACAAGACTTTTTGGCCCATTAAGGGCCCGATAAATATGTTGTAGCCAACATTTAAATCTTAGGCCAAGATAGACACAACACAAGACTCATACAATCAAAATGTCTTCATGCCATAAAGAAGTTGATCATTTTGGATAATATATCATTATCATCTTATTTAAACTTAATAAAACTTTATTCATATAGTCTTCTGTACATTCTATTTAAAATCATTTCTATCTTTTTCTGCTCCCCTCTATAATAAATGGTATAAGTTATGTACATGGAATGTATGTATCTGTGACATGCATAGTAAACAGGATAAACATCAAACACCAAATTGACTTTGTAAGAGAACCCATAAGTAGCTAGGCCCATTGAACTTCCATCTCCCAGCCTGAAAGAACCCAAATGCAGCTGTCTCATGGATTGAGCCTAGGCCCAATTTTTTACTCAAGAACTATAAGGCTGTAGATGAAGTCATGAACCCGCCCATCCTCGATGTCCCAACCGAAATGCCCCATATGGCTCAGTGTTTTCTACAGAAACAGACTATTACAAGATTCAGCAAGTGGTCGGGGTTCAGCCCGTATTGAGCTCAATCAAAACAGACTGGGATTTTAGAAGCTGGGCCATTGCGTAACTGGGTCACTCACTCCATCAAAGAATGGCATGCAAACATTACCTCTGGGTTAATGACTTCTCAATGCCACGTATAATGGCTCAAACTTGACCGAGCCAAGACAAGATAAATGGACCAATCCGATGTCTGGAGCTCGGCCTAGTTAAGTGCTTCGCAACTTTTCGACCTTGCCAAGTCAAGTAACAGGAAACATAATTTTGGGCCCAAATATAACAAAATATGGTACTCATGTAATCATGGTGAAAAATCGGCACTAGACATGCTGATGTATGCGGTCAGTGGGCTTGATCCGAGCTTGTAAACATGTAAACCCTGAACTCCAAATAAGCCCACCCAAAATATGCGACCTGATGGAGTGATAATCATAACAATCTGTAGCAAGCAGAGAGAATTTTTTTGTTCTGAACCGGTTCATTGTGACCGAGGAATCAACTTTTTATATGGGTTAAAATATCTACAGTCAAAAATCAACTTAATTTTTTTATTCTTGTATGATTTTAAATATTAAAATTTTTAACTGTCCATATAGTTAATTCAACGGGAAGTGTATATGTACCTGAAACTTAGTTCAAATTGAATATGAATTCAATTCTTAATGTACTAAGGCGAACAAGGGATAGAAACAATATGAAACTATGCTCTAAAATTAGTTTTTCAATTTTTTTTTTTGGATTTACGTGTGGAAAACTCTGACAAAGTCCTACTAAAACCCTTAGGGCATACCAATGTTAGGCTCAGGAGTTTAAAAAATGCCTTGACCGATATATCGGCCGATAATTTTCTTTCTCCTCCGATATAGGCATTTTTCTCTCCTCCGATATCGGAACCGTTAAAAAACCGTGAAAAACCGTGAACCCCTGAAAACCGTAAACCCTGAACTGTTAAAAACCGTGAAGAACCGGGAAAAACCGTTAAAAACCACAAAAAACCGTGGAAAACCGTGTAAAAACTGTCAAAAACCGTATCAGTGTTTTTTTTTTTTAAAAAAAAATTTAAATACCGATATTTATGAATACCACGGTCGATATTGTGACCGATATTCGGTATGTATGGCCGATACATATCGTATCGGCCGATATCGTTCGGTATTAAAATACCGATACATATTGGCCGATATGATATGTATCGGCTGATATTTCAACCTTAGGTTAGGCTATGGGGGCTCGATCCCACAACTTCCTACTTCCTCAGATGGGACTTCAACCAGTTGAACTACAAAAATATAGTTCCCCAATTCACCCCAAACCGGTTCACAACAGATATTTTCTTAACAAACAGAAAAGCTTTAGATTATAGATTATAGATATTTTCTGCACAATCATGTAAGGACGATTTATAGATTATCAAAGTCCCACAAATGGAACGAGAAGTAGGTCTATATAAATGATGGAAACCACACAAACAACAGCACTGCTCCCACATAATTGTTGTCTGAATTGCTTTTTGTTTGATTATATGGTCCGTTAAAAGATCAATTTAATTGGACCAATCAATTCATGTTTTTAAGCACTTTGAAATTATTGACCATATTTAAATTATTTTGAAATCTCTAAATTTTATGATTAATCTAATCAAGATTATTTTTTACGAATTATATATTTAAATGAAGATATTTTCAATAGATGCATTACAATTCCATTTTGTTGGTCCCATGCCAAGGTATATATAGTAATACTTTATAACTTAATATGCAATTGAAAGTTAAATACCACAAATTTTAGTAATATGTGATTATTTATGTCTTTATCAAGAAGCATGTGCTTCATCCAAGCTCCATTGTTGTAACTTGTAAGAATTAATTGTAGAAAACACTTCAATTTTTTTTTCTATAAGCTTTTCTTTTTAACAAACACAGAGATGCAAGCCAAAATTTTCAAACTCATTAAATTTAATCATAAAATATTTTTTATTTTTAGTCATTTTTACATGAAAATTTTCTATTCTTAGATAAAGATACATCAAATCTTTTAAACTTGTTGAATTAAATCTTAAAATTCCTCTTTTTATTCTTAACTATTTTTTAGGTGATTTTTCACATTTTATTACTTGCCAATATAAGAGTAAATCGTAACATTTTAATAAACAAACAAGTTAAATTTATTTATCAGTCACCATAAATTATCTGATTCATACATGGAATAAAGTGAGGAAATTAAAAAAAAAAAAACTATAATGACAATGATTTCATGCCCAAGGGTATAAATCTCGACTAATACGGTGCGTATCGGCCGAACTAGCGAATATAGGCCGATATGGCCAAAATCTCTCCGATATCGGCCGATACACACTGAGATTTAAAAAAAAAATTAGGAAAGAGAGAGATATTGGCCGAGGCCGATATTCGATATACCAAGATATCGACCGAGACTCCGATATCTCAGTAAACCCGAATTTTTTACCACTGTTCATGCCTATCTCGACTACGACACTCCCATCATGTGAACCCTCTCTTGTAGCACACATGTAACACATAGGCACGTGGAAGGCTTGCGACATAATGAAGATATCAAATGCATCCTGGCCTCAAGCCATTGCTCTTCTGGTCTTCTGGTGCTGCTGTTTCTCGGACCTGTGTGGCTTCATGGGCCTGGGGTTCCTATCTCTGTTTTGGGCTTGGGGCTTCCTAGGCCTGCGCTTTTTTGCTGTTTCGTCTTCTTTCTGACCTCGCTTCTTGGGCCTGGTGTCCATTCATTTCAAATTTTTGATGCTGTGATCATTTCTATTGGGCTTCTTGGTGTGCTCTGTGGGCTTTCCTTCTTTCAGCCTCTTTTTGGGCTTAGCTCGGGCTTTGGGCTTTTTCTTTTTGATAGGCTTTGATGTCCTTTCTTTTTTGGCTACATTTGGATGGAGTAAAGGATGAGGGTAATGGGAGTTGCTGTGCAAATTTTAAATTTATAACTCAAGCCGGGTCGTTATGACCTTATGCACTTGTAAGTTGTTATATTATTTCCGTGGATGAATTAATATTAGTTTTGTTTGGAACTTCAAATAGGGGTTGACCCCGGTGTTGTTAACATGGCTAGGGACTAACCTCGGTATTAACAATATGTAAAACCTTAATAAAAACGTTAGAAGATGATCCTAGGGTAAAAATGAGGTATGCTATTAACATGCATTTCTAATTCTGAGACATGCATTGCTTATTTATTATTGTATTATAAACATTGGATTTTATGGTGAGTTCTCCCCACTGGGCTATTGCTCACGTCCCTTGCAATGCATGGTATGAACCAGATGATGGATTGGAGGGACCAATGGTGCCTTGTTGAAAGTCGAGATTTAAAAGTTCCTAAGGTTTTCAGAATGTAGAAACCATTTGCCTGCTTGAATGTGTTTAAGTGTTTGTAATAAATATGTCTTATATGGCATAAGAACTTATATTTGTAACTTTGACTTATTTATGTATATTACAGTAGTATGTTGATATGTTTTTATATCATCTCTCACGTGGTTTAAGTGTAAGACCGAATGGAAAGTCAATTGGGCCGAATTGAAAAGACAACCCTTGTTGTTGCTAGAAGGATACACCGACACGTGCGATATATTGTCAGGCATGTTCGACAACATGACAAAACCGACGAGATGTCGACAATGGTAGGTTAGTTGTGTCGGCCAAAATTAGGACGGCTACGTTAAAAATTAGAAGTGGTGACTAGAATGTCAGAGAACGCGTGTGATTCACATGTGTATGGGAGATCTTTTACAAAATGATTAATGGGTTAGTGTTGTTTCAAAAAAAAAGTCGTGTTCCGGACCACATTTGGGTTCAAGGCGTGACAAATGATGATACTCTAATTTCTAAATTAGTTTCTTAAAACTGGAATGTAACTAATTTAAAATCATATTTATAAAAATTAGAATTTGATTTTTCATATTTAGGTTATTTCTAAGGATCTATATTTTTTTAAATCACGTTGTTTCAACTTCATATATTTTTACATATATTTTGTTGTTTCCTTATGGGATCGACCTCGCACTCTTAACGCTATACTATTAAATGGTTCGTTATCTTAACAGGATTAACCTAATATCATACTCATTCTGTGCAAATGTATGAAAATGCAAAATCATGCATGACTCTCAGTGCCCTTCTTACATAGGGACTTAGCCCGAGAGAACCCAATGAACTTTAATCATACCATTTGAAATATTCATGTCAGCAGTATTGTAATAAATAATAATCAATATTCACACAAACATATAAAACTGGATTAAATAAAACGAGTGCCTTCGCCCAGTTTTTCCAACAATTCTCAAACACTCCATGGGTCCATACTGCATTAGAGGCTACAAGTCCTTGACTCCCCGACACCATTTTTAATGCCTACGTTATACACAGTTAGAACATTTTACATCTCTTATATGTAGGCAGTGTCAGGTCTCGTATTCTAGACCTATATAGCATTTTCCATCTTTAAATGACCATGGGTCCCATTTCAGTCTGGTGTTAGTGGGTTTAACATATAACACAATACAAGTGTTGGCTTGAGTCTCCTCACCTTTTTCGATTAAGTTTTTCATAGAAAATCTGTAAGATAGAGTAAAATGTATAAATTTTCTATTTATCAATATATACACATAATAATTTTCCAAACCCCTTGTTATTTTAAAAAAAAATATGATATGTGTAATGAGTCACCTAGACTCTTTCTACTCCTTTAAATTATGTCAAAAAGTTAGTTATCAGCTATCCAAAACATTAAAATAAAAATGAAAAATGTAAAGTACTCAGTGCCTTATCTCGTATTGCCTTCTGGAAGAAGGACCATTAAGACGTATTGAGAATTTGGCCCAGAGGCAGTGCTGGGATTTAAACACACAAGATGGAAAAATAAACACACAATAGTCAGCTAGAGTTAATCTTTTCCCCGATTTTACTTAAGGTCGAAAACTATATTTTGAATGTAAAATAATCTAAATCTTGAAGGTGAAATTTAAATTTTAAGAGGAAATCTATTTTTCCCTCCATTTAAAAAAAAATCTCATTTTTAAACCCCAATATTAAGCTATTCTACTCCTAACTTGCTCTAGAGTTAATAAAAATAAGAATAGGATCATTTTGATACCTTGGGTGTAAAATTCCGTTTAAAATTGACTAAATTTGAAAATTCTTGAAAGTACGCGGGAAATCCGAACGTTCTGCTGCTTGAGTGCAAAATTCGGCTACTGCTGGTACGGCCAAAGCAAGAGAAAGAAGAAGAAAGAAAGAAAATTGTTGTGTTGAAAGAGGGAGAGAGAGCGAAATGGCTAAAAGATTTGAGGGTTTTTTTTTTTTTTTTACCTTCTTGCTTCCTCTCCTATTACTCTCATTGTTAGGCACCCGTATGGATTTTTAACCATACACGTTGCCTAAACTATTCATTAGCTTCATAGGATTTAAATAACCTTACATATATATTATAATTATTATTACAATTATCATAACACTAATATTAGTTTATTCTTTTTACTTTTTACATCTATGTCATTTCTTTCATCTGGGTATTTTAGGGTCTCACTAAAGTGATACAATTAGTTCAGTAGGTCAGGTATTAAAAACTAAGTATGGTATTAAAATTTGGAGTGAAATTTATGTCAAAAATTCAGTGTTTTTTTTGCTAAAAATTACCATTTTAACAAGATCTCCTAATTTTGAAAATTCTCTTTGAAAAGATCTAACCTTATAGGTTGATAGAGTAAATTTATCCGATAAAAACATTCTAAAGTTTCAAAATGTTTTGAAGTAAAAAACTACATTTTCCAAGTGAAAGAATATTCAACGGTGCATATTTCATTGCTTAAAGTAAATATCAAAAACTTACTATTTTAGAGTGTAAAGAAATAAACAGCTTAGTTATAATATAGATTAAATACTAACTCTTTCTGTATATTTTTAGGACTTGTCTACCCTATCAAATTGGGGTTTTACCACTTTAAAACTTAGGAGTAAAATAAATTAGCGAAATTATAACGAGATTGACATGTCATTACATCCAGAATTTAAAAATAATGTATAATATAAAATTTGAAGTGCAAACTAAGTCAAATGACTGAGTTTATACAGTAGCTAAGGTTTAAGCCTAAAATAATATTATTATTATATTCATAACTTAGCCATATATCTTTGAAACTTAATTATAAGAGCTATCGGATTCGGATCGAGTCAAACTCAGATCTGTTGAAAAACGTATTTGATAATCTTCATGATTAGAGGAAAATAATTCATAATTAATGGCTAAAAATTATTTAATTAATCACAATTAATTATAATTAACCCATAAATTGGGTTGGGTATTACATCATATAAATCTAAAATCTAACCAATAATTCCAATTTAATTAAAGTAATAGCATTGATTTAGAATTTATAAATAATCTCAAACTAGTTTAAGAGAACAAAATTAAAATGTAATTAAATCAATCTCAACCTAATTCAAAAGAATTTGAGAGAATAAGAAAAGAATAAAAAAATTAATAAAACTAATAAAATATTCACATAATGTACAATGGAATTGAGACAAGTAATTAGGGTGACATATTATCCCACTTAAAGATAAAACCATGGCCTAGACTCTGAAATCTTCTAGAATTATTAAATATAAATTCATGTTCTCTATTTATTAAAACTCTAATTAAGAAAATCATGATGTCCATTGAGTCAGAAATTTTCAATTCAAGCCTTAGGCTTGGGCAGATTTTCTACTATCCTTTACGAATTTAAAAATAAGCTACTTTTCGAAAAAAGCCTTAAATCTGAAAAGGTTAAGTTCAACCGATCCTAAACGGGGTTCTACTTTCATTGAAAGCTCTTAAATTAATTTATTCTATAACATCTTTAAGAGAATTAAAATAACATAAAAAACAATCACCATAAAATATTTAACAATTGGGAAAATCATAAATCTAAAGAAGCTACCATGAACTTCATTCAATTAAATTGAAAATTAAAATTACAATGCTTTGGAGTTTTTGCATCAAAGACATGAAACAAAAATAAACATAGAAGGACTTAAATACAAGAACTCACAGACAAAATTCAAATATTCCCTTCTCTTCTATTCTACTCAACCTCCAGTCCTTGCACATCTTAGATCCTTGCTCCAATTCAAATTTTACAATGCCTGAAACCCCTTATTTATAGTTCTCAAAAGAAATCGGTTTAGGCAAGGCTTGGAGAGAATTCCTCTATAATTTTCTCTCCAAAACTTTCTCAAAAATTCTCTTTTTTAAACTTCCTCCAAATTCTCTCTCTTTTTATTATCCAAATTCACTGTCTTTTTCAAGCCATGGCCAAATTTTACAGATAATACTCCATGATTTTAGGGATTTTGGATTATTTTGGAAAGTATGGTGCAAATCTCATTTTTCTACACATATACCAGCTTACAGCTCAATTTTGATCTTGTTAACTTCTGAATCACGAAATTTCATAAACTATAAAGTTGCATCCATTGAAGTCTTCTTTCTAACGCAATAAGAATAAATGCAATCGGATAATGGAGTGAAAAGTTATGGCCAAAATACTGAAATTTCTATGTGGAAAAATATTTTTCTCATTCATGGTATCCAAAATATTTCATTCTAAATTCACGAAATTCACCGGTCCCACTTGGTCTTTTGGACTTGGATCCCATCCTTGGACTTTTATCTGGCCCGGAATACTGGTGGACTTTGGCTTATAGGCTTCAGACCCGAACAGTAGGTCCATTTGTGTGTTTATAAATTTCTATCACCTTTACAATTTAACACATTCTAAAAATTATTATTATAATTCAAACTCTAATATTTGGATCTGAATTATAATAATTTATAATAATTTTAAAATCAAATTAGGTAGTAAAAATTATAAACTTTCCAAAAATAGAACTATGGCCCACTTTTTTGTATTTTAATTCATTTTTCTTGTATTCTCACAAGTACACGGCAAAACTCAAAAACTCCATTAAACGCATTAATATAAACAAATCAAATTTTAACTAATCCAAAATTAAAGAGTAAAATTGTGATGACCCGACCCGGAATAGCGGTCAGTCGAGTCGGGTAAAATTAAAATAGTAAATAGGTCTCTTGATTGTGTTTGTGTGAAATTATGTGTTGTTTTCTTTTATTTTTACTGTTTAAAATAAAATAAATAAATACACAAAAATCTAGAATTTTATTAATTTAGGTTCCCCAATGCACACACATTTTCCCTCAGTTAGAATTTTCAAATTGTCCTCTTCAAGTTGAAATTAAGTGACTGGAAAATAAATTATCAAATTAGATTTTTAAATTTACAAAGTTAAGGGTTCCAATTAGAATTGTATTATTAAAAGTACAAAATTTATAAATTAATAAGATTTATTTAACTGAGATTTTAATTAAATTCAAATGATAGATTAAAATTTGATTTCTTTTTGTAAATAAATAATTAAACTATTGAATCAATAATTAAGTTTAAATTTTAATAAACTTGAATGTAATCATTAATTAATGAATTAATTAAAAATAAACACCCAAAACCGTGTGGGCCCATAAGACCCACACCTTAAAGGTTTTCTATTTCTTCCCTCAATACAAACGGTGCTTCTTCTTTTCCTCTTACTTTTCTTTTTCTTTTACTTTCCTTCTTCTCCTCTACTTCTTCGAAAAAGAAAAAAAAAAAGACGGTAACCCTATTTTTCCCCAAAATTCGGTTCCCTTCCATTCTTCTCTCCTATCTCCATTAAAATTCCTTTCTTTTTCCTTTTTAAACCCATACTATGCAGTCGATCCCCTCCTTGCTTTCAATCTCCATCTAGTGGCAACATCTCTTGCTGCAACCAGTCTCCCTCTCGAGTTCTTGTTCCTCCTCGTCTCTTTGAAGACCGAGTTTCCGTTCGAAGTAGCAGATATGTCCCGTTAAGACAACCACAAACACTAAGAGCTTATTCGGCATTTCTGCCCTCACCGCCCAAATTAACCTTCTCTATTTCCTTCCTCTTTACAACCGTATAATACAGGTATGTTTCTTTATTTTCTAAGTTACATTACATCCAATTAATTGATTAATTTAATCGATGGTTTTAAATCCTATTGACTGATTTCAAGTTGGAATGCGTGAGGATTCATCACCTACACTTCGCAAGCTTTTTAGGTGAGGGAAAATAATACACTATATTTTGTTATACATGATATTCTCTATTTTGTTCATGTGATTGAGCAATGAAAAATATTGCATGATGTATTGTATTTTGGGAATATAATATTGGACTTATGAAATGGACTGGGTATTTATTAGAATAGTGGTTGTAATCCGGTTCTTACTCACAGTAGTATAAGGGAATAGACTAAATGTTCTAATGGCCATGAGGGGACTCAGTCTGTCCGGATAGTTGAAAATTAGTCACTAGCCTTGTTGAGAGGTCCAATAATTATGTTCGAATTAGATTGATATTTTATTTACTGTTGTAGAGTTATTTGTGATGTTATCGAGATGAATTCATGATATTGTGTTGTCATAATCATGATTTATTATTATGCAAGTGTAAGATTATTGAGGTTGGATTATGATGTTTTGGTGCATGTATATGTTGCTTATGTCAATTTGAAATTATATGACTGATAAAGTATAATGTTTAAATTTATGGCATGATACATAACATGTGGTATGATGATAGAGATAATGAATGGTAGGCATGGCATCTTCATATTGATGGGATGGGTATGGAGGTGTGAGCTGTGACCTTTCATGTAGACCACGACGGTGGTATTATATGACCTCGCTTTTAGTGAGTAGTACCACGTATGTGGTAGGTTTGGATTATTAAGCCATGAAAGGTCACGTAGACTGTTATTTGGTGGTGGTGTTAGCCTCGCTTCGATGGGTAGGCCACTTCATGTGGTGTTGTGTTAGCCTCGCTTCGATGGGTAGGCCACTTCATGTGGTGTTGTGTTAGCCTCGCTTCGGCGGGTAGACCACCAAATACAGTAGGTGTTGTTGTGGATGAATGAGACATTGGGTATTGTGCATTACATAACATAAAGCATGGACATTAAATGCATATTCAATTACTTATGCTTATAATATTTCTTTATTTATATTAAATTGAGTATATTTGAGATATCACATTTTGAATATGTGCTATTGTATTCCTTCACTGGGCTTGGAGCTCACACCCTTATATTGCAGGTAACCCTCTGGATTTAGGATTGGAAGACGACGTTGGAAACTAGAAGCTACTATCAATGAATATTTAAATTCCTAGTTAGGTGTTGAACTATGTTGATTAAGTTAATTATTGGATGTTTGTTATTCTTTGAGACTTGATTATTTGATTCAAATAATTTGAGAAATTTGAGATTTATTATTTAGTTTTATTTTATGCAATGGGATGTGAGTAGTGAGATTAAATGTGATGTCGATGATAGACGTTATTTATTTCATATTGTCAATGACATTATGATTTATACAATGTGTAAATTGGGCTTGAAGGATTTGATGGCTTCATTATTTCATTCACAATCTTTAAAAAAAATATATACTTATTTTCCCCAGCCACAAATCTGTGATGTAAGGCCCGTTAGGTGCGTTGTTGCTTTGAGTGACGCTCGTTCAATTTGCAGTTAAGCGGGCCACGACCTGTTTAAACTGTAAAAAGGGGCGGGGCGTTACAAAAATAGTTATTTTCAGTGCTCAACAGGGGTAACCCTCCTTTACCCTAAAATTCAAACTTTCCCCTTCCCCCCTCCCCTCCCCCCCTTTGAAAACCCTTTAGAGTATGGGGGTTTTCAAAAAATCCTTACCCCTCTTTATCCTCTTTACCCCCTATTTGCATTTATGGAGCAAAAATATTTTTAATTGATAAATACTATTTAATAATTATATTTTATAAGTTTTTATTTATATTTTTTATATTATATGAATTTAATAAAAACTATTATTTATTATAAAATTGTTAAAATATCTGGTTACCCCTATTTACAGTTAACTAAATAAGATTTTTTTTTTCTTAGCGTAAGTTTTAACTTTACCTGTATAATTACCAAACAAGATAAGGGTAACACATACATAAAAGTAACCCCTATTTTTTTTGAATTTACGTGTAGAAAAATGCGGCAAACCCAGCGTAAAACCCCCACGGGCTATACCCACTTCCCTTAGGATACACCAAGTTAGGCCATGGGGGCTCGAACTTGGTACCTCCCGCTATTCAAAGGTAACCCCTATTCAAGGGTAATCCCGTGTAAAATTTACCCCTCATCCAAACACAGCGATTGGAGGGTGAATTTTCAAAGGGGTGCATCAGGGGAGGTGCATCCAAAGGTAACTCTTTGCATGGAAAGAATATTCAAAGTGAGAAAATGAAGGTAAAGAGAGATTATCCTATTACTCCTCAATTATCAAACAAGGATAATGGAGGATTAACCCCATCACCCCCTGTACCCCAAAACCATTTGTATTTTTTTTTTTGGAGAGTTTCTCTCTTTTCAATGAATCTTTACCCTCCATTAAAAATAAATAAAAGCGTCTCGGCCGGCTGCTGCCTCCTGGCCGGTGGCTTTCTGTGTGTCCCCTGCCATTGTTTTTTCTCACTCACTCTCTATTCTCCCAATGTTGGTTTTATCATGTAATTTTTAATTTCATTGGATCTTCCATCAAATACTTCTTCAAATTAAAAAATTGACTTGCTGAAATCGAGTCTTGCCAATGTGAGCTTCTCGAGATATGATCCATATTCCGTATCTCACATCCAAATTTAAAACTTTTGTGTAAAGAGTCAAAGAGAGAACGTGGTAACGTTGGTCATTCAAAATAGATTAAACCATGGACAGATTAGAAGTTTAGAATAGGATTAAAATATAGGTTGGATTAAAAAATAGTAACTCATATTTAATAGAAATCAATTAAGATTAGACTTTCGACTTGACCAATTCATAATAGATATTAAAACGTAGATCTAGTGCTTATTAATTTAATTTTTGGGTCTCTTAATTGTTCAAGCTAATCATTGACATGGTGGCTGAGCACTAAGTATGAAGGTGTTAAATGCTTCTTAGGACTCGTTCTTTGAGATGCTTACAATAATATTTCGTTGAATTTATTTTTTTAAGATCACATTGAATTATGAAAATAAATTAATTGTAAGGAATTTTGTTAAGACAATATGCTAGTGAAAATTAATTTTAATGAATCACTGAAAATGTAATTTGAAAAAAATGTAATAATGAAATGATGAACAACTGAAATTATAGTTAAATTTTAGTTTAGAGAGTATTGAGCATGAGAAAATTTGTATATATAATTGTAAGCTTCATAAGAAAAAAATTCAAACTTTTTCTTATTTTTATCAAGAAAAAGTTCAATTAAACTACTACTTCTAAAATTCAAACAATAAAAATAGATATTAATATTATACTTTTAAATATATATACAAAAAAATTAAATTAATTTAGTAAGTTTAGATGGAGTTCATGCCAAGCACAATCACATGTGATGAAGTGGGTAATGAGTTGTGGTTTGCAATATTTCTTACATGTGAGTGGCATTTGGCAAATACTAGAGCAACGGCTATATTTTTCTTATTATTATAAATATGGTCTTGCCTATCGTTCCACACCAGAGTCAAAAATCAATAGTCTATTAAAAAGAAAATGAAGATTTGGAATAGCAGGTGCCTGTCATCCATCACCACGTTTAGGGCAAGGACTATCAATCAAATGCGGCCAACTTAAAATTCCATTTCTATTGAATTAATGAAGTATTTTTTTAAAAAATTATAAAATTTTAAGAATTTAAAAAAATTTAGCCCTTAATTTTTAAAGGACTAAGAACATGACGATTTTTAATAAATTCATATTTAAAAATAACTCATTTGAGAAAATGCATCATATTGGATCAAAGTAGTTGTCATATAAGAGCGCGCACCAAATAAAATTTAAAAAGTGATTTTTTTATCATAAAGGAATTGCCAAAGATACTAATATTTTTTATAAAAAGGGTCTTCCTACCACATAAATATCACATAAATATTGATAACTAGTCAAAAGAACAAGTCCAATATAACTTATTAATTATTATAAAATCACATCATCGCTGTCAAATTCCCATCAAGTTTTCCTAAAATAGGTAAATATATGCACTAGTAAACTAATAGGACCATGTCATAATATTTTTGTAACTCAATTGATATTATATGATGTTAGCTAGAAGGTGAGGTTCGATAACCCTATAAAATAATAAAAATATAATTGTTGTTGTGAAAAAAAATAAAAATAGTTCTATTAAATATGTATAATCACCTGATTTAAACTAAACAAAATACACAGTTGAAGTGGAGCTCTTCGCCAACTGATGAATTTATTTACTTATATCAAATGGCTAAAAAAAATTTAAACAAAACTTATTTTTCAAAATCAAAGTATTAAAATATATACTTTAGTTTAATGGGATTATTATGTCCAATAAGTTAATTTACTATTATAACTAAACTCATATATGACATATTAGAATTTTCAAAAGTAAATCATTCAATTGACGCACTTGCTTTTGCTTTGGATATTCACAAATAGGGTTTGAACTCATGTTAGTTGGATCGAGATTTAATAACTCTAATTCAATTCAAATAAAAAAATTATTGAGTCTGACCTGACCCGACTCAAGTTGTAGGTCTTTTATATTTTTTGAAACTCCGGTTGGATTGGGTCAATTCGAGTAGTGTCGAGTTGATTTTAAATTTCTAACCCAAGTCTTACCCAAATTGGATACGGTTTTTTTTCCAAACTGACCCAATCCTAAATTTATCAATTCATAACCCAACCCACTAATTTTTCAAATTGAATCATATAGGTCAGATTAAAACTCGACCCAAGTTTCACTACTAATCACAAACGTGGCCAACATACACTAGCTTGGAAGAAAATAAATAAGAAATCACATGACTGGACTGGTTGGAGGGTATCATGTTCTATAAATTGGGCCTCTCTTCAGCTGATCAAACTCCCTCAGATTTTTCTATCTCCCTCAGTCTCTCAGCTCTCTGATTCTCAGACCAACTCTCTCTCTCTCGGCCTCTCTGTTTTCCCAGTTCTGTCAACCGTAAGCTTAGAAGGGAAGTTTTTCAAAAACCAGATTTTCAGCCCAGGAACTCAAGTGAAGATAACCATTGTATTCCTTTTCAAATTTTAAGTGGTTTAGAATCAAGAAAAACCGATTTTGGCTAAGATTTGAGTAAGAAAAACCGATTTGAAAATCTAAGAAAAATGTGATTTTCTTGTAACAGCATGTCTTCAGTGTTTCAAATCCGATGGCCTATAAAGTTTCAAAGTTTAAAATCACTCCCTATGGAAAGAGGACTCACTGAGGAGTCCATCTAACCGGCTAGATGTGAAAATCGAATCCGGAAAACCCACTGTTTTCAGATTCGTATTTCATACAGTATCTGCCCGTCAGACAGTGGAGGAAGACGGCTCTCGGATGGTCCGAGAGTCGATCTTCGGACCGTCCGAGGGTCACACCCTTCGTACGGTCCGAAAGGAACCCCTCCGAGCTTCACCCGAAGCCCCGTAGCGTCCGAGGCATGCTTACTCGCCCAGATGTTCCGAGTCGAGTTCGGAAAGACCGAACCTTACTCGGACGATCCGAGCCTCACTCGTCATGTTCTGAGACACACAGACCCACCGAGACTTGTTTTTGGATTTTTCGATTCGGAAGGACCTTCGGATGATTTGAGACCCGATCTTCGGACAATCCGAAGTCAGACCCAAGGTCCGAAGTCAGTGACTAGTTTAGGCAGTGGTTCGGATGATCTAAAGCCACAGTACTTGGTTCCGAGGCATGTTCCGAGGGACCCAATTTTTAAGTATAAAATATTGATTGATATTGATGCATGTGATGTTATACTCTTTGATAAAATTAAAAATGTGTATTAACCCTCTTCTCTTATTACTATAGTGTATCTACTATTATATTCACTTCCAGGCCGACTCTATTGGTCGGGCACTGAGTGACTTCACTTCCAGGCCGACGCTATCTTTATCGGGCACTGAGTGACCTCAAGGCCTTACTCAACATGTCAAATCTGGTCCTATCCAGAAGACAACTGAGAAGTGACCTGAGTATCTAGACCTAACTCAATAAGTCAATCTCGTCATGCCCAGAAAACAATATGAGTTTTGGACTGAGCACCTTACTATTACTCTATTGTGGATTATTGTAACTAAAAATGGTTAGAAACCAAGTAGGAGACTCAATTCCATTTACCTTAGAGATTTTTGGGAAAACAAGTATGGTTTTGAAAAACTACTTGTGTACGCATTTTGAATGTAAATGTATGTTGACCTGTTAATGATTGTACATTCGTTTGCTTGTTGAACAGAGACCGCTATACCACACATTTTCGGTGAGGGAACTTAACTTTACAGTAGGTGTAAACAAGTTATATGAGATGGATCTTGAGCAATGAGTGGTTTCAAGTTTGATGAACCTACCCATGTACCTAGACATGATGCACTGTTGTAAGAAGTGCTCATGATGTTTAATGTTGATGATATTGATCATATAAAATGTGTAATACTGCTTCTACGTGCCCTTGACTATTGAACCAATATCGGCCATGTGTGTGAGATGGTTTACGTTTACTGGACCATGGGTGTCGACAGTTGCTGACTTGAGGAGTGTCAGTATCGGCTATGTGAGAGTCGGAGATGTACTTGCAATGATGTATTTTGACCGTGTTGGGACTTAATACAATGGTCTCAGCGTAGTATGTGAGCGTTACGTTGGATGACAGCAGTAATGAAAAAGATGATGAATTATGGGAATGATGATGATATTTTACTTGATGTTTAGAATTTGTTATCAAGCATGAGATATTATATTGCAACTGTTGATTATTTACTAACCTGATGTTTACTTAAACTGTACTGTTATATTTCCTTCACTGGGCTAGTTAGTTCACCCCACTCACCTTTCAGGAGATGAACCCGAGGAGGAGAACCCTCTGTTTGAAGCTTAAAGTGGATAAGCTGCAACGTTACTTTGGGATTTCCACTGAGGGGAATACCCTTGTCTTTGTTTTCTGGTTCTTAGAACCATTTATTTTTGTAAAGTGCCGGGTGTGGTACTTGGTTTGTGTTAATGTGATGTATTGAACTACCATGCGACTATAGTTACTCTGATGTTTCAATGATAATTCAGTGTTGGAATTATGTGTTATTGATTATGTTTATGTGGGTAGACTTATGGTATGTGTTTGAGTCCACATGTTGAGATCATGTGTAACCTTTGGGCATAACCATTGATCCGGCCCAGTTAGAATGCTTGTGTTAGTCTAGTCTTTCAAAAAAAAAACTAGTCACGTTCTGGGCCCATCTTTCGGGTCGGGACGTGACAATTGTTGCTATCTATTTGGATGCTCAGAGAAAGGTTACTGGAAGTAAAGAGCACCCCCTTCAAAGTCACTCTAATTTTGCTGCTATGCTTATTTGTATCCAACATTCCCTTATTGGTCTTATCAACAGAAAGCTCCCTACTGATTGACGTCTTTGTACCCACTATGCTACATATTGCCATTTGATTAGCTGCCTGCAATGCCATCCTACTGCCCTTTGCTGCTTGTCTGATGAAAACTTTAGCCATTTTCTCTTTGTCTTTTCCACTAGGAGTGGTAGGTTTTGCACTAGTGGCGTTCTCATCAGCTCTATCCCTCTCATCCCGAGTTGAATTGCCTGGTTTGAAGTCGTCTTTCTGGGCTCTGCTCTTAGTTGTTTTGTTTGGCTGGGCCAGTGTTGTGGGCTTTGGTTGCCCATATTTTTTTTTTTTGTGATGTTTCTGGTATGGACAAGTTTTATCCTATCGCTGTCTGACTCGAGCTTTGGGTCTTTTATTGTTTTCTATGGGGCACTTGCCCCCTTCTTTTAAATGAATACTAACCTCTTATTCAAAAAAATATATATAATTTTGAAAATCTTAAAAAATCTGATTTTTTTTCATTCAATTAGAATAAAGTTTTAAAGGTGCTATATACAAGTCATAAAATTTCAAATCCAACCTTTTGTATAGACTCAATTGGCCGTTTGTATCAAACCATGGTGTATCTGTCTATCTATCTATATATATTCCTATGGGAGACAAACCTCAAGTGGAGCCCACCTGGCCCACACAACCCACCCAATACCCACCTCAAACACTACCTTACTCGTGAATTAGATGCCCAATTTGAACTCTTTCTGAAATGAATTTACAATACCGGACCTGAAATTTCAGGGGCCTGCAATGCATTGGTGGTGGCTCTAGAGTTTGAGAGGGCGGCGTAATTGGCCTAAAGCCAGGCACTGTCAATTCATTAAAAGATTTAAATTCATTCAACTTTGCCACCTTTTTACGGTTGATTTTAAGAACCTTAAAAATCAATTTTTTTGGAAATCTAATAGACGTATTCTCTTTTTAATAAAAAGCATCAAGAAAACTTTAAAATGAACCCACCTCACCCCTTGGCTCCCTACCCACGTGGGGCCCACTAAGCCACTTGGGTGATGCTGGGCATCATTCACGTAGAATATATATATAATTTAAAATTTTATATTTTAATTTATTAAAAACCAATTTAAATATATCAATCAAATTCAATAATATTCTTATATATAAATTATTTAAAAGTTAATATTTTAATTTATTAAAAAATCAATTTAAATATATCAATCAAACTTATAAACTATAAACAAAAGCGACTCCAATAATATTTTTAATTATTAAAATAAATAAAATTTATAGAAAGTTCGCCGGATTCAAACGAAGTAGAAATGGAAAGTGAAGTACCTGAAACTCCCTCACCAGTCACGACTCACGACTCAAAGCCGTTTCCCGAACTCCCGCCGCCTTCCTTCCCATCTCCCAACTCTACATAAATGAGAAGAACGCTTCCCATTCATTTCTCTTCTTTTTACTTTTCAATCCATCAACAATTCAACATCTGACGCTTCTTTCTTCTCCTCTGAATCTCTCTCCGTCAAAAGTAATTTTTTATTATTTATTTTTTTAAAGAAAATAACCCCAGTACACAATGACAGAGCTTACACGGTCTTCCCCACCGCACCAACCCGTCTCCCTCGAATTCCATTGGAAGTGAGAAAGGGGGTTGAAAACGAGGAGAAAAGAAAGAAGACCCACCAACCAGGCTTGCCATCGGGTGCCAAGAAGAGAAAATCTGTTCATGAAAAAGAAGGAAAAAGACACCTATATTCTTTTACTCAACTACCTCTCAAAGTCCACTTCTCCATCTACCATTCTACCCGTCCTCCTCTTCTCTCTGTTTCATTTTTTTTTAATGTTCAATTTTTATGCATTTTCTTTTCTGGGTTCTTCTTATTAGTGACTTTGATATGTTCCACGTCTTCCTTCCTTCGTCTTTTCTTTGTATATACGTATATAAAATAAGAAAATGGAGATAGGGATGATGATCTGACCAGCCACGACAAAAACGAAGCAGAAACAGGGCAGGAGAAGAGAGACTTTTCAACACAGCCGGAGTGCGGGAAGAGACAGGATGGAAGGTTCGGAAAATGGCTATGGGGATATTAAGCAGAAGGCGGTAGAGGAGGGCAAGCTTATTATCACTGAGACCGTTCAATCGGGGAAGGAGTTGAATGGAGATTCCATAAATCATCTCGAGATTTCTAGTAGCAGTTCTGATGAAGAATCAAAACCGGTTGAGAATTCCCTAGAGAATGAGGTGGGCAAGTTGTTAGATGGTGTTGTTGTGACCGATCCAATCGTGGTTCTTGTTGAGAAAGAAGTTTCTGAAGCAGAGGAGGCGATGCAAGTTGTGGAAGCTGCACCCGAAGAAGTTCCTAACGCAACAGATAATATAGAAGCTTCACCCAAAGAGATTCCTAATACAGAGGATGTTGTAGAAGCTAGTACAGTTGAGGATATTCAGGTTGCAGAAACTGAACATGGGGAGAATTCTGGGGTTTTGGAAGTTGTAGAAGCTGCAGGGGTTGAGAATTCTAAGGTTGTAGGTGGAGTTGATTCTCCATCAGTGGAAGTCAAAGAAAAATTATCCGTGTCGGAAACTGTGAGTGAGAAACCTAGAGACAGTGGAGATATTCATAATGAGAACGAGAATCCGGTGAGTTTGGGAAATGAGTTTTGTGGATGAAGATGGAACTGAATTTGTATTTTTCTTCTTTTTAATGGATTTTTATGTATTTGTTGAATAACTTCTTCATATATTGTTATATCATATATATGTTTTTTTATTTAATCTTGTAATTTGAAATTGTCAGGAGCCGCAGACAGTTTCAGCTCTTCCTCCAGTTCGTCGAACTTCATGGATGAATTGCTGTGGATTGTTTGAACTTCTGAAAGGTTCTCACAGATAGTATGAGGTAAAAGGAACACTGACCAAGAAGTCAATTCATTCTTCTGATAGTAGAAGACATGATTTTTATCAGTTATTACCATGAATTTGGTTCTCAATACTCTTCAATTATAATTGTTTTTTGTGTATCTGGTTCATTTATCTTCAAATGGGTAACCACTTGAATGAAATAGTGCATTTCCAACAAGAAGCTGGTGAACCTGATCTTATCCATCTTTAACATGGTTGCTGGAATGAAGCTTGATCATTAACAAAGTAGTGTCCAATTGCATTTGGGTTTTGCATCAATTCTCAATAAACTCTTTTACCTGTTATGCAATTTTACTTTGAGTGACATTTTAATTTATGATATGGAAATCGGAGCTTTTGTTATGCTTTCTACACTTTATTTGCCCCCTTTTGTTCTGCTTACGGGCTGCTACAGTGACCTGTATTCTTGATGGATTACTTGGTTATACTTACTGGATTTTTGTGGCATTGCCATGCTGATTTTGCATATTTCTTTGGTCTTTTAATTGATTATGGATTGATCCATAATTTAAAAACTTAAAAAGAACTCAGGTTATTGGGTCAGTCCATTCAATTACATTGGATTTTGTCCACCAAGTAAGAGAGTTTCACTTAGTTTCTGAAAAAAACTGAAAAACTCAGTGATATACTTAATTCAATTGAAATTTGAGTTGACTTAAGAGTTTCAAGTTTTTAAACTATTGGAATAACCTTTTCTATGATCCAGCAGTATAGTGCTAATGTCCAGGTGCTGGAGTAGTTGTTAGGTATGGACCTTATGGCATATACAGAGTACTTGAATCCAGTCTTGTTGGAACTGATCATAGACACTTCATAGTTTTTTTTATAATTGGTTCCTAAGTAAACTGTCTATTATTGTGGATATTTTTTTTATGCACATATTATAATGTATGAGTTTGCAGTATAAGGTCAGTTTATGTTGATGCAAATAACAAGGTGGCTTGGATATTTACTTCTCAGTGGTTTAAATCAGAACAACCCCAGTATGATTTTAGAAGGGATTCTGCTAATGCAACGAAATTGATACTCATCAAATTTGGAGCTCCCAAGTCTTGCTTTTGTTCATAGTTGGGGTGGTTAACTGCATGCATTTGCTTTCGAGGATGATAATATGACAAAGGTTGTATATTGAGACAAGGAGACTAGAGAATGTCAGTCATAGTGAACCTTCGTGTCATTATATCATCTTCACCCTTCACCATCCCTCCTCTCTCCAGGGTCTCTCTCTGAAAGAAGCTGGCTTCTAGGAATCGAGTACTTGAAATGACAAAAGGTATATATATTGAATGGTAATGATAAAATTAATTAACCAAAGGATGATTACAATGATCGACAATCCACTGAGAGATAAAACTGTAGGCAAGAATCAAAAGATGACACAATTACACCCAAATACAAACAAAATGTTCTATGGAGGGACTACCCAACTTTCTTGAAATCTTTCAACCGGAAACACATTAAAAGAGCTATGCACTGAAGCAAGCACTGGATAATGCCTTATCTTCCATAATCCTTTTGTTGCTTTCCAGCCAACCAAATCAAGAAATGACCAGAGGTACCATTTTCGACAAAATTTTACCTTTTTTGGAAAGGGACCTGAACCTCAACTCAAAATGGGAACCTTGAAAAAAGAGGAAAAAGAGTGGGACAAGAAAAAAATGATAGGAAATCGAACAATAGGAAAGAAAACGGTTATTGAAGAAAATATGATCAATTGATTCCTCAGTTCTCAAACGAAGGTAACAAACATTCGGGTAGCAAAGATCTTGCCTTTGGATTGATGAAAATTTATAACAACAGTGAAGTACTGATATGTATTTGCTCGTAAATTAAAGAAATAGGAAACACACTGGAAGTAGCCTACACATGTTTTCAAGGTGTTTGAATCATGGGAATTAGGATTTATCACCTCGTACAGAGCTCAGTTTGCATAGCAACTGCAACATGCTTGTTGTAGTTGGAAGTCTTTTGCAAAGAAATGGAGAAGCTAACATGGCTTGTATTAAATGTTGTCAATTTAATAGGTACAAATGTCAAAGTGATCAGAACATCTAGTGAATTAGTTTTGGCTTTCCATTTATAAGGTTTTATTGAGGAATGGAAGGAGAAGTGAGGTATGTTTGGAAGAATAGAAAGATGCTATGATGGGGGAACCTTTTCAAGAACAATGACTCATTGCCATTACAGATTAGCTGACTCTCTTCAGAAGCCTTTGAGAGATAGGTCTCCATGAGTATGACATGATCTTACATTCAACACGATCTTCATGACCACCTTAATGTTTTTCAACAGATGCGTTATCTACAAAAACACAAGAATGGATTTCACCTTATATTTTCTTTTATTCTGAATTCACTAAGGCATGTGAATCTCATGCATACACAAATTGAAATGCTAAAGATATTGAACCTGCAACCTTTTATGGCTGCAACAAGAACACTTGCTAATCCAAAATATCAACAAAAGTTAAATGTATGAGCACCATTACACACTTCCTTCTCCTCTACTGCCATTGGGACAACTTTGATTGCTAATTTTGTGCATCCAAGTACATGACTGGAACCTTGCACCCTTTCTTTTCCTCATCCTTCTGTTGCAAAGGTCCCTTTCTCCACATGCACAACTGAACATTTTTCCATTTTTCCCCACATTGTTCTTTTATTGAGATCCCTCCTTATCAATTTGGAAAAGTGAATAGAAGTTGGACAGTGGAAAGGAATTTTTTTCTTTTTTTCCTGGGGGAGGGGGAATCAGATTTGAAAAACTCTCTAAAATATGGGATCCAAAAAAAGCGGGATTGGATAATTAATTAGAAAGGAAATAACATTTTTGGTGGGGGGTGGATTGGCAATCAGGTCTTGGTGGGCATCCAGATGTGGGAATCTATAGTCAACGAGTCGTTTCCAATATTAGATATTGGTTTTGACAAGGGAGCCTTCATCAAGGAGTGCTTGGAGAATTGTTTGTATGGGTTTGGGGGGTCATGGTTGGGAAGAAAGAAGTGTTTCGACCTTGACGTGGCACAGTTGTAATCCTTTTTGAAAAGAGTTGAGGCTCCCCAAACAGGATAAAAGTAGAAAATAGAGCATTGGAAAAGGAACTTTTCAGGCAAATTCTATTTTTTTACATGCGTGTGGAGGTCATTGTCCCTTCTTTGGTGGAGCTATTGGAAGTCGAGTTTTGGGCTACAAGTTGGTCCATTTGTAGATTATTATGTATGGTTGGATTTTATTTTTATATGTATAAAATATCTTTGAAAAATATGAAATCAGTAAGTAAAATCGGTAGGGTTGAAAAGGGCCATTCTCGTCTATTTCTCCCGGATTGGGCTTGTTTTGGCTGGAACATACTGGAATGGTCTAGAACAGGCCAAAACGGAATCTAGTACTAAAGTGTAAGCCATTCCGCACATTTTTTTGTCAGAACTATAACATTCCTGCCAACTAGAATGGAATGGAATTGACAAGAGGAATACTTGAAGAATGGATGATGAGATGAATGAGATGGACTTGGATCGTTACATGATGATTTCAGTTATCTTGCATTTGAAATAGTATGACATGACGGGAGTTTTACAATGAAGTTTGGATTTATAGTATAAAATAGAAATTAGATGATATTGTTTCAAAGAGTTTGGTGATATCTGTTTTTCATAATGTTAGAACATTGCGAAGTTCATGTTTTGTGGTCCTTAGGATTATAGATGGCTTTCTTATCTGATAAAATGAAGAACAACTTTTGGGATATTTTCACTCATTCATTGTGAACAAAATGAAGAAAGTAAATGCATAAAAATAAAGTACGTCATGAATGGTTTGTATGGGCATTGATAAAATGGTTATAAGGCACTTTCTAGAAGATTATTGAATCTAATCAAGTCAATTTATGGAAATACCATCGGCCTCTTTCCAAAAGTGATGGTTTACTTCTAATTTAGTGAGACTGGGTTTCAAACTTCTTGGGACTCTCTCCCTCTCTTCCCACCCACAACCTCACCCCTCCCCTTCAGATGCAGTTCATTTTCAAGAAATGGAGGACCACATTCTTAATGTTGCTTTGGATTATTATGAGAAATTAGATAGCTCAAAATTTTATCAATTTGGAGAGCATCTAATAGAAAAATGTTGAAATAAAGAAGCTAGGTCCAAGGTACATGCGGCCGTGCTTCTAGAGGTCTTGAAAATTCAAGCAACAAAGATGGACGAAAATTGCATGCATATCCTTGACTTGGTCCTCAAGAAAGCCCAAGATAGAGTCGAGGTGGTGCTTACATCATCCTTATCAAGGAGAGATTTTCTCTCTCCAATTTAGCAATCCATATGGGTGTCCATGGAGTTAAGAGCATTCTTAGGAGTTTTATTCTTTGTCTCCTTTTCTTATGTGTAATAAAATAGTTGGTGATAATATTTTAGTAGTTATGACCTTAGGATTAGAGCATAAAGGTGTTATTAGATAGGTGATGTGACACGTGACAACTCAATAGGGAGATTGTAGGCTTGGGACCCCTAGCTTTGTAATATCCAACTTCAATGAATCTTGCCCTTGTAAACTCTATAAATAAGGCCCTGGTTGCTCATAGCACGATAGATTTGTTTTATTGTGAATTTTATTATTCTGTTGTGTGGGTTTATCTTTGAGAATTCTTGTTACTTTGTGTTTCAAGTTTTCTTTTTCATTCATTGATTGTGTTTGTGTTGATTTCCTGTCTGCAAATCATACATTCAATATGTTCATTGGAAACAGTGTGAATTTATTCATTAAGAAAGAGTTAATGTCTAAGTTCACTGTTGAATGTGGTTTTTCTCAAAATTCAATTGAGCCCATTTTCTTTAGCACATTCCTAGGTGGATCTTGAATAAGATTCTCTAACCCAATTTCAATTGGAGGATTTGAATTTTGTAATTATATTAACGTCATTGAGCCAATATTCAATTTCTTTGGGTTTAGGTTAGCAATAATCTAGATCCTAAAAATTTCATATTGTAGTTCTAAGGTCTACATCACTTTCTCTCTTTGAGATGGTAACATGACTTGAACTAGCAACCTTTATGGTTGCAACAGTGACACTTATCAACTGTGCTGTAGACTCTCATCTTTGAAGTAGTTTCTCTCTTTCAGGGAGAAAGAAATGTATTTAGCAAATTTATAAAAAAAATCTGGATTGGCATTGATAAGATTAGAAAGGTGTTTTACAGAGTAGGACTGAATTCAATCAAATTTATGAAAAATGTCAACTACCTCTTTACAAAAGTGATGGTTTACTTTTGAGTTCTGATTTAGTAAGAATTGTTTTGACAACTTGCAATGTGTTGGATTTTTCTTTTAATTACACCATTTCGTTAGGAAGCATTTAGGATCCCCATTTCCCTTAGGAAGATTTTAAATTCATTTTATATATGTTCTTCCCTGAATGCGATGATCTTGACCTCACTAATACTACTTCAATTATCAAGACATAATGGTGCAAATTTGAAGGGCCTAAAACTCCATATGAAGAAGTAAGTGATGTAGGCCACACATCTCATACTGGACCCACCATAGCAGCTGGTTTGGAGAATATATATAAATATAGCATGGGTATCCTCACCCTGCATTGAAGGTGAGACTAATCCTACGAGCATGTGTAAACCTCTCAATCCACACACACTGATTAAGTTGATGAGGAGTAACCTCTTGGAGAGTGGCCCGAAGTGCTTGAGCGTGAATCGAACTCAAGACCTCACTTCTTGAGGCGGGCGTCTTGACCATCAGGCCAACCCCCTCGGGTTTGGAGAATATTTAGTGTAGTGAATTTTGAATTCAAATATCATGCAATGAATTTTGAATTCAAATTTAAAATTAGGTTGCAATTAGGTGGTCTTAATTAGTTTGAATTCAAATTTGAATTATGGTGCTTTTAATCTTTTGCTTTTAACTAGTCCACATACATCTCTATGTATTTCAGTTATACATACATGACTTATACTCAAACTTTGGATGGTGGAAATCAAATTTGAATTGAAGCTTGAGCTCTCTATTTGCTAGTGATAACTCTAGCCTTATTAGAAGGTGTTGACTCCTTCTAGTCCTCAGTGATCACTCCTAGGAACCTTATCCTCCTACCATCCTGTCTTATTTTTCCATCCTGAGGCCCACTCTTTTTTTTTTTTTGGGAACATTTACGACTTAGTACTATTAAAATAAGAAGGAAGTACAAGATGAGGGATTCGAGTATAGGAGAAATATACTCAGAGCCAAAGATAAGGAAAAGGAACATAAAAAACAAGGGAAATAAAAAATAAAAAAGATGCATCAAATAATCCACCCAACATAGAATCCAAATAAGGCTGGTTTTTATAAATGAACACCAACTTTCGCCAAGAGGTCTGCAACACAATTTGTTGATCGAGGTGTATGATTGAAAGAGACGCCACCTAACATGCACAATCTTCAAATGTCCCTAGCAATACCAATCAACCTCCACAGGGGGGATTTTCTATTATTAGCTTAGGAGATGGCATTAGTTGAGTCACCTTCGATAATGAGGTTACCACTCCTAAACCCAAACCAAACCTAAAGTGATCTCCTAATTGCCCTCGGTTCAGCTTCATTTGACTCCATCAACCCTACTGATTCGAAAAAAGCTGCCAACATTCTACCCCTATCGTCATGTAACACACATCCTATTCCTGCCGGCCCTGGTTTACCCTTTGCCGCCCATCTACATTGAATTTACATGAATCTAGGGAGGTGCTACCCACTTGACCAATCGCTTTTTAGCTCTATCAACTCCTTTCATACACCCATCCTAAGACAAGTAAAAATCCTCCGGTGCTAGACCCCAAAACTCCTTACTCATAGACAACCATCCAATCACTTGCCATTTTGCCCTCTCAAACACATCTCTAGGTTCTCCCCTCTTTCCCTCAAAGATCCTCCCATTGTGCTCTTTCCGAATAGCCCACGAGACAGCGAACAGAACCATTTTTCAAGCCACTCTATGTCTACCTCTAAAGGGACCCCCCAACCAAGACACAGATAAATCCTTCACTCCACTACTTAGAACCCACGAACACCCAAACAACCTCAAGAACGATTACCAAACTACCCATGTGAAACGACACTTGCATATCAAGTGGTCCATTGTTTCCTCCTCGACCTCGCATAATGGACACACAATTGGAGCCTCATCTGGAATAACACGCCTTCCCTTAAGATTGTGTTTCACAAGGATCCTCTTTTTCAATGCTGTCCACATAAAGAATTGGATTCTTGGGGAGATCAAGTTGTTCCAAGCCAGATTGCAGATAGGAGTTGAGTAAGAATTTGATACATATGCTGAACGTAGGATTGATTTAACCGAGAAAGACCCTTACAGCTCCATGGACAGATCCACTTGTCCTCATCCTCAGTCCACAATCTTGCCCTCAACATTACCCATAACCTGTTCTTATAGACCAGTAAATAGTCCCTAATCTGTCTACAATTTATGATTTCCTCTAAGCATTAATCCTTGACCTGAACCTCCAAACCCAAACCACTTGCTGTGTGGACCTACTTTTCCACATTTGAGGGCTTCACTGATACAACTTTCTTGATTGTAGTTGTACTGATTTTCATTGGCTTAAGAATAACTCTGCACCCATTGAAAACGAAAGAACAAGTATTAGCTCTCCCATCAATGTGCACCTCTCTATCATAAAGCCATGGTCTCTTGAGAAGAATGTGAGAGACAGTTATTGGAATCACATCACAACAAATGGAGTCCTCATTTTTGCCAACATAGATGGTGGCCAACATCGCTTGGTTATCGGAATGGTCTACATCATTTAACCATGCAACATGGTACAGACGAGGATGATTTTCAAGTTGCAACTTTAATTTGTAGACCATTTCTTGAGAAGCCACATTCATGCTGCTATCAATAATCAACCTACACACTTTATCTTCAGTCCAAACACGTGTATGGAATATGTTAGGGCATAAATAATCCTACTCTTCTTCTTGGAGGTGCTGCAAAAAGTTTCCGAACCACTAATAAATGCTCATGGTTTATTTCATTTGTTGCCCCATCTTTGTCAGCACTCGAGTAATTAGGCATTTCTTCCTTGTGATTTGGATTAGGATTGATGTGTTCTTGAGACTGTAACACCCTTACTTCTTTCAGATCAGTCACTTGCTTAGTCAAACAAGACAATTGTTGTGCTATTTGAATCAGTAGCTCATCTCGTTGGTTGTTAGTGAGTCTCCCATGATAATATTTGCCACTTATTGTATACATGGTTGCCAACCTTGGCTCTCATACCAGTATGGTGCAGGATGGCATACAAAATGTGTGAAAATAGGTCCACACAACAAGCAACGTGGGTTTATATAAGAGGTTTAGGCCAAGGATTTAGGCTTAGAGGGAATCAGAAACTGTAGACAGATCAGGGACTGTTTATTGGTCTATATGAACTGATTATGGGTAATGTCGAGGGAAAGAGAATGGGCCTTAGGATGGGAAAATAGGACAGGATGGTAGGAGGATAACGTTCCTAGGAATGCTGACCTAGGCTTTCCTTGGAGTCATCACTAAAGACTAGAAGGAGGCAGTTCCTTCTAATAAGGCTAGAGTCATCACTAGCCAAGAGAGAGCTCAAGCTTCAATTCAAATTTCATTTCCCACCATCCAAAGTTTGAGTATGAGTCATGTATACGTAACTGAAATACATAGAGATTTATTTGGGCTAGTTAAAAGCAAAAGATTAAATGCACAATAATACACAGGATAGTCACCATTGATTGGGATTCATCATATTCCCCTATCCTCTCATGCTTCTCTGATGAGATCTAATTCTCTTTTTTCATCTTTCATGCCTTATTTATATCCTTCATTCTTTTTTCACTATTGTATCATTGTCAATGGCGCATCTTTAGGAGAAAGATTGTGCAATGCGAAAAAAGGAAAATTATCATGTAGAATGGGGAGACCTGTACAATAGCAGTGCCATGCTTCTGGTGATGCTAGCCAAACTTTGGGATAGGCTTAATGATCTAGATCACAAAGCTTTTGGATCTCACACACCAATCCTGAAGTTGCAGCCTCTGTTTCTTCATTTTCTGAATTTGTTCAAAGCCATGTGCAAATTATTGTATTCCTTGCCATTTGGGCAATAATTTATTACTGAAGGAGATACAAGGTGTGTAGTTCAATTAGGAGTCTCATATCCCTTGCAAGTTGGTTGAATACAGGATAACTGGATAAGAGGAGGAGATTTGTTATTAAGCTATTGGCATGTATGGAAACTGTGCAATCCTTCCCGCCAATCAAAAGCATTTAGTTCAATCATTCTCCTCTACTTTTAACAAGGATATCATCCTCGTAATTATCCATGACTGTTTGTCTCTAGCACGACCACTTAATGAAATGTGAAGGGAAGTGGGTAAATGGCCGATACTATTAGAATGATTCCTCTGTCTTATAGATACTGTAACTGGTATTCCTGCAGTTAAATTATATTTGCAGATTTATTCACTTGTACTTCTGTTCTTGAGGTTGGTGCATGCTTTTTCCACCATATGCATCCTTCCCTTTAGCACTTTGCCCCTACACTCTACGTCTCAACTTAAGACACTGCAATGACCACCATTCAAACCACTGATCCATGCCAACCTCCACAGCACCATCAACCCTCTTGTGAAACATCCTCATGGTAAATGGAACATTCAGTTCTCCACAGGGGGTCTCACATTGGTTGTGGAAGGGAATTGCAATTTGAATGGATCACAATTTAACCTAACAGAACTTTTCTGCATTCTGAGGTGGAACAGTTAATAGATATGCTATCCATTCTTGAAAAGGGAAGGGGAAATAGATGCCAAAAGAAGAGGAGGTTGTTGGGTGTTGAGTTTGAGGGTGACCAAAGGGTCTGGGGGGAGTCCATGGTAGATTTGCAATTCTATCCATGCCGTTACCAGTAAAAAATCCATGTACCACTTTTGTCTCAGAAGTGGTTTGGTGCCTTTGTATAGAATTGGGGCCTTTTGTTGGATTCTCCCACCCTCAACAAAATTACCACCATTAACCATTTTGAATTCTGGAAACATGAACAAAAATTTGCTTTCTTTGTTGGAGCAATGGGGTATCTCTGGATCACATTTTTGTCCATTGCCCATTTCCAAGCATGCGTTGTGTACCACCCTATTCTTTTCGGGCACATGGATAGTTAGTATCCAGGTCCATTGAAGACCAAGGGGCATACAGTGGAAGATGCTCCTTTTCCCAGGCATGTAGCGTTTGGAATGAAGGCAAAAAGGATATTTGAGAGCAAAGACTCCTCATATTGCACAGTGATGAGGAAAATCAAGCATAATCTCGATACTTGGAATATCAGAACCAAGTTTCCATAGGCATATTTGCAGCTGATCTTGATAGGAATTGGGTCTTGTTCATCATATAGATGCCATTTTTGGAATAATTTCAGATTTGTAGTATAAAGGACTTTTGTTCCATGTGCTTTAGTCATTGTGGTGTCTCCACTAATCTAATCTAGTGGATGGCATCTCATGAACAGTTCTTCTTCTTCTTCTTTTTTCCCTTTTGCAATATATTCTGTTAGCTCTGGGGAGAAACAGGATCTTAAAAAGAAATCCCTCTCACAATCGATGGCTTTTAATCAATATTCAGACATATGATGTTCATTTTTCCCTTATGTCCCTATACTGAGTATCACAGTTGCCACCCTATTGTAACAGATCAGTTGTTGGGTTCTTAAAAGCATCTAAGGAATTTGTGAGTGTGAACTTTAGATGATCTGTGGCTTGCAGTGTTCTTTGTCCTTTATTTGTATCACACTTTCTGTCAAATCTCTGAAAACTTTATGCAGGTTATTTCCATGGAGTAATTGTCATGTTAAAGGTGCATACCAATTACCATCCTTGGGCTCTGTATTTCTGTATATAGAACACTGGTTTAACAATTCAGACTGTTATCTTGTAAATGGTAATAAATTAAAGAGATAAATTTCTTCTTCTTCTTCTTCTTCTTCTTGAAATGCCATCGATTTTATAGTTGTCATTTGTTCAATATTGAAATAATATAAATAAAAATGCTTCAATTTTTTCAAAACAAAAAACTCTAGATTGTGTCCTGAATACAATATAATTTTGCTTTCTATGGTGCAGCATTGGGGGACAGGAATTTCTGGAGAGGTTGCAGGGAAGTTCATCTAGTCAAGATCATTAGAGCAAATTCTATTAAGAAAATGTTCATATAATTTCAAATAAGGCAGGTTCACTGGTCATGCCATATTCTCAGTTTTCACTTCTTACTATTGATGACAACTGAATGGTTAGTACTGGGTTTTGATGTGCATGATTAGCATAGTTTGTCATAGTTTTGATTGCAATTGTATTTTTTTTCCCTTTTTTTTTTTTTCTGGGTTATGATTGTGTTTGCATTATTGATATATGGTTTGGTGTTGTGAGCAGCTCATTTTTTTCTGTGATTAGTGTTTTTCTTGCTTGGTTCATAATTTATTGATGTCCATAAGACCTTATTTTCTGGAGATATTTCATGGAGTTATTTATTCTCTCTCTCATCTACCATATGTTTGATTTGAGAAATGATCTTTAGGAGAGCAAATTGCTCTTTAATTTTTTTTATTTTTTTTGTTTACTATTCCTTTCCCATTTGCATTCTTCTTATGTTTCCATTGGGGAAAAACTAGTCCAAGCAAGACCAATCATTTGTTGCCCTCCTAGTGCGTGTAGTCAGTCATGTGCTCAACAGTTCTTATGTTACAGATTGTTTTTCTTCTTTCTGGATTTTGAAAATTTTGTCTGGATTATTGGCACCAAATAGGCAGTTAGCCTATTGATAAAATTTTGATAATGAGGGTCAAATAGATGAAATAAATAAAGTAGAAAGACAATTAAGGCCATATAAATGCTTGGACTTAGAATTGGACTCTCTACTCGGAGGTAAAAATATTGGTGGATACGGTGTGTGTTGGCTAATACGTATTGGATTTTTAAGCACCGGTACATATTGGTCGATAAGCATCGGTGCAATCGGCCCCACTTGGGTTTGGGCGAGACTTGACGTTTTTATAGGTGAGAAAATGGTGATGTTAATATTTGAGACCAGGGTACAAATATCAGTCGATATGAATTGTATTAGCTGATATGAAACAGTTTTGCAAGTAGTGAATATTGGCCGATGTGATACGTATCAGCCGTATCATATCGGCCGATATCAGTTTTTTTTTTTTAAATAAGGAGGGGAGAAAATTATCGGTCGATATATCAGCTGATACCGTATTTTAACCCTGCTTGAGACGTTTGCGTCGCGTTCCCGTGCTGTGCTTTCTGCTTTGGTGCTGTGTTTTTTCTTGGGGCATTGCACGGACCGTCCCAATTGCATTCTTTATATATATATATATATATATATATATATATATATATATATATCCATTGTTTTAGGGGCCATGACCTTTTAAAATTATTTTTATATAATGAACACTCTACACAAATCTTATCATATCGTATCAAGTCCATTAGTCAACCGATCTTTACTTCTCACTCTCTCGATACATAGACCGGCCATATTCTAAACTAACCAAACCAATTGCCACCCCTTGGTCGGATTGTGAACTGTAAGGTCGGTGAAGACTATTATTGATTTATTTCATATATTGACTGACTTAAACTTAAAATTCCCTACACGCGGATTTCAGCACGTCTCAGTAAACTGCTCAAGCAAAGGTCTGGTCGTCTGGTTTGTGCAATTTGCTTCTATCATTATCGTCGTAATTATTATCATCATAATTTAAATCATTTTCTATCAATTCATCACTAGAGTAGATGATTTCCATGATCAGCAGTACATTACTGGTCTCTATCGTTAATAATATAATATTTTCAGATCTTTACACTTGTGCACTACTGTGACTGGTCACAACTCACAAGTGACTCGTGATTAGTTTATGGTCCAGAATTGTTCATTTCAAGACATTAAAATAAAATTTATGGTTAAAGTTGTTCAAATAAATCTTGATTTTAGAGTAAGACTAATCCCACTCCTCGACGGACCTCTCATCTCTGGTTGTAGCAGCTTTCCGTGGAATCTTAAATGCTGAAACAGCTTAACCGGTTGACCACGTAATGTCCTCCAGAAATGGAGAGACTTGTCGTTTATTAAAAGGGAAAGTTTGGCATCGATGCTTTGATAGATTATGTTAGGGGATCGATCTTAATGTAGTGTAAAATAATTAGTTAAATGAATAGATTATTATGAAGATTATGAAATTATTCTAAATAAACTATTAGTTATCTTTTTTATCTATTATAATTAACTATATGGATGTACTTCAACTGGTAATTTTCTACCTTAGGAAATAGGAAGTGTTAGATTCAGACTCCAAAGCCTCATCTAGTATGTCCCTAAAGGCAGGATATCACCTGTAGAGGTTTTACGTTGAATTTCTTGCAGTTTTTCATACGTAAATTATATATATGAAAAAAAAAAATATATATATATATATATAAAAGCTTAAAAGAAAATTTAACAAATTTAATAATTTGAAAATAATCCATGTCTTGTGCTGGATGCAGAATACTCGCAAATGCTTTATTTTGCCCTTATTAAAATGCTTCATAGAGTGACAGAAAGTGAATAAGTGACTCGCTTATTTACAACGACTATGGGTTATGAAAGTAGAAGTGTTAGAATGGATTGTCTAGGGGGGTTGAATAGGACAATCTTCAATTTTTCTAACCTTTGACAAATGACTTGATTAATAAAAATTAATGTAACACAATTAATCAAGTTGCAAGAGTATATAATCCACCAACTATAAATGACACTCCATTGTTGGACTCACTCAATTTAGGGCTATCGTAAATTCACTATGTGGAGAATTAACATCACTGATAGTGTAAGACTTTCACCTACACAATCTTAATTTTGAAAGGCGACAAACCCTGATTTACTTCCTTATTTCTCTATTTTCTATAGTGGTTCAAGAGTAAACCCTTTTTAATCCACTCCACAAGATGATGATAAAAACAAACTAAAATGAAGCACTTGCATTTGGAGCTCTTCTTGAATGTAGATGTGCTTTGGAGTCTCACCCTTGCTTTGATCTTCTTGATGTAGATGATATACCAATGTATGCACAATCACAAGCTTTGGAGGTTTTAGGATCTAAGGTTTACCAATGTTGTCCTAGACAAGGTTTCTTCCTATCTCTCTATTTCTTAATTGATGGTCAAGTGATTTTCCAAGATGAAGATTGATTAGAGAGAATGAGGTTGAGAGAGTGTAGAGCTTTCAAATGATTTTTTAGGAGTTTGTTTTTCAAAAACCTCTCTACGTCAAGGAAAAAATCCGTAGCTTAAATAAGCAAACCAAACAAGTTCAAATTTGAACTGTACCGACGAGTCGATAACAACGATAGGTCGGTATGTCCTGAAAGTGACTCCTGCCAAGGTGACCGTTGTGCATTAATTGCAGCTCAATGAATAGATAACTGTCACAACCGATGGGTCGGTCTCACCGATGGGTCGACAAACTTATATTTGATATTCGTTTTTTGTCAATCGTATCGACCTGAGGCAAAGCCATGCAGACATAGTTTCAATTCCAGAAACTTGTCTGTCCATCGATGGGTCGGTCCTGATACTCTAGACGAGTCGATTACTTCGATGTGTTTGTCTGAGAGTACACCAGAGTTTTAAGGTACAACACTCATTCAACCCAGGTCGATGTGTCGGTGCGCAGGGTCTATCTTTCCTCATCGATGTGTCGATGTGCACAAGCCATTCGATGTGAGAGCAACCTGGTTTTACAGTCTGTTTCAAACTCAAGCTCGAATTTTCCAGTCGATGTATCTATAACCTCGATGGGTCGAACTTGTCTCACCGATGGGTCGGTGAACTCGATCTGAGTGCAACCCCAAATGACAGTGTGTCTATTCCAGAACCTTTGTTAATCCAGTTGATGTGTCAAATACCATGCCGATTTGTCCTAACTCACCGATGGGTCAGTGGGCTCGACGTATCAACCTAAGAGTTTGTCATTTTTCCAATGTTTATCCCATTTGATTTTGTGACTATCATAGGTCCTCAAAAGCTTGTTAATGTTATTACCAACATGTTTCACTAAGCCTAGGCAAGGTCCATTAAAGGTTTGGGTTCCATCCTACGGTCATCTATGACCAATTTACCTGTGATTGCCATACATATGATGAACTTGGAAACTTCAACTGATCTTTATTACTTTGAGGCTTGTTTCATTGGTCTCAAACTTCCAAGGCAATATTGAGGTCACGAATTTGACAAATAGGTGATTCGATAAGCCGGGCCACTGACAAATTAGATAATGTATTTAAAATATATCATCAAGATTATAAAAATTAGAATTAACACAAAAATTTTGAACAGTCCAGATAATAAGAATAAATAGGCGTTATAATTATTTTAGATTGGATAAATAATTTAAATTGAGAAAGACAAAGGGAAGAAGATGGTGGTGGACTCTCATATGATATTTTGAGCTTCATTTTATTTATTTATTTTTATTCTTTACTACATTTCTACAAAAAGGGAGGAAGATGGTTATGAAGTTTTGGACTTTGGATATTTTGGATTGCATTTTTTAAATTTATTTTATTTTATTTTTCTTCATTACCATCTTATCTGTTTGTTCGCCAGCAAGTAGTGCGGAGTGTTATTTTATACTTATTAAAGTAAAAGTTAAACTCTCTTGAGTTAGTATTTGATAATTAGACTGTTATAATTTGAGATTATGAATATGAATAGTTATATAATAATAATTTATATTTTTATTTATATAGCTTAGTGTGCAACGAAAAAAATAATTAATTGTAATATTTCTACGAGTTTATAGTATTCTTTGTATTTTATCATATTTTCATTTTTAAAATTTTAATACTATCTCTTTTTGAAATAGAATATCAAAATAGTTAAAATAATGGAGACAAAATTAAAATAAATTGAATATGAATGTAATAACTATATTTTGGGGCAATGAAAAGTGTGGGTTGATTGCATAGATGAATTGGCATTTTATCGGTATTTAATAAAAAAATTAATAAGAAATTTATTGGTATTTTATTAAGATATTATTATGATATTACTATTTATTGTGATTTTATTAAAAAATTATTATAATACTAATAAAATATTTTAACGAATAAATATAATAAATTTGAAGATATTTATGACATAAAGTCCTAACCAGAAAATAAAGAGAGATTGAATCACTGAGTCCTCTCATCTGACGTGACAGTATCATCCTGCTGCAAGTATTTCTCTCGACATCATAGTGGATTTGGTCGTCACCTCGGTGTTGTCAGAATATTCTTTTAATTTTTTATTTCTTTAATGAGTTCTATAAATGATATTATTTAAATTATGTTTATTAAATCTAATTAGATATTTAGAAAATTATATTTTACTTTTATATAAAATTATAAATATAAACAACTAAGTTGAATTCATATTTCAAAGTCTTTTTAACTTAAAAAGTTTCTAACGTTAATTATGAATTTTGGTACTAGTATATAAAAATGTTTCAATATTTAAATTTTTATATTAAATAAAGACAATAGTATGATTTAAAATTATATAATCTATAAAGCATGAGTCAATATTTTACGAAAATGTTCGAGTTTTACAGTCACTCAAGGTTAAGAATTACATTCATTCGTAATTTTATCCACTAAGTTCATATTCAAATAAATGGATATCTTAACTTTTCTTTATCATAAAAAGAATATTTAAAAAATAACATCCTCCTTGATTTATATTTAAGATTTACGAAATCTGCACTCTATATCCTAATAATATTATTTGAACTTATGGGTTGTGTTCTTTGTGTGCTCTATGTGCCAACTTTTACTCATAAGAGATTGAGCTCGTTGGAATGTATTTAAGATATTAAAATTATTAAAATTATAATATAATTAAAATTCTAGTTTAGAATTTACTTCTACTTAAGATATGTATTTGATTTATAATTAGATTAAGAGTTTAAATTTATTTGTGATAATTCTAAGATTGATTAGAGGATATAAATACATTTAATAGTTTAGATATTAAATACAATATTCAGATTATTCTTTTTTAAATTGAATTATTTATACTCTTTAACCGATCTTAGGACTATCACAAATAAACTCAAAAGTAAACTCAAATTAGAATTTTAATTATATTATAATTCTAATAATTTGAATATTTTCTAAAATACCTCATCTCGCATGAAATAAGGTCATTCCTCTATGCCATCCTTCATAAAGTTATTCCTCGTCTCGCTTGAATTTGATATTGGTATCGAGAGGTATTATATAAAGTTGGATCGAAATTTCCTACACGTGACACGTTTGAACAGTTTACATTGTAAAAAAATATTATTTAAACTTATCTTTGATTATATAAAATTACAAAAAATATTTAAATATCCCATCAAATCAACCACGAGTGGCGTCAATCAATCATATTCATGTGTGTGGGTCCTCAAGTGTATTGATGCTGCAGTAGTGCTAGGCGCTGAGGTGGAAATTTCAGTAATGTTACGGCGGATATCCTACACCATGGATCGGCGCTACAGTGTAGCGGCGATACATCATCTATCGTGGGTGATACGTACGTCCGTTAGAGGCTGTTTTATAGCTGTTACAAGCCGTTTCAGATTTTTCAAATTTTTTTAAGAAAGGGGAGAGAGAGTTCTGTAACGGCTGTTACAAATGCTAGCAATTTAGCAAAGGACAAGTCCACATGGCCTGACAGCATTTTCTACACGTGGAGAGAGAAAAATAATAATTTATTGACTCAGGGTGACACTCGTGGTTAAATTTTGACTGATTTGCATGATACGATCTGAGAAATTATGCGGGTCAGGTCAGACAAATTGGATCAGAGGGTCGGATCTAGTTGAGAAGATAAAACCCATATGGATTTCAGGTTGGATTGGGTTGAATAATTTTCAAGTTAACCTGACTGGACTTGATCAAACCCGATCCTATTCGGCTAAAATAAGTTCAGAATGCGGGTCACGTCAGAATTCACGTTGAGTCTAGTTGAAAGTGGTTCTTAATGTGGGATTTATTTTTATAATAAGTTTAAATGATTAAAATTATTATTTTGAATTGAACGTTTTTATGTTCATTAGAATAAGTATTATAAATAAAATTATTTATTCAATAATTTATTATGAGATTTTGACTTGGTGATGATAATGATAATTTATTTATTAATTCTATTTTGAACTTAAAACTAATAGTTAGGAAGATTTTTTATATTATTTTAAATATTATAATATATTATGCCTATCCGACTCAATGAAGATTCAACTGATGATAGGCTATTATTAGGACTATTAAACTGTCTAAAATAAGACTTCTTTAATTATTATAGCTTTTAATTTTTAAAATTAAAATAAAATTATTGAAGAAATAGTTGTATTTGTCATAGTTGATTGAAATGAGAATGCTTTAAATAAACATGAATTTTAAATGGATCTAAATTAAACAAAGAAGGAAAATGCTAATACTTTTAAATGTTTACATTTATACGCAAGTACAAACAACCCATTTGGATATATTTGAATTTCTCACACGTAAATCCAAAGAAAAAATCTACCATTATAGAGTTCTGAGCATTTAAAAAAATAAATTGAAGAGATTATTATAAATATAATGTAACAACCCGACCCTATTTTTCAGAGTTTTAGGATCTTGGTAGCAGTGGGGTGAGTGTGGGTCCCGTGGTTGGTTCTAGTTCGCCCGGTTTTGAGTTCGGACACTCAAAGGGTACTTGGTAATTTTGAAGTATTGAATATTTTATCATTTAAAAAGTTTGAAAATCACATGTTATCTTCGTCGATGTTTGATTTTTATGGGTTTCAAATTATTTATTTGTTTATTTATTTTGAAAAATTTAAGATTTAATTTTTATTTCTCTTTCAAAAAAAAAGAGGAAGAGGAAAACCCTAACTTAAAAGCCCCTCCCCCAAAACCCTAAACCCTTATACCCTTCCGCGCAGCACCGTAGCAGCTCGCTACAGTGTCGCTGCACCCTTCTCTTCTCTCCCCCTCCATTCGCGCAGCCGCCGTTGTGCCCTTCCCCCCTCTCCGATCCCCCTCCACTCCTATCGTCTTCCCTCATCTCTTCTGCATCTCTCGATCTCTCCTCTCTTTTCAGATCCCCTCCTCTTATCTCAGCGTCTCTCCCCACCTTCTTTCGCACCTCCATCTCGTCCGAGCAGCCCCAGTTCCGTTGCTGGAATCCAGCCCCCTCGCCGCCGTCAGATCTCAGGTTCAATCCCAAGTCTTTCTTTTTCTTCCTTCCCTCTTTTCCGATTTTCCCTCTTTTTCCTTCCCTTTCCTCCCCTTTCCTTTATTTTCCTTCTTTTTCTTTCTATTTCCCTGTTTTCTGGCGGGGTTACTGAGCCAACTCAGTCGAGTCACCGAGTTTACTCAGCTGAGTTCAGTTTCTGGCAACTCAAGCCCAGTCCAGCTTCGGCCCGGCCCGATTTCAGGTCTGACCCAATTCGGCCAGGCCCATTTGATCCAGTTTCGGGCCCGACACAATTTCAAACCCAGTTTCTAGTTTTGGGCTCAGTTTTGAGCCCGACCCAATACGACTCGATTCGGACCAAACCAGTTCTCGGGCCCATTTACATTCTAGGCCTAGTTTGACCAGTTTCATCCCAATTTCTTACCCTCTTATTCTTGTTTCAGCAGATTGAGCCCCTTCAAACCTCGGACTCATTTTCTGGCATTGGATTTGAAGGACACACATAGGTGAGGGAACTTATCACTGCTTTTAGCATGCATCTATGCATATTACTACTCTATCAGATGTGCGTGTACGGAATGCGGCGGATGGGGGTCCTCGGTATTATGAACCACTCGGCAAGGGAACTGTTGAAACCATTATGTGGCGGGCCCCCATCCGAGTGTATTCGTATCCGATGCCCTCAGAGGCATATACAAGTTGCTTATCTGATGTCATGATTGATTGGTTGTGTGATGACATGACTGGAATTCATTTTTGTTGATAAGATGTTAAGATACCAACATGCAAATATGTGATATGTGGTGGTATATGTTTGATTATAGTGTAATGTATTATGTTGATAATATGTCATATGACTATGTGATGATTAGTTTTGACTGCTAAACATTATAATATGGTTGGCTGTTAACATGTCAGCCCATGATAGATAGTGATATATATACTCCTGATTATTATATGATGAGCTATGTCAATAGTATGTGCATTGGTAATTGTGCATGCATATAGCTAGTATATGTGGGATGCCAGTGGGGCATGAGTACTGGGCCACATCAGGATTTAGAGACTCCCCCTAGCTTGTCGGGTAGTTAGGGTGGGGATGTTGTGTGGGACCCCACAGTGGACGTGTGGTTGGACTATGGGCTGCCCGATGGTTGGACATAGGTTGAAGTTTTTCCTAGCATGGGTTAGATTGTCAGGTGTGACCTTCGAACACGCCTATAAGGGATGTGTGTTCCGGTTTGGAGGGTGAGGTGCCTGAGAGTCCTAAGAGGGACATGCTGTGGGGTAGTCATGAAGACCTTCGGGAAGCTCTGGAGTTGAGTGTTAGCTAGCCCAAAGCCGACTTAGAGGTCATCATAGACACACTCCCCTAGTGCATGACAGATGAGGCGTCCCCAGTGGTCTAATGGGTTGAATGGTTCTCCCGCGTGGAGACCAGAGGGTAGGATGGTGACTTGTAATCCCCGGATGACTGAGTAGGCTGAGGATGTACTCGCCCGCTCATTGGTTGAGGCATGATGCGGTGAGGGACAACTCCCGCTGGTATGGTTTGTGATTCCCCAGATGACCGAGTAGGCTGAGGATGTGTTCGCCCGCTTATTGGTCGAGGGATGATGCGGTGAGGGATAGCTCCTGTTGGTATGGTTTGTGATTCCTCGGATGACCGAGTAGGCTGAGGATGTGCGCTCGCCAGCTTATTGGTCGAGGGATGGTGCAGTGTGATGTTCCAGGCTATGACACCTATAGGGTGGGGACAACCTGTGATGTGGTGTGAGAGATGTTCTAAGCTATGACACTTGTATGGTGGGGACAACCTGCAGTGTGGTGTGATGAGATGTTCTAGGCTATAACACCTGTAAGGTGGGGACAGCCTGTAGTGTGGTGTGATGAGATGTTCTAGGCTATGACACCTGTAGGGTGAGGACAACCTGCGGTGTGGTGTGATGAGGTGCTCCAAGCTATGACACCTGCAGGGTGGGTACAGTCTGATGTATGGTATTCCAGGTTATGACACATGCATGGTGGGTACAATCTGAGGTATGGTATTCCAGGCTAGGACACTTGTATGGTGGGGACAGCCTGTGGTATGATGTGGTAGTGTATTTACTCGCAGTTTTGACTCTGGGTTTCAATGTTGAGACCTGTGTTGTGGGTATTGACTCACCAGGAATTTATGGGGCGCCTAACGAGTAAGTTTGGCCAGCTCACTCGGTAGGAAACCTATAGAATTTTGTGAGAAGTGGATACGCCAGTCGTGTGGAGATCGACAGATGGGGTCCGAGGTTATAAGTTTGACTATCGAGACTCTAGTACTTGGTTGAGGAGACCATAGATGAGTCTGGTTAGCAATCTGTTGAGGACTGGTGAGGCGGTTACTCCCGTGTGGTAGTCGGTTTGGGACTTTAGTGAGCCCGACTCTTGGGTTGGTCGTGGTATTTGTGCAGGTTGTCATGAGAGAGTCATAGGTTTGGTCGAAGAGTATGGATCCTGATCCGATTTGAGATTAGTCTGTATACCCGAGGGCGGGTGGACCGCAGTGGATGGGCACATGAGGGAGTTTTCATAGAGTTGTATTGAGTTGGTTAGAGGATGTACTGGAGGCCTGACAGTTGTGGGTCCGTGTATTAGGGGTAGGACACCCGCTTGCATAGTCATGCACGTAGACATCATAGACATTTATGTGTTCATATGATCATATACAGTGTATGCTTGGCGACATATGATGCGTGTGTTACCCTCATTGGGCATGTAGAGCTCATCCCTTGCCTCACAGGTATTTCATAGAGGAAGGGTCGGCGGGACCCTCAATTAGACGTTGGGCTTAGAGTTGTAGCTTTGTACTTTGTCATGATTCTATTTGGTAATTGAGGACTTGCTAATGTATTTGAGATATGCGTACTTTTCATTAAGTTGGATGAATGTAATAATGGAATGATGTCATTGTTTCCAATTATGATTAATATTTTATTAGTACGATCGGTTATTGATTTGAGTGTGGGTTGCAGGAGCAGTACTTCCCTTTATTTTGAAAAAAAAAAATGCCTCTGAAATAATATTAGATCGGTGTTTTGAGACTTTGTATCAATTTAACGTGCCCGTAGCGGGACGGATCGTTACATATACACTTTAAAACCATAAAGTTGGAGAATTGATTTGTGCACAGTAAACCAAAAATTAGTGAAATGCCTATTTTGTCCAAACAAATGGGAAGAGGGATTGAATTTTTTTTTATCAAAATAGGTTTTTCACTCAGTTTTGGTGCAGTAAAACTGTTGGTGCACCAATCACTTTCCTAAAGTTGTAATCAGGGGTCGAAATCTCAGTATCGGCTGAGATATTGCCCGATAAAATTCTCTTTTTTTTTTAACAAAAACCACCGAGATATCGGTATGATGCGGCCGAGATATCAGTATATCGACCGATACGAATCATATCGGCCGATATGATAAGGTTTAAAAACTATATAATATCGTATCGGCCGATATTCGGACCCCGGGTTGTAATAGACCATATGATTTAATCTTCAATAAGTGGTCGATATATTTTAAAATGAATTCAAATTACAGACGAATTTAAATTGTGGAGTAGTGTTATATAGTAAGAGAAGAAATAATATAAATATAGATTTTATAAAAAAATATTTATGTAGTTCTAAATTATTAAAAAGAGTCTTTAGAAATAGTTTTGTACGAAAGAATTAATTCACATAACAAGTTAATGATAGATGGATAATGGGCAATTTTTTTTTAATAAGATGTTGATGTGAGAAGTAATTTTTGTAAAGATAGATGATGATAATTGAATCATTTTATATAATAATCTGCTTTAATTAGATTTAATCGCTTGTTCAAATTGTTTGAACTATTTTGAAGTGCGATATAATATTTCATGTTGAAACTAATTATTCGTTATTCAATTTTTTATTAATTCATGTTCCCACATGCTTATAATTTTATATCATCTTTAAATGAGCAGATAATACTATGAAAATATTTTCATTTTACAATGATATTTTAATTAAGATAAAACAAAAAAAGAAATAAATAAGTGGCTCATCCATATTTTAAAAGATAGAAATATTTTCTTAAAATAATATGTTGATTTGAAGTAGAACAAGTTTGTTTAGTACTCATTTTTATTTTTTTTAGTTTTTATTGCGCTAGCGCAAATATTGTATTAAATCCAATTATTCGTTTACTCATTTTTTATTACTTCGAATTCCAGCATATTTATAATTTTACATCATATTTTTAAATGAGCAGATAATATTTTTAAAATAATTTCATTTTATAATAATAATTTAATTAAGATAAAATAAATAAGAAACAAATAAGTGACTCATCTATAAATGTTTTTTGAAATAATATGTTGATTTGATTTAACACAAATTTGAGCATTGATTTGTATTTTTTATTTTTATTTTCTAATTTTTACTAAAATTTACTTAAATGATATTAGCACAGAAATTTCAAGACGCGACGTTTCACAAACTCGTACACTTTTATCTCATGTGGTTGACCTACCAGTCAACTGTGGCCCGAGTCATTCAAAAGCTTGTCTGAGTTAAAAAACCTTAAAAACACATTGCGGATAAATTCGTAACATGTGAGTTAAAAACCCTTATAAACCCGTGACCCGTTTGGAAATCATAATGTCTTTAGAATTTAGATATTATTTTTTTTGATATTGAGTAACATTGATTTCTTGATTTGTTTTGAATAGTAATTAGTAATGAGTTGTTAGATGATATTTTAAATTATTAAATTTATTATTTTAATAGTATTATTGGAGGACGGATATTAATTAGATTATTGGATTAGATTCTTAGATGAGATCATACATATAAAACCTTTTTATTGAAATGATATTAGAATATGAATTTTATATTATTAATTTTTATATTTACTAGTGTATTTGAAAGAGCAAGAATATATTTTTATAAAATATAACTTAAATTAATAATTTAATATTATAATATTATATTAATGACAAATATTTGATTGAATTTAATAAGAAACTTATTTAACCCACCCGTCCTACTAATCCGGTTGTTGCACGCGCCAATTTTAAAACATTGCTTTCGAGAGCCCGGCATTAAAAAACATAGACGGGATAGTCTATCCTGACGTGGCATCATCCTCACATATGAGAGAGAGAGTTTTTTATTTATTTGGTTTTCCTTCCTTTGTTGTCCGGTAATCGGCTTAAGCCATGATCATTAAGAGTTAAGAGGAATTGGAGACCTGCTTCGTTTTCCAGAAGAACCATTTCATTCATGTTTTCCTTTGAATCAACTTCTACTTACCAACTTCTCAGCAATGCAGCTGGAGTTGCCGGTCATCTCTCTCTCTCTCTCTCTCATTTATTACTTCTTGGGTTGTTGAATATAAAAATCGTAGAAAATGGGATCCATGATTTCTTTCCCAGCAACATTAACTGAGGATGAGGATGATGCTACATCAGGATATTTTGAAACTCTGTAGTGTGACCCTTGTCTACGTTTGAGATTTAAAATTAGTAGTACTGTAGTAGTAGAAGAACCCTTGTTAAATGGCAAAATAAAGTTTCATTAGATTTGACGAAAGTTCTGGAGAGAGAAGAAATTTTGATACTTGCATAATTGTATTTTCATGGTCAACGGAGCCATGGTAATATAAACTCAAGATAGACAAGAAAATACTAGGATGATTGATGATGGTGAAGGGCGATTGTGGATTTGTTTTGTGTGATTTCCCTGTTTTTAGAAACTGGAGAATCTGAACAAATCACTCTTTGAATTGGCACTGAATTGAAGGTTCAGGTGATAGACTTTTTTTTATTAAAAAAACGTTTTATGCCAGATCGAAAATTAAGGTAAATAACAACTTTTAGAGCATGTTTCTGTTTTTAATTATTTTTAATTTTTTTAATTTTATCTATATGGTTTTTTACTGAAAACTGAGACATAAAAGTCACTTCTCACATTCTAAGACAACAGGAGAAGTTTCCTCTTCGATTCACTTATTTCTTCATTTTCCACTTGAATGGTCTAAAATTGCAGTCATATTTGGGGCAGCAGTTTTCAAATCTTGCAATATATTCTCCAAAGATTTTTGTGGAACAACATTGCATTACCATGATTTTGTCATGCCATAATATGTAAAGCAGACCAAATTTCAAGCAGATCTTGAATGCAATCTAAGAATACATTTGCTTTCTGCCTTTTGTAAACATAGCGAAGTTAAACTGTTTCATTTTTTCTTTCAAATAATGTGATATTTAAATACTATTGCTTGTCAAGTTTCACCCTAAGTAGCTAAGAACATATTGGAGAAGGAACGGTAGCTAAAGAATTTTGCCTCAGATGCAAACCAAGTGATGGTAAAGGAACAATGGCTATTTAACCCAAAGGGGTTGGATTGATGGGTAGGAACCCGCCTCAGGAAGCGGGGTCGTGAGTTCAATTCTCACTTCACCCAAAGGGCCAATTCCCGTAGATTTACCCCGTGTGTTGGTAGGGAGGCTTGCACATACCCTGAGGATTAGTCGAGTACTCTAAGAGGTCATCAAAAAATAAAAAATAAAAAAAAAGAACAATGGCTTTTTTGGTTTCTTAAGATCCTTACAATTTCATGTTACTTTCTCTCCACCGATGACATTTTGAAGACATGAGTCCTTAATGGCTACTTACAATACATGCATCGGGGGATTCATCACTTGATTAGATAATCAGATTATGTTAGTGAAAAGTTTGATGACCTTTTGCTTCTTGTATGCAGGGAACCTGTTTGCCTTTGTGTTGTTTCTATCACCAATGTAAGTTTCAAACCACTTCGTTCCACAAGGTCTAAGAAAGCCCTTAACAATCAGTAACATTTTGCTATGCATATTCAGACCAACATTTTGGAGGATCATTAGGACCAAGTCTACAGAACAGTTCTCAGGGTTGCCTTATATTTATGCCCTCATGAACTGTTTAATCTGCCTCTGGTATGGGCTTCCCATTATATCTCCAGGTGTTATCTTGGTTGCTACAGTCAATTCAGTTGGGGCTGCTTTCCAGTTAATCTACATAATGATATTCCTCACATTTGCTGAGAGAACAAAAAAGGTACAGTTTATCTTTAATTGATCGATGTTGTTCTTTTTTGCTTCTTTATATTCTTCTGTAAGTCATTTTCCTTTAAATATTGCTGGCAGGTGAAGGTGGCCGGATTATTGATAGCAGTTTTTGGTGTATTTGCAGTCATTATATATGTTAGTTTGAGGTTGCTAGATCCATTGGTGCGGCAGGTCTTTGTTGGATCTTTGAGTGTTGCATCACTCATATGCATGTTTGCTTCCCCTCTATTTATCATAGTATGTTCATGGAAAAGTTCACCTTACTCTGTTACTATTAATCGCACTGAGCCCCAATAGCAGCACAACTATTCTTATTCTTATTGATTTCCTTTCTTATTTTTGCAGAACGTAGTGATCCGGACAAGGAGTGTCGAATTCATGCCATTTTGTCTTTCACTTTCAACGTTCTTAATGAGTATCTCATTCTTTGCATATGGGTTACTCAAGCATGATTTTTTCATTTATGTACGTGCACTATAGACCTACATCTTGTATTCCATTTAGAATTTTATGTTTTATTATGCCCATGTAAAACGCTTCATAACTGTTAATGTTTCTCTTGCACTAGAATGATAATTGGTTTTGCATTAATTTCAGGTCCCAAATGGCATTGGTACTATTCTGGGGGTGGTACAACTGGTGTTGTATGCCTGTTACAGCCAAAAATCACTGGAGGACTTGAGAGAACCACTGATTGTATCTTACAGATGAATACCGATAACAAAATAGAAGGTGCAGTACGGCCATTCCTATTGTAATTTCTTCACTGTTATGTTGTTATGAGATGCCCTGTACTGTTATTTGGAGAGATCAAATTGTGCTTCCATGTTATTTGTCATCTCTTGTTGCTTGCATTTTGATATGAAGTTGTAAGCTGTCAAATACTGTAAATGGTTTTGTAATATGAATGGTGCTTGAGAAAATATAATATGTTTCTTTCCCTTTCCATGTTTTTGGTTCTTGCTGTAGCATACTTTGATTCCATAATCTCTGTAAGATTTGTGAAATTAAATTGCTTACACTGCTTACTGCCCATGGAAGTTGAAACTTGAATTTTACTAAAATGTGTTATAGAAGCAGCATAATTTCAAAGTTGAGTAGGGGTGTTTCATTGTATAGAAAGTATCAAATGGCAGCTGATGAGTGTGCTACTATGAGAGTTCGTGGTCTTTATACATTTGTATGGGTTTGCTCCTAATTACTGGAACAAGGTGACTGGTTCCTCCCTTTTCAAGATAAGTTTGTTTTATTTTATTTAAGTTTTTGGGTTACTAATAAAGTGTTTGACTTGCTGCATGATTTTCTCGGATACTTGAGATAATCCAATTCCTCAACAATGATGTGCATGTGATCTAGAAGAATCGATGGTTGATACAGTGGCATTTCCTATGATGAACATTAGCAATGTGTTTGAAACATTGGCATTGGGAGTGATAAATTTGCCTGGCCATAAATGGTGGATAAAGAAGGTGATAAGGTTGAAAAGTTATATACCTTTAACCAAATATACTGAATTTAACAAAGTAAATGAAAATTTGTGGTTACTCTGTCATGCTAAACATCTCCTGAAAGAAATGAGCAAAAGAAAGTTTTCAGACAGAGTGAGTGAGGTTGGTCTAATTCTAGTCCCTCATTAGTAAGTATTGTTGCCTTCCATGAAGTGCAAGAATGGGTGAACTTTGTTTCTGTGTTGAATACAATTGGTGGCAGTCTCAATGATGCTGAATTTTCACCTAATATTACTGAACCTACTAGCTTTTCCCATCAATAAGATCACCCCCATCCTTCCATTAGGGAATGAATTGATTTTAGGATCGACCAAGGGCTTCGAAAAGTTCATATTTTCGTCTGTTGAAGAAATATAGATAATTGGTTTGTAACTGAGGAATACTTGGTTCTCTATCAAATTTTGGGCGAACGGAGCTAGCTTAATATAGTAACCTTACCTGGTAGAGAATTAGTGATCTGCAATTGCATATATTCAGGAATTTTACAGAAAATTAACAATAGTAAGAATCCTGGCATGCTGTCATTTGGAAATTTTCCACATATTCATTGATTTCAAACTATTAAGCAATCGATATTTGTGGAGTGTTATGCTCTTTTCCATCCAATTGCTTGGACCATGGAGTAAATTCGATGCTTTGTATAGCAACTTTCCTTCATGGAATGTATTCATGATAACTCTATTAGGTAGAAGAAGATATGACCGATTAGGTTTTTATGGTTCAATTAATTAATACAGATGGGCAAATGGTACTACTCCAAATCATGTTCTCAGTTTATCCATATAGTTTTAAAACTTTTAGCTTGATATTGCTACATTTTGTTAGCAAGAGGAAAATGCCAATTGTCTTGACATTAAAAAACTAAATAGAGTTACTGCTACCATTGGTCCTAGACCTTGAGACTGAATCATGTTTTTATTGTTTAAGCTCTTCTTTTACCCATGATCTAGTAAAACATATGCGGCGTTCTCTTCACCCTCTGATCTTGTAGCCCAAATTCTGGAGCATTGATTTCACTTTTTGCTTTTCATTGCAGAAAGTCTTGTTGTGAGTTGGTATTCGTTCAACAAAATCAAGTAATCAATCGACATCAGATGTTATACGGATTTTTGTATTTCTCTCTCGGTTTTTGGTTCTCTTCTTCCTCCAGTCGTTCTAGTCACTTTCTTAAATGTACATGAATGTGTCGTCAACATTATTAGGTTTTCCTGCTACGTTTTGCACCCAAAACTTATGTTACCAGATGCCTCTACAAACCTTGAGCTTAACAATGATCTGATCTTGTAATGCCTCTCAATCCTAGATCTCACAATACAACTATATCCAAACAAAATTATCACTAGCAATTTTGCTTGATTTGCAATGAAGTTTTAGAGAAGTGGGCATATCCATCCTCATCCACATACCAAGTTGGGTATGATTCTTTTTGGGGATTGAGTTGTCTTGCTACATAATTTCCTGGGTTGGTTGTTTCTAAGCTAATCCTGAATTCAGAATTGCTGCTATTGCCATCTTCTATTTTAACTCTATGCATTGAGTGTATGCTCCAAGTCTTTCTTAACAAGAGTGCATGTAATATCATGCTAATAGATGACCAGATCTAAATCCAATAGCAGGGAGTCAAATGCTCCATCTACATTTTGCCAAGATTTGGGATGGTTTGTGGCCAAGGGATCAACATAAGCGTTGCAGCTGTTAGATATTGTAATTTGTTGTGTATACTGAGGGTAGTTTAGTCTTTAAGGGTAGTTTAGTCTTTTCTTAGTTAGGGTTTATGTGTATAAATACTTTTTGCATTTCAGTTAGAATGGAATATACAGAATTTACTGCAATTTCACATGTTATCAGAGCTGGGCATATGGCATAGGTTCATCTCTCACATCATCTTCTTCCTCTCCTCAGCACTCACCGATATTGCAGTGGTCGTGTCCTCAGATCTCTCGGTATTCTCCTCTTTGCCTGCAGCAAAGTAGGCTAAACATATTTGCTTCCCAACCCATTTCAAGCCTTGAATAAGAGTCTTAATGGTACATGCATGGATAGTCTTAAAATGCATAGAAATATAGTACTGTTTTAGAACGTATAATATGTGCTTAAATATGCTTAAAAGTTCATGAAACCACAATCACAAGCAGTCACAACAATCTTAGTTTTGACTGGTAGTAATAGCATTGCCTATTTGCCTTATTTGTTTATCCTCATGGAGTCAAGGTATCCTTTGCCTTGCAGTTTATGAGTAAAAAGATCTTTAAAGTAAGTCTCCACTCCAGTCCTTCTGAACAGTGGCGGATTTTCCGGGCCGACCATGCTCGCAGCTGGCCCAATCTCTGCCTTCAAATTTGGACTATGGAACGCAGCGATTGACAGCCTCTCTTGTGTTGAATTCACTGTTGCCCTGTGCTCAATGCTACGGTACACTCCATTCGTTACTATCTGCAAAAGCATACAGACTTCATTTTAATCTAATCTGGTCATTGCAAGCTTAGTCAATTAGATTGAATCGGATCGATTTCAGCAACTCCTCAAAGACTAGTTTTTTTTTTCCTTTTTGTAAAAGGACTTACCTCCAAAATGTCTCCTATGTTGATTATGAATGCATTTGGGAGGGGCTTGACAGGAATCCACTTGCCATCTTTTCTTATCTGAAGGCCTTCCATTTCATTTGCTTGGAGGAGAACAGTGAGTCCGACAGAATCCGAGTGAGGTGAAAGGCCGATTACCGACTCTGGTTGAGCACATGGAGGATAGTAGTTCATCCTTAACGATTGGAACCCACCATCAAATAACTCCCTAATCTCCTCATCCTTCACACGTAATGCTCTAGACATGAAGCCCAATATGTTCATGGCAAGCTTTTTCACCTCCATAGAGTAAGCCTCCATGGTTTCTCTACAGTGCCATAGAAATTCAGTTTCAAGGTACATTCTAAGATTAAATGTAGCCCTTTCAATAGCCTACCAATCCAATATCCTTTGAGATTGGTGGGTTTGAAAGAATTTACTTAGTGGTTAACTTTGGGGTAAAGAATGGGTTAGAACGTCGAATGATTCAAGTTAAAGGTTAAGATTTCAAGCTATCATAAAAGATTATTTAATACAAAATATAAAAATTGAACATGATGGGCCATCAGGCTTAATTCGAGTTTGAGTCTAAACACAGGCTTTTAGATATGGTTGGACTCTTACAATCTAAGGTACAAGAACTGCTCAATTTTAAATTGGGCCTCATTTTTCTCGCACCCATAATTGGAACCCTCCCACGGCCAGACTCGAGTCGATTGAGTCCGACAGAACTTGGACTTTTAGATTTGGCCCATCAATTTCCTCTTATTGAAGATGGAAATATTCTCTAGTTGGTGATAAAACACAAGAGTAGATGCCTAAAAACCGGCTTGTAAGGAAAAGGTGCCCATGCGTTTGTAAATCTCAAGATCCGAAAGTCCAAAGGTGATGTTGGGCATACTAACACTCTTCATTAGCGTCAAGGTTGGAGACACTTGATTCTCCCCCTCCACGCAGGACTAGAGATACAAATACGACCCATTCCTATGGTACCTTGATGAAACACACAACTAGAACTCATCCCTAAAACTGGTTTGTAAAAAGAGGATGCACATGTATTTATAAAGTCCAAGATTCCAAAACCAACAACGATGTGGGACATGCTAACAATTGGATGTTGGAGAAGCTTGATAATGTGATTGTGCGTGGAAATAATCTGATAATGTTGAAATGTATATGGAAGCTGACCTGAAAGATGGAGGGAGGTGATCAAATAGGCGGGCTTCCTCATATGAGGTGGGAGGGTATTTAAGAAGAACATGTCTCCCCAATCAAGTTTCTGCTCTTCAGATATGACGAAGGCATTTCCAAATCCCTCTAAATCCCCTGGCTCTTGCCAAAATCTTTTCTTCTCGTCCATTGGAAGGTTGAACAAATCATGTAGTTCAGACTTCATTTTCTCTACAAATGAAGAGTTACTCCATGGTTTATCAACTGCAAAATAAATAAATGATGAGAACGACAACAACAACATTGAAATTGAAATAATGTCAATTTATTCAACTCTTATTCAAATGTTAGTGTTCTTGAAATGACTATCCAAGCAATTCATTAGTTGAGTCCCACTCTCACTATTCAAATAGTTATAATCTTCCATCAATGTTGGGGTATTTATATTTATCTTTACTGTGAGAAGGGTGTTTTGCTCTCTACTCTTTTAATTTGATGTTTCAAATCTACAAATTTTAATAGATGGTGTTTTTTTAAGAAAGATGGGAATTTGCATAAGTTGTTTGATCTTTTTATTTGGAAAAGAAAAAAAATGAATCAAGTTTAAATTGCATAGAGTTGTCTGATGCACACAAATGGTTTTGCTGAAGAACTATTTGAAATTTGGATAATGTTATGTATACAAGAAATTCTTTTCTTATATCAGCAACACAACAAGAGATCACAAAAGTTAGAAAAAACACCATTGGTACCAAAGAACCATCCCTCATGTAACTGGAAGGTGCCACAATCGGAGTCGGCTCTGAGATCCCGTAAAATCTCAAGGGCCCTAGGCGGAGTGAGATTTTAGAGACCCTTTGTGACTATATATTAAGGAGTTTAAGTGTGGAACCTTTCTATCTGGGGCCCTAGGTGGCAGCCTAAGCCACCTATGCCCAGGGCCAGCCACAATTTGAACCACCAATTCTATTCTTCGCGAAGAAATTTGCCATACGATTGGTTGTGCGACTAATATGGACGAAAGATACCTCTAAGTCCGAGATCAATTTCTTTATTTCTCTTACCAAGGTAATTAACCTCCATAAAGGGCGTTTCAAACCATCGACCCGTTGCACCATAACTATAAATAAGTTTAATGTACAAAATGTACACTATAATAATTATTCAATAATAAGAAGTGGTCAGTTTTCAGTTGACTTCTTCAAACTTGATGGTGACTCGAAACACAAAGTTTAGGTTAGACATTTTAATCAATTTAAAATATATATTTATATATTTTGTGCCGCAGTTTTACAAAATTCACATGTAATACTTCTTATATTAATCCACTCGTAGTTTAATTCAAATAACTTAGATTCTTTTTAAGACTATCAATTAAATACATATTTCCTAATTCCACTGTCTTTCACGATTGGATCACATCACATATACGAGGTGTAGTACTGTTAGGTCCACTGGATGGAATGCAATACAGCCCTCTAAATTGTTAGCCATTTTGAATATCTCGAAACATTAACCGTACTATTAAAAGAAAACTTAAATAGCTACTATATTATAAGATTTAATATTGAAAATCAATTTCTAACCCTTCATGCTCAAAATTCAGGCATTCAATCTTTTCAAAGAAATCTGTCAAATTCGACTATCCAAAGCAAATGGTTAGAAATTTGAAATTTGAATTGGTGGTATCTTTTTAAGTATATGTTCAATCAATTTAAAAAATAACAATTAAAAAAATAAAAACAACCAGATGCTAAATAAACGGACTTTAAATGATAGGTTCAGATATTGACTTTAAAACCTCGATGGGCTTTGACCGGGCTCAGACCTTTGCCAATGCCCGGCCTGAACCCGACTCTGAACAAGCCTAACTGTGCAATTGAAAATTCAGCCGGAATGCATGCACCACTATTTCTTTTCTTTTCTTTTTTCACTATAAAGAAGGCATTTAAGAATTGGTATTATGCTCTATGACAGTCTTAAGCTCATTTCTATGTACGGCAGCCAGACTGCACCCAAAGCCCATCAGGTTTTACTATGTTAAAGCTAAACCCACTTATTTGAGATCATTAAAACTCCAATCGTTCATATTATGAGTTAAAAGTGGATCAAATTTATATAAAAATTAAATTTATAACCATTTAATCTTAGTTGTTAAAGTGGTCAAACAATGATTTTTAACGACGATTAGTAACCGACACAAAAGATTTTGAGACTATGAAAAGGGAGTCTTATGTAAACTGGTTGATTTTTTTGATGTATGCAAGCGACTTGACAACACAATAATCTACTACTTGGTATGCGTTTAACTCAGGTTCCAGAGTAGTATTTTGGTATTGCGAATGGCCAACAAAAATTGTTTTATCGGTTATCCATCGCTTTATTATTATCAATTGTTTTATTTCTTCAAATAGTTGGATATTCTCATCTTCTATGGGAGGTTTTGCTCTCAAACTTTTAGAGTTCAATCTTTATTATATTTTTTAAAATTGGTTGTTTTTCAATTTTTTTATTTTATTCAGATTTAAAAAAAAAAACCAACGAGATTCAAAATAAAAAATTGAAGAGAGAGAAATTAGTTCGGCCGATATTTGGACCCGTGGCTTGTGGGTGATAAAACTCATCCATATGTAATACCTTTTATTTTATAATACTAATGTGCCTCCATGTATAGAAATTGACTCCAAATTTTGTATTAATAAATTCATTTTATGCTATATTTATATTAACAAGAAATTATTTTAATTTTAAATCAAGCATTTTTTTTGTCCATTTGAAGTATTTTAAACATTGAAATGGTCATCATAAATAAAAATGTTTATCCGATAATTTTATTTTGATCTTATAAAATCTGGGGCTATAATGATTTTATAGAACCCATTTTAAATAATCTATCAAACCATCAAACTTTTTTTACCAATCAACACACTAAGATTTTTAAGCTTGGGCATTACTCAAAAAAAAAAAAAAAAAATCTCTTCCATCTTTCCATTGCTGGTCTTTTGCGATTGCAATTGAAACACATCAGCTGCCAAATAGAATCTAAGAGATGAGAGAGCGTGAGATTGAGAAAGAGAGAGACCTGAACGAGCAAAGATTTTGTGCAGGGTATCCGGTCTTTACAGGCAGAGGGCGAGAAGGAGTCGGGGGGGTGGATGAGTCCGGCGAGGAGGGTTGGCAGCAACAGAAGGGGAGAAAGTGGCGAGATAGCAGAGTCGACCCATCGGTTTCACTGTTCGTAGCAAATCTTCCGTCTTGGCCAGAAGTGAACAATCGAAACTGGTTGCAGGATTTATTCAGCCAATGGGGGATCGTCAATGACGTTTTTGTCCCAAAGAAGAAGGATGCGGTAGGGAGAACTTTTGCATTCATGCGAATGGCCAGAGGCAGTCATGCGGAGAAAGCTGTGGCGAATCTCAACGGGCGAATGTTGGAAGGGAAGAAACTCCAAGTAAATCCGGCTATTTTCCATAGAAGGGAGGTCGAGGATCAGAGAAGGGAGTCGGGGTTTAGAGGTGGATTCGTCCTACTCATCAGAAATTGGGAACGACAAAAAATAGGGCAGATACGAATTCAGGTCTGATTAGAGCAGGGCAATCGGCCATACCTGCCATCACTAAAGTTCAGAAGGTGGAGGATTTTCGGAGAAGCTGGGCAGATGTGGTTGTAAAACCAGGCTTGGTGCAACTCCAGAATCCCAATGTGGGGGTCCAGAGTCGGTCATTGAACTGATGAGGGAAGCAAAGGAGGTAAGGGAGATCAACAGTTGGCTGGCCAACGCAGTTATTGTTTCCTCCTTTTTGTCTATGCAGCGTGCACAGTTGTGTCTGCGATGGAGAACGAAGGCCTCTCAGTGACGCATTGCAGTTTAATCGGTGAATTTTTTTTTCTGGCAACCCTTGCTGATGAAGACATGGTTGCTAGAAGTTTGAACCTGGTTTCAAATGTGTTTAGAATAAGAGGACAATGGAATCCAGAGGTGATTTGCCAAAGGAGAGTCACTTGGATCAGGTGCGTCGGTTTCCCTCTAGAAGGCTGGACGGAAAACGTTATCAAGGCCTTTGGAAAGAGATTGGGCACTTTGTTGGAGATTCATCACTGGAATATTTGGAGAGAGGACTGCTCTGTGCTTCATCTGCTGTTGGAGCTTGGGTTAGACGACTGTCTTCCCAAGATGGTATCGGTAAGTATCAAAGGGAAAATCTACCGGGTGAGGCTTTCAGAGGTGGTCTCTCCGGCGGAAATATCGATTTCATCGTCGGAGCTGTCTGGGTCCTCGCCGGAGGACGCGACTTCCAAACTGGAATCGGTTCAGGGACCTAGAGTGCCACGTGGCGATCTAGAAGGGAGGACAATAAATGTGGCCGGACCATGCTTGTCAGTCGAGGCTCCTGAGCAGGCGGCGGAGACGGCAGGTGCCTTCTGCAGACGCAAGGTAGTTGACGATATGGCTGCCCTTGCGTGCTCAGCTGCCTCTGGCAGAGATGGAGTATCCGAGATTTCCCTTCTCAAAAATCTGGAGAGGGGCTTGTTTTTAAAACAATGAATGCTGGCCAGGCGTACATTTTTGGGCAGGGGTTAGGCCCGAATCCCCATTTGCTGCCTTTCCCAATGGATTCGGGCCTGTCTCCTTGGACTTTTCACTCTGGTCCACTGGATAACTTAGTTTTCCCCCCGCCGCCCCCCCCCCCCCAACACTCTCAGTCAACTTTCAACTTACCACGTGTGGGACCCCATCCTTGAAATTCAACCCTCAATTATCTCTTGACTCTCCTAACTTCTTCCCTAATTTTTTCCCTGTCCCGACAGCCAGTGTGTCCTCCAATGAAGAATTGGCGATGGTGCCAGTGGTCAATGAGCAGATGATCGGTTCTACTCTGGATGTCGTATCGGGGTTAAATTCTGCTAGTTATCATTCTGGTGAGCACCCTTCAGAACCCCTATCGGGTAGTCTTTTTTCTAGAGGATCTCAGGCTGCAGATTCTCATCGCCTCTTGCTCTCGGCTTCTTCTAGGCAATCTAAGTTGGCTGATGCCTCCGATCTCAGCTTTGTAGAAATTAAAGAGATGGCAAAAAAAGGGAAATTCAGATTTAAAGAAGCAAATTGGGATATGGAAAAATAGAAAAATAAAGGGTATTCAGAAAAGGATGGTAGAGATATCCTGCATGTTGGGAGGCAACTGGGCATTCAGTTCAATAATGAGACAAAATCTCTGGATAGTTTGGCCTAGTTAGAGGCAGAGGACCGAGCCTCTCCCTTTTCAGTTAGAAGCTCTAAAGGTCCCTTTTCAGTTAGAAGCTCTAAAGGAAAACAAACTGTTTCCTATAGGAGTTGTCGTCATATGTTCAAGGTCTACAAAAAGAAGAGTGCTCAGCTGCCAAAGAGGCTAATCAGGAGTGTCCAGGTTTCCCAATGAAGCTTATGACCTGGAATATCAGAGGTCTAGGACTTCAGGAGAAGAAGGGAGCGATTAGGAGATTTATTCGGAAAAATAAGGTAGACATTTTGCTCCTTCAAGAAACAAAAAGAGAAGAAATTTCAAAACAAATGATCAAAGAATTATGGGGAGTTAGAGATTGTGATAACTTTTACAAACCCGCGGTGGGGAGATCGGGAGGATTGCTTATTTTGTGGAACCCGACTGCCTTCAAAGTAGTGGTCAAAAGAATGGATTCTAGATCGATTTCGGTGAAAGGAGAGCTGCTGGCAGAAGGGTTAGAAATCAGCATTACTAACGTTTATGGACCAACTGTTGATGGGGAAAGGGAGAATTTCTTCTGAATTAGAAGATGTCAAGGTTTGGGCATCTTCTGGGGGGTGGAGGATTTTAACGTAGTTCGGTACCCATCGGAGAAGAAAGGGGGCAGAGACTTCACAAGATCAATGGTAGCATTCTCAGATTTTATAGAAAAAAGGAGAGCTGATGGATCTTCCTCTCATCGGGGGGCGTTACACTTGGTCCAATGGTCAGCATAGAGGAGCGTCTAGCAGACTTGATAGATTTTGGTATCAGCAGATTGGGAAGCCCTTTTCTCTGGAGCTAGTCAGGTGAAGTTGTTTCTTCCTATCTCGGACCACTGTCCGATAATCCTAGATTCGGAAGAAATTGATTGGGGACTGAAACCTTTTCGGTTTAACAATGTATGGTTGCTAAAACCGAAATTTTTGGAGCTAGTGAAGGCTTGGTGGGACAGCTTCGACATACATGGTTGGGCAGGTTTTGTTCTTTTCAAAAAACTCAAATTGCTCAAATGGAAGTTAAAAGAATGGGCTGTCTCTAATGGAGGTAGTACATTGGAAAAGAAGGAATTAGCTATTCGAGACCTTGAACTTTGGTCTAAGATTGAGGAAGAGAGGGACCTGGAAGAGGAGGAATTAGCAGCCAAGAAGGAGTCCAAATCTACCCTATGGGACTGCTTGAGGTTAGAGGAAGTTGAGTGGAGACAAAAATCGAGGGCCTTATGGTTAAAAGATGGTGACAAAAACTCAAGGTTCTTTCATTTGTGTGCCTCTAACAGGAGGGCAGTCAACTACATTAGTTCGGTGGTGGTGGATGGTAAGAGGATCTCGGATAAGGACAGCATTAGGGAGTCAGTGGTGAGTTTCTTCTTTGCTATCTTTCAGCCGGCCTATGCTCCCTTGCCTCCCTCCTCTCTTTTGCCAGATCGGCCTCCGTTGCCCCCCTCCGCCTGTTCTTTGCCACTGCCTGTGGACACGGGTACCTCCTTTCCTTTTCTCTGCTCTCTCCTTTATGATGGTTTGTATGCAAAACCCCGTGCCTTGTTTGCCTCTTCTCTATCCCAGGCGGTACATAGTTCGAGTGGTGGATGGCTTTCTTCCTTGTCGCTTTTGACGTCTCTCGCACCTGGGTCGGTTTGGAGCTTCCCTGATTTTGGAGATGTTGTTTTGGAGGTGGTGGCGCTCCCATCAGTGTGCTTTGATGGAGCCCTACCTGTCCCTCTTCAGGCTTCGGAGGGGGATTCCTTGCTCTTTGACATTAGCTCACAGCGGCGGACTGTGGCTTCTTCTCAGCTCTTAGTTACTGACTGCTGGCAGGCTCTTCAGTCGTCTCCCTCCCCTGTGGCTTCTCTTGCTGCTGCGTGGCTCTTCTCCTCCGAGGCCCGGGTATTGTCTTTCCCTTATCTCCCTTTTTCTTCCAGTTTAATGTTATCCTCTGGGGTTTGTCCCTCTATCCCTAGGCTAGTGGGTTGGTGTTTGTCTTCTCTTTCTCTAATTTTTCATCCCCCCAATCCCTCTAGGAGTCCTGGCTCTCCTTTCTTTGTCTTAAGTTCCGCCTCAATGATGGATCCCCGCTCCAGTCGACCCACGTTGAATGGGTTAGAATTCTCGAAAATCAGTGGGAGTTTGGTGGGTTGGCTTGAAAGGGATTTTTCCTTGGAAGAGATTTTAGGGGCTTTAGAGAGTTTGGATGGGGATAAAGCGCCTGGCCCCGACGGTTTCAATTTGGCATTCTTTAAGGCTTGTTGGGAGGTAGTAGGGCAGGATATTTTGAGGTTCTTTAGGGAGTTTCATAAGGACGGTATCATCAATAAAGGACTCAAAAACTCCTTTATTACCTTAATCCCTAAAAAAGAAAGTCCTTCTGAGTTGTCGCATTATCGCCCTATCAGCCTAGTGGGTAGTGTCTATAAGTTGTTAGTCAAAGTTCTAGCGGAAAGATTAAAGAAAGCTTTACCTGAAATTATTGGGGAATCATAAGGAGCTTTCATTGAGAACAGACAAATTTTGGATGGGGTTTTGATCGCTAATGAATTGGTTCATATGAGGAAGAAGGAAGGCAAGCCTGGCTTGTTATTCAAGATTGACATGGAAAAAACATTCGACTGTGTGGAGTGGTCCTTTGTGAGCTACTTATTTAACAGGATGGGATTTGGTAGTAGATGGCGGAGGTGGATGAAGGCTTGCGTTGAAAATACAAAATACTTGGTCTTGGTGAACGGTTCACCAACTAATCCAATACCTCGAATAGGGGTTTGAGGCAGGGAGATCCCATCTCTCCGTTTATTTTTACAATGGTGGGAGAAAGTCTGAACAGGCTGGTGTTGAAGGCAAGAGAGCGGGGTATTGTGAGAGGTTTTGAAGTGAACCAAGGGGGTCCGGTGATCACCCACCTTCAATTTGCAGACGACACCTTACTTTTCTGTGATAACCTCAATTCGGAGGTGCTTGGTTTTCGGGCTGTCCTCAGATGCTTTGAGTTGGTTTCTGGTCTAAGGATAAACTTGGGCAAAAGTACCTTAATTGGAGTTGGTTTGGACATTTCGATTGTAAAGGAGTGGGCAGACAAAGTGGGCTATGGTGTCGGAAAACTTCCCTTTCTCTACTTAGGCCTTCCAGTTGGTGGAAATCCAGGTTTTAAAAAGTTTTGGTCCCCAGTTTTGGAAAAGATTGATAGAAGGTTGGCTGGATGGGGTAAAAAATATCTCTCCTTGGGGGGTAGGGTAACTCTGCTGAAGTCAGTATTGATCAATTTACCCACGTATTTCCTTTCTATTTTTCAAGTTCCCAAAGGAGTAGCCAACTCGATCGAGAAATTGTTTAGTAAGTTTCTTTGGGGCGATCAGGAGGCAAAGAGAAAAGTTCATCTGGTGGCTTGGGAAGATGTTTCTAAAGCTAAGAATAAAGGTGGTTTGGGTTTGGTTCCTATCCGATTGAGAAATGAACCTTTATTATGCAAGTGGGGTTGGAGGTTTGGGAGGGAACCTAATGCCCTATGGGTTCGCATTCTTTCAGCTAAATATGGTGTCTCGAATGATAACAGATGGATTTTGAGTGAGGAAGTGAATAGATCAGGGTCTAGGATTTGTCAAGGTCGTTCGGAGGTTGGTTACTTGTTCAAAAGGAATCTACGACTATTAGTTGGGAAAGGTGATAGGACATATTTTTGGAAAGACCTGTGGTTGGGAGATAGGCCATTGAAAGAGAGCTTCCCTAGGCTTTTTAGGGCTGTCAGAAACCAAGACACTTTGATTCAAAATTTATACACCATGGAAAACGGAGCTATCTTGTGGCATTTTGGCTTCAGAAGGGAGTTGAGGATTTTGAAGTGGAGAGTGATACTGATCTAAAAGTTCAATTGGGTGAGTTCCCTCTGGTCCTTGATGGTGAAGATGAATTGATCTGGATGGGTAATTCCTCCGGCTCATTCTCGGTCAAGTCTTTGGTTGAGCTAGCCTCTCAGAGTGCATCTAGCTCGGATGGTTCTTTGGCTTTTGTGTGGAGGAATGCTGCTCCACCTAGGGTTCAGTTGTTTAATTGGTGTTGCGCTAAAAAAAAATTTTGACGAGGTTGGAGCTTAGGAGAAGGGGACTATTGGGGTCAGAGGGCATTATCTTGTGCCCTCTTTGTAACTGCGATGACGAATCTATTGACCATCTCCTAGTCTCGTGCCCGTTTTCGTGGAGGATTTGGTGTTTTTTTCCGAACTTTATGGGGGTGACTTGGGTGTACCTTAGATCATGGGATAGTTTGATGGAATCTTGGGTTATTTGTCGTGTTAGAAGAAGAAGGAAGCTTGCTTGGGTGTCGATCCCGGCCGTGGTATCGTGGACTATTTGGAAGGAAAGGAATGCTAGGATTTTCGAAGGTCAGTCGTTAGAAGTTAATGATCTCTCTCACAAAGCAAAATGGAGGCTGTGTTCTTGGTTATGTAACAACAAGGAGTTCCAAGATCTCAAGGCTGGGGATCTGTGGCAATCTTGGGAGGGTTGCTTGAGGTTTGCTCCTATGGTAAAAAGGCCCAATCCGCTGAGTGGTCCCCTCCTCCTTGGGGGACCCTCAAGTTTAACGTGGATGGAACTTCCGGTAATCTAGGACCAGCAGGTATTGGGGGTGTTCTTAGAGACCATTTGGGTGGGATTCAAGCTGTTTTTTCGGAAGCAGTGGGGTTAAGAGATTCTAATGAGGCAGAACTTCTTAGCATTAGGAGAGTCTTAACCTTAGGGGTTAGCTTAGGGGGAGTCAAATTAGAAATTGAAAGTGATTCTTCCAACGCTATAAAATGGGCTAGGGGTACTAGGAGACCTCCTTGGTGGTTAACTGCAATAAAATGGGCTAGGGGTACTAGGAGACCTCCTTGGTGGTTAACTGCAACTGTTAGGGCAATTAAGGGGCTACTCTCGGGCATGGAGGTTGCCTTCAATCAGATTAGTCGTTCAACGAATGGTGTGGCGGATTTTTTTGCTAAGAATGGTGTAGAAGGGCCGATTTCAGGCGTTTTATTTTTATAACATAGTTGCTATGGTTGTTAGGTTTTGTTCTTTTTTGGCATTTTTGTTTTCTTGGGCCTAATCCTCATAGGCCTTTTGTGCCTTGTAACTTTTCTTTGCTCTTTTCTTTTCTTAATGAAATCTTTTTTTACCGCTCAAAAATAAATAAATAGAATCTTATGAATTATATTATATTTTATAATAAGATCATGCGGTAAGTAGGTCCTATCATATTAAATATAAATTTGTAAAATATCTTACATTTGAAAATTAAGACAAGTTATCATTTTTAATCATCATATTTAGATCCATCAAAATCAATGTGAGATAATTACTAATATTAATATATATTTTAATTAGATAACCAATGATCATTTATTATCTTAATCTTTTATTATGAGATACTATATGATCAGATTCAGCGGCGGAGGAGAGGAGCTCATCACAGCAATACCGTCTATCACGTTTTCTCATCCATTCTTGTTGCAGCTATTGTTACAGGAAGCGATGGTGACGCCGCAACTAACAGCGGGAGAAACCCGTCGGACACACTAGTTTGAGTCAGGGGTCAAAAATTCGGCCGATTCTGTGCGTATCGGTTGAATTAATTCGGATTTTTCATCACCGATTTATAGTGGCCGATACGTATAATCGGCCGTACAAAAAAAAATTCGGCCGATATGATCGAATTTTTTACCGATAATTCGGTCATGATATCGGCCGAATTTTAAAAAATTGGTTGTTTGTTATTTTTTTTTAAAAAAAAACCCTATTTTTTAGAAATATGGGAAGAGAAAGAATGGAAAGAAATAAAAGAAAATATGGAGAAAAGATTGAAGAAAAAAATTGCTACACCTTTCAGAGCTTTTCTTCTTCTTCTTTTTCTTCTTCGGTGATGGGAAAAATACAGAGAGCAGCAGCGGCGGCTAGGGTTTAACAGAGAGAGTGAAAGAGAAGAAGGGTAACATTTGAGCATTAGGGTTTCTAAGTGGAAGTATGGAACCCTCTTTGAAAAGGAACAATTATGAGCTTCCTAAAGAGCTCACGTGGAAGCCATTGTATGTATTCTAATATTTTTATTTTATTTTAAATATAATATTTATTTATGTTGAAAGTAAAAAGTATAATATTTTCTTTAATTTATCTTATAGTAATAATTTAATATTATATTTAACAAGCTATATTTTTACCATTGTCATTATTATTAGAAGGTATTCTTTATTTTTATTATATCAATTTAACATAATTAACTATAACTCATAATTTTATCTAATAATTTTATTTATCTAATTATTATTAATGAAAAATAAAATCTATTTTCTCAAATGAAAAAAAACATTATATTATTATGTATGACATTTGTGTGGTTATTAGTTCAAGTGATTAAGACCCCTTTAGTTTCATTTTTTTTAATATTTTTTCTACATTATTATGTAACTTTCAATCATTTTATTTTTATTTTTTATTTATATAATTCATAACTTAAAATAACACTCATTGACTAAGAAAATAAATTATGAAATTATTTCTACAAATTTTCCTTATTTATATCATTTTCCTTGTAATTTTCACCATTTTATTACTAATTATATAATTTCTCGCTATCGTAACTTCAAAAATATATTAGATGATGTAAATATTCGATATTTTATGAAAAAATTACATATTCAATAAATCTATAATTATCTACATTTACTGTAAATTTATTTAATTTTTTTTTTTAAAAAAAAAAAAGGCAGAAGAGAGAAAAAGTTCGGCCGATATATCGACCGAATCGATATATCGACTGATATGAAAAATCGACTGGGATCTCGCCAGGCCGATTTTTCTACCCCTGATTTGAGTTGGGAGTATTAAGCGTCGGATTGCAGCAACCATAGCTATCATTATGACAACACTATTGCTGTAGTGTTGCCATTATTATTCCACGATTGCTACAGATTTCCATAATTACTTCACCATTATTATAGTGTTATCATTATTGTTTCACTATTGCAACAACAAAACCTGTTGAGCCTTTTGAGTGAATTTCGATCGAATCACTCATCCATCTAAACTCAATCCTCTTCTGCATTGGCATCACCATTTTACTTAATATATTCATCACTAAATAGTTCAAAATTTAAATCTTAAGATTAAACAATTAGGATAATTATATAGGCTTTTACAAGAATAACATTCAAGTGATGTAATAAACATGTTCTCATTAGAACAAATTAGTGCTGACGGCTGAACAGGAAAAGCTCCCGACAAAAGACAAAGCTCAGTGTAATTTTACACAAAAATTTCAATAAGAAGTTTCTATGAACCAGCACATGTTTACAAAAAATCTAACTCAAATTTAATTGAGATTGAATACAACAGCATATGGATTCATTAACCTTATAAATTTATAGTAAAGATGGTCAAAATATATATATATATATATATATATATATATATATATATATAAAAGATCTTAATATCCATACATCTTATTCGAAAGGGATACTTTTAACATTGAACCCCCATTCAATCACGACTAGCAGGTTTTTTTAAAATGCAAAAAAATGTAAAAATCTCTTAAACCGCAAACGGTAAAAATTGTTCTAATTTAAAAAAAAAAATTCAAAAATTTTCAACTTAAACAGCCCTTAATTTTTTTTTTAATATGATGTGATGTAACGCAATGGGCCACATTTTGCCCAGCCCAACAAGGCCGAACGTGGAGTGTAGGTGTCTTTTCAATTCTCTCCCATCTTATTTCATTGCTTTATAGACCTCAGCGTGAGTACCACTTTCAGTTTTGGTCGATGTTGCAATAGTGGACTAATCTAATTTTATTTTCTATAAAATTTCAACTATAAAATAAAAAAAATTGTTTTTTTTTTTTCAAAAAATTTAGCATTTATTTTTTAGTTTTCAAAAAAAATTAAATTTTATTACGACTCAGCTTTGCTTAATTCTACTTAGTTGTGTTTTCCGTGTCTTATTGTTGTTTTGAACTTTGGAAGTATATCGGAATAGTATACACCATGAGTTATACCAGAAACACTTGGCACACTGAATTGCTAGGAAAGTAGAAATAGATTCATGGAAGTTGTTACCTGTTTCAAATCAAAATTTTCAGAAGTTTTACAAATATATATATATATATATATATATATATATATATATATATCGCTGATTAATCAAAAATTTCTGCCAGAGTTTCAGTATTTCAGTTATGGGTCCATTTGCTTTCTCCTCTGAAATTCGATAATTTTTTATGGAAAGACTTTGAATTTCATCTGAAATTTGAGAGCCAAGGTATTGCAATAGCAGTAAGATTGGATTAAATGGAAGAAAATGAAAACCTGAAAGAAGCCCCAGTCTCTGCAAGCAGAGTGCAGTCTCTCCAATTCAGAGGCTGATGATTCTGGAAGAAGCAGTCTTTCCATGTCGATGATTGGAATGGACGGCAGGGATGCATTGATCGTTGATGGGTCTTGAACTGGCCGTACATATCTTGATGGGACACTGTCCTTGTGCTCTTTGGCTAGCTCTTGAACACATGGCACTGGGACTGAACTTCCAAATGAAAACATCTCCAAAAGTGAGGAGAGAGAGGAGGCGTTGGGAGGGAGAGAGGTGAGAAAAGGGGGAGCATGTGACTCGGTATATATTGGTTGAATATTAGTATAAAATTATAAAAATTAAATGATTTAATGAAGTTCAAATTTTATATATTCTATGTAATTAGTGTCATCAAATTAATTATAATTACAATTTAATTAGAATAATGATCAAATGAGTGTTGAGTGCACTGCAAGTTAATAATATATGGTTAACCTAAACCTAATTTCTTTATTTAGGACCTTACTTTTAGTTTAAACATCCAATCATCTTAGATGATGGTTTCCAAAATACACTTGCATTGAATATTATTAATCATTGTCGGTGTGTGATGTAACTTAATAATAATCCAGTGATTTAATCACTACCATGTTCTTCAACCACCATTCCAGATTTATAACTTATTATATGGTATTAGTCATAACTAATTTCTTGAAGTTTTCGGAGAATTCTTAACATGTTTTACTCTTTTTCGCTGAAGTTACTTCTGACATCATCTTCGAACAAGTTTTTGATGACCTCTCTGGAGGATCTTCTCCTTCCTTCTTCCTTCATTCCAAAGATTTATTTTCACCAGATCTGAGTTGTAGCTCCTCTCTTTGCAACGGACAATTCTCGGCCGTACAATTTTTTTTAGTAAAGCTTTTATTGGCGGGACCCTACATTTTTTGATGGTGTATCCATATATAATCATGACTTTCATATATATATATATATATATATATATATATTTCCATATTTGGTACTTTGTAGTGTTCTTGTGAATCCAGAGGTTAAAAAAATTGTTGATACTGAGATTTTTCTCTCCTAAGTTTTTCAACAACTACCAACTGTATAAATGTGTATCAGCCGAGATTTGTAACGGTGTGTGAATCTTGGATCAAGTGGACAATTTCACACCAGTCAGCTGTATGATGCATTTGAAACATGAAAGTGGAAAGCCATGATTCATTTGCAGGTTTCTCAGTTGTCAGAATTCTGAAAATGAAAGGGGTGCGATCCTTTCACGGGCATTTTGTATTCACAAACACGGGTTTTTATCGTGCTCAATTTTACCCTTTACTGTTCGTACCATAAGTAAGAGAAAATGTCGAAATCGGATCACCCAACCGGATATTTTAATCTCCCTCGGCGAGCCGAATTCACCAAATATAAAAATGTCCCAAAACGGATCACCAATCGGATCCCTTAATGGCCTTCGGTGAGCCGAATTCACCAAATGTTAAAAATGGATCACCGACCGGATCCCTTAATAGCCTTCGGCGAGCCAAATACAGAAATGTCCAAAAACGGATCACCAACCGGATCCCTTAATAGCCTTCGGCGAGCCGAATATAGGAATGTCAAAAAACGGATCACCAACCGGAACTCTTAATGGAACTCGGCGAGCCAAATACAATCGACACTGTTTTTTAATAAGCATCGCCTTAATGATTTTAAATTAACACCTACCAACTACCAACAACTCTATCTTTAGACCGAAAAACTGGTTTTCTCCCTCTCTTTACTGTCATATTCATATCTTTTCCAACTCCTTTTCTCTCAGTAAACATCATTTTCTCCATCGCTTCTCTTCTCTTATTATCCTCTGAAATCTCTTTACTACCATATTCAACCATCACAGACTGCTCAGCCAGGTCCGCCGTCTAAATCTCGTGTTTCGTACAGAAGGTAACTCTTCAAACCCATATATTGTTTTATTTTTTAAGTTTAATCCTCCAGTTATTGGCGCTCATTTTTTTCTGTAATATTATATGTTTTTCATTTTGTTTTTTCATGTTTAATAATTTTTTATCCTTTATTTAACAATGCAATAATCTCCTTCCCTCTGTTATTATAAATATCACACTTATGAATTGTGAGGAAGGTCCATCTACATTTTATGAATCGTCAAATTGCATTGATTCAGTTGAAAATACTGAACAACTTCTGAATGACTTTTTAAATGAAAATGAGCTTGTGAATGATACCTCCTTTTCAAGTCGAGAGGATCTTATTAATTATGTTAAGAAAGTTGCAATTTCATAAGGATTTGTCGTTACCATCAAGCGGTCAAGTAGTAAGGTCAAGACTGTATCTATTGGTTGCGATATAGGTGGTACATATCGCAACACATGAAATTTGAAAGATGATGAGCGGCAAAGGAAAGCATCCTCTCGGCTCGTCAATTGTCCATTTGAAGTGAGAGGGAAACAACTTCTTGATGGGTTATGGAAGTTGAACATTAAAGATTTGGAGCACAATTACAAAAGTTCAAATATATTAGTTGCTCATTCGAGTACAAAATGTTTTACAAATGAAGAGAAAAAAAAATCAGTGAAATATCGAGTAGCAATATACCACCTCGTCAAATTCTGGAGATACTTAGAAAAGAAAATCCAACGCTTGGAATAACATCGGTGGATTTGAGGAATTGCTTGCGTACGGTTCGAAAAGAGAAATTGAGAGGTCGTACTTCAATTCAAGCTTTGATAGAAGATCTTTTATAAGGTGGTTTCCAATATTGTCTTGAACATGACAATGAAGGTCATCTGTCGCATCTGTTCTTTGCACATCCATTGTCAATTGTACTCAGTAAGAGATATAATAATATTTTTCTTATGGATTGCACATACAAGACCAATAGATATCATATGTCATTGCTCAATATCATTGGTGTCACAAGTTATAATACTAGTTTCTTCTCATGCTTTGTTTTTCTAAGAAATGAGAAAGCAGCCGATTATGTATGGGCGTTACAAATGTTCAGAAGAATGTTAGAAGTTGATCCAGGTCTCCCAGTTATTGTGACTGATAGAGAATTGGCATTAAAGAATGCGATTGAGAATGTTTTCCCTACTGTTGTTCATATTTTATGCATTTAGCATATCCGATATCGGTTGCACGTATATCGAGAAATCTGAATTTATTAAAATCCAGTTTAATACCATTTCCTTCTCAGTTTCTTCCCTAACCTCTTCTTTCTCCTTTCCTCCCATGCCCTATATACGTCAAGCAACCATGTTGAAAAGGGAGACTGCTAAAGCTCGGACTTCGACAAGCAAAAAAATCACTGATGTTCCAGAATGCCGTGCTGGCTCTGCTCCGAAGAGAACTCGTCTGTATTTTCTCAGGTCTCAATCTGCACGAAACGTTAGAGGCGAAGCAGAAGTAATCTCCTTGCTGGAAAACTCTGACGAAGAAGGAGAAGTGAATGTCGAAAATGGAGATTTAGGCTCGCCAGAACGCCTAATTGATGTGAATGTCGAAAGTGCAGATACCCCTCAGCCACAACAACGCGATACCCCTCAGCCAATGCGATACCCCTCACCCACAACAACGCCTGATTCGATTTATTTGCAAAATCGAAGAATGTGTCTCTCAAATTGAGATACATCTGGATGGGCTGGATGACTTCGTGGAAAAGTCACTCAGAGTACCCAGGAAGAAATCTCTGCATTACGAAATGATATGGTCAACCTTTCCCGACGTATCGGCCCTTCTCCAGCAGTATCTCCAGACTCATCTCCAGACTCTGATTAAGATAGTTTTTATGATTTTATATTTTGGAAAGCATATGTACTACTCTCATTAGGATAGTTTTTTTGTTTTTAAATTTTGTTTACCATATGTAATAATTCGTTTATCAATGAAATTATATGGTTTAATTTATTGTGTACTTCTATCTTAATATCAATAAAATAAAAAATTCATGAATCTTTAAACTCCGAAAGGAATACTACTGCTGATAATAAACAAGAAAGGTCCAATTCGGATCGCTAACAATTCTTGGCGATCTGATGGTTTTCTGTATTCAGCTCGCTAAGAAATTCTTGGCGATCCGATATTAGTCCTCCTCTTGCTCTCGTCCAATTCGGTTCGCGAAGCATTCTTGGCGAGCCAATGGTTTCCTATAGTTGGCTTGCCAAGAAATTCTTGACGATCCGATTCTTTCTTTCTCTGTATACAGACTGATCTAGTTCAATTCGGTTTGCCAAGCATTCTTGGCGAACCGATGGTTTCATGTAATCGGCTCGCTAAGAAATTCTTGGCAATCCGATTATTTATTTCCTTTGTATATAGACTACTCTAGTCCAATTCTGTTCGCCAAGCATTCTTGGTGAGCCGATGGTTTCCTGTAGTCGGTTCGCCAAGAAATTATTGGCGATCTGATTCTTTCTTTCCTCTGTATACAAGATGCTCTAGTCCAATTCGGTTCGCCAAGCATTCTTGGCGAGCCGATGGTTTCCTTTAGTCGGCTCGCTAAGCAATTCTTGGCGATCCGATTCTTTATTTCCTCTGTATACAGACTGGTCTAGTCCAATTCGGTGGCGAACCGATGGTTTCCTATAGTCGGCTCGCCAAGAAATTATTGGCTATCTGATTCTTTCTTTCCTCTGTATACAGGCTGCTCTAGTCCAATTCGGTTCACCAAGCATTCTTGGCCAGACAATGGTTTCCTGTAGTCGGCTCGCCAAGAAATTCTTGGCGATCTGATTCTTTCTTTCCTCTGTATACAGGCTGCTCTAGTCCAATTCGATTCGCCAAGCATTCTTGGCGAGCCGATGGTTTCCTGTAGTCGACTCGCTAAGCAATTCTTGGCGATCCGATTCTTTATTTCCTCTATATACAGACTGCTCTAGTCCAATTCGGTTCGCCAAGCTTGGCTAGCCGATTGTTTCCTATAGTCGGCTCGGCAAGAAAGTATTGGCGATCTGATTCTTTCTTTCCTCTGTATACAGGCTGCTCTAGTCCAATTCGGTTCGCCAAACATTCTTGGCTAGATGATGGTTTCCTGTAGTCGGCTCGCCAAGAAATTCTTGGCGATTCGATTCTCTCCAATTCGGCTAGCCAAGAATTACTTGGCGAGCCGACATTAAGCCTGTGCCCCTCTCAATTCGGATCGCCAAGAATATCCAATTCGGATCGTCGAAAGGTCGATTCGGCTCTCCGAAATGGCGACTTAAAGTTATATTACAACCCCAAGTCAGAGGTTTAAGTCCATTTCCTGTTTTTTCTTCCCGAACTCCCAAACCCTTGGCGATCCGACAACACTTGACGATCCTACTCTCCCTCAAATTGACTCCATTTTTCTAAATCTCTCTGGCGAATCTCATCGGAATTTCAATCTCTTCCCTTTCCCTAATTTATCCGCTCCTATTATCCTCGATGACACCGAAGACTCGCGGAAGGGGGAAGATAGCAGCCGTCTCCATACCAAAGAGGCAGAGAACTGAGGGGGCTGATGAAGAGAGAGGTAAGGAGAGAATAGAGGAAAGAACTTAGACTGAAGAGAGAGCTGAAGAGAGAACCCTTGGCGAGGAGGCTACTGAGCAGAGACGGACCAAATTTCGCAGCATGACACATCTGTTTCTGTCGGATGAAGCTTTCAAACGCTTCAAAAGTGGATTATTCTAGAGGAAAGTGATTCCTGGTAAGAGTATTAACTAAGTGTGTATGGTTCATATCCACTTCGTTTGAAAGAGTTCTTTCAGGGTGTCGGGTGGGTAAAATTTCTTCAACGGGAAAAAAATTTCTACTATCCCACCCTTGTAAGGGAATTTTATGCAAACATTACCAAATCTACCTGTAATGCTCTTGTGACCATAGTTCGTGGCGTAAAAATTGAACTCACTGTGGATTCATTGGAAGATATGTTTCAGATACCCAAAGGAGGAATCCGCAGATATGAAAGTAACAGTTGGATTGTTCTGGAGGATTGCAGCACAGTGGACATTTTAAATGAAATCTGTAATAGGACTGATATTAATTCTATCTTTAAGGTCTCTGCTAGTCAAATCACTCTACAATGGTGCCTTGTTCACCTGATCATTCTTAACAACATTCTTCCAAAAGGTGGACATGTCGACGAAATTTCATATTTGGATCTGTTTGTGATGTGGTGTCTCCTTAATAAAAGGAATGTCAGCCTTGGATATCTTGTTTTGAAATACATCCAAGTTACAAACAAAAAACATAAAGCCCTTCTTCCTTATGCAGTCCTTCCAACCTCAATTTTTAGGAAATTCGAAGTTAATCTCTGAAATATTCGGACAGTCTCAATGACACTACAATAAAATTTATTGGCTACAAACTCGTCGACGGTGTTTGGGTTCGAAAAGAAAAGGGCACCAAAAGAAAATTGGAAGAAGTTGAAGTCCAACAGATTGAATACCAACAGCTTGAACCCGGACATGTTCAACGCCTTCCACCTACCAATGCCTGTCATTTGATACATGTGGCCTCTACTTCTGCAACTTCTAGTGCCACCAATGAAACTGAACCAACGTATTTCAAAGAATTTAAGGATTATGCCATCAGTCGTTTGGACAAGATGGATAGAACATTAGATATTTTAGCAAGTCACATGGGCCTCGTAATTCCAACTGGTCCTGGATCACTTGTATATCAGCCACACAGGCTGCTCCAAGCCCCTCTTCATCTCCAGCTGCATCTCCATCTGCTGCTCCAGAGTCTACTGCATCTCCAGCTGCTACTCCAACTACATCTCCAGCTGCTGCTTCAGACTCCGCTGCTGAATCATCTAGATCTGCTCCCACTCCCGCTGCTATCTCTACACCTCTTGCCACACCTGCTCCTGTTTCTACATCTCCTGCCACACCAGTTGCTACAGTCGTCTCTGGAACTCCTGCAACACCTGATGCTCCTGTGAAAACAAGATTCACTGGCGTTTAATGCCCTCCAGAGTTACTTTTTATTGTTTTGTAAATTTACAAGCATTCCTCTATATATAAAGTACCTTTTTTCCTATAATATTTTGATGTGCATTGTTTAAAAATTGCTCCCTTTTATTTTCAGATAAATGAATGCCAACAAATGATTTAGTGCCTCTCTTTCTAGAAAATTCTAGTTTGTATAATGGATAAAATATGACTGAAAAAACCCCTTTGATACCAGCCAAAAAAAGAACTAGCAATATATCAATCACAACACTAAAAATTGCTCAACTGATTGAGGCCATTTGCTTTGACATGTCATAATCTATATTTGAAGGCTATGAAGGTTTTGAAAAGATCTATATTTGAATTAAAAGTAATTTGAAATGGTGTGATTGAATTGTGCCAGAAAAACCTATTACAGTTTTAAAATGTCAAGTGCTCGGTCTTAAGTGTTGTACAGAAAATTGGCTCGCCGACATGTTCCTAAGTGATCCGGTTGGTGATCCGATTTTCGACATTCCTATCTCAACTGCCGAATTCGGCTCGCCAAAGGTTCATTAAGGGATCCGGTTGGTGATCCGATTTTGGATATTCCTGTACTCGGCTCGCCGAGTTCCATTAAGGGATCCGGTTATTGATCCGATTTTGGACATTCCTGTATTCAGCTCGCCGAAGTCCATTAATGGATCCGGTTGGTGGTCCCTTTTTTTACATTCAGTGAATTCGGCTCGCCGAAGGCCATTAAGGGATCCGATTGGTGATCCATTTTGGGACATTTTTGTATTCGGTGAATTCGGCTCGCCGAAGGAGATTAAGGGATCCGATTGGGTGATCCGATTTCGATATTTTCTCTTACTTACGGTACGGACGGTAAAGGGTAAAATTGAGAACAGTAAAAACCAGTGTTCGTGAACACAAAATGTCCATGGGAGGATCGCTCCCCAAATGAAAAGGAGTGAGTATTGGCAATTGTTAAAAATAAAAGGGGTTCCCACTTCCCCGTTCATGTCACTCATGCAATACAAAGGGTGAGCCCAAGTCCAACATAAAATGGGTCTGGTCCCATTTCTTTCTTTGAAGAAATTCCTCTTTCAAGTCTCGATCAACTTTATATTGGTAACTTCAATTATCTTTAAAATAACACCAAAGTAATAATCAAAATGATAAAATGATAGGGGACCAATGTCTTCTAATATTTTCTAGATAGACAGTAAGTGTGTCTTTGTCTAAATGCAATACAATAAAGTGGGGGACATTGTCATTTTGCTTTATCCATTCTAGTTAATTCTTTATTTACAAAGAATAATTCAATCTTGACTCAAAAATTTAATTAATAATTTTGCATTTTAAAAAACAAGAAAATAGATTTTAGATAAATCTTTTTATTATATAATTAAAATTTTAATTAAATATTACTTATAATAATATATTAAATACCAAGAATGTCCTATTTAGAATTTTTGCCTTAGATCTTAACATGTGTCGAGACGGCTTGGACACAATTTCTATCAGGACTATCCAATGCGACCACTACCATTAGTAATATCACTATCATTGTCATCGTAATCATCAATTAATAATTATTAACTTATAGCTTTCATATAGTGATTGATTACTGAGAATGATAGATGTATTTCCTTCCTCGATCATATATGCTAAAAGATATGATTGGTGGTGTGAGACCCAACATGAATTGCTCCAAATTCAGTCACATTTAAATGTCCAATAACTTTATAATTTCACTCAAGGCCGACGAATAATTGTTCTCTCTTTTTCATTTAATAAAATAAGTAATACAACTCTACTTTATAAATTTTATGATTTTATATACAAAGAAAATATTTTATCGTCTCTCAAATGCACAGGTTTAAAATTTTATTTCCAATATTGTGATGCACGATGGAGAAACTAATTTGTATCAGCTTTAATTATGTGTTGGCCTAAAAGTTAAATCTGCCTTCTTAAGTCAGACTGTGTTGTCAATTTCGTGACTGTGTCCGATTGAGTACTGAGTTTTCAATTCCTTTTACTGAGTCGTGACCGTCTAAGTGTCCAAGACCGTGCCTCTAGAAGACCTACATAGTCAAATCAAGTTTGAAGTTCCAGAAGACACATCATTTTGAAGGTATCGTACAAAAATCAGAAGAACTTCATGAATGCCAACCAACATAGGTATTTGGACCTTAGGAATGACTTAGAAAACCTAGAATTACCATTGGGACAAACCTTTGAATCCACAACTTAGAATTTGTAAGAACAAAATTGGATTTCTTAGGATAGTTATATTTTGCTCTGTCTTGGACAAGATATTTCTCCTATAAAATGTGCTCAAGTATTAGTAAAATATTTATGATTTGATAGAGCACTTAAAGAGATTTCTAAAAAGTCCAAGAACACCCAATTTGGAAATTTATATCTGAAGTTATGAGTATTTCAATGAAAGGGTGCAAAACAGATCAAAACAGTTTTGTTTATACTCTCCTTTTGAGAGATTATTTGAAGTATCAAATGGACCTCAAGTTGAAGAAAATTTGGTGAGTAAATAGATCTCCCAATGAGCATTCCAACGAGCCCAAGAACTCCCAAAACCGAGTTCGGAAACCCAAGTTATGGTCATTTTAGTGGAGGTGTGCAAAACTGCCACATTTTGAGTCGACTAAATCTTACAATTCCGTTGACTGAAAAGTTTGCTAAATGGATTTTTCAACCATCGATGAGATTCAGTCGGCTGAATCTTGGAATTCAGTCGATTGAATTCATCCCAGTTGTTGTAGTTGACTTCTCAGGAGTTTTCAGTCGACTGAATATTACTGTTCAGTCGACTGAAAACGTAATGGTAATTTTTCAACAGTTCTTTTGTTGTGAATTCGATTTCCAAAGGCCATATTTTCAAGAGGGCATTAAATACATGACCTTATAGCCTTCCAATGGTTGATTCCCCTTGAGTAAAACCTTCTCTAATCATCATCAAGCATTCCAAACAATCTTAAGAGCCCAATTCATCCAAGTTAAACCCATTAGCTCTTAAACTATCTCTAACTCACACTCAAAGCTTTCATAGGCAAATCTTAAGCATCTTAGGCTCACTCTTGAGTGCATATTTGAGAGAACTTTTAGGGATAAATTGTCCTCATAGGAAAATCAATCTAAGCTATTGAAAATCTCTCTCTCATTCCAAGCATTGATAGGCAAATCATTAGAGCATTCAAAGCTCACAAGTGAATGTGATTTGAGAGAAAACTCTTGGGAAAACTTACCTTCAGAGGAATACTCTCTCTTCCCTAGATTACTTTCTCCTACATCTTGGTTGGGCATCATTGGAGCATCTACACTTCACCAAAGAGCCAAGCAAGAAGAGGAACTTCAAGAATGCGTCATGGTCACTTTGACATCAAGAGGCGAGCGTTCTTAGTAACTTCAAATCTACATCTTTCAATCTTTGAGATAGTTGTAAAGGGTTGGTGTAATCCTAGTGAAATCCAAGAAAGGTGTTTTCTTGGTGTTTCTAAGTCACGGTTAGATCTACACCCTTGAAGTAGATCAAAGCTTGTAATGGTTCGATCTTTACTTGTGAAAAAGATCAAAGGGTTGTAATAGGTTTCTTCTCTACCCCTGAAGGAGAAGGTTAGTGGAATCCTCAAGTGGTGTACTTGAGGCGTGGAGTAGGCAAGTGTCGAACCACGTAAAAATCTCTGCGTCAAGATTTTCCATCTTCTCTCACCTCCTCACATTAGCTTGTGCATTTACATTCATCTCTTAGATTTCCTACACATATACTTTGGTGAACTTGTGATTATTAAAATTCAATTTTATTCTCACTATATCTTATTAATCTTAATAATTGATCATTAATATTAGCTAATTAACTTGAAACTAATACTTATTGGCCAATATTTTAGAAAGAAATCAAAATTCCCCATAGTCCTATTCACAGCCACCCCCACCCCCAAACCCACCCCCCCCCCCCCCCCCCCCCCCTCCCTCCCTCCCTCCCTCCCTCCCTCCCTCCCTCTAGGATTGTTCTTAACATTTGGCCAGCTTGACCAACAAGTTGTATCAGAGCCAGGTTCCTGGATTGGACTTAACCGTCAAAGAGGTGATCCTTAAAGCTAGAAAAATGTCTAAGGGAGATTGTATGGCCTTGATGAGTCCTCCCATCCTTGATGGCTCCAACTTTGGTATATGGAAAGCCAAAATAATGAAAATGTTTTTAAAATCATTAGATGGAGTCCCTTGGGAATTAATTTTACATGGTTGGACTCAACCAAGTAAATGTTATTTCACATGGAGTGATCATGAAAAGAATATGGACATGGCTAATGCTAAAGCTCTTAGCGCAATATTTTGTGCCATTTCACCGAATATCTTGGAAAATATCATATCTTTTGAAACCGCAAAAGAGGCATGAGACATGTTGGAAAAAGTCCATGAAAATCTTAGGAGAAAAGATCTCTTAGAAGTGGTGTATTGTCTAGGACCCATACAAACATGTGAGCCCAAAGAAGATGAAACTAATGAAGAAGTAAAAGATAATACTCCTAGCATGGAACACTTAGTCGAATCATTGGAAGATATGTATAAAAGTCTCAAGAAAATGAGTAAAGAAAAGTTAAAATTAACAAATAAATTAAACTATGAAAAGTTAACTCATGAAAATAATTTAAAAGAACTTGAACTAACTAAAGACAAATTGCTAAAACTTGGAGGAGTTAAAAATCAAGAAAATGTAAGAGCAACTCAAGATAAATTCTTAAAACTTGAAGAATGCTTAAAAATAGAAATAAATGAAAAAGTAAATATTTAAAATGAATTAAGAAAAGTAAAGCATGAACTTCACTCACTAAAAAAAGACTATAAAGATTTGAAAATTGTGCTAAGTTGTGAAGAAGAAGAGAATGCTAAAATTAAAAATGAAAATCAAAGATTAGCAAAAGAAGTTAACGAGTTAAAAAGGTATAAAGAAAAATTTGAAATGAAATTTACAAGAGGAGAAGAGAAGCTTGAAAAAATTCTAAAACTAAGCAAGTCATTTGGAGACAAAACTGGTCTTGGATATGATAAGAAAAATGATAGAGGACCCAAGGACCAAACTACCTTTGTTAAGGGTAAGTCTCCCTCAACTCCTTTAATGAAAATCATAAAATGCTTTCATTGTGGATAATCCGGGCATCTCATGTTTGAATGCAAAACAAACTAAGGTTCAAAATCTATACAAGAATGCAAAACAAACTAAGGTTCAAAATCTAAAGGAAAATGTTCACAAAGAAAATGTAAAAAGGGATAAGAGAAATAAAAATCAAAAGAGTTATGAACCAAGAATTCAAAATCATGGACAAAGGCATAACAACTTAAATGGAAATTTAATCCATGCCTTAACGCATAATTTGATTGAAGCCTTGAATAAATTCACAAGGTTTTGTCAAACTAACAAGAGCACTAAAAGGAGAAAATCAAATGTTCATGTGTTTGACTTCGGTGGACCCCAAAGACCTCTCCCGAAGACCATATGGGTACCCAAGGTTAGGGGAGTGGGTTAGACCTTGATACGCTCGAGTTTGGACCTCTTGTCAGATTCTAAGTTCTTGAACTTATGTATTTTTATTAGAATCTATCATAATTGCTTTGCTTGTTATGTGCCTCTATCTTGTAAATGATTTGTGTGTTTATTATGTCATGGTGCATTTGACTACATTTTTCCTGGCTATAATGCTTGTCATGCCAAAAAGAGTCAAATATTCATGGACTTGTGCTATTCAAGTATCCAAAAGTTTGATTTTTAATTCATTGTTTCAGTCATGCTACCTTGTAGTGTTGGGAATACAAATTGTTGAATTTTCATTCCATCACTCACTATCTCCTTCTCCATGCTTTAAATTAAAACTTCTTATTAGGAAGGATGTGGTGGTAGTATTTGATTGAAAGCTTGGATATTGCTTGATTGAAATGAAAACTACATATATTTATCTTGCAATGCTATATGGTTAAATCATGCCTGTGTGTTTTTAGAATTGAATGCATGATTCTTTGAGTTCTAGGACCTCAAATCAAGTTTAGTAATATCATGGGTAGGTCCTTAAAGTTTTGGCAAAGTCTCCATGACTATGTAAACATCATCACGAACTTTAAAAGGCTAAAACATGACAGCTACTGAAAGCCTTTTACTTTCTATAAGCCAAACCCAAGTCACTTGACACTCTGAATATGAGTTTGTATCTTGTTGTACCCATCTGCAATATCCTTATCTTAGAGCAATGTATACAAGCATTTTACTTTCTCTTATTTCTAAAGTCTGCTTTGGGTCAATCAAATCCAACAATCAAATGTGCATTCATTTCTTTTTATCTGAAACATGTTTGAGGAAACCAAAACTTATTGTAGTTCAATTGCTGCTTGGTACTGATCTGTTCACCCATTCCTTTCTTCAAATCAGTACACTCTACATCTTCCTATCTTACCTGCTTATTGATTGTCATGATTTTCACTGAGGTTATCATAGAAGAACCTGACTTTATGTACTTGAATCTCTTTACTCTCATTTTCTTCTTTGAAAAACTGTTTGAAAAGCAAAACAGAATATCTTCTAACAAGGGAGTAAAACTCTGAATGCATTTTCATTGATATACTCTTTCCATCAAGTCAATTTCTGATCTGCAGATTATCTATTCTTTAAACATCTCAAGTGCAGATTTTTTTCTCAAAAGAAGCATTACTCTAAGTTGCTTGTTGTTAATGCCTATCTGTTTATACTTACACAACATGCTTTTACTTGAATACTCCCTCCAATCCATGGCAAAATCCTATGCAAACAAAATAGGGGATAATTGAACATTTCATTCACCTACATGGGACCTAATGAATATGTCATTGACACTTGGGATAATGACATAATTCCCAATCAGCCAACTTGAAAAGTTGCTTACATAAAATCCACGATGAATGCATAAATGGTACATGAAAACCAAAAATCATGCTACCACATAGAAATAGGATTTTAAATAACATTTTAAACTGAAAACCATGGTAAACATTGATTGACCATATATGTATTTGTTGCATGGTTGTATTGAAAATCTATTCACTTGATATATATTGCAACCTTGATTTTGTGAATCATGTTTGAATAACCATTTATCATATGTGCATGATTTTCTCTTTCTTGGACCTTGAACAATCATAGTCATATCTATTATTGGTCCTTGAAACCTTGCCCGAGTCCCTCAACCATAGAAAATCATTTGTATGGACTTGGAATAGAGAAAAGACCAAAAAAAAAAAAAAAAATCAAATCTTGAAATGTTTGGGTGGCCACAAGACTCATCCACCTACTAATCAGTTCTAGAACCATTAATACAAAATGATCTTTTTGGACAAAAACCTTTAAAATGGTTGACCAATGTTATGGCCAAATTTGGAATTACTAAACTCGTTTGTGGTTTATGTTTTGAATACTTCATCACTCATAACACTTTATAGTTATATGCTTTTGAATTTATGATGATATAGATGCATATATGATTGCTTACATTCTACTGTTGATAAATGCATATTTGATTATCCCAATTCCACATGCTTGACCTTATATGATTCTTATATGAAAACAACTCTCATGATTTACAACTCATTCATATAAGTCATTAGAATAGTAGCATGAAGAAAAGGGGGAATGACTTATTCAAATATGAAAGATGTTTGAACCCTTCATTAAGAGGAGAAATGTCCATAAGTGATTTGTATTCCTTTATATAATGATCTTATGGAGTTCAACTTTTTATTGTGGTCATAAATGATTGAATAGTAAGAAGAATACAAATCTGAAAGAAAGGTTGGCTTTCTCATATGCCTTCATGAAAAATGAAATAATTTGTATATTCTTATTGCTTTCATTAATGCATTACATGTGTACATATGCATTTGGATGAATATTGATGAATTATCAATTGTGCTCACATGGATGGTGATTATCCCACATGTGCCTTACAGTAATATCATTTTCATTTTGGCAATATGGGCCTCAAGTTAAATCTGCCCATCATTGTTGGCATGTGGTATCATTTGAAAGATGACTTAAAATTGTCTTTGTCCCCTTCTCGTCTCTCCCCCTTCTCCTTCCCATGCTTATAGTCATATCATATACCAATTGGTTTCCTCAAAATGTTCAACAAGTTATATTCAATAACAAGTGGTATCAATTCAGATAACTGGGGAAGAATGCACTCCATTAGCTTCATTCATTATAAAATCACTCAACAAGTGATATCACTATAATAGTTATATAATTGAATGGATGATGGAAAGTGATAAGATGTGCTTCTTTAATCAAAATCCTATATCAACCTCCAAAATAAAGGGGGAGCAAATATGAAAATATGAATGACAATGGTTATGACAAAGAGGGGAGATTTATCCTCTTTGAATGCATGTGTTCCATAATATGCACTTCATCTATGCTCCATGAACAAAATTGTAATATTAATCCTTTGTCAATTTACGACAAAACGAGGGTGAAATATTTGGAGACATTATGCATTGGAGAATAACTCAAAAGGGGGAGAAGGAGAATCATTGAATAGCGGTATCAAATACAGTGGGAGCAAATGTGATTTTAAGATATGCTTTAAAATTGAACAAATATTGCTTATTATCACTAATCATTGGGGAGATCATTTTCCACAAGAATATGTAGATTATGTTGTGCTTTCAGGAATATCACAGGCAAATTTTAAGGGAGAGCCACCATAAGCTTTCAAACCTACAAACCATAATGCAGTCATATCCATGTGTATTAAGATTATTGCAATATTGTATTTTTGTATATGTCATGTAATTGAATTTGTCATAGTTTGTAATATGTATTTGGGGTTGTATAGAATATTATCTAGGTTTTGTCACGAAATTGACAAAGGGGGGAGATTGTTGGCTTAAAAGTTAAATCTGCCTCCCTAAGTCAGACTGTGTTGTCAATTTCGTGACTGTGTCTGACTTAGTACTGAATTTTCAATTCCTTTGACTGAGTCGTGATTGTCTAAGTGTCCAAGACTGTGCCTCTAGAAGACCTACATAGTAAAATCAAGTTTGAAACTCCAGAAGACACGTCATTTGAAAGGTATCGCACCGAAATCGGAAGAACTTCATGAATGCCAACCAACATAGGTATTTGGACCTTAGGAATGACTTAGAAGACCTGAGCCCCAATAGCAGCACAGCTATTCTTATTGTTATTGATTTCCTTTCTTATTTTTGCAGAACGTAGTGATCCGGACAAGGAGTGTCGAATTCATGCCATTTTGTCTTTCACTTTCAACATTCTTAATGAGTATCTCATTCTTTGCATATGGGTTACTCAAGCATGATTTTTTCATTTATGTACGTGCATTATAGACCCACATCTTGTATTCCATTTAGAATTTTATGTTTTATTATTCCCATGTAAAACACTTCGTAACTGTTAATGTTTCTCTTGCACTAGAATGATAATTGGTTTTGCATTAATTTCAGGTCCCAAATGGCATTGGTACTATTCTGGGGGTGGTACAACTGGTGTTGTTGCTTGTTACAGCCAATTATCACTGGAGGACTTGAGAGAACCACTGATTGTATCTTACAGATGACTGACTACCAATAACAAAATAGAAGGTGCAGTATGGCCATTCCTGTTGTTGTAATTTCTTCACTGTTATGTTGTTATGAGATGCCCTGTACTGTTATTTGGAGAGATCAAATTGTGCTTCCATGTTATTTGTCATCTCTTGTTACTTGCATTTTGATATGAAGTTGTAAGCTGTCAAATACTGTAAATGGTTTTGTAATATGAATGGTGCTTGAGAAAATAGAATATGTTTCTTTCCCTTTCCATGTTTTCGGTTCTTGCTGTAGCATACTTTGATTCCATAATCTCTGTAAGATTTGTGAAATTAAAATTGCCTACACTGCTGCCCATGGAAGTTGAAACTTGAATTTTACTAAAATGTGTTATAGAAGAAGCATAATTTCAAAGTTGAGTAGGGGTGTTTCATTGTATAGAAAGTATCAAATGGCAGCTGATGAGTGTGCTACTATGAGAGTTGGTAGTCATTATACATTTGTATGGGGTTTGGTCCTAATTACTGGAACAAGGTGACTGGTTCCTCCCTTTTTAAGATAAGTTTGTTTTATTTTATTTAAGTTTTTGGGTTACTAATAAAGTGTTTGACTTGCTGCATGATTTTATCTCTGGATTGTTGAGATAATCCAATTCCTCAACAATGATGTGCATGTGATCTAGAAGAATCGATGGTTGATACAGTGGCATTTCCTATGATGAACATTAGCAATGTGTTTGAAACATTGGCATTGGGAGTGACAAATTTGCCTGGCAATAAATGGTGGATAAAGTAGGTGATAAAGGTTGAAAAGTTATATACCTTTAACCAAATATACTGCATTTAACAAAGTAAATGAAAATTGTGGATACTCTGTCATGCTAAACATCTCCTGAAAGAAATGAGCAAAAGAAAGTTTTCAGACACAGAGAGAGTGAGGTTGGTCTAATTCTAGTCCCTCATTAGTAAGTATTGCTGCCTTCCATGAATTGCAAGAATGGGTGAACATTGTTTCTGTGTTGAATACAATTGGTGGCAGTCTCAATGATGCTGAATTTTCACCTAATATTACTGAACCTACTAGCTTTTCCCATCAATAAGATCACTCCCATCCTTCCATTAGGGAATGAATTGATTTTAGGATCAACCAAGGGATTCGAAAAGTTCATATTTTCGTCTGTTGAAGAAATATAGAGAATTGGTTTGTAACTGAGGAATACTTGGTTCGCTATCAAATTTTGGGCGAACAGAGCTAGCTTAATATAGTAACCTTACCTGGTAGAGAATTAGTGATCTGAAATTGCATATATTCAGGAATTTTACAGAAAATTAACAATAGTAAGAATCCTGGCATGCTGTCATTTGGAAATTTTCCACATATTCATTGATTTCAAACTATTAAGCAATCGATATTTGTGGAGTGTTATGCTCTTTTCCATCCAATTGCTTGGACCATGGAGTAAATTCGATGTTTTGAATAGCAACTTTCCTTCATGGAATGTATTCATGATAACTCCATTAGGTAGAAGAAGATATGACCGATTAGGTTTTTATGGTTCAATTAATTAATACAGATGGGAAAATGGTACTACTCCAAGTCATGTTCTCAGTTTATCCATATAGTTTTAAAACTTCTAGCTTGATATTGCTACATTTAGTTAGCAAGAGGAAAAATGCCAATTGTCTTGACATTAAAAAACTAAATAGAGTTACTGCTACCATTGGTCCTAGACCTTGAGACTGAATCATGTTTTTATTGTTTAAGCTCTTCTTTTCCCCATGATCTTGTAAAACATATGCGGCGTTCTCTTCACCCTCTGATCTTGTAGCCCAACTTCTGGAGCATTGATTTCACTTTTTGCTTTTCATTGCAGAAAGTCTTGCCGTGAGTTGGTATTCTTTCAACAAAATCAAGTAATCAATCGACATCAGATGTTATACGGATTTTTGTATTTCTCTCTCGGGTTTTGGTTCTCTTCTTCCTCCAGTCGTTCTAGTCACTCTCTTTCTTAAATGTACATGAATGTTTCGTCAACATTATTAGGTTTTCCTGCTACGTTTTGCACCCAAAACTTATGTTACCAGATGCCTCTACAAGCCTTGAGCTTAACAATGATCTGATCTTGTAATGCCTCTCAATCCTAGATCTCACAATACAACTATATCCAAACAAAATTATCACTAGCAATTTTGCTTGATTTGCAATGAAGTTTTAGAGAAGTGGACATCTCCATCCTCATCTACATACCAAGTTGGGTATGATTCTTTTTGGGGATTGAGTTGTCTTGCTACATAATTTCCTGGGTATGGTTGTTTCTAAGCTAATCCTGAATTCGGAATTGCTGCTCTTGCCATCATCTATTTTAACTCTATGCCTTGAGTGCATGCTCCAAGTCTTTCTTAACAAGAGTGCATGGAATATCATGCTAATAGATGACCAGATCTAAATCCAATAGCAGGGAGTCAAATGCTCCATCCACATTTTGCCAAGATTTGGGATGGTTTGTGGCCAAGGGATCAACATAAGCGTTGCAGCTGTTAGATATTGTAATTTGTTGTGTATACTGAGGGTAGTTTAGTCTTTAAGGGTAATTTAGTCTTTTCATATTTAGGGTTTATGTGTATAAATACTTTTTTGTATTTTAGTTAGAATGGAATATACAGAATTTACTTCAATTTCACATGTTATCAGAGCTGGGCATATGGCATAGGTTCATCTCTCACGTCATCTTCTTCATTCACCGATATTGCAGTGGTCGTGTCCTCAGATCTCTCGGTATTCCCCTTTTTGCCTGCAGCAAAGTAGGTTAAACATATTTGCTTCCCAACCCATTTCAAGCCTTGAATAAGAGTCTTAAATGGTACATGCATGGATAGTCTTAAAATGCATAGAAATACAGTACTGTTTTAGAACGTATAATATCTGCTTAAATATGCTCAAAAGTTCATGAAACCACAAATCACAAGCAGTCACAACAATCTTGGTTTTGACTGGTAGTAATAGCATTGCCTATTTGCCTTATATGTTTATCCTCATGGAGTCAAGGTATCCTTTGCCTTGCAGTTTATGAGTAAAAAGATCTTTAAAGTAAGTCTCTACTCCAATCCTTCTGAACAGTGGTGGTTCTTCCGGGCCGACCAAGCTCGCAGCTGGCCCAATCTCTGCCTTCAAATTTGGACTATGGAACGCAGCGATTGACATCCTCTCTTGTGTTGAATTCGCTGTTGCCCTGTGCTCAATGCTACGGTACACTCCATTTGTTACCATCTGCAAATACAGAGTTCATTTTAATCCAATCTGGTCATTGCAAGCTTAGTCGATTAGATTGAATCGGATCGATTTCAGCAACTCCTCAAAGACTAGATTTTTTTTTTTTCTTTTTGTAAAAGGACTTACCTCCAAAATGTCTCCTATGTTGATTATGAATGCATTTGGGAGGGGCTTGACAGGAATCCACTTGCCATCTTTTCTTATCTGAAGGCCTTCCATTTCATTTGCTTGGAGGAGAACAGTGAGTCCGACAGAATCCGAGTGAGGTGAAAGGCCGATTACCGACTCTGGTTGAGCACATGGAGGATAGTAGTTCATCCTTAACGATTGGAACCCACCATCAAATAACTCCCTAATCTCCTCATCCTTCACACGTAATGCTCTAGACATGAGGCCCAATATGTTCATGGCAAGCTTTTTCACCTCCATAGAGTAAGCCTCCATGGTTTCTCTACAGTGCCAAAGAAATTCAGTTTCAAGGTACATTCTAAGATTAAATGTAGGTCTTTCAATAACGCCTACCAATCCAATATCCTTTGAGATTGGTGGGTTTGAAAGAATTTACTTAGTGGTTAAGGTTAAATTTGGGGAAAAGAATGGGTTAGAACATCAAATGATTCAAGTTAAAGGTTAAGATTTCAAGCTATCATAAAAGATTATTTAATACAAAATATAAAAATTGAATATGATGGGCCATCAGGCTTTTAGGTCTGGTTGGACTCTTACAACCTTAGACTCTTACAATCTAAGGTACAAGACCTGCTCAATTTTAAATTGGGCCTCATTTTTCTCGCGCCCATAATTGGAACCCTCCCACGGCCTAACTCGGGTCGATCCAATCCAGTTTTTTCTGAGTCAGGCCAGGGCAGAATGGGTTGAGTGATCGAGTCCGACAGAACTTGGACTTTTAGATTTGGCCCATCAATTTCCTCTTATTGAAGATGGAAATATTCTCTAATTGGTGATAAAACACAAGAGTAGATCCCTAAAAACCCGGTTTGTAAGGAAAGGGTGCCCATGCGTTTATAAATCTCAAGATCCCAAAGTCCAACGGTGATGTTGGGCATACTAACACTTTTCATTAGCGCCAAGGTTGGAGACACTTGGCTCTCCCCCGTCCACGCAGGACTAGAAATACGAATCCGACCTATTCCTGTGGTACCTTGATAAAACACATGAGTAGAACTCATTCCTAAAAACTGGTTTGTAAAAAGATGATGCACATGTATTTATAAACCCCAAGATTCCAAAACCAACAACAATGTGGGACATGCTAACAATTGGATGTTGGAGAAGCTTGATATATGTGATTGTGCGTGGAAATAATCTGATAATGTTGAAATGTGTATGGAAGCTGACCTGAAAGATGGAGGGAGGTGATCAAATAAGCGGGGCTTCCTTATATGAGGTGGGAGGGTATTTAAGAAGAACATGTCTCCCCAATCAAGTTTCTGCTCTTCAGATATGACGAAGGCATTTCCAAACCCCTCTAAATCCCCTGGCTCTTGCCAAAATCTTTTCTTCTCGTCCATTGGAAGGTTGAACAAATCATGTAGTTCAGACTTCATTTTCTCTACAAATGAAGAGTTTACTCCATGGTTTAACAACTGCAAAATAAATAAATGATGAGAACGACAACAACAACATTGAAATTGAAATAATGTCAATTTATTCAACTCCTATTCAAATGTTAATGTTCTTGAAATGACCATCCAAGCAATTCACTAGTTCAGTCCCACTCACTATTCAAATAGTTATAATCTTCCAAGCCATAAGATTTTCAAGTATCCTATCCATCAATGTTAGCGTATTTATATTTATCTTTACTGTAAGAAGGGTGTTTTGCTCTCTACTCTTTTAATTTGATGTTTCAAATCTACAAATTTTAATAGATGGTGTTTTTTTAAGAAAGATGGGAATTTGCATAAGTTGTTTGACCTTTTTATTTGGAAAAGAAAAAAAATGAATCAAGTTTAAATTGCATAGAGTTGTCTGACGCACATAAATGGTTTTGCTAAAGAACTATTTGAAATTTGGAATATGTTATGTATAAAAGAATTTTTTTTAGCAGTAAAAGAGAAAACTTATATTAAAAGAAAAAATAATTAAAAAATAAAGAATCGTAGGGTCTAAGAGATAGACCCAAACGAAAAGAAGAAGAAAAAAACAGCAACATAACAAGAGGTCACAAAAGCTAGAAAAAACACCACTGGTACAAAAGAATTATCCCTCATGTAAATGGAAGGTGCCACAATTTGAACCACCAATTCCATTCTTCGCGAAGAAGTTTGTCACACGATTGGTTGTACGACTGATATGGACGAAATTTTAAATATGAAAATATGTTCTCTCAATGTAATGGGGACAGAGACCCTGATTCACTGTATATATAGAAAAAGATGAATTACAAATGAGGAAGATAATTTAATTATAATGTAACCCCAATATTATAAATGGGGAAAGTTCTATTGTAGGAATGTATAACAGCTCATTTGACACTCCCCCTCAAGTTGGAACATATATGTCGTCTATACCCAACTTGCTAAGTGAGCTGTGAAAAATTCTGCCTGTAACTGCTTTGGTGAGAACATCTGCAAGTTGATCTTCGGATTTAACGAATGGTACCTCAATGATCTTCTCCTCGAGTTTCTCCTTAATGAAATGTCTATCAATTTCAACATGCTTGATTCTATCATGTTGCACTGGATTATGTACAATGTCTATTGCGACCTTGTTATCACAATGCAGTTGCATGGCACGTTGGGGTTTGAATCCCAATTCACCCAACAAATCCTTTATCCAGAGTAGCTCACATACTCCGTGCGCTATACCCCTATATTCTGCTTCAGCACTTAATCTTGAGACCACTTTCTGCTTCTTACTTCGCCAAGAGACCAGATTGCCTCCCACAAAGGTAAAGTATCCAGAAGTAGATCGTCTATCAGTAACAGAACCAGCCCAGTCTGCATCAGTGTAACCCTCAACATCTAGGTGACCATGTCGTGAGAACATCAAACCTTTTCCAGGAGCTGACTTCAAGTATCTCAGAATTCGGTTTACAGCCTCCATGTGGGCTTCACTTGGTGCATGCATGAACTGACTCACCACACTTACTGCATATGCTATGTCAGGTCTGGTGTGAGCTAGGTAAATTAACTTACCCACAAAGCATTGATATCTTTCTTTGTTGGTGGGTACCTGATCAGGATATTCACCAAGCTGGTGATTCAACTCCATTGGAGTATCTGCTGGCTTGCTGGCTAACATTCCAGTTTCAGTCAAGATGTCAAGAATATATTTCTGTTATGATAGAAATATTCCTTGTTCTGAGCGAGCCACTTCAATGCCTAAGAAATACTTTAGAGCACCAAGATTTTTCATTTCAAACACACTTTCCAAATGGCGCTGTAATACTACATTTTCCTCTAGGTCATTCCCTGTAACTACCATGTCATTAACATACACAATAAGGGCAGTGACCTTACCTTTCTTATGTTTCAGGAGAAGAGTATGATCTGAGTTACTTTGCTTGTAGCCGAAATTCTTCATTGATTTGCTGAACCTTCCAAACCATGCTCTGGGTGATTGTTTCAATCCATAAAGAGACTTTCTCAGTTTACACACCATGTTACTCTGACTGAACCCCATCTTACATCCAGGAGGGGGGTCCATATAAACTTCTTCTTCTAGGTCATCATGTAGGAATGCATTTTTTACATCAAACTGATGTAATGGCTAGTCAAGGTTTGCTGCAAGGGAAAGGAGCACTCGAATTAGTTGATCTTGACTACAGGAGCAAAGGTCTCCCCATAGTCAATCCCATAAGTTTGAGTGTAGCCTTTCGCCACTAGTCTTGTTTTGTATCGTTCAATGGTGCCATCTGGCTTGAATTTTACTGTATATATCCATCTGCAACCTACTGTTTCTTTCCTTTAAGAAGGGTAGTCATCTCCCAGGTGGAATTTTTCTGGAGGGCCTCCATTTCTTCATTCATTGCTTGGGTCCACTTGGGATGAGTTAGAGCGTCCTGCACATTACTTGGAATAGATACAGTGGATAATTGACATACAAATGATACACATGACGGAGACAACCTATGTAGAGACACATGATTAGCAATAGGGTATTTAACCTTTGCTTTAGGGTCAGGGTCATATTGTTGTCGAGGGATACCTCTAGTGGTACGAGGGGGTAACTGATAACCTGCATTTCCTATATGACTCGACTCAGGTAAAGTGATTGAGTTTGAGGGTTCAGGTACCTGTATCGGATCTTCAGGATGATCTTCAGGACCTGATTGGATGAGAGGTGGTGGTACTGTAGGATGAGCTGTAGGAAGGAAATGAGCCGAATGAGTCTCTTGCTCTTGTTACATCACTGTAGTTGGTGGGTCAGTAGTCATCACTATATCCTCAAGTGTTGGCTGATGTTGGTCTGACACAGTTTGTGAAACTTGAATGATCTGATTCTGAGTACCTTCTGCAAATATAGAGCGCTCCCCCTACAGGGGATTCTCAGAATCTCCCCGTGAGTAATAGAATTCACTCTCGTTAAAAATAACATCTGCTGTAACGTGCAAAGTCTGAGTAGAGGGATGAAAACACTTATAACCCTTCTGAGTGGCAGCATACCCCACAAAGACACAACGTAGGGCACACAGATCAAATTTACTACGTTGGTGCAGATAGACCTGAACATAAGCAACGCAGACAAAGACACGTGGTTCGAGATTTGGTGTGGAAGGCAAAGTGAGGAGAGTGGTCAATGTTTGGAATGGAGTCTGATACTAAAGGGTACTGGATGGTGTTATATTGATGAGATAAGCAGCCGAACAAAGAGCCTCCCTCTAAAAATGATGGGGCATATGGGCCTCAGATAAAGAGGCACGAACAACTTCAAGAAGATGACGGTTCTTATGTTCGGCTACACCATTCTGTTGTGGCGTATAGGCACACGTGGTTTGATGAACAATACCATGATGGCTCAAAAAATGACGGAGGTCAATGTTGACGAACTCTCGGCCATTGTTAGACCGAAGTGTTGTGATCTTCTTATCAAACTGAGTAGCAACATATTGATGAAATTTTTTGAATTTCGCATGGACGTCGCTTTTTTGCTTTATGGGGAAAACCAATGTCATCCTGGTGCAATCATCTATAAATGTCACAAACCACTTCAAACCACTAAATGTAGAAACTCGGGACGGTCCCCAAACATCAGAATGGACAAGCATGAAAGGCATAGAACTTTTATTTAATCTTAATGGATAAGAAATGCAATGACTTTTCTCCAAAATACAAGTTTCACAATGAAACTCTGATTCAGTGAAATGGGAAAAGAAATCTGGAAATAAAAGTTTTAGATAACTAAAAGAAGCATGCCCTAATTGTCTATGCCACAGCCAAATAGTTTTCATCCAAACTGACTCGTCTCCTCGAACATGATGTGCTTGGCCCAATCTCTTACTACAATCTTCTGTCAAGGCCAGATAGTACAACTTGCCCCTCCTAGTACCACATCCAATCACGGCCCTGGTGAGAAGGTCCTGAAACAAACAATACAAGGGCCAAAAACACACAGTACAAGGGAATCAATAATTTGAGGAACAGATAATAAGTCATAATCAAGTGATGGGACAACTAAGACATGAGATAGACTTAATGATGATGTAAGAGATAGGGACCCTTCTCCCAGAATAGGAGAGGTGGTTCCATTGGCACTGGTGACATGTGTTTAATTTGATGGTTTGGGAGAGTGTAACAAAGTAAAACTAGAGGTCATGTGATCAGTAGCGCCTGTGTCAATAATCCATGATCTATTACCAGTAATTAAAGATGTGTAAGGGGAGATTCCTGAGGTAGCCAAGGCTGTGAAACCGGATGTACCTGGTGGATGTTCGGAGGTAATCTCTAGGGATAACGCAGCGAATGCGACTGACGCTCTGCTTGACTCTCTCTTTTGCCCTTTGTTAACCCACCCTGCTGGATAACCAATGATCTCATAACAACCCTTAATGGTATGGTTAGCTAAACCACATTTGATACACTTCATTGGAGGCCAGTTACGAGTAGAGTCGGAGTTCAAAGGAAATTGCTGAGAGGGCTTGAACCGTGCGGCGGCCAAGGGGGTGGCATCGGATGAAACACCAACGTCAAACATGGTTCCCTGTCGATTACTTTCTCGTTTAATATGTGCATAGACTGCCTCAAGTTCAGGTTTAAGGTCCATCCTCAAAATCTCTCCTCTAATTTGATCAAAGTTCGTATCCAAACCGGCAAGGAAAATATAAACGCTGAGACGGTCAATCTCCATGCGTCGAGTTTCAATGTCGGCCGGATGCTCCATATGGCTGGGGCATAATTGATCAAGCTCCTGAAAGATCTCAGTGAGCTCACTGTAATAAGAGGTAACGGCGCTCCATTCTGTGTCGTCTTGAATGACCTTCTATGGAGATAAAAAATCTTCGCGTCATCGGAACCATCAGAATATGTTTTCTTGATTGCATTCCAGACTTGTTGTGCTGTGTCATAACGGATAAATTGTTTCATCTGAATAGGTTGCATAGCATCGAATAACCAACTCTTGACTTGACAGTCCGATGCACGCCATTTGTTGTATGTCGGGTCTGTGGTAGCAGGCTTGGTCAAATCACCGGTCAAATGACCATGTTTCTCTTGTCCGGCAACCTTCATCTCCATAACCTGGTGCCATAGGGAATAATTATGGTCATCCAGTTTGATTCCAGTGGAGATAGTGGAAGCGTCTCCGTGAACAGTGACAATTTGAGGGGTAAGATTTGAGCCACCAGCACCCTTGGAGTCGTCCGCAGATGTCATTGGGACAGTTGGTTGGGCCTGTTGTGGCTGGGTTTGCAAAGTGGGCCTACTGGCGAGCCTGTTTCAAACTAGGCCTCCAGACGGGCCTGTAGATGGACCTATGTCAAAGTGGGCCGACGGACGGGCTTGGTCTGCTGGTCGAAGAGGGCGCCGCTGTCGACGCAGGCGAGGCTGCTGCTACAGTGCCGGACCTGGAAAACGAGCGGGGAATGCCGGATTTGGGCTCCCTAAAGGCGGAGGCGCGACGGAATGGCTGGATCTTTTTGGTAAGATCCGGATCTGATGTATGTAGCTGAATGGGGAACCGATCTGTCGTCCTTCTCAGATCTCGGGGCCGCGATCTGCAAATCAGCCTGTAGATCTGTGTGTCGGCGTTGCTGGTTCGGCGTTGCTGGTGCGGCTGTCACTGGATCTGTGTTTCGGCCGGGAAATCGAAAGAGGCGAAATTAGTACCGAGGCAGAAGATATGGCAGATCTGAGTCGGAGACGACAGAGGAGAGGTCGAGAGAGGCGATGCGAGCCAAAGGATCGACTGGGTCTTCAGAGATGCCGTGATCTGAGTCACGATGGAGAAGAAACCGGTAGAAATCCCCTTCGTGGGAACCCAAACGGCGGCTAGCTGTGGCCGAGCTTTCGTCGGTCTTGCCTGGCTGGTGGTGGGGATTCAGATCTGTTGCCGGTGTCTGCGTGTTTCCGGCTGAATCTCCACTGCGGGGATGATGGATGGCAGAAGCGTGCAATGGTGAAGGGCAGATCTGCAGATCTGGGTAGGGGGCCTGATGAGTTCCGGTCGAGGAGCTATCACCGGCGCCGGTCCTCGGGGCAGATCTGGGTGTAGATCTGAAACGAGAACAGTAGACAACAACCGGATGTGTTTTTTTTTTTCTTCCAAATGTGCCTGACGTGCAGGGAAGAAAGAAAAGAAAAAAAAAATAATAATAATACTAATAAAAGAGATAAAAAATTGATGATAATCGAACCTGGCTCTGATACGATGTTAAATATGAAAATATGTTCTTTCAATGTAATGGGGAGAGAGACCTGATTCACTGTATATCTAGGAAAAGATGAATTACAAATAAGAAGAGAATTTAATTACAATGTAACCCCAATATTGTAAATGGGTAAAGTTTTATTTTAGGAATGTATAACAGCTCATTTGACACGAAAGACACCTCCAGACTCGAAATCAATTTCTTTATTTCCCTTACCAAGGTAATTAACGTCTACAGAGGGCGCTTCAAACCCTCAACCCATTTAATGGGATTATCTCTAATACCGGTTCTCATGGAGCCTTGATAAGAACTTTGGTTTATTGGGCAAAGTGGATTAAGTGAATAACTCTACAAGCTTTTCCAGCAACATAACTATAAGCATCAAATTAATTTTAAATTTTAAATAAGTTTAATGTACAAAACATGTACACTGTAATAATCATTCAATAATAAGAAGTGGTCAGTTTTCACTCGACCTTCTTCAAACTTGATGGTGACTCGAAACACAAAGTTTAGGTTAGGCATTTTAATTAAGGCACCCCATATAGACACCCGCTTTTTCTTCCTATACACACCCGATTTCAAAAAATCGGATGAAATTACTATTCTACCCCCCGTGTTCTATCATCCGAACGAATTGTCAGTTCGTTCGGACGAATAGACTCATTCGAACGAACAGATCAGTGTAATTTATGTTCGTTCGGACGAATATACTCATCCAAACGAACAGAACAATGCAATTTCAGTTCATTTGGACGAATTGACTTATATATGTTCATTCGTTCTAATGATCAGTTTGGATATATCCTAAAAATAGTATGTTACTTTGATGAGTAAACAATGTGATATGGTCAATGTCAAAGAATATTGGAGTAAATGTGGTGCACAAGACACACAATGGAGAGCTAGTTCTGGAGATACCAAATATTAGTCAATGTCAAAAAATGCTGGAGTAAATGTGATGCACAAGACACACAATAGAGAGCTAGTTCTGGAGATACCAAGTATCAGTCAATGTCAAAGAATGCTTGAGTAAATGTGATGCACCAGACACACAATAGAGAGCTAGTTCTGGAGATACCAAGTATCAGTCAATAAACAATGTGACATGGTAAATGTCAAAGAATGCTGAAGTAAATGTGGTGCACAAGACACACAATGGAGAACTAGTTCTGGAGATACCAAGTATCAGTCAACAATTAGTTAAAGTAATGTTGGTAACTCCTGCAGTACATGTTCTTGGTGTGCTATTTTGGATTCTGTCTTGAAAAAGGAAAGTAGTACATGTTTGCTGGCAGATCTCAAAGCAAAGCAACTGAATATGGGAATGCAGCCAAAACATGGGTCAAGTCTGAAGAGGACAAGCTTGAGGAAGTGAATGAGAAGGCACATTCATTCGAATGATCCTAAGTTCGAACGAACTAAAATTGCATTGTTCAGTTTGTTCGGATGAGTATATTCTTCCGAATGAACATAAATTACATTGATCTGTTCGTTCGGATGAGTCTATTCGTCCAAACGAACTAAAAATAAACTGACAGTTCATTCAGATAATAGAATACGGAGGGGTAGAATGGTAATTTCACCCAATCTTTTGAAATCGGGTGTGTAGATGCAAAAAAACTGGGTGTCTATATGGGGCGGGGCGCCTTTAATCAATTTAAAATATATATTTCGTGCCGCAGTTTACAAAATTCACATGTAATATTTCTTATATTCATCCTCTCGTAGTTTAATTCAAATAACGTAGGTTCTTTTTAAGACTATTAATTAAATTTGTATTTCCTAATTCCACTGCCTTTCACGATTGGACCACATATATGAGGTGTAGTATTGTTAGGTCCACTAGATGCAATGCATTACAACCCTCTAAATTGTTAGCCATTTTGAATATCTCGAAAAATTAACCGTACTATTAAAGAAAACTTAAATAGCTACTATATTATAAAATTTAATATTGAAATCAATTCTAGCCACTTCATCTTAATGCTCAAAATTCATACATTGAATCTTTCAAAGGCATTTGTCAAATTTGACTATCCAAAGCAAGTGGCTAGAAAATTGAAATTTGAATTGGTGGTATCTTTTTAAGAATATGTTCAATCGATAAGATTAGATTTTTCAATTTAAAAAATAACAATTAAAAAAATAAAAAAAATCATATTCAAAATAAATGAGCTTTAAACGATGGGTTCAGATATTGACTTTAAAACCACGATGGGCTTTGACCGGGCTCAGACCTTTTGCCAATGCCCGACTCTGAACCCGACTCTGAACAAGCCTAACTGTACAATTGAAAAGTCAGTCGGAATGCATGCACCACTATTTATTTTATTTTTTTCACTTTAAAGAAGGCATTTAAGAATTGGTATTATGCTCTATGGCAGATTTAAGCTCATTTCAATGTACGGCAGCCAGACTGCACTGAAAATCCATCAGGTTTTACTAGGGCTGTGTTTGGATGAAGGGTAATTTTACAGGGGTCATTCTTCATCTGGAGTCACTTTTAAGCTTGGGGTCACCCTTGAATACCCCAAACTTCAATAGGGTATTTAAAAAAGGTGATGAGAGGGGTGATTTTTTGGATTTTTACCCTCACCTAGTGTAAATTTTGGGTTACCAAACAAGAGTAAGGAGGCCCCCCATCCAAACACAGCCTAGGTTAAAGCTCAAGCCAATAATTTGAGATCATTAAAACTGTAATCGTTCATATTGAAAAAAAAGACATAATGAGCTAAAAGTGAATCAAATTTAATATAAAATAAATAAATTTATAATCACTTAATTTTAATTATCAAAGTTGTCAAACAATTATTTTTAAAGACGATTTAGTGAAGGACACAACAGATTTTGGAATTCTATATGAAAAGGAAATCTTATGTAAACTGGTTGATTTTTTTGATGTATGCAAGCGACTTGACAACACAATGATCTACTACTTGGCATGCATTTAACTTGGGTTCGAGAGTATTTTTAGCCCCAGCCCTGGCCTTAGGCGAATTAGGCTGCCGCCTAGGGCCCCAAGTTAGGTTCAATTTTTAAGTTCCCGCACATTCTTTTATGTTATAAAGTTATTTTAATGCTTATTTTATTAGTAAATAAACTTGTGGCGCATTGGTAGTGCATCCGACTCTCAATTCAAAGGTTGCATTTTCTATTCCTTTAAGTAAAATAACTTTATTTTTTGCAATTTCTTATAAATTTAGACATAATTTTTCTTTAAGTAAAATAACAGGCATAAAAAATGAATTAGTAAAATGAATAACATGCATAATTTTTCTTTAAGTAAAATAACTTGGGGAGTATTTAAAGTCATCTTGAAAAGGCATGACAAGACTCGCTTGACTCGAATTCCTATCTAGGGCTGCAACTCGGGTCGGGCGGGTCGGGTTTTCATAAACCCAACCCTAACCCAAGTCACAACAAATTGAACCGAACCCGACCTGACCCGACCCAAACATACCCTCAACCCGACTGTTGACGCGACCCGACCCAACTCGAGTAGCAACCATGGCTTTTATATTGACATAAATGTTCAGCATGTAACTCCAAGAAAAAAAAAACATAAAAAGAAAGATCCAGAAAATAATCGAGCTCAATGGTCACAAAAAAATGCAAAAAAAAAAAAACTTTTTAACCGTTCGTACCTCTCAATCCAAAATGCGGTATTTTGGGACAAACTGCAAATGATTCTGACACCAAATGATTCAGTCATCACAAAACCTAAAAGCATTTTAAAAATATAATACTGCTATGTGAAGAATTTTACAGTTGTTGATTTAAAGCCTGTGAGAAAACTGAAGGAGAAAGAAACAGAGAAATCTGAGAAAAAAAGAGAACTCGAGTAGGCCTTAGAGGGCTTACCCTGCTGTTAGAGAAAAACAAAGAGACAAGAAAGAGAAGGCCTTAGAGGGCTTACCCTGCTGTTAGAGAGACACAGAAGGGATCTCCAATCCGCAGCGATCGGCGAATGGCAGAGGCTGAAGGGAGGAGTAGGTGATGGATAGAGAACATTGATGAGAAGTGAGGGGTTTTTTATTAGGGTTTGACTTTGTTACAGGAAAAGAGAGTAACTGGAAATCGTGGAAATCAAGAAATGGTTCATTTCTCTATAGTCTCTCTCTTCTTTTCTCAAATTTTCTCTCCTTTATCAGTCCTTGGCAAAGAGAGTCCTTGGGAAAAGAGAAAGAGAGAAAACAGTGGTATACTGTGTTTGGAAAATCCAAAAATGTGGGTAGGATCTTCTCGGGTTCACTCGGGTTGGGTTGGGTCGGGTTGAGATTTAAAAACCTCAGCCCAGCTCGACCTGAATTTTGTGCAGGTTTTTCAATTCCCAACCCAACTCGACCCGACCCTAATGATTTTTCGGGTCGGGTCATGCGGGTCGAGCCAAAACCCGACCCGTTGTAGCCCTATTCCTATCGAGTTTAGTCAACTTAGATTAATTTGTCCTTTTTTTTCAAATTCTAATAAAATGAATTAAACATCATGATAAAAAGCATTTATCCTTTAGTTTTATTTTTCTTTTAAAAATTAAGAATAAAGATGAATAATTGACTCTATTACAAGATTAAAATGATTATATAAAGGTTAAATTTTAATTAATCATTATTCTTATCATTTTTTTTAGAAATTTTAATAAAAGTGTGACCTAAATAAGTCCCTAAATGAGGAAACTTAGTGTTCACTATAATATAGATGGTTGAATGGAAAGAAAATATGTTTAAATTTGAATAACTATTTTGTGCTTTATAGTTTATAATTGAGTTATAATTTTTTAATATAATTTTTTTTATAAGTTGTTCTAAATGCATTATATACTTTAGCATGTCAACTACTCTTTTTAAATACAATAAAATAGTAATAAAAAATAAAAAATCAGCATACATGACACAAGTTGTGACACCACGAAATTTTAGAAATTATAAAAATTCAAGTTTTATTAATATATTGAGATTAATATGATTTAATCAATTAATTAAGAGAGATTTAGTGAATTTAATTGAGAAATTAGATTTTAATTTAATGTCGAGTGGCACGATGGGAAATTAAATGTATGAAATTGTTGGAAATGATTTTGTAACGAGGCATCCCGCCACATGGGCGTTGACGTGGCATGCCACAGGGAAAGGGGACCCAAATGCCACAATCTAATAACGTAAGGGCAAATAGCGAATGGAAAAACCACCATTTGATTTGACTGTGTCACACACAGCAACTCCATCCCATTTATCTCGTGCTCACGGCACTCACCCACTCCCCTTCATATTCGCACGGCAGTTCTATCACATTCCATTTCACATTCGCACGGCACATCTGTTTCACTACCCCATGCGCATGACACATCCTCTCACACAGCAGTATTCCATTCGCCATCTTCTTCACTGAGAATCACATCTCCCCACCGTAAAAGTTAGGAAAGAAAGGAGAAAAAAAAATGAAAGAGATTCAGAAACCTTCACTTATGGTAAGTACCCATCTCTAGATTTAGGATTTGTATTTAATTTGAAGGTTGAAGTGATTCAGAATTAACCCTATACGAATCTGGGTTTAGGGAATAAGAATAGTAAAGATTTGGAGATTTTCGGGTATTTCCCGAATTCAGGAAATCAGGTTTAAATCAGTGAAATTTGATATTAAATTATAGACTATAATCCGTAAGGACGTGATAAATCACATAGGGAATAAATTTAAGGGGTTGGATTTAAAGAACAAGACCAATAACCCACCTAGGTGTAATTTTTGACTTCAAGGAAATCGGTTCGCACTTACAGGAATTTGCAGTATTCTGCAGATGACTGTCTGTAGAAGACAGGCTTATGAACGCCCGAAACAAGTTCCAAAGGCTCGGAACAGTCCGAATGAACAAGGATGTTCTGAGGACCCTCAGAAGGAACAAGATCTCGAAACCTGGCTCGGTCGTTCCGAGGCCAAGTTCCGAGGAGACTATGAAACCAGAGAAAGAAAACTTAGATAATTTGGTTAAGTCCACAATGAGAACCCAAGGTCTCAACCTGACTCAGAAGTACTGAGGCCAAGTTCCGAGCACTATGTTGTAGAACTGAAACCAGTAAATCTCTCGGAAGTACAAAGGGAAGAATTGACAGAGGGAAGAATTGAAGTTCCGAAGTCTCAGAACTTGACCTCGGTACTAGTGAGCACTATACTTCGGAATGATCCAAAGGAAACCCAGATGTTTCAAAGCTCCAGAATAAGCTTCAGAAGTTCCGAGAAAGTGATGAACGAAGTTTTGAAACCACAGTATTAAGATTGTATGATCTTTAACCCCACACTCTTGGGTTGGACATGAACGTACTATTAACGAGACATCACTAAATGGAAATTAATGAAAGTGATAAATATAGATTTAAAAAACAAGGACACAAACTAATTAGATGAATTATTGTATTTTGATTCATGGAAATAACCAGAGGATCGGAAGGTGATCTAAGAGCCGTACATACCACGTAGCTCACTCCTTCAAGGAATCTCATTGATCAAGTAGGTTTTCCTACTTTCTTTAAGTACCAAGTGATTATTTATGTATATTGAATTATAAGTCGATTTCAATGCATGATTTGATGAGAACTTGATAAAGTATACTTTTGAATACAATGTATTTCCTATGTGTTGTCAAATATGTTGATTTATCAATGCATAATATGAAACGCATGCATATAAGTGGGATGGGAATATATGAGTTAAAGGTTAAAGAGATGATATACTTTAATCGGAAATATTTGAAATAAATTAACCATTATATATGGCCGCATCCATGGGTTACAAATTATGGCATATTAGTTGGGCAGAAAGCTACAGGGTCAAAAGAAGTCCCGAAATATGCGCAGGAGTATGGGTGTGTAGCACTCCCCCGGTAGTCTTAGTTAAATGCTAGTATTGGGTAGTAGTTCCCAGCTGGTGCCCCAAGAAAGCTACGGACAAAATGGCCAATGTTTATAACTATTGAATGAGAATGAGACAATGATCAATGCATGGGGCATGAGAAGGGCTTCCATCAATTCATGTCACCATAGCATAGTGCATCGTGATGATTTCTAAATGCTTTACATGTATATATGATTCTGATTTATATGAGATGAATACAAAATGAATATGAATGCTTTATGAATATGAAATATGAACTGATTTTGGAATATGGGATGGGAATGATTTTCAAATGAACTATATGATATGAGTAACATATACTCCCTCTGTCCCAAATTAGTTGTCCTATATGGATTTTGAAATTGTCCTAAAATAATTGTCTTATTTATATTGGAGTAGTATAAAGTGTATTGAAAATGGATGAGATCACATAAAGTGGTAGCCTATATAGAGAGTTCTTAAAAAATACAAATATTTCAAATGAGACAACTAAAATGGGACAGAGGGAGCATATGTTTTATCCCGGTTTTATATATATCACATGTTGGTACCCACTTGATGGGAATTCCTACAGAGCGTTGACTAAGCCCACAAATATTTTCTCTTTTAGAAACTGATGTAGGAAAGGATAAAGGTGATGAGGCAGGACCGAGCAATAGTCACGCATAGACGGTTATGAAAGCAGGAGAAATAATTCGTAGAGCTTTTCATTATATTATAGAATTTTAGAAGTAGAAGAGAACATTCCCCTTTGTTTTACATTTTGAGAATAAATATTTAGGTAGGAGTTATGTGATCGAAAGTTAAATTGATGATGTAATAAACTTCTAGATAATGAGGTTGATGATGAGTAAAATAAATACATATTTTACTCCTAAATTTATAATTGTTAGTATCTCATTTGATTTAATTTTATCTAATTAATGTAATTTTGTATTTTTCAGGTTTAAAAGTGAAAGTGAAATAAAATGTGTTTAAATGAAAAGCTTTTTATCCATTTTTAGATCATGTGGATTTTTTAAGCCTGCAACTCATGCCCTCGAACCCACTTGCTGTTACTAAAGAGACATTGACAGAACACTCCACCTTCATCGTTGATGTAAAGTGAGAGAAGGGTGGTTGCAAGAAAAGAAAACTACAGCAGCGTTTAAGCAAATTGCAAGCAACAAATCAGCCACTAGCTGCCCAAACCTTTGTTGTGTATATAAGAACCATTAAGAGCAGCCAATCACCGCTGAAACAGCAGTTGCAGAGAACAGTGACAAGAATGAAACACCTTCTCGGTTGAAGCAAGCAGTGTCGATGATGTTATTCTTTACTGCAGTCAATAGATGAAAGAGAAGTAATTGAAAGGAAATAAGCACCAAGAAATCAGCAGAGAGCAAACAAGGGGTGCTGCCGTGCATGCTTTACATGAGAGGCCACACGGCATAATCCATATCCACTTGAATCCAGCCAGAGATCAGGGACAGGTAGGCAGTGGATTGAAATAAAAAAAACAACAAAAGAGAGAAAAAAGAAGGAAAGGCCGACTAAACAGTAAATAGAAAAGAGAAAAAAAGGGAAATTGTCGTGCAACAGAGAATCGGCTGAATGAAAAGTGGGTCCCAACCGACCTTTCTTGTTTTACCAATTTCAAACATTATAAAAGGAGGTTTTGGGCAAAGGAAGAATCGAAGCTAGCTGAGATTTTTGGAGGATTTGGTGCAGTGATAATTTTGGAGTTCCTTTGTGGTTAGTGTTTTGTATTTTATTTTATTCTTTTGTAATTAGTTTTTTTAATTTTTCATGTCTTGTAATTTAGTTCCATTAATAATAGTGTAATTTCTTCAATTTAATGTCAATGTGATTAATTTCAATTATAAATTAAAAAAAGTCCATGAATCTCCTTGTTTTCTTTTTATTTAAATCCAAAATTCCAATGCATTGTAATTCTTAATTCCAAATTTTATTAATAATTAAAAGGCAGAAAAACACTTAGAATTATGGTTTTCCACTTATTTATTTTTGTATGATGAAAATTTAATTTTATTTAATTCCTTTTATGGATTTATGTGAGAGATTATTCTAAGTTGTTCAATGAAGGCAAAAAAATATTTTAGACTGAATAGAACTTGATTTTTTTCAGTCTAAGGCTCTTTTTAAGAGCAGAAAAACTTTTAGATTCGAAATTACAAGTTGAAAATTTATTTAGCGTAAGGACGGATTTGAATTTTCTTATTTTAATTGATTTCATAAGTTTCATTATGATGATGTTAATAAATGAAGAATTTGAGTGCATAATAAATAATAAATGTGAGATCCGTATTCTAGGCTTTGATATGATTTTTAAAATATGGAAAATAAAGCCTCCATAATTCTTTGACCAGTTCCACTGTAAATATGTATAGAGATAGTTTAGATGTTTTAAATTTTATTTTTGTTTATAAATTAAAAACTCTTGAAATTGATGAACTAGGTTGGAAATAATTTAATTGTATCTTAATTTATGTTTTCTAAGTTAAATTGAGATTGTTTATATTTTTATATTAATGCCACCATCTTAATTAAATATAAAATGGGACTCTTATCATATTAAATATAAATTTGTAAAATATCTTACATTTGAAAATTAAGATCATCTTTGTCCTCGACCTTAACAAATATAAAATTACGTGAGTTAATGCAGACCTCTACCGTCTTCTTTTACTACTACCTAACTTTTTTTCCAATGACAAGGATATTTTTGAGTTATTAATCCAATAAGCATAGGGCTGCAACTTAGGTCAGATTTTGATTTGACCTACATGACTCGACTTGAGAATTATGAGGGTCGGATTGAGAATTTTGGATTACCGAGTCGGGTCAGATCGGGTTGAGAAGACAAAAACCTGTATAGAATTTGAGTTGGATCGGGTTGAGGATTTTACAAGTTAAACTGACCCGACCCGACTAAAATTAAGCTAAAATGGGTTCAAAACGCAGGTCGAGTCAGAATTCGGGTCGATTTGGGTTAGAATTTGGGTCGGGTTGGGTCGGATTGAAAGTTCAAGGTCGAGAATTAGGGTCGGGCCGGGTTGAGTTCCATAAATATCAACTCGGGTTGAATTGGGTTTTAAAGAATCCAACCCGCCCGACCCGAGTTGCAACCCTACTCCTGCAGCTTGCACCGTCATTACCCACACAACCGACTCAAAAAGAATTCGTGGGCAAGATTTGAGCCAAGAGGCAGGGGTATAAAAATCTCTTTACCGAGATATTGGCGTCTCGACCGATATCTCGGTATCTCGGATTTTGACCGAGATATCGGCCGATATCTCTCTCTCTCCTAAATTTTTTTGGACAAATATCGGCTGTGTAAATGTGTATCGGCCGATATCGACGAGATCTCTGTGAGATCTCGGCCATATCAGCCGATATCTCGCTAGTACGACCGATATGCACAATATGGCCGAGATTTATACCCCAAGAGGTAAGATTTCCTCTTACACACGACTCGTAAAATTTTGTATATGGAGATATCTTTTATTCATCTCAATGTACCATCTACCTTATCTACTCCTCAGAAAATCTTATGAAATACTCTTTTAAATGATCTTCACCATTGTACTTAATATATTCATTACTAAATAGTTAAAAATTTAAATCTTAAGATTAAACAAGTAGGAAAATTATATAGGCTAAAATTTTTACAAGAATAACATTCAAGTGATGTAATACACATCTTCTATGAGAACATTTATAAATGGTGGATTCCACCCTTTAAAATAATCCATCACAAATTAATGCTGACTGCTTTAACACTAAAAGCAATCGACAAAAGAACAAGCTCATTGTAATTTTACATAAAAAACTTCAATAAGAAGTTTCCATGAACCAGCACATCATGTGTTTACAAAAACTCTTAAACTCAAATTTTTTAAACATTGAACCGCCAATTCAATCACTACTAGCAGGTTTTTTTAAAAACCCAAAAAATTGTAAAAATCTCTTAAACAGCAAACGGTAAAAATCGTTCAAATTTTTTTTTAATTATTTTTCAAAAATTTTAAACTTAAACAGCCCTTAAATTTTTTTAATTTGATGCCATGTAACACAATGGGCCACATTTCGCCCAGCCCAACAAGGCCATGGAGTGCTTCTCACTTCTCACTTCTCACCCATCTGATTTCATTGCCTTATAGACCTTCAGCGTCAGTACCACTTTCAGTTTTGGTCGATCTTGCAATAGTGGACTAATCTAATTTTATTTTCTATAAAATTTCATCTATAAAATAAATAAAAAATGTTTTTTTTTTTAAAAAATTTAGCATTTATTTTTTAGTTTTTTTAAAAAAATTAAATTTTATTTCAACTCCTTTAGTTAATAATTTAATATTATTTATAATATAATATTCATACCACAAGTTTAACCACAGTTGAATCCAAATGAAACTTGTTTAACCCAACCTTCCATCGAAACGGTTCGCTTCACATACTAGTTCTTAAAACATTGCCTTTAACCTGGTAAATTTTTGGGACATTTGAAGACCTTCTAATTCCGTACACACCGTGTAAACAACCACGGAGAATGATCTGGTAAAATTGAGCATGAATAGAACTCAAAACCCCCATTTCGCAATTTGACCGTCAAGCTAACTCTTTCTGTTAACAAGGGTGCGACTGTAGTCTTCAACTTTTTTTAAACACAAATCGGGTGATTATTCATATTTATTATACTTTATCTTTTAACTTTCAATAACAAAACTATGTCGTAGATTTCATATGGTTACTCGACTCCAACTCATCACCAAAATTTAAGTCATTAGACCTCTCGACTCAGCGTTGCTTGATTCTACTTCTTGTGTTTTCCGTGTCTTATTGTTGTTTTGAAGTATATCGGTATAGTATACACGATGAGCTATACCAGAAACACTTGGCGCACTGAATTACTAGCAAAGCAGAAATAGATTCATGGAAGTTGTTACCTGTTTCAAATTAATTTTTCAAAAGTTTTTTTTTTTTAAAAAAAAAATTGTTATCGCTGATTATTCAAAAATTTCAGCCAGAGTTTCAGTATATCAGTTTTGGGTCCATTTTGCATATCTCCTATGAAATTCGATAAATTTTGATGGAGAGACTTTGAATTTCAGCTGAAATTTGAGACCCAAGGTGTTGCAATAACAGTAAAATTGGATTAAATGGAAGAAAATGAAAACCTGAAAGAAGCCCCAGACTCTGCAAGCAGAGTGCAGTCTCTCCAATTCAGAGGCAGATGATTCTTGAAGAAGCAGTCTTTCCATGTCGATGATTGGAATGGACGGAAGGATTCATTGATCGTTGGTGGGTCTTGAACTGGCCGTACATATCTTGATGGGACACTGTCCTTGTGGTGTTTGGCTAGCTCTTGAACGCATGGCACTGGGATTGAACTTCCAAATGAAAACATCTCCAAAAGTGAGGAGAGAGAGGAGGCGTTGGGAGGGAGAGAGGTGAGAAGAGGGAAAGCATGTGACTCGGTATATATTGGTTGAATATTAGTATAAAATTATAAAAATAAAATGATTAAATGAAGTTCAAATTTTATATATTCTATGTAATTAGTGTCATCAAATTAATTATAATTACAATTTAATTAGGATAATGATCAAATGAGTGTTGAGTGCACTGCAAGTTATGGTTAACCTAAACCTAATTTTTTTTATTTAGGACCTTACTTTTAGTCTAAACATCTAATCATCTTAGATGATGGTTTCCAAAATACACTTGCATTGAATATTATTAATCATTGTTGGTGTGTGGTGTAACATAATAATAATCCAGTGATTTAAATCACTACCATGTTCTTCAACCACCATTGCCAGATTTATAACTTATTATATGGTATTAGTCATAACCAATTTCTGGAAGTTTTTGGAGAATTCTTAACATGTTTCACTCTTTTTCGCCAAAGTTACTTCTGACATCATTTTCGAACAAGTTTTTGATGACCTCTCTTGAGGATCTTCTCCTTCCTTCTTCCTTCATTCCAAAGGTTTATTTTCAACATATGTGAGTTGTACCTCCTCTCTTTGCAACGATATTTCTCGGCTATACATTTTTTTTTCAGCAAAGCTTTTACTGGCGGGACCCCATGTTTTTTTATGGTGTATCCTTATATAATCATGAATTCCATAATTGAGGAGAAAAAAAAAAAAGATGGCCTAACTCAACCACAAAAAGTTCCTTTTTTTAATATAAAAATCATATTTTTTGTACATGTTGGGTCCACTATATGGTAATCACACCATTGCAATCTTGACTGGATGGGCCATATTAAAATAATCTCAGCTGTTCCAAATTCCTGAGCCTTTGGACTACAGCATCCAAAGTCGCAATCAAAATGAATCAAGTGGGTGAACAATTGACTAATGAACGATTGGGGTTTTCTTTTTGATGATGAAGGTGTTGACGCTTCTTTCTAACCACACCGTAACTCTACGGAAGGGCCTTTGGAGTGGACTAAGAATCGAACTCAGGACTCCTGCTTTCTGAAGTGGGTTCCTGACCATCACTCCAACCAATCATATCTTTCTTTTAATAATCAGTAATTATTAATTTATAGCTTTCACATAGTGATTGATTACTGAGTGTAATGCCCCGCCTTTTCGAGATTCAGAGTCTAATTTTTTTTTTAATAATAATAATAATAACACCGAAAGAGGGCGGACGACGTCACGACGCGAGTTAAGTTCGGACTTCCAAAGTCCGACCCTTAACTGGCCACCCATGTGTGCATGGACTAGACCATGAAAACAAACCACACATGGAACTAATCAAGTCATGGGGAATAAAACTAGACCAATTGCGGAATTAAACTGAATAGATAGCAAGTACAAGTCTCCCATTAAAATTGATTAAACCAAGCATCCATTATCAAAACTATAAACAAACCATAGCAAAGTTACTTGCTATTACATGTCTATAAAATTGTAATTCAAATGACAGTAAAATATAAATCCATTCCAACACCCAAGCGCTTAAGCTTGGCTCCCCTCCTGGTCCTCGACCTTCTCTTTTCCTTTTCTTTTTCCTGCATTATCCCCTAAGGATAGAATTAGGGCGTTAGATCAATGCTCCCAGTAGGTTTTCCGATCAAGGCTACCACATGGTTAGTATATAAAACATACATATATCATAGTATATGATCAACAAAACATCTGAAATCAATGCTATGAATGTAAGTGCAAATGTAATGAGTCTCACCCATCACATGTATACATAGCTATCACTTGACGGGATTCTCACATCAAGGTAATCCAGAGTACTCCACATTTCCTCTGAATAGAACTCTCATGTCAAGGTAAGCCAGAGTACTCCACATTTCCTCTGTATAGAATTCTAATGTCAAGATAATCCAGAGTACTCCTCATTTCCTCTGGATATGACTCTCATCATTAAGTTATTCCATAATCATCACCCCATGCCATGCATGAGATGTCAATGTATATATATGTCCTTTGTAAATATATCTCATCATTCAAAACAAATTTGAAACATAATATCAATAACAACATATCTCATAAAAACATGATAAAACCAAATATAACAGTGGTTACAAGTAGGTAGGAAACCTACAGAAACTTCGCTTAAGTGTCTGCTCCTTTTTAAGCTTCACCCGATCACGACTCGCACGTTCAACTTCCGTTTCCTTATTTATACAACAGTAAGTTAATACTTAATCTTCTTGATTTCTAATCAAGTTTAGAGCCCATAAACCATCTTATGGGGTTCGGCCATACCCATGGCCGAACCTCACCCAATTTGGGATTTAATCTTCTTTTTTCATTTGATAACTATTTAAAGACTTCACCTTTCAAAACATGTCTTGGTAGGGTTCGGCCATACAACATGGCCGAACCTTATCACTTTGGTTTTGGACCCCTTTTTTCAAGTCCTTTGATCAATCCCTTCATATTTATCATTTGACTTGTATTTACGGTTTTTGCCATTGGCCTAACCAATGCCTCATTTTGTTTCATAGTCAAAGCCCATATAAGCAATCCACCTTAGTGGGGTTCGGCCATACTACTTGGCCGAACCTCACCAATCCAAATTGGGTTTATATCAATCCTTCATAATTAGGACTAATTACTCATCTATCCATGTGATTAACTAGCCCTTAATTTTCCATCATTTCCTTGGTTCCAATCATCACTTTCATCCACCAAAACTACTCCATGGGGTTCGGCCATATGTTCTTTTATCCATTATACTTATCATAAAGTCACAACTTAGACCCTTTAAAACATTACAAAATAATTAACAACTTTTAATCATATACTTGAATCCAAATACCCATTTAATGGTTCATGGGGTTCGGCCATACACATGGCCAAACCCAATGGTTCCCTTGGTTCAATGATTCCATCATATGTACATAACTTAGGCTCAATACTTTTAGCCATAACAACCACATGATTCAGCCATCCAATGGCCAACCCAAATCAGTAATCTTATCTCTATTTAAATCACATAAAAGCCCCATAATATTGTATGGTTTTTATCTCTCAAAAACCATCACAAATTACCATATAATTATCATATCATTTCATGGGGTTCGGCCATCCCCATTGGCCGAACCCTTTGGCCCATGATTTGAATCTCTTTATCATATAATTTGTGTCTCATTAAAACATATAAAACTCCATAGTATTGCATTGTTTTAGCCTTCAAAAACCATCCAAATACCCAAATAACTTCATGGGGTTCGGTCATCCAAAGTGGCCGAACTCAATGATCCACTTTTATCATTTAAATCACCTTTACCCAAGATTTAAACCCTTGATGCATTCGGCCATTCCATGGCCAAATCATGACATTCAAATCCATGATTTAAACCTTTTTAACAACTATTTTGCCTCATCAAAACATGCACTAAACTCCATGGTTTTGCATGGTTTTTAGCCTTCAAAACCATCAACCTAACCAAATTATTTCATGGGGTTCGGTCAACCAAAGTGGCCGAACCCTATGGTCCATGTTTTCCATCTTCTTAAACATCAATATTCATATTCTAAACCTTTGGTAGATTCGGCCATCCCATGGCCAAATCATGTTCCATTTAACCCATTTTATTAAACAAAATTCCATGGAAACACTTACCAATTTCCTTTGTTTCTCTCCTTCTTGCTTCCTTAGTCTCTAGCCAATTATGAGCTTGAACAATGGTGAGAACACCAAGGGCTGGTTCGGCCAAAGAGATGGGTTTTGAGAGAGTGAGAAGAGATGGAATTCTAAGCTTTTCTTTGCAATGTGTAATTCGGCCAAATGGGGTGTGTTTCCATTTTGCCATTCAGTCCATAAAACCTCTCATTCACCCTCATAACTTTTGGTTTAACCAAGGAGTCACTTGGCACAACCAAGATATCCCTTGGCACTCCCAAGGTATCCTTTGGCACTCCCATGCAACCTTATCTCATCTCATTTAAATCCATTTAAACCCATGCATGGAGATTACCATTACAAGGTCACCAACGTGTGGGACTTGTTTTGGGTTGTTTAAGATCAAGACAACTCTTCTCCTCCCCTTTGACTCACTTGAACTCAAGACCCCTTTGATTTCCAATTTAACTCACCCAACTCATTAGCTCAACTCACCACATTAAATACCATTCATTTAATGCACTTGAGTCAACTCAACCATTTAATTCAAATCCAACTCACTTTAGTCCCAACTCAACCTGATTTAACTCATATTTGAGCTCACTTGAGGGTCCACACGGTCAACCATGGTCCACATGGTCAACAAGACCCATTGGGTCCCCATTTAGCCCATGGATCCAATTTGACATCATGACCCAATTATGGATGGTTTAACCCTTTGCATGTGGTTTACACACTTGTATGAAGCCTACCCATTTATCATTCACCTCATTTCCAATCAATTCAGCTTAACCATAATAAAATTGAGCTTACCCAATGGTCAAATAAGTCCACCATGACCCATTGGGTCCCAATTGGGTCCTTTGACCCAATTAACCATTTTGACCCAATTTAATGTACATTACCCATTTACTTAAATTTGATCCTTATAATATGTTCATAGGGTATTAATTTGAACAATGGGTCCCACCATTTTCTCATCTACAATCATCTCTATTAAATTTACCATTCTAGTGGCATTTTCGTAAATATTCATATCATTGAGAAATCGGGGTGTTACACTGAGAATTATAGATGTATTTCCTTCCTCGATCATATATGCTAAAAGATATGATTGGTGGTATGAGACCCAGCATTAATTGCTCCAAATTCAGCCACATTTAAATGTCCAATAACTTTATAATTTCACTCAAGGTCAACGAATAATTATTCTCTCTTTTTCGTTTTAAATAAGTAATAGAGCTCTACTTTACAAATTTTATGATTTTATATACAAAGAAAATATTTTATCGTCTCTCAAATGCACAGGTTTAAAAATTTATTTCCAATATTGTGATGCACAGTGTTTGTTATACCCTCACCCAGATTAGGTGTGTTTTAACTTAATAATCTTGCTTAAACCGGTTAATCTCGAAGATTACGGTTAGGGCTTAGCCAGGTGTGGCCCAATCTGAGTTCGAGAGCTCAGTGATCCAACTCGTCCAGCTGGAGGGGCAAAATGGTAATTTATCGATTTTTCTTATTATTTTTATAAATTATGTTGTTATGTGATTATTATTAGATGATAATATTCTCCTTAGTCAAGGATTTGTATTTCTGATTTTAAAATAATTTTATTTTCAGAAAATAGTATTTAAAACCGCCAGCCAAAACCCCGAAAGGGGGTAATAATTATTTTAAATGGTTTTGGAAATAAGATAAATTCGAAACAAGTATCTTATGTTAGACCATTTTAAGTATGGTCTAGTTATTCTTTAAAACCCCAAAATGAGATCTCTAAGTTGTTTTATTTAACATTTGTTTAATTAAGTAAATAATGTTAAATTATGATTTTATTTTAAATCAATGGGTTTTAGTGAGTTTTAAATCTCAAAATTTTTATGGTGATCAAAGTTCTTAAAACCCAACTTATCTGTAGGGTTGGATTGAGATTTTGAGTTTTTAAAATCATGCCTTTAAGTTAAAAATCGAGTTTTTATCAAAACGGGGGCCTTTTTGCAAAACCAGAAATCCTAAAGGACTTATTTGCAGCCATACCAGTGAACAGTGATTTCACTGTACCGGACGTCCACTGCAGCGGCATGCAATGGCCAGATGACCCCAATCCACGACTGATTTCCTATAAATTCAGCCTTTCCCCAGCAGGTCAAACTCCCTCAGATTTCATCTCTCCTCTCTATCTCTCAGCTCTCTGATTCTCAGACCAAACCCAGCCGACCCTTTCAGCCTCTGTTACCAGTTTTCAGTTACCATAACCTTAAAGGAAAGTTTTTCAAAAGATCAGATTTTAGTCCAGGAACTCCAGTGAAGGTTACCATTGTATTCTTCTTTCAATTCCAATCGGTTTAGAATCAAGAAAAACCAGTTTTGGCCCTGTTTTGAGTGAGTAAAATTAGTTTGAGGTTTAAGGAAAAATCCAATTTTTAATGTACCAGTGAGCTTTCAGTGTTAAAATCTACTGGCCTACCGAACTTCAAAGCTCCAAACCTTTCCCTATGGAAAGAGGACTCCCAGAGGAGTCCATCGGACCGGCTAGATGTGGAAACCGAATCTGGAAAACCCACTGTTTCCTGATTCGTATCTCATACAATGTCTGCCGTCACTGTCTGTTGGTGCAAACAGTGAGGAAGACGACTCTCGGACGGTCCGAGAGTCGATCTTCGGACGGTCCAAGGGTCACACCCTTCGGACGGTTTGAGAGGACCCCTCGGACGTTCCGAGCTTCACCCGAAGCCCAGAAACGCCCGAGACTGGCTTGACTCGCCCGGATGTTTTGAGCAGAGTTCGGAAGGTCCGAGCCCTACTTCGGATGTTCCGAGACTTACAGACCCACCGAGACCAGTTTTTTCAGATCTTTTCAATTCGGAAGGACTTCGGATGATCCGAGACCCGATCTTCAGACGATCCAAGGTCAGACCCTCAGTCCGAGGTCAGTGACTAGTATAGGTGTGGTTCGGATGATCCGAAGCCACAGTACCTGATTCCGAGGCCTGTTCCGAGGGACCCAGTTTTTAGTGTAAAATGCTATTGTTTTGCTTGCATGTGATGTTAGTACCCCCTTGTTAATCTAAAATGTGTACTAACCCTTTTCTCTTATTACTATAGTGTATATACTATTTGTATTCACTTCTAGGCCGTCTCTATTGGTCGGGCACTGAGTAATTTCACTTCCAGGCCGACGCTATATTTGTCGGGCACTGAGTGACCTCGAGGTCTTACTCAAAATGTCAGATCTGGTCCTATCCAGAAGACAATCGAGAAGTGACCTGAGTATCTAGACCTAACTCAATAAGTCAATCTGGTCAATGCCCAGAAGACAATATGAGTTTTGGACTGAACACCTTTTTATTTACTATCTTGTGGATTATTGTAATTTAAAAGGGATAGAAACCAAGTAGGATACTCAATTCCATGTACCTTGGATATTTTTTGGGAAAACAAGTATGATTTCGAAATACTACTTGTGTGCATGTATTTGATGCTATGTATATTGACGTGATAATGATTGTGCACTTGTTTGTTGTTTGAACAGAGACTGCGAAACCACACAGTTACGGTGAGGGAACTTAACTTTGCAGTAAGATGTAAATAGGTTTTTATTTGAGATGGATCTTGAGCAATGAGTGGTTTCAGATTTGATGAACCCACTCATGTGGCTAGATTTGATGCACTATTGTAAGAAGTGCTTATGGTAATGGTGAATGCTATGATGTTGATCATATGAATTGTGATACTGCTTCCACGTACCTTTTACTATTAAATCATCGCCGAGCTGAGGTGTCGGTTACATCTACTGGACAAGGTGGATCGACAGTGACTGGCAAGGTGTGTCAGTACCGGTTTTGAGGTGTATACCGGAGATGCACTTGCAAGGAGATATTTTGATCATGTCGGGACTTAATACTATTTGTGTCAATATAGTATTTGAGGGGTTACGTTGGATGACAGCAGTAATGGAAAGATGATGAGATGATGGAAATGATGATAAGATTTTACTTGATATTGTAAATTTATTATCAAGTATGAGATATTATATTGCAACTGTTGATTATTGCTAACCTATTGTTTACTTAAACTGCACTGCTATATTTCCTTCACTGGGCTACTTAGCTCACCCCACTCACCTTTCAGGAGATGAACCCGAGGATGAGAACCCTCTATATGAAGCTTAGGGTGGATAAGCTGCGGCGTTACTTTGGGATTCCCAGTGAGGGGAATACCCTTGTTTTTGCTTTTTGGTTCTTGGAACCATTAGTTTTTGTAAAATACCAGGTGTGGTACTTGATTTGTATCAATATGATGTATTAAGACTACTATGCTTCTGTAGTTACTCTGATGATGATGATTTAATGATAAATCAGTGTTGGAATTATGTGATCATGCTATGTATTATTATTTTGTGTCTTTGTTGGGAAGACTTATGGTATATGTTTGAGTCCACATGTTGGGATCATGTGTGACCTTTGGGCCTAACTGTTGATCCGGCCCAGTTAGAGTGCTTGTGTTAGCTTCGTCTTTCAAAAAAAAAAAAAATTAATCGCGTTCCGGGCCCACCTTTCGGGTCGGGGCGTGACAGGAGAAACTAATCTGTGTCAGCTTTAATTATGTATTATGGTTTTTTTTATTAAACAGTGCCTTTTTTTATTTTTAAAAAATCATTAATCAAAACAGACTTACAGCATAGAGTTATGATCTAACAATATATAAATATCAAAAATTAATATTTTATCGTATGTCAAATCCTTTATAAACTCTATATTTAATATATTATGTATCAACTATCGACTAAAATTCAAATCTATTATTTATTGACCAAGTTTTAAACTTATATTTTGAATGTCAATACAAATATAAATTCGATGGAACGTAAGGTTGAAACTCAGGCAACAATGAGCGGTTGGTTTGATGGTCAAAACTTGCACATATTTGCAGGAAGTCTTGGGATCAAGTCCCCTTCAACAAAAAAAGGGTTACTCTCTATTGTTCTGTACCAGACATGTGCGGATTGAGAGGTTTATATATACCCCAATGATTAGTCAAATGATAAACTCAGACACCTTGGTCGGAAAAAAAAAGGCTGAAAATCGGGACCGATTGGTTAACCCGAGCCGAGTTGTTGGCCCGACCCATTTTTAGTCCAAATTTAGAGAAAAAAAAATCAGTAGCAAATTTTTATATTTTTTGAATCAGGTTGAGTCGGATTGATTTTAAATTTCCATGCCCATCCAAGCCTGAATTGTGTATGATTTTTTTCCCAACCCGATCCAACCCTAAATTTACAAATACAAAACCCAGCCCACCGATTTCTTGGATCAGGTCATGCAAGTCAGATTAAATCTCAGCCCAAATTTCACCCTTTAACTGAAAGTAGTTGAACTCCAATTACCTTCAATTCAGTAGTAGATTTATCTGAGAAAAGGAAATATTGTTGGAAATGTTGGGTGTGGCTGGATTTGAGCAGCCTAGTTTGTATAGGATTACATAACTGTTTATTCTTAGGACTCTAAAGTTAGAAAGTGTTATCTCCTTTCCTACTTCTTCTCTATTTCCTCTTTTGTTAGACTCTTTTTGTATTAAAAAGGGAATAGAGAGACCCTCTCTCGTCGACTTGGCATGTGGTCCCTCTTGGGCACAATGAGAGTTTTGGTTTTGGAAAAGAAGAGAAAGTCAGTGAGGATTTGATTTGTATTTGTGTGTGAGAGGGAGAGGGACGAATTTCAATGAGAAATGTGTATTTGTACCCGTTGATATTAGTCACTTCTCTGTTTGTTGTCCGTGGATGTAGGATTCGGCCGAACCACGTTAAATTTGTCTCTCATGTGGATTGATTATTTGGTTTGTTTGTTTGATTGGCCTCCTCTGTTTGAATCGAGGATTAAATCCAAACAAATGGTATCAAGGGCTTTTGTTTTTCGATTTGGGCTTCGTGGGTTCTGATTTGGGCAAAGAAGAAGAATGGGAAATATGAGGAGAAGGGTAGCTGCACCTCTCTTGATTAGTAGTCAGTGCTGCCTTCATCTTCCACCGCTTTCGTCTGTGCTATTCCACTGTTTTCCATCTGCTTCCTCCATCGTTGCACTGGTGCTGCTTTCGTCTCTGTTGCAGCAGAAGAAAACTCCCCTCAATCGCAAACTCTCTTCGACCCAGGCGTTAGAAAGAAAAATCGACTTATTTGGTAGAAAGGAGACTTCGATTGAAAGAAGGAAAAGCAGTGTTTTGTCTCTCTCTCCCCTCATCATTCGGTGATCTGTAGGGCTATGCTTTGGAGGACTATAGTTTTGTGTACTTCTGCAGGCCTACAAAATCTGCATTCGGTGGTCTGTAGGACCACACTTTGAAGTGCTCTCACAGGACAACAATATTGTTTATTCGGTGATCCGCATGATCACAGTTTCGGTGCTCCCTACAAGACTGGTTTGAAGTACACCTTCAGCAAAAGAAATGGAAATTTTGAAATTTTTGAAGTTATTTGTAATGCTTTTGTGAAAGTGTTTTGTGTAGCATTGAAGTTGTTTTGTTGTTTTGGTAATTATTTATTAATTTTTTAAGAGATTTGGAAATTTCTTTGGAGGAAATGTATTTCTTAGTTGGTTGGATTTGGATAGGCCTTTGAGCAGCAGAATTTGTTTGTTGGTGACTCTTTGGTTAGTTGGAAGTTTGTTGTGTTTGGATTTGAGTTTTTGTTTGTTGGTGATTGTTTGAAGTTGAAGTTGATACAAATGTTGAAGATGATGATTTTGAGTTAGCTTTTATTAGTTTATCATTTGTATGTCATTCTGATGAGTGGATTTGGATAGGATCGTGTCTATCATTTGTGTGTGTCCCAACAGAGATGTAACGACCCCTCCCTTGTATACCCTACCCCAAGAGGGGGGCTCTTATGAAAGGGGCATATGTGAGAGAGAAAAGATACCATACTGCCTAAGGAATTGAATGAGTTGTGGCTCATAAGAGGAAGCATCCCTCTCTTCTAGCATAAGGCCTTTTGGCCCCAAGAGTGAGACTCAGGCCCATTGCAAAGCTATGAGAGTTTTTCAAGTCCAAAGCAGACAATATTGTGCTAGAGGGACGGGTTGTTACAAATGGCATCAGAGCATAGTTCAACTCTCTGCCTTTATGCCTGCCTATGTACATGTATGTTGTGAAATAGGGACGACTCTGGTCTTAAGGGGGGTGGATTGTAATACCCCTACCCTAAGAGGGGGGCTGTTATGAGATGGACTATTGACACTCCACAACCGTCCAAGAGACCTACTGATTCTAAGCAGGAAAATCAGGAATGTGTACCGTGTGAAGATGTTATTATTCAGCAGAGAGTTCACCGCAAATTACAGCAAATCACAACTGATTTCCAGGAGAGAAATGGACACACTAAATCTCTTCTTCCCCCCTATGATCATTTGATTATCGTATTGTATGTAAAGATTGATTCATACCTGTATTCTTGATATATATTATAAATATACAAAGGTCTCCATGAACAAGGGTGTGGAGAACCATTTCATTCAATCTTCTCTGTGTTTCTATTTTCTATATGGAATCAAGAGCCAGGACCCCTTTCTTCTGAACAATCTTGGACCACTTCGAAAACGGTGATTCTCTGTGCTCCGTAGGCTACTATTGGCTTTGCTCTGATAGCTCTCTGCCTCAGAGGGTTATTGACAATCAACAGCCGCACTTCATTATTTTTCTCTAGATCTGAGTTTCACTGTTCCACTCCAGCCGATCTGCCGCTATTTTTCTTTGTTCTGCTTGTTGCGTCGGCTATTCACCCTCTTCGCATCCCAATTGAGTCTGTCGCAATAGATCTGGTAGCGTCAGTTCACACAAATCTTGTTCAAGTGTCAATCTGAAAAACAGATCTGAAACTGTTGCTGTATTTTGCTGCCACCTTTCTCTGCTCTTGGCTTTGTTGTCTGCAACCGAAAGCAAGCAGAGAGAGATCTTCCCTTCACCGTCACTGGGTGAAAACAGCACAGTCACTGGGTGTTTCCTATGAGACTCCTTTGATGCTAGGTTTCTCTATGTTCCTTGACGCCCGATCTCGTATGGATCTGTCCTGACTCGGAACTTTGCCGTTGGGGTTTCTCCGTCCCATTTTCTGTGTATTCTTTAGCAAATCTGGTCTGCTGTTCAGAAGATCTGCAACATCGCATGCCCGCTGCTTCTACAGGTTGCTGAATTTCTTGACTTTTGGATCTTCCACCAAAAAAAAAAAAAACCCATTTCACATCACCTAATGGTTTCTTCTTCAACAACCATCTATCCTTACCCATCATCTCTCAATGTTAACAATTTTGTTTCCATCAAGCTTACCCAAAACAACTTTCTTCTTTGGAAAACCCAAATCATGGGTCTTATAAAAAGTCAAGACATGTTTGGCTACTTGGATGGAACTCTTCAAATGCCCGATCCATTGATCATTGTATCCTCAAAGGAAGGTGGTGACGAGAACACCACCAAACCTAATCCCGATTATATCGCATAGAGAAGATCTGATAGACTCCTCCGTGGATGGATTACTGGCACCCTTCCCGAAGAAGTTCTTGGAATTGTTGTCGGACTTCACACCTCAGCTAATGTTTGGCTTGCTCTTCTAGACTCTTTTGCACAAGAGTCGCAGGAAAGAATTTTATCTTCTTCAAAGTCTGCAACTGCACTCCAAAGACAACTACTCTATGTCTGAATATATTCGAATCTTCAAAACTCATTGTGATGATTTGGCTGCTATTGATAAACCTATCGATGATCGAAACAAAGACTTTGGTCTTCTCAAAGGACTAGGCAGAGGCTATGAGCCCTTTGTTACTGCCATGCTCAAACCACTCATTCCATCCTATCGAGACCTTGTTCCTCTGCTACAAGGTCATGAAACCATGAAGAACCTTTACAACACAAGTAACTCCTCTTCCCTTAACCAAAATATGGCATTTGTTGGAGAGCGGTCTAGTGGTCCCAACTACAATCATGGGAACTCTAGGAGAGGTAGAGGCGTTGGTGGTTTTAATTCCCGAGGACGAGGTTTTACTCAAGGACGACTTCAATCTTCTACCGCCAATGGTTACAATCAACGAGGCTCTCCATCAGCTCAACACAACCACGGTGGCTCTCATCACACCTCACAAGAGCATTCTCCTGTCAAATCATCTAAAGAAGACGTCGAGGTACGGTGCCAAATTTGTGACAAACTACGTCACACGGCTCTCTAGTGATGGCATCTGTTTAATCAAGTCTATCAACCAGATGATGTGACTCAGGCTGTTGCAGCAACTTCCTTGAACGATAACCCAGAAAAGACTAGGTTTCCCGACACAGGTGCAACATCTCACATGACAGTTGATCCTGGAAAACTTACATCCGTTGTTCCGTATCATGGCACTGATAGAGTTCTTGTTGGTAATAGCAATTCACTAGATATCTCTCACATTGGATCCACAAATATTGATATGGGACATTCAAAACTGCATCTAGAAAATGTTCTGGTGGTTCTTGATATTAAAAAGAATTTATTATCTATCAGCTAGCTTACCTCCGTTTATCCTTATATGGTTGAATTTGATTCACGTGGATTTGTGATTAAGGATAGCACAACAAGAGCCGTGATTGATTTGGGAAGTAGGACTGGAGGATTATATGCTCTTACGCCCAACAAAGAAGCACTTATGTTTTCAACCAGATTTCATTCAGCCACAGATGATGTTTGGCATCAACGACTCGGCCACCCTCAATCACAGGTCGTAGATTTTTTGAAAAGCAATAAGCTTATTATAAGCACTAGTAAAAATAAGGTTGATTCTCTATGTAATAGTTGTTAGATGGCTAAGGCATGTCGCCTTCTTTTTATTCAATCTCAATATATTTGCAATGAACCGTTTGGTGTGATTTATGGGGCCCATCACCAGTGACATCTTTTCAACGATTTCGTTATTATGTGATATTTGTGGATGAAAATACTAGGTACGCATGGCTCTATCCACTCAAGCACAAGTCAGATTTCTTCCAGTGCTTTGTTCTATTTGAAAAACACATTGAAGTTTGACAAGAAAATTTGAATATTCCAATCTGATGGTATTCAGAAATTATCTATCAGATCTTGGTATTAAATCTCAAATGTCTTGCCTAAAACTCCTGAACAAAATGAGTTAATTGAATGCAAACATCGCACTGTCACAGAGTTAGGCCTTACCATGTTGTTCCACGCATATATACCTCAATGTTTTTGGGTAGAGGCTTTTAGTACAGCTGTATGGTTGATTAACAGACAACCCTCTCAGGTCTTGGGTTGGAAAAGTCCACATGCGACTTTATTTTATAAACACCCAGACTATGGATCTCTCCGAATCTTTGGCAGTAAATGCTTTCCTTGCCTTCGATATTACAATAAGACAAAGTTTGAACCACGGTCTCTTCCATGTATCTTTCTCAGTTACAGTGAACATTATAAGGGTTATCGTTGTTACTATCCACCAACAAATCGAGTTTATCTCTCTCGGCATGTTGTTTTTTATGAAACAATATTTCCATTTCAAAATCCAAGATCGTTATATAATTTCTCTCATACTGCTACTAATTTAATTGAGTTTTTTTACTGGCTTACAGATACACCAGTGACAGCCATGGACTCCAACGTCATTTCTTATGACACAAGAACTCCATCCACTTCAGATCTGCACACTTCCATTGAGAGCACATCTTCTCCTGCACTCCCTACTGGCTCTAATCTTGATGACTTGGTGTCACCAAGTGAAGTGCTTGATGGTGTGACTAATAATCCTGCAGATAACGATCTACCTCAACAACCCAGCAGCCCTCTTGTGCAACTTGATGCTCTTAATATTCCTCCATCCAGTGCAGTATCTGAGCCTCCTCTTACCAGCCCAGCGAGTTCATGTTCTCCAATAGCCACTCGTCGCAGTCATGGAATTATCAAGCCTAATCCGAAGTATTTTAGTTCTGATTATTGTTTGTTGGCTCATTCAATACCATCAAGACCAAAGTCCATTATTTCCGCTCTCAAACATCCTGGTTGGACTGCTGCTATGACAGACAAATTGTCGGCTCTCTCTCTCAATGACACTTGGGATTTGGTTCCACGACAATCCACTATGAATGTTCTTGGTTGTAAGTGGGTCTTCAAAACAAAACTTAAGTCTCATGATTCTTTAGACCGATTGAAGGCTCGACTTGTTGTAAAAGGATTCAATTAGATTCCCGGCATTGATTTCTCTGAAACTTTTTCTCCTATTGTCAAACTTGCTACGATCCGGCTTATTCTCACTATTGCTCTAGCTCATGGATGGGAGATTCGTCAATTGGATGTTAAAAACGCCCACATCATGTGTGTTCACTCAAACGTGCTCTCTATGCTTGCGTCAAGCTCCACGATCGTGGTTCGACCGATTTAGTACCTTTGTTTTGGGACTTGGCTTCTTTTGCAACACAGCCGACTCCTCACTCTTTGTATATCATGGTCGACAAAGTACTTTGCTGTTATTATTATATGTTGATGACATTATTGTCATAGGGTCCAATCCTTCCTTGCTTCATGACTTTTTTGGACAGCTGAGTAGGGAATTTGCCATGAAAGATCTGGGTCCTTTACACTACTTTCTTGGCATCTTAGTTATACCCTTCTCTAGTGGTTTATTTCTCACTCAGATGAAATATGCTTTTGATCTCTTGGAAAGTGCCCAAATGCAGGGTTGCAAGCCAGTCTCCACCCTATGGCCACCAAGTTGCGCCTGAGCTCGACTGATAATGATCATTTTCCGGATCCGCCCTTCTATCGCAGTATTGTTGGAGGCTTACAGTACCTCACTATCACCCACCCTGATATCTCCTTCAGTGTCAACTATGTCTGTCAATATTTGCACAACTCTACTCTCCTGCATTTTCAGATGGTGAAACGTATTCTCCGCTACATTTATGGGACTATCACACATGGGTTTCGTCTTCTGGCTCACTGTCCTATGCAACTCTATGCTTTTTCGGATGCTGATTGGGCAGGCCGCCCCACCACTCGCCACTATACAATCGGGTTTTGCACCTATCTAGGAGGTAACTGTATCTCCTGGACTGCCAAGAAACAACTTACTGTGGCCCGTTCTACTACTGAAGCTGAATATCGGGCCCTCGTCTCCACTGCCGCTGAACTCACATGGCTCACTTATCTTCTTCGTGATCTTGGTCTTCATCTCTTATCTCCCTCAATTCTTCATTCTGATAATCTATCAGCCTTGCATCTCACCATTAATCCCGTCTTTCATGCCCACACGAAACATATTGAAATTGATTATTGGCACACTTGTCACCAAGTTTGTTCTGTCTTCCTCACAAGTTGCTAACATCTTTACCAAAGCTCTTCCGCGCAAGCTTCACCACACGTTATGCATCAAACTGGGCCTTTGGCGTCCTCCATGGCTTAGTTTGAAGGGGGATATTGACACTCCACAACCATCCAAGAGACCTGTTGATTCTCAGCAAGAAAATCAGGAATGTGTACCGTGTGAAAATGTTATTATTCAACAGAGAGATCACCGCAAATTACAGCAAATCACAACTGATTTCCAGCAGAGAAATTGACACACAAAATCTCTTCTTTCCCTCTATGATCGTTTGATTATCTTATTGTATGTAAAGATTGATTCATACCTGTATTCTTGATATATATTATAAATATACAAAGGTCTCCATGAACAAGGGTGTGGAGAACCATTTCATTCGATCTTCTCTGTGTTCCTATTTTCTATATAAACTCGCCTCTTTGTGGAGTTTCCCTCCTCCTTCCACCAGCGACTTGATTCAAGCACCCTGTGTTTTGGAAGTTGCATCCCCGGTCATAATCACCACCCGTACACCACATTTAAAAATAGAAAATAATAATCCTCATATGCATGAAATATAATTTTTTTTATAAAATAAAATAGCATAAAGATCGTAATTAGGAGAATAGAAGATATGTATTCTTCATTTTATATAGACAAAAATAGGTGATGTTGGATGGTATTATAAGAAAAATATATGTGCCTTCTATACTATTTTGCTTCCTCAGTTATGTGAAAGCTTAGAAGAGACTTTGAGGCCTAACTTCAACGGTAGGGGGTGAAACTCGAGTCGGATTTTGACCTGACCTGCATGACCCGACCCGAGAAACCATGCAGGTTGGGTCAACAGATCAGATCGGGTTGAGAAGACAAAATTCCATATGGAATTCGGGTCGGATCGGGTTGAGGGATTTTCAAATTAACCCGATTTGACTCGATTGCTCTGATCAAGATAATCATCTTAATATGACATGGATAAACGAATGTCCTCTAAATTATTCTTAAATAAAACATGGTCCAAACTTAATATTCATTAGGAAGATAAAACGATTTAGAAGGGATACGTTAAGATATTAGTCAATATTCCAAAATATCACTTCATATTTTTCAGATTAACTAATTACCAATATAATATCATCAGATGATATACTCCATAATGCTTAATACATATTCTGTACAGTTAGTGTATAAACTGAAATATTGACTATACTTAAAATACTGATTAAATGTATGTCACCTTTAAAAATGTCACATTTCGATATAGAAAAACTCATACACGTCGGGAAGAAAAATCACATTTTCAATCATACATACAACAATATCAAAAAACAGAAAAGAGAATTTAACAAAGAGAAGCAAACCACAATACAAAGATTTACGTGGTTTCCTTTTGGTACATTCATACGTTCAACACCAATTCACTATGTTCAAAGGCAAAAATAAAGGAGTTACCTGGGGTTTACCCTTCACCCAGAGTTATCTCTCGAGTATTATGAATACCTTTTGCTTGGAAAGAATTTTCAAAAGTGGGAGGGAAGGGGTAACAAGTCAAATGTTTACCCTTACTAGTTACCAAATAAGTGTAACAAGGGATAACACCGCATTACCCTTAAACCCTCCTCATCCAAACGCAGCCCAAGTTTCACCTTTAAATCATTTAAAGGTACACTAATATCTACTGTAACAAAAAACGATGTTCCAGTCATTACCCGATTTATACGTACAAATGTCATCTTGAATGGAGTAGCTAGGAATTATGATCGAAGCTGATTTTATTTTATTGACTAATTTACAAGAAATTTTATCACCCATTGCTCCAGTCAACCACGATGTAGAACTCCTTGCCTCGAAGCTAGTTCACGACCTAACCCACTGTATATTAATGAGAAGAAAACTTAGTACATGAAGTCGTCGTGCTTTGCATTTGGTTTGCTCTCAAATCATTTGATCCTGTATATAGTGCCTTGTTATTCATCAATATTGATGAGCCCAGGGCTCACTTCTCTCTCCCTCCTCCCGCTCTCTCTATCTCCCTCTGTCTGTGCTCTGTGATACTTGATAAATTGGGCTGGCCAAATTATTCATCGCCATGATCGTGATGATAATCATCAAAATCATTTAATCCATCAGTCTGGAGTGTCTTCAAAGATGACAAGAATTGTCTACGTGGGTGTAGCTCAAATAATCTCCGACCTCAGGAAGCGGAAGGTGCCAAGTTTGAGCCCCATGGCCTCACTTGGTGTGCCCTAAGGACAGTGGGTATCACTGAGTTTCCCACAATTTGCCACACATAAATTAAAAAAAAAAGAACTTCTATTGATGTAAAAGTACACAGAACAGTTCTGGTGAAAGATTGCTCCATCCATCTATCTAGAGTTATGCACGGACGATCTATCAAACTCTACTATTATTTCAACCTAAGCTGCAGCAACAAGCACTTATCAATTGTGCTGAAATAATAAGTATGCGTACAGTTATTATTTATAACTAAGTTCAATTAATTAATCAAATTGGGTTTATTTAAAACCCTAGTCATTACAACCTACCCTTCTTAAAAAAAATCCATCCTCGAAATTTCATAACTTTTTCTTCCAAATGTACTGAGCCAGTACTTCATCCACCACCGCTCTTGTTAAGAACACGGTCAAATCCTCAACAATATCAGGAATATCCAAAGCAGTGTCTTCTGTCACTTCGATTACATAACAAAACCACTCGTTATTTTATCATAAATAAAACAGGAGTCATCTCTTTCTCCCTATTCTTCCGATCCATTTCTCTTTCCTCAAAATAGCATTTGGTTCAGAAGATGCATAAGGCTTTTCTTATTCTAAACTACTAATTGGATGCTCTAATTTTCTATCTTTTCCACCACAAACCATAGTCATTGATTTACTCAAGGTTCAATTACAGACCATTGACAGTGACAGAAACAGCATGGTACCAAATGTAGCTTCCAATTTTTACACCATCTTAAAATTGTACTCTTTAACAGATAAACATCCAGATTACCAAAGCATTAAAAGGACAGACAAGGACCATAAGCACCCAAAATGTATGAATGAGTATAAATATATTTCACTCATGTTGCATTCCATACATGTATTGAAGGAGAAAGTGGGGGACTACGATTACATGTAAGTTTGCCACAAAACAAAGTGGTTGGTTTTCATATTTTGGCAGGATGGTTATTATCCATTCCTGCATGCCTGCAAGCAATGTGGAAAGAAACCTCCATCCATTCCCAAAATAGAAAAAAAACCATCATTCCGCTAAAATAGTTAGTAGCAAGTCTGAAGTTTCAGAACAAGTAAAGAAAGAGCCCAAATCAAAGTCATCTGAGGAAGAGAACAGATAACACAGCCTCCCATTTCTTGACATCCCCAATTGTCTATTTAACAACAGCATTGCTATCTCTTTTCACTTAATTTTAATTCTAGAAACCAAATATAGCCCAAATGCAACCTAATGGAAGTGAAACCAGAAGAGTGTTCCTTAACCATGTACAGGGCAAAGAGATTAAACCATTTGTTATCACAGTTTGGTTTAAATAAGTTCACCTATTAGGTCAAACAGCTTTGAACCCTGACATTGGTATAACATCATAACAACATGATATATTACTGAGCTTAAAATTATATTACCAAAAGTTAAAAAATGGAAATTACATAGAAATCATGCATCTTAGGAACCAGACCGTCTTGGAGACCAGTTCACGTTCCAATCAGGTCGAACCACACAGTTTGATTTGGATTTTAGAACACTGATCTAAACAAAGAAGATGAAAAAGAGAAGAAACAAGAAATGCATTTAGGGGTACTCCAAATCAAAAGCTTTGGATACTTAAAGCAGAAAATAAGAGTACCCACTCCACTATGAACTTAGGATGGTGAAAAACCAGAAACAGGATTAGGAAAGGTTAATTTTTCTCACCTTTGCCAAAAGTAAATCATAATGAGCATCAAATACTTAACTTTAAACAGATAGTATTTTATTCAATTCTCTCTAACAAATTCAAAGGAAAAAACAACTGCTCTCCTTTTTATTTAATTTTGACTCAAGATACCTAAAAATATAAACCTAAATGCAGTCATAAGTGAAACCAAAAGAGAGAGCTCTCGAGCTGCCCATTTGACAACAGGGATTTGTAAATTAAAGGAGTAAAAGATGCAGCCATCATGCAAAGAAATATTTAAACAGAGGAAGTGAAAGGAAAAAGGGAAAAAGATAAAAAAAAAAAAAAAAATAAGATGTGCATTTAGGGGTACTACAAATCACAAGCTTTTAATACTTAAAAGCAGAAAACAAGAGTACCCTCTTCACTGTATTTCGAATGGTGAAAAGAGCATCAAATGCTGCCTCTGTTGTCATTATAAAAAACCAAATAAGTTCACATAATGTGATTTGCAATTCATCCACAGCAGAACAGGCAAATATGAAATTCCTAAAGCAGTCAACAAATACTAATTTCCAACGCATCAATAAATCTTGAATTTTTTTTTTTTTAACACTCGACTTAATTCATACTTTTACCAACTAAGCCATTAGAACATTAAATCCTCTTTTGGAGAGAGAAGTTATTCTACTCTCAACCATCCAAACCTCCTCTCTTCTACTTCGGTTTTGCAAGTTCCTCTCGCTTTGCATTTGTCTCTCTTGGGACTGGATAGAATATGGCATCAAGTCATGTGATAAATATTTAATTCCTTCATACCTTTTTGTAGGATCGCTAGAGCTCCTTTGACTACCACTAACTCCATCCTAAGATATTGACTCTATTTCAATCACCTACATTGACTAAGTTTTGAAAAGATCAACAAGTCAGTTCTTTACTTTCTCATCATTGACGACTCCCACTCTAGATGATTCTCATTGCCCTTTTTTGCCATCTATGTATTGAGGCCCCTAGTGGATTAGACAATTGGGAATTAGTAATTAAGTGAAATAAAACTTTGGACTATTAAGTACTCTAACAGAGATCAAACCTGTTACCTCATAGAGTTTCTCATAGGCTTCACCAACCCCTATATGACTAAATCCCATTTTTAAGTTAGTACTTTACTTTCTCATCCTTGACGACTCCCACTCTAGATGATTCTCATTTCCCTTTTTTTGCCATCTATTTATTAACTTGAGACCCTAGTGGTGGGCGATTGGGAATTCGTAATTAAGTGGAGTATAACTTTGGATTATTGAGTAATCTAACATAGATCGAACCTGTTACATCATTGAGTTTCTGACTAAATCCCATCTGTCATCATTGGAGCCCAAGAGAAAGCTTTGATCTAGAACAATCCTATACTCCTATGCTCCATGTAGCTCAAGCTATAACCAAAGGAATCATTTTCTATTTTGTTCTATAGTTGCATCTAATTACCAAATTTCCTAACAATGTGATACCGATTTATTTCCATTCTACTCTATCAAAATCATATTCTTTCACTCCATAATCTATAATTCTCTCTTACCCCATCAGTCTCTCTGTCTAGATACCTCAGTCAACTACCAGTGTGACTAATATCATCGTCATTGATTCTCAGTGTACCAAGTATATTCACTAAACCAATTCCTCCAGTTTTCGTCAAAACTTTTACTTAGCAACAACAATGTAATGTCCTGATAAAAAGAGTTATTTTTTCAGACTCTAACTTGCTCACAACACCCCACCATATGACCTCGTACTAAGCATTTCTAGTCTCATGAACCACCAATTCTGTATAGAGACACTTGCCGACTATCCACAGAAGTACATCAGTAAGATGACATTTTACAAAACCTTCCTAATTGATGAACTAGCATCTTGACAAGGATCTTCTAGATGCTACCAATGCCATCATGACTTAAATCTCCTTTTATCATATCCCTTGGTCCAAGGCATTAACCTAGAGCTCTGATACCACACTGTCATGTTCGGTATTCCCGATTAATCAGCAGAAGCGAAAATCAAAACAAACAAATCGGAGTACAAATACAAATCCATGTTCGGCCAAGCCTACAAACACAGACAATAATCGGAGAGATTCCACTAATACCAAATCGGAGTACAAATACAAATCTCTCTCTCAAACTCTCTCCTAGAATCACAAAATACAATTCCCATTTTTTTTCTCTCACCCAAAACCAAAACTCTCGGTGGTCCACACACACAGCCAAGCCACTCAAGAGAGTCCCTCTCTGTTTCTTATAAAAAATAGTCCTAATGAGAAAAGGAAGTAGAGAAGAAGTGTGAAAGAGAAGTTTCCTAGACACAATATGTGTCCTAACACAAATACAATCCCATAATAATCTCGCCAATAATCCAACAAATCTCCACCTTGGAGAGATTTGCATGTTGTGGAACCAAAATCACTATATCTTAGAAAGTCAAATTAGTTAGTTATCTGACTCGTTGTAATTGATCATTATTTTATTCATTTCCTCTTTATCCATCGTGAATGCCTCCCTTTGTATTATAAATACATGTAACCTATGACTGTTGAATTACAATTTCAGTACAAGAGAAATTATTGTTCTCCTTTTCTTATTATTATTCTACATTACCTCTATTAGTCAAGAAAGATTTCTGAAGCTTTTCAACACTTTATCATTGTTTTCAACTGGCTTTACTATTCCTCGCCAGACTTCGCATCCTCTTCGGACCAGATTTTTAACTGCGGCAGACATCTCTAGCGGATTATCCATTGCTTCTCCAAGATCTGTTTTTCTTTTCTTTTTTTTGTTTGCCGTTGATTTTCCTGCAGCAGATTTTCTTTCCGCCGTCGATCTCCTTTTTCAGCAAACCTCCTCTAGGCAGGAAACTATCTACCCCTATCATTTTTGAAAGGGCTATCCATCCATAGGGTTGGATCTTTGTTCTGATCCCTCTCGGAAAGGCTTCTGAAGGTTCTTCCTCAAGCGAAACTGTCGTTCAAGAAACCCAGTTTGTTGGTGTTCTGCTTCAATCGACTGCCTCTGGGCTTTGCTTGACCTCGTCCTACCACCATTGCTATCACCCCCACTAGTTTCGCTCTTGTGCTTCCATCGCACTTGTTTTCCCCCCTTCCATCACCGGTGGGCCCTCCTTTTTGTTGTCTTTATCAGTTGTTGCCTGGGACGCTTGTTGCCAATTTTTTTTTTTTTTGAGAATTGTTTCTCAGATCTGGTAATATAGCCTTTCATTCACCATACTGAAGGCACTCCTGCCTAGTTTTTGGATTCACTCCACTTGCTTTCAACCCCAACAATGGTGGGGCCCACTTCTACAAATTTTGGACTGTTTTCAGTGGTTTTGCATTGGATTATCTTTTTAGTTTTGGGTCAGATTAACTACCTTTTTACTGTTTTGGCTTGGAATCAAGCCTGCTGGCGTGCCTCATCCTATCTTCTACATCTACAAGGATTTTGCTTCCGCTCTTGCTTGGTGGGGAGTACATTGGTTGTGTTCTCTATTCACCGCAATTGCTTACCAGTTTGTTGCCCTTGTTTTGGGCCCGTCCCACTGTTCTACAAGGTTCTGTTCTTTGTTTTGAGTTCTTGGCACATGGGTTGTTCTACTACTACTCTCTCTCAGGCTGAGGGTCACCGGACGAAGGGTACTCGTTTTTGCTCCTATTGCAAGATTCAGAATCATTATGTTGACACATGCTACAAGCTTCATGGCCGCCCAAAGCAAGCTCATCTCTTCGTTGTTCCTTCCTCTGATGTGACTAGTGACAGTGCTCCAGTGACTAAAAAGGACTTTAATTTATTACTACAACAACTAGAGAATCGTCAATCCTCCAAGGTCTCTAATATTGTCTCCTCCCCATCAGGTACTGAGCACCTTGAACACCATGTCTCCCATCATGCTTGGAGTATTGCTTCTGGTGCTACTGACCATATGACCTTCTATCAGAAACTCATGGTAAACTCATTTATCTCACCATCATGCGACCGGATTTATCTTATGTCGTCGGTGTTATCAAACAGTTAATGCATGAAACATGGGCCACTCACCTCCATGTTGTGTTACGTATTCCTCAGATCACACAAAGAAAAAGGAAGTGAGTGATATAAAGGTCGGAGTCGTCTCCCGTGTTGCCTACAGCGACCAGTGGCCTCACTGTCTCTCCCTTCTCTCGGTCTCATATAGTGATAACTGATAATAGGGTACACCATGGCTGCAATTATTTGGAATTTGTAATCTTCTTTTCTTTTTTCTTCCTTGACTATTTGTTATAAAATGTGGGAGAAATTGCCTTTCTTCATATTATTATCATTCTTGATACTGAAATGATTTGGAGGTGAAAATGCCTTGTGCATCCTTCGTGTTGGTCATATCCTTCCTTTCATACTTGACACTGCATCCACCATTTACGGAAGAAAATGGACATAAAAAGGAAAACCATTTTGTTATATAGGACATACTACTCTGAAAGGAATTGATGTGTGGAAAATGCCAACATTGGTCCGTTTCTTTGAAGATCACTAGACAAATAAGCTTATAACCATCCAAAACTTGACTTTTGTGGAATATATCTCACAAAATGAAATTAACAAATTGCAGTAAGATCATCGGAGCACATGTTTACCCACCTTCTTGGTGTAGAATGAGCCAGCAAGAGACACAATTGGTCATGAGACACATATACTTCATCGATTGCAGCCACACAAGTGGTGAATGGAATAAATTTCTTTTATATAACCAGAGGAAATGCAAGGGGAGCAATGATCAACAAGAATTGAAGTGTACATCTTAGTTGCTTTTGATGATGACATCTTGGCTGCTTTTGATGATGCCATTGCTGATGGTGTTGACATTATCTTTGAGGTGGTCCTACAAATTACTCCTCTGATAGTTTGGCCATTGGAGCATTTCATGCCAATCAAAATGGTATCCTCACGTTGCAATCTACTGGTAAATAGTGATCATGTTGTTGATAACCTAAGTAGCTTTGCAACATGGATATTTCCTGTTGGGGCTAGCACTATTGATTGACGAATTATCACCAAATCTTTAATTGGGTATAGTATTATCGTCACGGTAATTAACATCTATCTTAGTAATGTATTTCTTATGATATTCACTATCCTTCTCATTTTTAAGGTAAATCTACAAAAAGCTTCAGTGTGATGCCACCAATCTAAATCTTTATTGTATTGCTCCATTTGTTTATTAAGATCTAATCATCTATCTCATCTATTTTTTTCCCCTGGAACATCAGTTAACCCTTAGTTGCACTTTGATAGCTAATTGGAATGGGTATGATGATTAGGGCAGGACAATCAACACTTTCAATTCAACCAAAGTGGTTCCTTATAGATGGAGGAAATGCTTCTATATCTTGTGAAATCTCCCCAACTCCTTGGTAACCATTTTTTCTATATGATAACTTGTTGATATGTTATTCTTGAATTTGATCCTCGAAGAAGATGTCAAAGTGATATCATGTCTCATTTGCATATTTTAAGTTCAATGAATGCTTGGATGTAGATCTGATAAGGGGAAAGATTGTTTACTGCAATCATTTCCTTGAATCATAGTTGAGCAAACAAAGTAAGCACCAAAATCCTACTAGGGTCATTACTAATAGTGCAATAGATTTTGATTTTGATTTTGATTTACATCATATTTAGCATTATTTATTTTTACTAAATAGAGAATCTAAAGCCCAAATATTGAAAAGTGAGGTTTTTCTAGAATCAAAAGTTAAACTAGTCGTTTCTTTCTCTTCCAGAGGACCAAGCTCTATTTCAAAAGACATATTGAAGGTTTTTATTTCATTTATAACTTCAATTGTAATCAAAGTAATGAAGGCTTTCATAATTTTTCTCTACTTGAAGTGAACATTTTGACATGTTCGCCTTTTGCAGTCGGATGTAACCACTCCTAAGGTGAAAATCTTGGTTGCTTATTCACGCATTGCACATTTGACAGAAGTTGCAGGAGACGAGAGAGATCCGTAAAATACGATATATTATCCGAAACATCCATGCCATGCCCACATGTTTTAAGAGCAACTACTTATATTAAGAAATTTCACCCTGTATGGACACATGTCGCTATCAAATCTACTCTAATTGTCCGGGCCCAAAATAAATTAACCCCAGCCCGAAATTAATATTCAAAATTTACTGAAGCCAATCAATCACACGAACAATAATGGAGAAATTATCCAGTAATAATATCGAGAAACAAGCCACACAGTCACACCAAGATTTTACGTGGAAAACCCTCCAATGTAGAGAGAGAAACCATGGGGAAAATCCTAATCAATCCACTATATCAAATCAAACAGTACAATAACCTGAAATCAAACCTGCCCCATGTTGGTCCAAGGAGTGGCCCGATCTGATTCGAGTTTCGGCCACTGTCAGATCACACGAAGGAGGAAGTCGTCTCCCATGCTGCCTACAACGACCAATTGGCCTCATTGTCTCTCCCTTCTCTCAGTTTCTTTCGCTCGGTCTCAGATCTCTCACTCTCTACTTTTGCAGCTCTCGACCTCTTCTCTATCTATCTTGAATAACTTTGGTTTCTCTTCTTTTTTTTCTCTCGACTTCTTTGCCTTTTTCTCTCAGCTAAATCGGTCAGTATCCGCTAAAGCATGTTCACAAAGTTTTCTCTCACATCTCTCTGAGCGATGGTTTTCGTATGTATAAGGGAAAGCCAACCAAAGCTTTCTCTGTCCTTTTCTTCTGTTCTTTTCGATCATAGGGGTTGGACCCACAACACTAATGTACTAGTAATTTTATGGTCTATTTAAACAAAATGTGGTAAGAGAATCATCTTTGTTTTCCCACTAGAATCCAATTTTCCCCTAATAAAAGAAATCTCTTGTAAACCTTGTTTATTTACTTTTTTTCATGAGAAAATGAATCGTAAATTCTATACAAAAAGTTTTATTAGAAATGCGGTTTAGTGTAAAATTTTAATTGTAATTGAGGATTATTTTCAAACCAATACAATCTAAAGGATGTTGGATCTGGCTAGGCTCATGTACAACCTTTTAAATTTTCTATCCACCATAGCTAATTGGGCATTTTCCCTTTTTTATAGCTTTTCTCCTTTGAATCATAGCAAGAATCAAGTATTGCCATTTGCATATGGTTCTGGCCAAACAACCCAGTGAAGGCTTTGGATCCTAGCCTAGTTTACAACACCCGAAAGGATGACTACTTGCATTTTATACACAATGAAGGATGCACTCAAAAGGAAATTAGTGTCATTCCAAGACAGAATTTCTCATGTCAGAAAGAAGGCAAAGGAAATGCAAGGGATCTAAGTTACCCTTCAATGGTTGTTCTATTTCCAACAAACGAAAGCTTCTTTAGCAATTTCTCAAGATCTATTACCAACATTGGCTCACAATACAAAGTGGCAATCGATCATCATTCTAAGCTCAAAGTCACAGTTAATTCCAATGTACTATTATTCACTTCAATGAATGAAACACAATCTTTTGTTGTAACTGCCGTCAGATACGCTCTATCCTCTTTTGTAGCTTTTCTCCTTTGAATCATAGCAAAAATGAAGTATCGCCATTTGCATATGGTTCTAGTCAAATCAACCCAGTGAAGGCTTTGGATCCTAGCCTAGTTTACAACACCCGAAAGGATAACTACTCGCATTTTATACACAATGAAGGATGCACTCGAAAGGAAATTAGTGTCATTTCAGGACAGAATTTCTCACGTCAGAAAAAAGGTAAAGGAAATGCAAGGGATCTAAGCTACCCTTCAATGGTTGTTCTAGTCCCAACAAACGAAAGCTTCTTTAGCAATTTCTCAAGATCTGTTACCAACATCGGCTCAAAAGAAACAACATACAAAGTGGCAATCAATCATCATTCTAAGCTCAAAGTCACAATTAATTCAATGTACTATTATTCACTTCAATGAAAGAAACACAATCTTTTGTTGTAACCACCATCAGATGTGCTCTACTAGAAGCAACCGTGATCTCTACTTCTTTGATGTGACCTGATTCTGATAGCATTCACAATGTTAGAAGTCCAATAGTAGTGTATACTAAATGAATTGTCCTTTAATGAAATTGTTATTGCTACAATGGGTTTATATTACATTTCATTTTCACTCTGTTTATTTTATGATCAGTATGTAATTTTCTATATTGTTTGACTAGTATTCATAAACAAAGTTTGTTTTATTTTATTTTATTAGTTTGTTTGAATGAAATAAACAAAATAAAAATGAAATGTAATATAAACCGATTGTAGCAATAGAAATTTCATCTAAGAATAACTCATTCAGTATACAAGTCACAAATCGAACAACTCATTCAGTGTTGAGAAAATCGTACAAGTCACAAATCGACTCGTACGATTCGACTCAACTCGAAAGCCTGGCGATTCAAATCACATAAAAAATTATATTTTGCCCAAAATCATACGAATTGTGTTGGTAACGAATCTTGAGAGTTGCTTAAGAAGTTTTCGTTTGTTGGGACTAGAACAACCATTAAAAGGGAATTTAGATCCCTTACACTTATTTTCCTGAAATGACACGAATTTTCTTTTGAGTGTATCCTTCATTGCATATAAAATGTAAGTAGTCATCCTTTCGAGTGTCGTAAACTAGGCCAAGATCCAAAACCTTTACTAGGTTGATTTGGCCAGAACCATATGGAAATGGTGATAACTTGATTCTTGCTATGATTCAAAGGATAAAAGCTACAACAAGAGGAAAATGCCCAGTTAGCTATGGTGGATGGAAAATTTAAAAGGTTGTACATGAGCCTAGCCAGATCCAACATCCTTTAGATTGTATTAGCCTGAAAATATGCCTCAATTACAATTAAAATTTTACACTAGACCGCAAGTTCTAATAAAACTTTTCTTTATAGAATTTATGATTCGTTTTCTCATGAAAAAAAAAAGTAAACAAACAAGGTCTACAAGAGATATCCACATTTTTTAAATGGACCAGAAAATTACTGGTAGTCATTACATGACCAAAAAGAACAGAAGAAAAAAAAAGGGTCAGAGAAAGCTTCGGCTGGCTTTCTCGTATACATACGAAAACCATCGCACGGAGAGATGTGAGAGAGAACTGTAAATGAGCCTTAGCAAGAAAGAGAGATACCGATTGATTCAGCCGAGAGGAAAAAGCAAAGAAGCCTAGAGAAAAAGGAAGAGAAAACAGAGTTATTCAAGGCAGATAAAGAGAAGCAGATAGGAGGTTGTGAGCTACAAAAGCAAAGAGGGAGAGATCTGAGACCGGAAAAAGGCCAAGAAACCGAGAGAAAAAGGTTGAGAAAACAGAGTTATTCAAGACAGACCGAGAAAAAGCAGAGATGGAGAGATCTGAGACCGAGAGAAGGGAGAGAAGGTAAGGCCAACTGGTCGTTGTAGGTAGTAGCATGGGAGACGACTTCCTCCTTCGTGTGATCCAATAGTGGCCGAAACTCAAATCAGATGGGGCTACTCCTTTGATTTCAGGTATTCTCAGAACAATTTTATTTTTTTCTCCTTGATATTGTAATACCTCAGACTTTGGGCATAAGCCTGAGAAGAATATTGTACTGTTTGATTTGATATAGTGGATTGATTCGGATTTTCCCTGTGGTTTCTCCCTCTATTGGAGGGTTTTCCACGTAAAATCTTGGTGTGACTGTGTGGCTCGTTTCTCGATATTATTGCTGGATAATTTCTTTATTATCGTTTGTGTGATTGATTGGCTTTAGTAAATTCTAAATATTAATTTTGGCCGGGTTAATTCATTTTGAGCCCCAACAATTAAAGCAGATTTGATAGCGGTAGGTGTCCATTCAGGGTGAAATGTCTTAATATAAGTAGTTGCTCTTAAAACATGTGGGCATGACATAGATGTTTTCGATAATATATCGTATTTTACGGATCTCTCTTGTCTCCTATAACTTCTGTCAAATGTGCAATGCGTGAATAAGGAACCAAGATTTTCACCCTAGGAGTGGTTACATCCGGCTGCAAAAGGCGAACATATCAAAATGTTCAATTCAAGTAGAGAAAAAATATGAAAGCCTTCATTACTTGGATTACAATTGAAGTTTTGAATGAAATGAAAACCTTCAGTATGTCTTTTGAAATAGAGTTTGGTCCTCTGGAAGAGAAAGAAATGGCTAGTTGAACTTCTGATTCCAGAAAAGCCTCACTTTTCAATATCTGGGCTTTAGGTTCTCTATGTAGTAAAAAGAAACAATGCTAGATACGATGTACATCAAAATCAAAATCTATTGCACTATTAGTAATGACCCTGATAGGATTTTGGTGCTTACTTTGTGCTGCTCAAGTATGATTCAATATGTTTGCCATTGTTGAAATCTAACAAGGTATAAGACAAAGGATAAAAAGGAGGAAAGTCATGTCGAATTTCTGATGATTTGTCCTACAACACTTGATGAGAAAGGATCCATCAAGGTAATTATTGCAATAGACAATCTTTCCACTTATTAGATCTGCATCCAAGCATTCATATAACCTAAAATATACAAATGAGACATGATATCACTTTGACATCTTCTTTGAGGATCAAATTCAAGAATAACATATCAATAAGTTATCATATAGAAAAAATGGTTACCGTGGAATTGGGGAGATATCACAAGATACAGAAGCATTTCCTCCATGTATGAGGGGAACCACTTTGATTGAATTGAAAGTGTTGATTGCCTACCCTAATCATCATACCCAATTAGCTATCAAAGTGCAACTAAGGATTAACTAATATACCAGTCGAAGAAATGGATGAGATAGATGATTAGATCTTCATAAACAAATGGAGCAATATAATAAGGATTTAGAATGGTAGCATCACACTGAATCTTCTTGTAGATTTACCTTAAAAATGAGAAAGACAATGGATATCATAAGAAATATTACTAAGATTCTGTTAATTACTGTGACGGTAAATGCTATACCCAATTAAAGATGTGGTGATAATCTGTCGATCAACAGTGCTAGCCCCAACAGAAAAGTCATTCTACAGAGCTACTTAAATTATCAGCAACATGACCACTATTTACCAATACATTGCAACGTGAGATTACCATTTTGATTGGCATGAAATGCTCCAATGGCCAAACATTCAGAGAAGTAATTTGTAGGACCACCTCAAAGATAATATCAATACAATCAGCAATGGTATCATAGCGGAAGCGGTGTGGATTTAAAAGAGATCAGTGAAAGAGATCAGTGAAGTTCGATAAAATTGAGTCAAACAGCAATGGTAGAGTGAATGGGTCAAGGTTTAGGATGGGTGGGTAAAGACTAAGAAGGAAAGGGCGTCTGTGAAAAGATATGTGTGAAGCTGGTAGATGTGTAAAAAGGTATTTCGGTAAAGGGTATTTAGGTAAAGGGAGGAGAAAAGGCGGCATTAATGGTATGGGGAAGTGGGAACGCTTTAGTGGAGAAAGGAACAGAGGGAACCGTATGGTGTTAGGTTAGGCTTTATTGGGAAATAAAGTTGGAAGAAAGAAGGGATAAGAAAGAGAAATGAGTGGAACGGTGTATGGAGATGAAAAGGAAGAAAGGCAGGTTCATTGAAGGCTTGGTGAAGACAGGGCACATCCGAGGCAAGGTGGTGATGGACGATTGTAGGCACAGATGGAAAAGGATTTCAGAATGGGTTTGGACGATTACAGGGTGTTGGCAGCGGAGGTGGATTTGAACGAAGACGAAGGTGGTTGATGGAAGGCAAGGATTTGTAGAGCAGCGGAATACACCTGGGATAACGCCCAGATACCGAGGCCAGTCGCAGGGATGCAAAGGACCGCTATTAGCAAGCAGGATATGGGTCGTCTGCAACAACGGCAGAATGGAGATTGTTGTTTGTTGCAGAATGGAGATTGTTGTTTGTTGCAGAATGGAGATTGTCCGCAACTGGGGTAGAGGAAGAAGGTAAAGGAAGATAGTAAATCCAAATTTTGATTCGATATTATTGAAGAGAATGAATGTCAGTCCCTTACATCCATATACTTATATAAAGAAACACTGAAACGAGAGTTACAAACCAAGGTACACTGAGATGACCACAACGAAAGAAAAAAAATTGAAAAGTGATGACGACAAAGAAATTGTGCTAACTAAAATAGAAATAAATGCAAACGAAAATAAAAATAAATGCAGTGAGGTCCACTTTAATATCTGGGCCACGTGTCAATCATCAAACACTCCTTACCGTCGCAAATTTTGTACACTTTAAATTCTTGATAATCATAGCTCACCTTCCATTCCCTGGTTATATAAAAAGAAATTTATTCCATTCACCGCTTGTGTGACTGCAATCGATGATGTATGTGACTCATGACCAATTGTGTCTTTTGCAAGCTCATTCGTACCTCAAGACGATGGGTAAACATGTGCTTCCATGATCTCATTGCAATCTGTTAATTTCATTTTGTGAGATATATTCCACAAAATTCAAGTTTTGGATGGTTATAAGCTTATTTGTCTAGTGATTTTCAAAGAAATGGACCAAAGTTGGCATTTTCCGGACATCAATTCCTTTCGGAGTAGTATGCCTAGGGCTGCTTCTCGGGTCGATAGGTCGGATTTCTTAAAATCTAACTCGACCCGAGTTGATATATATGTAACACGACCCGTCCCGACCCGAATTCTCAATCCGACCCGAATCAACTCAAATTCTGATCATACCCGAATCAACCCAAATTCTGATCCGACCCGCACTCTGAATCCATTTTTGTCTAATTTTAGTCGGGTCGGGTCGGGTTAACTAGTAAAATCTTCAACCCAATTATAGTTGTATATGATAAATATTATAAACGTTGGTATCACTGATCCGTATCCCATCTATTTGGGGCACCAGTTGTATGCAAACTAGTACATTGCATCTATCATTCTATTGTATCAGAAGCTGGTAATAGCCAACAGATGGTAGTTTTAAATCAGTCCCCCTTTCATGGTCTATCGAACAAGATTGCATTGGATCATGAAATTATAGAGGACACAATTGTTTAATCTTGGATCAGTAGAGATAAGGTTTTAAGAGGTCACCCCTCATACTAAAGCATGACATGGCCCGGCCCAAAGGGAAAATCGTACTGGTTGGAGCTGTGTGCGAGGCCAAAGCGGACAATATCACACTGAGTTGAGCCCTAAGCCCTGTGTTCGGGTCGGGTCGTTACAAATTGGTATCAGAACCGAGTTCAATACTCGGACTGTGTAGGCCTTCCTTCTTCCCTGATGTTGTCGAGCCGGGGACGACTCGAGGCTTTAGGGAGGGTGATTGTGGCACTCTGCCGACCGATGTGGGAATCCTACATTGGTGGAGGAGGAGAAAAATGAGGGGGTTTTAAGAGGCCACCTGTAACGACCTGACCCGAACACAGGGCTTAGGGTTTGACTCAACACAGAGCTCGAACCCGCACGGTTTTGTATTTGGGCCCGGCCCAAAAGGCCTCAACTGGTATCAAAGTACGCAGCTCATAACACACAGCATGATATTGTCCTCTCTGGGGTCCACCCCCTCAAGGTTTTGTTTCCACTACCCCACTGGGCTGGAAGGCCTCTTATAACCCCTCATCTCATTTCCTTCCAAACCGATGTGGGACTTCCCACGTCAGTTTGGAACAGGGTTTCACAATCACCCCCCCAAAGCCTCGAGTCGCCCCCGGCTCGACAACATCGGGGAAGGAGGAAGGCCCACACAATCTGAGTGTTGAACTCGGCTCTGATACCAAATTGTAACGACCAGATCCGAACACAGGGCTTAGGGCTTGACTCAGTGTGATATTGTCCACTTTGGGCCTCGCACACAGCTCAAACCCACACGGTTTTGCCTTTGGGCCCTGGCCCACGTGTCCAGCCCAAAAGGCCTCACCTGGTATCAGAGTACGCAGCTCATAACACACAGCATGATATTGTCCTCTTTGGGGTCCATCCTCTCAAGGTTTTGTTTCCTTCCCACATCAGTTTGGAACAGGGTTTCACACCACCCCTCATACTCAAGCATGACGCGTTTTGGGCTGGACTATGTGGGCCCGGGCCCAAAGGCAAAACCGTGCGGATTCGAGCTGTATGTGAGGTCCAAAGCGGATAATATCACACTGAGTCAAGCCCTAAGCGCTGTGTTCGGGTCGGGTCATTACAAAATGTTTCAAATGAGACAACTAAAATAGGATGGAGGGAGTATATTTTATACTAGCCTACGCATACACCAACATTATCATACTAGTAAATGAAAAACTTGACAAGTGTTGACCGATATGCTAATCTTTAATTGAAAGTAGGATAGAACCAATCACTTATGATCATGGTACCATATTCTTGTCATAATCAAATTTATATGCAACATACTTGTATGTCGGCTCTGAAATTTCAGGGGCCTACACTGGTAGGGGCTTTGGGTCCTAGAGAAAGTGTATGGTGGGGGCCCTAGGCCATTGGTCAAATTGGAGGCCCAAGGCGGCCGCTGATTTGGCCTTAATCTAGGGCCGGCCCTGGCCTTCAACACACAGTGGAAATTGTTGGCCTACCAGACTAGTTAGATAACAATGAAAGAAGATAGAACTAAGAAATGAACCCGGGAGGCTTTTCAAATCTCCACATTGAAATATTAGAATGGGTATATAAAATATAATAAATATATTGTTTTTTTTTTTTTTGAAACATGGATATCCCCACCCCACATTAGAAGTGAGACTAATCTCACGAGCATGTGTAAACCTCCCAATTCACACACATTGGTTAAGTCAATAAGAAGTAATCCCAGAGAGATTTGAGCATAAATCGAACTCGAAGCTACCCCCTCTAGGTTAATAACAAAGATATTGGATTAGTACAATTTGAGCCTTTGTCTTAAGACTGGTTATTTTAAAATTTGCAATTTGATTGCTACACGCCGTTTACTTTTTATGAACTATTATAAAATGTTATGATGATCTAATTGAGGCATCACCCTTAAATTATATCAGTCATAAAATTTCTATCCATCCCATTGAACTATGTGAGCTCCATCGATGGTAAACATTGAAGAGGAATTTTTTTTAAAGAGTCAGTGGAGGATCGCCATGGGGTTAGAGAACATGGGTGTTTTATAAGAGGTTCTACAGAGCGAGAAAATGTAACAATCAATGTCATCTTCACTGATCCCACATATCAACATGATTTCTTGATCAAACAATTAAAGATGGGATCAAGCAGTTCAACTTTTGTGCAGCCCTGACCAACATTGGACTGCTACATAAATTTTTAACTCACAAATGTGGAGATGCCATACCCTTACAAATTTTGGTCAAAATCTGAAATATCAGCTGAAATTTTTAATCTAATCTGAGACTGAAATCTGCATTTTTCAGAAACTTCGATCGATATTTCTGAAATATCACCTACATTTTCAAATTTCAGTCCAATTTTGTAACCGAGGACATACCCAATAAAGTAAAATTTGAGAAGCTGCATTCTCCACCTACCAAAAATGTTTACCTGGTCCCGCTGGAATTGGTGGGGTGTTGAGAGATCATGAGGGATCCACTTCCATTGTTTTCATTGAGCCTGTGGGAACTAGAGATTCTAACGAGGCAAAAACCCTTAGCAAAGGGATTGGTGGGGTTTAACGACCCGACCGGAATACAGGGCTTAGGGCTTGACTCAGTGTGATATTGTCCACTTTGGGGCTCGCACACAGTTCGTACCTGCACGGTTTTGCATTTGGGCCCAAGCCCACATAGCCAAGGCCCAAAAGGCCTCACTTGGTATCAGAGTACGCAACTCACAATACACAGCATGATATTGTCCTCTCTGGGTCCACCCCCTCAAGGTTTTGTTTCCACTACCCACACAGGGCTGGAAGGCCTCACACTTGAGTTCCATGGGTGGCTTCAAATAAATCCACCCCCTATTTTCTTTCCCACTGATGTGGGACTCCAAGAAAGGGAGGAACAGGGTATCATAATCACCCTCCCTAAAGCCTCGAGCCGTCCCCGGCTCAATCCGGTTCAACTCAACAACTACAAGGGAAGGACGAAAGCTCACACAGTCCGAGTGTTGAACTCGGCTCTTATACCAAATTTGTAACGACCGGACCCGAATACAGGACTTAGGGCTTGACTCAGTGTGATATTGTCCACTTTGGGCCTCGCACACAGTTCGAACCTGCACGGTTTTGCATTTAAGCCCAGGCCCACATGGCCAAGGCCCAAAAGGTCTCTCCTGGTATCAGAGTACGCAGCTCACAATACACAGCATCATATTGTCCTCTCTGGGGTCCACCCCCTCAAGGTTTTGTTTCCACTACCCACACAGGGCTGGAAGGCCTCACACTTGAGTTCCATGGGTAGCTTCAAATAAACCCACCCCTCTTTTCTTTCCCACCGATGTGGGACTCCAAGAAAGGGAGGGGCAGGGTATCACATGGGGTGTTGAGAGATCATGAGGGATCCACTTCCATTGTCTTCATTGAGTCGGTAGGAACTAGATATTCTAACAAGGCAGAAATCCTTAGCAATAGAAGAGCTTTTCTCACCTGGAAATTTTCTGGAGAAGGAAAACTCATTATTGAGGGGAACTCGACAAATGCAATCAAGTGGGCAATGGGACATAAGCGCCCACCCTGGAGACTGATCACTTTGGTTAGAGAGATTAGGGAGATGGTTTCAGGAATGGACGTTTCCTCCATACAAATCGGTCGAGCAGCAAATGGGTTGGCAGATTTTTTTGCCAAGCTTGGCGTCACTGGTCTTTCCTCTAGCGTGTTTCTCCTTTGAGATTGGAGGAGTTGTTGTTTGAGTTCTTTTTCTCTCTTGTTCTTCTTATCTTTCTCGTTTCTTTCTCTTTTTTCTTTTCTTGTTTCGGGTCTAATTCTATTAGACCTCTTCTCTCTTCTTGTACTTGCTCTCGTTCTTCTAATATAATTTCTATTGTTACCGCTCAAAAAAAAAAAAAAAAGTTTGCCAATAAAGCTTAACAGACTGGAAGACTGAAAGGAAGTGCCCCTCATGCAGTTGTGCATAAACAGGTAAATGCCAGTTTTGTTCAAATGAGAGCCATATATAATTACCCTTTTTCTTCTTCGAGAGAAAACGATGTATTTTAAAATCTATAACATGCATGCTGCCACCCAAGGACAAAGTTTCATAAAGGTGAGAGGATACAGAAGATGATATTCAGCCAACACCAAAATATAACAAGACCAAGTTTGATATGAGATTCTGTCACAAAAAATGGAATTCAAGATAGCAGCTAGGACTTTCTTCATCTGTGTATGTTCTTCCTTGCTGTTGAATTCCCATCACAATTCAGTCTCTTATGCAGTTAAAAGTGTATCCACCTCTACTCACGTTGTTCTGTTTCTTGACAAAGGATTCATTTCTCATGCTCGTCTTGTGCCTTGCCCTGATTTATATGCTACAGAACTTGCAGTACCAACTCCCCTTTGGTATGGTAGTTCGGGGTGGAACCAGGCAGTAAATTTGGTATGCTTCATCACAGCCATCACACAGGACAATCTTGTCATCATCCTTATCAAACAGGCAAGCTCTGCAGAGGCAAGAAGGGCAGTACCACTGTGAATATGGGCAATTTAATTGCTTGAAACGCAAACATCTTAGGTGAAAGTACTTGTTAGGACAATGTGTATTTCCACATACAAGCATTTTCTTTCCATCCTCTTCACCCATTTTACATAGCATGAACAAGAGTGAATGCTTCTCTGTGACTTTCGAAGATTATTGGTTTTCACACTGAAATCTACTGTTGCCTCCAAGTTATTGAATATCCTGGTCATCTCTATGCAATTTATAATGATTTGATTATCTGTATCATTGCACCTCTTGCACACCACACAGTTTTGATGTGGAGTCTCCCCATGGATTTTGGTGGACTCTGGCTCTGGCAGTTCCTTATCTGTCAAACAGGTACTACAATACCAGCTGATAGGGATCCCTTCGATGGCAGGCTTGATACAGGTGATGTGGTATGCTGCTTCACACCGATCACAGATGAGCCTTTGCCTAACATCTGCTTCTGCACCACATTCCCTGCAAGTGCACACTCTGTAGAAGCCACAGGCCTCAGTTTGCACCGGCTTAGAGGACCGATCTAATCAGCAGGAAGGCAATTGATTTGGGGTATCCAAATCCATGAAGTTATTTTGCTCAATTCCAAGTCGATCCTGCAAGTAAAATTTAATCCTTTAACATGAAAAGATCTTAAATGCCCAAAATGGTTTGCAATGTTTGTGAAAAAAAAAAATCTGAAAGAAAAGGATCCTCAGCAGATATGCACATCCATTACATTCCCTGCAGCAATCAATACATGGATGGTTCTCATGCAAAAAAGTTCTCTAGCTCAAAAACATAGTACTTACCTCATTTCTCCGGTCTACAACATTCCCATGTAGCATGCCTCCAAGCTGAGAAGATAAGTAAACAGGGAAGGTAATTGTCAGTGCAGGAAAAAAATACAAGGAAACTAAAAGATTATAAGCCTACTAGTATATCCAATGCCCATTTTTTGGCCCTTCGGTATTATTTCCTCTTCCTGTTCTCTATTCTGTGGGTTGTGCCCCATTCACTTTGTGCTCTCGTTTCAGGACGGGGTTTGGGGGCTAAGCTGAGTGTCAGGGCCTGAAGCTCCTGTTGTCATTGTTCTCTTGATTTCCTCTTCTAAGCAGGAGGCCTTTTGGGTCAAAGGTGACACTTGGGCTGCAAATCCATATGGATTTTCGAGTCCAAATGAGATAACGTTGTACTACAGGGAGAGATGGGAATGTTGGTGGTTCTTCGTTGTGGACAAAAAAAAAAATCCTCTGTTATCAAAACATTACGTTTGTATTATTTTTCAAAAAAATGAACTCTCTTCCAAATTTTTAATGAATTAGTAACACTTAGCATCTGTGGGGCTTATATTATGTATGATTTTCTGGTTCAGTCAATCGGGAAGCAACAGAGATTGATGGGTCAGAGTGGTTTTAAGCAGAGAGGATCATTCAAAGTGGTGCATTCAGATGTTGTAATATTTTTTTAAGTTGAGAAAGTTGAAGAATGTCGGATATGTTTTGGACATGATGAGATGGGTAAGAAGCTTTTGTCCCCTCAACGAATATAGAAGAACTATAGCCCCTAAATTAATGAATAATAAGTGGACATTATTCAAACTTCAAAGCTACTTCCATAGTTGAGGTAATGATCTTTGCACTTGGGGTGCAATGCACTTTGTCGCTCTTTTTCTTATACAGTATCCTATTAAAATAGAAAGAAGGATAAGTTAATATAAAATTTTTCGAGTGAGAGTCTCTAACTGGATTTACTGTTAAATGGATTATGTGATCTTCATAATTAGATCTATTTGATAGGTGATTATATGGATATGAAGTATGTAAAGATTCACCATCAATAGATAGTTCAAGGTATATAATTATGATATTTTAGATTTTGATGAGTATAAGTTATTGATTTTTAAAAGTTTAAATTCATAAGATGAGTTGATTGAGTGATGAATTTTCATTCAGATGACTCATATAATTCTCTTTACAATTTTATATCACACTATTAATATTTTCTCTTTTCTATTTTATATTAAACTTGAATATGTGGAATCTAGGACTCATTTAAATGACAATTTCAACATTAATATAAGAAGGCCTTAGAATGAACTTTTTTTCTTTTGATAACATAGGTAACTCCACACCACATCAGATGTCAGACTAATCTCACGAACATGTGTAAATCTACAAATCCACACATATCAGTTAAATCTAAGGGAAGTAACACATTGGAATTGAGCATGAACTGAGCTCAAGACTAGTGAGACGACATCTTGACCGTCAAACCAATTCGTTGGGATTATAGTGTCATTTAATCGTCTCTTGGCAAAACAAAAAAGAATAATTTCATTTAAATTACCTTCACAAATAAATGGAAGTTTGCTTAGAGTAAAGATGGGAGTTACCTATTTAATCATTAGAATTCACAAGAGAGAGTAAAGATGGGAGTTACCTATTTAATCATTAAAATTCACAAGAGAACCAAGGGCTCATAGGATTATCCTTAGTAAATGTATTGATAGGATAGCTTTTGTGATAAAAATAGATAAAAATGCCATGGTGATATGCACTTGAGAGATGTTCAATGAAGCACATTCTGCACCGTACATATGGCACGATTATTAATGCAGATGCCTACTTGAGGGTGGGCCAAGCAGATGGGCCACTCAGCACCCAAAACCAATGGTGTGATCAGGTGGGTTTAACCCACTTGATCGACCAATTCTCATGAGACTTGTAACAAGTTTGAGTTGATCTCCGAATTGACTAACTCAGCTTGTTAGGATATAGTCTGAGCTGGGCATTAAGAAGTAGACGTATATAGTTAGAATGTTGTTTAATGAAAAATTAAAGATGATTAAAGTAATAATGAATGAGATGTGTATGTTAAGATAAATGTGTTGTAGTAATAAAAGTTGAAATTATTTAGATGGGTGTAGTTCAACTGGTTGCCTCCCGTCTCTCTGAAAGTGGGAGGTTGTGGGTTCGAACTCCCATAGTCTAATCTTTGTGTGTCCTAAGGGTAGTGGATTCACCATGGAGATTTTGCTGGATATCCCACGGTTTTCCACACATGACTTAAAAAAAAATTAGAAATTAAAAATAAATATATTTAAATCTAAAAATAATGAGTAAATGCCGTTTAAGATGGTTTAACACACTTTTAAAAATTAGAAAATAGCTTTCACATAAAGAGTCGAAGATTCCTAATATAATGTCACGGAAGATGAAGAGGTTGTCTAACTGAAGCTTCAATCGGCAGTCTTTTGACCTGTTTTCTTCTTTGAAACAGCTGTTCTTGCTTTACGAGCCTATTTTGGACTCTGTACACGTGGCACAACATTTAGGTGAGGAACAGACACTCACATTTATTTTAATGTCTTTATTTTAGCATGATTAATTTGCATTTATTGAATAACCATGTATGAGATTGAAATATGATCAAATGCTATGTTGGGTGCGTCTATGATGATGGATGGATGGATGTGGGGGAAAGCCTAGGTCAATAAAGGCTTTACTCGCAAAATTGAGGAAATTTGCAAGAGTATGAACTATTGGAATAAAATATGAGTTGCGTTGCATTGTCCTTAAAAATGTTGGCTTGGCTTGTCCTCCAATTTAACACCCTTCATAGAGATGCTTGATGATGTAGATGTGTGTTTGATGCAGAACATGTTCAAATATATATGTGTGTGTACATGTTCAATATGTGTTGATAGGACATAGTGAACGACTATGTGTAATGTCTCGTCTCGCGCACATTAACTAATAAGAACATCTCAAACTAATGCTATCATGAGTAATTTTTTTTCTTTATGAAATGGGGAAATGTCCTTCTCTCACTACAGCCATAACAGAGGCAACCCATAGCATAATAAAATATAACAAAACTAGATAATAACATCATCTATAAAAGTAATAACAAATAACATAGTTGTTACAGTCATCCATAGTACATGTGCTATCAAATGTCAATACATCATGTTCTCTCAATAACAAGAAATGAAATAACATAAACAACTTCAGTAACTCTCACCCCTCTAAGCATGATCCTGGGGTCCACTTGACAGTTGGTATTATGGGTTCATCGCGAGGTGTGGCATGATAATTTTATTCTACTTAAATAGATCAAAATTTCGTCAAAAAATACTACAATTTTTTTTTCATTTTTTAGTATTTTTTGATATTTTTTTAAAATTATTGAAATCGCAATCTCGTAACTTGAAAACCTATGTCTAAAGAACCGTTAACTAATGATACAAATGCATATAAATGAAGCTCATGTTTTTCTTGATTTTCTAAATTTATTGGAGAAAAAAAATCAGAGAAGAAAGAAATCATATTGACAATTTATTGCAGATACGGTGCATTGTAATTTAAAAATCAAAAGAAAAAGGGTTAAATTAAATTAAGGGTAGCGATCCTCCCATGGGTATTTTATGTAACCGACACGGGTTTTAGTATATTGCCAACCCTTCGCATGAACAGTAAAATTTTGGCTAGTCGATTTACTGTTCATGCGAAATTTAGGTAGCTGGTTTTACTGTTCATGTGAATTTCGGTGAGCCGATTTACTGTTAATGCAAATTTCGACTAGTCGATGTTACTGTTTATGCGAATTTCGGTGAGCCGATTTACTGTTTATACAAATTTCGACTAACCAATTTTACTGTTCATGCAAAGGGAAAACTTGGCGAGTTGGTAAAGCTAAAATTTTGGCGAGCCAATTTTACTATTCATACGAAGGGTTGGTGAGTCGATTTTACTGTTCAAACGAAGGGTAAAATTGACAATGCATTAAAACCCATGTCTGGTTACACAAACCTTTTATGAGAGGATAGCTACCCTAAATTGAATCATGTAACTACTGAAAAAGAGTATAATCTTATCAAAGACTTATTAAACTTTCATATACCAACTCAAACTTTAAAAGTTCAATTATTATAATTAAATTTGGGGTAGCAAAGTTGCTCAACTAGGAGACATTTTGGTTTAGAAATCAGAGGTCTTAGATTTGAATCTCATAGTCTCTTGAAAACACAGTGTTTTAAAGGATATTCAATTTTAGAAATTTTGAAAATACACAGTGCTTAAAAAATAACTTTAACATTTTAAAAGAGATTTTATTATTTAATTAATGTACTATTCATTACTGTAACATCTGCAACATAGATCGTTATTTTTTAAGCATCGTGTATTTCCAAAATTTCTCAAATTGAATATCTATACTAATTATGATAACCTAATAAAAATACTTTAAGACTTAAAGGTTATTTTAATTAGTCCGATTATTTAATTTGGGAGTGTCAAAAGACCTTAAAGTTTTAAAATATTTTTACCACGTTATTGTAATTAGTCCGATTATTTAATTTGAAAAATTTTAGAAATTCATAGTACTTAAAAAATAATTATGAGATTTTAAAAAAGATATTGAGCACTGATGTTTTAAAAATTATTAATGAAATACTGAGCGATGCACCGTTCAGAATTATCAGTAAACTGGTCAATCAAAACAATAGACCATGCTAATGTTTGCCTTTTAAAGATGAAGGGTAAAATGAACATTTTACTTGAAATTTTAAATACAGTGTCTCCTTACAACAAGAAAGTCCCGTTTTAGGATGGGCTGCATTTATTATTTGTCGTGGTTCATGTTTTTCATTCTCCTCGGTATTCTTGAGTGGGGTCCACGTCCACCGATAAAGCCGCATCTTTCTTTCAGTTGTCAGTCCCTCCCGTCTTCACAAAAACCTCCAATCCACCGTAGAAATATCGGGTCGTCTGCTGCGAAATAGGAGCTTTCATGGTTAGGAGGCTTTGGCGATTTCCCTCACGTCGGTTGGAATTTCGTGGCTCTCAAACTCTTCGAAGGCATTTCTTTTCCATCTCTTTTTTTCTCTTCTTCTTTTTTCTTTTCATCGTTTTTTAAAATGTGGTTGCTGGGCTCGTTTTAAACACGGTTCTTTTGCACTTCCTCCACTTATGTGATGTAAGACAACTATATATCTCTCTCTTTATTTCTGTGATTTCTCATTGTTTCATTCATTTATCGATTTTGCTTTTTTTTGTTGGGTTTTCATTTTCTGATGGATTTCCTTATCTGGGTGATGTTTAATTTGATGTTCGATCATGATTTCTATGGTTTTGCGTCAATTTATTTATTACTAGGGGCTGGCTTTGTATTTTCAAGGGGTCGAAAAGTTTTGTAGGCATTGCTTAGTTTTGTTTGAGGTTGAAGAACCGAACCGTCTAACGAACCGTCTTCGAGGCATTTTGGGTTCAACCGCGGTCAAAGCTAGTAAAAGCCAGTTAAAGTCGATCAAGTGTTAATATAATATAAATATTATATATAATATTAAGTAAGACACATCTTACCAATAACATTAATATAAAAATTAAAAATAACATTCAAACTTTAAGTAATATACCAAACGGTGAAATATATGGGATAAAAAAAGTAATAAATATTTATATTTCAAATATACACATTTTTTAAAGGAAAAATTAAAAAAAAAATTAAAAATAAAAAAAATCTTCAAATTTCTGAACTGAGGTTCACGGTTTTTGTGTCAAAACCGCATAAAACCGTGGTTCTGACCGGTTTTATGCAGTTTTGACCAAAAACGAGTTTTTGACAAGGACCGAACCGCAACCACCACTGTTCCGGTCGAACCACTGATTCGACTGCGGTTCGGTCCAGTTATGATAACACTGGTTTTGATGAAGGCTAGTGACTGTGACACTTCAAATTCTTCATAAAAAATGGGATGTTGAAAATCCTTTGAACTTATTGAATAGTGACCACCTAATGAAAAGCAACGCCTGCCTTCAATTTTATCAATATTCGAGTGTCCCAATAATGGTTCTTTATGAATTTTGAGATTTTTTGAGTAGTTCGTCTTCATTTCTGCTAAGTAGGTCTTGTGGTTCTCTCCATTGTTTATGTGGAAGGTATTCTCCTTGAAAATAATCTTTTGAAGCAAAAATGGTTCCATCTGTTTGTACTTTTACCTTAAAAATGGATATTTTCAAGTAGGTATTTTTCTTCCCATGCATTCAAATGAAGCAATGGTTGCTTAGTTTCATGGAACAGTGGAGAACAGTGGAATGTTTTGGCTGTGTTTTCTGAAATAATAGGATTTTAGAAGTTTTTTCTACAGCAATGATGGCTTGACAGCCTTGAAATGGGATTGGAGCTGAGAGGTTTGTCATTGAAGTTTTGCAGGATGGGGAGGGTTAAGCTAAAGATAAAGAGATTGGAGAACTCAAGCGGTCGCCAAGTGACCTACTCAAAAAGAAGGGCTGGGATTCTGAAGAAAGCAAAGGAGCTATCAATATTGTGTGATATAGACATTGTTCTGTTGATGTTTTCTCCAACTGGAAAACCCACCTTATGCCTTGGCGAACGCAGGTACTATGATTTTTTTTTTTGCTCGTATTATTGTTTGAATCATTTTTACAAATCAATTTAGGTAATTCTAACAATAACTGCTCTTAAAATGGAATGAGTTTCTCTTTGGAAAAATCAACTTTTAGAATGACGTCAATGAATGATACTTGAACCCTACCAAATATGTCTTTTATGAGTAGTCAGTCCCATGTCCTTGAAACTACCTATGTAACATGCCCATTATCTAACGAGTTAATTATGGATGGCCTTGTATCTACACCAAAGGAAAAAAATAATATGATTTTGCTTATGAAGTTGGAAAGAGAACTTATTCAATGAGCTCCTAGAAGCCTAAGAGAACGACATTAGTATAAGATGCAATTATGTAGTGGGAACATGTGTTTTTGAAGTAGAGAACATGGTGGGGAAATGTGCTTATAGAATGGAAGGCAGTTTTGTCCCTTCCATTTAAGATACATAAAAAGGATAAGAATTATGGCGCGGAGAAGAAAACCCAATTCAAGCTATGGCAGAAAACAAGGAAGATGACAGGTTGGAAGAAGTACAAGATGGTGTGAAAAGTCGCGAGCATAGTTGTAAGTAAAGCCAAATAAGAAGCCTACAATGGCTTATATGTAAAATTAGGAATGAAGGAAGGTGGAAAAGGTGTTTATAAACTTGTTAAGGTTGGGGAACGGAAGAGTGAGTTTTGATCATATAAGATGCATTAGGGACGAAAACCAAGGGTCTTAATTAAAGACACTGAAATAAAGAATTATCTGGAAATACATATTTCAGTGATCTTTTTTAATACAAAATTTGAGAGCGAAGTCAGAATGGAAGGGGTGGAAAATGAGGGTTGGTAATAGAATATTAGATACAAAGGTAAACTTGGATTTGAAAAAGAAACAGAAACTGTTAGTCAGCTAATGTCCAGCATAGTCCTAGAGGGGGTTGGGTGGTGGGGGTGGGTGAATAAGACTTTTGCAGAATTTTAACTTTCTTAAATATTGGTCAATTAATGATTGGTCTCTATGAATTAATCCAATTAAACTTTCAATTAGAGAAGCAACTGAGTTTAATCCCACCTTAATTAACATGCATCAACTAGTCCACACAAATTATATGCACAATGAGGATAAGAGATAAAACACAATGCAAAAATAATAAGAGGAGATGGAAAAATCTAACACAAATTTTTTATGTGGTTCAACAACTTTGCCTACATCCATGCCTCAAGTAACCCACTTAAGGAATTCACTAACCCTTCTCCTTACTGGTGGAGAAGAAACAGTTATAACCCTTGATCTTCTTTATAGGTGAAGATCTAACCATTATACCAAGAGAACACCTCTCTTGGATTTTACTAGGGTTAACCAACCCTTTACAAATTTCACATAAGATAGAAGGAAGTAGTATTTGAGAATTATACCAAGAATGCTTGCCTCTTTGATATTGAAGTGGCCGTGATGCGTTCTTAGAAGATCTTCTCCTTATTGTCCCTTTGATGATGTGTAGATAGGCCAAACCAAAGGGTAGGAGAAGAGGTCTCAGGAGAATGAAGGTTTTCCTATGAGTGAGATTATCCCTAGAAGATCCTCTCAAGAACACATTTAAATGGTGAGCTTAAGATGCTCAAGATTTGCCTATGAGTGCTTTGAATGTGAATGAGAGGATTAACAAGAGCTTAAGATGATGTAACATAGTTAATTTTGTGCTCTATGAATGCTTGGGACAAGAGGTGTTTGCCTTAGAAATTTCTCTCCAAACTCATTAGCCATTGCTCTTTGAAATAGGCTTTGTTTATATAGGAAAACTATCCCGAACGACATGTCTTGGATTATTCAAGCACTAGTCTCGGATTTTCCGAAGCCAACGGTCATATTTGACTTTACAACGACTATATTGACCTATCTCGGATCTTTTGAGGAAATAAGCTCAAATCATCCGAGGCAATACATGGAATTTTAGAGGCAATGCACATGGAACTTCCGAGTCTCGGATCTTACGAGGGGCCCAAAGATGCCCAGATTTACACCCTTTATACATATGCTCATAACCTGAGCTTCACAAGTTGGAATTGGGTGATCTGGGACAGGATGGAGAGCTCTTAGAGAGTTCTTTGCAACCAAAAGGATTTAACTATAAGAATCATTATCAAGATTGCAAGAACAACACACGATAAAGATGTTTGATAAGCTTAAGAACATCTCCATTTGGGCTAAGCACACTTACAGATCCAATTAAAAGTCTACCATTTTTATCCAGGGATTCTAAGGTTTCTAAGTCAGTCCTAAGGTCCAATTAACCTGTATTGGTTGACGTTCATGGAGTTTGTCCGAGATTGGTGCGTTGGCTTCCAATCTTCACTGCTTCTGGACTTCAAGCTTGATTTGACTTTGTCGGTCTTCCAGAGGCGAGGGTAGGACAGAGACGGATGCAACCACAATCCAATCACATAATTTGATAACTCAGGACTCAGTCGGATTCAATCATGGAACTTACAACTTAGGGAATGCAAATTAAACTTTTAGGCCAACAGAAACATAGAGCCCTAAGACTGGATGATATCCCCATCAAAGTTTGGATTGTGCTAAATTGGAGTTTGTTGGCTGATCTGATTGTTTAACAAAAATTTAACTTATAACCGAATGCCTGATGAGTGGCACAAAAGTAAAGTTGTCCCCTTTTTATAAGAATAAGGAGATATTCAAAGTTTTGCAAATTATCATGCATTGTGCAAATTATTGTATGATTAAGCCCATGAGTCACACTATGAAATTATGGGACATGTTAATAGAAGCTTTCCATAGAATAGAGTCAAGCATCTCAAAAAATGAATTTTTGGTTTATGCCGGGTAGGTCAACAATTGAAGTCATCTTTGTTCTAAGAACTCATACCTACAAATTTATGAAGAAAAGAAAGAATCTGTATATGGCTTTTATCGACTTAGAAAAAGGTTCAACAAAGTTCCCATGAAACTAATTTTGAAAACAGTAAAAGATAAATGCATTCTTAATGATCGCATAGAGATTATTTAGGACATGTACGATGGTGTAATCACAAACATTAGAACCGTTTGTGGAGAAACAATGGAGTTTCCAGTCGGATAAAAAATCCACCAATGATTCACATTAAGCTTATACTTATTCGCATTAATCATGGATAGGTTAACATCAGGAGTCCAACATGAAGTGCCATGGTGTTTGTTTTTCGCAGATGATATAATTTTAATTGGTGAGAAAAAACAACTAAATAGTAAGTTTGAATCTTGGAGGAGAACTTTTGAGGATAATGGTCTAAAACTAGTAGAACTAAGAATATATGAAGTGTAGCTTTAGTGAAACAAAAGATAGTGATGCATGACATGCAGCCGAGACCCATCTATTTTAGGATTTACTATTTTCGCATGGTTTTAATTTTATAATTCTTGTGTCAAAAGGAAGCCAAGTCGGTGGCTTTCCTAGTTTATTTAGGAGTTTAAGATGAGTTTAGAAATTGTAAACGAAGTGGAAACCACTCACGTGACCTTCAAAATTCGTCTAGGACAGTCGGTCATAGAGTCCTTTGCTATTTTGAGTTCTTAGGTTTCTTATAAATACCAATAGATGTAAGAGAGGGAGTTACCTCTATCAAATTTATGAAATAAAATCAGATTTGTTTATCCCTTGCCTTCGAGCACAGGTTATCCCTTTGTTGCCTTGGTTGCAGACGATTCTTCCCTTGGTGGTTCAGTTCCACTCAAGTCCATTGTCGCAGATCTTGGGCTTCATCCCAAGAGGAATCACCACTGCAAACAAACCTTGGGCTTTATCCCAAGTCACCATCGCCGCTCTTCCGCCTCCTCTCGGTGTCGCATCTGCTGCTTCAAGTTCTCGTTCGCAGCCACCAGGTTCGCCTATTACTGTTGTCCTCTTCCTCAGATCTAGGCACAACTAGTATCCGACCTTCTTCTTCCATCCTTCTCCACCTTAAGCCTCTACAAGCCTTCCCTTTTTCCGTCCTGCTTCCGCATCGCAGCCTCCCTTAGTTTCCCCTTTCTTTTCTTTCCCATTCGAATTTTACCCAAGTGTAGCCCTAATTCCCTTTTATCCCAAGTGCCGCAAACAACCCCCTTTAAGTTAAGTCTCGCGCGTGAGAAGCAATTCACGCGTGTGACCAGATATTTGTCGGGGTTGACTTGATTTGATTTTTATCCCTGCTTCCGCTACATTAGATAGGGAGGGTCAGCATATTAAAATTGGTAATTACTTAGTGGCACATTTTGATAAGTTGAGATATTTATAAACTCTCTTCGAGCTTAGATATAACAAATAGGATGGGAGTATGGTGGATTTAATTTAAACAAGCTAAGAGTTTTATGTAATAAGAGAGTCCCTCACCGCTTAAAGGGGCAATTTTATAAAAAAATATTAGACCTGCCGCTATTTAGAGCAGAGTGTTTGGCCAATGAAAATAAGACAACTAACAAAGTTAGGGTGACTAAGATGCACATGTTGTGTTGGATGAGTGAACTAACCCTAAAGGATAGAGTTAGAAATGAATGCATTAAGGATAGTTTAAAAATAGCCTCAATAGAAGACCAAAGAGAGCCCCGCTACGTAGAGTTGAGAGGCTTTAGGTTGCAAGTAAACGGAGGGGGGTTAGAACATTGAAAATGTGGAGGGAAGAGAGAGAGAAAGATATGACAAATTGATGTGGGCATCCGTGACTGTGGGCCAAAGCCCAATTCGTGTCAAGTCAAGCCCAGAAACAGGCCCAAGCCTTGGCCCAACGTAGCAGGCTCATTGGCCCAATGAGCTGTACAAGCATCATACATGTACAGTCGGGTGAAGCAGTCCTTATCAGTATGGGATTAGGATGTTTAATCGGTGGACAATTAGGTAGGTTTTATTTAGAAGTTTAATTTAATAGCATATGTTTTAGATTAGGATCTACTATTATTATAATTTTAATTTTAGTAGGATTCGAAAGATGGAGGGTCGGTTCCAACTTAGAGTTTTGTGTTTTTATTTTCTTATATAAAGCACTGTAATCGGCATATTTGGGGGGGTTTTTGGATGAATAAAATATAGTTGATATTTTTTCCCATAACGTGTGTCGTTTGTGAAAGTCGTGAACTGCAATAAGTTGTAGGTTCTTGCTGGAAGTCCAGCCAATCCTAAGTGTTTCTTGGCTGTCTCTCAAAGACAGGATTGCAGGAAGTCTGCAATTCCCATCTGGTTCAAGGCCAGATTCAACCCAGGCCCAGTTTTGGAGACTACAACATGCAGCGTGAATCCTAGAGACACCTGTTGAGAGAGGTGGCTGCTCAGAGAGGAGGACTGATTGCATAAGACTGCTAGGAGGCAGTACATACTCCAAGATATGTTTGACAGAGAGGGTGCTGGTGTGTACACGGCAGAAAATTCACAACATACGGCTGTGTATATGTATGTGTTGGCGGCATCTTGTTGGATTAAAGGCAGAGAACAACTCTCTGAGAAGCAAGAGATATAGAGGCTGGTTTTCTTGCAGTTCAGTCCATTGATTCTTTGGGTTGTTTTGGTTGCCTTCTTCAATTTGTGATTCAATTTATTTAAGTTGTGATAAGCTTCCGCGTAGAAATCGGGCTTTCGACATTTATTCGTCCTAGCCTACATCACAAATAGTAGACATGGTCAACTGGAGTAGAGTTTGAAAAGTTGACCCTAGATAGATGGGATTTTGACTTTGAAGATGATGATGATGATGAGAGCAACAATGGAGAGCACAATGGAGAATGCATTTTTACAGTGGAAGATGAGAATGCATGTGTCCTAGAAGCTACGTTGCATGGGTATGGATGCGAGTGTCGGAGTCTGACATGGGTGTTAGGTGTTAGACTTGGCCATTTGGAAAAAAATATGGGGACACGACACCATATTTCAATAAATTTAAATCTAAAATGTATTTTAAATGAAAATTAGATGTGAAAATGATATTGATACCTAACAATTTACTAGCTACTCTAAACATTTAGATGACAAACATATTAATATTTAATTATGTTTTAAGAGGGGAAAGGAAGCATAATATTTTAATCATCTTGGAAAGCAATGTTAAAAAGCACCAAAAAAGTCCATGAAGAATGGGTGTGTCTCCAATTGTTTGGTCTCCAATTGTTTGACATGAGTGCGTCACATCTTGAAAGTGCCTGGGCAACATATTCTAGAAGTGATAGTATTTTGTTGAAAATGTAAGAGGGCCTCTATGGCTTTTTAGCCCTTTTTTGGCAATCATGCAATGTCAATTGGAATAAAGACTTTAAAAGTACAGCTTGTTTTTTGACAAGAACATCTATTACAATTGGTAAGTACTCATTGTTGCAGTTTAAGGTTGTGGTTCAAGTCTTATGGGCATCAAATAGGCAGTTGGCTTGTTAGAAAAAAGAAACATGCCAAATCTAAATACAAATGCCAACCTAGATTGATGGGATAAATTGGCTTTGATGATGATGATCATGATTCATGAAGTCTAGTTTCTTTTTCCATGAAAAGCACAAATGCTTGATTAACATTGCATTATAAAATTTCAGCAACAATTGATGGTTGCTCCTCTGTGATATTCTGATCTGGTCTTATGCTACTTTATTCTTCAGCAACATTGAAGAGGTCGTCGCGAAGTTTGCTCAGTTAACTCCACAGGAGAGGGCAAAAAGGTCCAGCAGATTCTTTTTCTTCTTCTTTGGCGATGATATTGTTTATTTATTTTTATATGGGTTAAACGCAAACATGAACTTATTATGGTTTGTTTATTTGAGTGAGACAGGAAGTTGGAGAGCCTTGAGGTATGCCATTCCTGAACGATCTTGCCATATTTTCTTTATTCAATTTGCGTGCTACTTAGAATATGGGCCTTTCTAGGCCTGCATCATCATCAGAACTATATATTCAAACAACGCACTGTATGCTTTCTTTGAGAGTGTAGGCCTTAAAAAAGACATTCAAGAAGTTGGATCATGATGTCAACATACAGGACTTTTTGGGTACAACGTATGTACTAGCTATACTTAACCTGTAATTCTCCATCTCCGTTAAATGAAAGTACTAATGTCAAGATATTTGTGTGTTTTTGTGTCTATTTCCTGGTTTTTGATGCAGTACCCAGACAGTTGAGGTATGTGCACAAAATATTATCCCTTCAAATATTACTCTTTTCAGTGATACTTCATATACACACATGTTCGCATGCATATGTTCATACATTAACAGTATGTGTGGTATTGATTATTATTTATGGACAGGAACTGAGCGACCAGTCAAAGCTATTGCAATCTCAACTATCAGAAATACACAAGAGACTAAGGTGCTTTGGGTTTCTACTTTGCAGATATTTTTCTCCTTTGTTGTCTGTTCTTTTTTTTTTTCTTTTTCTTTTTGAGTAATAGTATATGCATGAGGGTGATATTTTTTTTGAAACCATCAGTACACTGACAAACTATTTATTTATTTTTTCTTAAAAGTGATTCCTTTGAGAACGCCTCATAATGTCAATCATGGCAAATTCTTTGCAGCTCATGCTTTTCGTGTATTTTTTTCCCTTTGTTTTGGTGATGCTTAATGGAAGAGATAATTTCCCTGTTTAAATTACGTAAATCAATGTGCAGCGGAATAATAGAAAGTGCATCCAATTTCAATTGATTTAAATTAATAAACAAATCAATAAAAGACACAATTAAATAAAATCAATATAAATTGCATGTATGACAATATGATCAGATTTAATAATCTTGATTTAATTAATTTCAATAATTAGCCTAAATAATTTAACCAATTAGTTTAATCAAGCTTAAGTGCATAAATAGAGTTAATCACAAGATAATAAATCGTGCACCACAAGACAATCAATCACACACAAGCAATTTATAGTGGTTCGATCACAGAGGTCTCCTCTACTTTACAATGTTGAATAATGATAAAAAGAAAGGAAGAACACTCACCTTTGGGCCTACTGAAATCTTCAGATGTGTTCTTCAATGATACCTGCACGCTCTAGTCTCTGTGCTTGGATTCTCCAGTGATTGCAACCAAAGCTGAGGCTAAATCTGGTATAGGAATGGGATGCTATACGAGTTCCTAGAGAAAGTTTCTCTTAATCATTTTATTAAAAGCATAACTAAGCTTTATCAACAATGATTTATTAAATGACCAGAGAGGGTTCACAGAGGTCAAATCAATTTTTCCAAGGAGACGGACACTCTCTGAAGGTCAGAGACGATTGGGGTTTTCTCTCTTAATCTCTCTCGCTATCTATTGATTAAGAAGAAAGCCGGACATTTATAATAATCACATACAACGGCTTGTTGTCAAGTCAAACTATGCTCCTCGACGGTTCAAGGCGCGGGTGATGTTGTGCAAATTTTAAATTTATAATTACTCGCAAGTGCATGAATCGATTTGGTTTATAGAGATATGCAAGTGCGAGGTTGAACCGACAGGAACTTGATTTAGAATGAATGGGAAAACAAATTAAAAAGCCTAATATTTTAACCTTAACCTAGTTAACAATTTTCAGGAGAATGATTGAATTAAACATACAAAATTAAAATAAAACAACTAAAATAGATATTAAATCAAGTGAGAGAAATTACTAAGGTATCGGATTCCACCCCCATTAAATCTATAATCTTCCAATTATTTATTTATTAATTTCCAATTTTAAGAGATTTAAACATTTAAGTTTATTAATATAGTGTTCAAAATTTAGATTATCCTCTCGCTTTTAAAGATATAATTCCTAAGCATTTAAGGTATCCAATTTAAATTTAAAAGACAATGGATCAAAGTAAATAATCTAAGCATCCAATGTATCTAATTAAATTGAAAAATATTAAATCAAAGAAATCTTTCTTTTAAATTAAAATGCCAAGCCCTTGATGAATCAAATATTAATATTAACTACCACAAATATATGATATTAGTGGTGAAAATAATTAACATCTGATTAATCTAATGAAGCACAAATCATAAATAATTAAACACACATAATTGGAATTAAATAAATAAATAAAAGAACATTATTTTATTAATGGAGCTTCCTTTTCAACGTCAGTAGAAGAAATTAGCGGGACATTATAAAATTAAAATAAAAAAGATAAAAAAATAAAATCCAAGCGATCGTCAGAGATCCCGAGCCAAGGCCGCAATCCTTCTCCTTCAACCCTCTGTCCGTCTACCCCGTTCTCTCTGCTGAGGCAGTGCCAGGTGGGACCCACTTTTCCAATTTTATTCACTCCCACCGCTTCTTTCCTTCACATTACAAGGGCAACTTCTATTTTTCTCCACTTTTCTCAGCGGCAGCCACCTCCCTTTCTTTTTTCCATTTTATTCAGCTACCACCCCAGCTATCCTTTGTTTCCTCCTCCTATTTTCATTCCTTCCTATCTTGATCTCCATCTCTTCTCTTCTTCAATTTAGATGCATGGGATAAACAAGGATCAGCCAGCTTCTTTTGTTGAAACGGCAGCAGATTTCTTTCTAATTTTTCTTCTTTTCTTTTATTTATTTTCAATGATAACCTCTTTAACCGAACCCTTCTCTGCTAATTTCGCTGAGAACTCCTTACCGTCCCAGCCAAATGGCTGGATTTCTTTCTTTGCTGCTGCACCGTCCTTCTCTGCTAGGTGAAATACACGCTGCTGTTTAGACAGTCCATGCGCATGGGACAACAACTCTTCTCTTGGTTTTTTGGCTGATTCTGCTGTACAGTCTTATTGTTGTTTGCACCAGATCCTAATCTCAGAGGAGAAGAAGACAGGAGCTCCTCTTGTAATGCTTGGCTGCTTCTGTACTTTGAATCCAAACTGTTGCTCGGCTCATTGGCTGATCTTGCTTTGGTTGCACGATGGCTGCTACCGATCTTCTCACTAATGCTTGCCATTTTCTGGATACTATAACATCTTATTTTCATGTGTGGCTGGCTTTTGTATGAAGTATTTTCTTCCTTCTTGCAACAATAAAATCCTATCATCCATCAACCCGAGCATACGTCGGAGTTGAGAAAACAATTCAACCTGAAAATATATAAAACCCATTAATTAGATAAAATGAGATATAAACACTAATATTTTTAGATATATAATATATTACAATAATAATATAAAATAAACAAATTTTAAAAACTAACTAATCAAATATTCAAGAGTAAAATTATCGTTTTTCTGTACTTATCAGGTGACACATGGTCGAAGGATCGATACCACCCACTTTCCACGGAAAAGATCTGAACAAAATTCGTTGAAGTCTCGTTGAGTCGAAAAGAGGGTCGACCAGTTGAAAGAGAAAATATCCTGATCTACTCGACTGGTCGAACAAGGTTTCGACCTGATGTCACGCCCCGCCTTCTAACACCTGGACGAGCGTGATCTGACTGTACAAAAAATAAATCACCTGCTGCCCTAAACGGGTCTTACATAAAAAATCTGTGGCTAAATTCAAAATAAACATAATTACATTCACAAGCCACCAAGATTTCTCAAATCCACAACCTGCTTGAAGACATAATATCCCATTTGAGCTTCCAAATAACTTAAAGGGATAAATATCACTCACATAAGGATTTCTAAACGCATCACTTACATTCCCATAAGAATCAAATTAAAGCGTTTTCAAAATTAATCCATACTTGAATTTATTATCCAAGTTTCCACAAATTAAAAATAAATGAATAAACAACCTTCTCAAAGTCTCAAATCAAATAACAACCAACTTATAATCTAAATAATAAATTATGCACTAACTAAGTGTTTCTAAGAATTCTTCATCGACTCCTCGCCTTCTAAGCTCAGTTGTGATTATCGTTCAGACCCAAATCCAAGGGATTGCCTGCAATGTAAGGGATGAGCTCCATGCTCAGTGAAGAAAACAATAACACAAACATAACGTATGATATTCCTACTTCCTCAATGATATTTCAATTAAGCAAGAATAACAATTTATTACATGCCCATGCCTTTGCAAAATGTAATGCTCAATGCCAAATGCCATATTTCAACCCATTATTACATCTACTGATATTTGGTGGTCTTCCCGACGAATCGAGGATAACACAACATCGCCTTAATGGCCTTCCCACATAAAGTGAGGATAACACAACCTACCACCAAATAACAGCCCTCATGACTTGTCACGGATATCGCATCTCACCTACCATAATGGTCTTCCCACATGAAGTGAGGCTAACAACACTACCACCGTCGTGGTCTTCGTGACAAACATGGATAGCACCCTCATACCCAATGCTATGAATATGAGAATGCTATGCTCAATGCCGACAAACATGCTTAAATATTCATAACATGCCTATGAAATCATAAATCTCAATCTAAGCAGATTATAACATCATACGAAATATCTCATTTGTCATAGCATGCATAAACCTTGAAATAAACGTAACACTAGTCCATGCATCACAATATTTGAATTATATATACCAACATTCAACCATTTCCAATCAAGGTTAATAATCAGACAATAACATACAAATAACCATCAATTCTACGAATATAATTCATTGGATCTTTCAACAATATTAATGGTTAGACTCCACAATCCGAGCGGACTGAGTCTCCTCACGGTCAATAAAATGTTTAGCCAAATCTCCCTTACATTACTGTGAGTGAACACCGGATCTCAACCATTATTAACATACACCCAGTCTATTCTAGATCCAACAGTTATATTCTAGTCACACAACAAAATACAATATTCCATTGCTTAAACATATAAGAATATAAGGAATCATGTTTCAAAGTATGTAGTGAATTGTTTCCCTCACCTAGAAGTTTGTGAAATGCCAACAATGAATCCAAACGCTTTCCAAGAGATAATTAGCCTTGAGAACCCAAGTTTGCTGCGAATACGATTTAAAAGTTCCAAGTATTAATAATATGAGGATTATTAAGTCTCTTTGGAAAAGTACTTTTAATTACAAATAAGGTGGATTGCTGTCCCAACTCTAGCCTTATAGGTTACACTAGGGTCCAAGGTTAGGAGTGAAGGTTTCCAAATTTGCTGCCAACATAACACAATAATTACTTAGGACTGTATTATTTTATTTATTTATGAAAATTGTCCTAACTTAGAGCAGTTTAGAGGTTGGCTGCCTTTAGGAAAGATAACAATAACTCTAAGTATTTTTAATTTAATAAGTAATTAATCGTAGCAAAGCATATTAAATCAGACCAATTGAATACAGTGGGTACTATCTTGAAATTACCACTGTAAGAGGGCAAGGTAATAAGATTCCGGGTTTTAACTTGTAACTAAGCCATGGGTAAAAGAAAGAAAGATGTTAACGCATGGTGCTGGCAGCAAGGGGACTTGGATCAGTCTCACTTACAGGTAGTTTCAGGCTGATTGTGTTGTCCATCTCGGCTGGAGAAAGAGTTCTCTGTAACTCGTCACACTAAGATTAAAACCAGTCTTGAAATCAGCCAGCTAGGGGCTGAAAACAGTCCTTAATATCAATGTTTCTGGGGCTGAAAATCAGTCCCATTAACTGCCCGATCTGGGGTTAGAAATCAGTCCCCAACTTAGGATGTTTTTATTAGAGAAAGGCTGAGTGATTACTGTTCACGGATAAGAAATTAGGGACAGATCTGAGTCACCAATTTATTTGATCTTACCGCTGAATGAAAAAGGGAAAAATCATCACCATCCAACAAGGATTGGCTGGTTGGCTGGCTCGAAATTTACAAAAGGGGAGAAGAGGAAGAAGAAACCCATGGGAGAAGAACATAGAGGAACTTAGAGGGACATACCTGTTACTTGCTATAATTTGGGAACAAAGACGACAAAAGCTGGTCACACGGTGGTCCCGAATTTTGCTCCTTGAACCGAAACTTGGTCTTCAAAGAAGAGAGGAGGAATAAGAACTCAAGAGAGATTTGGGGTTTTTCTTTCCCTTCTTCCGCTTCGATTCCGTTGAGATTTGGTTGCTGTTTCGCAAAGGGTAAAAGAAGGGAAGGGTTCGCAGGTCTCTTAAAAGGAGGAGAGTCCTATTGGTAAAGGAATCTTATCGGTGAAAGGATTTTGAATAGTTTCCATTTAAGTAGGGATTTGAGTCTCAAACGAATAAGGAAGAAGACTCCAATCTGAACAAGGAATCCCATCGGTGAAAGGATTTTGGACAATTTCCATTTAGGTAGAGATTTGAGTCCCAAACGAATAAGGAAGAAGAAGAGTTCAATCTGAACAAGGAATCCCATCGGTGAAAAGATTTTGGACAATTAAATTCGACCAGGGAAGGTGGGTCCCTTTAAATTATTGATTTTTAATAAATTGTCCTTTATTTCTCTTTTATTAATTTTGTCAATCATCGATTAAATTCTAAACACTTAAAATTGGAACTTATTTATTGATTTCACATTCTTAATTGAATATTTCCAATTGAGATTCTAACTTAGGGGAATTAAAATCTAAGTTGATAATTTATTTCTCATTCCCTTAATTTAATTCGAAGGGGATAAATTTGTAAATTCTTATTGGGGAGAAAGTGTGAAATCATGGTCTAATATTAAATCCCTAAATTCAATTGTGTTTTTCCCAAATAAAATTATCAAATTAAACTAAAAAATCAATTTAAACTACAATCATTTTCTAAATTAATTTTACCCGTCAGACCCGTTACCCCGGGTCGGGGCATTACACCTGATGAATCCAAGATGTTAAAATAATCCAAAAGAATCGTTTGGCTACTCGACTAGTCGAACAAAGTTTCCACCAGTTGAACCCAAGGCCCACTATTTTTCCGAAAGAGCAATAGGCTTGTTCGACTGGTTGAACACCATCCAGAAAAACTTGAACCCAAATTCTTTTGACGTCACAGTCTTCATCCAGAAACAAAGCTTGTAAAAAAGGACGCTCCTGATAACCGACAACTCTTGAGTTAACCTCGTTACTTGTTTTTCCACCTCAAAGGAGAGGAGGGCAAGCAAGGAGTCAGTCCAATAACGGAAACATGACCGAGGCAACCTCAATCAACAAGCCAGGCTACCATATCCGATGAGAGGATTGTGGCAGAAGGGAAAGTGGCAACATGACAGTGCTTTAAGAAGGCGATTCTTTGATTGACAGCCGCATTGTCGAGGATGATTGGTCTTCGTTTGTCACTGGTTACAATCCAAACCGAGGAAGCGCAATCTGAGAGGAAGGTTGCCCAAGACGCAGGATTAGTAGGGGAAAGATCTAGAGGGGATGTTTTCAATCCCAAAGAAGATTGGAGGGGCAAAGCAAGGTGGGTAAAAGCTTTTGTTGGTTTTGCCATTTGCACCAACAATTTCATGCCCTCGAAAGCTCTTCCATTGATATCAATGATGCCATGCAATGCTTCTAGTTCGGATCCAAACGGGACAAAGGCAAAACCACAATGGTTTTTTTTATTCTTTGGAAAGAGGTATGTAACTCCACTATTAATTCAGATTTGCTAAAGAGGGAGAAGATTTCTAGTTTTGAAATTGAATCGGGAAGTGTGGAAATAAATAAGGAGAGAATTCTTCCTTCTTTCCTCCCAAGGAGAGGAGGAAGAAGAGGTTGGGTTAGGGATGAGATTCCTCTGAGGGTTAGAGGTAGACAAAAGAGTAAGGAGGGTGGTGGGAGGAGAAGGGGAGCGACCATTGTGTGTAAGGACTTTCTTTTCTTCTATGATATGGTATTAATGAGATGAATTAACAACTTAATAGTAAGTTGGAATCTTGTGGTAAAACTTTTAGACAAATGGTCTAGAAAACTTTAGTAGAACAAAACATAGAGAGGGCAAGTTGGTTAAAATTAGAAACGGCAGAGTAGCACACTGTAACGAGTTTAAATACTTAGGATCTATTCTAGAATCTCTTGGACCATTGAACTTAGATATAACTAATAGGATGAGAATGTGGTGGGCAAAATTCAGACAAGCTAGTGGAGTTATGTGTGATAGGAGAATTCTACATCACCTAATAGGACGATGTTATAGAAACATTATCAAACCCACAATGCTCTATGGAGTCGAGTGTTGGGCAACTAAGAAAAAACAGTTGGACAAAGTTAGGGTGACGGAGATGTGCATGCTATCTTGGATGAGTGATTTAATTTGAAGGATAGAGTTAAAAATGCCCACGTTAGGGGCAATTCGAAAATAGCTTCAATAGATGATAAATTGAGAGAAGCTTGTTTGAGGTGATTGGACATGAGATTAGAACATTGGAGACAACTCCAATATGAAGAGTTGAAAGGTTACATGTTGTAGGTACAAGGAGGAAGGGTAGATTAATGAAAACATGTAGAAAAGGGATGAAGAAAGACATGATAGATAATGGAGTGACAGTCCATATGGTTTATGGCAGGGTCAAATGGAGAACATGAAAAGCGGACACCAATAGATGTGATTTTGTCTTTGATGATGATAATGATGATGTCAACGTGATATATTGAGTGTAATTTTAGCGGTTTAGGAAGCATAGAAGGAAGAACCAATTAAAATTGGAAATGATTTGGTATCACAATATGATAATTGTAGATACTTAGGTGCAACCACCGTACTAGGTGGAGGAATGGATCTAGATATAGTTAATAGGATGGGAGCAGGATGGGCTTGCAAGCTAGTGTGGGGTGGTTTGTAATAAAAGAGTACCTTGTATGTTAAAGCGAGGTTCTATAAGCCAACTGTTAGACCAATAATGCTTTATGGAGCCGAATGTTGGGCCATTAAGAAAAAAACCAAGTAGATAAAGCAATCGTAACACGCATATTCTAAGATAGATGAGTAGAGTAACATTAAAAGATATAAACAAAAATGAACGTATTATAGAAACCTTTAGACTACCCCAGTAGATGAGAAAATGAGGGGAAATCTTTTAAGATGAATGGACCTTAAAAAATTCAAATGCATCATCTCCCCAAATGCAGTAACAATAATCGCAAATTTCAAGAACCATCCCTGGTCTTGGTGGAGTCTGGATCCTGTATAGACTCATCCATAGATTTCTCAAACAGACTCTAGTGTGGATACCAAGAATCAGTTTGGCCCCATGTGACCTTTAAATGACCTTCAGAATGAGCTTTGTGTCATGGGTTGAGACTCCTTGACCAGACGAAGACATGCGAATACCATCTTTGGTGTCAAAATCTTGTGGCCACACCCGGGCAATGGAGATTTCGGATGCGTAGGAGCTTTTGGAATGCTCGAGAATGGCCCGGAATGTGCAAGAAGAGTGTGGAAGGTTCTGGATGTTCAAGAAGACTCTACAAGGTTCTAGAGTAATTTGGACTTCTCTAGAATAACCTAGAGTTCTTAGAATAGTGTAGAAGTTTCTAGAGTTGTGTAGTGTTTTGTAGAAGTGTCTAGAACTCTATGGAATGATCTAGAAGTGTATGGAGTCTTGTAGAAGTGTGTAGAAGTGTATGGAAGAATGTAGAAATGTGTAGGAGTTGTAAAGATTCTTAGAATATTTTAGAAATTAGGAGTGTAGGTGAGTCTAGAAAATTCATGTAGTGTAGGATTATGACACTTGACACAATCCTAACCACCCATTGATGTGGAGCACCACAACCAGTTTCTTTATTTAAACATTAGTTTTATTTAGCATTATTGGATTTTTTTATTCCAATATTTAGATTGGTAATTCTGATGTTATTTGAGGGTATTTTGGACATTTTTACCTAGTAGGGGTATTTTAGTCTTTTCCATTTAATGAGTATAAATACATGATATAACCCTCATTAGGGATGAGATTAATGAAGAAAAACGAAAATTTGCTTTGCAAACCTTGTTCCTTGCGCATGACGTGTTGGTGAGAAATCAACGAACCCGTTGGTGAAAAGCTTGGGATTTGGCGACAAATCCGAAGGTGAGAAATCTTCAACCCCAGAAGGTGAGAAATCTTCAACTCTCTTCCAGGTACTATTTTATCTTCTTCCATCTTTCCTTTTCCCTTTCCTCTCTTTTCTTCTTCTCGTTGTTACCGCTAGCCATTAGACCCCCTCTTACTAACCTAGATCTCTCCTAGGTCTATCCCAGAACCATCCCGGATCTGTTCCAGATCTGTCCCAGAACCATCTCGGATCTATTCCAGAACCATCCCGGATCTGTCCAGATCAGTCCTAGAGTTGTCCCGACCTGTCCCAGACCATCCAAAATTCGTCCCAGGTCATCCAAAACTCGTCCCAGATCATCCAAAACACGTCCCAAATCTGTCCATTTCACTTCTTGCTACTATTACCCTTCCTTAATTTGGTTTGGTAAATTTATATAATTATTTATATTAGATTGCCAGGACTTGCGTGATTATTTGTGTCAACTTTATGTTATTCAATTGTCATTATTTATTGACTGATTAATTTTAGTCCATTTTAAATTTAGGGTGCATTATTTTCATCGCTTTTAATAGTTTCATAGCCACATTAGGCATTTAGGGTTACCCTATTCCTTGTCCTGCATCACATTTGATATCAGAGTAAGGTTAGGTTGTTTCCCTAAACATCCACGGTCCAACGTTGCATCTTATTTATTTATTTATTTTTTCCAATTTTGTCATCATAGCATATAGATTCTAGGACACAACATCTGGTTAGAATTTTCTTGTAATGGTGAGTCAGACCATCTAGAGCTATGTTAGGAGAACAACCCCCAGTTTGGTTCACTCGTGCCTTCACCCAGTTAATTCAAATCCAAAAATTAAATGAGGCCACACACATTGATCTAGTTCCTATAAATAACGGATTTGAGAACCTATGCAAGAGCAAGAAGTTAAACTCAACCCTGTACAACCCAATACCACCACATTAAGGCCAACTGTAGTAAAAAAAAGAGACAAACAGAGTGTTCACACAATGGCCCTATCAAAGTCTCTGTACAACATCACTGCGAAAAGATTCGAGAAAGAGACTAGCGATGCCTCAGCTGTGTTTGCCCTCGTGTCTAGCGAGACCACCTCCTCTGAGGTTTGTAATGCCTGAGGTCGTAGCTCCGGTCATCCAGGAATTCCATGATGTTGTCCCATCTGATTTGCCGGATGAATTACCTCCCATGAGGGACACTCAACATGTCATTGATCTTGTCCCTGGGCCGACCTTAAGAAACCTGCCTCCAACATTGAAAACCTCCAATAGGCCATCTGAGTCTGTACCTTCATCTGCATCGCACATTCATGATTTGCACGTTGAAGTTAATGTCAAATTAATATAAGCAAAATGAACAATATAAGTTTGCTGCAGATACTCATTGCAGGTCCAAGGAAATTGATGTGGATGATCATGTGGAGGCATGACCTTGACCCTCTGATTGACCTTCCTGATCTACTACATGACCCATGGTCTGCACTTGTCCAATCCACTCAACCTATTCCTTCCTTGCCACCTAAGAGAGAGAAGATAGAATTTATCTTGGTCGAGGAAGTTGTTTCAACAGCTGTAGGAGGACATATCCGTTGACGTGAAAACCCATGCCCATGCCAGATGTCTAGGGCCTGCCCTAGGCATAGGCGGCGTAAGCCGTCGTCGCCTAGGGCCTCCAGACAGAAAGAGCCCCCACACACTTAAGCTCCTTAATATACCAGTCACAAAGGGCCCCTGAAATCTCACTCTGCCTAGGGCCCTTGAGATTTTAGAGGATCTCAGGGCCGACCTTTTTGATGTCACTTGGTTAACTGAGTGTGAGCTACAACAACTTGCTTCTGATTTACTGGAGAGATTTAGGAGTCTTGTTTCATCGAAGGCGCATTATACTCACATCTTGCTGCTGCCGCCACCCAGAGTTGATCATGACGTCAATATCGGATTCCGAGTATATCATCGATGGCGGAGGAGAGTCAACCTAACATTCTTATTGTGGTCTGATGATGTTTTGCTTGGTTGATACCTGAAGGCCTCACGTGTGTGTGATTACGCATTGAAGACCCCACATTGGGAAGACGCGCGCGTAAGTAGATTTTTGTCTTTTCATATGTTTGAACACAAGGTGAAGTTCTTTCTCAGATGGGGTGAATGATGCGGAGCACTACTACCAATTTCTTTATTTAGACATTAGTTTTATTTAGCATTATTAGATTTTTTTTATTCCATTATTTTGTTTGGATTTGCTCGAATAGATCACTGGGATTTTCTCTCTGTAAATCCACAAGTCACGGCAATTACTTAATTGAAACTCGGCAACTTACCAACATACGGGCCGAGTGTAATTTCGGCATGTATGGGACAAGGAAATTGCTATATGCAATTTTGGGTAAGTTGCTAAAAGAATCCAATGGGCACATCTATATGTAGAGGCGTGCATCTCAGAGAAAGGGGGACACACGAACTGAGAGACAACCATTGCATGAGGAGTGAGGCTCAGATTTCTGTGTGGTGCGATCATTAAGGTAAGAGGAGTTCTCAGTTTTTGAACAGAGAACACGTTGTGATATTGTGCAAGGCTCACCAAAGAAGAAAAGAGAGACCAAAGAGGAGTGGTCTTTCCGCAAGACACACAGACGGTCAGCAAGAGGCGCTGAACTGATAGCCAGCGAGAAGAGGTCTGAGAGCAGCCAACTAAACAGCGTGCGAAGCAGAGAAAGACTGCATACAGCAAAGAGGAAAAGCCCCATCGCTGGTTTCGTTCCCAACTGTCAACAGATTTGTAGATCTGAGGCGGTGAGAAAATGAGAGAACAACAGACCTGTAGCAGCCAAGCAGAGCAGTGGCTTTGATCGTCGGGTATGGGATTCTTAGGGTGAAGAACTAAAACACTCGACGTATCAGAGAACGCTATAGAGAACAATCCTGTTCTTGTTCACAGAAAACCAGTCAGAAGAGGAGGTAAGGCAGACTGCTTCTTGCGGTGTAGACGCCAGAAGAGAGGAAGGGAAGCAGTTGAGAACAGTTTCTTGTGAAACTGTTTTACAGATCTGAGTTGGGTTTCTTGTGCAGCCAATCAACATCGTCTGTAAGAGCTGTATAGTGGGTTCTGACTGAGACAGAGACTGCACACAGGGTGTGGATACTGAAGGTCTCTGCAACACAAACAGCAGGAAGGGTATCTGAGGTTTGCTTCAGTTGGTTTCGGGAATTATAATTATTTGAATCTCTCTTGTAAAAAATTGTAATCTCTTCTCTTCTATTAATAAAAAAGGATTTACACGCTCTATAGACTTAGGCCAAGGGTGGGCCAAACCACGTAAATCGTCGATATTTGATGTTTTGTTTTGTGCTCGATTTTATTTTGTTGATTATTTGTTTATTTTTGTGCTAATAAACATATTTAGATTGGTAATTCTGGTGTTATTTGAGGGTATTTTGTGGGTATTTTGGGCATTTTTATGTAATAGGGGTATTTTAGTCTATTGTCATGTAATGAGTATACATACAAGATGTAACCCTCATTAGGGATGGGAAAGAGACGAAAATTTGCTTTCGAAACCTGGATCCTTGCGCATGGTGAGAAATCTTCAACCCTCTTCCAGGTACTATTCTATCTTCTTCCATCTCTCTCTTTTCCCTTTCTTCTATTTGTTTTCTTCTTCCGTTGTTACCACCAGCTATTAGACCCCCTCTTACCAACCCAGATCTGTAACCACTCCAGATCTGTCCCAAACCCTTCCCAGAGCCATCTCGACCTGTCCCAAATCTGTTCCAGATTCGCCCCATAGCCGTCCTGACCCGTCCCAGATCATCGGAAACTCGTCCCAGATCATCGAAAACACATCCCAGATCCATCTGTTTCATTTCCTGCTACTACTACCCTTCCTTAATTTGGTTTGGTAAATTTATATAATTATTTGTATTAGATTGCTAGGACTTGTGTAATTATTTGTGTCAACTTTATGTTATTCAATTGTCATTATTAATTGACTGATTAATTTCAGCCATTTTAGATTTATGGTCCATTATTTTTATCCTTTTTAATATTTTCAAAACCACATTAGGCATTTACGGTTACCCTATCTCCTGTCCTGCATCACCCATGCTCCAAGTCTCACCTATAAAAGGAGGTGAGTGCCTCATTTGCCACCAACCCTCCACATAGAGCTTGAGAGAGGAGTGGTGAACTTGGGAAAGAGTTGAACTCCCCAAGTGTTGAGAGTTTGAGTCTCAAAAGTCTTGTAATTCTCTTGGGTTCAATTCACGTAAGTGCATTCTTGGCATTCCCATCTCTCCTTCAACTTGTGTTCAAGTTTGTGTGTGGTTTGGTTGATCACATTGGTCCAAAGAGTGAACTTATTGGTGGTAAGGCTGACTACCTTGACGACGGATTGTTCGAGTGAATGCCACACGGGCTGAATCAAGGAAGGATTCGCTAGCCCCGTGACATTTAGCTCTCAGAAGTGGACAACCAAATCCAGTGTCTTGCCTTTGGAAATGCATTTTAAAGTCCCATGTGGAATTTGGTAAGTATCCTGTTTTTCCAAATCTATTTGCCATTGCTTTACCTGGCTCTTATAACTTATTTTTGACCTTGTCCTTATATAATCCTCCCATTACTGTCTTCAAATTCTCGATTTGGAATATTTTCCATGTCAGGCAGCATTGCCAGCTTCCCTATTTCTTATGTATTCTCTACTAGGTTGTGATCTTTATGCTTTACTTTTCACTATTGATATTCTCGTTGAAAGATCCAGTTAAGTCTATTTATTCATAGAGTCCACATCCACTGGCTCTAGAACGAGTTCTGTTTGATATCCATATATGCTATTTACTGGCAGTTCTTACTCCAAGTTGGGTTCCATTCCTAACAGTTTTACTATGCAATTGAATATTATGAACAGGTGAATGGAATTGGATCTTTCAAAAGAAGAACAACAACTTACGTTTCTCATAATTTTGAAAGAAATAAAATCGTATTTCTCAGTTGGATAATTGATTTACTGTGCTGTTATCATCAAGAAAATACACATTTGAAGCAACTTCATTACTAACTTTCAAACCTGAGCTCATCCATTAAAATTCCCTTTCTTACCATTTTTTGATGGTATCATATTATTTCTTTCATTGAAGGGTAGCTAGTTGTCGTGTGTGTTTGTGTGTGTACACTAGTGTCCATGTTATTATTCTAGAAGTTTTAGGATGATCTCTTTTCGGAATGCTATATCCTTGTAATTCATATACTTTAGGCTCTCTTTTGTCTATGACATTCCATCCTTAAATATTGTAATTTACATTTCTTTTGAGCGGTAACGAAATGAATTATATTAATATAAGAAAGTTCAAGTACATCAACTGAAAAGGGTCTAGGAGTACCAGACCAAAAGAGCAAACATAAACATAACTACAATCAAAGCAAATATTGTAATTTACATTCCAAAATAGTTACTACTGTTACCCAGGCTGTTGGAATAATTAGACTTATTATCTAATTAGAAGTCCTAGTTTGGGTTTACCTCTAATTAAGAGGTGTATTTGATTTATGATTAGCATAGAGTTTGAGTTTGAGTGTGATAGCCCTAGGGTTGGCTAGAGGCTATATATATGTAATAGTTTAGATATTCAATACAATATACTCCGATTATATCTTTTCTACATGGTATCAGTCAAAATTCGTTCTTGAGTCGACCTTCAATAAACAGTTTTTTTTTTCTCTCCCTCTGCCAGAGGAGATTCATTGGCAGAGGGAGGGGGGAGGGGGGAGAGAGAGAAAGGGAACTGTGTCGGCTTATCTTCAAAAAAAGAAGGATTCTCTTCTCTTCTCAGATCGGGTTTGTTCCTGTCATCGACGAATCCACTGCTGCTTTTGCCAAGTTCTAATTGTTTCTTGGGCGTTTCTTCTCTTAGCGCCTCTTCTGTTCCAAATCTGGATCTCGCCAGATCTACAATCAGCCCAGGTTTGGGCAGTCTCGGCATCCCCATTCTTGGCCGGCGTGTCCGACGTCAGCAACGTCTGTCAGGATCTGTCGCCGTTGCTTTCTCAACTGGGCTGCCTTACCAATTGCCGCTGCCTTTCCTTGTGTTGCTGCTTTGTTCTGCTGCAGCCTTTGCTGCTTCTATTGCTGCCCAGATCGCATCCCTTCTTCCTTCATCGGTGAAGCCACTTCCAGATCTGCACACTGTTCGGCCCGACACGCCACTCCCTCAGGCGCTCGCTTCCACTGCTGGCCGGCGGCAACCCTTGCACCGTCGCTGCTCTCTCTGGCCTCCGTCTTGCTGCTCTCTTCACGATCTGCTCCCTTCAAGTTTCTTTCCCTGCCACAGATCATAGATCTGCAAACCCTCGTTGCTACTATTGTTGCCCTCAGATCTGAAATAGCCACGGCTGCCAGATCCGCCTCTTCCTTCTTCTTGTTCACGGCTACTGCCGATGGCACGACTGGCGACGGGATCTCTTCTGCCGTTTCTCAGTGTGAAACCGATCTGGATTTCCCCCTTGACTGTTTTCGGTTTCCTCCTATCTGAAACAACCACTTCCTAATCTCATTTGGCCACCGCCACTGTGCTCGGCCGCTGGCTCCGGCTGCTGCCGCACGCTGAAGCACCTTGTTGCTACTCTTCTAATGGTCCACTGTGAGCAACTCTACCTGCATCCAATGAAAAGGATCACCATGGACGTGACCACTTGCTGCATACTCAAATAGTTCCAAGGAACATGAAAAATCAAAATCCATGGCTTATGGAGTTATAATACAATGAGAATGCTGCCAGACTAGTGTGCAAGGATGGGGACTGGTGACGAAGTTGCAGTGCTGCCCAAATCGTCCATTGTTGTTCCGTCTCTTTACCACCACCATTGGTGTAACCAACGTGTTACTACCTCTGTTTGTCTGTCGTTTCTTGTTGCCACGAACTACGAGATCTGTGTCAAGAAGAAAGAGGAAGAACTGAAGAAAGGGGCACAAATTTCCCTTCTCCTCCTACTCAGCTACCTTTCGAGCAGCCTTGTTTTGCCATTTCTCCAATATGAGACGACCTCTTTAGCCGAAGAAAGGGACGCAACTTGCCCTTCGTTCGAGCACATCTTGTTTTGTCGTTTATCGAAAATGAGACGGCATGTTTTGGACACATGTCCATTTGTTGTGGAATTCATTCACTCCTTTTATCTGGAGGACCAATTCATCTCCAATTTTTGCTGGCCTTCAAGGCTACAACCTTTGCTGACCTTTTATGGTTTCAGCCCCTTTGTTGGCCTTCATGACTACAGTTTTTGCTAACCTTTCATGGTTACAGTTTTTGCTGGCCTTTTATGTTAAAGCCCCATTTGCTGGCCTTTCATGGTTAAAGCTCCATTTACTGGCCTTTCATGGCTACAATCCCATTTGCTGGCCTTTTATGACTATAGCCTATTTGTTGGTCTTTATGACTTCAGCCTTTATTTGCTGTGGCCTTTATGGCTACAATGATTGTTTGCTGGCATTTCCGATCTGATTGATCGATGTGATGGCTTCAGCCTTTTTGGCATTTATTATGCCTTCTTTTGCAGGTCATTCATTGCCTTGTGTTTATCGCATATTGCGATCACTATTTTTGCCGGACAACTATCTGACGGCCATTGCCGTCGTCCATGCCAAGTTCTGTGTTTCAGGCCGCCATCTGTTTTGCCGCCTGTCATTTTTGCAGCAAGTCAACGCTGCCACATAAACACATATTTGCAGCCAGTCAATGCTGCCTCTTCAACAACTTTTGTAGCCAATCAGTTTGCTGCCAACAATCTTTCTGGCCAGTCGGTTGCCACATTTGCAGTTCATCTGCCGGTTCTCCATGTTCCAAGCTTCGCGTTTATCCACGCTTCAGCTTACGGGGGCATGTTGGAATAATTAGACTTATTATCTAATTAGAAGTCCTAGTTTGGGTTTACCTCTAATTAAGAGGTGTATTTGATTTATGATTAGCATAGAGTTTGAGTTTGAGTGTGATAGCCTTAGGGTCGGCTAGAGGCTATATATATATGTAATAGTTTAGATATTCAATACAATATACTCCGATTATATCTTTTCTACACAGGCATATATACCATAGCATTTGTTCAGGACTCTATTGGTTATCCATTAGATTTATATTTTTCATTCATTAGATTTATATTTTTCATTCCTGTGGTATTCTTTCAGCTATTGGTCAGATCCGGATAAGATCAATGATATCGACCATATTAATGCAATGGAAGAATCGTTGAAGGAATCTCTTAGTCGAATTAGATCACATAAGGTTTGTGTTTAATGTATGGAGCTTTAATTTCAGTAATTGTTAGTTTCTTTTGTGGACCTTTTTTTTCATTTTAAATTTCTTGGCATCTTTGCCTTTTATATTCCAAAAATGCAACCTTTTATCATATGTTCATGCATCTTCCATATTTACGGTGGCAGTGTGGTACTTGAAAAAATTGTGAATTCAAATTCGGCTTGAAGTCTAATTGAGTCAAGTAATTTCTTTTTGCTTCTTTTCTTTGTTCTTCATCTTTTGTATTTGCACCTCTGGTGCCTTTTTTTTTTTAATATATTAACCATTCAAAAAAAAAAATTCTTTTGTTGGGTATCTTCATGTCTAAAATGCTTGGACATAGTGCTGAGTCTTTAATCAAGTTTTCTATGAGATTTAGAGACATTACGCATCCATATCTTGTTTAGCACATTAAGAAGCCACACTATTACAAACAATATGATATCTGTAGCAATGTTACCAGAACCATGCTGAACCTCTAAGTCGACATAAACTGGCCATTGGGATGGCCTGGTTTGTCGTAAAAATGTATCAAACAGCAAAAGAATTGAACTGACCAGTTCGCAATGGTTTAACTGATTCAAATTAGTATAAACTGATTATACTTTAAATTTTAAATATAATAATCATTTCTTACTCATTGATCATTGAAAAGAATTTGTGTCATTATGGTGACATGGTTTAAAATGTTTTGACCTATGGTTGAACCTAGTTAAACCAAATCATAATAGAAAGGGCCAGTCAATTATATGGTTTTATAACAATGGTCTTTGTAATGATTTTGGAACTCACAAAAACGTATGTCTTTTTAATGGTTATGTCACATAAATTTATAATATTTATGGTTGCGATAATCTCGCACGAGGTAGTTCAACTGACAGCGGGTACTTTGGCTCAGGAACCATTGAAGGTATGTGTTTCCCTATATTTTGAACTACTCCCTTCTTTATATGATTTTGTACTGTTTATATTCATTGGGATTGTTAATAAAAGGGCATTAGAAAATTTTCTCCCAAACAACTTTGGCTTAGTGGTTGGTTTCTCTTTGAAATGAAACCAAACATTGGAAGCTTGATTTGCCCTCGAAGAGAAATCCCTATCCCCTTAATTTTTCCTCTGCCTTCGTACTTTCCCATTAAGTCTCTCTCTCTCTCTCTCTCTCTCTCTTTCTGTCTCTCTATTAAGAATGAAAAAATTAATCCCAGAAAATCACTTTGTCTCTCCCTCCCTCTCTCTTCAAATGAAAACAAAGTCCTAAGTGGTTGGTACTTTGTGAATGGAGCTTCGGACGGTGTCGAGCCTGGCATCGGGCTCATTGGGGTTGGGCTCAGCTAAATTCATCAAGCCCATACTAGACTCGGGCTAGGTGCACTGTAAGCCTGGCCCAAACTCGGCCGGTTTCCATCCCCACATATAAGTACTAAACCCTTTCGGTGTTTTATTGTGTGAAATCCTAGAAATAGATCACTCTCTTTAAACTTGTGTGTGTATTTTGTTAGGTGACAACAATTGTTACCATCAACAAATTTTTGCTCACAGTGATACCTCACAATGTAGTTTTGAATTGAGATCAACCACATATATTTTGGTTGAAACATACAGCATTTTATATGATAGTTTCAAGGGATTTTTATGAAGTGTTTTGTTTGTTTTTGTGTTTATCTACACTATTGATAAACATCTTATACTTAAAGAAAAGGTAGATAAAGCCAACCCATCCATGGTATTGTGGTTAAGCATGCTGGATACCCTACCTTGAGGTCCTGCTGTTGTAGAATGTGAGTGACACCCTTCTATTCTGAAAAAAAAGAAAAGAAATATGAATAGTAAAATTGAAATTCCAACTAGATAGGTCAGGTGATTGATACTTCTGTACCTATTTATATGGGCGTTATATCAAAGTTGCACTGGGTTTTTTCCTCCTTGCTTCCTTAACTAGGAAGGGGAATAAGAAATATTATGCCAGTTGCTTGGGGCGCACACTTCACAATCAAATGATAATGCATTAGTCAGAAAACATATAAACGTCTTATCTAACCATTCCAGCGAAGGCAGAAGAGCTTAGTCTATCTTTGTTAGTCTAGTATGGTGATGTCCTCCTTTCATCATAATAAAGTTAAATTTGGTTCGTTTCTCTGAAAATGCAGTGTTTGGTTTGACCCATCTATCTTAGAACATTCTCAGCTATTATTTTTTTATTATCAAATTTGAAAAAATAGCTTTGATTTCTGTGGCTCCAAAGAGCCAGGCTAGCTGTTGAAGTGATTTTCTTACCTGGTGTTTCCAAACTGCATTTTTACATATTTCCTTTCTTTTTCAGGATGACTTTGAGAAGCGGCAACTTATGCCACCAGGATGTAATATGCAGGTAAAGTATGATTCTTGTGGTATGAAGTTCTACTAATCAGATTGTTGTGTTCTTAACATCTGGCAAATAATTCCACTGAAATAATTTTACTGATACGATTTTTATCACGCAGTTCCAGAATGGAATTCAGTTACCATTAGGAATGGGTGGTGACCAAGAAGCCCAACCCATTTCTTGGCTTCATAATAATGATAGTCAGCATATGATGTTACCTGAGGACTCGAATGTGCTGCCACAAAGGTTAGTGGGCTGAGTTTTTCATATTGTGACAACTGATTCAAGTTGACCCTAGTTAGATAGAAATATTGTGTGATACATGGATCATCCTCAACCATTGGTTGCACCTAGGTATGGCAACTAAACATGATTTGGTTGGGGTGACCTGCTACTATGTTACTAGCGTTGACCCAATAGGAGCCTGACCCAGTCATTAGATTGGTTAAAAATACTAATCTAAAGCCAACCCTCTAATAGCTGGTCAAGCCAGTCTAACCTCCAACTCCATTTAAAGTTAAAATAAGAACAACTTTATGTTATTATATTATGGTGTGAGTCTATATAATTTTATTAGTACAATATAATGTTATTAGAACTTGTGGCATAGATTTGTATGCTAAGATGGACATGTTGAGTAATGAGAAATGATGGAATTTGAAATTAGTACATGTAAGGAAGCCTGTTTGTTACTCCAAGCCTGGAGTGGTTTTTTGAGTTGTACTTCTCTACCCTTGTGAAATGAATCCAAGCACATGGGAGTTTCTGAATGCTGCTTGTAGATCTCCACATTTGCCCTTTGGTCGATCCTTTGGCCAATTCCTTCCATGAGATCCATTTTTCTTAAATATGTCATTTCAGCAAAATGAGCTTCCAAAAGAAGCCACAGAGAAACTTAGATTTACTAGCCGGATGCAGAGAAAATGGTTCAGATTTGTGTCATGTCTTTATTTTGTATTATCATCTTAGTAAAGGTGCCTTGGGATCTTGAACCCACAAAGTTCCTACATAGATGGGACAAGGCTTATTGTTTCTTACAATGATTGACAGCCATTTGGACTTTCAAGTATGATTTGTAAATCATCATTGACAACATCATCATCATCCGAATCTTATCCCATCTGGATCAGCTTTGGAAGTTTTATATCTCCATTCCTGTCCAAACTCTCTGTTGGTGAATAGTATTAGCAGGGGTCGAGATATTGGTTGATACGGGCTTTAAGCTCCGTATAATATCAGCCGATGCGTATTATATCGGCCGTACAACCTTTATATGACCGATATCGGCCGATATGACCGCTATCGGCTGATATGATTAATATCGGTATTTAAAAAAAAAATTCAAAATGTGATGACCCGGGTCAAAATATTGGCCGATATTTACATTTTCAATTTTTTTTTTTTAAACAGTTTCTTTTTCGGTTTTTTTATATTTTTTAATTTAGAAAAAATAAAATAATACAGATATTTTAAAAAAAAACAAAAAGAGGAGAGAGAATCATATCGGCCGATAGTTGCATATCGGCCGAATTATCGGCCATGGCGTTTTTTTCACCCCTGAGTATTAGTGATTCACTGTTCTCAAATACTAGTATAATAAATTAGCCCTAACCATTTCTTCACTTTTGTTCCCTCTCTAAACCTTGTGCAGCATCCCATAATTAGATCCTTTGAAGTTTGATGATTCATCATCCCCATTGTATTTGTGTAGATATAATTTAATTCACAGAGGTTTCGATTTCATGATATCGAAGTAGGTTATTGAAACTTCATCATTCTTTATAAATTCTTGATACTCGAAGAAGTATGAGATTGGTGAACCTGTCCTATTAAGTCGCTTTTGATTTTTTTTAGATCATTGGAATAGCTTGTATAGTTACACTGGTATTGCTGATCAAATTAAAGTCCTTTCTTTAGTTTATTTGTTCGAGAAGGAATTTTATCTCCTAACTTGAGGATCTTCCTTGTTTCTAAATTACTTTAGATTGAAAGCATGTGAACCATGGGGCCATAGTTAATATCATCAGTTCATATCGCTGACAGCAATAATGTTGTGAATTAAAAATATGGAAAATGAAGTAGGACAAGAGATGTGGTTAATAATGCTCCCTAAACCTAAAATGGGCTGAAATTAAATGCCAATTAATATTTGCAAATAAATATAAAATTTAAGAATAGATAATCATGCAAATACCAAGCAACTAATCAATTCCAACAAATATCGGGCAAATAGTCCAGGAATGGCCACACGGGTAAATGGACTATTAAGGTGAATATTATTCTTGCACGTGGGTTATAAGATGGGATGATGGGATAAGTATGGGTGACGTGGGTTGAATGGATGAGAGACTAAGAGGATACCAACGAAAAAATGGAAGATAGGGAGAAGGTTGTGGCAGTCACATGAGTCACGGTTCAATGGGAAAAGGGCAAACAGAGGCTGGTTATGGAATCAAAAGGGCTATAGGGGTTGGTGCAGCAAGGGGAAAGGCTATAAGGGAGGGGCGATGGAAGATTTGGGTACAAGAGGGGTAAATTTGGCTTAATAGACCAAGAGGAAGGCAGCGGAAGTGGCAAAGGGGGGAAAAGGGCTTGCGGAGAACTCTTCTATGACCTTATGGGCTTGCGGCGAAGGTTTAAGAGGGAGTAGGGAAGAGGCGGAAGCAAGAGGGGACAAATCTAGGTGGGTTGGGGGAATGACGAAAGGTAAGGGTTCTCAGAGAGGGGTCACGACAACAGTAAAGAAAAGAAAGGGAAAGAGAATGGAAGAAGAAGATATAAGTACCTGAAGAAGATAGTGGCCTCACGCCAAGGCCTCTCGCCCAATGGATTAACTCCATAGATCAATCGCACAAGGTTTGCGAAAACATCAAAATTTTATTTCATATCATCATATTTGCCTCCAAGAGGCTACAACTTATATAAGTTTTCTCCATGCTAAAAATAAAACCATTACTAATTCCTAAAATACCCTATCTAAATAAAAAAAAAAAAGCTAAAACTAAAACCCAATATACTAAGAATACGAAAATAGCAGGACAATGGAAATAGCATGGGGCTTTATTCTGCATTAAACTCCCCATCTGAAAAAGAACTCGACCTCGAGTTCAAGCAGATGAAAAGACAAAAATCTACCCACGCACACGTCTTCCCAGTGTGGGGTCTTCAAAGTGTAATCACACCCGCGTGAGTCCTTCAAGTATAAATCAAGCAGATCAGCAACGGGCCGCAATAAAAATCCTGGATCCGCTTTCATCTGCCATCAATGGTATACTCTGAATCCGACAATGACGTTACGAACAACTCTGGATGGTGGTAGCAAAAAGATATGCGTAGAATGCAGCTCCGATGAAACACGACTCTGAAATCTCTCCAGTAAATCCAGAACAAAGAACTGTAGCTCTCCACGTCACATGATATATCTGATGTACATTTGCAGCTATGAAAACAACTTCTCCGAACTAGTATAAATTCTATCTTTTCTATCTTCGGTGGCAAAGAAGGTAAGGGAAGTAGGATTGGTGAAGATTGAATAGGTGCAGGCCATGTGTTATGAAGTGGGTCTGGAAAGCCAGTAAGAGGGTCAAGGTGATGATCAGGATTGAAGACAACTCTAAACTGTGAGGGTGGGGTAGATGTGCAACTATTGGGCTTTGAAAAGGTAATGGAGGTACAGGCTGAGTGGGCTGGACAGGTGCATAGCACGGGTCATGGAATGGATCAGAAGGCCAAGAGGTACAACAGGTAGAGGTTGAGTTGGTGGCATAGCTAAAGGCTGAGGGGACTGTACTGGTAGGTGACATGGGTCATGGAGCGGGTCATGCTGTGGATCAGATTGTGGGTCATAAAGGCTAGTAGGATGGTCAGGGTCAGGTTGTGGATCGGGAAGGACAATAGCATGTTCAGAATCATGCTGAGGTGGCTCAGAGTGAGTCTAATGTGGCTTAGGGTGAATCTGAAGTGGATCAGGGTTTGGAAGTGAAGGTGCTGGGTCATGAGGAGGTGTGAGATCCTTCATAAAATCACCCACATTAGATTTCTTTGATCCACAATGATTATCTGCAGCAAACTCATATTTTTCATTGCTTATATTAATTTGATCATTAATTTCAGCGTGCAAATCATTAATGTGCTATGCAGATGCATGTATAGACTCAGACGGACTAGGTAATATTGGCATTGGGATGTGGTCTATAAGTTGGGATTGAGTGAAAACGCACCTAACCAAAGCAAGATGAGTTTTTCTGGACTGTTCAAAAATCTCTACATTTTCATCTTCATGATTAGTCTCATCCTTGGACTGTTCTCTTATCAAAAGATCTCTCTCTTGACTCTTGGTCTCGAGTCTTTACCTGTATTTGAGAGGGATGTATTTCTCTTTTAACAAATCCTTCATTTCGTCCCATGTCAAATCTATGGGGTCTTTTCTTAACCTCTTACTTTTATATTCCACCGTGGACTAGAAAATTAGGGCTTGTCCAACCAATTTCCATTTTGCAAATCGACCCGTCGAACTTCCAACATGTTATGCCACTCAAAGTAGCGATCCATATTTGACACCCAATCTAGGAAAACCTTAGGGTCTAAGCGTCCATCAAAGTCAGAGGCTTCTATGTTACGCCCTGACTCAAAATTGGCACGTGACGAGGATAAGAGTTTTCTTTTTCACATATCACACGTGGGAAACACACGTGTGTTCACAACTCAATCATAAAAACCATAAATAATCTCAAATACCTTTATTATCTCAAAGGGATATAAATTCTCCAACATAAATGCCATCAAACTTCCTAGAATTTATTACATACGGTTGACTAACGAATAAAATTGAAACTAAAATAATCATGCTAAAATCCAATAATTAAATATTCAACTAAATGTGTAGTACGTAGAAAGCAGCATAATAATAGCTAAGCTCGTCTTTTTGGTCCCTCGGACCCTGTAGTGCAACATTACCTGAAATTGTAAGGACGTGAGTACAAACAATACTCACTGAGGAAATATATGCGTACTATACACTCACGCACCCACATAGTGATGTATGAAATAGAACATATATAATGCTATGCAATCATGCCATGCTATCAATATCATCAGTGGGAACACAAGCTTACACAAGGATACCTCTATGGAAAGGGCAAACAAATCATGACCCCTTGCCATGCTGTGGATGTTCAAGTTGGGGAAAGGTATATACACATGTCCTTTCAGCCCTTCAAGGTCCATCCCAACGCTAGTGTTAAATAAATTCAATAAGCCCATCGAAAACATAATTCTCATGTTCATTCCCTGGTTTACCCATCCTCAATTCACATTAATGAGTAATGTTTTTGGGGGGATCTTATTCACAAATAAATGGGGCATCATTTATGTCATAAACACATTACGTTCATAAATTCACAATGATAGCAAGCAACATTTCTTAAGCTTTCATACATTCTATTAATCTTCATTCTTGGGTTGGCTTGGGTATGTGTATCACACACCAACCTTGGGATCTACAATTTGGGCTTATTTACACATAATATATAATCCTTGCAATTATTCTAGCCCATTCCTTTGTGGTTTTTCACTATAGATTCCACATATCTCATCTCCCATGGTCCAACACCCAAATCTTTCCATCAATAACTCTGTAGACCTATATAAGGGTCTCCAATAATTACAACAGATTGTCCATCATTATAATAAGATCATAAACATGCTACAGGTCACACAATAGGGAGTTCATAATGATATATGCATTGTATAGGGCATATCAATCCTATTTATCATGCATTAAAGTACATCAATAACTCAATAGATTCCTTAAATTAACATATGAGCATACTAGCATCCAAATAGTGTGTGTAGCGATCCTCACCTCAAAAGTTAACATATGAGTATACGATGTTCCGGGTTGACCTTCGGTCGTACCTCAACGGGTTCGGGGTTCGAAGGCTCTAATCATACCAAAAGAACATAATATACCATTATTAGTTCATGGATTAGGCCTAAACAAAGTTTAGAAACAAAATCCCCAAATCTAGACCCAAGATTTGCCCCCAATTCGGCTTAATCCCTTCAATGTAAGGGAAATCCCAATATTCTCCCATAAATCATCCCATAGTCAACCATATGCCCCTTTTTCCTAATTTACTTCCCTTCCTATGGGTTCAAAATCCAATCCCAACTCAGATCTACACCTAAATAATGTTCCATAAAAAATCCCCAATTGCTTCCATGGATTCCTCTCCAAATATGGTTTATTGGCCATCACCAACTCCTTCATATCCCATCAAAATCTCATTAAATAAGAAGAAAGGGAGAGAGGGATCATGAGTCTTACCTTTGGAGGAGAAGAAACCATGCAAAAAGGGGTACTCCAAGTGCAGGAAATCCAAATCCAATGCTTTTAGTGGGTGAAAATCAATGGAGGGAGGGTAAATGAGACTACGGTTTTCTGGTAGGGGAGAGAGGCTGGTTGTTGGATGGGGAAGATGATGAAAATAACCTAATTTTCGTGCAAAAGGGGTTTTAAATATGGAACTTAAGTTTCGTCATCGGTCGAACCGACGCACAGTGTTTGTCGAACCGACACTGTTTGGTAACACGCCGAAATGTAGTCTCGTCATCTGTCGATCCGAAGTTTAGCTTCGGTTGATCTGAGGGAAATCAGCTTACTGTCGGTCGATCTGACAATTCTGGTGGTCGAACCAACACTCTACACTTTATTTATTTTTAATTATTTTCCAACTCAGATTTGCAAAAGATGTTCTCTGAAGGCCACATGTACTCTGACGGAACCCACATGGGACCCTCACACTACTCACATGTGTAACCCCTATTATGACGTCATATATTAATAATTCTAAGGGCCGGGCCATTACATTCTACCCTTACGGTCTTCAGAACACGTTCATCATTCTTAGTACGTTCTTGATTTTCTACAGCTAATACGCCGGCATTTGAATTTCTTATCCCCCGTTACAACTTGTTTCTTTGATAGTGTGTTCTTGGGTTGTACATGATTGAATTCAACATTTATGGCTCCCTGAGATTCAGTGAACTAGGAATCTAACCGGGCCTCTAATTCGACAGTGAATTGGTTCCACCAAGCTGGGGGTTGTTCTCCTGACATTTTACTAGATGGTCTGACTCACCATTACAAGAAAATTCTAACTAGATGTTGTGTCCTAATACCATATGCAATGAATGACAAAATTGATTTTTATTTTTTATTTTTAAAAAATATGCATTTTCTTTTCAAAAATAAAATGCATTTTTTTAAAAAAATAGATTAATTAAAATGCAATCTAAGATCGTGGGTGTTTACAGAAACAACCCAACCTTCCTACCGATACCAAATTTGACGCATGACAAGGGATAGGGTAACCCTAAATGCCTAATGTGGTTATGAAATGGTCAAAATAATGCTCTCTAAACCTAAAATGGGGTGAAATTAAACGCCAATGAATATTTGCAATTAATAAATATAAAATTTAATAACAGATAATCATGCAAATACCAAGTAACTAATCAATCCCGACAAATATCGGGTCAAATAGTCCAGGAATGGCTGCACGGGTAAATGGACTAATAAGGTGAATATCATTTTTGCAAGTGGGTTATAAGATGGGATGATGATAAGTAAGGGTGACGTGGGTTGAATGGATGAGAGACTAAGAGGGATACCAACGAAAAGATGGAAGATAGGGAGAAGGTTGTGGCAGGTCACATGGGTCACAATTCAATGGGAAAAGGGCAAATAGCGGTTGGTGATGGAATTGAAAGGGCTTCAGGGGTTGCTGCAGCAAGGGGAAAGGCTATAAGGGAGGGGTGATGGAAGATTTGGGTACAATAGGGTTAAATCTGGCTTAATAGACCAAGAGGAAGGTGGCGGAAGTAGCAGAAAGGGGTAAAAATGCTTGCGGCGAACGCTTATATGGCCTTATGTGATGAAGAATTAGCCTGCAACTAGGCAGGAATAAGAAAGATAAAAGAGATAAAACAAAAGGCTATGCCTTAATAAATTTTATTAATCCATCGTGTATATCATCTCTATTACATCTATAGGTATATTTATAGGAAAACACTAACTTAAAAATAGCATAAGAATCTAAAACGGAAAAGCCACCGACCTGACCTCCTTACTAAAATAGGACTCTATCCAAACGGAAACTAACTAACATTAGGAGATTAAAATCCCAAACGAAAATAACAATCCTATTCTACTCAAACTTGCTAAATAAAATAAATATAAATAAAGAAAATAAAAATAGAATTGGATCCCTGGGGATCATCCGTGTCCGTGTCCTACATCATTATGGGCTTGCGGCAAAGGTTTAAGAGGGAGTAGGGAAGGGGCGGAAGCGGAAGCAAGAGGGGACAGATCTAGGTGGGTTAGGGGAATGGTGAAAGGTAAGGGTTCTCAGAGAGGGGTCATGACAACAATAAAGAAAAGAAAAGGGAAAAAGAAGGAAGAAGAACAGAGAAGAAGTACCTGGAGAATATAGTGGCCTCACGCCAAGGCCTCTCGCCCAATGGATTCACTCCATAGATAAATCGCACAAGGTTTGCGAAAACTTCAAATTTTTATTTCATATCATCGTATTTGCCTCAAGGAGACTACAACTTATATAAGTTTTCTCCATGCTAAAAATAAAAGCATTACTATTTAGTAAAATACCTTATCTAAATTATAAAAAAAAAGTAAAACTAAAATCCAATATACTAAGAATACAAAAATAGTAGGATGGCGGAAATAGCATGGGACTTTGCTCCACATCAGAAAAGTTTTCTTCTGAACCAATTTTAGAAAACTATAGAAGATATCTGGATATATGGGACAATGACTTAGATGTTAATAAAAATGATGATGATTTGTGATAATTGGATAATCATTTACATCTACATTCCACTGCTCTGTATTTGTCTTGTTTAGATTCATGATATCTGTCTGCTTTATGTCAAAATTGGCTTTCTACTTGGTTTTTAGATCTTTTTGGTAACTAGTTGTACCTAACATGAATGGATAACATGAAGATTTTGACTTTGTTGTGTTAGAGGCATTGAATGCTCTGCCGTCACCTCCATTCCAAGTTATTCAGGTTACTTTTACACGGGCAAGCAGGCAGAGATTGATGGATCAGGGCAAAGTGTCCTCAATGAGTTGGGCAGAAATGCATGTTTGAGGTTAGAACTGGGGAGTCAATACCCATTCCAACCATATGATCTCAATTTGCTGAATGAAAAGAAACTAAAAACAGATGTGGAATCGAATTTACAAGAAGCAAATGTAGATTATCAAGTCAATGGCTTTGAACCATCTAGGCCCATATATGATAATCATAATTGGGCTTCATCATCTGGTTCTTGTGGTATTGCCATGTTTGATGAGCACTAGTACACTCAGGTGAGCTGTTGGAGAACTCATCTCTATGTTGTTGTTAATTTTTAATCGTCATCTATGCAATTATTAATGGAATTCCAAACTATGGAAACAAAATTGCATGATTATATGGGCCAAGAGGTTCTTCTATACATTGCTGATATGAGCATTTCAATCTACCAAAATTTCATGGGTTGATTTTCAATGTTTTAAAAATGAACCAATCACCAAACTGTTTTGGTTAATGGTGGTTTAAATTGGTTCACCTATACTGTTTGACTAGGTAAAGAGAGTCAAAACTTGGTATATTTAGATGAAAAGACAAAGTGGTCAAACTAGTAAGCAGCTAGTTTTTCAGTTTTACCCTTTTTTACCAAATTGAACAGTTCTTGCACCCTAGTCTCTATCACTTGATCAAACTAAAATGGAATTGGGTGCCAGTTCTTGTCTAACCAGGTTGAACATGACCACCTTGTCTGGTTTTGGAAACATTGGATGAGTCTTTTAGCAATATGGATGCATCAGGTGGGGACATTTATGCTAGATAGGACAATTTTCTTTTTCATTAACCCAATTGATGATTTTATGTTGTTTAATGTTTACTATGGACCACTGGCTGAATTTTGTTTTTAAGCCATTCTTTGCTATTCATGCCAATATCTCCAATTGATTTCCAGTGTATGATTGTTTTGGATTTATAGAAATGCACTTGGAACCTCTACTTTTTTCCCTTTGTTCTGAATAAAATTAACTGTGGATTATGTTAGGAGAGAATTATGATACAACCAACAAACCCAAGATTGAGGGTTCTAAACAAAGAGCTTAAGGGAAATTAACGTCGTTACAAGGGAAAAAAAGGTAGCAGAAGAAAACCAACTAAACCATGGACCTATGCACAAGAAACCAATGAACTCAACCTTCCAAAACCATTGGATCTGCTGAATCTGAAATATTCTAACAAACTTTGAAAGTCAAAAGTGCTTCTGGGTTTTACAAATGCACTGAAATAAAAATGGAATTTTTTTCTCTTCATTACATCTCGGCTCTCCTTTGGTATCCAACAGTCATAGGTGTATAAAGTGAATATTGGAGAAGAATAATTTCTCTTGTATTGAATTGTGTAAATAATCAAAGGAGAGTACATATATACATAGATTAGAAGAAGCCAATTATGATTGCTAAAAAAGGAAAGAAATATAAGAATAATCAATTACAATAAATTGCATAGCTTGCAATATCTTCTGTCAACTTTCTAAACTGGGATGATTCTTGTCAACTATGTCTAGAAATGGGTCCCACATGGTCAACTATGCCCTTGTAGTGGGTCCTACAACATTCCCCTCAAGCTGGTGTGAAGATGTGTAAGCCTAGCTTGCGTAAAACATGATTGAGTTGGGTCCGAGAAGTAGCCTTGGTAAGCATATCTGCAAGTTGGTCATTAGATTGTAGATACGGAGTGAAGATCCGACCTTCGGAGATATGCTGTCAAAGGAAGTGACAATTGATTTCAATATGCTTGGTTCGTTCATGAAAGACAGGGTTTGAGGTTGTGGTGTTGGCAACCTGATTGTCACAAAACATTATTAACAAATCAACAGGGGGCAATGCCTAACTGAAAGAGGAATTACCGAAACCAAAGTAACTCAGATGCAATATTGGGCATGGCACGATATTCTTCAGCACTAGACTGAACAACAACATTCTACATCTTGCTCCACCAAGAAACAAGTGGGATCCCAAGACGACACAATATCGGGAGGTAGAGTGTCAGTCGTCAAGAGACCCAGCCCAATCAACATCTGAATAGCCACGAATTGGCAAGTGAGACTGTCGTGTATAGAACAACCCCTGTCCAAGATAAGCCTTAAGATAACGAAGGATGTGAAAGACAACGTGAAGATGAGTATCACGAGGAGCTTGCATGGACTGACTGACCACACCAACATCATATGATAAATCCGACCGAGTGATAATAAGATAAATCACTTTCCCAAATTTAGTAAAAGACAAAAAGGGAACAAGCTGCTTGAAAATAAAATCAGATGGATGCCCTAGGCGACAATGCTAAAGCCACACATCGTGCGAGGAGGAGGTCGAACAAGCTTTAGAAGTATTGTCAGTACGAGGGTCCAGGAAGTATAAGCCGTTAGCTTTACTACAACTACCAATTATCTACTTTGTGGACGGATCCTAGAAGATACAATGAGAATGAAAGAAGGTGACTGAACAGTTCAATGTTTTATAAGGGCACTAACGGATAATAAATTGCGTGATAGTGTGGGAACATGCAAAACTGAAGCTAGGTCCAAAGTAGAAGAAACATAGATTATCCCATTACCAGCAATATCAGTAACAGACCCATTCACTAATTTGACATTCCCAGATGAAACTGGAGAAAGGGAAGAGAAAATGTTAGACTTACTAGCCACATGGTCAGTGGCTCCAGAATCGATGTTGGAGGCATGATGTGCAAAGGGCTCAGTACTTGATTGTGAGGCAACAATAAAGACCTTGGACGATTGTTAGTGGCTGCATTAGAAGAAGTGGCAACGGGGGAAAGGGTACCAATGTGATGAGCTTGCTTTTGGCAACCATGAAACTTGTAGCACGAGTCAACATAATAATTGTTCATTTTGCAGTAGGTGAAAAATCGGGTACCTTTCTTCCTTTGACTAATATCAAAGAGATGAGAAGCAATAGAAGAATTCATGTGCCAATAAGTAAAACAAATAACAAAACATGGTACATCAGCGGAGAATAAGACAACATCAGTGGATAAAGTCCAATAGAAACCCAACGGAACAGTTTGCAGTCACTCAGAAGGAAGAACATAGCCAACGTGGGCCCCGCCAAGCAAGAACGAAAGCGGTAGCATTGTAAATGTAGAAGATAGGATGGGGCGACACCAACAGCAAAGCAACAACCAATGTAGAGGACTCTAGGGGCAGATGGAGTCCAAACAGTGAAACACCAGAGCCCCAGAATGTAAGTCCAACAACAGATCTGAGGATATCGAGCCAAAAATAGGTCCCACTAGTGAAGGAGATGGAAGAAGGCCTGGTAGATGGAAACAACATCAAAAGGTGACACTACCATGCTTGATTTCAAGCCAAAACAGGCCCCAAGCCAGTAGATCGATCACAGAAGCCCAAGAACTGAGTTTTCTTCCATCCTAGGAAGCAACTGAAAATCTTCATAAAGGCGGGGTCCATCGGTGAAGGAAAGCGAAGGAACCAAGTGTGATGGAGGCAACAATAAGGGGTGATAGCAACATGCCTGATTCCAATAGTCAAAAGGCCAGTAGATCTGACCCAAAATAGTGTAGCGAAAGCAGTGCAAATTTAAAGGAGACTAGTCAAACTCGGTAGACTTGGGTCAAACAATCAAAAGGTTGTAATGGATGGGTCCCACTAAGAGTTATAGAAAAGCCAGGAAAGAAAAAGGAGGGACAATTTGGTGATTAATAGAAAAAAGGTGAGGGCATGAATGGAAGTTGGGGAAATTGAATGAGACAAGGCATTTTTTTTGAGCGGTAACATGAAATTTCATTAAAAAGAACGAAGGTACAAAAGGATAATATAAAAATGGGTTCAGGAGTAATGAACCCTATGAAAAGAAAGAAAAATACAAATGATCTCGTATGTCCAAAAATAAAATTGAAACAACAAAAGAAGAAACCAATCCCACAGATCCCTGTGTTACAGATAGTAAATGCCCTGGCTTGTTGATTCTACTCCTTGTTTTGCAAAGAAGTCTGCAACACCATTAGCTGATCTATTGACTTTGATGTACGAGATTTCTCGACCCTTAAGTAATGCCTTTATCTCCTCACCACCGTAGCCAACTTCCATGGGGGTCTAGTCACACCCGATGCCCATTTGATTGCATTTGCCAAGTCACTTTCAATAATCAATTTGCCTGACCCTAAAGAAACCCAAATAGTCAGGGCCTTTTTAATGCTAAGCAATTCCACCTCGTTCTATTCTTTTTTACCGATCGATTCTAGGAATACAACTAACGATTCTCCATTATGGTTACGTAGAACACCCTCAATTCCTGTTGGTCCCGGTTTACCCCTTTTGGCCCCATCCACATTGAATTTGAAATGTCCCTGTTGTGGTAGTGTCTAGGTGGTTGGGTCTTTTTAGGGGCTCCCATCATTGAACCCTCCCAGGATTGATAGAAGTCCATTATCTTAGATCCTATGAAATCTTTTCTTGACAAGAACCATGTGCATAATCTCCATTTGACTTTTTGGAATAATTCCTCAATCCCCTGTTCTTTAGATTGAAATACTCTGGCGTTCCTCTCTTTCTAAATGGTCCACAAGATTGCTGCGGGGATTGTATTCCAGGCTAAGAAGCACCGATACGGGTATGCGTATCGGATACAACACATATCCGATACGAGGATACGACAAATTCTGAAAAACTAGGATATAGGTGCGGCGGGATACGCCGATTTAAAAAATTATATATATATATATCAACAAGAAATAGGGACCAGTCACGATTTATATATTTTTATTAATTTTAACTTCTATTTCCATCTTCTATTTTTTTATTCTTAGACATAAAAATTACCATCGATTAAACACATAACATAAGTCAGTCTAATTTTTTTGATGTAGTAACTACTGTTCTCAACCTCCCCTCTTGATGCAATAGTGTAAAATTAAAATATTAGATGATAAAGAAATTTTCTCTTTTAAGAGACTAAAAGCTATTGGTTGATAATTTGATATTTTACTTAAATTTTGTCTTTCAAGAGAGTAAAAGCTATTGGTTGATAATTTGATATTTTACTTAAACTTTGTCTTTCAAGAGACTAAAGTTATTGGTTGATAATTTTTTTTTTCCCTTTTCTCCCATGGTGCCGTGTCCCGCCGTATCTGCTGCTGTATCCGTACTTAAAAAATGTTTTATTTAATTGGATACGTATCCGACACGTATCCAAGCCGTATTCGTGTCGGAAACGTACCCGACACGGATACTCGAATGGTTTCTGAGTATCCGTTCTTCATAGATTCCAGCTCATTTTCCTTCTGGAGTTAAGGCGTTGGATGGACCATGAGTATATCACCCCGATACAGGTATTGTCAAGTACCCAACGTATTCCCATGAGATTTAGCAAACTATTCCCCAGATGATTCGCAACGGGGCAAATGAAGAAGAGATGGTCCTCCTCTTCATCTTCTTGGCTACATAAGGGACATTAGAGGTCATCATCTAAGTTAAGTAGGCCTCTCCTCTTTTAGGGCTGATCTAGTTAGGGTCTTTCCTTGTAGTACGCACCACACAAAGGCCTATACTCTTGGATGGGGCTAAGTTTTTCCATGCCAGTCCCGAGAATGAGCGTCACTATTCGAATGGCTTGTCCTCCCTACCATTGATCTGACCGAAAAGGTTCCCAAGGATTCCTCTACCCAAATTAGTTCGTCTTCCTCTTCAATAGATATGGGAAAGTCCTTCAATAGGCATTACAGGCTTCCTAGGCTTTCCTGTTCAAAGTCCCTAAGGCTTCTTCTGAAATTGAAGTGCCAATGGATCCGACCTCCCTCTAGCCTATACCAATCGCTTACAAAGGCCATCTTATCTGTCGCCACCCTATACAGTCTAGGGAAGACAAACTTTAAGGGTCTATCCTCCAGCCATACCTCCTCCCAAAAAAGGGTCCGATTTCCATTTCCCACTAGGCGTCTTTCGTTCTCGCTATATGCCTTACCCACATCTCCTTCGCCCTTTCCCAATTTCCACCAACGTTTGACAATCTGAGAGCCTTCTTTTTCCACCTTGTCTCATAAAGTCCATCCTCTTCTGTCCCCTATTCCATATCTAGCTGTTAGGACTCTTACCCACATGGCTTCCCTTTCTTTTCCAAACCTTCAATTCCACTTGCATAATAGCGCTTGGTTCCTTAGGTAAAGGGGGGTTGATTCCAAGGCCACCTTTTTCTTTAGGTTTGGTCACATTAGGCCATGATATTAGATGAACCTTCCTTTTATCTTATTTGTCACCCCACAAAAACCTCCTAAAACATTGTTCCAGGTTCCCCAAAATTCCTTTTGGGATTTGGAAAAGGGACATGTAATAGGTGGGTAGGTTCATTAGTATCGATCTAATGACGGTAAGTCTGCCACCTAACGATAGGTACTTGCCACTCCACCCGTCCAATATTTGAAGAACTGCCCCGAAATATTCCTTCATAAGCACCTGGAATGTTGATGGAGCGTTAGTCAACTCACACAAAATTGTTGGAAATTTATAGTGGCTTTCGTGGGTGCGAAACACCATTTTATATATGTCCTTTGGCCTAATACAAATTGGATGGTACTCTGACTTGAGATCCTATTTCAAAAAAATAAGTGTGTTGTATAATTCGTCGTGAGGTTCGTCGATAATTGGAATTGGGAATCTGTATCTTTATAATTCACGTAGAAATGCCTTGTACCATCTTTCTTTTTCACCAAAAATATCAAGGATGGGAAAGGGCTATTGCCATGTCTGATAATGCCAATTTCAAGCATCTCAATGACTTTTATTTCATTTTTCTAAACTTGTGGGTAATGGTAGGGCTGAACCTTAGCTGGTGGGGCCCTAGGCTACAGATCTATCTCGTGAATGTGTGATTTGTTGGGAGGAAAGTTTGTGGGGACATAGAATGCGGTCTCAAATTCACACAATAGAGAGTCTAGATAAGCTTATCCACGGATTAAAGCAATCGGATTTCAATGGTGTTCAATTTGAAGATGGACTGGACACTAGTTGCATCAACAACCGCGAGTGGTTAGCCATCATTAGTTTCTCCATACAGTGAATGTTGCATCTGAGTCAAAATTAATATGATATTCTCCAATTGTCCCTGTTTGTCTCAAATTGGCGAGTGCTTGATCGAAATCCTGTATTTGGAATGGCCAAACCGTGCACACAATGCATGTACGAGTTCATTCTAACTCATTCCTCTTTGGTTTGCCTCAAGCCATTGAAACCACCGGAGTGCTTTTCCCTCGAAGTGAAAGGACACAATTACCATCTTATCTTGTTCCTCCATTCTGGTAATTTTTGCTCGATAGACCCAACCAATCGGGTCTTCTCTTGAAAAAAGTGGAAAGTCAAGGCAAGCAAACCTCCTTTGAATGCTCAACTTACCATGGAGATCCCCACTTGAAGCTCCCGATTCACTCCTCTTCTTATCTCAGATGAGTGATGTGGACACGATTTCATATTTTGCTACCAAAGTAGTCACGGTTTTCTACAATGCTCTCATCTCCTCTGAGAAATTATGGATTTCTTAAGGGGGTTTTCACATACCCAGGGGGACTAGTCATTTGCGACGCCTAGGCACCTCCGGACCTCAAAAAAAAAAATTATGGATTTCCCCCCTCCACTTTTGACATTCATTCTTCCAAGTGACAAGATCGTATGATGGTCATCCACAACTTTGAAATCAAATGATAGAAGCTCTACCATTGATAGAATGGAACAACCTGGAATTACGAGTGTTTTCGAGTGTCAGTCCTGAGTAGGCAATAATTAATCAGGTCGGAGTTAATTCAAGGAGATTTCAGCCTCCTAGGAAATTTCAATAATTGCTCTGCTCAACTTCCATTCAGAAAACTGATTATGATGTAGGACACGCAGCTCATAGGCCCAATTTTAGTATTTATTATTTTTGTATTTTCACATTATTTTATTTTTTGAATTCTTGTTTAGCAAGGAAGTCAGGTTGGTCCTTATTACTTTAGAAGTATAATCTAAGATTAGAAGTATTATTTTTGTTTTAGAATAATTAGGAAGTTTCCTAGTTTGTTAGGAGTCCTATTCTATTTTTATTTCTTTGTTTTCTTATATAAAACATGGTTGTAAGTAGATGGACATCCTCATACGAATTATGAATTGAAGAATAAGATTATTTGGTTTGTTTATCTCCTACCTCTGCCAAGTTGCAAACTATCTATCTCTGCCTAGTTGCAGGCGGTGCTCCCGCATCAGATTACATGTATTGAGATGTCTGGCAGTAGGGTGAGTGGCAACTCCTACAATTAAGCAACTGCTTGCCTAAGATCTGGCAACATCTTTTATTCAAACCCTCCTACTTGAACAATAAATTGAATTGAAATGTCAGACTGTAAACTGTAAAAAAAAAAAAAAAAAGAGACATTCATCATGGGTTGTGTCCAACCAACCCTTTGAATCTATCACCATACAAATCACTGAACCACAAGACCCAGTTACATAACAAAAAAGCATATTTGATAACTTGCATCTTTTTCAACATGCAAAATGAAAGTCTCAGAGTGCTAGAGCCCAATTGTCTAGAGGGGGGGGGGTGTGAATAGAACAATCCCCATTTTTTCGATCCTTATTAAATTTTCTTGATTATCAAAACTTAATGATGTGAAGTGGTGAGGTTAATCAAGATGTAGTAATGTGTGTGAACAAGAGATGCACCAATTAATAATCACACACACATGATCAAGCACATTAGACAATCGATATATAGTGAATCGGTTAAACAACCTACATCCACTGTTAAGATTCAACCAACTTTGGGTTATCTCCAAATCACTAAGTGGGGAATTTCACCTACATTAATCCTAGTTCTAAAAGGTTCGACCAACCGCAGTCTACCTCTTTATCCCTCTATTTTTTATAGTGGTTTGATCACCTTGATCTAGTCCACTTCACAATGATGATTTAAAAAAAATAAAACACAAAGAAACACTTACCTTTGAAGCTCAACCTTGATGAAGTGTGTTTCTTGAACAACAAATTTCGAAGCTTAAATAGAGTTTAAAAACTTGGCACTCACAATTGATCGTGCATTCAAATGTTACTGTTGTAAAATGACCATTGCGCATTAAATGTTCTTCCAACAGATAGAAAAAGTTCGCGCACGATTGATCGTCCTCGTTTACTAGCGATTGATCGCGACTTGGCAAATGTATCGACCTGAGACTAACTATATTTTCAGTGTTAAATCTTATCCAGACCCAGGGCGATAGGTCATGCGACTGATCTATTTATGCCCTGTCTAGCTGATAGGTCGTACGACTAATTGATCGTGCTCTATACCACACGAAAGGTCGTTGCCAAACGAAGGCATCATCCTGAGCCTGACTGTAATTTCTCTGAGGGTGTTCAACCCAGACTCCAAGCGATAGATCGTGAGGGTGATTGGTCGGCCCTGTACTCAAATAAAGGATCGTTTGCACGATTGATCGTCCTGAGACATAACTGTGAATGACAGTCCAGATTGTATCCTAAGTCCTGCAGATGTATCATAATGCACGATTGCATCAGCCCTGTCCCAGCGATGCATCGCCACGACGAATGTATCATCCTGGGACCTTAGGTGTTTGACAGACCATTTCCAGCCAGAACCTTTGTTTTCCAGGACGATTAGTCGTATGACCACAATAGATCGTCCACTGTCAAGGCGATTGATCGCCAGACACGATGTGTCGGTGTGACAATAAAGTCAATGGTTTTTCATATTAAGTTCATGTTCTGATTATGGGACAAACAACCACTAGGTTACTGAAATTATCCAGAAGTGATCTCTAAGCCTAGCAAGGTCATCCTAAGGTGGGGTCCACTAGAGTCTCCTATGGCCAAATTACCTTGGGTGATTGCCATGCACTTTGATGACCCGTTGAATCTTGATTGATCTTCCAACTTGAGCTTGATTCAACCACTACTTGATTCTTGATTCTTGAGCTTTTATCTTCAAGGCAATGCTTCACACAAGTCATGGATTTGACAAACAAGGGACTCGGCAAGCCGGGACGCTAACACAATAGATGCAGATAAGAGAATCACATCCATGTAATTGTTAAAGTTTAATCACATGATGTGATAAATCCCATTGGCTAGAGGCTTAGCCCGCGGTTCCAACTCTATTTTATGGTCCACCAACCTTCTCAGTTGCTGGGTCTTCGACACTCAGGCATGACATCCTCCGATTCAAGTTCTCCATTACTGATTATCTTTGTGGTGATTGTCGTTCTGATTTTCCACCCTTATTTTTCCCTAGCCACGACCTGCTCTGGCTTACCGATATCTAGCTCTTGTGTGTTTTCCGATTGATTTGGATTCTGTTTAGGACAGTTCTTCCTCCCCCAAAATGACCTCGCGGTAGCAATTGCATTGAAAGGCCAGTTGTTCATATTTGAGAGCTTGCTATGGTGCATTGCATCTCCATTATTGCTGGAAGGAAGCAACAAGTTGATTTTTGCAAGAAAGGCCTCCTGGATATAAGCACAAGAAAGGTTTGCCACAGTCGCCTCTGATATTGTTGGCCCGATTTGTTTTTTTCCAAATTGTTTGAAATACTCCAGTTGCCATAAGTGGTAAGGGTTAAAAGGCTTCGACCAATCATAGGATATTATTTTTCTTCTGGTTTAAATGGCTCATTAGTCAAGGCCACGATGTCAAATAGTTAATAGTAAAGGTGTAAAGAAGTGTAAAGTGTAGGTGTCCCACTTTAGTGATTTGTTAAGTTTTGATAAATCCCATCCCTCTAATTACATACTTTCCTTTGTGGTCTGACCAATGGCACAATCGTGTTACAGCTATTTGCTCCAAACTGAGAATTTGATGTCTAGGTTTGAAAGATCCTACCCTATAATCCTAGCCATAAACTAAATACTCTTCATTAGTGCATAGGACCAATTGGCTGAAAGTTCCCCCGCCAAACCTTTAATTTGACTGCTATACCTTTCACTACATGGTTTTCATAGTCTGACAAGTTCCTCTCCTCATGGCTAGGATTGTTGATTCACCTGCACGAAAGCCCTAGGGCAAAATCCATTATTACAGGTTAAACAGGATGAAAGTGGACCCATCGTAAATCTACTACATTTGCAGTCCAATACATTAAATAGGATGAGTCCTTTCACTGAATATTGTCAAAAAACTTAAGGTCTTTCTAGTTTCTTAAACCCGGGGAATCTGGCATCGCTTTTGCAACCTAGGACCATGCTGTCGGATTAGCCTCATCATCAACTATCAACTTTAACTTTCGAGCACAAATAATTCTTGCAACCATTGAATGGTTGAGAATGACTAGCAATCTTTAACGTCTCTCGCTTGTTACGTATACTACTATTTATGTGTGACATATGACCTTTTTTGCTCTTAATGGTCTACAACAAGGTAATGTTTTATTGAGTAATGATTTTTATTTGAAGGATATCATGCTAAATACTGTACTAGTAATGATATCAGCTTGTCAAACTTTCCAGGGCTGCCCATAGTGTAAGTTCCGAATGTAACGAAGCTCTTTGATTTTTCTTTCAGCAACCCAACTGACTTTTTACAAAATGTTGCTGGCCATCTGCTACATGAGTTCCAGACACTTGCTTACTGAACATCGCCATGTGAATTGCCACCCTCCACACAACTATCAGACTCTTGACGCAAATATAATGATAGTATTGTACATGTAAAAGGTCCTTAGGATCGTGAAGACAGAAGCCTTACATATTTTTATGCAACCAACAGAGATATTTAAGCTTAAACTTGTATTTGTCATCAAATTGAATGTATCATAGAAGAGTTAACATTTGATCTGGGCCTGAAGTTCTTTTCGTTTATAGTGACTAGATAACTTATTACAGAAAGGTTTTTTTCGTTATTTATACTCACGAGATGTAAATCAAATTTGAATCAGTCAACCATGTATATGAATTCTTTCTCAAATGTTCTCTCGTGTGGGCTGTAAATCATTCAGTGTTCATCTGCTTTCTACTAATACATGGATTCTACTTTGAAATGACGAAGCGAAAATAATTATCCTTGCTATTGCTCTCTCAACCTCAATTACAAAAGGTTGGCCAAAACCACAAATTCGGCTGAAGGTTTTCATTATGGATATCAACTGAAAGATGTAAATTTATGACAATTTCAGCGTAATTTTCCAAATACCGGCCAAATTTTTCCGATCTGTGTTGGGAACCAAGAAATTGCTCCCAGCCAAAATTTGTAACTAAGCTCTCAACTGAACTTGCAATGCTATGGTTGTGATTGCCAGCCAAGTTCTTACTGGAACTTACATATCTTGGGTTGAGTTCTGTACGTGGAACTATGACAAACCATGGATGGTCAATGATAGTCCAAACCACTCAATTTGATGATCTGGAAATCGGTGACGAGTAGTTCTTATGTTTCAATGTTATGAACCACTAAAGTAGATGTCGGTTGGATGAAAAGCCATAATGGCATTGGTAGCATCTAGAAGATCCTTACCGAGATGCTAGTTCATCAAATTAGAAGGGTATTGTAAAAACTCACTGACGTATTGGTGGTTCATGACTAGAAAAATACCCACACTCAAATAAAAAGTGCTGCTGGCTGGATGGTGCTGCACGACGCTAGCCGCCGGCATTGGCTCTGCAACGCCTGCGTCGCTGCTGGCTGCTCGAGCCTCTGCCCATTCTGGGATGCTGCTGCTCCTGGGTTCCACTGATCGCTCCTCTTCCTCCAACACAGAAAGGCTGAGCGTTAAGCAAGGCGGAAGGCCGAACCCCCCCCCCCCCCTCTGCTGCTGCTCGATCCTCCCAGCTCGTCTCACTAGTACCCATTTCCTCTCAGATCCCCCACACAGCAGCTTCTTCTCCCGATCGATGCCCAGGTGTCCGTCCTCCTCTCCCCTCCCGCTCTGTCTTCTTCCTCTGAGGGGAAAAGAGGGCCCCTGATTCCGTCCGACGCTCCTTCTGCCCAGAACTCTGCACTAAAAAAAGAAAAGGAAAAGAAAGGAAAAGAGAAAAAGAAGGATAGACCCTGCTCTCCAAAACGAACCCTTTTTGTAGGAGGAATCCTCTGCAGACGGCAACGGCTATCTCTGAGAACCCCGTTCAGGTCCTTGACAGCCTCTCGAGAGATCTCTGTTTGTTGCCGTTCGCCTCAGAGAGGAAGGGAGAGGAGCCCAGCCGTCCGTCTCTCACTGCCCAACGGTCAATGCTCCCCCAAAGGGAGAGACACCGTCCAGATTTCCCATTGTCACTTTTTGTAAGCGGAATTTGCAACGGCTCCCTGCTTCTCTGCTGGGCAGAGACCTTTCAGCGTACGAAGATGACACAAGTGTCGAGATAATCGTCTAACTCATCTTTTCTTGTTTGACTCGTTTTTGACACGACCCGTCTTTTGACTCGCTTTTGATTAAATCGGTTGGTTTTGATTTTCTGAAATAAAAAACACACCTACTAACTCTTAATAAATAAAATTTACAAATTTACGTATAAATGTGAAAATTAACCCATGAGAGCTGATAAAAAAGCAAGCACATGTTTTTCTTCTTTTCTGAATTTCCTTGTCAGATTGAAAACACGACTGCATCAGTTAATTTTTTGCACCAATTATATAATTTATATTTTAATGTGCCCTTGCATGCAATGTTTTAAAATTGCTCTGACCCTTCTAAATGAAATACTGAGTTAAATAGGATTCAGTTGTAGTCAAACTCGGTAAAACATGTGTTATCAATATAATATTATAATAAATTACTAATTAAGATTTAATTGATGAGTTGAAATAAAAATTGAAAAAAAATATAATTTTTTGAAAAATTAAAAAAATAGATATTGAATTTTCTGATAAATTAAAAAATTATAATTTGTTAAATGATTTTTATGGTCACAGTTCGCAATTAGTTGTTGCAGGTTTGACCAGTTTTCTACAATTGTTTACGAGGGATTTTTTCTTAAAAAACCGGCCCAGTTCAATTGTGATTAGGTCTGATTTTCAAGACATTGGTTCCTGTCTCATTGTATTAGCCTTTAATAGTTTAGTATAAACAACAAATTTAAATATGTTAGAGTAATTATATAAAGAAAAGTTTTTACTTAGATGATACTCGTTCATGAGCTAGTGTAAATTCACACTCTCTCATTTTCACATACATTTACCAGATGTATCTAATTTAAATTCTTCTCGAGTTGATCTGGCTAATAGACTAAATATTCATCCAAACTAACCTCACTTTGTCTATTGACTTTTAAATTTTAAAATTTTGATTTTTTATAAAAAGTATTATTATGAAAACACCTTTTCAACTCTTGTGCCCTTTTTTTTCTCTTGCCTTTGTTGGCATCTATCCAATCTTCGATTTGTAATCTTCTTAGGACAATTGTAAAAATAATAATAATAACCATTTGATGTTTGGAGTATGAATAGTTTATGCTCTGGATCTCCATAATATGTCGATAAATGATTGTGATTTCTCATTTCTCTCGACATTAATTTTTATACTTAGACCCTCTTTGTATATATTTGCTCTTTAATCTAATTTTTTTTTACTGTCTATATGTATATTACTAAACATAGCTTATATGGCTGAAAGTTAAGTACTTGGGCCCTAAAATATTTTCTGAAAAGCCCAAAACATAGATGCAAAACTTTGGGTTAGAGTTTCCTGGGTGATTACGTTTTCTCATGAGCTAATTTTGAGGGGAGAGTCTTAGAATCATGCACCTCTCAACAAAAAAAAGGGTCACTGTCCTTAGTTTATATCTAACATGTGCGGATTGAGAGGTTTACATATGTCTTAAAAATTAGTGAGGTAGGACGTTTCAATAGATTTTCCCATGAGCTATAATGAGGTGAGGCGTGAATTGATCTATGACCATTTTCCCAAAATTCAAAAATAAAAACTATATTATTACTATTCAACACGTGAGCAGCATATAATACAGATATGATGGCATCCCCGATCCATTTTTCATAACTTGGACTATGACTAAGTATTAATAAGAATTGTTTATAGATTTCTTATATTTTATTATTGGTGTTTAGGTTTGTTATATTTTATTACTTTATAAAACTTGAGCAAAATATCAAATTTTAAATTAAACCTTAAAGTGAGTTTACAGGATAAGTCCATCAAAATTGTTATAGTCTACAAACGAACTTCAATGAGTGGGATCAAACTTTTCATTTATTTAAATTGATGGACTTGGATTTTAAAATATAATCGAGTTAGCTTAGTCAATGTCATACTTTTTTTTCTTTTAATGAGGGGTATCTGAAAGGTATTTTATCTAAAATAATTAATCTCTCATACCTGCAATGCCTAATCTACACGGTAGGGCTGAATAAGTTAACGGTTATCTAAGATCGAAGGCAACACGTGTTGAGCAAACCCACGTCTCTCTTGACTATTGAGCTACACGTCTGGTAGATGAGTTATATATATATATTTTTCAAAATCTAATTCATGTATTGATACTATAATATTGAAAGTGTCAAGACTGTTCATGAGCTAATAGTGACAACAACAAAGTTTAACTGGGTTAAACATGGAAAAATGATAATAGACTGGTCTAGGCTCATTTCTAAACCTATTTAAAAAAAAAAAAAGAGGACTAAAGATGTAGGGCAAAGCCCATGAAGCCCATTTGTTTTTTGCCATTTAGTTTATATTTATAACTTTTTAGTCGATATTGTTTTCACAAGTTTATTATGTGAAAACCCAATTCATGTTGAGTTTTCTCCCCAACTTGTACAGTTTCTTGGGAAAAAAATATCTTTGACTTTGAATAGTAAACAATAAGATTACCTTTTTACTTTAAGTGACGCAGCAGCTGCACGATCAGACGAATTGAAACTTGAAAGGGCCAAATTGTGCGTAGCTCACGACCGGCTCCACATGGGTATGACCTGATGAGGGGTAAGTGGATCGATTAATTGGCCACTGCTGACTTGGGTGAAGGGGGTTTAATTCATTTTTTTTTATTTAAACATGGGTATCCTCACTCCAAATTGAAAGACTAATCTCATAAGTATGTATAAATTCCAAAGCCACACACATTTGTAAATCGCTGAAGAATAACCCACAGGAAATGGTGTAGAAGAGTTTGAACGTGAATTGAACTCAAAGCCTCCTTTTACGAGCAAAACTTCTTCACCCTCAATCCAACCCACTCAGTATTTTGGCTTCAGTTAAAGGGGGCTTAAGGGTCGGTCACGCAATAATGAATAAAATGTGAAAGACGGCGACGAGTTGGATGAGGATGAAGGAACGATGGGAGATGGTATTGGACCTATATGTTAATGAAAAATAGTGCAGGGACTGAATGGCTTTGGATGGTTGGGGAAAGGGGGATGATGGGATCGAGCACAGGATTTGGGTGGTTGCTGGGTGGAGGCTGGATCTGGATATGAGAAGAGAGCAGAGATGAAGATCGGGAACAGTGGAGGGTTATGGGTGGTTCAGGTAATGGGCGATTGGGATTGAGGATCTCAATTGAAGATGGAATGGCATGTTTGGTTGAGGGATTGGCAGGACGAGACTATAGTGGACGGTGGAGACGGTAGGAGACTTGGCTGATGTTGACGAGCATAAGGTGTGATGGAATAGAGGCAACAAGAGTCCGGCAACAACAGGGATTGTCTGGTGAGACTCAAGCAACAACGGCAGAGGTGAACCTTGTAACCACCTGAGAATTCGACCCCTGATATCCGATGTAGTTTCCCTATGTATTTTGAATGAATTTGAAATTTTAAATCCAAAATTGATAATCGTTGAGAAATTTGATGTGAATATTGGTGGTAATATTAGAAGTAATAGAGTTATAGAGTTAATTGAATAAACTAATTAATGAGTGTTGTTTAATTAAGTTAATCTAATCTTGTACACCTAAGTTAATAAGGTGTCAAGTGGGCCCCACTAGTGGTGACATGGCCACATGAGTTGGCAAGGAAGGAACCACACCCATGTGCATGCATTGGAAGCATGGAGGCGCCGAAAGCAACAAGTATGATCCATTCTTTGCACTGAGGATGAATGGAGAACCCCTTGATGCGGTGGTTTTCAGCTCAAAAAGTGGAAAACCCATGTTGTTGAAGATGGAAATCAGGAGGAAACCCATCCTGCGATGCTACTACTTATCCTCCCTCTCTCTCAACCGATCATCTCTTCTTCCTCTCCTTCACTTCCCTAACTCTCAAACACCTGTACTGAATCCTACCAGTGAAGAGAATAAAGGAAACAACAACAACAAAGCTTGGAACTACAGCAGTTACATCTTCTCCTTCCCTAGTTCGTTTTTGGAAAAGTATAGGAAGATTCCTTTGGAAAAGCTCCATAAGAGGTTGGTTTCTCTATACCTTAGTGTTAGGATTTAATTGAGGATTTAAAATGACTTAGAATCAGTCTGGAATCTAATTGGGAAGAGATTTGATTAAGAATGTGAAAATCTAGAATTGGGGATCTTTGGGACTGGTTTTCAGTCCTAAATTGGTGAGTAATTCTAGGTGCAACAGAAATAGAAATAAATTTTTTAAAATACCTATTTGATCCAGAATTCCATGAAAATTTTTGTGGAGAAACTAGACACCTAGAACTGGTTGTGGACCAAATTTCATGGCCATCCAAGTATGGATGATACCTGAACAAAAATCGTCAATCAGACTTGAATTTCAGCCCACATTCCTCAGACAGTTTTGCAACTCTTTGATGAAAAACGTATATCCAAATCCAGATCTGAGACAGTTCTGGCTGGTGCATCTTGCAAAAATCTAACTCAATGATTATTATCGGGTTATTGCAAACTTTATATCTAAATTCATCTAGACAGATAGATCTACCTCCTATAAAAATTTGGAAGCCAAAAAAATCTAATATGATGTCCCAAATCGTGATTACAATGTGCTCTGGACTTACAGTCCAGATCTGTGGTCCAATTTTGCAGCAATTTGATAGAGAATTTTTATCTCGGCCTGTAGGTCTCTGATTTCTGTCCAATTTTAACTGGGATTAGTTAACCCAAACTTGGACCTCCAATAAAAATTTCGAGACCATTGGATTTGATTTAATAGGACTGTCTTCCAGCCATAGTAAGGTTGTTTTGATGTTTTAAAATCAGTCATGGTAGGACTCATAGCTGGCTGATTTTAAGACTTCTTGTTGGCTGATTTTAAGTCTTGTTGCTGGCTGATTTTGGGACTGATTTTCACTCTAAAAAACCATTGATAATAGGACTGTTTTTCAGCCTCAAAAATCAGCCAATGTAGGGTTGTGTTGCTGTCCAAAAACCAGCCAATGTAGTGCTGTGTTGTTGTCCAAAAACCAGCCAATGTAGGGTTGTTTTGCTGTCCAAAAACCAGCCAATGTAGGGTTGTTTTTCTGTCTAAAGACCAGCCTTAGTGAGACTGTTTTTCAGTCTCAAAAATCAGTTCCAATACTGATCCTTTGAGGATACTTAACTTGTTTAAAATAATTTGGTTTTGCTGTTTAAATAAGTCAAAGACCTTGTTAATGAAAAGTAACAAAATTAGATTTGGAAATTAAGGTCAATTAATTGAGTTAAGTATGATGACTTGTTTATGATATTTGTTATACATGAAAATGACCGAAGAATTAAAGGGTGACTTAGGCGCTGTACGTGCCGTTCCGTATTCCATTTCCTTTGCGAATTTTTCATCAATTAAGCAAGTGATCCTACTTTGTTGAAGCACTAAGAGTGATATTATGTGTATTTTCTATCGTTATGTATAATCATTAGACTTGCTTATAATCTATGATTTACAACAAAATATATGTAGTTATGCAAGTGGAATACTCTATACTATTGAAGCTTTAGAATTTGTGATTAAATGATGTGTATACTTTTGAAATGATGATATATTGAACATGTGATGTGCTGATTTAACTTGAAAGGACCTGATTATGATGTGAGGAATGATGATTGGATATACTTGGAAAAGTAAACTATTCTATGTTATTGATGCATTAAGAAATGAGATTATGCAAATGAAACATAGTATGATGAATGATGAACTGATTTATTTCAAATACATGTGGTATTGATTAAGTTACCTTTGAACATGTGAATGATATGTTTTTGGAAAGAATTGATGAGATACAAATGAAATGGACTTGGCATCTTACATACACATACCTCATGCATGTGACATTGGATGGAACTTGCATTAGCTAAAACCAAACCTTGGTTTTGCATATGAAATGATGATTGGACTGATTGAATAAATTGTATGAATTGGCCACGTCCATTGATTAAAAAGAAAAGACATTAAATTGGGCCATAAGAGCTCCAGAGTCAAGTAGCAATTCCGAAACCTACGCAGGAGTATGGGAGTCGACACTCCCCCAGTTAGTCCCGGTTAAGTTGTCAGTGTAGGGTATAGCACCCTGTCGGTTGCCCCCAGAAATGCTGCGAACACATGTGAATAGGCCAAAAATATGAACCAATGAAATGGAATAAATTGTGGTGGAGAACGGAACTAGGGAAAGTATGCGTGGCTCATGACACTCATTTAAATATGATTTGAGTATGACACTTCTATTCTCTTCATTTAATACGAGTATGGATCTCATTTATTGATTTGATTGAGAAATATCTTAATATGTACGTGATGGACTTCTAACCATGGAATATAGAATCATTTCTTGTAAGAATAATCTGTGCCATGATTGTAGCATATACCAAAACAGGGATGATAATCTTACCTATTTATTTGTACTCTCTCAATGTAATTATTATGAAAGAAAAGGAATACAACTTATGTGCATATTCACCAGAATCAACGCACCAAACTGGATCCTTGTGCTCTCCGCTGCCTCTTCTTGGCTACGGCGTGCACCAAAAGGGTTATAAATGCTATAATCCCTCTACCCGCCGCCTATATGTAACTATGGATGTCACCTTCCTGAAGTCCGATACTTTTTTCTCCGACCCCAATTCTTCTCTTCAGGAGGAGATAGGAGATGAAGACCAGAATTGGTTGCACTTTGACTGGCCAAACAATGGAACAATGGCAGATGCAGTACCACAATTAGAGCTAGTTGAGCCCACAAGACCTACAGTTGAACCCTCAAGGCTGGATGAGCCTACAGAGCAGGATGCGTCGTCAGACAATGACACGCCTTCAAGCCCCCCCTCTTCCTCAGTACCTGCAGACCCATCTCTTGAGAATATCCCTGAGGTAAGCACTCTTACATTCAGATATCAGTAACTTGAATACTCCTGCTGGATACACATTACCTTTCAGGGAAAATCGTGGCAAGTCACCGAAAAGATACTATCCTGATGCTGAAGAGCGAAGATCAAAGTATCCCATTGCCAATTATGTGTCTACCAGGAGATTAACCGAACCTCTCAGAGCGTTTGTCCACGTAATTTCCTCAAGTCAAGTTCCAGGTGGGATTCATGAAGCCTTGTCTAATTCAAAATGGACTCAGGCAATAAAGGAAGAAATGGAGGCACCTCTAAAGAATGACACATGGACCTTAGCTCCATTACTGGAAGGGAATAAAGCAGTAGGATGCAAATGGGTATTCTCCATCAAACACAAGGCAGATAGATCAATCGAAAGGTACAAAGCAAGACTGGTGGCAAAAGGCTATACAAAAACATATGGGGTCGACTACCAAGAAACATTTTCACCAGTTGCGAAACTGAGCACGGTTAGGATACTGTTATCTCTTGCAGCCAACCTTGACTGGCCACTACATCAATTTGATGTAAAGAATGCCTTTCTACACGGCGATCTTGAAGAAAAAGTGTACATGGACCTGCCTTTAGGATACACGGCATCCACTGAGACCAAGGTTGTGTGCAAACTACAACGAGCACTATATGGCCTGAAACAATCACCTCGAGCATGGTTTGGTCGATTCAGTATGGCAATGAGGAAATACGGATTCAAGCAAAGCAACTCTGATCATACACTATTCATAAAACATAAATTGGACAAGGTAACTATGTTGATAGTTTATGTGGATGACATGATTATCACAGGAGATGATGAAGAAGAAATATCGAGACTGTAGAAGGAATTGGCCACCGAATTTGAGATGAAGAACTTGGGAGGACTCAAGTACTTCCTGGGAATGAAGTTGCCAGGTCCAGACAAGGAATATTTCTTTCCTAAAGGAAGTATATGTTGGACATATTAACTGAGGCAGGAATGCTGGAGTGCAAGCCAGTGGATACCCCAATTGTTCAAAATCACAAACTTGGAGAATATTCAGATCAAGCACCAACAAGCAAAGGGAGGTACCAAAGGTTAGTTGGCAGACTTATATACCTCTCTCACACTCGTCTAGACATTGCATACGCTGTAAGCGTCGTTAGCCAATTTATGTATAATCCGAGTGAAGATCACATGGATGTTGCAATCCGGATACTAAGATACTTGAAGTCATCACCTGGAAAGGGTCTTATGTTTTCAAAGAATAGCCATTTAAAAATTAATGGTTACACAGATGCAGACTGGGCTGGAAACATCTCAGACAGAAAATCTACTTCAGGTTATTTTATGTTTGTTGGTGGGAATTGTTGGTGGGAATCTTGTTACATGGAGAAGTAAGAAGCAAAAGGTGGTCGCACTTTCCAGTGCAAAAGTAGAATTCCGTGGAATGGCAAAAGGGCTTTGTGAACTACTCTGGATCAAGAGACTACTTACGGAACTTGGTTTCGCCCCGACTTTAGAAATAGATCTCTTTTGTGACAACAAAGCTGCTATCTCAATATCCCACGACCCTGTCCAACATGACCGCACAAAACATGTGGAAGTGGATCGACATTTTATCAAAGAGAACTTGGAAGGGAAAATAATTCGATTTCCATTTGTGAAGTCTGAAGACCAACTAGCAGACGTACTCACAAAGGCGGTATCAAGCAAAGAGTTTTACAACTCACTTAACAAGTTGTGCATCAGAGACTTGTATGCATCAACTTGAGGAGGAGTGTTGGCGTGAGCTGTTAGAATCTAAAGAAATAGGAAGTATAGCTATAAACAGGAATATAGAATCATTTCTGTTGAGCACTGAAAATTACCATTTTACCCTTCTATTTTGGATTAGTTAGCCTTTGATTTGTGAATATTAGATGCGTTTAATAGAGTTTTCAAGTTTTACAGTATATTTGTGAGAATACAAGAAAAAGAAATTAAAATGGAGAAAAGTGGGCCATAGTCCTATTTTTGGAAAGTTTATAATTTTTACCACCTAATTTGATTTGGAATTATTGTAAATTATTATAATTCAGATCCGAATATGAGAGTTTAAATTATAATAATATTTTTTAGACTGTGTTAAATTGTAAAGGTGGTAAAAATTTATAAACACATAAATAGACCCACTGTTCGAATCTAAAGCCTGAAAACAAAGTCTGCAATTGGAAGCCAATGAGCTAAAGTCCACCAGTATTCCGGGCCAGATAAAAGTCCAAGTATAGGATCCAAGTCCAAAAGACCAAGTGGGACCAGTAAATTTCGTTTGAAGGATGGTGCCTTATGTGCAAAATTCGGCGTTTGAAAAAGACAGTGGATTTGGATAAAAGATAGTGGATTTGAATAAAAGATAGAGATAAAGATAAAAAACTTTGAACCGAAGGAGAGATAAGAAAGAAAGATAAGAAAGAGAGGGATAAGGAGGAACAGAGATAAGGAGATGAAGGAGTTAGCCGATCTCCACAGAGAGAAATTTTGAATTTGAATGGATCTGTTATCTCGGTTGAATTTGAAGGATCCCTTATCTCATCTCTTCTCACTCCTATAAATTGATGGCTTTGAGTCCATTGAAAGTTGAACCGGACAAGACGTCGAAGAGACTGAAGTTGGACGAAGAAAGATAGAGAAAAATATTTAATTTCTTGTAAGTTATTTATTTTTTTTATTTTTATGTCAAGTCCAAAAGGATTGTATTTTATTTCCAATTTTTTAAATAAAAATTCATGGCAGTTGTTTAGATTTATGGTGGTCCCAGTTATTAAAATATTTAATAGTGATATTTGTATTTTATTTTTAATTCTTTTTGTGAATATTATGTAAGAAATTATTTTTAGAATTTTTTCAAGGAAAGTAGAACCCCTATTAGGATCAGTGGGACTTGTCGTCTTTCCAGTATAAGATTCTTATCAAGAACAGTTGTTTTAGATTTGGGGAAACACAAGTTTAAAACCCGCTCAAGCCTAAGGTTTGAATTGAAAAAAATCTGATTTAATGGAGGACATAAAAATTCTAATGAGAATTTTAATAGGAAATAAATTTGAATTATATTTTATAACTCTAGAACATTTCATATTCTAGGCCATGATTTTATTATTTTTAAATAGGATAACAAACCGCTTCAATTTTTGACCCGATTCCATTGTAGATTATGTAAAAAATTTAGGGAAATGATTTGTGCACCCCTCTATTTTACCCATGGTGCACTCTTTCACTTATTTTTTCCAATTTTGCCCCCCACTTAAAAAATAATGGAAATGGAGAAAAGGTGGGTGGAGGGCAAAATTGGAAAAAAAAAATGGTAGGAGTGCACCATGGGTAAAATGGAGGGTGCACAAATCACTTCCCAAAATTTATTTATTCTTGATTTATTTTTCTTTTTCTCAAAAATTCATCAAAACAATTTATTGTTCTAAATTAAGATTATAACTAAACGTTTTAAAAAATTATTTCCTTAAATCACATTTTTAATAGTGCCATTTTCTATTTCATACATATATTTTGTTGGTTTCCCTTGGGTACGACCTCGCACTCATACTTTATACTATAAACTGGTTCTACGCTTGTGAATAAATTAAAATTCACATCAATTTCCTATAAGGTAGGAAATAATCTGTGCCATGTTTGTAGCATATACCAAAACAGGGATGATAATCTTACCTATTTATTTGTACTCTCTAAATGTAATTATTATGAAAGAAAAGGAATACAACTTGTGTAAGATTTGACACTGGGCGCTTTGACTAAACCCATAATTTCCCCCTTTAGATGATAATACAGCACAATGGAACGGAGCTGAACCAAGTGACAACAAAGCGTGAGCAGTTGGATAAGAAGAGATGATATTTTGATCTAGTTTATTTTGATAATAGGTGAGAAGTATTTGTGGGAGTATTATTTTGGAAAATGTAATAATTATAACTCCTAAGCTCATTTATGTTGTTGTTGGTTTGATATGTTAACTCTTGGAAGATTCCTATTTTGCTATTCATATAGATCTTGGATCAATATGTTGTAATTTCAGCTGATTATTCTAAGTATGTGTGTAAATGCTATCATGGGTGTTAATCCATACACACACTGTAATGGGCCAGTCGAGGTCCGAGTCTTTGGATTCGGGATCAACTCGTGTCGTGGCTACCCCATCCCTTTTCTCTCTTCTATGTTCATTATTTCAAAAAAAAAAAATATACTCTGATTTCAGCATGTGAAAAGGGCGGGGAGCCACAAACCTGGGCAGAGATCAGCAGCAGCCATGGACGTTGCTGATTGGAAGCACGGGCGAGGATGGCAGCAGATCTGAATCGGCGAGGCTAACGGCGGTAAGACGGACTCTTTTTATAAGAAGTTAAGAGTCGGCAGATCGAAGAACTCGGAATTTTATGGATTGGATTTGGATGTTTCCATAGAGGAAATGATTGGTTGGTTGTGAACAATTTTATAAACATCAGATATATTTTCAAATTTATCACCTAAAATATTATTATTGTGTTAATAATATATATTTATTAATACTTTGATAAATTTCTTATAAAATTATGTTAAAAATGCGATAAATGATAATATTCTAATAAATTCTTGATAAACTCTTCATTAAGATTTTTATTTTATTAATATTTTCATTTATTATATTTAATTATTTTTAAATATTATACTTTCTTCTAAATTTTAATAATTGCTTCACTTTTTAGAGGCAGGGCAGGTGTGAGATGGGTTTGGATTAAGTCCTACATCATTAAAATTAGAATCTTGATCAATTATTGCTTTGTTAATTTTTATGAGTGAGTATTACTAAGTAACCTTGAGAAGTTTTTTAAAATGTTCCAATTTATGAGAACTATTAGGTGTAATAGACTTGGCGGTAGGACAATATAACTAGAAAAAACTCATTGTGTGTATATTGACTATTACGAGGAGCTTAATTATATCTCATGCGATAACTTCATTTGAAATTTCTTAACTTTAATATGACTATTGAAAATGGTATTTAATTGAATTTATGAATTAACAATGCTGATCACTTTAAGCTATTATATTTAATTTAACTTGTGAAAACATATTTCAATGGATGATCAAATATAATAAGCTTATTATTAAAAAAATCTAAACCCATTAATATGAAAACTCCAACGCGTCCTGAAGCGAGAGTCCTTAGTTCTATTATTAATCCACTTGAAAGAGTCGTTCCTTGTAAAGTTATCCACTTTGTTGGTAGAGAGACTTGGACATGTCACGAAGATTAATCCAATGCTCTAAGAGTCTTGGACACGTGAGTCATTAAAAAAAACATGAGAACTCCAGCACATTGGGATCAGCTTACCTCTTTGGAGAATCATCTAAACTTTCAATTTCAAGAAATGATCGTATTTTGTCAAGTTAATGATAAAGATAATTTTAAATATTATTATTTTAAACATATAAAATTCATTTCTTGAAAATTTAAATTGTTCATTGCTTCTTAAATATAATAATATTTATATGTTTGTTTAGATTTTAAAAAATTGTTAGGTGCATTAGATAAATTAAATGAGAAAATTATGATGAAATTTATAATTTTTTTTAATTAGGTACTTTTAATTTGATCTATTCAACAGTCAGTTCATCAATTTTATAAAATCTAAAAAGACTCATACGTATACATCCCTACGTTTAGAAAATAATAATGAATTTGAATTTTTAATAAGTGGATTTTACATATTTCAAATAATGTTATTTAAATCATCTTTACAACATTCAATCATCACTCACTTTTTCTTTCAGCTTAATTTATCAAAATAGTTATTTTTGTCTATTAAAAATTATAAAAAATACATTACCCCTTATTAAAAAAATATAATAAGGTTTTATAATACGTGACTTATCAAGTTAATATAGAATTGTAGAGGACAGGCTAAAATTTAGAGTGATATGTAAAGTATCAGTTGATTATTAGAAAGGTAGCATCACCAATATGAGGCTATTTTCCAAGTCAAACTTTAGCTTTGTACCATTTTTTTATGACTTGTTTTAATTTTTATATTTTGTAAGATGGCTCGTGTCACAAATTTTCACTCCAAATCTTTAATTAGACACGATTTTATAAAATCCTTAGAAGCACGTTCTTTATATTTAAATTCCAACTTTATTTTTCTTCAATTTTGAACCCTCTCTTTCCACCATCAGTCCCATCATAGATTTCCAACGTCAATTCCTTCATTTTTATCAATCGGATTTCGTTCCCACCATCAGTCCCATCATAGATTTCGAAGGTCAATTCCTCGATTTTAATTAATCGGATTTCAATCAAATTTGTTAGATCCGATGCGTGCATCATCAACCATCTACGGGAATTGGTCTCTATAAGTAGTTGATTGTCTAATCCATTCTCCATTATGATGTAAAAGTTGAGATGTAATGATTTTCTTTAATAAAAGTGAGTACGATATATAAAATTAATTGTGGCTTAGTATCACTTACAATAAGATCAATCTCATCCAATCATTTCTCTCATTATAAATTGCTCAAAATGTATTATGAATTGTAGGTCTGCATACAACAATGTTAGGGGCGAAATAAAAAAATTTAAACTTGTAGTTGAGGGATATTCAGAGAGAATTGTAGTTTTGTCCAGGATGTTTAAAAAATTGAATGCCAATACCTTTGAAAAACTACAATTTATACATTAGATGCTTAAGAAAAATAAACTAATAAGTCATTTTTAGTAACATAGTAAAATGTCAAAATAAAATTTTATAAATTTAATATTGTATGAAGTTTTCAAAAAATGCAAAATAAATTTAGAAATTATTAATGGTAAAAAAAATAAAACTATGATGAATATAAAATGCTAATGCTACTTTTGTTAACATATATATGAAATAAATTAACCCACTCAAATAGAAATTATACAGAAGGAAGTCAAACGGAAAGAAAAAGATTATATGAAAAATAAAATTTCTCAAAAATAAGAAATTATAACTATAAGTGTTAATTAAAATTTTATATTCAGAAAAATAGGGTAATACAATGCAGATCCCTCAACATAAATATGTCAATTTAAAATGGTTCTAGATGTAATATTTTAAAATCCTAACCATGTTTATTTCCTTGTAAATATGGTGATAATTTTTTATCTAACTCGTGCACTCAATTCTAAAAAGTCAAGTTTGGCCATATATTTCTATTTCTTATATAAAATTTGGGTTTTTCTTAAAAAAAGCTCTATCTTTTCAATTTATTTGAAAAATGCTCCTATTTTTCTCATAATTTTAGAAAGGCCCCTAACATTTGGTATGAATTCTAAAAAAGCCTCTTGAGTTTAGTTCATTAATAGCCAATTGGTTTCCAATTTGAAATTTGTTTAGGTGTATATTGACGAGGAGTTCACTTGGAAGTCAAAACTACTTGGAGTCTAGTTTTATTAAAACATAGATTTCATGGATTAATAGAGTCTTGAAAATTAATTAAATAGAACGATTTGATATTTGAATTATAAATCTAAAAAATCAATAGTGATGGAAAAACTTAATTTCAATCCAATGGCAAGAATAACTTTCGTCATGATCAAATTGTGGCCATGCAAGTGCACAACATATATTGGGTGTGAGGGAGGAAGATGAATGAGAAAAAGGTCTTATATGGACTTTACAAGATACTATTGTGTAGTTCACAAATAATTTTCAAAGGAAAGTAAACCTTAAGTCAATGTGGTCGAGGGACCTCTTTAAAAACTGTAACAAAAAGTTAGGGGCCTTTCTGAAAATTATGAAAAATATATAATAAGGGTTTGTTTCAAATAAATTCGAAAGACAGAAATCTTTTAAAAAAATTTGCTAAATTTTGATTTAACCCAATCTGCCTCGGTTAAAATAAACTTGAGTTAGGTCGGGTATAGGAGTCCCTGACTCACATCGAGAGCTCTCTCACAATAGAAAGAATGAGAAAGTTGACCAGAGCCAGCCGAAAAAAGTGAGTACGGAGAGGGTATCAAATGTAAATAACCAAACTATCATAATTTATGGCTCATAATTTTAGTACTATAAAAGTTGACAATTTTAAATACAGATGGAGCGTACTGGCTTCATAATTCTATTATCAATAAGTATTTTTATGATAAGATTCTCCTAACATGAACATTACTACGTTAGTTTAGTTCAAATACATAAATTATAATAAGATTCACCTACGGTAAATATGATGTTACTTTAGTTCAAATACATAATTTTTTTAGACAGTATGGCATGTATGGAGCAAGAACACAAAATTGTGAGTATCCAACGATCAAATATTGAGATTAAAAGTTATTTATAATTATCCAATCTAAAATTGTTGAAATTAGTAATCATCTTATTATTATTTTAATATGCTATGAATTGCTGGCCCCCATCGAACCCGACTGTTGGCCCAAATTGTTGGCTCCATGAAATCCAAGTGCTATATTAAATTTTTGAGTGAGTCAGGTCGGATCAAATTGGATCGGGTGGATCAATTTAAAAAAAACTTGATCCAACTTGACCCAAATTTAATTCAGATTTTTTTTTAACTCAATCCAACTCTAATTTAAAAAATGTAAAATTCAATACACTTGATTTTTCGAGTTAAAGCATACAAGTCAGGTTAAAACCCGACCCAAATTTCACTCCTATTTAACCCCAATACCAAATTTTTTTTAGTTTAAAGTTTTTAACTCAATGAGGTGGAAAAAGTAGAATGTGGTAGAATTTCTAATTTTTCATGTCTCAGTAAGAACTAAGAAGTCGTGTACCCTCGTGGATTCCCTCTGCAAAACTTCCTCTCAATTGCTCTTTCTTTGCCCATATTCCAAATTTCCAACTAGGCCTTTCATTTTCCTTGCATATGCTAATTTTTGCGTGGTAATCTTCCATTGAAGAGTATATCCATCTGTTTCTTTTCTATTTAAGGCACAAAATTCACCTATTCAAATTTCTTTTGGAGTTCCTCGTGATTAAAACCTTTCTTCTTTAGAGAATTTTGATACTTTGATCGTAGGAATTCAGTTGATCTGAGTCTGAATCCCTCGTATTCTTGATCTTTTTGTCCTCCTGCATTTAGTTGTTCTAACTTAAGATTCATTTTTAACATGTGGGACGGGATCAGGGCTGAAATTCAATTGAGTCAGATCAGGTTTTAATAAAATCAACTTAATATATATAAAAAATTTATTGAACCCGACTCAATCCAACTTGAATTGCTCAAACTAACCCGACCCGAATTGATGACTCAACTCAACCTGACTGTTGGCGTCCGATTTTATATTAAATTTTTTTAGTACGTCAGGTCAGGTCAATTCAAGCCGGATTAGATCAATTTTAAAAAAGCTTGATCCGAATCTATCCGAATTTAATTTGTATTTTTTTTCAACCTAACTAACCTTAATTTTAAAAATGTAAAATTCAACCAACTTGATTTTTAAGATCAAATAATGCGGTCAGATTAAAATCCGACCCAAGTTTCAGCCCTAAACGGGATGGAGGAGAAATTTCAAAAAGATTTGAGATGTTTAATTAGAGTTCATGGTGCATTTGGATGCACTCCATATGGCAATTGGATCAACACATTAGTCTTCCACCATATGTAACAATTGGATAGTTTCTGAATAGCTCAACCCCAAAAAAAATATCATCTAATACTCTCTTTTTTTCCTGAACTGTTCATGCATTGTGGTACATGGATCTGATTTGAATTTCTAATAATTATAGCTGAAACGTGAAGGAGGTAAATGTTAAAGACATTGTTCCTACTACAGATGCCACTTAAGATTATATTTTCATCAAATTATCTTCCGCTCAAAAAAAGAAAAAAATCAATTAGCTATATTTCTTTAGAGCCTAAAAATTAAAGTGGTTAGCCAGAGCACAGATGTAAACTACATACTTTGTATTGATTGAAAGCATGATGTTATATGTTCTGTATATGTCCCGTATGTGGGGTGTCTTTGCATGGTTGGTGGATATATGCAATGAAAATCCATTCACGCCCTAAAAATGGCATAAAGACTGTACCCCATTCGTATAATGAATACTGGGCTTGCTCATGATCAATCAGAGGTAAAAAATGCCATTTCCGAGATATCGATGTCTAGGCCGATATCACGGATATCGGCTGAGTCTTTCTCTTGAATTTTTGTTTAGTAAAAATCAGTGGTTAAAACTGATATCAGCGAGATCTCAGCCATATCAACCGATGTCTCGCTTATACGCAGGGCTGGCTACACCTTTAAGCAAGGCAAGTAGTTGCTTTAGGCCCAACTAATAAAAAGGCCTACTAATAGTTACCGCATAACACATTAAAAAAAAAAAAAAAAAACTGTAGCATAATAAGTATTTAGAGGACTTCTATCTTTCTTTTTTTTAATTGAAAAATAAATACTTAGATGAATTTTAGAAGGTGGGTAAAGGGATATTGTTGCTTTCCTAATCAGTATTTGAAGACATTTCAATCTTTTGGATCTTTTCCCAAGTATTTTTTTTAAAAGGCTCCATTTATAGTTTTTGTCTTAGGTCTCTATTTGCATCCAACCGCCCTGCTTGTACAGCCGACATAATGCCGAAATTTCTTTCCATGTGATCAATCCAATAAGCAATTCTACAAAACACTTGGGCCAGGACTTTGCCTCATTGTATGGCCTCTAACACAAGCCCAGTGACCAAACAATCTAAATGCTCTCAATGAGGGGTCGAAATATATGTATCAACCGATATGTATCGGTTTTTCAGGGCCGAACGATATCAGTCGATCCGATATATATCGGCCAGTAAAAAAGGTTATAGGCCGATATGACCGATATTCGGTGCAGAATATAAGTCACTATATCGGCCGATATGCATAAAAATTAGTATTTAAAATTTATTTGATTTTTTTTTAAAAAAAAACAAAAACCAATATTGCCATGTTGACGGTTTTTACGGTTTTTGACAGTTTTTGATGGTTTTTAATGGTTTTGAATATCGGAGGAGAGAGAAATACAAATATCAGAAGAGAGAGAAACTTATCGGACGACATTTGCATATCGGCTGGGCCGATATTTCGACCTCTGCTCCCAATATTGTTTTGCCTTATAGATTTTTGGACGCCTCTCCTAATATGGGGCAAAATTTGTTATGAGACAAGGGATGGAGTGAAATTTTCATTTTACTCCTACTGATGTACCGCTCATCAAGTACCAGAGTACCAATATATAGAGCCATGTGTTATCGGTACACCGATATTTGATAAGTGATACACCGGTAGATGTAAAATGAGAATTTCACTCTATCTCATGTCTCCTAATAAATTTTACCCGTATTAAGATCGTTGACCGGATATATATCATTACCCGTTTCGTTATTTATCAATTGGCTTGGTCCCATCAAGCCACATTTGGTTCAGGGTCACTGACCTCTAACACCCTGCCCCTGTCCCTAATACATACTCTTAATAATATTTCGTTTAAATTTGTCCAAATCCATTACCTAGACATTTTGTTCCTTTAAAAAAATAAATATATTTAAAAAATCTAAAATCTCATAAAAGAATTATAATAGATGAAGGTTTCTCCAAGTCCTACAAAATCAAATATACAACATAAGCAATATTAATATCAAATATGTTATGTGAGTTTTTTAATTTAGTTGTACGCATCTATGAATATATAAAATTTTGAAGTTGGCATTTATAATTAAATTTGATATTTGTTGCAACTATTTATATACATGTATACATTAGAATTTTTTTGAATTTACATGAATATATAAAAATTATTCTTATGTACCAGTTAGTGCCATCAACATTAAATATCATTATTAAATAAGAGCTAACTTTGCATGTATTACAAACATCACGACGTTGAAGCTAAAATACTCAAATATTATACATTTCGTGCCGGTTTGTTAGTAACAATTACTCTGCCTCTGTTGATCAACTTTTGCTCACGCTGTCTATCCCACCGGCAATTTTTCTCGAGCCCTGTCAGTAGTACCGCCTCAGCCGTTTCGCGACAGTCGATCGTCGCTCTTTTGGCGGGTGTGTATCATCGACTCCCACGCAGGCCTTGTGTCCTCTCACACCGATCTTTCTCCTCCGCTCGTCTGATTTCGTTTCCAGTCGCGGACGCCTCCTTCCTCTTCCCAGATTTCCAGGTACAGTTCTCCCTTATTCGGTGTATCTTTCTTCATTTCTCTCCCCTTCCCTTTATCGCCCCTTTTCTTTTCTTTCCGATTCCCCTTCTCTCCGCCGTTTGCGGTGACGATTGCTGCTGCTGGCGCCGTCGCCTCTGCTGCTGCTGCTGCAACCTTCCCTATCTCTGTTATTATTATTTTTAATTTTCTTTTATTTTTAAAAACCCTTTTCAAACCCTCTTTGCTCTCCGTCTTCCTCTCTTGAAACCCTAATTTAAAATAAATAAATAAAAATAAGTCTTTTTTCTTCTTTCTTTCACATAAAAAACCCTTCTTACCTTTTATATATTTTTATATTTACTGCTTGAAACCCCTCATATTTTATTTTATTTTACTATACTTTATTGTAAGTCCTTTTTTATTTAAATAAAACCCATTTCACTTGCTTATTTCCTCAGCTTTTTTTCTGTCTTCTCTCTCTTAAAACCCTTTTATTTCCTTCTTTCGTTTTCCTTCCCTAGTATTATGGATTATTATTGTTATTGTTGTTGTTATTATTACTATTATATCTTCTTTTATTAGTGCACTACAAATTACTTTTGGAAACAACTACCCCCAACCCCATTCCCCTCCTTCTGTGTTTTCACTTATTTACCGAATCCTTGTTAGAGTTCTTTCTTCCTTTTTACCCTCTTTATCAGGTTTAGAGTTATTAGACGTTATGAAAAGAAGAAATATAGGCATAGCTTGCTTGCAAGAGACTAAGTGGAAATACAGCAGGGACTCAAGCTATCTTATGCAGGGGAGTGTAATTCTAAAAACAGTGTATAGATGTAGTGGTTAGTGGCACTGAAGTTCTACAAAGAACCGATAGGATTATCATGATCAAAGTAATATTTGATCGCGAAACCTTAAATATTATTAGTGCCTATACACCTCAATTTGGTTTAGGAGAGAGTGCGAGAGATTACTTTTGGTGTTCTATAGATGATCTAGTGTGAAGTATACATTTGGATGAGAGTATCATAATTGGAGGTCACTTAAATGGGCATGTAGGAAGTACCAATGATGGGTATAGAACTACATATGGAGGACATGTGGTTGGAGAAAGAAATGAGGTGGGGGAATCAATTCTCAATTTCGCTGTAGTCTATGATTTATTCATAGCAAATACTTTGTTCCAAAAGAAAGAACATCTTATTACATTTAGGAGTGGGTAGTTTGGGTCTCAAATAGACTTCTCACTACTTAAAGCAGAGACGTGACTTGTTGTAGTGATTGCAAAGTCATCCTTGGTAAAAGCCTTGCAGTACGACATAGACTTCTAGTTTTGGACTTGCTTGTTCAGAATAGATTACAAAAAATAGCAACAAAGGAGCTTTCCAAAATTAGATGGTGGAATTTGAGAGGAGAAAAAGAAAACATAGTGAAACACAAGGTGCTTTGTAATAGAGAGTGGGATGATGATTTGAATCCTAATGAGATGTTGGGTAGGATGTTTAAACTGATTAAAGATATAGCCAAAGAAATTTTGAGTGAAACTAATGAGACTAGAATAAACTTACAGAAGGACACGTGGTGTTGGAATTTTGAGGTAGAAAGAGCTACACGAGAAGAAAAATCAATTTAAGATTTGTAAGAAATCAAGGAATATGGTCGATTGGGAAAAATACAAGTTAGCACAAAAATTCGCCTTAGGAAGCAGGAGTCATGAGTTCGATTGCCACTTCACTCTAAAGGGCCACTCTTCGTAGATTTACTCGGTGTGTGTGGGTAGGGAGGTTTATACATGCCCTGAGGATTAGTCGGGCACTCTAAGAGACCTGGATACCTTGGTCATTAAAAAAAAGCTGTAAGTAAAGCCAAATATGAAGCCTTTTATGATTTATTTCCAAATTGGAAACAAAAGTTGGGGAGAAAAGAATTTATAAGCTTGCTAAGGTGCTGGAGCAGAGAAGTAGAGATCTTGACCACGTGAGATGCATTAAGGATGATAACCAAACGATTTAGTGAAAGAAAAAGCAATTAGGGAAATGTGGGAAACTTACTTTAAGGACTTGTTGAACATTTAATTTGAAGATGGAGGTAATATGGAGGAGAGGCAAACGAGGAGATGGTGAACAAAATAACAAAAACATAAGTGAATCAACCTTGAAAAAAGATGAAGAAGAATAGAGCGCTAGGATCAGATGGCATCCCAATCGAAGTTTGCACTATTTTAGGTGAAAATGGAGTGTGTTGTTAACTTCAAAAGGATGCCCGATGAGTGGCGTAAGAGCACAATAATCCTTTTTTATAAAACAAAGGAGATATTCAAAGTTCTGCCAATTACCGACCAATTACTGAGTGATCAAACTCATGAGTCATATGATGAAATTTTGAAAAAGGGTAATAAAGGGTCACCTAAGACGGGTTAAATATATCTGAAATATCAATTTAGGTTCATGTCGGGTAGGTCAATGTCATAAGCTATTTTTATTCAAAGATAACTTATAGAGAAGTTTAGAGAGAAGAGGAAGAACCTTTATGTGATTTTTATTGACCTAAAACATGCCTATGATAGAGTACCAAGGAAACTAATGTTGGAGAACCTTGAGAAATAAATACATCTCCAACGCCTGTGTTGAGATTATTCAAGATATGTATGAGGGATGCAACTATTAACATTAGAACCATTTGTGCTGAGACAACAAAGTTCCCTGTTGGAGTAGGACTCCACCAATGATCTGCTTAAAACCCAAATTTGCTTGTGCTAATCATGGATGACTTAACATTAGGAATCCAAGATGAAGTGCTATGGTGTGGTTTTTTTTTTGCAGATGATATAGTATTAATTAGTGAGATGAAACAACTCAATGCAATGCTAGATTTGTGGAGGAGAACTTTGGAGTCAAATAGTTTGAAAATTAGTAGAACTAAAACAGAATAAATGGAATGTAACTTTAGTGGGTTAGACAATAGTAAGGGTAACCCGGTGATAATAGGAAATTGACTCAGTTATTTACTGTGATAAGTTTAGATACTTGAGATTTATGGTAAAATCTTGAAGAGTTTTTGACTTTGATATAACGAACAGAATAAGAGGTTTCGACTTTAGTGTAACAAATAAAGTATGAGCGGGGTGGACAAAATGTAGACAAACTAGCGGGAATTGTGCAATAAAATAGTCCCCCTTTGCCTAAAATAATGATTTTATAAAATAGTTATTAAATTTGCAATACTATATGGAGTAGAGTATTGGGCAATGTAAAAAAGAAAATAAATAAAGTTAGGACAACAAAGATGCGTTTGCTATGTTGAATGAGTGGTTTAACCCTAATGAATAACGCTAAAAATGAACACGGTGGGGATAGTTTAAAAATAGCTTCAATATCTGACAAATTGAGATAAACTCGTTTGAGGTAGTTTCGTCACATTAGTAGAAGATCAAACACAACCCCATTGCGTAGAGTTGAGAGGCTATGGATCAAAGACACTAGGAAGAGAGGGCGAACTTCGTAAGCGTGGATTTAATGGATAACAAAGGACATGTCAGACTGTAAAGTGACTGATGCTATGGTTTATGATATGATCAATTGGAGAACTCATAAAGCCGACCTCATGTAGATGGGATACTGGAAGAAGATGATGATGATGTTGTTTTAGTAACTTTTGTTGCTAGAAGGTTTTCTTTCTCTCTTCTTCCACCATTGGATGAAACCTGAGTAAAGTTAGTGTGGTTTCTCTATTCCACTAATCTTTGACCTTTGAGGCTTTTTTTCTTTTGTTCTTTTGCTCCACCTAATACGGATGCCCCACTTTCTACTTCCTCCACGTCCAAACAGGCTATTAATACTCAAAGGATGCATACATTTGCTATGGCTACTAGTGAAATTCAAGACATGTGTGCCTTAGTTTTTTTCCATATCAATTATCAAAAGTATTTTTTTAATGATTACTACTTTATTAGATTGAGAAAAAGAAGACAACCCGCAGCCAAAAAATGACACTTTACACTAGCCTAGTAGAAAACAATTACTTCACCTCAATTACGTAACCCACAGTCATCTGTATCACTTATCTTGCTAGCATGTCAACCATCATTGGCCAACCTAGGAATCTTTTAGAACTCAAAGTCCTCTTCCTGAGTGATGAACCTTGCCTCTTCCCCCATGTCCAAATTCCATAGGTAGCCAAATCTTGTTACCCATCAGGTCATTACAAAGGAATTCCCCTTTATCTTGTCCGTTGTCCATAGAAAGACATATTTCTTTCATCCGTACTATGAATTTTATTTTTGTTTTCCTCATTCTCTGCAGCTGGCTGCAACTTTGTACGTAAGCCTATAACAGAGCAAGTATCTATAGGGAGAAATGGAGCACCAAGAAGACGAGTGTCGTGTGGCTGAACATCACACTAAACAGGATGATGAGGTGAGCTTAGCTTGGTAGATTGTATGCCATTAGTAACTTACTTAGTTTCATCTTATTGTATGTCTTTCCATTTCCTTGCCTCCTCTCCACTTTCGTGATCCAGGTGCATAGAGTGAAACAATATTCATTATACTGACATTTTATAAAAGAAGCAATTGATTCAATACTATATTCACTGTTTGTTTCAGGAATCTGTTGCTCGTCTGGAAGAGTTCAAAAAATCACTTGATGCAAAGATTGCTTTGCGTCAAAGCAATTTGAATCCTGAAAGGCCTGGTTAGTAGACCGAGGAACATGTTGACTGATGTCTATTGTATTTTACTGTTATGAAGAGGAATAGTGATGGTGGAAAGATTATCTTAATGTGGTTAGTGTTTTGACAAGTGTTCTTCTATGAAGCAATAGTTCAGCACATTTTGTACATGTGGCTACTGTGTCTGTTCTTGCTTTTAATATGTAAAAAAGAATTTTCCATACTCATGGCTACCTTTTCGATGTAGAGACACTGGGACTTTATTTTTAAGTAATCAGTGATAACAAACTTGGAATTAGTGATTTAAATAAGAAAAGCAAGCTATCTGTTGTTTTGGGACACGGGGACTTTATTTTAAGTAATCAGTGATAACAAACTTGGAATTAGTGATTCAAATAAGAAAAGCAAGCTATCTGTTGTTTTGGGCAGTAGGTGCTATACTTGGGTTGCATATTGGCTGAAAAGAAATTTGACTAAGAATTAAAATTGTGGCTTAGTTGGGTTTGAGTTGAGTCTTATTCTTGTTCGAGTCACCAATCCTCAACCCATTATTTATTTGGTCAGCTTTGGAATAGGTTACCCATGACTCATTTTAAAAAAAAACAAAAGAATATTAAACAATGAATTGTTTATAAATTCAAAAAAAAAATTGTGTAAAAATTTCAATTACTAAACTTTCATATATGAAAACATTTAAAATTTAGTTGAAAAGGCCATTGGCGAGGCCAAAAAGAAAGGCACATAAGGATTGACAAAATAATGTGATTGGTAAAGATGTAAGGTAGTGGGAGCTGCTAAGAAAGGAGAAAGTGAAGCTAAATATGTGTCTTCCTCAATAAAGGAGAGACCCTATCATTTATATTTATAGAGAAAATATAATACAAGTAAGGAAAGTAAAATAAATACAAATAAGGAAGGTAAATTAAATAAAAAGGAAAGCCCTAAACTTAATAAGACAATAATTTAAATATATCTCAACACCCTCCCACAAGCTCAAGTGGGTCCCACTTGAGGTGAACATAATGAACTTGACGATCCAATGATAATGTCATCTGATTGGAGTGAAAGCAGATCAACTAGAATCTCCAAAAACAGAGCCTGGTCGAAGCCTGTAACCAGTTGATGTCCCGCAACAGCATGTACTGAAACAAGTACTTGAGAAAGAACAATGGAAACTCAGTGTTGGAAACAACAAGGCGGCAACTCCACCATACAAATGTATAGTTCTCCAAAAAAAGGGTAGGGAAAATGAGGCATCCCGCCGGCTGAAAATATTCGGTTGCCGGATCTGATGCCGGAAAGTGCTAACTGTAAAGGGAAGAAACGCTGGTGGGCATAAAAATCCGCTATAGAAGTCTGTCGCAAAGAGAAACTGGTTCGAAGAAGATGCCGAAGTCTGACGAGGAACAACAATGGGCAGGAACAGTAAAACGGAGAAAAAACTTAAACCTCCATTCAACAAGACCAAAGAATGGGTCTCAAAGAGTTCCACTAGGATTCAAACTCAAAATTCTCGCCATACCGATGTGATTTAAGTCCAAAATTGATTGTAGAGTTGTGGGATGATTGTTCAAATCTGGAAAAAAGACTACATATCTAAAGAACAAACAAAAATGGCCTTATGAATCACCCACAAATGCAGGGGAAAAGGTCTCTAAAATGAGAGTCAAAGGATTGGAGAATCAGATCTTGGGGGCTAATGGACGATTGTTTGCAAACAAAACAAGATCTGAAGCAGGAAGAGAGCAGTTGCACGCCCTTTTGCTGAAAGGGTGTGGATCTGAGCAGATCAGATCTGCAAAGAGCGATCTGTATATAGATAGAAACTAGCAAGCAACGAATGGCAGGTCTCTCCCGAGGCAGCATACGTGGTGGTTGCAGGTTGTGAACAATGCTGGGAAAAAACCCAAAAAACGAGGGAGGAGCAAATCGCCTTTCGTGGACAGATCGGCGGAATAGTAGCAGATCTGCACTGAACAGAATCGGGGCTGCTTCTGCCTTGGATTAAGATCTGAAAAATGATGAAGGGGAGTTGCAGTCTTCAAGCAGCAGAAACAGATCTGGTAGAAGAAGCCGACTGAATCGGCACAAGAGCAAGGGGTAGCGATAGTCAAGGGCGAGCAACGATCTGGCAAACAACAACAAATGCGGATCACATGCTAGGATGCTTCTGGGTCTGCCCTGAATTTCCTCAGGAAAAACAATAATAACAGTTGGATCGGCAAACAGATCTGAACAATAAAAACGGTGATGGTGTGCTCAATCAATGGGTGGACGCAGCAACAAAAACGCCCAAATCTGAGACTGAAATCGCCTAGATCTAAGACTGTTGCAGCAAGCAACAACATAGCAGGGCCTGTCAAAGCACAAACTAAAATAACAGCAGATCTGAAAAAACTGCAAGGAACCAGTGACGGCAAATCAAAACTATGTAGATCTCGTCGCTGATGGAGAATAGGGCGCTGGGAATTTGTTCTTGCACTGACGTGGTCAGCGTTATAGAAGACTAGAGAAGTCACCGGTTCAACAGATCTGGCAGTTTCTTATTCGATTGAATAGAAGCAACAAACAAGGATTTGAAATCAGTTCTGCAATCAAATCTTCCCCTTTCGTCTTCTCTTAGATCTCACAGATCTGGGTTTGCAAGCAGCAGAAGAATCGTGCAAGGGCTGAGAGCAATTTAAGAGAGATCAATCTGCCGTAATGCTCTGTCAACAGCGGCAAAAGGCTGATCTGCAAAGAGCAAGCAGAGAGTGCCAGAGAGAGATGAAACAGACCTGAAGGTCTTAGATCTTCACTGAGATGAGAACCATAAGAAAAAAGAAACACCTAAATTGCGAAAACAAAGGCCTTGCTTCAGATCTGACCTGGAATCGTGAGTGTCCCAGAAGGCGGCGTCAGCGGAGGGGCTGCTCAACTTGTGCAACAAAAGGGAGATCTGAAAATCAGATCTGATGAGATGGAAAGAACCCCCAAAATATTTCAAATCCACTCTGAAGGACTGAGCAGCGTGGAGGCGTGCAGTTCTGGAAAACTGAGAAGTGTACCTGTCCCCTCCCTCTCCTCTGCCAGAGAAGACGTTCGGGCAGAGGGAGAGAAGACAAACCACCGCAGGATAGAAACCTAACCTTCAAGAATTGCAGAAGTTACCATCGGGATTTGGCTAATACCATGTTGAATAAGACAAACAATATGGTGTCTTCTCAATCAAGGAGAGACCCTATCATTTATATTTATAGAGAAAATATAATACAAGGAAAGTAAAATAAATACAAATAAGGAAGGTAAATTAAATAAAAGGGGAAAACCCTAAACTTAATAAAGACAATAATTTAAATATATTATCTAAATATATCTCAACACATATACCTAGTGGCGAGTCGAATGTCTAAAAGCTCAATAAATACGAGAGTAGAAGTAAAGACCTTGATCATGTAAAGTGGGTTAAAGATGAAGAATGATGTGTATTAGTCAAAGATAAGGAAAGAAAGGACAAATGGGAAACATAAAGCAAATTATGTGATCGGCATTGATATAGAAATGGAACAAATGAATGGGTTATCAACTAAACATCCATAGCAAAACCTGAAGAAGGCTGCTATAAGTTTAATGTCGACGGTGCAACAAGGGGTAAAGCAGGCCCGATAGGAATATGTGGGGTCCTTCATGATGACAGGGTTAGGATGTGATTAATCTTCTCTGAATTTGTAGGGGTTATGGAGTCTAAAGTTGGAGCTGAGGGTGATTAGGCGAGCAATTTATCTCTGGGCTAATCGATTCGGCTAATGCAATCGCTTGGGCTAGTGGGAAGAAAAACCCTCCTCAGAAACTGCTCAACACTGTTAGATACATTAGAATGGATTCATATGTTTCGTGCATACTACCCACTCGGTGAACATTGTTGCTGACTTCTTAGCCAAGGTTGGAACAAAAAGCTCAACTGGTAGTGGAAGTATTTCCTCTTCAACTTCCACAGGGAGTAGGGGTTTGAGGGTTGTGTTCCTCCCCTCAGACCATGTCCCTCAGTTTCTTTGTGGGCTGTAAGGGCTTTGGCAACCATTGTTGTAACTACATAACAACTTTCTTGTTTCATCTCTCTTGCTTTTCCTTTTGTATTTTCTTTGGAGGGACACATACATACCTCTTGTACATAGCCCTCCTCACTCTTGTACCACTTTTCTTAATTAATAAAATATTTCTGTCTCCCTTTCAGAAAAAAAAATCCATAGCAAAATAAAAACTAGCCTTAGCTAATATGAAGAAAAATGGAGCATTAGGACTAGATAATACTCTACGGAAGTGTGGGTGTTGTGAGTGAAGCTAAAGTTACAACTTATGAACATGGGGTTTGGGTGAGGAAAAGAGGTAGGGTGTCTACAAGCTTGCTAAAAATAAGTTTAGACCTTGATTGATGAGGACATCATGGTGGACCATCAAAGAAGGATACACCAAAATCTATACCTCAACATGGCTAGAAGATGATCTTCTGCACCTTTCTTATATGTCAGACCATGGATAAAGATAGATCTGGTCATGGATAGCCCAGATTGTGCACTAATCTAGCAGCAAATTTGAAGAGTTGCCTCAATCCATCCATTTCCTTCATCAAATTGTTTGTTTTTGGATTGGACTAATCTAACCATTGATACAACATCATCTGGGCATTTGTCTTTGTCATATTTTTTAGTGTTATATTGTTTAGTTTATATGTGTTTTAACATTGTTATAGACATTTACATTATTTATTTGGTAATCCACGTGTATCTTAAGTCACATGTGTCTAGGGTTTTTTAAGAGTATCCTTTAAAAAAAAAATTGTCTTGTAAGAGAGACTTGGAGGAATGAATAAATAAAATCTTTGATAACTGAGGAAACTTCTTTGCACGCTGAGGTGATCCATCCCTTGTGTGAGGCAATGTACTCTTATTTTCTCTCTTTCTTTTTTCTCTTGTCTCCTCTTCCCTATAACCTTCTCACATTTTCTTTCTATCTCCTTTTCTTCCTTTCTTTTCCCCATTTTTCCTCCTTTATTTATGCACTATTTTCAATCCTTTTCATCCGAACCCTATCCCCAACCAATCTCTGACCTTGCTGCACCATCAGTCACCAAAATCAGGCCAGGACCCATCTATATGTATGGGCGTCCATACAGGTCCTTACAAATGCTAGGACAGCCTTGTTTTTGCCCCATTTTGTCCCCATTTTGGCCTTGTATCCATCCCAATAAGTGATTACCTTGTAAAATTAGCCCTTGTTTGGCCCCCTTTTGGCACTTGAAACCCTTGAGTTGACTTAGTTTTTCCCATGTTAGGGTGTTCAAACCCTAAGTTGTGATTCTAGGGTTAGGTTTTGGCCTATTCTGAACTGTTTTGAAGGATACCTAATCTAGGTTTGCAAGAAAAGGCCTTGGATTCACATCGTGTCTTCTCTTGGACATTCAAATGCATTTGGGTGTGTTATTTGTTTTAATTCTTATTATTTATTGCATCTTTATATATTCTTTTCTATTTTGGCATGTTTTTCATATTCATAATCTTGCATTTCATAGTCATTTGGGGTATTCCGTTGCCTTAGCACGTAGGATTGTCAAATTTGATCTGCCCTACATCATTGATCATGTAGGTGTATTAATAGTGTGGTGGAGAATAATGGGTACTACTGAAAGATAAGGAAATAAAAGACAGGTTTTGTAAAGATCCATTAAATAATAACTATGTGACTATAGTGACTGTTTGAGGCAAAGTAAGCATAGCCTTAATGAAAATGAAGAAAAATAGAGCATTAAGAGCAGAAAGTATCTTGTAGAAGTATGAATATTGTTAGGTAAAATAAGAATTGGTTGGTTGACTAATCTTTTATTATCATCATTAAAGTTGTTTATCCCATGATTCTATCTATCTAGGTTTGATACTATTAGTGAATTTGGCAAATTGTTTTCTTTAGGATGAATGCCTATTTGATGCTAGGACTCGATTCAACATCTTATGGTTCCAACATGTGTACTTCCCAACTATGCTACAAGCTTTTGTCCAAAAGATTGTTTAACAAAACCTTGGTTTCAAAGAAGTGACTATCATACTGAGACACTTCAAAGTAGGCCTTGCATTTTGTTGTTTCAGATACGTCATTTTTATGTGTGAAGTCCATGTCCTTGCCGTATCTAACTATCATATATGATAATGATGTTCATTCCACAAAGTCCCAAGATAAAGTGACCCTCTATTGAGTAGTAGTTGATGACTTGATGCATTATTAGTGGTTGATATTTTTCTTTGCAGTTGCCATTTTTGCTGCTTATGCATTTTATACACTTCATACAGAGGGAAGAAACCTTAATCGTGTTATGTACATGAACTCAACGCAGTATACGTGAACAACTGATTTTACATCTTATTTAATCTATAAGCAATAACTATTTGCTCTGATCTAGAGTATGTTAAGAAAATCAAACTGCTTTCTGGTTTTAGACCTTACCTCCCATTTTCTGCATCATCAGTTTTTACCCTTTTGCTATTCAATAAAACCAGAATTATTTTTGTTTAAATTAAATTGGGAAGTAGGCCCTAATCCATGTGGTTACAAAATGCTTTAAAATGTAAAGCACAGTCTGAATAAGCTGCATCTTTTTTCCCCCCCTTCAGATTCAGGTTTTCTCAGGACATTGGACTCCAGCATTAAACGGAATACTGCAGTTATTAAAAAGCTTAAACAAATAAATGAAGAGCAGCGGGATGGGATGATGGAAGAATTAAGAAGTGTTAACTTGAGTAAATTTGTTAGTGAAGCTGTGACTGCTATATGTGATGCCAAGCTCAGGACTTCAGATATACAAGCAGCTGTGCAGGTGATTCTTGTGGAAATTCTATCTCATATGTGATTTTGTTTGCTCTTAATGCTTTGTAATTGAGACTTATATGAACCTTCAACATGTATAAAATGATTACGTGGAAACTTGTAATGGAAACAAGAACCTGATTCTGGCTGGTGGACATAAAGGCATAAACTTGTTAGTGCCTCGGGTTGACCGAGTCTCTAGTTTGTCAATTCCGTGATTGTGTCCAACCTTGCCTTGGAACAAATGAAGATGTTGCACGAAGTCACATTGAAGATCAAAGGCTTGCTGCGGGTATCTCACCATGTGTTTGGCAACCACTTAGGTAAGAAGACCGTAGTGGACCCTAGGATGAATCCCAAACTACCCTAGGCTAAAATGACCAAACTGGAAAATCTAATTCTGTCAGGCTCGAGCCCTCGAGCTCTAGGTTGAGGCCTCGAGGGCCTGATTTTCTGAGACCGATGTGGATTATCTGTAAACTTGTTCTGGACTCAGGCTCGAGGCCTCGAGTCCCTTCGAGCCCTCGAGCTCAATTGTTCTGAGAGCTAAGTACTACAAACTGTAATTCATGTGTGCTCTCAGCCTTGAGCCCACAAGGTATCCTCAAGACCTTGAGCACGCTCCTCGAGGCCTCGTGACTTAACCGTCATATCTTAGATGGATTTCCATACACAGTTAAATCCTTGCTGGATTCCATATCCAGGCCTCGAGCCTCAAGGACTAGCCGTTGTCACAACTTATTATAAATACACGGCTTAGTTTGTTAATGAGGATGAAGGACTCTAATGGTGTATTAACCGTAATACAATCCAGACCTAAAAAGAAGACTCCATCTTTCCAAGGCCCTTGTGCTCCAATCTCTTCACTAAACATTATTGGTGATTTCCAAAGGTTGTTTTGCCTTCAGTGAAGATGATTGGGAGAAGCTTTTTCTAGGATCCCTTGTAGAACCTTTAATATCCTACATCTTCGCTGTGGTTGCACATTATTGGTGAACATCGAACCTTGAAGACCAGAGCGTGGAGATTCTTGGAAGAACACAACTTAAGATCTGAGCTAAACCAAAGCAAGTGTTCTTTGTTTTATTTCATTCATCATTGTACAATGGATTAGAACTTTATGTTTGAACCATTATAAAAAATAGGAGTTAAGGATTAGACCAGGGTGGTCGAACCTTTCAAAATTAGGAGTGTATTGTTAGGGTGGTTTACCTATCATAGTGAGTTTCAGATAGCCCAAGATTGGGTGAGTTCAAGAGTGGATGAAGGTTTAGGTGAGCCGAACCACTATAAATCATTGTGCATATGTGGTTTGTTTTGATGGTTTGAGTCGTTTATTGTTTGCACACACAATTGTTTATTTCCGCTGCACTTATTGTTAAAGTTTTAAAAATGCTATAAAAATTGGATTTGGTCCTATTCATCCCCCCCTCCTCTAGGACCGGCATCGTTCTAGCCCCGGACTTACAAAACTCTGTGGGGACTTTTGTTTTCACTTATCTTTTTTAGCCTTTTTTTTTAGTAATTTCTCTAATTTCCCAACACCTTAAGTTACACTTTTGTCAAAATCTCAACATGACCTTTATCGCAAAATAAAAAGACAAAAAGTACAATTGCAAAAATGGTGCAGGAGAAACATACTGAACATAGTGATCTGCAAAAGCCCAAAGACAAACACAACCCAATCAAATACAATGAAGGAAAGGGAAAAAAACTTACAATGATTTCTAACCATATCCCCAGAGACCCTTGGTGATAATAGAATGCCTTTCCTGGTAACCTTTCAGAAAAAAGGGAAGCTTATTGAGCTCTTCTGTTTGAATTAACTTGAACCTCTATATTCTTATCACATCTAGAAGCCTTCTTGAAGTATAGAATAAGCTTAACACTTCATTTTCACCATGAAGAAAACAAACACCTATTAATTTAGCATATCTAATTTCATTTGCCAACAACAGCAACAACTCTGATATTTTAAAGCTTTTGTACTCCCAGTATCTTATCTGGATATGCATATTGGACCATTCCACCGTCATCTTTGTTCTAGCTTTATCCATCCATGAGTGTCGGCTTTCCAAGGTGACCATGGACACTCAAACACTTCTATTATGGAATTATCAAAAGCTTTCCTTGCAATAGTCCTAACGGCATTATCATCGATGCCTTCTGTTCCAGATACATCCTCATCTATAACATCTACCTTCCATGATGTTGAACATACCCTCTCAAAGCATGATTAAAAAGAAAAGCCTGCGTAACCTCTCTTCTATTCCTCTTCACTTCGAGCTCTCATTTCTTCTAGTGGGGTTTGGGTTCTTTTCCGAAAAGAAGTCAAGATCTTTGGAAAATGATCTCCTTGCCCATCATTTGGTTTGTTTGGATTAAGAGTAAGAGTAGAATATTTGAAGATAATTTACTGCCAATGGAAGCTGTCATGTACAAGATCAAGTCAAATGTCACTCAATGGCCTTTGTGGTATCTTTTGTTGGACTCAGTTCATGGTTGCTGGAAAGCTGTGTCTTAGTTATGGCTCTCCTTTACTTTTTATTTTCTTTGCTGTTGAGACATTCCACCCCTCTTCCGCCTGGAAAAAAAGGAAAAGAAAAAGGACTAAAGCTAGATCTGCAATCAAGTCTTTGAGGTATCAAACTGATGCCAATAAAATCTGAAACCTCAGAAATAGTATTTTGCTTAAACAAATTAACTGGACTACCTTCATTAACTTGCCAGAAAACCATTAAAACACTTTCAGACATATGTAAGGCCACAAATAGCTCTGCAGAACTAAACTAACCCACACTTGTTGCTCAGTTAGTCTAATTTCTAGTCTAGACTAGAGATCTTGGCTTTGACTCTTCCCGAGCTTTACCTGATACATGAGGCTTGCGGGTGGTTTTATGTATCTATGAGATTAGTCTCACATCCAATGTTAGGTGAGGATACCCATGTTGTTCACACACATATACAAACAACATCCTAAAAAAAGTCATGCTCTTGAAAAGCATTACCCACCATAGCATCCTCAAACAATATAGTGATTACTTGCTGACTTTACCCAAAATACTCTCATCACAAACCAAGTACTCTGTTCGCTCTTGTCTCGTCACGTCTTTTTCCTCCTGGCTTATACATAACCTTTCCAACATTCATAGAAAAATGATGACCAACACAGAGATTAATTGTTGCTTTAACACCCCCGCCCCACCACTCCCAAAACACAGAGATTAATACTGCTGATTTAAATTCAAGTCCTTCTAGACTTGATGAGAGAGAGAGAGAGAGAGAGAGAGAGAGAGGCGCGCTGTGTCAGCGACTGTGGATTCTAGTACCTCTATTCAAACATTGGTAAGTCAGTTCTATGCATGCTTTCCATGTTTTATTATTTATTGTAAGGGCCCAAAAGAAATACCAAAGTGGAAGCCTTGCAAATTAACAATATGCTTCCCCTTTATGGCTTACACCATCTGTATCCTGAACCTCTGTTGTTTTTTGGTTGAAGTTGGAATTATATTAGTAGTTACCATGCTAGCATTACTTCCAATGTTATTTGCCTCTGCTGTTATGTGACTATATACACATTTATATGGTGTAGATATGCTCTTTGCTTCATCAAAGATACAGGGACTTTGCACCCAGCCTAATACAGGGCCTTTTGAAAGTCTTCTTTCCTGGAAAATCCGGGGATGATTTGGATGCAGATAGGAGCTTGAAGGCAATGAAAAAGCGCAGTACTCTAAAGCTCCTTATGGAACTTTTTTTTGTTGGAGTCGTGGAAGATGCCAACATTTTCACAAATATTATTAAAGATCTTGCTAGTTTGGAGCATTTAAAGGACCGAGACACAACTCAGACGAATATATCTCTTCTTGCTGGTTTTGCTCGTCAGGGAAGGGTTTTCTTAGGACTCCCTCTATCAGGACAAGAAGTTTATGAAGAGGTATGGAGATTTCTGAAATAGACGTAATGTTACATACTTTCTAATCACCATGAATCATGAGTGTGAAAGTAGCTTATTACTATGTCCTTTGTTTCATTGTTTTCTCTAGGTAAATTCTTTTTTGTCTGTTTATTGCATTGTCTTTGGATATTATACTGTATTGCCTGTTTCTATTTTGGTAGATGAGAGGTATAAACTGATGAAGTGTAATCTTTCATCTTTTTTAGTGTCAAAAGTGGTGCTATTATCTTCTTGCACTTCTTTTCTCCTTGCTACTTTCCTATTGATGGGGCTTTCTCAAGAACCCCACCATTTACAATGTTGGGAGGGATGAGAAATCTCATTATGGATTCTAGAAGGTGATAATGGCTAACATGTGTTGTTTTTGGTTGCTTACGTACATGCCCAAGCCATCTATTGGGGTACTCTAAAGGTTTCTCTCATGTGATAATTCATAATTCTATCTTTTAATGTAACTCTACTCATCCATCTTAGCATACATATATTTCTGTTACCATCACCTTGTGCACTTATTTTTTCTTTATTGCCCAACACTGTGCTCCATAGAACATTGTTGGCCTGATGATTGTTTTATATAATCGATCTTTAATTTGCAAAGTATTATTTTATCTTTAGTTTAAGAACTCAAAAAACTTTTCAAGTTGACTCGACTCGATAGGATTTTGAGTTGAGCGAGTCACCGAGTTTTCCCAAGCCGAATCCAAAAAGTTGGCCGAGTTATTTGACTTGATAAGATATAGAGTCGTGTCTACATTTCGAGTTTTCAAAATATGCTTTTATCACATAGTACTCCACTGGCTTGCCTACACTTGGGCTATTCTATTCCTATCCTATTAGTTATATCTAAATCTATTCCTCTGTTTGATTTGATAGTTGCATCCAAGCATCTAAACTAATCACAACGTGATACTAAGTCACTCCCTATTTTGATTAGTTCCTCTTTGATGCTCTCTAAATCACTAAAGTTATGCTTCATATATTCCGTCTTTCCGTTATTAATTGTCAATCCATTTGTCTTTTAGGCTTTTCTCTATAATTCCAATTTCCTATTCAAGTAATTTCTTGTTTCTCCAATTAAAATTATATCATCTGCAAATAGCATACCAGGGAACTGCTTCTTGTGTATTTGTTGTTAAGCAAACCATTACTAAGACAGACAAGCAATGTTGTCAAATGCCTTAACTGCAAATAGCATACTCCTCACTTTATACATATTTACCCACCTGCATAAATTTCTCATCTTTTCCCTAGTTACCCTTCTCTTCTTATTAATTGACCCATTCTAGCCTATTCCACCATTAACCTAGTCCAATACCTTAAATCGTGGGACCCATCCGTTAGACTCCTTTAACTGCTTGACCCGAGTTTGTCGGGTTTGACCAGTCTCCTTTAAACCCGCACCGCTTCCTTTACGTTACTAGGTGACTTAAAAATTTAAATATTTTGTTACTGATAAAATTCATTTATAATGATTATAATATAGAAATTGTAAAAAAAATCTAAAATACTTTTTTTGGATGGATCAAATAAATTATATGACTTTAATAAAAGGGAATATAATTGACCTTATCGATTAAGTCAAATATCCATGCTAAAAAATCAATCAAGTCAAATATCAGCCAACAAAATTAAAAAAAAAATTCAAAAATTTCAAATTTCAATCCAGAATGCAAAATAAAAGCCATGGTTGTTACAATCCACAATGAAGAATCAATCCCCACTTACCATTTCAAAAAAAAGAAAAAGAAAAATTCAACCCCTAATTCCCAAGTTTTAACACCCATGATTCATAAAGAATGTTTCTAAAAAAATAATAATAAAGAGGAAAACTATGAAGTATGTCAACACTTTGCATCCACACATCTATCACCCATAAACAAAAATAGGAATAAGGTTTCTATTACCTAATATCTCCGTATATGGTTCTTTTCTTTAAAAGAAAAAAAAAACCCTCAATTTTTGGAAATTCCCCCTTAGGTAAAGTCAATGACTCATACGCACCAACATTAGTTGAGTGAGTCACAATTGATTAGGCCGAGTTGGTCAAGTTTCAACTAAGATACCAGATAGGTCTTACCTGACCCAAAATCCTATTCTATGACCTGGCTGAGTCAACTTATCATGTTCCTTATCAACCTTCCTGATTTGCAAATTATGATTAGTCTCACCTATTTGATGAACCCGAGTTCACCAGTTCTGATAAATTTTGAAGTTCTGACCTGTTTTGTGATAGGATATAGTATGATATACCATTTTAAATATAAATGCATAGCATGGTTAAATGTTATGAAAATCAAATTGTATCGTAAAATCGTTATACATTTTGAATCGCAATCGTGTATCGTAAATCTTAAAATCGCAATATTCATAAAAGATTTCCCTAACAAATATTTAATATATGAAATAACGTAAAATATATCTAAAATGCAATAATATGAGCAATTCTCTAACTTTCTTTCAATATTAAGTGAATATTATATAATTAGTTTAGTGGAATTCAAATTTCAATCCTCCAACTCCCAAAAGTATAAGACTAGTATATAATCCAAATATATTATGAAAAGTCATTAATGAACCCAAAAGCCCTAAAAAAATCGAAAGGTCTTAAATGCCCATCAACTCGAGCCTTAAAAACCATTAAAACAAAATGTTTCATGCTTTTACATTCCGAATAACCCCATAATTCTAACCCCAAGGGGTTGGCCTAGTGGTTGAGACACAAGACTTTGGTGACTCCAGTGAATGGCCGCTCTCTATGGGATATGTATAGAGTAAGGTCCTACCGCTTGAACTCGACATGTCTGTAGGGAGGCGTGCATATGCCCCGAAGGACTAGTCGGGTGAGACATTTGGACGCTTTCGGTCATTAAAAAAAACCTTCATAATTCTATTATTTTTACGAATCGTAAGATTTGTTAAGAGATACAAATCATTCATCTTATCATATCGTATGAATCGTAAGGTTTTAACTACAATATTGATTATGACAAATTTTAGTATTTCAATATTTTCATATTTGTACTTTGATCAGGAGGTTGGTCTTAAAACATATGCATTTTTTGGATGGCCAAGATTATATGTTTCAGCCATAAATGTTGCATGTTCTAGTCATATGGGGTTCAAATTGGGAATTGTCTTATGGAAAACAAATTGCCGTATATCTGATTATGAGCCAATCCCATATAGATAGAATAGCTTTGAATGATGATGATAATGACAAATTACAAAAGCACATAGTTGCAAAAAAAGTTTCTATGGCTGCATCAGTAAGCTGCCCTACCACGAATGCTAAGAGTTCAGAAGAATCATAACTGTGACCTTAGAAATAAAATAAGTATTAAATCATTATTGAATAATAATGTTATGTGATTGTTAACTTCAGAATATATGAGAAGTTTATCACTTGCGGCATCACTTGCAGCTGGGTACAGCTGGGTTCCGTATTCAAATCTTCTTAAAAATGCTTTGCAGGGCCAACCTCATGGCGCCAGACCATTTGATCTCCTCCTCATTGATGAGTAATGGGTTGGATGTTTTTCATTGTATCAAATAATGGTGGGTGTGATTCACTTTTGTTAAGGAATTTGAATCCCCTACTTGTTCTAGCTGGCTACACAAGATGATTTCTCTATATATTCCTATCTAACTTCAATGAGGAGTTTATATGTTATTTAGCTGGATATTCCTTCAACCCATTATGTATGTAAAAAATGTTGTGGTTCTCCATTTAGTTTCTAAGTTGTTCCATGGCAGAGTTGCTTTTGGTATCTGTAGGCAATCTAATTTTCTGTGGAAGCCAATGCTTCGTCACTTTTATTTTGTTTCCTGCAGTTCTTTGGCCCTAAATAATTTCATCAAATCGTCTATTTGAGCTCTGACTTTTCCTCTGATTACATGCAGTTTTTCCGGGGACTTAACATCACTGCAGATCAAAAGAAATATTTTAGGAAGGCAATTTACTCCTATTATGATGCTGCTGCTGATCTTCTTCAGTCTGAACATACTGTAAGACTTTTTATCTTGTTATTGGGGGGAATGCTGTGATCTTCTCTCTTTTGGACATTACTAAATGATTTGGTCGAATTTATACTAAATCACATATACATTTTCCTTTGCTTTTGATTGTCACAGCAGGACCTGCCATAGGTAGAGACTATATTTATTTATTTATATTAATATAGGAAAATGATCAGCCGCACAGCCCATAAAGTGCTTCGGCGGTGGGAGCTCTATGTGGAGCCCACGTATGATCATGAGGTTGGGTGGGTTTGAAAAAGCTGTGTATAATGTCTGAAAAATCTACTTAATTAAACAATAGTCATGGTTAAGGACCCAAAAATCAACGAGAAATAGGGGCGCAATTTCATCAAGTGGAAGAATCTAAAAAAAACAATTATACTTTAATTGTGCCTGGTCCAACACGCATAGGTGGGGTGGCTAGAGAATGTAGGGGTCAGGTGCTTTTTATCTTCTCAAAGGCAGTGGTCATTAGGGACTTTAATGAGGCTGAGTTGCTTAGCATTAGGAAGGCTTTAGCTCTTCGTGTTAGGCATGGTAACGGGGAGGGAGTTATAGAGGGGGACTTGGTGAACGTAATTAAATGGGCTTGCGAAGTTAAAAGGCTTCCTTGGAAACTGATTCCAGTGGCAAGGGAGATCAGGGAGCTGTGCGCCTGGTTCTCGCTGACATTTAGACATGTTAGGAGGATTCCTAATGGGATGGCTGACTATCTTTCCAAACACTGAATTGATAGAGCAGAAAGATTGAGTTACTGTAACTTGGTTTTCATTTGTGGGGGATGTGGTTTTTGGGATTTTTTTTGTTGGGTTGTGTGGTACAAGCCTTTGTATGTACCATTATTTTTGGCATATGATGTACTTATTTCTTCTTTATTAATGAATCCTTTACCTTATTACCATTTAAAAAAATGTTTTCCAGTTTTTTCTTTTTGGAAATGGTGACTAAATATATATGTCAAACACCGCAGAGATGATAACTGTATGTTGTTTTCCACCAACCATGCTGTTCAAATTCTTGGACCCAGTGGATAACAATCCATTATGCTTAAATATTTGAACTTTGTGTCTGTATCCAATCAGATTAAATGTATATCCCTCATGTGTCCCCAATTTTAACCGTGATGGATTTGATTACTTATCATGAATTGTGTTCTATTCTCTTATTTCAAGTTGTGTTTGTCTTTTATGTTTCTTTATGCCATTACCTGTGAATTTGATACAGACATACAGTTACTGGTTTTCTTCTTTTGTGCAGTCACTTCGGCAGATGGAGCATGAAAATTCAAAGGTTTTAAATGCTAAAGGGGAGCTTAGTGATGAAAATGTGAATGCATACGAAAAGCTAAGGAAATCTTTTGACCATCTATTCCGTGGTGTCTGTTCGTACGTTTTCCATCTCTCTCTCTCTCTCTCTCTAGTGATTATCGTCATCATCATCATCATTATTATTAATTCTGTTCTTAGAAGGAGAACAAAATTAGTGGAGTGAACCATTGAAAGAATTCTTTTTTTTTATTTGAAACGGGAACCATTGAGAGATTGTTTTGTCAGTACCAACAGTTTAAGTGTAGAAAAAGAGTGCGAGAGAGAGAGAGAGTGCATGCACATGTGCATTAAGTATATAAACAGGGTGTTTTTATTCATATTTTTTCTAACAGACAGAAAAAATTCTTTAACTGCTTGATTATTTGAAGGTTTACGAATTTCTGATTGTCATCATCCAATTCTATTTCCATTTATTACGAACCTGCTAAGTTCTACTTTTCGACTCAGTCTTGTTAAAAACCGTGTTCTTCATTACACCATAATCTAGTATATCCTTTCATATCATCTCATTCCAAGTCTTTATTGGCCTCTGATTCTTGTACCCATGACCATTCAATTCTTCATGGTAGGGGTATTTTTGGTTTACACTGAAAATTTTGAGATATTATAATATCAAGATATTTTTCAAATAGTTAAAATTTTATCTAATATTATCAAGAAAATGTTGCAGAAATAAATTACTTTAAGAATAAAATATAAATAGCATAGAAAATAAATATGTTAATCAAAAGAACTTTGAAGTTATATGCTTATTTTTCTGCACGCTGGTGTTTTTATTATTAATGCATTTACCATTTCAAAAAAGAGAAGTTATATGCTTATTCTATAGAGCCTCACATGTTTATGTTTACTAAATATAAATAAAAACTCTAGGGAGACTCCTCAAGTCTCCTTGTTTAGGGAGGCTACTCATTAAATTTGAAGTGAGCCACATTTTTTTGATAAGATATGTAGAAAATGACAAAAACAATAGGTGGGTTAAATGTGAACCTTATCTTATCATTTGTCCTGTGATTTTAGATCTTGAAAATTTTATTGTTATAAGGCTATGATTTTTCATGGACCATCTCACGAAGTTATGATGATCAAATAGAGGAGTTTCCCTCGAATTATATCTTCCATGAAGTCCTCTATCCATCTCACCAATCAAGTGTGTTTAGACCATGATAAATGTCAAGGCTTCCTGTTGAAGATGGGTATGACAATCTCCCTACTGCTGCTCATGTATTAATCTAAGTGACATTGTACAATTGGCATTTTAGTAAGTGTCTTGAAACCTTCTAACATTGGTTGTGGGCTCAAATTCCTTTGGATGGGTATATTTTTTTATTAGCGTAATTATTTTTATATATTTTTCTTATTAGTGAATTCTTTTTGTCAATGTTTTAAGAAAAAAGAGCAATCAATACATGCATTCACAATATACTCAAAATATCACAATATCTACATGATAATATCATTTGATGATATTTACTTGATAATATAGCGAGAAAAATCTGGTGATGTCGGAGTGGTGGAGGAACAATTTTTCATTGTTTGTTGGCAATATTCCGGTGTGGGGTGCAGGAGATATGGTAAGAGTTTTTGGTGCGGCGGGAGTAGTATTCGATAGTTTTGTTCCTTTCGATCGTCGAACGGGGGTTCGAAGGAATTTTGCTTTTGTTCGATTTAAAACTGAGAGGGAAGTGTAATTTGTTTTTAAATTGTTTGACAAAAAGACTTTTGATGGCCACAAGCTGCATGTGAATAAGACACGTTATGGCCCTGAGAATCGTCAGGTCGGTGGTACGGGAATCGATAGAGTGGTGGTGGCAGCAATTTGATTGACGAAGGCAAACAGGGTTGGCTTGAAGAAATCAATTCTACTTCAACAAAATAGGCCGATGTGGATACACATCAAGATCGAAGATTGCTTCAGGTAAAAGGGGTTTTTGTTGAGGAAAATAAAGAGTGGTTGGCTCGTACCTGGATCGGAGTGGTGCGCCGATCTGAATCCTCGATGTCCGCCATTAAAAACTGGTTACTGGAGTGTTGGGGCTTAGATCAGTTGTTGTCCGTCCGACAATTATCTCCATTTCTATTTTGGATTGTAGTTTCGCCTGAGAAGGATAGAAGTACCTGGGTGGCTCTCCTTTCGCGAACGGGCCACTGTCGAGGATTGATAACTGTACTGAAGTTGTGGGGTCTGGTATGATGGTGGATTAGGTGAGGCTTTTGGGGTTCTGCTTCATGTGTGGCGAAGAAAGGTTCTGTGCTAGCTTGGGGGTATTTTAGGGATTGTGGAGGTGGTGGATGATTGGTGTTTGGCGATGGAGGTGGTTGAGTTCGTGAGGGTGAAGATTGTGCGACCTGTGGGTGCAGCCATTCCAAAATCATTGTGGTTGGAAGTGGGTGACGTTCGTTTCGACCTGTGGACAGAAGTGGAGCCTCGGCCAGTTGTTGCAATGGAGGATTTGGTCGTCCAGGGGCATCTCGAGAAGGAGAAGAGTCTTTTGGTGGTCCCTGCTATGATAGATTCGATAGACGGAGGATATTTGGCTCCACAGTAGAAAATGCCCAAAATTTCTTCACAGGAGACAACGGATCTAGGGCAAAATGATGTTGCATCCGGACGGACGGAGAGGCTTTCCGTGGCAGGTAATTGCGGTTGTTTTGTTACTGCTCCTATTCCAGATTTCTCAGTGAGACTCTCTTGAAGGCCCGCTCGAGCCTTTGGCAGTAGGCCTCCCTATCTTACGAGCGAAAGAGAAGGAGAGTTGCGGGAGTTTAGGGTTACTGAACCGACAACTTAAGTCTTTTAAGGAGGTCTTATTGGACCCGGGTAAGTCATACTTAGATTCTAAACTTACGGCTTCCTTGGGGGCCCAAGTCCAATGACACCAGGCTTTTGGACTTTAAGTCAAGGAAAACAAAGACAGCTTACGGACGACTTTAGGCGTGGATTTAATTCACACAACCTAGCTCCTTCTAAATCTCAAGGGCGTCCCGGTACCTATCTCTAGCGAGTTTCAACAAGGCCTATTTCGTTCCAGCGTGACGATGGCAGCAACTTTAGTGATGGGGTTCTTGTTAGTGCTTCTGGTGAGAAGATCCTTCTTTGCAGGGAGGATCCTGATGGGGAAGAAAGGATCAGTCTCTGTTTGGAGGAGATATCAAAGGGATAAGTGCCTGTTAGAATCAACAATGGAGATCAGAAAACATAGGTTACTTTGCTGGAGGCGCAGGGAAGCTCTCTGGGTCCGATCAGTCGGGCTATAGAAGTGGAGGCTGAGGAATGTCTTGCTTTGGCAGTGCGGTTGGTGGTTTTAGATGAGGAAAAGATGATACTGATTGGGTCTATTATCGGGATTACCTCTCTGAATAGATCGTTGCAGCTGAAAGGTGTTTTGTTTGATTTGTGTGAGGCAGAGAGGCGAGAAAAGGAGGACACTAAGTTGCGTCACAATAGAAAACAGGAGAGAGAGAGCTCCGTAAATTACAATCATAAATTATGACCGTGCTCTGATTTTGGCTGAAATCTCAGGTGACCAGGACAGTATTTGATGAAGGTAATGTCTTGGGTGAGGGGGTTGGGGGCCGTTTTGAAGAGAGTTTAGGTGAAGAGATTAGTGTTTTCTAAGAGGCCGGATGTCTTATTTCTCCAGGAAATCAAGTGTGTCGAGCTAGTGGACGAGTTAATTAAATCTATCTGGGGTTCAGGGCATATGTGCTGGGTTGCTAAGGCGTCAGATGGAGCATTAGGAGGTTTATGGACAACTTGGACTGCAACAAAATTGCAAGTGTCAGTGGTGGATGTCAAAACGATTTTCCATTTTGACGGTATTGGAAGAAATCTCTAATGAGAAATCGTTCCTTTTTACAAATGTGTATTGTCCAAATTGTGATGCAAACAGAGGTTTATTTCTGGATGAGATTGCTCCAGGGACAAGCCTTTCTCCTTTTCCATGTTGTGCATGAGGGGATTTTGATTTTAATATAATTCGAAGAATGTTTGAGAGGAAGGGTTGTAGTAGAATAACTGCTTCTATGTAGAGTTTTAGCAATTGGATAGAAGACATGGAATTATTGGATCTACCTTTGGGAGGTCCTTCTTACACTTGGTCAAATATGCAGGGTAACCCAAGCTTAGCACGTCTGGATAGATTCTTAATTGACTCACAGTGGGCTGATTGTTCTAATCATACCTCACAGCATACAACAGCTAATGCGGTCTCTGATCATATATCTATTATTCTTGACTCATGTCTTGATTCGTGGGGTCCTATTCCTTTTCGATTTGAATTGGCATGGTTGAAGATACACGGTTTTCCAGAGCTGGTTGGAAATTGGTGGAGGGAGGCTACTTTTACTGGATAGAAGGGTTATTGTTTATTGCAGAAATTGAAGTATCTAAAAGGTAAATTGAAGGCTTGGGACCTTGTTAGGAGGGAACAAGAAAAAGAGGAGGAACAACAGTGGTGGGATGAACTGCAAGGTTTAAATCAATTGGAGGAGGAGGGTCCGCTCTCAATGGATTAGTTGTTGCGGCGAAAGGAGATAAAAGGCGATCTACGGAAGAAAGCATTGCTTGAGGAGATTAAGTGGAAGCAGCGTTCTCGTGTGTTGTGATTGAAAGAGGGGGGTTGGAATACCAAGTTTTTTCACCAAATGGCTAGTGCTAGAAAACGGAAGAATTTCATACATTCTCTACTAAAATAGGGGGAACGTATCGAAGGAAAGGTTGATATCTGTGATGCAATATTCCATTATTTTCAACATCTTTATAAGGCTCATTGAAGGCATTTTCCTACCCCGTCATTGCTTTTTTTTAAGGAACTGCATTATGATCACCGTCCTCAGTTGGATTGTCAATTTGAAGAGGAGGCGGAGAAAGCTGCTGCATGGGAATTAGGAGAGGACAAGGCTCCAGGGTCGGACAGATGGATGTCCATGATTTTGTCTGGGAGTTCTACGATAGAGGTATCATCTCAAAGGATCTGGGGGCTGGGTTTATCACTTTGATTCCGAAAAAGCCTGGCTCTACTGCATTGAATGACTTTCAGCCTATCTCCATGCTTGGTAGTCCACATAAAATCCTAGCTAAAATTTTGGCAAACTGGCTAAACAGGTTCTTCCGCTCGTTATTTCTTTAGTGCAAAGTGCCTTCTTGGAAGGTTGTCAGATAGTAGATTCTGTTGTAGTGTCTCATGAATGTGTGGATTCCAAATTTTTTGTCAGGGGAGGCGGGTGTCGTTTGTAAGTTAGATTTTCAAAAGCTGATGACAACTTCAATTGGTCTTTTTTGGACTTTGTTATGGAGAGGATGGGCTTTATTGGTAGATGGAGGAGTTGGACGTATTCATGTTTATCATCAGCTCATTTATCAGTATTGGTGAATGGCAGTCGAAATGTTCTTCAGAATGGGAAACTGTGTTAGACAGGGGGATCCTTTATCCCCGTATCTCTACGTCATCGCGGTTGTGGCCCTCCATCTCATGTTTTAGGTTGTTTCCTCTCAAGGTTGGATTCATGGTTTCTTGATTGGTCAGTCCGACATTGTGGTTTCTCATCTCCAATATGCTGATGATACTGTCCTTTTTCTAAAGGCAGATGCAGAGGAGCTGACAGTGGTCCAGGCTGTTCTCAAATAGTTTGAGATTTGCTCTGGTTTGAAAATAAATTTTGATAAATGTGAATTGATGGGGGTGAATGTGGAGCATAGTCGTCGTGAGGAGCTGGCGTCAATGTTTGAGATGTAAAGTAGTTCATTTTCCATCTAGGTATCTTGGAATTCCTGTGTGTAATGGCAAGCCTAACAAGGGGTGTTGGGATGGGATAATTGATAAAATGGAGAGGAGACGCTCAACGTAGAAGGAAAGTTTTTATCTCTTGGTGGGAGGATTATTTTGCTTAAGGCAGTTCTATCCAGTCTGCTAGTTTATCTTCTCAATGTGTTTAGATGCCCAGCAGTGACGGTCAATAAGTTGGAACAAATTCAGAGAAAGTTCTTGTGGAATGATGCTAATGAATGACGGAAATTCCATTTGATCAGTTGGTCCTAGGTTTGCAAGCTTAAGGAGGAGGGAGGTCTAGGTATTCGTCCTATTTGTCAGTTCAATGAGGCATTGTTGGGGAAGTGGTTACGGAGGCTGGGTGATTCTTTTGACGGTTTATGGAAGGATATTATTTGCACGAAATATTGGCGACAAGGTCGAGGGTGGAGAATACTCAATGCTAATAGGAGAGAGACTAGTTTTTGGAAGGGTGTTTGTAGTGTGGCTCAGGCTTTTGGTCGTCATATCACATACCGAGTGTATTAAGGAAATGAGATCTTATTTTGGCAGGATAAATGGCTAGGGGAGGCTTGCTAACCCGTTTTTTCCCTATGTTATTTTCTTTGGCAGCCAATAAAGAAGCTATTGCTAAGGAGTGTTATGACATTATTAATAAAAAACTTGTTTGGGGCCCTACGTTAAGATGAGAGTTGGAGGATTGGATGGTTGATGGTTGGGTCTCTCTTTTGAATCTTTTGGAGAATACTTTTGTGGCTGTACAGGTACGGATCAACGTCTTTGGGAGTTGGATCCTCATGGTCACTTTTCAGTGTCATCTTCTTTTAAAGAATTTTTGAAGTCAAACACGACTCCGGTTGTTCATCCGAAAGTTTGGTAGAGAGTTTCTCCTGAAGGTGTTCAGTTGGATAACAGGACTGCAAAAGATCCTGACTATTGATGATCTACTGTTACGGAGGATGCTCATTATTAATGTTTGTCCTCTTTGCTTGTCCGATGAAGAGACAGTCAATCATCTTCTGCTTCATTGTCCGGTGTCCTATCAAATTTGGATACACTTTTTCAGCTTCTGGGTGTTCAGTTTTGTATGCCTCGAACGTGGTCCGACTTGTTTAATGAAGAGGTGGTGCTGTTTGGGACTTCTTTTCGACGTACTCTATGGGCTACAACAGTGCAAAGTATTGTGTGATCTATTTGGCTAGAACGCAATAGGAGAGTTTCGAGGTAAAGTAGGCTTCGTACCGAACATTCTAGACATTATCAAAGTTCGGGTCACTTAGTGGACGACTGGGTCGTCGAAGTACATGGGACTCTCAGTGTTAGATTTGTGTCGAGATTGGGCTTTAGTTGACTACATCTCGCACCAGATAGACTCTCGTCCTACGGTTCCTTGGTCTCCTTTGTCGGTAGGGTTCCTAAAACTAAATTTTGATGGAAGTTGTATGCACGAGGCTGGGCTGGAAGGTTATGGTGGTTTAATTCGAACAGATTCGTGCCATTCTGTGTTCTCTTTTTCTGGTCCTCTCCCACACGGTTCTGTCATCGAGGCAGAATTATTTGCACTTTGGAGAGGCATTTCGGAATTGGCCAAATTAGGAGTTCCAGGGACCCTCTTGTCGAAGGGGATTCGAAGGTTGTGGTGGAGTGGGCTACAGGTTCTCAGTGCCCATGGCTCTATTTAAATAAAATTGAACGGATTCGGCAACTTTCCTTTATCCATGATTTTCAGATAACTTGGGTCAATCAGTCTTCAAATTCTGCCGCAGATGAACTGGCTCGTCAGGGGGTGTTTCAATTAGTGAAAATTGTAAATAATCTACAGTAATTTGGGAGGGTGGTTTGTTTTTCTGTTTGGGTGGCCTTTCGGTCATCCTCTTCTGTGTACATTTCTCTTTCCTATATAATATAGTACCGTACCTTTCAAAAAAAAAATATCGCAAGAAAAATCAATTTTTCTTTAGACGCAGAAGTCATAAGAACATGATGGAATACTTGACGTGGTGGTAAAAGTTCTAAAAGCCTAAATTCCTTGAGAGTTGCATTAAAATCATCTAGGATGCCAAAAGGATCATGTTTGATAGTTGGATCGCATTCAGCTCTATGGTTATGAGATATTAAAGCTATGTGAGCCTACTTGATTATCCAGTCTTCCTGTTGAAGATGGGTACGACAACCTCCCTACTGATGCTCATGTATTAATTTAAGTGACATTGTACAATTGGCTTTGTAGTAATTGTCTTGAAACCTTCTAACATTGGTTGTAGGCTCAAATTTCTTTGATGGGTATATTTTTTTTTATTAACGAAATTATTTTTATATATTTTTCTTATTAGTGAAATCTTTTTGTCAATGTTTCATGAAAACAGGACAATCAATACATGAGTTCACAATATACTCAAAATATCACAATATCTACACGATAATATCGTTTGATGATATTTACATGATAATATTGCGAGAAAAATCAATTTCTCTGTTAGATGCAGAAGTCATAAGCACATGATGGAATATTAGAAGCGGTGGTAAAAGTTCTAAAAGCCTAAAGGCCTTGAAGAGTCGTATTAAAATTGTCTAGGATGCCAAAAGGATCATGTTTATGAGTTGGCTCTCATTCAGCTCCATGGTTATCAAATATTAAAGCTATATTTAGGATTCCTGTAGCACAGTTGGCAATTGCTCACTTCTGCAGAGGAGTGGTTGCACGCTCAAGTCATGTTAATATGTCTTTTTTTTTTTTTTTTTTTGAGCATGTAAAGAATGGGCATGTGACACGTACTCATATTCCCTCGATTTTACTTTATAAAATTCCAATAATTTTATTATAATAACAAGGTCTACTGGGTCCTGGGCCTTTCAGTTTGAACACATCAGAGGCATCCTATCCATTTACTTTTACCAGGTAAGGTCCAGCAGGTACTGGGACTAATCCAACCCATTTGCAGCCCTAATTTCTATGATTGGATTCAGTTTTATGTTTTCGTCTCATTCTACTGCATTTTTCTGTCTTGTCTTTATTATTATGCTAAATCTTTGATTTTCATGTTGTTGCATATCTATTACAAAAGCCTGGTGAAGACCCATTTATTCTATACCCACCTGCAAAGGTGCAAAACATGACCTGTAAAAAATTAATTAAAAAATACTGACTATTGTTCCTCAAATCAATCCTCCAGCAAGAGTGTATGAGAGGTGTTCTTGTTTGTTACCATTGGTTGTTTGGTTGGTGGGTGGGGGGGGGGGGGGGCTGGTGGGGGTTGTAAATTCTTGAGAGATTTTTTTTCCCTAGAGAGTTTCATTTCCCTTTATTCCCATTTCTTATCCATTCATCTTCTCTTCTCAGTCTGGCTGAAGCACTTGATATGCAACCTCCTGTAATGCCAGAAGATGGTCACACAAGGGTCACAACTGGAGAGGATGCATCATTTCCTGCAACTGGAAAAGAAGCTTCTTCTCTTGAACCTATTTGGGATGATGAAGATACAAAGGCCTTCTACGAATGCTTACCTGATCTCAGGTTTGATTGTCACTGTTCTTTTCTTAATTATTTGCGGGTCTTTCAATTGTTAGAACCACTTGGCAAACCCTTTAATTGGACAGCTGCTCCAACCATTCATGCACAAATCAGTTAGGCTTTGATGTTATCATGGCATGATATTGAATTTGATTTAAGATTTCTAATTCACTGCACTCTACTGATTGGACAGATATGAATGGTTTTTAACCTGTGTTGTGTTTTGACTATGTGGACTGACTTATAACATGATTGGTTATGCTCCACCTCATTGATGTTTTCATTTCAAATTCTTGCCTGTTTTTATCATCATCATTCCAATCATTTTTCTTTTAGTTGCAAATGTCCTTGGACTTTTTCTGTATTTCTGTTCAGAGCTTTTGTGCCTGCTGTATTATTGGGAGAATCGGAACCAAAGGTGAATGAGCAATCTTCCAAGACTCAAGAGCAACAAGCTGTAAGTATTTTAAAGGTATTTACATTTGTTTCTGGTTTTGTATCTTACTTTCTTTTATTTCTTTTGTTTTTAATTGATCCTATACTTATTCTTTGTAGAACATGCATTTGGTGTTTCTTTGGTACAGTATCTATCTTCTGTCTGTTCGCTTATTGAATGTTTTTGGTTCTTAAGGAATCGGCTTCAGAGACAGACCACGGTCATGTTGCAGTACAAGATACTGTGGATGTGTCAATTGATCCTGAATCCTCAGCAGAGGGGAAAGCAGATGAAAAATGGAAGGACAGGGAGGAGAAAGATAAAGAAAAGATAAATGACTCAGAAAAGGAGAAAGCCAGGGATAAGGATGCTGAAAGGAAAGGAGAAGCTGAGAAAGAGAAGCTGAGAGGTCCTGATGCAACAAGCTTGGATGGTCTTGTGCAGAGGCTTCCTGGTTGTGTGAGCCGTGACCTTATTGATCAATTGACTGTAATCACCATTCACAGTACCAATCCAAGCTGGAATATTCTACTTTTATTGATAAGTATTGCTTCTCAACCAGAGTGACTTTCTGCAGGTGGAGTTTTGTTACTTGAATTCAAAATCAAATCGAAAAAAGCTTGTGCGAGCATTATTCAATGTTCCTAGAACGTCTTTGGAGTTACTTCCATATTATTCTCGTATGGTTGCAACACTATCAACATGCATGAAGGATGTCCCATCAGTGCTTTTGCAGATGTTGGAGGAGGAGTTCAATTTCTTGATCAATAAAAAGGTGTCTTTGGCTTGTCTGATAAAATTCTATGGTGATAGAAAACCTTTTTTTTCAATCATCAGAATTTTAAGAACTTGATTAATTCTTGTTTTCTTTTCCTGATTTTTGCCTCTACCCTTTTGTGTCTCACTAATCTCTGTAATCTCTATGACGCATTTTAGGATCAAATGAACATTGAAACAAAGATCCGAAACATAAGGTTTCTTGGAGAGCTCTGTAAGTTCAGAATTGCTCCAGCTGGTCTCGTGTTTAGCTGTCTGAAGGTAATGTTGGTTGTTTCATATACTTGCATGATACATCCTTCTCTCTCATACGGAAAATTGAAGTAATCACAAAAGCATACTTGAAGCACACCTTTACATTGCCTAATGGTTAATGCATGAGTGTCTTCGCAAAATGGACCAATTTAATGGGTTTAGCACCATCGTCGCTTGTCCCAGACCTTCACTCAATTCCTTGTACATTGAGTATTTTGGATAAAAAAAGATATGAAAAGTTTTAACGTCTCTGAAATAGATTTCAGCTCTCTTCCTCTCTCGAAGAAAACCTTAACAGCTGTGCCTTGTCTTTAAGAGACCACTGGCTGCTTTCTGCCGCTGCCCTCCAATTTGAAGTTATGTTTATGTTCTAGCAATCATTTTTTTGGAAAATGTGTGTGTGTGGGTGTAGGTGTAATTCTGCACGTGTCCATGTGCGTCTGTGTCTAACCTCCTGAAGTAGAAGACCGCGTGCGCTTGTGTAAACATTTTATTTTTTGCTTGTAATAAAGTAGGTGCCTTTGCTATGCTCTCTAATATGCTATGCAATCCTTTTTTGTACTTCTTTGAATAGCAACTGGCATATATGCTTTTGAATTTCATTTAGGGTAACCTTATTTAATGTGAACTCATATATATGTTAACTGCCTCGTTGCACTCTTTTTGATCAGGCATGTTTAGATGATTTTACTCATCACAATATAGATGTTGCTTGCAACCTTCTTGAGACATGCGGACGTTTTCTGTATCGGTCACCTGAAACTACAATACGCATGTCAAACATGTTGGAGATACTAATGCGATTGAAAAATGTCAAAAATTTGGATTCACGTCATAGTACTCTTGTGGAAAATGCTTATTATTTGTGCAAACCACCAGAACGATCAGCTCGAGTTTGTAAAGTCCGTCCACCCTTACATCAGGTATGGATAATTTGATGGTACACGAAATTTAAAGTTTAGTTAAAGAGTGGATATCACTTCGAAGTGACTCAACCATTCACATAGTGGCTCATGTGGTGCTTCCTATAATAGATGAAAATAACCTAAAATTTCCTTCAGACAATTCCTAACTATTGAAATGGTCCCTTGAGTGGGCCATTGGTTGTAGTTGTCCATTTTATCATATTACTGAAATCTTCTGATGGGGAGATCTTCTCATTTGGGAAATTCCTTTCTATGGTGGGCCCACCCAATCAATAGCTTATATTACTGACCATAACATTATTGGGTTAAGAAAAATGAGCCTATAGCACATTTGGCACATGCTCACTGTTTCATTTTTATAAAAAAGATTAGGGATTCAAGTCATATACTTGAATATCCAAAAGAAAAGGACTTCTTTATTGGTTGAACATCATGTAATTCCTCATCTTTTTGTTCTTTATTTGACTAAAAATTTTGACCTTATGAGTTCTCTGCAGTATATTCGAAAATTGATTTTCTCAGACACAGTTTGCACATGCTCACTGTTGCAACAAAAAAGATTATGGATTCAAGTCATGTTACCATTTTAAATAATTATACATGCATATAAGAAACAAAATGACTTGTTCATTGACCAAATATTATGTAATTCCTAATCTTTTTATTTATTATGTGATTACATATTTTAACCTTATGACTGATGATGTGCTCTGCAGTATATTCGAAAATTGGTTTTCTCAGACCTGGATAAGTCATCTATTGAGCATGTTCTAAGACAACTTCGTAAATTGCCTTGGAATGAGTGTGAACAATACATTCTGAAGTGTTTTATGAAGGTTCACAAAGGAAAGTACAGCCAAGTTCATCTAATTGCTTCACTCACAGCAGGCCTAAGTCGCTATCATGATGAATTTGCAGTAGTAGTTGTTGATGAGGTTTGCCCTTTTTTTTTTTTTTCCTCTTCTGGTTGTGCTTGAATTAAGCCGTTTTCTATGATCATTCTCTGTTCCTAACTGTCACTGACTGATTCTTCAACTTATGCACTTTGTTTTTTTGCATTTCAGCCAATCTTCATATGTAGCTTCTCAGTTGGGAAGTAATTCATATATATTTAATTTGAATTGCACTTCCCCTGATGTCAAGAGACATTTCTTTAGTAATTAAAACTGAATCTATCATCATCATTATCATCATTTCCATGTACTGGTGTCAGTTTTTTGAGTTCTACATTTCCAATCATCCTTATCAAAAATCATGTTTTTTTTGTCTCCACAATCTGACATTTTTAATAATTCAACTTGTCCACATCGATCCAAGTATTTAAAGACCAGCCGTTTCCCTTAATACCTCCTAGTTGTAACTTCTTCTCTCAATAGAGATATTTTTGGTTGTCTATGCGATAAAACCATCTTGAATAGTATTCCCTCACATTCTCATCCTTCAGGGCTACTTTTATTTGACGTTTCTCAAATGCAATCATTGATTCATTTGAAAATTCATCTTTAACGTTGCTCCACTTATCCATCCTTTCATCTTAGCGTCGTGGTGGTTAAAATCTTAAGATACATTATTCGTATCTTATGATTTTTATCATATGATAAAATGAACGATTTGTACCTATTAAGAAGTCTTAGGGTTCCTATAAATAATAGAATTATCTAGTTATTTGGAATGTGAAAGTATAAAACTTTTTGTTTTGATTGTTTTTAAGGCTTAAGTTGTTGAGAATTTAAGACCTTTGGATTTGAGCTCCAATGAAATAGTTATTATAATATTCACTTAATATTGAAAGGAAGAAGGAGAATTGCTCACATTGTAATCTTTTAGATATCTTTTGTTTTACTTCATATAATATTTTTTTTAAGGAAAATATTTATGAATCTTACGATTCTATGATTTAGGATATATGATTTGTGGTTCAAGATGTATAACATTTTACAACATGATTCGATTTTCACAACTTTGCTTAGCACACATACCTCCAGTACCATTACTTTATTTGCTTCTCTTTTTCATCACCCAATGTTCAACTCCATATGACATGTCGATCATACAAAATTTCCCCTTTGATCAACTCAACACTATCTTGTTATGCAAAACTCCACTAGCTTGCCTACATTTATCCTTCCTTATGTGAGTGTCTTAAAAACCAAACCGAACTATACAATTTCACCTAGTGTACCTTGAACCGGTGTTCAAGACATTTTGGTCCTTAAAACATTTAGGTTTGTCCAAGAATTATTTTTATTCTTATTTCTGAAAATGTTGTTTTCCACTGCTGCTATTCTTGTATCATGGTTGTAATGTAATTTTCTATTTTTTCATAATTTTTGTTAATTTATTTTTAACTATAACAGTTTACTATGTGTAGATGTTATCAATGTTGTCAAACCCAATCGTATCGTGAATCGATTAAGGGGTGTGAATCGTAAGACCTAATTTTTTTCTAAAATTATTCTATATATATATACTATAATTACATATAACATGACATAAAAGAACAAGATTCTTTTTCAATCCACAGAAATTTCTAAAGCCACATTCACAAGCTTGACATTTATCATCTATCACAAATAACCATTCACAAAAAAATGCACAAAAATATATTAATATGAGATTTAAATAAATATTAAGTATAGATAAATTTAAGATCAACAAATAAATCAACAACATTTAAAATTTTAAATAACAATTAATATCATCCATCAAATATTTTTAAAAAAAATTAGAACTACAGTAATACCTCTTTAATGTAATATGGCTGGGATTATGGTACATATATTACATTAGAGAAGTTATTTAATTAGAGGGTCTAGCAAATTGATGTTCAGTATTCATTTCCAAAAGAACTCCTTCACCTCACCTAAGAAGCATCGATACGGGTACGCATCCGATACGAGGATACGACAAATTTTGGAAAATTAGGATACGGCTACGGTGGGATATGCCGAATTAAAAATTATTTATATATACAGTAAACTCTCTATAATGTATTACTTTCTAATTTTATAATCTGTCTAAAATAATATCGGCAGCTGGTCCCGACTTCAGGCCCATATAAAATGTAATCAATCTCTAACTTAGTACTTAATGCATTCAGAATAAAAAATGTACTGCCCCAACCATTTTATAAAGTAATATTCCATACATTCAGAATACAAAATTACTGTAAAAGTGACTAAGGACCTCACAAACTACATTATCTAAACTCTAGAAAAGTAATCTGAGATAGACTTATGGATACACTTCCTCATTCTTTGGGATGGTGCAAGAACTCTGTTCTCAATGAACAAGAACTATATAGGAATGAATGGAGTAATTTGTTTCCACAAAGAGAAGTCGAAAAGACATTTTAATGATAGGTGAGAGTTTTAAGGAGATTTTTATAAAAGGAATACTGCTAGACCCTTTAATTTAATAACCTCTATAATGTAATATATGTACTGTGGTCCCAACCATATTACATTATAGAGGTTTTGCTCTCTCTCTCTCTCTATATATATATATATATATATATATATATATATCAACAAAATAAATTCAGACATTTACAAAAAACATCATAAATTCTACTATGAGATAAAAAGAGTCAACAAATACTAAGTACATGATAAGAAGTATAATTGTCACCCACAAAATACATGTTATTACAAAATCTGACTAAAGATTTCACTCTCTTCATTTCCTTGATAAGAAGTATAATTGTCACCCACAAAACACGTTATTACAAAATCTGACTAAAGATTTCACTCTCTTCATTTCCTTCACCGGCATTAGTAAAAAGAATAGCCTCCATATCTGGTTCATCAGAGAAACTTGCAACCTCTAGAACTCCAGTTCCGTCAAATGGATTCCATTGGTCTCCCCCAATATCCCACATCCTATTTGGTCCTTTTATATAGTCATCATTCTTCCTTGACAAAAGACGAAGATTTATATATATGAACACCAAATCTTCAGCCCGTTTAGGATGTACCTTGTTTCTTTTCATGGAGTGGATGAATGAGTAGGTGCTCCAATTCCTCTCACATCACGATGATGAACATGGTTGTACAAGAAGCTTAGGAGTTATCTCTTGCAGTCTTGGTGTAGAAGCTCCATAGATCACCTACCATGGTTTTGGATCCAAGTCTCATCTGTCTTGTAAACAATCAAAAGTGCCAAACACATCTGCATCTCATGAAAACCTTGCATATTCTATCATAACAACTTTCCTCTCATTCACATCAAGGAAGTACCTCCTCAAACATTTGTTTCTCTCATCAGATATCTCTGAATCCCTATGTGGTGCAACCCTATTCAGAGCTTGAGCAAGCTAATCATTACTATAATACCTATAGGTTAGAAAAACATAACATTAGTTTGTAAATCATGAAGTTCAAAATCTAAAAAAATAATCGAAATAGATAAATTACCTTGGATTCAAAGAATGAGCCATGCAATGTAGTGGTGTGCAACCTTTAGTCCATCGATCACTGAGTACATCATACACCACATCATAAAAAGTAGACTGGTCATCTAGCTCCTGCAACTCATGGCCATATATCGCCGCCTTCACTTGCTCTATCATTGAATCCCACATATCTTAAACCAAATGAAGGGTCGGCTTATCCGTGTCGCACAACCGGAGCATCTCATAGATTGGGCGTGTAAAAGAAAGAATATAGTCAACCTTGTCCCACCATATATCATTTAAAACCATCTCTTTCAGAGCTTGAGCCTTTCGAACATCATCCTCCCTGTAGGCACAACATTTCTCACTAATAACCATCTTCTGAAGGCCACGTTTGATAAGCTTCAATCTCTTCAACATCACAATGGTAGAAGCAAATCGTGTCTTGGCCACAACAAGCAATTTCAATGATACAAAGGAATTAAAAATAGTCAATCTCATAGAATGATTTATAATGAAGTTGCGAATAAAACATGCATCATCTGAAACTTGAGTAATCCAATGACATTCAACATAAATATTCTCATTCCTCTCTGTATTATTTGCTGCACATATATTTTTTTAGTGCAAGATTTAATGTGTGCACCACACAAGAGTCCAAAACATGTGAGGGTAATTACCATCAATAAGTAACCCCGCTGCCTTACACACATGAGCATTGTCAGTCACAATTTGTACCACATTCTCTGACCCAATCTCACAAATTGTATCTATCATCAATTTGGCAATGTAATGCTTATCTTTGTTCTCTTTTGACCCATCAACACTTTCAAGAAAATGGGGCCTCCCTCAGATGCAGCCATGAAATTGATTAACGGCCTCCTTTGTGCATCACTAACTAGACTCATTCCCTTCTCATGCCAAGTTCCTTTGATTGATTGGAGCACCTTTCAATGTTGCTCTCTCCTTTTGTAAAAGTGTGGTTCTTAAAGCAAACCAGGAGGAACATACCCAAGGATCTGATAGTTGGCAGCAAAACTATATGAACTAAAATAATAGGGATTTCTAGTAAAGTGAAATGGCAAACCACCTGAATAAAATATTCTAACAATTTCACTCGTAAGTTGTTCCCTAGCATAATTTTTAAATGCTTTTTCTAAAGCACTTGCACCTCCAATTCATCTTTTTTTCCCCTCACTAGTTGATGTTGAGGCCATACGAGTTGCAATGGAACGATTGGGTAAGGGAACATTTTTTGTCTAGAATTCTCTTCAGCCTCATAAACAACTTTGAAGAGTTCCCTTAAATATTCTTCAGTCACAGAAGAACACTTTTGAATCCCTTTACCAGATTGCCTCAATAGATGAGCCTTAACCTAGGTATGAACCGTTGAAATCCTTATTACAGAAATTACACTTCCACTTCCTATTTCCACCTCCAAGAGTTAGATCTCTACTTTGCAATATTGTAACATATGACCAAAGAGGACAATGGTCATCCATAGCCTCTGAGGAACAAAATCTACTTGTAGATGTAGCACTACTAGATGAACCACACCTACTACTACTACTACCCTCAACACCAGTAGCCATTTCAATTCACAAACAGGCTGAACGACAAACATAGACAAGAAAAAAACAAAAAAAAAATGTCAATAGTTTGTAAACTAATATGTCAAATACAACAATTCAGCAAACTAGGGGTCACCTTGCCAACCAAGGCCAATTAGTGCATTAAAGTGTATGGATTGAGGTTGGTAGGAAGCAGACCAAAGGTGAAAGGAGATGCGGTCAATGTCTAAAGAAATCCTCCCGAGTCCAAGACTAGCAAAAATATGCTAGTTCCAAAATTTGGAGAATTATAGAATTCTTCTAGAATTTTTACCAAACAAGCCCTTAATGTATCCTCATCACTTGATAATAACAAAAGATTTATACAATGAGAAAATAAAGAAAACAGGTGTCAAGAGATTAAACCATTCCCATAGTCATCAACTCATCATTCATACAGAAAGAAAATATGTAGTAACTAACTAGAAAGCATTTCAAGTTCACTTCTAATAGATATGCCTAAGCATCTCAAATTTGTTTATGGATAATCTTTCTAAAATGGAAGTGTGCTTATTTATTTATTAAATGAACCACCTTACTCAGTCTATACTTCTCTTTTTCCTTTTCCCTTTTCAAATGTTGAAAACAATGGTATCTGAACTCATTAACAGATCAGGAAGGACCTATCAGCACTATCAGCTTGCATAATGGGTTCACGTTTGTCATTAAAGAGTAAGAAACTAAAAGAAAGGAAGTGAATGGCTCAATTAAATCCTACCTTAAGCCTCATACTGTGGTGAATCTGAAACATTTGATCAGATAATTTTAGTTCTAGAGGGCCCAACATGATGCCTACTGCATGTTTGAGTACCATTTAGGGCTACAAATTCAATATTGGTAGGGGAAATGACACAGAGAGGAAGAAAGGGGAGAGGAAGGGAGGGGGGGAGGGGGAAAGATTAAAAGCCCAACTGTTGGCCATTCACAAAATTAGCTATGACAGTTGGGCAAATTTCTGATTTGTTTAAACATTTAAAAATTTCACCAGTTCTTGTACGACACCTATTTTTGAGTGAGAACAGCAAACCAACTTTTTCTCTTTTCCAACTATTAGATTATTTCTAGGGCCATCATTTTAGCTGCGAGTACTGAGGCAGGTTGACCTGGGTTGGGATGCATCAGAGACAAACCTAAAGTTTTAAAGGCTCGAAGCAATTCTAATCTTAATCCAAAGTTGGGTTGCTGTGGGGCTAGGGTAGGTCAAGTTGGGTTAAATTGACAGCCAACTCAAGCTCAGCCGAGCTTGGGTTGGATTGAGAAAGGATAGTGATAGGGACAATTTTAACTAACGAAGAAGAAGGAGAGAAGAAGAAGAAGACAAAGAAGAAGAAGAAAATAAAAGAAAAACAGAGGAAGAAGAAGAAGAAGACGAAGGAGAGAAGAAGAGAAGACGAAGAAGAGAAAAACAGATGAAGAGAAAAACGAAACATAGGAAGAAAGAAGAAGAAGAGAACATATGAAGAGAAAAACGAAAAATAGGAAGAAGAAGAAGAAGAGAACAGAAGAAGGCAGAGAAGAAGAAAGGCATACCTGGATAAAAACGGAGCAGCTGCAGAAGATGTGAAGGCTAGAATGCAGCAGAGAGCAGAGGAGGGAGGAGACCGCAGAGAAGAGGAGAGGCCGAGAGGGGTAGGTGGAAACTGGAAAGGTTTTTCCTTCCTTCCGTTTTCCAATGTCGGAAGGGGAAGATGGAAGAGATAGGGTTTCAATTTTTTCTTTTTCGTTTTTTCCCCCTCTTTTCTCCTTCGTACGAACGCATGTCCCGCCGTGTCCCTCCGTGTCTGCTGTCGTATCCTCCCACACATACGCGTATCCGTATTTAAAAATATTTTAATTAATTGGATACGTATCCGACGTATCCAAGCTGTATTCGGCTGTATACGTGTCGGATACGCACCCGACACAGATACTCGAAGGGTTTCAAAGTATCTGTGCTTCATAGCCTCTCACCTATCGTAAAAAGTCCGTTCGGCTGAAATTGTTTTATCTTCCTTCTCTTTCTACCCCATCGATCATTGCTGCTTGAAAGCCAGACTATCGCCCATCACTGCCATTGGATTTTTTCGTCTGCAACCATCAAGACTAGCAAGAAACCCTATCACTTCAGCCAGATCTGGAAACAAATCATCCTAGGGTCGTTTTTCAGAGTGTTTTTTGAGAGAGAGAGCAAAGAAGAGGGTATACAAAGCAGCAACAGATCGGCAATAACAAAAAAAATGCCAGACTCTTGCAATTTGTGAGGTCCTTAGTCACTTTTGTAGTAATTTTGTATTCTAAATATATGGAATATTACTTTACAAAATGGTTGTGACATAACATTTTTTATTCTAAATGTATTGAGTACTAAGTTAGAGGGATATATTGGTTGAGTGGAGAGTTTTTCCTTATTTGTGGGTAACATGTTGGAACGGGTTGTTGGTGTAGTGTTCGGTGGTTCAAAACGGATAAGGACATGAAAAAAGCATTAGAATGCTTGATGTCAAGTTTTTAAAAGCAAAAGGATCCAGTGAGCAAAGCTCATTTTGGCCCTCTAGAACAGAAGGCAGGGAAGAATGGGGGTGGAGGGGTTGCTTCAACGAGAATATTGATTTATGAAAAGAAATTAGAGAAATGAGGGGAGAACAAACCTCAACCTTGATGCCAAACAATTGTCATTCCAGACCGTTGTTTGCTGCAAGTGAATGGAACTTTTTTGAAAATAATAAAGAATAAAGAGTTGTTTGCAGAGACACCCATATCAAGGTGGCACGAGAGGCTGAGTTAGAGGAGAGGGAGCTAAAGATTGGCTACTTGAGGCCTGGGGTTTTGATCTGAATGTGACAGTGCATCAGTTATCACCCATTTTATTTTGGATAGTCCCAGCGGCTAAGGAAGACAAGAGAAGACTAAGTTTCGGAGGGTCTCACTTCGCCGAAGGCCCTCTGAAACGCATGGATAAATGGATGTAGACTCTGGGGCCTGGTATAGCAGCAAATTGGATTTGGCTGATTGGGATCCCACTACATGGATGGAGAAGGAAATCTTTTAAAAGTTGAGAGAACTTATCGGGATGATAGATGTTATTGATGAGTGATGTCTGAGAATGCAGGTGGTGGGATTTGCAAGAATCAAAATAATATATCATCTCGATTCCGAAATCCCAAAAAGTGTGGTTAGATATCGTACATGTGTGATTTGCTGTTAGGGTAGAAACAAAGCCAAAGATGATGGAGTCCATGGAGGGAGATTATTTCTCGAGGGGATTGATCGGTTCCAGGGTAGTTTCTGGCGGTAGCAGAGGGAAGGGATCAGAGGTAGATGTCGAAGGAGGCAAGGGGGTATCTCTGCCACCTTCCACCGTCAATGTTGGAAATTCCACTAACAGAGAAAGGAGGGACCGCCCAGTCAGGTTACTCGCATTGGATTGACAGGAGATCTCCACCAACGACAAATACGACAGGTCGTTTGGCGAATATTCCCTCGCTAGCCAATCGTGGAATGAAGGAGACATTAGGGTAGGGAGTGAAGAAAGTCGTTGGTTATAAAGATCTTTTAGTTGAGTTTGAGTAAGGCCCATTCTGACTCTAAGGCCTTGGCTCTGGCTCGAGTCTATAGAGAAGGACTAGTTCCTCTCGGCCTAGCTCGTCATTCTTGACTGAATTTAAGTGGGTTGACCCTCAACTCCAATCTTAGCCCAATGACTCTTCAAAATTCCTATGCAGACTTAGGCCATTCGTGCCCTTGCTCTTCACTGCGACATCATGAAATCCGCCCTATTCAACTGTGAGTCTTGTTGACACCCAATCCGAATTTCCTACTCAGACATCCTTTGAAATCAAACCATTTGAAACATTTTGAAATCCAAAACTATTCATCATGACATTTTTGAAAACAACTTCTTTTGAGAAATCCATTTGAAATCGAGTTCATGCTTTTCAAATGATTTTGGGGATCAAATCTATGCTGAAATCCGACTGTGGTATCAGATGAAAGGGTTGAAAATTGGTGTCAAAACCTCCTCTATTAGTCGAAAAGACCAAAGAGTTTCTATTAATCTAGTTGGAAATCCCACTCTACCTTGTCAAAAGCTTCATATCGAAGTTGAGAATAGCTCTTGGTTTGTTTTAATTTGGGAATGAATGGCTTCATAATCCAAGAAGGCCCAATCTCTCATTTGCCTACCTATGACAAAACCCCCTTGAGCAGGAGAGATTATGCTAGGGAGATTCACCAGGATTCTCCTAGCTAAGACCTTAGCATTTGTATAGAGATGTGCATAGGCTAATAGTGTAACAAATTCTCCATCTGATTAGTCCGGTTCTAAAAGTAGAATTCACGGATTTTAGGGTTTCACTTTCTGGATGAAACTCATAAACTGCAGTAAGTTAAGAGCAACTAGTTCCCAAAATTCTAGATAGAGAACCATGGGAAAGCCATTGGTCCATACGATGATTTTTTGTCATATCAACATCCATACCTCAGTAGCAAGATCCTGGTTTCGATGAGTGAGATCCTAAGCCTCAAAAGGTCAGATAGGAAACAGTAGCATCTTTGATAGTCATAGTTAGCTGCTAGAGAGGCAATACCACCAGCAAGAATTTGTTCTGTTGTTCAAGCTGTTGAACCATAATCCAATTAGTTGGAGTAAAAGGCAGTCGTTTACCCAGTTGAGGATACAATTCCAAGTCCAGAAGCTGAGATGCGGTGGTCGGCAGGCAGAGCTCAATCGGTCGGAGAAACGACATCGAGCCGAATAGGCGAATCGGGAATGGCCTCAGAAGCTGATATGAAAAGCTTTGGTCGTGAAAAACAGAGTCCATCACAAAAGACCAAAGCATGATTGTCTCAGGTGTCTGCATGCGGAATGGGGGCAAGAAAAGCCTAGAAGGGAACCAAAAAAAAATCTCTAGCAAATCGAGAGTTGTCCTCTACTGCTAAAAGCCCATGGGAGGAAACTCTTGACACTACCACGGGCTTTTACTGGGGGTAACCTCACCCTAGGTTTGTTTAAGGGGTATTTGGTGGAAAGGGACAAGGGACAGAGGAGTCCACTAGCTTGTCTTACTGGATAAAGAAGATCGTGTCCAATCCCTTTAAACATTTAATATACTTGTCACTCTGTGGTAGTGCTTCTAGTGGATGTTGATATTGTACTCACAGGTAATAGTGATGCAACAATTTTTAGATTCAAAGAGTATCTACAACACACATTTGATATTAAAGATCTGGGGCCACTTCGTTACTTTCTCCTCTCTCTATCCCAGCAAAAGTATGTTCTCGATCTCTTACAGGATGTCAGATATTCTGGATGCAAAGTTGTTGGAACTCCGTTAGATGCCAACACCAAGTTACTGCTGCAGATGGGATTGTCCTTGATACTCATGCATTCTATTAGAATTGGTTGGGAAACTGATTTACCTCATTACCACCTAGCTTGGTTTATCATATGTTGTTGGTGTAGTAAGCCAGTTCATGCATGCTCCACGGATTACCCATCTTCATATTGTATTTCGCATTCTTTGGCATCTTAAGGCTCATCTTGACAGGGGGTTATTTTTTGAAGGGTGGTTTTCCTTCTATGTCCGAGGGTACTCCGACTCCGATTGGTCCGGTTCTCCTGATAACCGCCGCTCTACATCTCGTTGTTGTGTATTCTTGGACTCTCATTTAGTCTTGCGCAGTACGAAGCAATCTGTGGTTGCTCGTTCTAGTACTGAAGCGGAGTATCGTGTGATGGCCAATACTGTGGCATAACTACTTTGGATCAGACAATTTCTTATTGAGTTGGGTCTTGCTCTTGCCGATACACCCATCAAGTTCTATGACAATCAGGCGACATCAACATTGCCTCCAATCCGATCTTTCATGAGAGGACCAAACACATTGAGTTGATTGTCACTTCCTTCGTTAACATATCTCTAAAGGCCGATTGTTTATCCTTTATTTGCACTCTAGGTTGCGTTCCTATTACCCTTGTTTGGTAGTGGAGGGGCAAATTTTTACCCTTTCATCATCATTTTTTAAAACCCTTTGAAGAATGGGGGTTTTTAGGAAACCCTTACCCCTCCATCATTTTTTTGAAAACTCTTTGAAAAATGGGGGTTTTCAAGAAACCCTTCAACTGAAATATTTTAAAATATAATTTTAATATCTAATGACTTAAAATTATATAATTTAAAAGAAATTATATAGTCTATTAATTGAATTGATAAAGTCATATTTTTAATTCTTTAAAAATTAACAACTTTAAATGATTTTTTATCTCAGAAAAATTCATTTTATATTTTATAACATAATTAAATTGAGAAATATATTTTGAAAAGTAATTATAAAGAAATAAAATTTTAGCACAGTGACAATAATGATTAGTCTATAGCGAATCGAAATTGAGTTATTTACATATCACAATAATTGAATGATAAAATCTCTCTTGAAATGTTCCATCCAAAGTATCCATTTAACTAAAGTTTTGATGGTGATGATGACGGTGACAACAAAGATAGTGATGATAATAAAGTGACATGTAAATCTTACAATGAAGGTCATCCAATCAACATGGTTCAGTCATTGATGCAATGACTGACACAGTTTTATTTTTTTTATTATCTCAGTATTTTAGAGCACTAGACTATTACGTTATATATTTCATGTCGGACAAATTATGAATTTTTATGTAAAGATGTATTGACATTTTTTATTTATTTATTATGATTTGAAAAAAAAAATATGTAAAAAATATTTTTTCTTTATCTCACTTCTTACTATTAGAATGCAAGTGTTTCTTTAAAATTATAATTATGAAAAAGAATTTATAAAAATTATATAGTATTATTATAAGATATATTGTTATTTTTTAATTGATGAATATTATTTAATAATTGTGTTTCATAAATTTTTTTATTTTTTATATTATATGGATTTAATAAAAATGATAATTCTTATAAAATTATTATTATATCAGGTTACCCATGCTTATAGTTACCAAATAACATTTTTTTTTCCGTAGGGTAACTTTTAACTTTACCACTGTAATTACCAAACAAGATAAGGGTAACACTTGTATAAAGGTAACTCTTGTTAAAGGGTAACTCCTACTCAAGGGTGACCCCTGCAAATTTTACCCCTCGTCCAAAGGCAACCCTAAAGATCAACTTGCGGATATGTTGACAAAGGCAATTCCTTGACATCAACTCACTTCAGTTATTAGCAAGTTGGGTTTACTAGACATATACGAGCAACTTGAGGGGGAGTGTTGTGGACCCATAGTTGACCATACTGGGCCCACAATCGCATTAGTGTTGACTAGAATTATCTTATTCTGGAAAGTCAACTTTGTCTATATTGCTAACCATAGGATTTATTGTAATTGATGTAATCCAATATTCTTTTATTTTCCTTCTATTTTTAGCCATCTTGATTGCTTTCTTCTTTTCTATTTATTTATGTAACCTCTTACATTTTACAATCAAGGAAGCATTTTTCTCCACTTTCTTCTTCTTATTTTCTTTTTATACTTCTAATAGTTCAACCCATTAAACAAGTTGGTCAAGTTTGGTATGAGTCAGGTTGGGTTAGGCTTTTATTAACGGGCTAAGTTGGCTTAGGCTTTTATTAAATGGGCTAAGTTGGGTTGACCCCCATTTAAGCATATACTCAAATTGGGTTGACCCATTTGGGTTGGGACTCATTGGGTTAACTCATGTCGTAAATGACCAAGTTGGGTTAACCAATTTAATCTTAGTCAGGTCAGGTAAATTCACTTAATAAATGGATCAGGTTGAGTCAACTCATTAAGTGTAGTTGGGTCGTTTTGATCCGTTTAATAAATGGATCAAGTTAGTTAAGCATATGATTAAGGTATTAATATATTTTGGTCAAGTACATGAAGGCATGCCTTGCAAATTTTCCTAGGAAAGCATTTCTCTATGGGTCATGATGGGAAAGTTTTTGGACCATCTTCCGAGGAAACTTAGTCCTAAGAACCCAAACTCTTAAAATAATTAGTGCAAACAAACATATGCAAATCTCGCTTTCTAGGAAAATCAAATTTTTGTGGGAATGTCTTTTGCAAACAAATACCCTTAGGGCAAATTTCTAGCAAAATTTTCTATTTTTTCAAATACTGTTTTCAGTAAATTCTGCAAGTCCTGAAATTTCGGGAATTCCTTCACTACTAATTTTGCGTTTGGTAGGCTTGGAATTAATACCAGAATTTGAAACTTCAATTCTGCCAAACATGGAATTCTTGTTGGAAATTTAGAAATTCTACAGATTTCCAATTCCAGTTCAAATTTCGGTTCTGCCAAACATGCCAAGAATCTCATTTTCAGATGGGGGTTATCAGATAGGACTTTGAAAAATACCAATTTCAAATCTAGGGATTTGAAGGTGGTGGTTGATATTTTGTCTATGGCTGTGTGGTTGCTACAATTTTCCAGAATTCCATTCTATCAGGGCTGATGGCAAGACAAGAACTTCACCTTAAAGTTGATATGAGTTGATGAATCTCCAATTGATCCAACTATCCAAGACTGAATGAAGTGTTTTAAATTGTTTATAAGAGAAATTTAGTGTTCTTTTGTTTTCTTTGACTGATTAGTTAAGTATGGTCATTATGATTTGATGAGTATCTGTCAAGATTAGTTTGGGTGACCATTTTCATCAGTATGCTCTATTATTTTACAACATTTTTGACACTGAACATGGTGCACCATCAATCGGCACTGCCGGTTTTAGTGTTTTATGTTAGTGGAGTTCCTAGGGCTGAGAATGGCATAATTAAGATGGCCATTTCCTGATCTGCGTGTTCAGTTGATTCTAATGAAATCAAACCCCTTGAAAGGGGTAAAAGTCTGTTCAATCCTCTATATGAGACATCTATTCTTCCTTTCTATTTGGATGAAATTTGAGATCTGACATATTCAAGAAAACAGTACACTTATTTTCATGGCCAATCAGATAGTTGATGTCATTCTCTTATGATTTTTTATATCCTTCATAACCATTGATTTGCAAGAGATTGCATGTATTAAGCGTAATTATTATTTACCTTCCATAGTGGTATCATGGCACTTCTTGTTGGAGTTTAGTTTCAGTAGTAGTTACATGAGGCACAACCAACATGCTTTAATTTACCGTTTTTCTTGGGTTGAGTGATTAGGTGAAAATATAATGTTCAGGCATGAGAATATTGCCCAAGGAGGGAGAAAGTAAATTCTTGGATCAGGGAGAGTACAAGTTACAATACTTTGAGAATATATTTAGGTTCAGATCTAAGTACCTATCATATAGGTCTTCACTTCTCTAATTTGAAAAGAAAAAGAAGAATGAGGACCATATCTCTAGGGACATACAATGCCACTAGCCTTATCATTCCAATTTTTGCTCATTTTCAGTTATATTTAGACTTTCCTGTCTTATAGTCCATTTTCGTGTCTTTGATTGTAGGGGGTTCAGATTTTCTATCCAATCAGTTTTTTGCGTCATGATTTATTGGGTCCATCAGATGAATGGCCTTATCTTTCTGACCATGTATTACATTTATAATATTTAAGTTACAAGGATTCTGTGCATATTTCATGTTGATTGTACTATTTCTCCTTATTTGTTATTTTTTAAGGAAACCTTCGTTTAATGGTTAATTAATATATCTCTATCTTGGAATCTTCTTTTGTCATCAACCTGAGTTCATGATATAATAATATTTTCAGGTTCTGGAAGAGATTAGATTGGGTTTGGAATTGAATGACTATGGGATGCAGCAAAAGCGCTTAGCACACATGCGTTTCTTAGGAGAACTGTACAACTATGAACACATCGATTCATCTGTCATATTTGAAACACTGTATCTTATTCTTGTCTTTGGCCATGACATGCCTGAGGTAAGAATGTATTTGCACCTTTAAATTTTTATGGGCTTATTTGGACATCAGATGCCCTCTGTTCTAAGTAGATGGCCTGTCCAGATTTTGTGCAAGTGGGACTATATTTTTCAAATGCTGCAATTTGCAGATTGCAAGATGATAAACCCTCCTATAAAACAGTTGAAAAGATGAGAGCAAGACAGAAGATTTTCCTGTCTCATTCTCATTTTTGGCAGTGGACATCTTTTGGCGTTGGGTTGTGGGTGGGCTGCTGATTCCAAACTGGCCCTTAAGTATCATGTTGCATTGCTTGTCAGCCTCTTATGATCTAATCAAGTCTTCCAATTTTGTTTTAATGTTGTGAAGCAAGATGTGCTGGACCCACCAGACGATTTTTTTCGTATCAGGCTTATTATAACTCTTCTTCAGACATGTGGTCACTACTTTGACAGAGGTTCCTCCAAAAGGAAACTTGACAGGTTCTTGATATATTTTCAAAGATATGTTCTCAGCAAAGGCCCAATACCATTGGATATTGAGTTTGACATTCAGGTTAGCTATGCTACTAGTTCGATTAGTAGTATGTGTTTTTTGTCTTTGTTGGCACCTTGTTAGATCCACTTATTGGTTTGGGTGGATGAATTGTTAAACTCCTCTTCAAGTAATAGTGCAAATGCGCAGGCTTTCGATGTAGTACATGATTTTGGTAATATTAATAAAAGTTGCCTTTTCTACCAATAAAAGAAAGACCACTATCATGTTATAGCTGCAAACACCGATGTGTTGAAACATCTTAGAATAAAGAACTTGATATATGGGAAAGGCGCTCAAACTGACCAAATGAATCAATGACACTTTAATAAAATCTGGTCAACTTTTGAGGCCCGTCAATTATAAATATAATTAGGCAGAAGCTGTTGTGTTCTCAACTTCTCTCTAGTGTTATGATTTGTACTTTCTTGATTCCCCTTTCTCAAGGATAGCCTGGCAAGTGCCTCTCTTTTTATTAATATATAAACCATTCAAAAGTGAAAAAAAAGGAAAGAAGGATAGCCTGGTAATGTCTCATTGTTCCTGAGGATTGATGTGTGGGCCCCTCTGTAGTGATGGATGCACAAGAACTTTTAACATTTGAAGATATGTCCTCGATCTACTAATTGCCTTTTCCAATGATTATTCTGTGTTTGTCTTCACCTATTTATAGATAGCCAACTAAAAGGTTACAATTCAATATGAGAAGTGAAAGGAATTCCATATTCTGTGCTTGTCTTCACCTATTTTATAGATAGCCAATTAAAAGGTTACAATTCAATATGAGAAGTGAAAGGAATTCCGCATCCATGTTAAGGTTCAACATATCAATTATTTCTTGACTAAATATTAGGCCCCACATTAAAGGGAATTTGAAACTGTTAGCCATCATTCTTGATGTCATCTTTTATCATCATCATCATCATTCGTAAATTTTGATCTAATTACTCCTTATCAGATGATAAATTTGCATGTTTCTGTTTCCAATTTCTCAATTTCAACACTATCATTTGATGTCTGATTCCTTTAATTATTTGCAGGACCTGTTTGCAGATCTACGCCCAAACATGACTAGGTACTCATCAATTGAGGAAGTCAATGCCGCTCTAATTGAACTAGAGGAACGTGAACGTGCAGTCTCAACTGAGAAAAATAATGAAAAGCAGGCAGATTCTGAATCCCGGCAACCCACAAGCCAAGAATTCACCCTTAGAACTAACGGACAAGGGCCAGCAAATGGAATTGAAGAAAATGGAGGGCACGAAGAGTTGGATAGCGAGAGTGATTCAGGAAGCGGAAGCATTGATCTAGAGGGGCATGAAGATGATGAAGAGATGTATGAGGACAAATCAGAAAATCATGATGATGGGTGTGACAGTGATGACGATGAAGATGATGGTGGAGGGCGCAGTGCCTCTGATGAGGATGAAGACGTGCAAGTAAGACAAAAAGTGGTAGAAGTGGATCCACAAGAAGAAGCTGACTTTGACCGGGAACTGAGGGCCCTGATGCAGGAGAGTTTGGATTCGCGCAAGCTAGAGCTGCGGGGTCGACCGGCTCTTAACATGACGATACCAATGAATGTATTTGAGGGATCCAAGGATCACCATGGTCGGGTTGTTGAAGGTGAAAGTGGGGATGAGACACTAGATGAAGAAGGCAGTGGAGGGAACAGGGTTTGTGTGAAGGTTCTTGTAAAAAAGGGCCACAAGCAGCAGACAAAGCAGATGTTTATCCCCAGGGATTGCTCGCTAGTGCAGAGCACAAAGCAGAAGGAAGCTGCAGAGCTGGAAGAAAAGCAGAACATCAAGAGGCTTATCTTGGAATACAATGACAGGGAGGAAGAGGAATCCAATGGAGGCGGGACACAGCCAATGAATTGGGTGCAGGGAGGGGGTAGCAGAATGATGGGACGGGGAACATGGGAAGCCTCTGGCCGTGGCATGCGGCAGCGGTATCATCCTTCTGGTGGATTGTATGGCAGGCGGAAGTAAAGTGGAATGGAAGTTTGGTGAGGTCAGTGGAAGTTTTCCTTTCATATCAAAGTAATCAATATGCAGAAAGAGCTCAATTTCCCGAAATGAGGTGCGGTTCTTCTAATTAATGCTCTCATACATTTCTCTCCGTATGGGTATAAGAGCGTGGGTGACCCAATTTAGTAGAAAGATGTTTTGTCCCCCTTGTATATTTTTGTATAGGGGAGGGGTACACTCCATCTCTTTGCCTAAGAAGAAACCCTAAAGACAGACAATTCTGCGTCCTTCGGCACAAATATTTTCTTTCTAAGGGTATTTGTAACAAATGCAACAACATTTTGACAGTACGGTGTTATTGTGACGTCCTCATTCTGTCACTTGTTAGGAAAAATGTAATAATATTGTTATATATGTAGCTGATTTTCTAATACTGATGTCCAAACTTTAGGCCGAGATGTATCGGCTGACATGGTATTGATGTTGATTTTTTTTTAATTAAAAAAAAAAACTATGACGGTTTTCGAGTTGATTCTTGTGTTAATATTTTTGTTCTTAGAATTCAATGGAATTGTGTTAATGTCATTTATATAGTTTATAAGATGTCTGTAATTTTTTAAGTGTTGAAAATTTGATAAAAGTTGAATTTTATAAGATATTTTTCATTTTTGAGTTTTTTGTGGAGGAGAAATTAATGAAAGAATAAATAAATGTTTTTACAAATAAATGAAGAGTCATTGATGTGATTGATATAGTTCATAGGATATTTGTATAATTTTTCTAATATTTAAATATTTTTATGAAATTTGAAAAAAATTATAATAAAAATTTATGAATTGTAATAGAAAGTACATATCACTAGGGAATATTTGAGAATGTGAATTTCATGTGTTTTTTAATGTTGGTTTCTATTTTATTAAGGTTTTAAACATTCTTAAAATTTATTTGAACTTTGATTTTCAATAGTCTAAAACTTTATAAAAATGACTTATTTTTTTTAAAAAAAATATGTTATGGTACATATCACCAATACAGTATTTATCATTGATACGATATATAATATTGGGCAGCTTGATATCATTTGAGCCTATGAGTGTGGGGCCCATGAGTACATAGATTGTTGATCTGAGGATCCCTACGTTGGATGGGTACCTTTTGACTGATGTCAATTTTCTAGTCTCATCCTTAGAAAAATTTCCCAGTTTTGATGCACCAAAGTCCATTTCCATGCAGTTTTTATTGAATTGGCTTTTCTTGAAGTTATTCCTCTTGGGCTTCATGTTGGACTTTTAGCTGTCTGTCTTGCATTACTAAAAAGGTTTTTACAGATATTTCTCCTTTTACAGCCATGTTTTCTTTTGCACAAGCAGAGGTCAACTTACTCTAAGTTCCACTTTCTGACTCGGTGAATACTCAATGGGTGGGGAATTAGAGGTGAATCCAACCATAAATCATTCATTTGACTTCCATTCTCGAGGCTTTAATTTTGAAAAGGCATACAATGATCATCTCTTCAATGTGTTCAACAAACCTTTTTGTCGTCATTTCAAAAAGGAGGTGATCATCCAATGTTTTAATCATCAGCATTTCAGATATTTAAATCATACGACATTATACGAGTGATATTCACTATCGACACCAGTTGAAATTATGAGAGTTCGAATCTAATACCTCTTACAATAATCTTAGTAATGGTTAATAATTTTCATTTGAATGAAATTGGGACTCATTATATTTGATTTTTTCCTATCATTATGAAGCTTAATATTCATCTCGTCACTATTATCATGGAGTTTAGGTTCACTTATCCTAAGGCATAAATTCAAGTCCATTAGCAAGTAAATTTCAGTTGATCAATTTAATTAAGGTGATTTGTTCAACCTTAAGAACATAAGATGCAACAGTATGTGATATTGAAAATAAATTATTACTCAAAATATTGCAATATCATGAAAATAATATAAATACATGGGTCTAACTCAACTGGTTATCTCCCGCCTCAAAAAGCGGAAGGTTGTGGGTCCAAGCCCCATGGCCTAACCTTGGTGTGTCTTAGAGGTAGTGGACTCACTTATGACGATTTTACGCTTGGTATCCCGTGGTTTCCCACGCATAAATTCAAAAAAAAAAAAAAATAGTATAAATATATCAACCAATGAATGCTTTTGTTAAAAAAAAAATGTGTATAAGAAATTGCAAAATAACAATCCCATCAGTTGGACTAAGATCACAGCTAATGGTTCACAAATAGCATAAAGCACAAAAACTCAATTATAGGGCTATATATTTAATTTTAGCAAAAACAAAGAAAAAAAAATTATTCCAAACATAAAAGTATTTCAAACAAATCTCAAAGTTGAGTTATTAATATTCAATCCAGGGGTCAAAAATTCGGTATCGGCCGATATATCAGCTGCTATTTTTCTCTCTCCCTTTTTTTTTAAAAAAAAGGCCGATATCAGCCGATATGATATGGGCGAGATATCGGCCGATAGGATACGTATGTGCTGATATTTAGACCCTTGATTCAATCAATATACACAAAATTAAACTACAATAATTCCGGTCTACATTTTACTTAAATTAGTTAAATAACCCAAAACATTTGAGACTTAACAATTATAACTTTATAAGAATAATTTAGATCTAAGCTGAAATATATAATTTTCATAAAAACTATGTTTCGTATTGAAAAATTCAATTCTCCAATTTCTCTTCAAAATATCTATGCATGGACACAAACCAAGCACAACTTTCATGTGTTTGGTATTTACAAAAATTCCCAACATGCTTTGCACGCTTAGTTGTCTGATTTGTTCTGGACCCATTCTGGTTGTCTTTATAATGAAATGTTTCAGCGTTTTAGCTATTTCGGTGTACTGTTAATTTTTTTTTTTTAATATATGAATATAATAATACAACTTATAAATATATATAAATTAATTATTTCATCATTTTTTACTAATCTACATAAATAAAAATATAAATTATCATTATAATCTCAATTTATAATGGGTAGCGATCCTTCCACGGGCATTTTGTGTAACCCGACACGGGCTTTACTGTATTGCCCATTTTGCCCTTCGAACCAGCTCACCGAACCCTCGAATTGGCTTGCCAGATCACTGAAATTCATCTAAGTGAGACTGTTTTTTCCATACAGAACAGCAAATCAGATCACTGATCAGCTCACTGACTGGATCACTGAATTTTTTTAAATGCTTTCGTATGGTAGGGTAAAATGGTAATACCCTAAATCCTGTCTCTTGTTACAAAAAATGCCCGTGGGAGGATTGCTACCCTTTATAACAGTGTAATTATCTAATGTAAGAATATTTAATATTTTACTCTAAAAGGTATTAATTAAAATTTGAATTAGACAAAAAATACTCAAGAAATAAACTTGAATTTTTCATTTTATTCAAAATTAAAGGTCAAACTTAAAACACATGGCCACACCAAGTCCATTTCATTTTCTTTCTCAAATTTTAAAAAATCAGACATTCAGAAATCGGTGTACTGACCGGATCACTTTCCAGTGAATCGATGCACCGATTTAGACACTTTCACGTCTCAAAAAATCAGTGCACCGACCGGATCACTTTTCTCCAATTCCCGCTTTCCAGTAATCCGGTTGGTGCACCGGTCCTGTGCACCGATTCACTGGAAAGTGAACCAATTTCTGAATGTTTGATTTTTTTAATTTTTCCGTAAAGACGGATGGGGTAAAATGAAAATTTCACTAAAATCCATGTCTACTAAAAGAGTTTTTTCATGTTAGAATGGGCACCATTAAAAATGTATCCAGATTTTTTAGAAAAATGAAATCTGTATAGCGGAATGAGTTCACCTAATCAGGCACATTTTGGACAGAACAAAATTCGATATTTAGAGATTGACACATTTCTTTCCATGTTTCGGCCAAATCCAAAAGCTTTTGCCACTGGAACAAAACAGAATTGACATCTAAGATTACACACCAAGCAGCTTGTTGAGTCCCCAAGACCTTATATCATTGCATTGAAGGTAAAGAGAGAAAATATACCATATGAATTGAAAATAGATTTTATAAACTACAATTGAACCAACTTTGAACTCAAATTTAATTTTGATGGTCTGAATTGATAGTTAAAAATAAATTTGGATTTTAAGATACTAGAATATAATTATAATATAATATATATAATTATATTCATGTCAAATAATCATTTAATATTGACACCGGCCACCGGCACATGGTCACCTTAAGTGCTACGATTGGACCCCTTATCTACCAAAAAATGGTACCTCCATTTCACATTGGCAATGAAAGTCATCAGATCTACACACTCGATTATTTATGGCTTGGGATTGAATTAAAAGTAACCATACACTCGTATACACTCGTTATTCATACTGACTTGATGGAATGTTTAAAAGTAAAGAATGAGATTGGAGCAGGAGGACCAATGAATTGGGCCTGCTTCATTTTTGGACTTGATTAATTTTTTTTTTTTTGAATAAAAAAATAAACAATTTTTTCCTAAATGAATTATTTTTATTAAATAAGTAAATATATTCAATTTAGATGATGAATTATCATCATAATCATCATCTAACCTATTTATCCTATCAATTTAGAGTTGACTTTTAACATTTAGATTTGATAAATTATTTCTATGAGTCAATTGTATATTTGATATTTGCACTCATAATTTTTGAGTTCAAAATTCAATTTATAACCACTTGAACTTAATGTTCAAAGTCACCTGACGTTCTTGAATTAAGAACATCTGATTGTGTCCAACTACTGCTCATAAAGTTTATTTTCTAGTTGTACGATTGAATTTTATATGTACATTTAATTTTTTTGAAAAATATAAAATCAGTAGAGTAGAATGGATAGGATTGAAATGGGTTATTTCAGCCCAATTTCTCCGAATGAGGCTTCTTCTAGTCAAAATAGAAACAATTAAGAACAGAATTTGATACCAAACCCACATATATAGGTGTAGCTCAGCTGGTTACATCTTGTTTTAAGAAACGAGAGATTGTGAATACCAAAGTTGAAGACACTCTCCTCCATTTTTCGTCCTGATATGAAGTAAATATTACGTCCATTAATGAGACTAAGAGTAAGGCTTCACATTTGGCGTGTTTTGGGTCTATGAGTCTCATGATATCAACTATATAATATGTCTTATTTAAGGTAAAAATTTTGAGACCAAAAGTGTTTATTAGCCGTTTGATTAAATGCATTTAATTTAAATTAATATTAATCTCACCATTGATTTTGATGGTCTAAACTGATAGTTAAAAATAAATTTTGGTTTTAAGATACTAGAATATAATTATAATATGATATAATAATATATACAATTATATTCGTGTCAAATAATCATTTAATATTGACACCGGCCACGCACATGATCACTTAAAGTGCTACGACTGGAACCCCTAATCTACCGAAAAATGGTAGCTCCATTTCACATTGGCATTGAAAGTCATCAGATCTACACACTCGATTATATATTGCTTGGGATTGAATTAAATTTTGGTCCTCCTAAATGTAGTATAAACTTTGTATTCATTTCATTGACTTGATGGAATATTTTAAAACTAAAGAATGAGATTGCAGTGGGAGGACTAGGGTTGAAACTCGAGTTGGATCGGGTAAGTCAGATCGAGTTTTAATAAATTTCAATCAAATTCATATTATAAAAATTATTGAATCTGACCCGATTGAATTGTTGATCCGAATTTCTCAATCCGACGTGACCCAAATTCTGGCCCTAGTCAACCCAAGTGGTATTTTATAACTTAGTGCACGTGGGTCAAATTGAGTTATGTCGGGTTGGATTAGGTTGATTTTAAATTTCTCAACCCCACCTGAACCAAATTTCATGCGGGTGTTTATTTTTCCAACCCAACTCGATCCAAAATATACAAATAGATAATCCAAACCCACTGATTTCTCAGATCGAGTCCTGCGGGTTGAGTTAAAACCCAACCCAAGCTTCACCCCTAGGGAGACAAATGAGTTGGACCTGTTTCATTTTTAGACTTGATTAAATTTTTATTTATTGATTTTTTATTTTGAATTTTCTATTCTAAATAAATAATTTATTCATAAATGAATTTTTTTATTAAATAAGTAAATGTATTCAATTTAGATGATGAATTATCATCGTCTTTATCTAAACTATTTATCTTATCAATTTGAAGTTAACTTTTGACATTTAGATTTGATAAATATTTGACACTTATGCCTACAACCTTTAAAGTGATTTAAACTATGGTAATAATGATTCAATTTAGATGTCGTTTGTAAATCTATTTTAAGTGGTGTTAGTAAATTAATCATATATGTTTCAATTAATAAATTCTTCAAAGAAAATTATAGAATTACTTCTTTGTTTAGTTTAAGGATAAAGTATATTAAATGAAATTTATTATAAGAAATAAATATGTATTTAAATAGAGAGTAAATATAAAACTAGAGAAAGAAAAAGATAGACCACTTAAAATATAGAGGTAAGGAATAAGAAACGATACGATAGATATGGATTGATTGATGGTATAATTTATAATTAAATTAAATTAAAAAAAATAAAATTAAAAAAATTAATTCTGAATAAATAAAATTTTAGTCATTTAAATAAAATGATTAAAAAGCATTTTTATGAAAGGAGATTAGTATCTCTTACAATTTGTAATTGTTGGGTGAGATTTACTAGTTTCAGTTAAGATTTGGCCTTGTACGATGGCTCACCAACAGGAGCAATGAAAACGTGGGGCAATGAAAGTGGACGAGTGCTGACCGTAACTGGCTGCCCACATTGAAAACGTGATTCTTTTCTCTTTACACATTTATTTGTCTTCACGGTTAAAATTCACATGGACGGACAATGGATTAGCACGTCTCCCTTCATTGTCTCACACGTCAAACATGTGCATGACTCCGCGGTCACACCGACTCAGCCCTCAACAGTGAACATAAAAATAGGGATTAAAAAAAATTAAAAGAAGAATCCTTCAAAAGTGTCATTTTCGTAATTTGGAGAAACGGCAATGTCATTTAAATATGTCGAGTTGTGAGGTGTGTGACCAGAGCACTACCGAATTTTCCAATTCTAGCCTCTACTTGGTTGCAAAGTATAAAAATGGTATTTATAAAATTAAGATGATGAATTAGGCATGAAATTTCATTTTTTTTATTTATATTTACTTATTTATCTCCAAAGTGTGCAACGTATCTTGGCAAAAGGAATGAAGAGTTTTTAGTTCACTTAAGGTTTTATGTGTAATTTTTTTATTTGTTTAGTTTTTTCATATTAATCAAGAGTATTTGTTGAATTGGACTTGCATGAATGAGTAAGTTTTTCTTATCACGCCATTATTGGAACACTATACAAGGACGTGTACAGTGGTCTATTGACCACCAGTGTTTGTACACTAGGTTGGAGTTTCAGATCGAAGCTCAAGTTAGAGTAAAGTTTAAAGAGGAGTCTTTAAGTAGTTTTGAATTACAAATGAATTAAATTTTAATTTAAAATTTAAATAATACAAGTTTGTTTTAATGGTTGAAATTACTATGTGTCCTTCAAATTTTAAAGACATTTAATTATTTTGACCAATAAAATTAAATGACTATAAATTGAACCTTAATTTAAAATTTTATCTTGTATATATCTCATCAAGCCTTTTCTTGATCCATAAGTTAGATTTTTTAACAAATTCAATAAAGATTAAGAAAGAATGAAATGTGAGCAAAGTATTACGATATACACATTCCCTATATTAATTAAGTTTTAGTCTTACTAGTGTTTTAATTGAACACTTCAAGTACATATCTTAAGCTGAAGTCATGCACAAGCTTAATCTCATATTTTCATTTTCTAAATCAGTATATCCTTTGGCCTATTGTCATCTCTAATGTGGAAATTAGATTAAAAATAGTTTTATGACAACATAGTGGACTCTACATATTAGAGTAGGGACACACTATGCTCACATAATTAAGTCATAAAATTCTCATATGACTCAAGTTAGATTATATAATATTTGATAATTGATGTAAAAAGTTTATAAGAATTTGATTTCTTCTAATATATAAAGCAAATAGATTTAAATTAATAAAAACAAATAGTTAATATAGAGCTCTATATCAATTGTTAACTTTATTTGCTTGAATCAAATGACTTAATCATGTCAAATTAATTCTTTCGTTAAAATTACATCGATATCTCATGAATTCATTTCATTCTTGAAAAAAGAAAAAAAAAAATTCTAGAGACTCAGCCTTACGTTTGTCAACGCGATCATTATTGAATCTAGAGAGTCAGCCGAGTCACTTCTTAGTTATCCTATTACTCGGTCAGAGTCGTCAGCCGAGTCGCTTCTTACTTTTCTTATTCTATTACTGGGTCAGTGTAGTCAGCCTCGAAGTTTCTAGTCGTACCCATTCTACCAAATCTGAGAATTGATTTTTTTTATTAAGGGTGGAAAGGGGAAGACGAGGGAAATACCCATGGAACCCTCACATCCATCTTCCAAATCTACAGAAAACCATTTTAAAAGGGAAATTAGAGAAAGATGGGCGAACTTCCCTTCCAAGTTCCAACTGACTCACCCACGTGCTAAAAATATCTGCCCGCTTCTTTTGTATAAATAACGGCGAATTGAGACTCTGATTCTAGTAGTTGCAGATTTAGAAAGCAGAGAAGAGAAGAGAAGAGAAGAAAAACCCATCAAAATTCAACAGAGAAGAATGGATTTGAATTGGGTAAGAGGTGCCTTGTTGGGAAAGGGAAGCTTTGGAACAGTGAACTTGGCAATCGGTACAGCAAGAGAAGAGGATCATCACATTCCTCAGATAATGGCAGTGAAATCTGCCGCGCTCTCTCAAGCCTCCTCTCTGAAGAAAGAAAGACGAGTCCTTGCTCAATTGCAAGGCTGCCCGCGAATCCCTCGCTGCTTCGGCGATGATATCACCGTCGAAAGCGGCAACAGAGTGTACAATCTCTTTCTCGAATATGTCCCCGGTGGCACTCTCGCTGACCGGCTGAAGAATTCCGGTGGCCGATTGGCGGAATCCGATGTCCGGCGATATGCAAGATCGATCCTGCAAGGCCTAGATTACATCCATGGAAATGGATACGTTCATTGTGATATCAAGCCTCAAAACATCCTGATATGTTCTGCTTCTAATGGGGGTATTAAGATAACCGATTTCGGGCTGGCGAAGAAGGTCGGGGAGGAGGCGGAAGAAGGGTTCTGCCTGCGAGGGACGCCTTTTTATATCTCTCCGGAGTCCGTAGCCCAGAGCGAATATGAGCCACCATCGGATATATGGTCTCTTGGGTGCGTTGTTGGCGAGATGATTGCAGGGAAGCCTGTGTGGAAGTGCCGGGCAGATGCCGATGTTAATGGTCTTCTATTTCGGATTGGTTTCTGCAATGAACTGCCGGATATTCCATCGGAATTGTCGGAACAAGGGAGGGATTTCTTGAGGAGGTGTTTCGTGAGGGATCCGGCAAAGAGATGGACAGCTGAGATGCTTTTGAAGCACCCTTTTCTTGAGGAGGATCAAGTAATGGGAGGAGAAGAGGCGGTAGTGGCAAATTCAGATGAGAAACGATCTTCGTCGCCTAGGAGCGCCTTCGATTTTCCTCAATGGTGTTCACTTCAATCCTCAATACCTTCTGAATGCTCAGCTGGATCGGCCACAGCAGCCTCATGTATTTCATCTTCGTTCAATTCTCCGGCAGATCGGATTCAGGAGCTGGCAATGGGCCAGGAACCAAACTGGTCTTCTTGGGATGGTGATTGGATCACTGTCCGAGAAGCCGATTCCTCTGTTTTTCAGTTGGAAGAGGTAAAGGCGGAGGTCGCATCGACCAGGCCTTTAATTACTCCAGAGAGTGATTCAGTCCTGAAATTAGAAGAGATGGTGATGAGAAATGAAAATAGAGAAGGGAATTCATTTTCTTCTTCATGGGTGGCAGAGGACTCGTCTGAATTCAATGCCAGTACCAGCTCTAATGTTGATGAACCAGTGCCAGTCTTTCCATTGCCATTGTCATCAATGTTTCCGTCGTCGAATTCCCAATGCCGGAGAGATGAAGGCGGCAACATGGTTACTACATCAAATTCTACAGAAGAATTCCCCTGCCAAAAAAGGGCCAGAAGCCTTGATCAGTTTACTTGTAATTTTAACAGAATCATGAATAATGGGTCTGAAATTATGCCCTCTGATTGTTATTGTATTGATTCTTCAGTTACAAATGAATACAAATTCTGCTAAATTATCAGTTTATGATTGTTCTCATTCTAACTCTTCTTCTTCTTTTATTTATTTATTTTATTGATACTTTCTGTTCAAAAGATCTGAATATGAGCGATTTTGAGTCCACAACTCTTAGTTGTCAAACGATTTTTCCATCAGATTTTTATCGTTGTTATTTTCAGAGTATGGATTTCTAAGAAACTGGCCTTCTTTGCTCTCTGTCTGGGAACTTCTTTTTTTAAATTTTTTTTTTTCTCTGGATTTTAGAATTTAGAACACCCAAAGATCTTTTTTTAGGGTAAAAAATACAGCTAGTTCTTACTTCCACAATAAAATCAGGAAGATAATTTCATTATCTCTTAAACAAAGTATAATTATAATCAGACGTTGAGTTTGAATAGCAACTGTTGAGATGCACAGATTCATCCCATGTTTTTCTTTATATACTATACTACACGTATTCAATGCCAAAAAACAACAGTTTTATCTAGTTCAGTTTCTATATTATCATAAAAATAATATAAATATCGATCAATGTCCAAAAGAACAATTATACAAAATTGTGATGCCATTTGATTATAAATATTTCTATTTTAGGTCCATTTTAATTATTAATTTTTCAAATGTACTAATGAGAATAGTTATATTTTTAAAGAAAATTGATATTGAGTGGCTTTTCTTAACGTGACTTTAATTTTTTTTATTTAAAATTTTTAGTATTCTCCTTTTAATTCAAAGAGTTGGAGTAAGAATTAGGAATCTATATCAGAAAGTGAGACTTATGAATTCGATTTTCACTCCACCCGTAAGTGTCTTTTAAAATTCAGTACATTCACGTAGACTTAGGCGATCTTCTAAGATTAAGAAATATAAAATACTTTGATTGTGATTTGTGAGGCCCTAACTTCAAAATGTAGTACCATTAAGTGTCACTTTTGAAAAGCATGTACTCAATTTTAAGAAAACTGATTTGCTTTAGAAATAGTTAACAAGAGAGTTTAAGAAGATGGGTCAATTAAATCAACTTTTCTTTATTAGCATAAACAAATAAATCATATTAGTATTTATTGCTTAGGAAATAAAGGAAGATACCATCAATTTTGTAACCAATGAGATAAGATATCTATTTTTTTTGTGATTATTAAATTAGCAGACTCGTCAACGTTGGGCGAGATTCGGATAATGTCTAATTCAGATTTATATCATCGATCTTCAATTTATTATTTATTTATTTATTAGATGAGTTAATCACTTTGAATTTATTTTAAATTCGAGTTCAATTAGGTCAGATTTCGAGTTACTCATTTACCTAATTAAAACATGTAAACATTTAGTTCAGATTATTAAAAAAAATAAAAAGCTCATAAATCTTAAACAATTAGTATATATATATATATATATATATATATAATTAAAATATTAAAATATCTAAAAAATCATTTAAAATTTAATAATTCATAAGTTTAACATATAAAGTATAATCAGTTCATCATAATTATTATTATAGTACAAATTTTATCTATTTAGAAGTGATTTTCGAATTCTTATTCAATTGATCCTATTATACATTATTTCTTTAGTTATATAATCAATAATCTATTTTTAAAAAAATTGATAGACTCATGTACCAATAAAATTTATTACAATTTAAAATAAAATGTTAAAATGGTTTAATGCCTAAAAAGAAACTGTCCCATCGCATCTTATAGCAATCATTGGCCATTTAGAACAGTTAATTACTAAAGTATGTTGTCAGCAAAATGCTAATCATTTCTCTAAATGGGACCTGTTGTCCTTTGTTTTTAGTTCTAAATACATCTTCTGCGAGCAATCCCTTCAAGATAATACTAAAATGATTAACCACAATTGCCTAAGTCCACTAAGAATGACGACCATATAAATCAAAATCTAACCACATCCTATACTACTTGAGCTTATTTTTTTTTCCAACGAAGTATCTATTCACGTGTCTTGTATTAACTTTAAGACATATACAAGTATCTCTACTTACACACATTAAATTTATAGATAGTGACTCTATAGATTAAATATAAATTGAACACAAAACCTCCTACATTTTGATCGAACGGTTAACCATCACACTTGAGATTCATTGATAGAGTTGATTATAAGAAACAAAACTACTAACCTAATATTGGGTAGTTCAACTAGTTACTTCCCACTTTTAGGTCACTAATTCGACTCTTAGCGGCGTTAACTTGAGATGTCTTATAAATGTAGAGCGTCCTCCCAAAAGATTTTTGAGTGACAGTTTCCAAAACCGTAAGTAAGTTGGAGTAGGGTCAAAATTCCCATCGGCAAAAAAAAAAAAAAAAAAAACCCGTAAAGGTGCGACAAGGATACCTTTCAATAGATTTGGTAGGGTTTTCTACTGTGGATGGAATGTATTAGAAATCACAAATTCCAAAATAATGATTTGAGCCAATGATTGATAGGTGTCCCATCAGTTTCCTCAATCAATGGCTGAGATGAATTGGCCAATCTGATTCTAATAGGCCCACTCCTTTGTAGCTGCTTATTTCTAAATTAGTGACCACCATTATATATGTGGCATTATTGTGTCTGTTAAAATAAAGTACATCCCTATAAAGGATGGAACCATTTTCTTTAAGAATCGATTTTGCATTTAGCTTTCAAGAATGTGTAAAATTTACTTTAACATATGTTATAATTTATAAATTTGTTATTTATTAAAGTTTTTTCTTTAGACATTACCTTCTAACCAATGTAGTTTTCAATGATATTCTTCTTTTCTTCTATAATAATAAGGTGAGTGATCCTCTCACGAACACTTTATTTATACAAACACATGTTTTACTGTAATGCCCATTTTGCCCTTCACCTGCCATACCAAAAATGTAAAATAATAGGAATGTCAGAAATCGACTCGCCAAGAGTAAAATAAGCTTTCTAAATCACGTGTGAACAGTAAAATCGGTTCTTTGAATCACATGTGAACAGTAAAATTGACTCTCCTAATCACCTGTGAACAGTAAATCGGCTCGCCAAAAACTAGTAAGGGATCCAATTGGTGAGCCGATTTCTGACATTCCAAACTTTTTTAGTACGGCAGGTGATGGGCAAAATGGGCATCACGATAAAAACCGTATTTGTATAAACAAAGTGCCTGTGGGAGGATTGCTGACTTAATAATAAGTGGGTAATTCAATAGATTGGATCAATTTCGCAAATAACTCCAATCTAAACCAACTTTAAAACATCATTAAGGTTTTCTTTTCTTGAATGTACATGTGTGTCTTGAGCCAAATGTTGGTTTAGATTGGAGTTATTCATGAAATTGATCCAATCTATTGAATTACCCATTTGGATTCATCAATTAAATTAATCTTAAAAAAGTGGTATTATATTTATTTAAAACCTAAACACATTTTTTTAAGATAAATTATTGACACTAGTGTTTTGACAAAATAGTTATCTAGGAATTTGTACTCATATAATGGACGGCTCAGAGCTAACACACGTATGCCCATACGGATGGGCTCCCAAAAAGGAGTAGTGTCAACACTGGGGGCTAAAAAATGGCTCACCCGAAATCTTGGTCGAGATGTCGAGATATATTGGCCGATATCTTGCCAATATCGGTGGATATTTCTTTGTCTCTGATTTTTTACTAATCTCGATAGTATGGCCATATTGGCAGTCGATACATCTCATCGGCAACTACTACAATTCAACAACCAGTGGCAATCTAAGCAAATACTCCACAAAACCAAGCCCAATTGTAAAACAAATATCCAAATCTATAAATATTTGTGTAAATTTACATAGGGTTGTGTCCAAGGACGCCAAAAGAGATTCAAATCATTGTTATCAGAACTGGACCGAACTGCGGCTGAATTGGGTTTGCAGTTCGATCCAGGTAAAAAAGTCGGCATTACGTCAAAACCGCATAAAACCAGTAAGACCTGTGATTTTATGCAGTTTTGACACAAAAACTGGGACCGTAAACCTCGGTTCAGAAATTTAAAATTTTTATTTTTTATTTTTTATTTTTTCCGATAAAAATGTATATTTGAAATATAAATGTTTATACTATTTTTATTCCATATATTTCACTATTTTAATATATTATTTAGAATTTGAATGTTATTTTTAATATTTATATTAATTTATTGTACTTAATATTATATATAATATTTATATTATATTAATGCTTGATCGATTTTCAATGGCTTTTAGGCAGTCGAATTCGAAGACAGTTCGTTGCATAGTCGAATTCTGATAACATTGTTTCAAATACTGCTGAATCACCTCCTTTCCCCCTTTTCTTGTCATTTTTTCCTCCTCTCCTCCTTTCCTCCAATCAACTCTCTCTCGTTCTCTCCTCCAAGCATCTCTCTTCTTTCCAGAAGCAGGAGCTTAGAGAAAAGAATCTCTCTTTCTTGCTCTCGCTAGATGTTCTGTGGTTCCTAAGTTAACGTGTCACAAGATCCATCTGAAATGGAGTTCCTGCACGCGCTTCTTCGCCTCCAAAACTAGCGTTTCCGACTTTAAGGTTCGAGATTTCTTGAGTGATTCTTGTCTGTATAAGGCTGGAATCCGTGTTCTTGGAAGAGGTGAGAACAATCGTCGTTTCTCTCGCATGATTTTGTCTTTGTGCAATCGTTTGATTTTATGGAAAGTGATTTTTTGACCAGGAAATGCTAATTATGCTGTAATTGGAACAATTATGTTTTCTTTTCTTTTGTTGTTGTTGTTGTTGGGGGAGAGGGGAAAGGCGATCGTTTGAGTTCTTGTAATTTTGGGTTTTGTTGTAGACAATTTTTTGTTATTTATTATCTGTGCTTCTATTCTTCTGGCTCTGTTCGGATGCGAGGAAAGGAAAGTGCTTTAGTAGAAAATAGCTATTTTGAACTAAAAATAGAAATGGATTTATCAATTTTGGTTTAAAATGGTTGTTTTCTAAGATAGTTCTTTGGTTCCATGCAACCAGATGGAACCTTTGGAAATTCCTCTCTCACATTTTCCCCTTTGCCTGATTTCTATTCGATTTTCCTTTAAATTTTAATGAATTTATCCATTTTAACTCGGGCTCTGTTTCTGGTGATGGAGGGAGGGAAAGTGTTTTCCTCGAAAATAACCTTTTAAAAGGATTGATTAAACCGTGCTTAATGTCCCATAAAGCAGTTTCCTTTTTTTTGCATTTAAAGGCTGTTGATTTATTTAGTAATTCAATCTTAGGCATTTGGGCATGTGTGAATAGACAAGAGCACGTAAGACAACTGGAATTGCTCATTGCTGCATCTACAAAGTTGAGCTTATCATCATCTATAAAAACGGATTTTTTTTAATTTAATTTTCTTTTGCTTGAAAATTGTTTTATCATGAAAATGGATGATCGGCTTCAATTAGTGGTGGGTTTATTTATTCTTTCATTTATGATATAGAAATAAGGGTTTGTAAATTTATTGGAGGAAACGTGCAACAAAGTGGGTCCCATTGTCTTCCAGGTCATGGACCCATATCATAAGTGATGGGCTCAGGCGATTTGATTGCCAATGCGTGACTAAAACTTTTGAAAATATGATTTTTAGTTTCCTAGGAACATTTTGACTTGGCGATTTTCTTCTTAGAAAGAGCTTCTGTTTTTCACAGTCTAGACAAGTTGAGGCAATTGCGTTCCTTAAGGAGGCTAGCCATCTAATCTGATCTGGGTCCATTTGAGATGGCATGGGCCAGGAGAACAAACCCCTTGGACATTCTATCATGATAGCTTCACAAGACGGGCCATGAAAATTTATTGACAGTCAAAATATCAAAGACCAAAATTAGAGGGTTAGGTTGATGTTGAAACTTCAGCCATCTATTATCTGTGTTATTTCTTACATATTCCACCAACCACGTGGGATCCTATCCAACTTCTAATCATCGGAGCTTCATGAGATTGACCATGAAAACATTGGCTTATGGTGGTTAAAACTCCATTTATTAAGATACAGAGCTATGGTGATCCTATGGAATTGAAACATCACTCATCCCCCAATCCATATCCATGGTATTTCTTTCACATTCCACCTATCATGTGGCACTCCATGTAGAAATTGATGGCGGGCCTCATAAAAATCATAGAGAAATGCTTTACTAGGAAAATGAAAGGGTTGTCTTTTTATGATGTAAATACAAACTGAGGAGTCCTCTTTCAGCAAATAAACACACCTTAAATCATGAGGGATTGAAGAAACAACATTAGAAACTGCAGGAGATGTGATACCTTTCTCTCATCATTGCATCTTCTGCTGCGCAATCAATTCCAATTTTATTACATTGATATGGGGAAGATAAATTCAGAAGTGGGACAATATCATCTATGGTGGTTCTAAGTTCAGCCATATCTCAAATGCAGTGAACAATCATCCATTTTTCCAAGTACTCCAACTAGTTACAGCCATTATCCAAATACCTCTAATCTTGGACTCAACCCAGACATTGAACAAGTTGAGTTTATCAGCCGAGTCTGGACCAGATTTGACCAACTCTCTTGACTTAACATCCTATGGAATCAAGTGGACCGATTCCATATCAAATCTCTCAAGCGTCTGAATTGTGGCTAGAACATGGGGTACAACTTAGATGGCTGGACATTGTACTTTGAAATAAGAGACTATTTAAAGAATTGATCCTGTTCACACTGTTCTTATTTGCATTCTGATTCTTTGAAAGGGTACCCACTTAACCAGGAGAACAAAAAGTTTGTTTAAGTGTGAGACCATTAAATAGAATGCCGATCATGCAAGGAGTCAACCTCGTAAGTAAATAAAATAAACCGTTGATCCTTCTCTCTCTCTCTCTCTCTCTCTCTGAGAGAAAAAAAGGAAAAGAATAAATCAGTCAATAGATTAAGATCACAAATCTTGTTATAAACTGCTTTTTCTGTGCTGTTTTTGTAGGTTTATTGTCATGTTTCAATTGATTTTATGAAGGTTGCTTGCCATTTGTGCAAACCATTTTGATTTAGATCAGTTACCAAATGAGATGAAAGCTCTATTTTTTGCCCCTTTTTTTTGATGTTTTAAAGAGAGATGGAAGCTCTATCTAATGTTGCATTTTATCTGATGTAACTCATCAATAGATTGTGGGACAACCTTTAACTTTAGGCATTAGTTGGTGTTATAGTGGCCTTGTCTGAGGAAATTTGCCATTTATGGATCAATTGAGATAGCAACCATCTTATTTGTCTAGTCCTAGTAGAAACACAAGTATGAGGTTAGAATGTTGCATGTGAATGGGAAGAGTTTATAATTGGGTGGTTTTTCTTTCTTTGTTATTTTTAGCAGGCTGAGATGCAATGGACCAGGATTCAGATACTTCACTTCCAGGTAGGCCCTCTCTGGAAACGTGAAAAACTAAATATGTACATGCATGTACTATCCATTTTTGTGGCATTGATGTTGACTGAGTTGTATTGTTAGTGAAAGGAACTTCCAAGATTCCTTCTTTGAAGATTCCTCAGAAGGTGGGAAGTAGTGCATGGGGGGTTCCATCTGGATCAGATGCTTATCATGGATCGAGTGATGCTAGCTTATTTTCCAGCTCGCTACCTTTTCTGCCACATGAAAAGTGTATGAATTTGTTCTTCGGTCACTTGTAAACAATTACTTACAAATTAGTGTGAGTGATTTATACTGATGGTTATCAATGATTTGCAGTGAATTTCACCAAGGCAGAACATGTTCAATCTATTGATGATAGCTCGGCTAAGTTAAATAAACTACATCTAGATGAGGAAGGTAAAGATTCTGCTGAAGATCTGGAGCTTCATGCAATTGGAAACTTGCTTCCTGATGATGAGGATGAACTTTTAGCTGGCATAATGGATGATTTTGACCTAAGTGGTTTGCCTAGCCAAGTGGAAGACTTGGAAGAGTATGATCTATTTGGTAGTGGAGGGGGCATGGAATTAGATTTTGATCCTCAGGAGAGTCTCAGGGTTGGTATTGCTAAGCCAAGTATAACTGAGAGCTATGTTGTGAATGGAAATGGTCAATATGCTCTTTCAAATGGCGTAGGGACCATTTCTGGGGAACATCCATATGGGGAGCATCCTTCTAGAACATTGTTTGTGCAGAACATCAATAGTAATGTTGAAGATTCTGAATTGCGAGCTCTCTTTGAGGTAAAATCAGTTGCATTTTTTGGCAAATTAAATTTTCTCTTCAGACTTCTTTTGGTAATTCTTTTATATGTATTCATTATACGCTGTTTACTAATATATCTTGGCATCTGTTTTAACTTCACTTTTGTTGGTAACTTCCATATGTAGTGTATGAGTGTGTTGATGCGTACATTGATGCTGATATTGTGAATTTGATTATACTCGGTTTCCCTTGACATTCTGTAAAGATGTTCTATTTAATATTATCATTTTGAATAACCTACTGTGAACATCTGCCAAGCTTTATTCATATATATATATATATATATATATATTGAAATGGTTATTTGTTATATTTATACTAGCAACACACACACACACACACACACACACACACACACACATATATATATCAGGAGGGGAGAGAGAGAGAGAGAAAGAGATGGGGGGGTTGGGGGGTGGTCGGGTCTTGGGGTTTTACCAAGTAGTCAATTTTTTAGGGGCTCATCAATAAGTAACAAAGAGGCTCATTTCCTTGCCAAAAATGGGATCAATAATTCGGCTTCTGGGGTCTTTTGTATTTGAGGATTGGTACCTAGGGGTTATCACTTGTTAGTTTGTTTGGTTATTGCTTGTTGTAGCTCTTGTACTGTTTCTTGGTCTTTGGTCTAATCCTTTTAGACCACCTATGTTTTTTTGGGCCTTCAGTTGCTGTCATTTGTACTCTCTTTTTTCAATAATTTTTATGTTACCTCTTAAAAAAAAGAGGCTCATCCCTATATTATTGATATTTTCAAAATGGCTATGATGACCATGATGATCCCATCATCTGTCATGACCTTAGTTTCTCTTCCCAGCTGTTACATCCAAATGCTTAACCTCATCTAACCTCATAGTTTTGTAGACTATGTATATATAGGTTTTGTACATGAAGAGTGTCGAGTTCTGCAGAGAGAGAAGGGTCTAAAAACCTGCTGGAAGATTCTAGGAGAGTAGAGATTTGTGGAAAGATTTAGGAGATTCTATTGTTTTCCATGACCATTGGATGTTCGCTAAGTGGTACAAGCCTAGCCACTCATTTCCAAGGCTTGTACTATAAATAGGAGTGAGGTCCTCATTTGCAACCCACTCCTCAAGTGTTGTACATTCTCAAGTGCAATACGACTTCTCCATTCCAACCAAGTGTGCTTGTGTCTTGTGTCTGCTTTGAACGAGAGTTCAAGTGAATTGGTCTTGAGTGTGAGTGAGTAAGGTTGACTTGTTCAACAATCCGGGTGTCGTTTAAGTGTCGTACGGGCAAATCTTGAGTGCAACTCTAAGCCCATGGCACAGTGCCCAACATTACAAAATTTTCCAGAATTTTATATCCCGTTGAACTTATCTGATATTTAGAAATCATATTTCTGCAATAAAAGAAGCTAGAAATCCTGTGATGGGGGAGGGGGTAGGGGGGAAGGTAATAATGATGTTCCACTGATGAATTTAAAGACAAATACATGAAAAGGAGTGACCAAGGTAGCCACAAAAATACAATAGAAACATAAACAGAGGTTTCAAATAGCAGAAAAATAAGAAACATATTTGATTTAGAAATGCCATTCTTTGCCAAGACATCAGCTACTGTGTTGGCTGATCTAATGGATGTCACAAAGGAAATATCGAACATGGTACATAGCATGCCTACATAGCATGCGATAAATGTTTTCTTCCCTCAATGATAGTTATTAACTCTAATCTTTCAAAAAAAAAAATGATAGTTATTAACTCTTTCAATTTGCCAGTTATCAATGTAGCACTACTCAATTTGTATGCTTGAGTTATAGATTTATATTGACAACTTATGTTTCAAGTCGAAGCTTTGGTATTTCTTCTTTGCTCTTTCTACATATCATGTTTTTGCTTTACATGTCTTCATTGGTCTATTCCCATGTATCATCTTTTTCAATTTATGTACTCAATTCTATGTTTTAGTTTCTTTTTATGCATGTGCATGGTACACACATGTTTTTTCTTGCTAAGATGCTCAGTTTATCTTTGAGATTAGAAGTTCTCTCTTACACAATATGTTTTATAAGCTAGCTCTCTTTCTTCTTACATGAATTTTCAATGGGAAGTATTTGGGTGCTCTAATTTCTTTTATTTTCCTTCTTAAGAAGACATTGGATACCAAAAAATTAATTTGGGTGATCTCTTACTATGATATCCGTGCCGCTCGAACTGCTATGCGTGCATTACAAAATAAGCCCTTGCGACGTTGAAAACTTGACATTCATTTTTCAATACCAAAGGTTTGTCAGGGAAAATATCTTCTTCTTAGTTGCAACTCAGTCACATTTTATCTTTCACAATCCTCTCGATGGTTGTATTTCATAATCGTTAAGTTACCTCTTTAGGATAATCCGTCAGACAAGGATATCAACCAAGGAACTCTTGTAGTTTTTAATCTTGATCCATCAGTTTCAAATGATGATCTTCGTCAGATATTTGGGGCTTATGGGGAAGTGAAGGAGGTGATATGCTTGTAACTTTTTCTTCCCTTCTCTTTTTGGCGTGGATTTACTTTCATGTACATTTGAATTCACATGATTTTGTTTATCTTAGTGTGTTATGTTGTTCCTTGTGGATATGGCAGATCAGGGAGACACCGCACAAACGGCATCATAAGTTTATTGAATTTTATGATGTTAGAGCAGCAGAAGCAGCTCTCTGGTCTTTGAACAGAAGTGACATAGTTGGGAAGCGGATGACACTTGAACCTAGTCGTCCAGGTGGATCTCGGAGAAAGTGCGTACTAAGCTTTTAAAATTCTCTACCTTTAGGATCTGCAATTTGTCATAAATATTTACTTTATTCATGTGGTATCTTGATGCATCATGGTTTCATCTGGTCTTGTATGTGAATGATATTACCTTTCCTTTTCACGGAATACTAAGTATGAGCAACACTGTTTACACCCATATGTGTGTGTGGAGATGTATTGTGGGACATTGGAACCCATTAGTATCTTTTGAGCAAGGGAGTGGTCCCTATTGAATTCATTCTACTGGTGAATCCCTTAGATTTGAGCTGGGAAGATGTTTTGATTCAATTGTATACTGGACAATTAGTATCTTTTGAGCAAGGGGGGAAACAAAACTTTTTCTGGTGGGAGAGGTTATCTATCTTAGTGTTGTGTTATAAGAATGCAGTTAGTCAATGTCTCTCCTTGTGGTTTACTAGCATTGCTTGGCATCAAATCATTAATGCATCTTCTGTGTTCAGCTTGATGCAGCAATTGAGCCACGAGCTAGAACATGATGAAAGAAGTTACCGACCTCAGGTGGGTTCGCCAGTCACCAACTCTCCTCTAGGTATGCATTTTAATAGTTACTCTTCCATTGGCTGGGTTTAATTCACTCATTTGTGCACATCTTGTTGTGGGATCCACACGTCACACGTCTAGTGATGTGGGCCCCAATTAATGTCTAGATTCATTGTATATTGAAGGTCAACACGATAGATTGTAATTAGGATGCACTTTTTGTATTTCCTTTTTTGTTCCTAGATTGTCTCTATATTTTCTATTTAAACACTGTATCCTCTAAGAGGAATACATCATCAATATATTTGACAGAGATAATTCTCTCCCAAATTCTTTTTCTATTCTTTTTCCTTATTTTTCATATTCCTATTCTACATGGTATCAGCCAGGGAAGATTTTCTTTAAATAACCTTCCCTTTTTGCGGCCTTAATCTTCTCCGGCGAGTATCACTGTTCCGGCGAAGGGTCTGTCGGCAGGGGACTCCTCCTACCCTGTCGTTTTTGACAGAGCTATCCATCTATCCCATTGGATCTCTGTTTGGAACTGGTCTTCTAGGGTTTTTGTTGGATCTCTCATTCCACGATGTTTTGAAGCAACCATACCCAGATCTGAGTTTTTTGCTTAGATTTGGTAGATCTAAGCTTCGATTACCCTCTTCTCTCTTCCACTGGTGTCGCCCCTGGACCCCCTCCACTCACCTAAGGTGGACCTCCCTTCTCGGTCAACGGTGGGCCCCCCGAGTGTCTGTTTCACTCTGCTGCTCATGCCACTCCACAGTTTTTCTTCTGGGTCTTCTTCTGCCCAGATCTGGAAGCTGGGTCCTTATTCCCTCTATTGCTGCTGCACATAGGTTTCGCCTATGCGTCTGGATTCCATCAGACTGGGGTGTCCCATCTTTCATCTATGGTGGACCCCATTTTTTCTGGCGACTGTACCCTCAGATTTTGCCTTGTTTCTCTTTGATCTACCCAGTTGTTGATCTTCAGGCCCTACCACTTGCGCATATACATATATATATATATCCCTCTGTCTCTTCTGCATATGGATTTGCGACTGGTTTGTACCTTGTGGGGCCCATTTCCCGCTTATTCTTCTCAGATTCGCAGTTCTTGGACTTGGATCTGATCTTTTTGCCTTCTATTCACTGCTGCTACTATCTGATTGGGTCTTTGGTGTAAGATTATGGCTACTGCTACTCCAACATCTTCTTCTGGCCCTTCCAGTTCAGATGTTGCCTCTCCCGACTCCCCACAGATTGGTCGGATCACGACGGTATTGCTCAATGAGATGAACTATTTTGAGTGGTCTCATTCTGCCACAATTGTTTTAAATGCAAAGCAACTCTCTTCATATCTTGATGGTACTACACTCCCCAACCGGCTAAGATTGATCCAACATTCTCCGTTTGGAATGCAAATAACTCTTTGGTCCAGGCTTGACTTCTTCATTCTATGGACGTCCATGTGCGGCGTCTCGTCTATACTCTTCCCACCGGCAAAGCTGTATGGGACATTGAAGACTTTGTATTCTAATGGAAATAGTTTTGATCGTATATATGAATTATCTCAGACTGCTGCCACTCTTCGACAGGGGAGTTATCTCTCATCCAATACTATTCAACTGTGCAATCCAATTGGTTGGAGCTTGATCAACTTCAATCCCTTACTTTTAAGGATCCGGCAGATACTCTGACGTTTCACAAGTATGTCAAAAAACAACGGATTTTTGCCTTCTTAGCTGTACATAACCCTGAATTTGAGCCCACCCGGGCCCAGATTCTTGGGCAACGACCTCTCTCATCTCTTGATGAGGTTTACTCGGCTTTACTTCGAGAAGATAGCCGCGTCTTGTTATGACTTCACTGCATGCTGAACGATCTGCATTGGTCACCACCCATTCTTCTATGCCTTCTATGGCTCATGGGCACCCAACTTCCCATGGCAAGGATTTCTCATTTGATCCTCGAAGGGACACCAAAGCTCCACGGAAGAAGGGCCCTCGGTTCTGCACCTATTGCAAGATGACTAACCACAACATTGATTCATGCTGCAAGCTTCATGGACGCCCTAAGCAAGCCAATATCTCGCTGCTCCTCATTCCTCTGATGTGGTTAATGATAATGCTCCTGTGACTCGTCAAGATCTTAATTTCATCCTGCAACACCTTGAGCGCCTTCAGTCTTCTGAGGTATCCAATGCTGTCTCCTCTCCTTCAGGTAATGAATCATCTGCCCATCATGCCTCTCCTTTTCCTGGATTGTCGATTCTGGTGCTACCGATCATGTGGCTGGTATGTCCACCCTCTTCTCTTCCCTTTCTCCTATTTCTAGTGGTCAGGTCAAATTAGCCAATGGCTCCTTCACTAATATTGTTGGGAAAGGAATTGTTCCTGTTTCTCATAATTTGGACCATCACTCTGTTTTGCATGTTCCAATCCTATCCCGCAATTTGTTATCTGTTAGTGCCTTGACTAAACATTTGAATTGCTCAATCACATTTTTTCCTTCTCATTTTGTTTTCCAGGATCTGAACACAAAGCAGGTGGTGGGTGGTGGTCGTGAAGTAGGTGATCTCTATCTTCTCGATTCTTGCTATGGTAGCTCTGAGGCTTGTTCGACTTCTTCGTCTTCAATGTGTGGTTATGGCATTGTCGTTTAGGACATTCTGCCGACTTTGTTCTTAAACAGCTTATGCCTAGTTTATCTTTTACTCATTTTGAATGTGAACCTTGCCAATATGGCAAACATGTTAGAAATAATTTTTCACCATCTATGAATAAAAGTTCGCCAACTTTATTTTCACTCATCCATTCTGATGTTTGGAAATCTCCAACTGTTTCTCGCACTGGTTTTCTTTATTTTGTTACCTTTATTGATGATTTCTCTCGCATGACCATGGACATATTTAATGAAACAGAAATCTGAGGTTTTTTATCACTTCCAAAATTTTTACCAGTGGGTTCAAAATCAATTTGGGTGTAAAGTTAAAGTTCGACGGAGTGATAACGGGGGAGAATATTTGTCACTCCTTTCTTACTTTTTTGGAAAAACATGGTATCGATTCTCAGTTCTCTTGTCCTTCCACACCTCAACAGAATGGTATAGCTGAGCGAAAGAACCGTCACCTTCTTGAGGTGACCAGATCTCTTCTTTTTACTATGTACGTCCCCTCGTCCTATTGGCCAGAAGCTGTATTAACTGCTTGTTATCTAATTAATAGAATGCCTTCTTGCATTTTACAAAATCAGTCCCCCATAGATCATTTGTCCTTACATAATGCCATTCCTCACATTCCTTTATGTCTTGGGGTTGTTTGTTTTGTTTACAACTTTTCTGGCCGTAAACTTTCTCACCGGACTGTGCGATGTTTTTTTTTAGGGTACACACCTTTTCACAAAGGTTATAAGTGCCTTGATCCTATCACTGGGAAGACATACATATCCATGGATGTCACTTTCTTTGAGCGGGACCCATGTTTTTTAGCTCCCTCTACATCTTCTCCTTCTCCTGTTCTTCCTCTTGTCCCTGACAATCTTCCTTCCCCAAGTCCACCTAAGCCTCTTATGGTGTACCAACGCCGACAGTCTCGAGTGCCATCTTTGGCTTACTCCACCCATCCATCTGCACGTGCTTCAGATCCACCAGTTTCCGACCTGTTTCATCTTCCTATTGCGCTTCGCAAAGGTAAGCGCTCTTGTACTACTAGCCATCCCATTGATCGTTTTGTCTCCTATCATGTTGTTTCATTCTCCTATCATAGTTTCCTCACAACATTGGACAACATTAAGATACCAAAGAGGATCGACACAACCTTGAAAAATCCCTCCTGCAAAGCAGCCATGGATGAAGAGTTAGCTGCCCTTGAAAAGAACAATACATGGGAGATGGTTTCCTTACCTGCAGGCAAAACCCCAGTTGAGTGCAAATGGGTCTTTGCTTTGAAGCATAATCCAGATGACTCTGTTACCCGTTATAAGGCACGCCTCGTAGCCAGAGGCTTCACACAGACTTATGGAGTTGACTAGCAGGACACTTTTTCACCTGTCGCAAGATTAACTTTGTGCGCATTTTGCTATCTCTTGCCACCACTCATGCTTGGCCCTTGCACCAGTTAGATGTGAAGAATACTTTTCTTCATGGTGATCTTCAGAAGAAGTTTATATGCTTCCTCCTCCGGGTTTTGTCAACTAGGGGGAGTCTCAGTCTGTCTGCAGATTAAAGAAGGCTCTCTACGGTCTTAAGCAGTCTCCAAGTGCCTGGTTTGAGAAGTTTAGCAGTGCCTTGCTATCTTATGGTTTTACCCGATGTCAGTTAGATCACTCAGTCTTCATCTACCGTCTCCACTCTGTTGTGATGATTTTGGTAATTTATGTTGATGATATTGTACTCACCGGTAACAATGATGAAGCCATTTCTTCATTCAAACAGTATCTTCAACAAACTTTTGATATTAAGTATTTGGCGCCTCTCCGGTACTTTTTTGGAATTGAAGTTGCTCGGTCCTGTCGTGGCCCTTATCTCTCTCAGCGAAAGTATGCCCTGGATCTCCTCCAAGAAGCTGACTTTTCTGGCTACAAACCTGCAGATACTCTGCTGGATGTGAACACCAAGTTATTTGCCTCCGATGGAACTCTCCTTGATATCCCAAGTTTTTATCAGAAACTAGTTGGCAGCTCATCTATCTGACCATCACAAGACCAGACTTATCGTATGTTGTTGGTGTTGTCAGTCAGTTCATGCACGAACCACGGGACACTCACCTTCATGCCGTGTTTCGAATCCTACGTTATATTAAGGCTCATCCCGGCTGTGGTTTGTTTTATGCACACCAACCTACTTGTCTGGTTCGTAGTTATTCAGATGCTGATTGGGCCGGTTTTCCAGATGATCACAGCTTTACGTCTGGCTATTGTGTTTTCTTGGGCTCCCATTTAATTGCCTGTAGAAGAAAGAAGCAGTCCGTTGTTGCTCGTTCTAGTGCTGAGGTTGAATATCGGGCCATGGCAAATACTGCTTCTGAATTGTTGTGGTTTCGCCAATTTTTTACTGAAATGGGGTTTGCTCCTGCTAATCCATTCATCATGTTTTGTGACAATTAGGCGGCCATCCATATTGCCTCCAACCCAGTCTTTCATGAGTGGACTAAGCACATTGATGTTGATTGCCACTTTCTTCGTCAACATATTTCAGAAGGGCGACTTTTCACTCCTTATCTGCAATCTAAGGGTCGGCCTTATCTTCACAAAGTCAGTTTCCCGAACTCAGCTTGATTCCGTCGTTAGCAAGTTGGGTCTACTCGACATCTTTGAACCAGCTTGAGGGAGAGTGCACGTCACACGTCTAGTGATGTGGGCCCCAGTTAATGTCTAGATTCATTGTATATTGAAGTCAACGTAATAGATTGTAATTAGGATACACTTATTGTATTTCCTTTTTTGTTTCCTAAATTGTCTCTATATTTTCTATTTAAACACTGTATCCTTTAAGAGGAATACATCGTCAATATATTTAACGGATATAATTCTCTCCCAAATTCTCTCTGTTCTTTTTCCTTATTTTTCATATTCCTATTCTACACATCTAACCCTGTAATTGTTGTTTATTGTGCTTATGTTACAAGCTGACATGGGTTCTTTGCATATGATAGGTAATTGGGCACAATTTAACAGTCCAAGTGAAAGTAGCTCATTAAAAGGCTTTAATCACTCTCCAGGCTTAGGATCTATTAGTCCTATAGCCAATAACCATTTGACTGGATTAGCTTCGATTATACCTTCTGTTATGTCAAATGCTGTCAAGATAATGCTCATCGGGAAGGATCACGCTAGGGGTAACCTTGTGGATCATGTGTTAACCAACACGAATTCAACAAATGGAGCAGCCTATCAGCCTTCAAATTCCTTTCGTGAGCATAACAGTGGAATGATGAGCAACATGAGTCCAAGTCCTGGAAGTGTTTCTTCTTTTGGCCCCTCCACATCAAATACATCTGGAATTGGAACATTGAGGGCCCCAGTTTCTGTGGGGTAGTCCCACTCCATACACCGAGCACTCACATTCCTCTGCCTGGCCAACATCATCTATGGGACATTCCTTCTCTTCCAATGGACATGGACAAGGCTTTCCTTACTGGTCGCCATGGCTCCTTTATCGGATCTCACCCCCATCATGTTGGGTCTGCTCCATCTGGCATTCCCTTTTAGAGAGACTTTGGTTTTTACCCTGAGTCGCCAGAAACATCTTTTATGAGTCCAGTTGGTTTTGGAGGCATGGGTTTAAGCCGCAATGATGGGGGTTTCATGGTTAATATGGGTGCTCGAGCTGCACTGAATCCTGGAGTTTCTATTTCAGGAAATATGTCTGAAAATGGTTCTCCCAATTTCAGAATGATGTCCTCATCAAGGATGGGTCCCATGTTCATGGGCAGTGGCAATCCTTATCCAGTGCCGGTTACAAATGGCTTTGAAGGACTACTTATGGAGCGTGGGCGAAGTCGACGAGTTGAGAACAATGTGAATCAGATAGACAGCAAGAAGCAGTATCAGCTTGAGTTGGACAAAATAATCAGTGGAGAAGACACCCGGACAACCCTAATGATAAAAAACATTCCAAACAAGTAAGATGATAATTCTATTGCGCCTTTGTTCTAAGAGTTACTGAAATGATTGATTGTGATATGCAATTTTCTTTGCTCCTCAGGTACACTTCGAAGATGCTACTGGCTGCCATTGATGAAAATCACAGGGGAACATATGATTTTCTCTACCTGCCAATTGATTTTAAGGTAATTCTTTATAATATTGGGCAAAAAGGTTCAATGATTTCATCCTGTTGAATTTCATCTCATGGTGTTCTCACGTGTGCAGAATAAATGCAATGTTGGTTATGCATTTATAAATATGATCTCACCTTCACATATCATCCCATTCTATCAGGTTTTTCTTGCAATTTACACTTTTTTTTTTCTAGGGGAGGGAGGGGATTGGTCTTGATTGCGATCTAAATTTGGCTTGAAGAAAATGGTACCAAGTCCCAATGGACTACATTCTTATAGCTTATGACTCTTGTGCAGGCATTCAATGGGAAGAAGTGGGAAAAATTTAATAGTGAAAAAGTTGCTTCACTGGCATATGCACGAATACAAGGAAAGACAGCCCTCGTTACCCATTTTCAGAATTCAAGCTTGATGAATGAAGATAAGAGGTGTCGCCCTATTCTCTTTCATTCTGAGGTATCAGAGGCTGGTGATCAGGTAACTTTGTTGCTTTATACTGAGAGAATTCGGAACCATGAAATAGATGAAATATCCATGCCCATGAAATTCTTCTTATTTTAAATTTTTAATTTTTTTGTAGGTGAATGTTGGTAAAACATGAGTATTATTTATTTTTATAGTTAAAAAAAAAACTCTTGAGGAGAAGCCCTAGTTTAGGATCTCTCCACACACAGAAGAGAGCGAGAGAGCCTAGTTAGTGACTGCACAGCAATTTTGGCTGGTCATCACATCTTTGGTGGGGATGTGTGGGAAATGACATGGAGGGGATATGTTTGGTGGACACACACACACACATCTTAAGCCATTGAGAAGAGCCTGTAACACAGTTGCAACCATAGAATTTTTGAACCATGTCATCTTCTAAATAACTTAAGCATTAGATTTTTGTGGTCCACCTTTAAGTTCTAGGATGATTGGATAGGAGTGTAGAGAGAGAGAGAGAGGTCATCACATGAGGGGGTGATGATTCACCGACATCCTGAGCATCTTAAGCCATTGAGAAGAGCCTGTGGCATAGTTGCAACCCTAGAAGTTTTTGAATCATGTCATCTTCTAAATAACTTAAGCCATTAGTTTTTTGTGGTCCACCTTTTAATTCTAGGATGATTGGATAGGGGAGTATCCTTGGTTTTTTCTATCCGTGTGGTTCCCTACATGTTAGCTCCATCACATGGTGCCCAGCCTACACTATTTGATGACTAAGCATCTCTAAGGAATATAGGTACTTCAGCCTTCCTAGAGTACCTATATTTTATTTTCCAACTTTCGGGCATATGTAATCCTTGATTTTCTTGTTCTTTATTCTTGATTGCTCAAAGTAGTTACTGTTGTTGTCACTCATTATTTCTGAAACAAAACACTGACTATAACTCTCATTTGTAAAGATCATTCAGGAGTCGTTCCCCTCCATCAATTTGAATATGCGTGCACGTCCACAAGATGGGACCAACTCAGAGGATACGCCAGAAAGTCCAACAAAGGGTAATTCTGCTGAGATGCCAGAGAAAGCTCTATTTGGAAACAGCTTCATGGAAGGATACCAGATTGTAGCCACCTGAAGACAGGTGGCCGAGTGCTAACTGTTGCATAGGTAATTAAGTGTATAAAATGGTGAGAGAATGGATGAGGATGTAGCAGATGATGTTTGACTGTCTTATATAAGTGGGGTGTCCACTTTTGAAGCGATGGATGCCCCCAAAGCATTTAGAACAAGTGTGAATGAAGCCGTATTTGTCGTTTTGTGGTGTAGAGAAGAATTGGATAACTGTGAATTCGGGGGCGCCGGAATAAAGTGGGTGTACAGTTGAAAAATGAGTATATGTCTAGTCTACTGGTGAGAGCATTGCTTACCAGTTTATGCATGATCTTAGAGTCCTTTTTTTTTTCTCTCTTTCGGGGAGGAGCATTGAAGAAGTCTCTGCAAATATGTATATGTTGATGTCTATAGATCTGAGAGAGTTACTGGATCTATTTGGCTCTTCTAATGTAAATTGGTTGAAACTTGAAACAATAGATACGGCTCTTTTCAATGTTTTGTGGTGTTGAAGTTTTTTTCATATCAAACTTGTATTTGAAGTGGACTGTTTTTGGACCTTCCATTTCTGCCTTCATTCTTTCAATTGATATGAAGTTTCCCGTCGCACAACTGAACTTTATTAAATATCATTATAATCGTCGTCATCATCATTAATAGTTAATATTTCTTTTATCTGGAGTCGGTTTTACGAGTTCTTCTCCTTCAATCGAGCTTTTCATAAACTATATTTTGAGTCACTCTACAATCTAACACGCTCTATCTTATCCTTTCCCTCTATATTTTCAAAGGGCGTTGTTTCTCTGTAGTCTCGACATTTCACATTGGAGTAGTGCTTGGTCTTATATTAATGTGAACTGCATCAAATATCTATGTCGTAAAAGAAATACGACAACCAAAGTTTTGTAATTTAAGAGGAAATTGTACCCGATGGCATGTACAAGCAGCATGAACAAGTGTTGAGAGTAATATGACATTGCCTAACTACAGGCAAAGAGTTGAAGACTGTAGGGGTTTGCTTGAGGAAGCCCAATCCAGTTACGATGAAAATCACTCCAGTGAAAATACCTCTAACCTTCTCAAAGCCAAGGAGTAATTAGAAATTGCCATTCATCATGAGCTGAGAATTCTTCATCAGAGGTCCAGGTTACTTCAACTCAATCTCATTGACATGGGGAGTAAATTTTTTAACAATTCTATCAAGAACAGAGAACACCAGAATAAGATCAGATCGGTCTTGCTTCCTGATGGTTCTGTCTGTCATTGAAGACTATTTTGTCAAGCATTTCGAGACTAGTTTCGGTGGGGTCTTCATTTTCGATGGTGATGACAGTGGGGAGTTAATGTGTGTAGCACTCTCAGCGACATTGAAGCTTTTGATATAGGAAGGAAATCGATGTTGTTTTCAGTGGCAACCCAAATAAGGCACTTGGGCCAGATGGGTTTAACCTCCATTTTTATAGATGTTGCTGGCACATTATTGGGGATGACGTTGTTTCTGCTATTATGGATTTTTTTTTACCTCCGGTCAGATTCTCCACCAAATAAAGGCTTGCTTCATTACTTTGATCCCAAAATCATCATCTGCCACTTCTCTGGAACATTATAGGCCTATTGCATTGTCTAATGAAATCTATTAGATCATATCTCACATTTGGTGAATAGGATGAAGTCTGTCATGAACAAACTGGTCAGTCATCATCAATCTGCCTTCGTCCCTTGCCTTCGTGACATATCTAGCAACACCGTCCTCTGCCATGATCTCATTGTGGCTATCCATCTTGCTTATGGTCCTCCGAAAATGTGCCTTAAGATTGATGTGGGCATCAATGAAGGTGGGTCCAAGCCCAATTCCTATGAAGCCAAGTCCAAGATCTATGCAATTCAGCTTTGTGGGCCTACACAAGCCAGGCCCAGCAAAGTCAGGCCCAACGATTTGCACAAGCAACATGGTTCGTGAACTGCAAGGAAAGCTACAGGCGGTGGTGCATTAGTTAGAATATGACATTTCTAACTTAGGACTTGTATTTAATTCAGTACTTAGCTTATTTAGTATTCTATTTGATTTAGAATTAGTTTTGGAGGGTCGGCTCCATGTTTTCAGTCGGAAGTTTATTTCCCATATAAACAGATGTAAACAACCACTTTAGAGGGAGGATTTTATGAATAAAATTTGTGTGTTTTGATAGATTATTTTCTTTAATGGGATTGAGTATTTGGGAATGAAACATTTAATTTTAACATTCTCTTGTATACCAAATACATAAATAAGATCAATCCACTGTCTTTAGTCTACAAGATCAGAATCAAATGATGTTTTACAATGATTATAAATATTAGGCGGAATAACATCATAAATAAATTGTGCATACCCGAATCCATCGCTATCAAGTGAGTTCCTTAAGCTTCTTACTCTGTGTTGCTATCTCCTTTACTAGTACAGATCCAAGGTTGATCTTTGGTTCTTCCTACAACACCCAATCAAGACAAGATGCAAAATAGCCACTGGATTTCTCTTCTTTTCTCTTCCTCAATCTCTTTCAATTTTGCACAAGGTAATAGATTAATTGAGAGCGAGCTGTACTCAGTAAGAAGGAAGACCCAAATGACAGTTTCAAAGCCTTAAACCCACACTCCATCAAAGTGGGTAACTGACCCACTTATGTCTCTCAACCGTTACATGCAAGAGATATGAATGTGACCCTTGAGTTTCAAATTCTAAATGAATGTGGGTCACATTAAAGAGATTGTTAATCTTACATTCTCCCACTTGGTCCACATCATCATCATTGAATTTAAAACTAAGATAAACATAAAGCGCGCGCATTATTCACATTCAAATAATCATAATACGGTTATCATCATAATGTTAATACTAAATAACCCACAAATGCGACCAATGACGATTGCACATCATTTTGTCCGACATGGTCCCTTCCACCACTAAAACATGAGTGACCCACTTAGCATAACCCTTTAGTGAGAAATTTCATAATGGTCCACATAAGTGTCTTAATATAAAGACTATTCCTGTTAGTGATAAATAATCACACATAATGTATACAAATAAAATAAGATAAACACGAATAAAATATCAGAAACACTATCAAGAGTACTCAAGTGTCAAATATCACATAAATACATAAGATAATCCAAAAATACATCAATAACATCAAATACATCAAGATGAGTTATGTTCAAGACCCATTCTATTGGTATGTTCTTTAAAGGTCTTAATAGGTAACCCTTTTGTTAACGAATCTGCTATCATGAGTGATGAACACCGTAAAATTACAATTTTACCCTTTAATATTAGATTAATTAGTCCTTATTTTATAAATATTAGATAGATTTAAATGTTATTTTTAGTTTTACAATTTATTTTTAAAAAATTCAAGAAAAGAAAAAAAAATAATAAAAAAATGGCTAAGTAAAAATACAATCGACGTCACCTTCAGAATGGTCAGTTTGGGTTTCAGAACCTGCAACTTTCTACACTCGTAATTAATATTTCTTTTTCCAAATTCGAGTGAAAGTCGAGTTTTATTTGCCAACCCTTCTCATTTACTGTCGATCGGGGTGCCCGGTACCTGAAGAAAAGTCTGAAAGAAACTATTTCTATTTCTTTTCTTTTTTTCCTTTTCTTTTCTATTTTCTTCCTTCTCTGGTAGCAGGAGTCATGGAAAAAAAAGAGAGAAGACGGCTAAAGCAGAGATGCACAACAGCCAGCGAATGGGAAAAGAAGTAGGCAGCGCCCAGAGACAGAGAGCAGCAGCAACAGCTGACACGGGCAGCCAGCTGAGCCTCACTGTGACTGACCTTTTCTCTTCCATGAGGCAGCAGAGTTCTACAAGATAAAACAGAGATAGTCGAAGCAGAGGAAAGAAAACCAGCAGAGCAGCACCGATTGCAGAGAAGATAGCAGCAACTGAGTGCAAAACAGCAGCCAGTTGAGAAGAAGCAGCGCACAGTGAGCACAACAGAAACGGTGAACAGCAGGCAGCGACAACCAGTAGAGCAGCCAGTTGACACGGGCAGCCAGCTGAAGGCAGCAGGCTGAAGCAGAGCAGCAGCTGAGAAAGGCAGCCACACAAGCCGGCAGTCCGAGCAGACTGAGTACAGCAGAGCTGAAGCCAGCGATGCATAGCAGCCAGCTGAAGAGGCAGCCAGCTTGGATGAACGGCAGCCAGCAATGAGAAGAAGAGCAGCAACGGTGAGCAGCAGCAGAGCCGAAACAGTGAAGGAGGCAGCTGAGAAGAGAAAGAAGAACAGCCAACTGAGAAGGGCTCCATTACAAATAGCAGCCAGCACCACATCCAAATGCCTGTAGCAGCTGGGAGTTATCCGATCCAAATAAGATTTGGATAAGGAGCTACCGAGTCACTGATTTTTGAAATTCAAAAGAGAGCTGCCAGATAGAGGCGTGAAGCAAGAAGAAGAAGAAAAGATAAGGCAGCTGCCAGCAAAGAAGAGAGATAATCAGAAGAGATGAAGGATAAGATAAGGAGAGATGAAGACAAAGAAAGGAAGATGAGGGTTAGCCTATCCTTAGCTGGGATTAGCAGAGAGGAAGTTAAAGAAGAGAGAAAACTGGGAACTACCGTGTACCAGCTGCCGTGTAGCAACTGGGTTTCAAGAAGATAAACAGAGAAAAGATAAGATTTGGGAGAGATAAGGGAGGTTTGAAACTGAGAAAAAGAAGGAAGGATAAGACTCTTTGAGTTATCTACCGATCCACAAGGTTAGCCGAAAGCAAAGATTTGTAAAAGAGATAAAGTAAGCCGATCCAGATAGAGAAGAAGGGATAAGAAGAAGAAGAAAAAAGAGATTAAAGATGTGTTAGCGGATGGATTTCAAAATGGGTCTTATCCCGACTGAATTCGAATTTGAACTTAAATGGGTCTTATCCCGGCTGAGTTTGAAGGGTCCCTTATCTCATCCCCTCTCTCCTATAAATTCAAGTGTTTGGGTTCATTGAAAGTTGAACCGGGCAAGACATTGAAAGCTGAAATTGGACGACCAAAAGACAGAAGAGAAAAAAATAAATAATTTCTTGTAAGTTATGTTATTTTTTTTTATTTTTATGTCAAGTCCAAAAAGAATTATATTTCATTTCTAATTTTTTAATAAAAATTCGTGGCAGTTGTTTAGATTTATGATGATCCCAGTTAATAAAATATTTAATTGTGATGATTTGTATTCTACTTTTAATTCTTTTTATGAACTTTATGTAAAAAAATTATTTTTAGAATTTTTTCAAGGAAAGTAGAACCCCTATTAGGATCAGTGGGACTTGCCGTCTTTCCAGTCTAAGGTTCTTGTCAATAACAATTGTTTTAGATTTGGGGAAACACAAGTTTAAAACCCGCTCAAGCCTAAGGCTTGAATTGATAAAAATCTGATTTAATGGATAACATAAAAATTCTAATTAGAATTTTAATAGAAAATAAAATTTAATTATATTTTATAACTCTAGAACATTTCATAGTTTAGGCCGTGATTTTATTATTTTTAAATAGGATAATATGCCGCGTCGATGTTTGACCCGATTCCATTGTAGATTATGTAAAAAAAAAATATTTATTTATTCTTGACTTATTCTTTTTCTCAAAAATTCATCAAAACAATTTATTGTTCTAAATTAAGATAATAATTGTATGTTTTAGAAAACTATTTCCTTAAATCACATTATTTTAATAATGCCATCTTCTATTTCATGCATATATTTTGTCAGTTTCCCTTGGATAAGACCTCGTACTCATCCTCTATACTATATTTGGTTCGTACGCTTGCGAGTAAATTAAAATTCACATCAATGAGCTGAGTGCTGATATGCTCAATAAACACCATCTGTTTTTGAACTTTTTCTTTTACGACGAAGTACTTCAGTTCCATGTGTTTCAATCTATTGGAGTACTTGTCGTTCTTTGAGAAGAAAACTGTTGTGGTGTTATCATAATAAATTCTCAGCGGCCTAGCAATGCTGTCGACAATCCCAAGCCCTGAGATAAATTTCCACAGCCACATTCCTTGAACAGTGGCCTCATAGCACGCCACAAATTCTATTTCCATAGTGGATGTTGCAGTGATAGTCTGTTTGACGCTTTTCCAAGAAATTGTTCCATTAGCCATAAAGAACAAGTAGCCAAAAGTAGACTTACTGCTGTCAACGCATCCACCAAAGTCTGAATCCGAGTAACGAATGACCTCGAGATTCTCAGACCTCCTATATGTGAGCATGAAGTCTTTGGTACCTTGTAAGTACCTCATAACTTTCTTTGCAGATTTCTAGTGATCTAATCCAGGATTACTTTGATATCTGCCTAACATACCAACGGCAAAGCTGATCTCCGGTCTAGTACAGGTCTGTGCATACATGAGACTACCTACCGCTGAAGCATAAGACATTTCCTCCATATGTTTTCTTTCTAGTTCATTCTGCGGACATTGCATTAGACTGAATTTGTCTCCCTTTTGAATAGAGGCATCCTGAGAAGAACATTTTTACATCCCGAATCTCTCCAATATTCTTTTTATGTAGCCTTTTTGAGACAGTCCCAAAATCCCACGTGTTCTATCACGGAATATTTCTATTCCAATTACGTAAGCTGCCTCTCCCATATCTTTCATTTCAAATTGAGTGGAGAGAAAATGTTTGGTTTTTGGTTTCAAACATCATACAAAGATCATTAGTGGCAAGCAAGATATCGTCAACATACAATATCAAAAAGATATATTTTCTCACCAACCTTCAGATATATACACCGATCAAAGGTGTTTTCCTTAAAACCGAAGGAAGTAACAGTATCATTGTGTAACACCCCGCCCTTTTTCACTCGAAATCAGAGTCTATTTTTTTTTTAAATAAATAAACAAGTGATAAGAGCGGGATGTCACGACGCGAGTTAAGTCTGGACTTCTAAAGTCCGACCCTTAACTGGCCCAAACCTATGTGTATATGGACTAAGTCTATGAGAATGGTTCACACATAATACTTTATAAATCTTGCGGAATATTATTACTTAATCTAACTGCGGATTAAAAAGAGGATTGTATTGTAATACCCCAGATTTTCAGTTTATCAATATTTACGAAAATTGCCATTATAAGTGTGAATTAATGGTTACGAACCTTAGATGAGTAAAGGGTTGGGTCAATTGCCCAATTAAGACCCAACGGATTGTGGATATGGTTGCAATTGGAATAATTGGGTAAGATGTATTTAATTGAGTCAAAGTTGTTAATTGGGTCAATTGCCCAATTAAGAGCCAACGGATTGTGGATATGGTGGCAATTGGAATAATTGGGTAAGATGTATTCAATTGGGTCAAAGTTGTTAATTGGGTCATAATGTCAAATTGGGACCCAGTGGGTCGTGTTTGACTTGGTTGACCACCAAGTGAGTTGAGTTAAATTAAATGAGTTGGGATGAACGGTTTACATTTCAAATTCAAAATTCAAATAATGGGATGGACGGTTTTTACATTTAGAATTCAAATTCAAAACAAAGGCAAGGATACACGTTGGGGGAGGTGAGGAGGTTGGTTTGTTTCAGAATTCAAATGTTGGAGAGATGGAAGAATATTGTTTTATTTCAAATTTAAACGTTGGAGAGATGAAGATGGTTTGTGTTTCAAATTCAAACGTTGAAGAGATGAAGATGGTTTGTGTTTCAAAATTCAAATGTTGGATAGATGGAAAAGTATGGTTTTATTTCAAATTCAAATGTTGGAGAGATGGAAGAGTATGGTTTTATTTCAAATTCAAACGTTGGAGAGATGAAGATGGTTTGTGTTTCAAATTCAAACGTTGGAGAGATGAAGATGGTTTGTGTTTCAAAATTCAAATGTTGGAGAGATGGAAGAGTATGGTTTTATTTCAAAATTTAAACGTTGGAGAGATAGAAGAGTATTGGTTTATTTCAAAATTCAAATAAGAGTTACACGTTGGAGAGGTAGGGAGGTTTGGCTTATTTAAAAATCAAACAAGGATACACATGGAGAGATAATGGAGATGGTTATACATTTAAAAATTCAAATTCAATGGCATACACGTTGGAGAGATAAGGGGGAGTTTTGGGTTTAATTTTTCAAATTCAAACAAGGCTCAACTCTCCCTCTCCCTCTTGGCTGTCTCTCTCCCTCACACCCTCTCTTAGCCGACCACTCACAAACACATAAGAGAAAAATAACTTAGAGTTTACATCCCCAAACACCTCTCCCTCTCACTCAAAACCGATCCTCTCTCAAACCCACATAATTTGGCCGAACTCTATCTCTCTCAAGCTCTCACACTCGGCCAAAGGATCAAGAAGAAGGAGGAAAAGCTAAGGAAAGAAAGGATTGAAAGAAGAAGTTGGAGTGAAGGAAAACTGGAGGAGTCGCGGAACCAGTAATTAATTTTTATAAAATTGTGTTTAAAGAAAGGAACCATAGGGTTCGACCATCCACCATGGCCGAATCCCATGGAAGAAAATTGGGGGTTGATTTGGGTATTTTAATGGGAAGGATGAACCATAGGGTTCGGCCAAACAGCATGGCCGAACCCCATGGAGGGACCATGGTTATTTTAAGGGTTCTTGAAGAATGGAAACCATGGAAAGTTTATGAATGTTTTAGAAGATCTAAAATGGAAAGAAGGGTACAAAATCAAAGGGTGAAGTTCGGCCATGTTGTATGGTCGGACCCCACCAAGGTATGTTTGGTAGATTGAGGTTTTAAATAAGTTATTTGGATGGTATAAATTAAATAAAAAGGGAGATCAAATTCAAGTGGGTGAGGTTCGGCCATGTAGTATGGCCGAACCCCACAAGGTGGTTTTTGGACTTAGATTTAATTAGAAATCAAAAGGATATTGTCTTGACTTATTATTATATAAACAAGGTAACGAGACTTCTTGAACGGTGTGCAATCGCAAACGGGTGACGGTTTAAGAAGAGCGGATATTTTAAGTGACATTGGTGTAGGTTTCCTACCTCTTTATAACCACACTTATACTTGATGTTTTTATCTTAATTTTGATGAGATATGTGCTAAACTATTATGTTTCAAAGTGGATTTGAATACTAAAATTTATTTACAAATGGCATGTATTCATTGACATCTCATACATGGTATGGGGTGATGGTTATGTAACCGGAGGACTACACTCCGTGGGGGCATCCGAAAAACCTATGTAGTGGTACCTTGATGATGAGAATCCCATCAAGAGGAAACCGGAGGGTCCACAATCCGTCGGGGCGTCCGAACAGCGTATGTGGAGGTACCTTGATAATGAGAATCCCATCAAGAGGAGGCTATGTATACTTGTGATGGGTGAGACTCATTACATATGCATACATACATAGCATTGTTTTTATAAGATTTTGATGATCATGTATTATTATGTTATATGCATGTTTTAAATTAACCTTATGGTAACCCTAATCGGAACACCTATTGGGCGCGTTGATCTAACGCCCTATTTCTATCTTTAGTGGATGACACAGGAAAGGGAAAGGTCGACGATCGCGAAGGAAACCAACCATAGGAGCTTGGATATATGAATGTACTTTTATTTATGGATATTTTGTTTAAGTTACAAGGACATGTAATTTGTTAATTAGATGTCGGCTTATAATAACTTAGTAATATTTGCTATGGTTTGGTTTGGTTTGAATGATTGTTTAGTTTAAGGTAATTTTGGATAAATGACTTCTACTTTGCTATCTAAATGGAATAGACTTAGGTTTTATTATAATCCGCAGTTAGATTAAGATTTAATTCCGCAAGTATCATATCACGTGTGAACTATTTTCATGGACTTAGTCCATGCACACGTAGGTTAGTCAGTTAAGGGTCGGACTTTAGAAGTTCGGACTTAACTCGCATCGTGACGTCCCGCTCTTTATCTCACTCTTTATTTTTTTTAAAAAAAAATTAGAGTCTGATTTTCGGAAAGCAAGTGAGAAAGGGCGGGACGTTACAGTTGATATTAGAGCGAAACGGGAAGGTTGAATCTTTCGAAGTAAGATTAAGACAGTTTCATGTCTCACTGACAGATAAGAATCCCAACTAACCGACTCTTCGGAGTCCACTGACTGGGGCCGGATTAATTTACTTTGTTAGACTCAGACTGAACATTCAACTGAGAACAACAATGAAAGATAGCAAAGGAAGTACAATCAACATAAATGGGTATACCAAACATAGTAACGTAGGAGATACTTCCCCGATATCCCCAAATGGAGAAACAAACACATGACACTTAGGGAGGTTTTCCCTGAGAATAGGAGAACATCAAATTTTCCCCAAATTGAGAAATGATACTTGATATTAGGAAGTTTCCCCCAAAATAAAGAAATACAAAGAATGTTGATTTGACAATTTCCCCAAGGACAAGAAAAACAAGATATCTATTTAGCAATTTCCCCAAATAAGAGACATTATATGTTACATAGGAAAGTTTCCTAAACAAGAAATACAAGATGATGATTAGGGAAATTCTCATAAAACAAAGATTAGTTTGATTTGAACTACGGTTGTCATTGATATGTTTCTGTTGCTGTGATACAGATACGACGAGCAACATAGAGTATACAGAGTTGTGGGATAAAGGAACTCCAAGCTGTCCTATAGATCTGACTTCATCTTCCAACAATCCAACAGGCCAGACCGAGTTGTGGAAGTTAACGGAGACGTCCAGGTAAGATTCCCCGAGGATGTCGAAGTGTATCTAGCCCCTTTTCCAGAAGAGTATATGGGAGATATCCCAATGATAGGAGAATCAGTAGGGGAGATAGCGCCTGGGTATATGTGTGAGTTGTGCAATCAGGAAGGGCACAACTGTACTTTCTGCCCTTACCCCCTTGAGGTTATTTGCCCTGTCTGTGGACTTCACGGGCACGAGAAGGAGAGGACTAATTGTCCTTACATTGGGGGACCGGGAATAATACCCTGTCTAACTTGTGGAGTGTTGGGGCACATGTCGACGATATGCCCTGACAGCTTCTTCGATTTTTATGATGATGCAGGGTCTTCTACGGAAGGTTAGGCTAAGAAGTAGTAAGAAAAAGTCAGGAAAAAGGGGAGATTTTGTAACGTCCCCTCCCGCTACGACCACGTCATCTTCGAAAGATCTCAAAACATCACCAAGTAATAACAATCATACATCATCCGAAATCAAACAACATACAAAGAGGATGCCATATAAAAAAATAGATCTCTCAACTAATAACAACATAATTATAAGATGTCTAACCACTGCTCTTCTACGGGCGCCTACTCAAGGGGCCCTTCCCAGTCCCTTGCGATCGGGTACCTGAAAGGTAAGGGGTGAGCTAACCAGCCCAATGAAGAGATAATACATATCACATGTCAGCAATATAAGTAGACACCATATACATGAATGCAAAAATATCGTGATGAAAGGGGTGCTCATAAGTATAAGATCTAACTGCACCAACAACCAATAGTCTACCGACCAGTCCGCGGCATCATCTCAGTGGCCCACATCGGGTCCTCTAACAAACTCTTGGAGTACAAGAGGTGAGCTAAATAGTCCAGTAAAGGGAATAACCATATCATACATCAACGACATATATATATCACATGTATAGAAAAATAATAGACATCATAATAAAATGATTGTCTACGTACGAGAGTACTCAACTATACAATTAACCAATGGTCCCACCGACCAATCAGAGACAAAATCTCCACAACTAACAGCTGTCCTCCAACAACCCCGATCTCCCTACCAAAATAAACGGGAGACCGTATGATACACAACTGCCTCAACCGCAGGAATACAACGGGGAAACCCGCATCCCCTACGGGGGTTTCGACTGCCGGAGCATAACGGGGAAGCCAATCTCAAGGAACAGGTACCTCAACCGCCGGAATGCAATGGGAAAACCCGCATCTCCTATGGGGTCTCGACCGCCGGAGCGCAACGGGAAGTCCTCCCAACAACTAACATCATCATAAACATATACACGTACAATTAGTTCCTCTATTTCAACACCCAACGGTACACTGTCCATTACGGTTTACCTCCCACACATGCACATAATATCACGATCATGTATAACAACTTAAGCATATAACAAGATCTCGAAAAACAAATCTCCATACTCATCATGGTCTTATTCACGCGTTGTAAGTAAACATCCAACATGTTATCAACAAGTTCCAGTATCATATCTAATATCTAGACACATACCTTACTCTCAGTATAAATTCATTCACATGTTATAACACAACATATTATCAGTAAGTCGCAAGTATCATGTTCAACATCCAAAACATATCTTATTCTCATCATAAATTCATTCACATGTTATAGCTAAATACTCCACATATTATAAATAAGTTTCAAGCATCATTTTCAATATTTATTTGTCTGATCAGAAGTTGACATGAATGCACCCGAACGGATCCCTTGCCACATATTTATTCAATTGTTCCTTTACCGAGTGATTTAATAAACGAAGGGCCCCATTCGAGTTACTCCGTGTCTAGGGTTAAAGGTTAAATAGATGTGAATGCATGCTAAAACAGTGATAAGTCCCCTCACCTGTGTGTGTGTCCTTGAAATCCAAAGCGAGAAAACGAGTCCGGGGGTTGAAGGGGCTCAATCTGTTGAAACAAGAATAGGTGGGTAAGAAATTGGGATGAAACGGGTCAAACTGGCAAGGAATGCGAATGGACCCGAGAACGGGTCGGGTCCGTATGGGGTCTGACTGGGCAGGGGCCTGGTTGGGCCGGACCTGACTGGGCCGGGCCGAAACAGGCGAACTGGGCCGAAACTAGCGGGCTGGGCCGGATCTGGCGAGCAGGGCCAGATCTGGTGGGCTGGACCGAGTTACTGGGGTCCAAAATCGGAACCCGGCTGAGTCAACTCGCGGCCGAGTGACTCAGCCAAAGGGGAAGGGGAAGAAGAGGAAAGAGGGGAAGAAGAAGAAGAAAGAAATAAATGTAATCGGAAAGAGGGGAAGGAGAGAAGGGAAAACCATTACCTCGGATCGGTCGATGGCGGGAGGGCTAGAAGATCGGTGGCTGGGGGCCCGAACCTCTGATTCAGCGAACAGTAGACATCGGCAGATGGGGAAGAAGGAGAAAAGGGAAAAACAGAGAGGGAAGGCGGGAAACAAGCCTCCGAGAGAGAGATCTTAAGAGAAGGGAAAAGAAGAGGGGGAGAGGCTGGATAGGGAAGGAGAGAAGGAGGAAGGAGATGGGGGTTGAGGCTGCAAACGAGAAAGAGGGAGAGGCCGAGAAGAGGAGCACAGAAAAGCAGCGGCGACACTATAGCACTCGTGGCTACAGTGTCGAAGGGGGGAAAATGAATTAACAAGGGTTAGGGTTTTGGGGATTCTAGGGTTTAAGGGGGGTCTTAAGTCCCTTTTTTTTAATCTAAGGTTTTGAAAATAATTTCTTTTCAAAAGAAATAAAACACAAAGAATTCGAGAATCCAAAAAATCTCGAATAACAAACGTCGATCGGGAAAAGTGTGATTTTTCAACATTTTTTTTTGACAATATACATAAAAATTATGAAATTACTAATATGTCATTCGAGTTTTCAAACTCGAAATTCGATAACTAGAGCCTACCACGGTGCCCACACTCTCTTCACCACTACCAAGGTCCCAAAGACAATTCGGAGATTCGAAAATCTCTCCAAAAATAGAGAAAACTTGGAACGGGTCATTACAGATTTTGTAAGGGTTGTGAGTACATTTTGTTCTTTGAAGGGTTTGTTCTAACCTACCAACCCTTATACTATGATGAAGTTTGAATGATTTTCAATAAAGTATGCAAACTTAAGAGTTTATAAGGATTTTGGCATTGAGATGTATGTGACGAGATCACTTGATTATATTGAGACGTGGTATGGGTGCGTCCCTCACGTGATATTGATGAGATAAGTTTATAGATTCTATGAGTATGACTTAGAGTAGCTATGAGACTGTGGGAACCTCGATAAGAAATACAGAGACCTGGTCCCGTAGGGTTACCGTTGAGGAGTGGGTCCCTCGCATGCTATGCGCTGGAGGGCGCTCTCACGACTTTTTCGCACACTTGACGTGCGTGGATGCGCAAAACTAGTTACTATTTTACCCCATGGGGGTGGTGCTAGCTTCGTTAGGCGCGTTCGACCCCTTAGAGCTTGACTGAATCACCCCTTGGGGTGAAGGGATGTAGGGCGAGGTAGACCGGATCACGTTGGACGGGTTTTCTGCTTAGTAAGTCATGGGCCCTAAGTCTTGTTAGGGGTCGGGGTATATTTGTGAGTTGATATAGTTGCCACAGTCGGGTAGTGACTCATTTGAGTATTGTTTCCATGGATAAAATATCTCATGGTAGAGGATGTGACTTGGATTAATTATGCCCAAGGATGGATTAGTTATACCCATGAGTGGATTATACCCATAGGAGGGTTATATTCATGGATGATTAGTAACCATGGATGATGGTTCCCATGGTAGTTTGGATTGATGCCGGGTATCGGTATCGTAGAAGTTTTGAACAAAAGGTGATAGTCACATAGTGACTTATGTGCAAATGAAAATGTGCAAAATTTTGGAGATGTATTTAATGAAAAAGATAAGAGTCTACTGAAACTCGAATGGGAAGCTATGGGCGACTGCCGAGTTAGTCTAGCTAGCTGACTCTATAGTTAGACGATGGAATTCCAAGAGGGTGAAGATAAAAACCTAGTTAAAGTGGAATCAGTGGAAGCCTTGGAACCCTACTTCATTCGATTTTCGGGACAAAAATTTTAAAAAGAGGATTGTATTGTAATAACTTAGTAATATTTGCTATGGATTGGTTTGGTTTGAATGATTGTTTAGTTTAAGGTAATTTTGGATAAATGATTTGTACTTTGCTATCTAAATGGAGTAGACTTAGGTTCTATTATAATCCGCAGTTAGATTAAGTAATAATATTCCACAAGATTTATAAAGTATTATGTGTGAACCATTCTCATGGACTTAGTCCATGCACACATAGGTTTGGGCCAGTTAAGGGTCGGAATTTAGAAGTCCGGACTTAACTCGCGTCGTGACATCCCGCTCTTATCACTTGTTTATTTATTTAAAAAAAAAAAAGACTTTGATTTCGAGTGAAAAAGGGCGGGGTATTACACATTGAACTTCAAATACCATTGTTGGGAGGCTTGCTTAAGACCATAAATCGATTTCTTAAGTTTGCATGCCATGTGTTCCTTTCCCTCTATGAAGAAACCCTTACATTGATCCATATACATATCATCATCTAGATTAGAGTTCAAAAACCCAGTTTTGACATCCATCTGGTGCAACTCCAAATCATAATGAGCCACCAGAGCCATAACAATTCTGAAATAATCCTTCCTGGATATAGGAGAGAATGTCTCTTTATAATCAATGCCATCCTTTTGAGTGAAACCCTTGGCCACAAGCTGGCTTTGTATCGTTCGATATTGTCCTTTGAGTCTCGTTTAGTCTTAAAGACCCATTTACATCTGGCTTTCTTTTATCCTTGGGGCAATTCTACTAAATCGTAGACTTCATTCTGATCCATGGAATCTAATTCATCTTTCATGGCATCTTTTCATTTATCAGAATTTTCACATTCTATGGCTCCTTCATAAGTGACCGGATCCTCAACAGTCCCCAAATCATAATCCGATTCTTGTATGTAAACCACATAATTATTCGAAATAGCAAGTCTCCTTTGTCTGTGAGACCTTCTTAAGACTATTTCTTGTAGTTGTTCTACAATCGGGTCATCAGTGATGATAGTTTCCTCAATGAGTGATTGATCATTCAAGTTTTCTGTTTCATTATTTTGTTCAATGATATTAGGAACAACGTCAACAGTCTTTGAAGTTACGGGCATAGGGACTTGTACCGTCACTTCTTGTACATTCACATTTCTCACTATATCACTTCCACTAACCTCACCATTCTCTATGAATCTTGCGTTTCCGGTCTCTACAATCCTTAGTCTATGGTTCGAACAATAAAATCTATACCCTTTGGACTTCTCAGGGTAACCAATGAAGTTACTACTAATTGTCCTCTTATTAAGCTTCTTTCATGTGGATTATATATACTTGCTTCTGCTGGACAACCCCATATATGCAGGTGTCTTAAACTGGGTTTCCTTCCTGTCCACAGTTCAAAAGGTGTCTTCGGAACTGACTTACTAGGAACCCTGTTTAATATATACATTGCGGTCTTTAATCATACATCCACAATATAATAGTACAGTGCTATTACATAGCATGCTCCTAATCATATCCATAAGTGTACGATTACGCCTTTCAGCAACACCATTCTGCTGAGGCGTACCAGGCATTGTGTATTGTGCTACAATACCACGACTTTCTAGTAATCTAGCAAACGGCCCCGGGTGTTAACTCGTTTCATCATATCTTCCATAATATTTACCACCCCTATCAGATCTTATTACCACCTTCCTATCTAATTGTCTTTCTATCTCAGTGATAACTATCTCTACGGAATTAACCGCTTGAGATATATCGTGTAATAGATAAATGTAACCATAACGTGAAAAATCATCTATAAAGGTGATAAAATAAGATTCTCCACCAAATGGAACATCAAATGGGCCACATATATCAGTGTGGATCAATTTAAGAAGCCTTTTACTTCTAGTGACACCTTTTTTAGTGTGTTTGGTTCGCTTACCCTTAATGCATTCCACACACACACTTAATTCAGTAAAGTCAAGACTCGGTAGAATCCATTCCTTTATAATTGTTCAATTCTATTACGAGATATGTGTTCCAATCTCTTATGCCACATAATTGAGGAATTTTCATTTATTAACCCACGTTTAATACCAACATTATGATGTAGGGTTAGGACAGAATTTGCAAAGGCATCATCCAGTTTCAAACGATAAAGACCATCAATCATCAACCCAGATCCAATAAAAGAAGATGACTTAAATAAATCGAAAGTATTTTGTCCAAACTTACAATGAAAACCATCAATGTCTAATTTAGAAATGGAAATTAAGTTTCTAGCAATAGTGGGAACAAAAAGACAATTAAGCAAATCCAAATGATAACCAGTGTCGAGAAAGAGACGATAGGTTCCTATGGCTTCAACTGGCACCCTTTCCCGATTGCCCATGTGAGAGAGACTTCAGTTTGGTCGGTGTTCTGGATTGTAAGGAATCTCTGAATCGTAATACAAACGTGAGTTGTTGCCCTAGAATCAAGCCACCAAGTGTTAGAGGAAACTTCAGTTAAGTTAGATTCGAAACATACTGAAATGTAATGTATACCTTTCTTTTCGAACTATGCCTTTCGCTTATGGCAGTCTTTCTGGAAGTGCCCTTGCTTCTTGCAGAAGTGACACTTCACACCACCAGCTTTCCCCTTTGCATTAGCCTGGGAACTCGTAATAGGCTCATAAGACTTAGCTTTGTCTTTCTTGAACTTTTTGGGCTTAAATCGCCTTTTCTTTATAAGCTCTTGACTAGTGAAGTGGACTGAGTGGTGACCCATTTGCTTGAGTCTGGTCTCCTCTTGGATTAACATACTGAACAATTCACTAACTTGATATTTATCTTTCGTGGTGTTATAGTTAATTTGAAAAGGTCCATACTGAGGAGGTAACGAGTTCAAAATGAATTCAACCTGAAAAAAGTCATCCACAATCATCTCTAATTTCTTCAATTGAGCAGCGATGTTGGTCATCCCAATCACATGCTCATACATGCTACGACTCCCATCGAATTTCATGGTGGTTAGTCTGGCCATAAGTGTCCTGGCTAGAGACTTGTCAGCAGTCTTGAACTTATCCTCTACACTTTTGAGAAATTCTTTGGCATTTTCAGAAGTAGGTAAGGTTGACTTGATATTGTTGGCCATTGTCATGCGCATAAACTTGAGGCTAAGTCTATTTGACTTAACCCAGATTCCATGGGATGCCCTCTCTTCAGCCGTATTCTCACCAGTAATGGTAGGCTGATCATCAATCAATGCCTTATCAAGATCGAGTACACCTAAGTGAAACTCGACTTGTTCTTTCCATTCAGAGAAGTTTGCCCATTAAGCATGGGAACAGATGAGGAACCAGCATGCCATGGGACAGATAATGAAGCTGCAAAATGTACATAATTTCACGATCACTACATAATGATATGAGTTTTAAACATTATTTGAAACACACAAATAATTTAACTTTAGTGAACAATGTTATCAGATCTATCTTTGAGTAATCTTATGACACACTATTCAAGCGTTATAGTGATTCCCGTCACCAATAGAACTAATCAACTAAGTACAAGTGACTAAATACCGTAGTCACGTTTGGGTGTCCGTACTAATACTAATCACAAGTACTCGTCGATAATCCTATCTCAATCCGTTAACCATTTGGAACGGTGCACCTTTGGGCCAACCTAATATCTATATGGCTAGGGATTGCAATTTGCAAGGCCATCATTATCCAATACTTGGGAGAGTACTGAACCTTGATTATAAGACTCGAAAATCGACTCATTCCGATGAGGCCACTTTGGTGACTATCAAATCGTATCTTTATGTGATTTAAAGTCATGAACAATGACCTTACTACATTATAGAATTAAATAAGATTTATATTCAATTTCTAAATTTCTTAAATTGAAACACATAATCTTATATTTCTAGCACTCCATTGAATATTTATATGATATCAAAAGTGTCCTTCATGTGTCTCAAAATTGATTAAATCAGCATAATGAATCAAATTTTTTTTTTTTAATGCTAATCAACTATCATAAGGTTGATACTTAAACAATTCTCCAAAGAGAAGAATCATAAAACCTCTACCTGTGAGGAAGTTTGGCATTCTTCCTACCAACAAATAGTTAAGATCAGAATTGCCTTGGATTTACAGCTATCTAATGTGGATGGCATCACTAATAAATGTTATTCTTGACGTTGCCCTACATTATCTAGACCACTTAGAGCCCTCAAAGTGATACCAAATTCAGGGGTCTCTTGAGCTCATGTAAATTAAATGTCCCGAACTTATTGTATATGGTCCGCAACACTTACATGAGAAACTATAGCAACACCATAGCCAATACAGCTATGGTTAATTATGATTTATTTTCTGCATGAATTTTATTCTATTTTGTTTGACTTGGGACTAGATAGCAGCCTCATTTGCAACATATGCAACTGTGCCCACAAACATCATTCATGCTTTGTGGCAAACTGTTAACAACCATGATGTTGTTGATAGCATTTCTGAGGTAAATAATTTTGGATAAGCTCAGGAACAGGCAACAAAAATTACTTAATGTTCCATTGGATTTGAGTCTTTTACAATGTTATGATACAAACAATACCATTGTCATTGTATCAAATGAGACAACAACCCAGAAAAGGTAATGCACCCAGCAATAAGTATCATTAGCTAATACTTTAAACCATAAAACTAGCTACTGTCAAAGAGTTCTAACATCTTATACATCATTATCTTTGCATACATTTATCAGCAGAAATCAAACAGCACAACTTTGGGGATTAATACATCATAGTACAGAGATACATTTCCGAATCCATCGCTATCAAGTGAGTTCTTTAAGCTTCTTACTCTATGTCGCTATCTCCTTTACTAGTACAGATCCAAGGTTGATCTTTGGTTCTTCCTGCAACACCCAATCAAGACAAGATGCAAAATAGCCACTGGATTTCTCTTCTTTTGTCTTCCTCAATCTCTCTTAGTTTTGCATAAGGCAATGGATTAATTGAGAGAGAGTTGTACTCAGTAAGAAGGAGGACCCAAATGGCAGTTTCAAAGCCTTAAACCCACACTCCATCAAAGTGGGTAACTGACCCACTTATGTCTCTCAACTGTCACATGCAAGAGATATGAATGTGACCCTTGAGTTTCAAATTCTAAATGAATGTGGGCCACATTAAAGAGATTGTTAATCTTACATGTTTTCCTTTAAAACAAATTTGGTTTGTTCACGAGGTGACAACCATATAGCAGAACTCGCCAGAAGAAGGCTTCTGCACCCAACGAAGATCACGTTGGAGAACTCTGCAACAAGTTACAGACTTGCTGGAAAATCCAGCCAGAGTTTGTTGTGGATTGAAGATTGCATAAGTGCAAAATCCATTGAGAAGCACTACACGTTACAATGGCAACGTGTGACGCTTCCAAGAAGCTGCAAGCAGCAAGAGAGCAGATCTCGAGTGAGAGACTCTGCTACAAGCATCTAGCCGAGAAGAGAGAAGGCAGATAGCAACCAGCGTTCTTGTTGGTTGACAGAGCATAGAAGGGTAGGCAGCCAGAGTGATTTGAGGCCCAGATCAACACCTTAGATTAAGGTGTCAACGAAGCCCATCAGAGACCATGTAGAGCAGGCACGTGTTGTTGCAATCTGTTGCAGACAATTGCAACCTTCTCCTTTTTGAGTATTTTGTTTGCTAGTGAAGTTCATTAATGAGATTTAAGCTTATTTCTTTAAAGAAATACTAGCTGGTGGAGTATTTGCAGTTTCATTCGGATTGTTCCAATTTAAGTTCATTATTATTGGACCTTGTTTATTTCCAAGGCTAATTATTCAGCTTCCGCTATATACACTGAGGTCAGATATTCCTTTTATTTTATTACCTACATAAAAAATTGATCTTCACAAGGCGTTTGACAATGTGAAATGGGATACTGTTCTGCACATCTTGCTTCAAGCCAACTTCGATGAAAAATGGATCCAATGGATCAGCTGCTGTATTAAGAATCCTAAGTTCTCTGTTCTTCTCAAAGGATTTCCGAATGGATTCTTTTCCAGCTCCAAGGGTTTAAGGCAGGGTTATCCTCTTTCCCCATTCATCTTATCTCTTATTATGGAATGTTTCTCTTCGACACTAAACAAAGTTGTGGCTGCTGGTGATATTAGTTGTCCTTTCGTTGCTGGAGACCTTCAGATTAGCCATCTTTTATTTGCGAATGACCTCATGGTATTATGCTCTGCTGACATGTCCTTTGCCGGTGCTCTTTGCAAGCTTCTTGACGACTTCTTCATCTTTTATGGACTAAAAGCAAACAGTGTTAAAAGCCAGATTATGCTCTCTAAGTCTTGCATTAATAGATGGACATTCTATCTTTTTTTGATATGAAAGAGGCTTCTCTTCCTATTACTTATCTGGGTCTGCCGCTTATCTCTTCTCGCATCCATGTCAGGGACTTCAACTCCATTGTCACCAAGGTTCGATCCTATATCAATAGTTGGACCTCGAAATGCCTTTCTTATGTTGGGAGAGTGGAGATGTTACCTTCTACCATTAACAACTTGCATCTATACTAGGCAAACTCCTTTCTTCTTCCCAAAACCTGCCTAGATTACATTGAAAAAATTATGCGTGCTTTCTTTTGGGGGGATGGTCCTTCCCAGAGGAGGAAAATCCATATGGTTAACTGGGATCTTATTTGCAAACCTAAGGAACTCGGTGGCCTCAGTCTCAGAAATATTGTAATACCCCAGCCCAATTTAGAGGTTAATTTGGATTAATTCAGATTAATTAAATTATTTGTAGCCGTTGATTGTGATTTTTGTTCTTCAATCATGAAGATTACGGAATGAGGTTTCCAACGGATCTGAGTTTGATCCGATCCAACTCCAATAGTTCTTTTAATTAAGTCTCAAAGGTATAAGGGTAAATTATGAATATAATAATATTATTTTAAGGTTAAATGTTGGCTGCCCTGGAAACTAAGTCATTTAACCTAGTTTCAATCCCAAATTTTAGATTATGTATTATTTTTAAATTCTGGACTTAACGAGATATCAATCTCAATCTAATTCTATCTATTTTTACTACCTATATTTTGTTAGGAGGCAAAACTCCAATTTTATATGGGAGACAAAGTCCTAAAAATATACGGAGAGAGTCAGTACTCGATCTATAATATAACTGGACCTTTTGTATCTTCAGATTTCCAAAATATTAAATTTTTAATAGTTATTTTACATTGAGAAATGTGAACCGTTGAATACTCTTTTGCTTAGATGGAGTGGCTTTTTACTCTAAAACACTTTGAAACTTTAGAATATTTTTATCAGACTAATTTAATCTATCTAATTATAAAATTATATTTTCTCAGAGAAATTCTTCAAACTTAGAGAGTTTTGTCAAAACGGTGTTTTTCGATTAAAACACTGAGTTTTTGACCTAGTTTTCTCTCCAAAATTTAATACTATGTTTATTAATTAATATCTGACCTAGTGGACTATTGAGATTAACTTAGTGAGACTCTAGAATGTTTAAATTTAACAAAGGACATAAGTGGTATTGCTAAAAAGAAAATAATAATAAAATAATATAAAATATCTTATAAGATAAACATTCACCTGAACCTAAAGCTACGATTGTAGCATGAAACGTGGTTGGCTAGAAGCCAACCCATTTCTTTATTTAAACGCATGAAGTGGGGAGGAAGTAAGAAAGAAGAAAAAAAAAAGATCCACTGTCTTTTTTCCGTCGCTCTCTCTCTTCTTCTTTTCATTCGTTCAAAAGAGCAGCAGAGGAAGATTTCAAGAGAAAAAAAAAAAGCTTCTCTCTTCCTTTCTCTTTCTTCCTCCTTCTTCTTCCAACGTCCAGTAGCCTTAGACGTTCGATTTTTTCTGCATTCGGGTCGGGATTTTCAAAAGCAGTCAAATTTTTGTAGAATGTTACACCCAAGGTATTGAAACTGTTCTTTTCTCGTTTATATTAATTATAAAGCAAGTTGGGAGTAGAAAGGGATAGTTATGAGTTTTAAAATTGAGTTTTTTCAAAATGGAGAAAAAATAGTCTCTCTTAAATTTTAATTATACCCTTTAAAATCAGTTTTATTTTATGTTTAAAATTCAGTTTTTCAACCCTAAGTAAAATCAGAGAAAAAACTAACCCCAGCTGACAATTGTGTGTTTAAATTCCAGTATTGTAACCTCTGAGCCGCACTATCATCTGTAGTGGCGCTAGTCGCTCGATGATACCATTTGAGGTGGCGCTTAGTCACCCGATGGGTCATCAGTAGTGGCACTTAGTCACACGATGATACCATCTGAGGAGGCAATTAGTCACCCGATGGTCTTGAAGTGGGACACTAAGTACTTTATTTACATTTCTCGCACTGTACCTTATGGGCGGAAATCCCCATCAATAGTGCAGCAGAAACGCCGCTCGGTGACCATCTATAGTACTGCAGAAACGCCGCTCGATGATAAAAGGGGTTGGGCACTGAGTATTTTATTTACTTTACTGTCTCTATACCCTCTGGGCACAGTCTCAATACGTCTCCTTAAGTGGAAAACAATACGAGGCGGGGCACTGAGTACTTTACATTTTTATTTTATTGTGGTATTTTAGATGGCTAATATCTAACCCTCTGACATAATTTAAAGAAGTAGAAAGATTTTAGTGACTCATTACACTTATCACGTTTTCGTTGGAAAATGCATGAGATTGGGTAGATAATCCATGAATGTCCTGAAATTTATATTATTATTTTATTCTTACAGATTTCTGTGATAATCACTACGGGTAAAGGTGAGGAGATTCAAACTGAATTGGTTTTGTATTGTATGATATTTAAACCCACTAACACCAGATTGAAATGGGACCTATGGTCATAAAAGATGAAAAATGCTATATAGGTCCAGAATACGAGACCTGACACTGCCTACATGTAAGGGATGTAAATGTTCTAACTATTTATAACGTAGGCGTTAAACATGGTGTCGGGGAGTTGATGACTTGTAGCCTCTAACGCAGTATGGACACATGAAGTATCTGAAAATTATCGGGTAAAAACTGGGTGAAGCCATTCGTGTTATTAAATCCAGTTTATATGTTTGTGTGAATATTGATTATTTATTATCATTGTATATTGGTGTTGGATGCACCAAATGGTAAGGTTGAAATATGGTGGTTCACTTTGAATAAGTCCTTATATAAGGAGGGCACTAGAAATCATGCATTATCATGCATTTGACATTTGCATGTGAAAATTATGGTTATAAGTTAAATCTGTGGAAGATAATAACTTTGGAAAATCTGATATTGGCCGTTGGACTATAATTGCTGAGATTAGCCGAACACCATTTACGAATCGTTGGGTTGGATGTGTTAGTAGGCTGTGGTCAACCGCCATCAACCGTTGGTGTTGGATGGACTAGTAGACCAGGTCATGGAGACCTTGTAATGTTAGGCCGAACGCCGTTTGCGAACCGTTGGGTTGGACGTATTAGTAAGCTATGGTCGACCACCATCAACCGTTGGTGTTAGATGGGCTAGTAGACCGGGTCGTGGAGACCGCGTACGTGTGATATAGCTTGGTGGGAGATCCCCGTATGAACAATGAGAAGTGTCTTAGTGATTTCTCGTTGGTTACTTGGATATACTAGATGAATGATCCCAGTGGATAAATGTGATATGACTAGGTGAATGATTATCCTAGTGAAAAATGGGATTTGACTTGGTGAATGATTATCCCAGTGGAAAATGGGATTTGACTTGGTGAATGATTATCCCAATGGAAAAAATGGGATTTGACTTGGTGAATAATTATCCCAATGGAAAATGGGATTTGACTTGGTGAATGATTATCCCAGCTGATTAGCAAAGTATGACTTGGAAAATAATTCTTTTAATTGTTTAAACATGATGGTTAATGCATGCATGGCATAATGAGATAGGACTTGGTGGTAAATATTGATATAGGACCATAAGGGTAAACAATGTTTTATAAGAATTATCCTAAGGTAAAAATGGATCATTGGTTGGTAAGTTGCATGTTCATTCGCATTGATACATGCATGCCATGGTTTCCGTTTTATTTGAGTTCTCCTCACTGGGTTAGTAGCTCACGTCCCTTACAATGCAAGATATGAACCGAAGATGGAATGGAGGAACCAACGGTGCCTCGTTAGGAGGCAGAACTTGGGAATTGTCAGTGGTTTCCCGCATGTGGAAACTAAGTGTACTTTTTGGCTATTTTGTGTGTCTTTATTATATATATGCCTCATGTGGCATAGGAAACTTATGTCTGTAAGTTTTAATTGTAATACCCTGCCCCAGATTAGGCGTGTTTTAGCTCGTTAAGTTTGTTTAACCAGTTAATCTCAGAGATTTTGGTTAGGGCTTCGAGGAAAGCCCAGGTTTGGCCCGATCTGAGCCCGAAAACTCAGTGATTCAGCTCGTCGAGCTGGAGGGGCATTTTGGTAATTTACCACTTGTTGTGTATATTTTTATAAAGTGTGTGATTTTGTGAATATTATTGGTGAATAATGTTTTCCTTAATGAAGGATTTACATTTCTGATTTTAAAATAGAAAATTATTTTCAGAAAATGATATTTAAATATCGTCCGTCAAAACCCCGAAAGGGAGTATTAATTATTTTAAAGGGTTTTGAAAATGAAATAAAATTTGAAATTTGTATTTTATGGTAGACCATTTTAAGATTGGTCTAGTTATTTCATTTCATCTCAAAATGATGTCTCTAAATTGTTTATTTTAACAATTCTTTATTTAAGTAAATAGTGTAAATTTATGGTTTTTATTTAAATAAATGGTTTTTAATAAGAGTTAAAATCCAAAATTTTTATGGTGATTAATATTTTTAAAACCCAACCTATCTGTAAGGTTGGATTAAATTTTTGAGCTTTTAAAATTATTTTTTAGTTAAAAATCCAGTTTTTATCAAAATGGGGCCCTTTTTGCAAAAATGAAAAATTTAGAGGGCTGATCTGCAAAACCCAAAAATTTACTGTATCATCGTCAGCGGCGTGCAGCAGCCTGCTCGACCCGATTTTCCGGTGATTTCCCCCGTCGTCGCGTCCTATCGCGCGTGCGCCGGATTTCCCGGCCAAAAAACCTATAAATTCCAGCCTTCTCCATCGGTTTGAACTCCCAAAAATTCTTCTCTTCTCTCTGTCTCTGTTCTCCAAAAACCCAGCCGGCCGACCCTCTTTTAGTAAACAGTAACTTAGAGGGAGATTTCAAAAGAAAATTCGGATTTCAGCCCAGAAACTCAATCCAAGGTAACCACTGCATTCCCCTTTCAATTTCGATCGGTTTTGAATCAAATTTTTTTGAATTTGGCTCTGTTTTCAGTGAGAAAAACGATTTCAAAATTTAGGAAAAATTTTAGGGTTCCTCGTATCAGTGAGCTTCCGGTGTTAAGATCGGATGGCTCGCTGAGTTTCAAAGTTCTAAACCTCTCCCTATGGAAAGAGGACTCCCGGAGGAATCCATCGGACCGGTCAGATGTAAAAATCGAGTCCATAAAATAGCCCTTTTGCAATTTTCAATTTTACTATTCACAGCCGCGGTTCACTGTCTGTTGCAGACAGTGAACGGGGAAGAGGAAGAAAAAGAAGGAAAAAAAAATAAAAAATAAAAAAATAAAAATAAAAATATTTTTTTATATTAATGTTGCTGTGCTTGTAAAAGGTTGGTTCCCATTGGAAAAAAAAATAATAATAATAAAATAAATAATTAAATAATATTATTTTATTAAAAAAATATTTATATATTTTTTTTTATATTATTGTTGCTTGTGCTTTTAAATGTTAGTTCACATTGAAGAAAAAAAATGAATAAATAATTAAATAATTAAATATTATTATTTTATTCAAAAAAAAATTATTTGATATTATGGTTGCTCATGTTTTGAAATGTTGGTTCCGAGAAAAAAAAATATATATTATTTCGTTAGATTATGTGATGTGATGATTTATACCCCCCTTGTTAAATAAAACTGTACTAACCCCTTTCTCTTATTATTTATAGTGTAAATATTATTATATCCGCTTTCAGTCCGACACTAGTCGGGAACTGAGTGATTCACTTTCAGGCCAGCACTATAGTTGGGCACTGGGTGACCTCGAGGCCTACTTAAAATGTCAGCTCTGGTCCTATCCAGAAGACAACCGAGAAGTGACCAGAGGATCTAGACCTCATTCAATAAGTCGATCTGGTCATTGCCCAGAAGACAATATGAGTTTGGACTGAGCCCCTTTTATTATTATATTATTATCTTGTGGATGATTTAAAAAGGATAGAAACCAAGTAGGAGACTCAATTCCATATACCTCGGATATTTTGTGGGAAAACATGAGATTTCAAAATACTACTCGTGTGTATGTATTTGATCTGTATATTGATTGTGCACTTGCGTGTTGTTTGAACAGAGACCGCGTAAACCACACATAACGGTGAGGGAACTTAACTCTGCAGATTTTGTAAACAGGTGTTATGATGAATATTGAGCAATGAGTAGTTTCGGTTTTGATGAACCCACTCATGTGCCTATACATGGTGCACTATGGTAAGAGTGTTGTGATGATTATGGTATTACGATGTTGATTGTATGTGTATGTAAGACTGCTTCCACGTACCTGGGCTATTGAACCAATATCGGCCATATGAGAGATGGTTTATGTCTACTGGACTATGGGCGGACCATGCTGTCGTCAGTTGCTGACTTGAAAGTGTCAGTATCGCCTACGTTTAAAAGCCGGAGATGTACTTGCAAGGATGTATTTTGACCGTATCGGGACCTAATACTGGTCTCAGTGTAGTCGGCAGGCGTTGCGGTGGATGATGGCAGTGGTTTAATGATGTTGACATATTATTTTGAGATTATGCTTATTGTTATCAAGCATGTGATATTGAACTGTTGCTAACCTGTTTTGTATTTACTTAATTTGCATTGTTAATTATCCTTCACTAGACTAGTTAGCTCACACCACTCACCTTTCAAGCGATGAACCCGAGGAGGATGACCCTCTTTTTCAGGCTTAGGGCGATTAAGCTAAAGCAGTGTTTTGGGATTCCCCCGGAGAGGAATGCCCTGATCTTTCCCTGTTGGTTCTTGGAACCATTGTCCCTTTTTGTACCGGATGTAGTACTTAATTTATGTCCATTTGATGTATTAGGTTATGTTGCTTTTTGAGACAATGCTTTTGAATGATGAATCAATGAGTGATTTTATTTTGCGTTGTATTAATCAATGTTAGTTTTGATTTGAGCATATTATGCATTGATGTTGTTGTATCTTGATTTTTGGAAAGCATATGGTACATGTTTGAGTCCACATGACGGGTCATGTGTGACTTCTGGGCCCAACTGTTGATCCGGCCCAGTAAGAATGCTTGTGGTTCAGTTTACCTTCAAAAAAAAAAAAAATCAGTCGCGTTCCGGGCCTATCGGTCGGGTCGGAGCGTGACATTAATATTGTATATATTATATTGGTGTGTTGGTATGTGTAATATATGGTTTTTACGTATTTTGAGGATAGTTGTTTGGGAAAAAAAATTAATCATGTTCCGGGCCACCTCTGAGTTCAGGGCGTGACAAATATGCATGCCATCAATACTACCTATTTCATGACACATGTTTGGGCAATCGTTACTAGGAAAGACAGCTTATGGATGCGTTGGGTTAATGCTAAATACATTTGCAGTCGCAGTTTTTGGGAAATTGAAGCTTTTGTGTCTTCCTCTTGGGTTGGAGATCTATTCTCAGTCAGTGATAGTGCGAAGCCTTTTATTGTTCATACTATAGGTGATGGCACCTCTACCAAATTTTGGCTGGATCCTTGGGTGCAACCTGGCATATTTTGATCTAAAAGTATGGTAATATGGTTGCTTATGTATGGGCCGTGGTTTCTCTGTCAGTTCTTTCATTTTTCAAGGAAATTGGGCATTTCCTTTCACTATTTCCAGTGTCCTTTTAGATATTTGGAGGCTAGTTGAGGGATATCGGCTTCCCTCTTTTGCACCCCGGATCAGATTGTCTGGGTTGGTGATATTTCTGGAAAGTTCAGCCTCAGGTCTATCCTTTGACTCCTTTCAAACAATCAAGCCAAACCCCCGAACATCACAACCCCCCCCCCCCCCCCAACCCTTCCTCTAACTGGGTTCCCTTTACGGTTCAGCGGGAATATTCATAGGCACTCGGTCTTCGTTTGGTTTTATTTCAATCGCGGGCTGAAAACTAAGAATTTTCTCCATTATCTTGGCATCCTTGTTGATTCAACTTGTCCCCTTTGCAAGATGGAACCGGAATCTCGTCTGCACCTTTTCCACTGTAAATTTGTTTGTGATGTTGTTTGTGATGTTTGGAACCTCTTGTTGCCTAAGCTTGGATCTAGCAATCACAACATTGACAACTGCTCTTAAGTCAAACTGCTCATCTTGTCTGCTACCCATCGTTTGGTTAGTCTTGCTACCTCTCTTTCTATCACAGGTCTTATTTGGCATTGTTGGAAGGAAAGGAATGCTTGCATCTTCAATCGTAAATTCTGTGATCAGATTCGTGTTTCTGCCTCCATCTGTTGGGATATCCGTGCTAGGATGATGCTGCTCCTCTCCAATGAGGATCTTCTTCAGTTGCCTAGCAGCATCTCTGCGTTTTGGGACCTTTCCTCACTTGTGGCCCACTTGACTATTTCTTCATCCTCTTGCATTCCTACTGATATGGTCGTTCATCACTCGATCGTGTTGCATTGCTTCCGGGACAGGAATGAGATCTTTCTCGAGTATCTTTATCTGGGTCTTGATGGGGACTGCATTGGTGGTGGGCATTGGCCTATGTGCAATCAACTTGATCTCTTTGTTGTGCTTTTTGGTCTTTAGAAATGTCTTATTTACCTTATTGTTAATCACTTGCTCCTCTAGTGTCTCTGGTTTTTCAAGGCTGATGTCTTCACGAAGCTTCAGAAGGCCTCTAACGATTGGAGAACATAACTCATTTTGTTGTTGTTGAAAAGCTCCTTCGTCAACTTTCTTGCTTTTCCTCTAACATTTGACCCATGCCTGCCGAGGTGTATCGGTTAATCTCGGGTGTTTTCGGAGACTGGAACCAGAGGGCATCTGTTTTTGGTGTTTTTGCAGAATCGTGACCTTATTTGGTTTGTCTCTCTTGGCCCTCTTCTGGGCCTGGGTTTCTGCTGTTATGTTTATGGATGTGTTCTCTCTATTTCTTGACTCGGGATGTGGGTTGATTCCTGCCTGGCTCAGGCGCTTGTTTTTCTCTGTATTAGTATAGGTTTGGGTTTTTCTTTTCGTTTTCCTTTCCTATTGAATAAATTTTTACCCTTTATTCAAAAAAATATATATAAAATGGCCTCAATTATAGATATGGAAAACCGTTCCTATGATGGAAATATGGTGCTTCTCGGTGGCAGGTTGCATGACCTGTCCCAGAAAAATGTGTTGAAGGGTTCATTCAATGCTGTCTACCATTCATATTTTGAATCCTACCAAACGCAGTTTCCATTACAAAACATGATCAATGTCACTTCTAAGAAGGTATGATAGAGTATTGTATAGTACAGTTTGAGGACGCTGCCTAACCTTAGATGAGTTTGAAATACCGCGGTAGGGGATCCAAGGTAAGTTTTGGAGTTACCATCATTCCAAATGTTTGACCAGCCATGTCAAAAAAAAGAATGTCTTTCACTTTTCATATACTTGAAAGGGTGGACCAATATAGAATTATTTTGGACTATAAAATTATTCAAAGTGGACTCTAACAAATCACTTTAATCTATGATTTTTTATTGGAAAATGCTAAATTTATTTGACCATTTATATGTTGTGATGATGTGGTAAGTCATTTCATTAGTTTCATAATTAACACTTGAAAGTCTAACGATTGTGTTTTGTCATATCAACATGGCTCTCCATTTAGACACCGACACTTTCTATCAGTAGACACCAATTTTTTATGTTTCACTAGAAATTACGATTCTGCCCCTTCCTTTTGGAATCGACCGATCGATTCTGCAGCGCATCATAAATCGATGGATCGAATACGATTGATTCTCTTTGCAAACACCAGTGGAAGAAATCGATCGATTGTTGATTGCTCCATCAATCGATCGATTGATTCGGTTAATGATAATTTATGCTAGAGTAAAATTTCTTTTAAAACTTTAAAGTTATTTTTTAAGCACTATATATTTTTAAAATTTCTCAAATTAAATATTTAGACTAATTACGATAATCTGATAAAAATACTTTAAAACTTCAAGGTCTTTTGACAGTCCTAAATATTTAAAACACAGTATTTTACAAATAAGGGTATCCCTAGGTTATGCCAAAAACATATTTAGGAGTGTCAAAAGACCTTAAAGTCTTAAAGCATTTTTATCACGTTATCGTAATTAGTCCGGATATTCAATTTGAGAAATTTTGAAAATACACAGTGCTTAAAAAATAACGTTAAAGTTTTAAAGGAAAGATAAAACGTTATTTTTTAAGCACATCGTATTTTCAAAGTTTCTCAAATTGAATATCCAGACTAATTACGATAACCTGATAAAAATACTTTAAAACGTCAAGGTCTTTTGACACTCCCAAATGTTTAAGACACTCCCAAATGCTTAAAACACTCCCAAATGCTTAAAACATAGTGTTTTACAAATAAGGGTATTCCTCGGCTGTGCCAAAAATACATTTAGGAGTATTTTCAGACCTTAAAGTCTTAAAGTATTTTTATCAGGTTATCGTAATTAGTTCGGATATTCAATTTGAGGAATTTTAAAAATACACAGTGATTAAAAAATAACGTTAAAGTTTTATCTTTCCTTTAAAACTTTAACGTTATTTTTTAAGCACTGTGTATTTTCAAAATTTCTCAAATTGAATATCCGGACTAATTACGATAACCTGATAAAAATACTTTAAGACTTTAAGGTCTTTTGATACTCTTAAATATGTTTTTGGCACAACTTAGGGATACCCTTATTTGTAAAATACTGTGTTTTAAATATTTAGCACTGTCAAAAGACCTTTAAGTCTTAACGTATTTTTATCAGATTATCGTAATTAGTCTGAATATTTAATTTGAGAAATTTTAAAAATATATAGTGCTTAAAAAATAACTTTAAAGTTTTAAAGAAAATTTTGCAGTAGCTTCCACTTGTGTTTACAAAGAGAATCAATTTATGATGCGCTTCAGAATTGATCTCTCGATTCCGAGCGTAAGGGATAGAATCGTAATTTTTAACGAAAAATCAAAAATCTGTATCTGCTGACAGAAAGTGTCAGTGTCTAAATGGGGAGCCATCATCATAAGAGTAGAAAAATGTAGGGTTTAAAAATGCATATGGCTAATACGGTTTCTCTCTCCACCATTTTTTACTTTTTAAAAAAATTCATAAAATTTTGATTTTTTTTAAAATATAGAATTTATTCTATATAATTGTATCATTATTTAACGGTGATTTAGACATCAAAATGGAGTTTTCAAGTTATGCAATTGAGATTTTAAAATATTTTGAATTTTTTAGAAAAAAATAGCCAAAAATACTAGAAAAGTGGAAAATAAATTGTAGTAATTTTCTGTCAATATATTGATCTAGTTAATTAGTGTGAAATGACTATATTATAAAAAAATTAATCAAATATTCAATAAAATTTGGTAAAAATGAGGGAAAAATTGAAATGAAAATAATCTTGTAAAATGAATTTCATGTATAAAAATAACAACATTAAGGAATGAAAAATATAGCAATGTATGTATAGGGAAAATAATAAAATGCATGTATAAAATTAATTTATGATAAATCACTTGTGTAAATTTAAAGCTAATGTATACTTTTTGAAATATTTTCTCCATTTTATCAATGGGATAAATAATTTAATAACAACTTAAATAAATATGAAAGTTTTCATAAATACTATCCCAATTTGTGGATCTTTGAATAAATATTTTAATAAATTTGAAAATGTAGAACGTGTACCGGTGTAGAACGTGTAATTGTGTAGACATATATGTAAAACATTTGTATACCGAGTATGCCAAGTTGATCATGATAGAATAAGATAAAAATTTATTATTAGTACGAATTAAGTTAAGTAAATATTTTTAATTTTTTTACCAAGACTCATTCATTTAGTGGATTGAGACAACCAAGTGGGTTCAGTATTATACAATTCCTTTTATTGAATCTATTGTAGATTTATCATACAAAACTATTAAAATATTGAAAAATAACAAAGTTAGTAAATCTCCTTTAAAATCATTCTTCATAAATAATTATGAAGCTTGTAACTAGATTATCAAAATGAGTTTAACTTTAGATCATATTATCTATAACTTTATAATCATCACTCAAAATTATTAATATTCATTCAAACAACTTTTAAATTCTAACAAATAATAACTTATTTTTTATTCTAATAAATAACAATAAGTTGAGATTGGATTGCCCCTCGACATCGGTTCAAAGGCCTCCTCTTCCTTCCATCCAAATTACAAACGCCGCGTCAATTTGATTCAGCCAGTGACCAAGTCTTTTACTGAGTTGGGTCGACAGAAACTCGGCCTGGTCATAAAACTACGATCTACACCTTGTTGCAGCATAGTGGACAACTCGCTCACCCTTAAATCGTGTAATTTTACTGTAAGAAAAAACCCTTGCCGCTCTCTCTGTCTCTTAAATCTCCGGCTACTCCCCTCGTCTTCATTTCGTTTCACAGTGCACAGAGAGCGATAAGCCTTGGACAGTTCAGAGAACATTCAAGATCTTCTCTTAATTCTCCGTTCGTTTTCAGGTATCCCCTTTCTCTCTTTCAGCAATCCTTCTATCTTATTCTTATTCTTATTTTTTTCACCCCGTATCTGAAATCCTAACATTCCATTAACTCAACTGTAGGAGGAGAAGAAAGGAAAGAGAGGAGGGGGAAATGGATTGGAACCAAGAAGCCCTAGAGATGCTCTCCCAGTGTTTCGTCCAAACCCTGTCTCCTTCCCCTGAGCCACGGCGCCGTGCCGAAGCCTACCTCTCAGAATCGGCTGAGCGCCCCGGCTTCGCCCTTGCCATCCTCCGACTCATCTCCCTCCCCAACGTTGACGATCAGATTAAACAGGCTGCCGCGGTTAACTTCAAAAACCACCTGCGTGTCCGTTGGGCCCCATCTGAGACATCCCCTCCCATGTCAGACTCCGAAAAGGATGAGATAAAGTCCTACATCGTCCGCCTCATGCTTGCATCTGCATCCCGTATCCAGAGCCAGTTGAGCGAGGCCCTTGCCATCATCGGCAAGCATGACTTCCCCAAACAGTGGCAGTCCCTCCTCCCGGAGCTTGTATCCAATCTCCGCCAGGCACAAGACTATGCCTCCATCAATGGCATTCTCAACACTGCGAATTCGATCTTCAAGAAATTCCGTTTTCAGTACAAAACCAATGATCTTCTACTTGATCTCAAGTACTGCCTTGATGGCTTTGCTGCCCCACTGCTTGAAATCTTCCTCAAGACCTCATCTCTCATTGCTGCAAACCTCAATTCTGCTGATGCACTTCGTCCCCTCATTGAATCCCAGCGCCTGTGCTGTCGTATATTCTACTCTCTCAACTTCCAAGAGCTGCCTGAGTTTTTTGAGGACCACATGAGTGAGTGGATGGGAGAGTTTCAGAAGTACCTAACAACCACATATCCTGTTCTTGAAGATAACAGCAATGGAGTTGCACTTGTTGATGGGCTTCGTGCTGCAGTGTGCGAGAACATCAACCTCTACATGGAGAAGAATGAGGAGGAATTCAAAGGGTATTTGCAGGGATTTGCATCTGCAGTTTGGAGCCTCTTGATGAATGCTTCAGTGTCATCAAGCCGTGATCAGCTGACAATCACTGCGATAAAATTCCTGACAACGGTCAGCACGAGTGTCCATCATTCACTGTTCAGCGACCCTGATATTCTGCAGCAGATCTTTCAGAGTATTGTGATCCCAAATATTCGGCTCAGAGAGGAGGATGAGGAGCTCTTTGAGATGAACTATGTTGAGTATGTAAGGAGGGATATTGAAGGGAGCGATCTTGATACCAGACGGAGGATTGCTTGTGAGCTTCTCAAGGGGATTGCAACTAACTACAGAGATAGGGTGAAGGCAATGGTTTCTACCCAAATTCAGAATATGTTGGTTTCCTACAGGGCAAACCCAGCTGAGAATTGGAAGGAGAAGGACTGTGCTATTTATTTGGTTGTCTCTCTTGCAACAAGAACAGCTGGTGGTGCTTTGGTTACAACTGATCTCATTGATGTGGAGAACTTTTTTGCAACAGTTGTTGTCCCAGAGCTTAATGCTCAGGATGTCAATGGTTTTCCAATGCTCAAGGCAGATGCCTTGAAGTTTTTCACTACTTTCAGGAATCAGATATCAAAGCCAGTAGCAATTTCTATGATGCCTGATGTGATCCGGTTCCTTGCTTCTGAGTCTAATGTGGTTCATTCATATGCTGCAAATTGTATTGAGAAGCTGTTGCTTGTCAAAGATGAGGAGCACCCACGTTACACTTCATTGGATATCAACCCTTTGGTGCCATTATTGATGACAAATCTATTCAACTCTCTGAAGTTTGCAGAATCACAAGAAAATCCATACATCATGAAATGCATCATGCGAGTTCTTGGTGCTGCTGACATTGGTGGTGAAGTTGCAAGTGCTTGTATTAACAGTCTTACAGCTGTTCTTTGTGAGATTTGTAAGAATCCAAAGAATCCAGTCTTCAACCATTACTTGTTTGAGGCAGTGGCTGCGCTCATTAGACGTTCCTGTGAGAGGGACCCATCTCTGATATCAGTTTATGAGGCAATGCTTTTCCCTGTTCTTCAAACCATCTTGGCAAATGATGTTACTGAATTCTGGCCTTACACATTCCAGATCATGGCACAGCTTGTTGAAATCCACACACCACCACTCCCCATGTATTATATGCAGCTCTTTGAGCTTCTCCTCTCACCGCCATCTTGGAAAAGGTCTGCAAATGTGCCAGCCCTTGTGAGGCTGCTTCAAGCCTACCTTCAGAAGGCACCACACGAGCTGAACAGGGAGGGGAGACTGACCCAGGTGCTTGGTATATTCAACCAGCTGGTCTCGTCTTCAAGTACAGACGAATTAGGTTTCTATGTGCTGAACACAGTTATTGAGAACCTTAGCTATGATGTAATATCCCCTTATATTGGTCACATATGGGCTGCTCTTTTCTCACGGCTACAGAAGAACCGAACTGTAAAATTTGTAAAGTCTCTTGTAATATTTATGTCGCTTTTTCTTGTCAAGCATGGGCATGCGATGCTTGTGGGCTCGATAAATGCAGTCCAGCCCAATATATTTATGACAATTCTCGAGCAGTCCTGGATTCCCAATCTTAAGCTCATAACAGGATCGATTGAGTTGAAACTAACTTCTGTTGCTTCAACCAAGCTCATTTCCGAATCTCCAAGCCTGTTGGACAGTTCTGCTAATGCGCTTTGGGGAAAGATGCTTGACAGCATTGTTACCCTTCTTGCACGGCCTGAGCAAGATAGGGTGGAAGATGAACCTGATGTGCCTGATATTGGAGAGACTGTGGGTTATACTGCAACCTTTGTTCATCTCTACAACGCAGGCAGGAAAGAGGAAGATCCTTTAAGGGAAGTGAGAGATCCAAAGGAATTCTTGGTGACTTCACTAGCAAACCTTTCTGCTGCTTCTCCTGGAAAGTACCCTGTGATTATTCAGACATACTTGGATCAAGCCAATCAAGCTGCACTTTTTCAGCTTTGCAGCACATATAATCGCCCCATAGTATAATCACAAGCTTCATACGAGGTAATATATTATTCATTCGTTTTTAATTTCAAAAAAATATTATTCATTTTTTCCCCTTTTTTCTGGTCATTTTTGCCTTCGAAATTGTGCATGTGCTCCCTCACCAAACCATCACCATCAAAAGAGTTAAAGAACCCCACTCACCCATGTAGGTAATCTATTTTCTGTTCATGTTACTTGTTTGGCATGTCATGTATGTCCGTAAATGGATTAAGGTGGTGTTTAATGTATTATCATCTAATGTTGGATGGAACTCATTGCTGAGCCTTATAAACTGTTCATGTGTGGGTTGACCATTTTGGATCTTAAGTACTCATACAATCGATCCTTGAGTAGATGGCTTCCTAATTTATTTATTTTTTTATTATCATCTCCCAAGAATGTTTCTTTTTGTTTTAGAAACCATACGATCTCTAAATTTGCTCTTGTTTGTGCAAACCACTTTAGTAATTGCCTGTTTGCAAAAATTGACTGAATAGACTGGATTCTAATTTCCTATCCTAGAGCTCCTCATCAGACGGTTGTGATTATCCTCTAGTAAGGACGAAATATGAAAGTTTGTTATAGCCATTCAGTTGGGTTAAAATTGGATTTTATTCAACCCACTTTGTACCATCCTGTTATCTACCAAGCATATAGGCAGGCCGAAGAACTGTGCAACATTGGTTTTATGATTTCAGATTCTTTTCTTTGTAAATTCATCTTGACCCAAAAGAGACTATATTTGGAAGTGGGAGAAGGTGAAACTCCTCATTAACAATGAGGGCCTAGGGTTGGGGAACATTGTTGAGAGGATTGTTCCTTGTTAGTTAGCCAAGGTTTGGTGGAGATTTGGGGTGGAATAAGGGGCATTTTGAAAAGAAGTAATTAAAGCAAAATATAGGAAAATGATAGAGGTCAGTCACTAGTTGTTTGTGTGAGTCCAAAATTTGGGAAGGCATTTCTAAAATTGGCATGCAAGGTGACATTGTGGGGAAGAATAAAAGAAGGCTCAAAGTTTGAGCTTTGGAATGGGTTCATAATTTTGACAAGATTTTTTGGATTGGTTATGGACCTTTATCGGTCACTTTTTCCCAGATTTATTCCATTTGTAATAAAAAAAATGCTTTGACCAAAGACTACCGGGTCTTTTAACTTTCTAAATTTTCATCACATTAAATTATTTTTTAATTATAATTTTCTCTAACAAAGGTTTCTTTTAAGTGAAGTCCATATTCAAATATAATAATTCTAATGAACTTATATTCAACATCATCATGGGCCCCTAGATAGAGGTGTGCATTGGAAGACCGAACAACAACATCCACCAAAACATCTTAAAGGTGTTAAAATAGAAAATAATGATATGTAAATTTAGCACACAAACTTCATGTGCACTATTGTGTGCGTCCACTATGGTCACAGTTTATAGATGTAATGGAAATGCCTATACTCAAGAGTGAATAGTGCATCCACTATGGTCACAGTTTATAGATGTAATGGAAATGCCTATACTCAAGAGTGGGTCCCACAGTCATTACAAGGATAGACAAATAAGGCGTCACTCCACCATCAATATTATAATTGTTGTGACATTCCATAATTAGATTTGCATTTTTTTAATAACCTTAGGATTTGTGTGGATTATGGGACTTTCGGAATTTCATAGATAATCACTTTTCAAGAGAAAATGGAATTTCAGAATTTTGACAACTTTTGGAATTTGATTTTTTTTTTCTAGGTGTACCAAAAAATGGATGTTGAGCAGAATTTGTTAAATTCCACCTAGTCCAAATTCCACCATTAAATTCTATTTATATATCAAACAATCTTGCATAGGGAAACTCAATTGGCATGCACTTTGGCTCAGGAAACAGAGGTCTCAAGTTCAAGCCTCATCGTCACCCGATGCATGTGGCTTTTGGGGAGCTGCATGCATCCGGAGTTTTATCCAATGCCCTCGTATTTGGAGAGAGGTGGGGGGTTTTGGGGTTCTCTGTCAATAAAAAAGTTTGATATACCAAACCAGTGCTTAAAAGTTGCTCTAATAGACACGGCAATGAGGGGAACACTGCTTAAAGTGGTTTAGGTACATTCATAAAAGACTAGAAACAACCCTAGTACAAAGAACTGAAAGGTTACAAGTAAAAGGTAGGAGGAGAGGAATGTCTTTAAAGACTTGAAGACATAAATTAAGACATGATAAATTGTGTGGAGTAATGGAGGGTGTGGTTTTGAATAGAGCAAATTGGAAAGTAGAACTCATAAAATGACCTAGATAGACAGGGTAGTGGGTGGATGATGATAACAGGGGGAGAGGGGGAGGGGGTCCTAATTATCTATTTTTATTCATTTGGCAAGCTCTTATGTAATAACCCGTAAAGATTGTGGATTTGAGTAATATTACCATTTCCGAGAGCTTTGTTAATGATTATCTCATGTTCAAACTATTCAGGAAAGAAAAAGATCTATGTTCAACCCTCCTCCTCTCTCTCTCATGCTTATGAATGCCACACTATTTTACTGATTATAGAAGTGGTTGCTTTCTCTGAAATATTGATGTTTGTGCATATTAACCTGACCTGCAATTGATTTGACATAATTTGAGTATCCATTTGCTCTCCGTTGTGTGGTCTTAGTTCTGTTCCTCTAATTTTAATTGTTGGGGATGTGATGGACTTATATTTGTTCATCTCATAAGCCATAAATGCAGCTGATCGTTGTCAGTGTTGATGATATCTGCTGCTTCTTGTCCCTCATAAGCATATTTCTAATGATATATATTTTTCTATCTTGAACTATCTTTAGGTCACCTTTCTCGTAATGCTGTTCTGCATACATACACCTTTATTTTCCTCGATGGATTTAACTTGTTCACTGCTTATACTCTGTACTTCTTTCTAATCAAGTATCGGTCATGTAGACAAATGAATGCTATCATGAAAATTTCATGTTCATATGTTCTAATCATCCATCTTTTGTTGATAGTTTTAGATTTTATTCAGGTGCTCACTGTTGGGTTATGTTTCAGATTTCAGGCAACATATGAAGAAGATGGTTTTCTTTCTTGTCTGCTACCAGTTCAGTGTATTTGTCAAGTGGATCATCAAAATTTCTTTCTCAATTGCCACCCAGAGGTTTTTGTTCTTTGTTTAAATCATATCCTTTTGTTTTTGTTGAGAGGAGTTGATGGCTTTTTTTTTTGTCATCGAAGTAACATTATCACTGAAGTAATACATCTATGCATCTCATTACCTCGTGATATTCCCTTAAGGTAGCGCATGCTTTTTTTTCAATGCTTTCTTTGGTTTCAGTGACTGATGCTATTGCAATTTGCAAGCCGTGTATCTCACATTCACAAGTGGTGGTTCGGTTCATTTGAAGTCAGACATTTGCCAGTTTTATATCTATATTCTATCTGAATTTTGGAATCATGTCTCTGTCCGTGGAATTCATGCCTTTTGCACATACTATAATTTGTGGATGATTTTTCAGTATGGATTGCTTCCTTTCCCTTGTGTACATTGTGGGGTTATTATATAATGATCAAGATTAACGAATATTATGACTGTGGACGGATGAAGTCAGACATTTGCCAGTTTTATATCTATATTCTATCTGAATTTTGGAATCATGTCTCTGTCCGTGGAATTCATGCCTTTTGCACATACTATAATTTGTGGATGATTTTTCAGTATGGATTGCTTCCTTTCCCTTGTGTACATTGTGGGGTTATTATATAATGATCAAGATTAACGAATATTATGACTGTGGACGGATGAAACTCAAAACATTTGTTAGGCCGGATAGAAGCTCTTCAGGCCATTCTCTGGCTGGTGGTTGTCCTGGTTGCAAATTACAGCTCATGGAGCATCCGCAGATTACAAATTTGCTAAAACCATGCAAATGCCCAACGCCTTGCCAATTGTTGCTCTGTCTAGAAGATAATACACCACTTGTTTACGGCAGTCGACCAAAGTTGGACCTTTCTCCACCTTAGAAGATAATTAGTCCTCTGTGACAGTAGGATCCATCATATGATATGAAATTGTGGATCTCCCCAGAAGTTAGATTCTCAGATGGATGGATGGATGGATGATGTGCTCAAGTAAATGTTGTGTTTGAGGTTTTTCGAGTTTGATACTTATGACCTCATGCCAGTTTCCCAAGTTCTTATTTCATTTTTTGAATTTTCAGTGTTCTGCTCTTTGGATGAATAAAAATTCCTTTTACCCAGGAAAATAACAAATCAAAAAGCAAAGAACCTAGAACTATAAGCCTTATTACTTGCAGGCAGGGTTCTTTCAACTTTGGGCTGAATTTCTAGAGATTACTGCATTAATTCAAAAGGGCTGTTTAATCCTCCAAAATGAAAACTCCACGTATGATTTCTAATAGAGATTTTTCTTGAAATATGTAACTTTGACATCAAAATGATTTGATTTTTTTAACTTTTTTATTGAGTACTTGGTGCATCGTCATGGCAAATGATGAAATTCTCAGGGCAGGTCTACATGTACCAAAATTCTCTCTAACCTCAGACATCATGTACCAAATATGGACGTAGTTGAAAGGATAAATGGATGTAAAAATGTAGGATACGAGACTATCTAAAGTAGGACCTTTATCTGAATTTGGATTCTCTAGAAGTTTCCTTTATCTAACCCTTTGTAAAATTTAAATAATTAAATAAATATATATTTTTAAATTCTTGATCTAACGACTAGGCTGAATTATCATAAAGAGAGAGGTTTGGATGCCACACCAAATGGGTCTTTGACTACTTGGTGGAGCTGAATCATCATAAGTTCATATTACAACTATGGTAAAACCTCTATAATGCAATATGGTTGGGACAGTAGTACGTATATTATATTATAGAGGTTATTAGATTAGAGGGTCTAACAATATTCTTTTCTAAAAATCTCCTAAAAACTTTCACATATTATTTAAATGTTCTTTTGGCTTCTCTTCATGGAAACAAATCACTTCTTTCGGCTTTTCTTTATGGAAAAAATCATCCTACGGCAGAATCTTCCAAAAGCGGGCGGACCAACCAGCCCAAAGGTTCTTCAGACAGGCAAATCTCCTTATTGCCGTGCAACCCAGACAGTAAAAAGTTTGCATATCTCTACTCTCCAACAGAGCACAAAGTGTTTAGCCCTTTTATCTTCTTTATATATTATATTATATTTATAAAATAATAAATAATATCCACCTACTCACATCCTCACTCCTCTCTTTTCATCCCAAATCTTTTCGAGACTTCCACACTTTATCAGTTTGTGAGGTAGCATATGAAGGATATGTGAAAATCCGCACCAGATGGAGAGTGGGGGAGAACACTCGAGGTGCGTGGATGATTCAAAGAAAGGATTTAGCCTGTGTGGCGCTGGAAAGTGGAGGAGAATACTCCAGATGAATCCCATGAGACAGAGGAAAAGAATGCCACCTAATTGAGGAGGAGATGCCCATTGTTGTGGGTGTGTGGAGAAAAAATAGCTAGTGAATGGCTCTGGGAGTGTGATTGTCCCACATCACCTAGTAATGTCGTGTAGGTCCTGGATTTAAGTAGCGCTCTTCCTTTAACTAGCATTGAAGCCTTCTAGAATATGTGTATGGGCCCACATCCCAAAACAAAACTGTGAGGGCAGATGTGTGTAGTCCAAAGCAGATGGGGGATTGTGATGATTTGCACCAGATGGAGAGTGGGGGAGAATACTCTAGGTGTATGGATGATTCAGAGAGAGGATTTAGCATGTGTGGCGCTGGAGAGTAGGGGAGAATACTCCTGATGAATCCCATGAAACAGAGGAAGAGAACGCCACCTGATGGAGGAGGAGGAAAGGCCCATCAGTGTGGGTGTGAGTGTGGAGAAAAAAAATGTCTGGTGAATGGCTCTCGGAGTGTGAGAATTGTCCCACGTTGCCTGGTACTGTTGTCTAAGTTTTGAATTTAAGTAGCATTCTTCTTTCAACTAACATCAAAGCCTTTTGAGGACAATACTGTGCTAGGTGAGATAGGGTTGTTATAAGACACAAGTCACCTTGATGAAATAGATGACGAATCCTTTGGTGTAAAGATCGAGCTATCGAAATTTTCTGGATGTATGACTAGTGACAGTTTTATTGAATGGTTAGAAACTATTGAGAATATTTTTGGGTTTAAACATATATCCGAGCCAAAACGTGTGCAATTAGATTTTTTAGTGACTTGTGAATTATTTTTTCTATAATAAATTATTAATAGATATTAAATGATGAATAGTGAATGAAAATTACTTTCTTTTCTTATAATAATTAATGCTATCTGAAAAATAATTGAGTAAATAAATATCTTGCATTTGAATAAAATAAAATAAAAGATTAGTAATTGACATGCTATGATGATTAACATAATTATTATTAAATTATGATTATTAGTTTTTTTTTAATTTACGTGTGGGAAACCGTGGGTTACTCAGCTTAAATGATTAGTTAATGATTGGATGGTGCACTTAAGAGTGCCTGGATATGATAAGTGATTAATTTTTGTCTATTACTTCATCAAGGAGTTAACCATGATGTGTTCATAATTGTGTGAATGTTATAAAAACAACTTATCCCCTCAATCTATAATACTGAAACAATGATCCATGATTTTGATTTGATGAAAAATCGTTGAGTACAATGTCAACAAATTTTTTATTTTTTATTAAATTTTATATTTTATTTTCTATGCATTTACCTTAACATTGGGCAGACTATTCATGGAAACCATGGTTTTTTTTTTTAAAAAAAAGAACTTAATCAATCTCTTGTATGAAATTCTTGCAAGCTTCGTTTAGAATTGATCAAACTTGAAGTCCTACAATTTACTTTCATATTCTCAATATAAACTTCCTGAGCATTTACCTGAGCTTATTTTTTTCAAATTTTAATTTGACTCTTGGTCGACTTTTGTCTAAATTAAGTTGAGACATCTACAAGGGATTGTGAAGAACAGTTAAATGAGGTTTTCATTTCGATCATTCAACACTTTATTTTTCATTACTAGTATTCATTATCATAATTTTTCATTATCAGCATGATGAAAACAGTAATGCCCCGCTCCTCTTGCAATCTAAACGGGGCGCGATCCGTTTAACTGTAGATCGAATGGGGCGTGATCCAACACAACAACATAACTAACGGATCTTACATCACAGATTTGTAGCTGGGGGAGATAAGTATATATATATATTTTTAAAAGATTATATATAAAATAAATAAAGTCATCAAATCCTTCATGTCCAACTACACCTTTCACAAATCTGAATGTTATCCACAAAAAAATGAGAGGGACAACATCTACTATTAATATCAAATCTAATCTCACAGATCTGCTCACAACCTAATACATAAAAATAAAATCAACTAATATTCTCAAAATTCTCAAATAATCGAGTCTTACAAAAAAATAAACAATACAAATAATTATGTTCAACCACATAATTCAACTCCATGCTAAACATTTAAACATTTATCCATAGCAGCTTCTAACTATCGGCATTCTCCTCCAAACCTAAATCTAGAGGGTTACCTGCAATGTAAGGGCTGTGAGCTCCAAGCCCAGTGAAAGAATACAATAACACATATCCAACATGATATCTCCATTATTCTCCGTAACAAAAATGATATTAAAGAATAATTAAATAAATATGCATTTAATGTCCATGCAATGCAAAAATGCTCAGTGCACATTCTCAATGCATCATCCACCCACAACACTACCCACTGTATTTGGTGGTCTTCCCGCCGAAGCGAGGCCTACAATCTACCACAGCGTGATACTTCCCATATACAATGGGGCCTACACAACACAACCACCCATCAAATAACAAACTTCGTGATCTCTCATAGCCTAACAAACCAAACCTACCACATGCGAGGTACTTCTCACTAAAAGCGAGGCCTCAAACTACTACCGTCGTGGTCATCATGAAAGATCAAGGCCAACACCTCCATACCCATCCCATGAATATGAAAATGTCATGCTCAATGTCATGTCTACCATGCATTATCTCTATCATCATGCCATGAATCTAAACATTATCCACATACTCTAAACAGTGATATACGATCTCAAATTACTCTAAGTAGCATATACATGTTCCAAGATATCAAACATTTATCTCAATAATATCACACATGCGTAATAACAAATCACATCGCATCATTATTTTTATAACAATTCAATATCATAAATAGATCTCTATTCTCCACAACCAACATCAAACAATAACAAAACATCCATCCAAGTCGAATATAATTATGGGACTTTTCAACAATGTCAGTGGCTAATTTCCAACTATCCTGGCAGACTGGGTCTCCTCACGGCCATTAAAACACTTAGCCAATCCCCTTTACATTACTGTGAGTAAGCACTTGATTATGCCATTGTTCCCACATATTATACCCAGTCCATTTCATAGGTCCAATATTATATTCCTAAAATACATTACATTATGCAATATTTTCCATTGCTCAATCACATAAAAAAAAATAAAGAATATCATGTACAACTAAAGTATAGTGTATTATTTTCCCTCACCTAGAAGTTTGGTGATATGCACAAAATAAAATACCGAAACTCTCTTAGCGATCAAGATCCAAAGTTTGCTGAAATATAATAATCATAACAAAAACCAATAAAAATTCATGCTAACCATTCGTCTAAATTTTCAAAAGCACTTGAGAATTCATTTCTTATTATTTTATATTAAAATAATTCATCTCTTAAGATCATAGGTGTTCTAGTCCAACAAATAGGGATTCAAACAAATCTAAGTTTTCTAAGTTTTATGTACTTTTCCAAGAAAATCCTTGTAAAGAAGAATTCACTAATCTTACAGAATTTTCTAAGAACAAACCGTTTATCAATTACTTTTCATCCTCTACAGTAAATAGGTCTCTAAATTACGATCGCAAGTATATTCGTGCGTCTCAAGGCGATATTCTTAGCCCGAGTTATGATCGTTTTACTGAGAGATGTACACTGCCAAACAGTTTGCAGTCTTAAACGAGGTATCTGGAATGTAATCCGAAATTGACCTATCAATTCATCAAATTTTGATTTCAAATTCGAACAGAACTAGATCTATCAGTTAGCTTCCAACCCAACAAATTTCATCGAAAAAGACCTTCGGGAACTCAAGTTATGATTTTTTCTCGTAAGGACGTGCAGAAATCATAAGCCTGATTTGAAATCCGAGTTTCATAGATTTTCACAAAATTGGGGTTTCCCTCTAATCCAAATCTAAGGTTATTAAATCAGTCTTCTTAAACCTCCAATCAATTCTTTATCACAATTTTACATGTCAAAGTCTCTTCTATTATGGTCGAATTGAACTTATAAAAGGAAAAGATCAACACCCTTTTTAAGGTTTAATCGTAGTTTTCTTCTTCATCTCTTTCTCTCTCTTTCTTTAATCAAATTTCTCAAATGAAACTTCAGCAAAATTGTTTTAATTTGAGAGAGATATCATGGAAGAAGAAGAAAAGAAAAGAAAAGGATTTAGAAGAAATAAATCTACATCCCTCTAAGATGAAGAAAACCAATGAAAAATCAAAGACCAAAGGGAAGGAGATGCTGCTTTACTCGACCAAGCTCAAAGAGGAAGATGAAGTTTCGCCCAAGGAGAAAGGAGAAAAGAATCATTGGTTTGCAAAAAGGGGCTATGCGCATGATATTTTATTATTTTATTTCAAGCAAGGAGGAGTAGGCAAGGGGAGTTCTAGTCCATTTAGGACTTGCCTCCAACATGTAATAGGATTTGGTTTCTTAAATTTCACATAGGGGTATTTCCTATTATTTATTTAGGAAATCCAATAAAATAAATCTCAAGATGACATAATTTTGATAAACTAACTTGGTTTTCTAACTAATTTGGAATTTCTAAATTTTATTTATTTGATTAATTTATTTTCTCTCTCAGAATAATTTATTTAATTAAATTCTCTTTCTAAAATTATTTTTCCTAACGACAAGAGTTTGAGCACTTGAATTAATATTTTATCTAATGCTGACATAATTTCATTATTTGTTCAATTTATTTTAATTGCGCATTTTAATTTTCTCTCCAAATTAAATTTACTCAATTTAATCCTCTTTCTATCTAAAATGAATTTTGTAAAACAAAGATTTGAACACTAAATTCGACCAAAGCATTTGATTTAATATTTTATAAAATTCGCCCATGGCATGGACAAATTGGTATTTTCACAATTTGGTATTTCATTTAATGCAACTATATTTTCAACTTTGATCTACTAGTAATTTATTTTAATTGGGCATTTTAAATTAGAAACTAGTCATTGAATTTTATTTTCTCACCAATTAGTTGTTTACTTCAAATGGAGAATTAAAACGAACAAACATACACATCATCACTTTAATCCACTAATACTCTAATTCTACCCAATACCACTGTCCCGCTACTCTAGATCGGGTCATTACAAAAACCTTTTTAGGGTTCTTCGAATTGATAGGATTGTAATTTGAGATCTTAGACCGAACCACGGATTTCAAGGTTGAAATCCAAAGGACCTTTCTCAAATCTCTCGATCACTCAGAAGAAAAATGAAAGAGGATGTTAATTTTAATGTGACTGTTGGTGGAATCAACCTCACCAAAGAAATTAGATTTTCTCGAAAATTAATTCGAACTAGGAATTGGGAGTTCAAATGCAAGAATTTTAATGAACTTAATTAAATAAATTAAAAGTAATAAAATACTCGTGAGCATTGGGCTCAAATTCAATTAAATCTAAAAGAATCTTCTCATAAAATAATTTGAATGTGGAATTCAAATTTAATTAAACATTCAATAAATGCGAGAAATGAATAATAAACATTCACCATGCAAATAATATCAATACTTAAATTAAAATCAATTCAACACATAACTCAAAGTAACTTTAAAAGGGATAAAACTCACCAAATATGGGAGAAAAGCTCAAAGCTTTGATAATTTTACCGCTTGTCCTTACGCCTCTTTCTATCTTATTTTTCCACCAATTCCTTTGCTTTCCTTCTTTTGTTTCTTTCCACCCATTGGCAGCAACAATTGGGAAAAGCTGGATTTTCTCCATTGTGTTTCCTAAGCACCCACGCCACTTTCTTCTTTGACTTGATCGTCTGCTGTTTTTTTTTTTGGGCAAATCTGATTGCCATTTGATCTGATTCTGCTACACCAAAATCTCTGGAAGTCATCCAGATTTCCTTGTCTAATCCTTCACTTTGCTGGACTTGTTTCCCATTTCTTGCTGGGCTCTTTTGTACATGCAGCATTGTTGGAGGTGGTCCTACTGCCGTGGCACTTGGGGTGGGTCCCACCTAACGACGAGTCAGTTTTGATGGGCCTTTTATGTGAATGGCAAGTGGGCTTGGATTCAGAAGCTTTGGAGGCCCGAAGTGTCTCTTAAGTGGATCCAAGTTATGGGTTGGGCTTTGCAGGGCTGAGTTTGTGAGCCCCGTTTCCCTCCATCGATTCAATGGTAAAATTGGAGGGCCAACTCGTCGATTGGGCTCCATGTGAATTCATTGTGAACCCACTGCGGTCAATCATTCTCAATGTATGATGTGACACAGCAGTAAACATGTTTAAGAATAGGTTAATCACATGCTTTTCACAAGCTTAAATAACCATTTAAAATCGCAAAAAAAAGAAAAAAAATCATTCTCTATTAAATTTATTTAGTCATTGCCAATTCAATTCAATCTGGAAGGATTTTATAATATTTTAAGCCATTCGGTGTGTGTGTAAAAGTTTTCATGATTTGATTTTGTTGTCATTTAACAGTTGATCATTTCTTTTAAAAGATTTACTTCTTCGTATATTAATAAAAGATATTCATGCATGAGACCCACATTCCCTAGCCCTTAGAATTCGCTGATGGGACCAAAAAGACCTCAAAAATGCAAATCACCATTTGAAGAAAAAATATTCTACATTATTTTAACAATTCGAATATAAAAACAAAACTCCTACAATCTGTCTGAGTAAACTCTTCAAATGAAATGAAAAACGAATAATATGTAGAAGACTACATGAATACTAGCGAAAGAGAAACAAAACAAAACTAAACACTTATCTTCTTGATCTACAAAATTTCCAACTCCTCCCTGTTTTGTGTTGGATGATTAAGTTGAACTTGCCATCTTTTATTTCATAATCACTTGGAAGGGCTGGTATGAAGTGCCACCAAAGAAGCATATGCTCCATCTTTGATCTTCATCAACTCATCATGTCTACCCTTTTCTGCAATTACACCATTCTTCACCACCGCAATTACATCTGCTCCCTTGACGGTGGAGAGGCGATGAGCAACAACCACACTTGATCTGTTCACCATTACTTTATCTAAGGCTTCCTGAACGACGCGCTCCGATTCTGCATCTAGTGCACTTGTGGCTTCATCCAGCAAGAGTATTTTTGGGTCTTTCAGTATCGCTCTCGCAATCGCAATTCGCTGCTTCTGCCCGCCCGATAACTGCACCCCTTTCTCACCTACATTGGTATCATATCCTTGTGGAAGTGATGATATGAAGTGGTGTGCATTAGATGCTGTGGTGACTGCAATTACATCTTCTTCTGAGACTTCTCCTTCTTTCCCATAGGCTATGTTCGCACGGATAGTGTCGTTGAACAGAACGGGCTCTTGGCTGACCAATCCCATTTGCTGCCTTAGCCAGTTTAATTTGAACTTCTGAATCTCTATTCCATCCAACAATATCCGACCGGAATCGGGAACGTAAAACCTCTGCAACAATGAAATTACTGTTGATTTTCCGCTACCACTCTCTCCCACAAGAGCTACAGTCTGCAAACACGACACTGTTAGCCTTGTGTTTATTTACAGTAGGAATACAATACTTGAAAATATGAAATATAAGCAACAAGGATAGAACCTTTCCAGAGGGAATGCTCAAGCACAAGTCTCTCAAGATTTGAACATTTGGACGAGTTGGGTACTTGAAGCTCACTTTCTCGAATTCGATCTCACCATTCACATGGGGTAATGTTGTGCCATCAACATCCATACTTGAATCAATTTTAGATTTCCTGTCCAAAATCTTGAAAATGGACGCAGTTGAATCCTTGGCTTTGGTGGCATCAGGAGCCATTGCACTGGTCTGTGAGACTCCAATTGCAGTCATTGTTAAAGCGAAGAACACCTACAATTTAGAAAACCGTCCACCCCATTAGTCAGTCTTTCATGGCAAGCAAAACCATCACAGACAACTACTACTTCCCTTTTTTTTTTTTGGTTAATAAAAGAACTAAAAGAAGCGTTTGTAATGAAACAGAGTAAAAAACATTTATTCCATCGAAGACCTCGAAATAGGTCGGATCAAGCCCGATTCACTATTTAGGACCTCTTTAATTAGGTAAATTCATTTCGGTCTATTTTGAATTTAAGTTGGATCAAATTATCTATTTAAGAAGACTTTCCTAGAAAGTCATTCTCAGATTTGCTTTTTGAAATAAATATATATCTCATATGATTGGATGTGTTATATATAGATGTGTAATAGCACAGCCAATCAAAGTCATTTACTAATTTCTAAATGAATTCAGATCGGACCTAACTATTTATTAAGTAGATTGACTCTGATCTACTCATTTGTTACAATTTTTTACTTTTTTGAGAAAAGTAATTTTGCAGAAAAATTTACATTTGAGTTCAATTCATATCATTCAACAATTACTCTGAAATCCGGCCTCGTGTCGGTTATAGAAACTCGACATTTTCATTATTTATTTTCTTTTTTCTCATCAAACTTTCTCGTATTCTCTATAGGAAACGGATTCTTTAGAATAAGAAGGAAAGATCTATTTTTTGTGTTTTCGACAAAGATTTCTAAACAGTGACTCATTTTTTATCTTCTTCATTTTCTATCAGTGAAAAGTAATAAATAATCCCCTAAAAAGGGGGAAAAAGAAAATCCCTACTTACTTTAAAAACTTGGCCACTAGATGCTTGTCCATTGGCTATGAGCCTGGCTCCAGCGTAGAAAATGGCAGCATAGGTGCAAAAGAGAACAAAGAACGAGAAACCATAACCCAAGCCACTCACAATTCCTAATCGAACTCCTTGTTTTCTTGGAATTGCACATTTTTCCTTGTAAAGATCCATCACCCTTTGCTCAGCGCAGAAGGATGCAACTGTTCGAATACTACCAACTGCATCATTTGCTACTTGACTGGCTTCTTCATACATCACCTGCAACAAAAATTTGTGCTCATTTGATCAACATTTTCTCTGCAAATCAAACAAACTTCTTCCTATATTATGAAACTGAGTAGGATCATCCGTGCTAATGCCGCGAGGTCTTCTTCTCCTCATGACAACAATAAAAAAATGTACAATTGGCATACGCCATGAGCAGTGAAATCTCTGGAAATCTGAAATAAGGTCATGATATAAATAACTGGATTATTAAAAGTAATTTCATATTTGATTTTTCTAATCTTATGACCTTAACAATAGAATGTTAACTAAACTCTGAGGGAGTGGCTTAGTGGTCAAAACCCGCCCTTGTTTACGGAGGTCTTGGGATCAAGACTCCCTCAACACAAAAAGGATCTCTCTCCTTTGTTCTATACCCGACGTTTGTAGATTGGGAAGTTTACACACATCCCAAAGATTAGTCATGTGAGAAAAAAAATTGTCAACTACCTAGAAACATTAGATGAGGCGACTTTTGAAAGATTTCAATCTTTTCTGTACCAAGGAAATCAATTTCTTAGTCGTATGGAATTATATGATTGCTATATACATGTAATGCAAATTCTCACCACAATTAAAATGCAAGATTTAGTACAATATCTCTAGGGAAATCTGGAAATGAATGTTGGAGAATCATCAGTTGAGCCACTGACCTTGGCGTCTGCACTGAATCCTTTTAGAAACTTCATTTGGACATATCCTTGTAGACCAATCAAAGGTAAAAGAAGTAGAACTATAAGTGCCAGTCGCCAGTTAAATACTAGGGCTACAATTACACCAGTAAGGGCTGTGGCTAAATTCTGAACCACCAATGCCAAGAAATCACCCACTAGACTTCGAACAGTGGAAGCATCAGTTGATAACCTTGCGGCTATCGCACCACTGAAAGGAAACAAGTCAGAATTTCAGAGTTGAGAATGCTTGAGGAGGTTTACAAGAGTCATATATGCAATATTAATTCAACAAACCTTGAATTAGCCGGATCATCAAACCAACTGATTTCTTGGTACACTACTCTCTCAAATGATAACAATCGTATGCGTTGGATGAGCTTAGCACCGGCAACTCCAAACAGATATTGCTGTAATGGTACCACTGCAAAGGATATGACGCCTACAGCCACAAACAAAATGGACCAAAACCTAGAGTCTTTTCTAAGCATGTCTTGGGGCTCAAAGAATATTTTTATGGCGCTTGAGAGCAATATTCCAAACACAGGGAAGATCACTCCATGTACAGCTGCAGCTATGGATCCAAGCAGCAAAACTGGCAACTCAGGCTTATTCAAATGTGCTAGACGCATGATTGAGACTTCTTGTTTAGCTTCCTTGAGCACATCATGTCTTTCTTTGCCTTCACTTCCTTCTTGTTCACCCTCAACGAAGCTTTCTTTGGCGGGCAAATCATAGTTTTTGAAGGAGTGTCTATCGCTTTCCTTCACTGAAGAGTGTTTAGATAAAGATCTTGATAGAGATAGCCTTTCGCTCGCAGAAATGGCCATGGCCTTACTCATATCAAAGTTTGAATCGCTTGACTGCATCTCCATATCAGGCACTTCCTCAGCTTGCTTATTTACCTCTTGTAGTTTTATGAGCTGAGAGTACGCCCCTTTCGGATCTTTAATCAGCTCTGAGTGAGACCCTAAAGAATGTCACAAAGGTATAAATCTTAGTATGAATTACATTCTTCAGTTCACTTAATTAGTCACCTAGCACCAACATTGGATTCCAATAATTCCAACTCATGCAATTCAATCCTACAAGGAAAAGATTAAACAGGGAATGAAGTACAGGAAGCAAATCTTGTGGCGAGCAGCCAATCAGGCCTTGGGTCACCCCAGACGCTAATCCAGCTTGACTAATTTTGTTAAATCTTGTCCTGTTCGGATCTGTATCTCCTAGAGCCCCCAATTTTTATGTTATGATATTTGAATTTACCATGTAATAGTGTTCTAATATATAATGAAGAGCAATGACTGGATACTGGTTGGATAATGCTGGCTGTATCCACCATTGATTTGAATTTTAAAAATTTGTTTTATCATAAATCAGTGGGGGATACAGCCAGCAGTTTGATACTTCCAGCAGTATCTGATCATTTCACTATAAGAAATATGGATTTTTTGGCTTAAACCAAGTTAATTAGTTCTTAGGTTGGGGGTCAGGGTTGGCTGAAGCTAAGATTCTCCAGTCTGAGATGGGAGGGATAGACTATTGCCCGTCACAAGTTGCACCATTGCAGAAGCCATTAACCAAATGATGATCACTTACCTTTCTCTATTATCTTTCCCCGATGAACTACTGCTATTGTATCTGCATTTCTAACCGTAGTTAAACGGTGGGCAACAACAACAGTTGTACGGTTCGCCATTATCCTCACTAGTGCATCTTGTACAATCCTCTCAGACTCGGCATCCAGTGCACTAGTTGCCTCATCAAGAAGCAAGATCTTGGGGTTCTTCAAAATTGCCCTAGCAATTGCAATCCTTTGTTTCTGTCCACCAGATAACTGAGTCCCATGCTCACCAACCATCGTTTCAAGCCCCTATGGAAAACAACCCATGAAATCAACAAAAAGAAAAAGGAAAAAGAAAAGTGAATTCATTGAGAGAGATCAAAGTGAAGGAGTATTGTTACCTGTGGCAAATTATCTATGAAAACTGCTGCATTGGCAAGCTCAATTGCTGTTCTAATTTCCTCAGATGTAGCACCAGCCTTTCCATATGCAATGTTCTCTTTAATAGTAGTCATGAATAAAATTGGTTCTTGACTAACTAGTCCGATTTTTTCTCTAATCCACCCAAGTCTCAGATTTTTCAAGTTAATGCCGTCGATGAGCACTTCCCCACTTTGAGGATCATAGAATCTCTCGACCAAACTTATTACTGTTGACTTCCCACTGCCGCTCTCACCGACTAAAGCAACAGTTGTACCACTTTGAACATGCAATGAGAACCCTGAAAATATCTGAACGTCAGGCCTTGCTGGGTAACTGAAGTGTACATCTCTTAGTTCAATGTCACCCTTGATATCTTCTAATACAGTTCCACTGTTGTCGTAAGCATCGATCTCCGGATTGCGGTTTATTGTCTCAAACATCTTGTATGCTGCAGCTTGGCCTGCTGCAAATGCATTTACAGAAGGAGATGTCTGGGCTAGAGACCTGATTCGACACAAGATTTCTTTGCTATTAAAAATCTAAAAGTGAAATCACAATGCACTTTTCATGCATTATGTTCAAAATTTTAACCAAATCATACTTACATTCCCCCGGTCATGATTGCTATTATGACATTGATGACTTCACCACCTGTGTACCCTTTATGAGTGATCAGTTTGGCCCCATACCACACAGCTAACCCGTAACTGCTAAATGTGATAAACATAACAACGCCAATTCCCAATCCAGCAGCCAGCCCTTGTTGGACAGTGGAACTATATGCCATTTGCAGGGATTGATCGTATTCTTCAATAGCCTTTTTCTCACCAGTGAAGGAGACAACCTTGAGTATCAACGAAGAATTTAGCATAATCATGTACAATAATTCAAGAATGTCAAAGACAACATTCCAAAGGTAGTGAAATATCCCATCTTTTGAAGTTTGAACAAATGCCTACCGTTCTTATGGATCCAATAGTTTGCTCCACAACATTTCCTGCTTCTGCATATGCTACTTGACCACGGCTCGACATTTTTGACATGATGATTGACATGGTAGCTCCGGCTACGACAAGAGGAGGAATGCATGACACCATCACTAGTGAAAGTTGCCATCCCTTTATAAATGCTACTACAAAGCCCCCAATGAAGGTTGATGCAAGCTGTATGAATTTCCCGACCTAGGAAGAATGCATAGCATGTTTTAAGTCTTCCTTTTCTTAGTGGAAACATAACTTGAATTCACAATGCTTGGTGCAAAAATTGTTGCCTGAAGTATTATAAAGTTAATTCAGAAGAACACTACACAATTGTAAGCTAATTGTAAATGAGTCTGACACAGTCAAGAAACTTTCCCGTTGGGAGCTCAAGTATTAAAATAAATTATAGTTTGTTCATGAATACTACAAGCTTAAATTACAAATAAGATGAATTAATGTAATCAAGAGCAATGCAGGTTTACAAATTTGTAACATTTGAGAATCTAGGTTGAAGATTTGACATCCCCATAAAGATTCAAACTAATCCAAGACAATTATAGAAGGAAAAACAAATACAAGTCTACAGGAACAGTGGAGTTAGACGAAGAGGGTCCTACAAACAAATAATTTTTGGTTCAATTTCAATCTTTCTATTAACATATTGTAAAATAAACATGGAGGGCTAAAGCCTCATTGTTGAGTACTAATGCAGTTCATAAAGTAGAGATCCAGAAAATGATGACTTTGGGGTCTTTCTATTACCTACTCATAATGGCTAAAGAACAACTCACCTTCTCCCCCATGGCATCTTGAATGAGTATTGTGTCCCCTGACATCCTCCCAATGACTTCTCCTGTTGTTGTTTCCTTGTCAAAAAATGCTATATCCTGCCTAAGAATGGTTTGCAGGTACAACCCACGAATGCGTGCTGCTTGTCTTTCTCCGGTGACCATCCAGGTTGATACCTCTGCAATGAGAATAGTTTTGACTTAGACATTGATGTCTAAGTTTAATTTATGAACGAATAAACTCAGCAATGCTTGCCCAGGTTAAAGAAGAGGTTGGAACCTGATCCACCTCATTTGAAAACGTAATGCAGGTGGAGCAGAGTCCGCTTCAATCATTATTAGAAAATCATTAGGTCAAAACTTGTTAAGAACATACTACCCTGAATCATCATTCAACTGATGCAATATATGTATATGCCCCTCTACAAACCAAACTCTTTTTCCTCATCATTGTCATCAAATCCATTTATCCATTATCTGGTGTTCCCACTCTTATGATTAGACACCATATGACTGCCTATATGATGCCCATATGGCAAACTGTTTTCCATTAGATGTCTGCATGACAGGCATATGAATCAAATCCCCAATCTCTACAACGGTAACAGTGAACACTTAGAAAATGTACTACTTGCACTTGTCTCCTCAATGGAAGAGATGGTAGCTTAATATCTTGCAAACCATCTTGTTGGGCCGACCCTGGCCTCATTTGTATCACCATTGGATCAGGTTGATAAACCTGGACCTGGTTTTCCATTAACTTTGGATCCTTATAAAGCATAGCCAAGTAAAATCTAATCAAGCTTATTTTTGGCATCGCTAATGTAAGGAGGACTTTGCCAGCCTTCTCCATTGTCATTAGAGGGCTCGTTAGAAGTTCATCTGAAATGTGGCTTAAAAACTTGTGTGCAATCATTAATATGCATATTTGTGCATACAAAATAAGGATGAGGAAACACATAACAGTTCAACAGATTGGAAGGAACACTCACGCAGAAAAGATGCTACTCCCGAAGCCACAGCCATGTATACAAATTCCAGCACTATCTGAAGCAAGGCCATTCAAACAATATTCAAATGACTTCTTCAGGGAAATCCAAAGAGGGAACAGAAGACAGATAACTTGCAAGTGGAACCTAAATAGGAATATGGACAATCTATGCATTTACTCAATTATAGTATACCACTTGGAGGATAGAAATACACATTTAAGCAGCACCAAACCTAAAGAATCCCTCTTGTATATCCACAAAGGAATTTCAAGCTGGTTGATTTGGTATCCTCTGTTTGAATATCATGGAGGGAGGGAAACCATCTGATCCCACTTAACTGATGCATGACATAGGAAAAATAGCATAGAAATAGTGATAGGTAATGCAATGAAGGTAGGATTCACAGTCATTGCCTTTGACACTTTTTGAACGACGTTGCTGCTGTGTGCTTCTGCAAAGGAGTTGATGAGCTGACCAAAGATCACTGTCATAAGAGGCATGGAGAGCCCATTGGCTATGGAGGCAAGTGTCCCAATTGCCATGAATATCACATCCAAAAGGTCTGCAAATGAGAAGAGCTTGTGGAAGGGGACCTTCTCATCTGCTCTTGAATCTCCCCCACCACCTTTCTCTACCGCATGCTTCATCTTCCACCTCAATCAATGTCACTGGAAAGGAAATGTATTTAGTACAAAGATCTTTAAGCCCTAAAATACAAAATCTGATCAAAATAAGAAGGAAAATGCGATATATATGAAATAATTGAAATCCAAATATGATTCTAAAGCCCTTGTTCTGGGTTTTTTTCTTTTTTTGTAACATGGGTATCCCCACCCAACATTGGAGGTGAGACTAATCCCAATAGCATGTGTGAACCTCCCAATCCACACACACTGGTTTAGTCGATGGAAAGTAACCCCATGGGGAGTGACCTGGAGGGGTTGAGTGTGAATCGAACTCAAGACCTCGCTTCATGAGGTGGGCATCTTGGTATCCTTAGTATTTTCTTCTTCACTTCGTTGACTTTGGAATAAAAACACTTCATTCAAAAATATCCATTTTTAACTTGTTCAACAATTATTAGTTTTGTTTCCTTCCTAATAATTACAAGTATTCATTAATGATGCTGTGGCAGTATCAGCTGTAATAAGATGGATCTGAGGCATGCTTTAATCAAGCTTCCTTAAAATTACTGATAATCATTTATTGATAGAAGGTAGAACCAAATCCGTTCAAATCATAGGATCCATTGATATTTGAGTACAACACAATATCCATGCTGCTCAGACAATCACCAGGCAAAATAATATGCTTAAAAATCACTTAATTGTCATGATTTGGACTCTAAACTTGAACAATTTTTCCCTCTATAAATCTTCATTCAAATGTGCGGAAACCTACAATCATGATAATGATCTGCGTCGAAACAAGGTGCACATCTGAGAAGAAAAATGTTGTTCAGATTAGTTTACTGCACCAGAAATATATCTAGCCTCCCAGCTGATCAAAACTCAATGAACATCTACTTCGAACTTGGTTCATTGCAAAAATGCTTGTAAACATTCCTATCAATATTTATAGTGTTACCTAGTGTACGTGGATAGACAGGTTTGCACATGTCCCAAGGATTAATCATGTGCTCTAAGAGACTTGAGATCCACAAAACTCTCAAATGAAAAAGAAAAAAAAAAAAGAAAAGGAGAAAAGAGAGAAAAAAAGAATCAAAGAATGAAAACACCATGGACAAGAATTGAAAAACACTCCAATTTTTAAATCCCTAACAGGGTAATCAAGAAATAATAGGAAGGAACAATGGAAGAAAAGTGAACTGTCGGTTGCCTACCTAGTTTAATTTAAGAGAAACCAAAGGAGAGTGTGATCTGTATTTGTCTTTAAGGGCCCTAGAAAACAAAAGAAGAAGGAAAACCCATGTAGAGAAACTTCTGTTCTCCCCTCCCTTTCTTCATTTTCTCCTGTCATCCTTCATATTCAGCGCGATCTCTTTCTTCATTTCTAGCCTTTCAAGTACTTCTTCTTTTCTTTTCTTTTTGCCTTTCTGGCGTTCGAAGTTTCAGAGCCTAAATTTGAAATGGGTTAATTGTAATTAGTCAAGAATCCAGAGAAAAAGATATCACAATTTAATGTGAAGGAAACTTAACAAATTTCTATTTTCTAGGAATGCGCCACTATTGCACACGCATCATGGGCCATGAACCATGTTAGTGATACATCAGATTCGCCGCAAATATTCCCAAGATTGTACTAAGTAATGACACATGGCATATTAACGGGTCCCACTAATGCAAATGATGTGATGGATTAAGCAACGTACTAATAATCAGCCCTGTTAGGAGTTTCTAACAATTTGATCTAAATGGTGGTTATGCACAATCTACATAGAGAAGAAATTGAAGGCCTGTAATCACTGCAATAGATCGAGTGGCTAATCTTGTCTACTGAAAGAGAGACTTGATACAATGGTTAATCTAAACCATTCATCTTTTCTTGGTGGGAAGCTGGTTGAAGGTAATAGCCACGTGTAGGCTTGTAGGGCATTGGTGGGAAACTTTGAAGAGAAACCCTGGGCAGAGAAATTGGACCCAGTAAAGAAATTTGTTTTGGCGCTAAATCTACGTGAGACATGGTCGAGAACATCGCTCCCACACAAGAAATTGCCATGTGTAATCAGGACCATAAACGTGGGATATAACATGGATTGGCCAAATGAAAAAAATTCCTCACTTTTAGATTATTTTTCTTTTTTTAGTTTCCATCTCAGCCATGTAAATAATGTGGAAAACTGAAATACACAATTTATTTAATTATTTTTTATGTGAATGAACGTTAAAAGTGGCAATTGTTTTTCATCAAAGGTAGGGTACCCGTCAATGAGTTGGCTCCCGATAAGGTCGGCTTAGGTTTTATTTGGTTTAGATATATTTTTTGAATTTAGTTTGAGTCTTGTGAAATGGATTAATCAATCTGGATCTAATTTGAGTTCAATTTATATTGGATTACTTATTTATCTTAATAAAGAGATTTTTTAGCAAGATGCATATCAAGGGCAAGGGTATAGACTTTATATGGTTGGATTTGTTGTATATTAGACGTGATAATAGCCGGGCCTGTCATATCTATTAATTTATAAAAGGATTTTGATCAAGTATACCCATTTATTAAACAGGTCAAGTTGGATAGACTCATTTATTATATGGGACCCAATCTCAAAATTTCCAGCTCTATTATTAAGTGCATTTCCTTTCTTTTACAACTCTTATTTGAGCGTCATGTCACAAGCTAGGACTTCATAACACAATAGCTGACCATAAAGATCAAAGTTAGGGTTAAAAATGTGCACAAGGTATAGCCAAAGTCAATGAGTCGAAAAGGGCTTAGGCTCCTTTTCCTCTACTTGGATCAGCTAGATTAAGGAGTGTGTTACCTCACCCTCTTTTTCTGTCCTTCTTAATGGAACCCTTGCGGTTTCTTTGGTAGCACTAAAGGGCTTAGGCAGGGGGACCCCTCTCTCCCTTCCTTTTCACCATGGTTATGGAGAGCTTCACTTGTGCTCTTGAGAGATCTATTCGCAACGGGGATATCATTGTCCTTTCTCCATTGGCGGCACTCCCATCTCCTTTTCGCCGATGATCTGATGTTATTTTGTTCTGCTAATTCCAAGTTTGTAGTTGCTATCAAGACACTCCTTGACGACTTTGAGAGTTACTTGGGCCTTTCTATTAACCCCTCCAAATGCCAAATGATCTTCTCTGGCTCTACTTCTTCTAGAGAGGAGATCCTTTCTTTGTTGGGAATGGTCAAGGCCAATCTGCCGATCACTTATTTGGGTATGCCTCTCTTCTCCTCCAGATTACTGTTTCGGAATGCTCGGGCTTAATCTCCAAAATTCGCAATTGTCTCAGCTCGTGGAATGCCTCTTCCATCTCCTTTGCCGGTAGACTCAAGCTTCTCAAATCAACTATCTTCAACCTCCAATTGTATTGGACTAATGCTTTTCTTTTTCCCAAGACAAGTTGGGTGTTATTGAGAAAGACATGAAAAAAATCTTGTGGGGTTCTTTGGACAGTCGTAAGATGCACATTATCTCTTGGTTGAAGATATGCAGTCCCAAATCTATGGAGAGTCTCGGCCTCACCGATCTAGGTCTCTCGAGCCAAGCCAGTCTCCTTAAGTAGGTTTGGGCCATCGCTTCCAAAGCTGACACTCTTTATATTAAGTGGATCACACCAAATATTTAAAGGGTAATAGTTTTTGGCTGGTTCGTCATTGAAGGAATGCTTCGTGGACCTGGAAATCCATCTTGGCCGTTAGGAGTCTTGCAAAACATTACATCCTCCACTCCGTAGATGATGGCGAACGTACCCTATTTGGTTTGATCCTTGAATTAGACCTGGATTTACTCTCTTTGATCACTTTGGTAGGAGACCCATTCACCTTTTAGATCGTGGTGTTAACGTCAAGGTATGTGCTTTCATCTCCAATGGCAATTGGTTGCTGCCCAACACCCATCATCCTACTCTCAGTACCATTTGGAATCTTATTTCCCATGTTATCTTGCCAGCCAACCCTGCCACTGACAAGATCCTTTGGACTGCCAATGATATTCGCAATTTCACTCATTCTTCTGTCATCGCCGTTCACTTTTGCAACCTGCCTGACCCTGGTTGGATTAGTCTTGTCTGGTTCCCGGACTGCATTAATCGTCATTCAATATTTGCGTGGAAAATGTTCAACAACGGCCTCAAAACTTCTGATCTTCTCATAAAAATTGGTATTAACTGTCAAGCCTGTTGTAGCATTTGTCTTGCATGTATTGAATCCAATCAACACATTCTCAATTGCAATTTCGTCTCTATCATCTGGAACCTCCATTACACCAAATTCCACTTCCAGCTACTCTCCACGGACATCCCAGTGTAAGCCTCTATGCTCATCAATTCTAGTACTCATCCCATTAGGGCTTTCGTTGCTGCCCTCATTCTCCCTGCTCTTGTATTGCATCCCTAGGAAGATCTACCACGACATCATCACTAATATCAGATGTAGGATCTTCTTCCTTCTTTGCAACAAGAACCTCTGCAAGCTTGATAGCAGTTTCGCAGGTATTTGGGACCCCCCCCTCCCCCCCCCCCCCCCCCGCTTCCCCTTTATTAACCATACCTAGCCTCACCCACTTTCCCCTCTTAGACCTGTTGTTTTCAAGAACACCCTTGTCTTTGGTCAGTTTACTGCCCATGGCCACAATGTTCTGACCGCCCAGTTTCTTGACAAGCAGTCCCATATTTCAGCATCTTGCGCTTTACCTTGCAATTCTTTGACTTGCTCTGCTTCCCTTTTGAGATCCTTTCAGTTGGTCCTAATTACCTGTCTGAACCATCATCTCAGTATTGATCGAATTCTTCTCCCCAATCAGGATTGCCTCACTATCTTCTCTCCCTTTTGCTCTTGCAACTGGAGAATCAGAATTGCTCAGTCCATTGGCAATTTAATTGCTTGTCTCAATACAAACACCTGTACATTGCCAAATCCTCTGACCATTCTTTTTTGAGCTTACAATCTTAGGCTAACAATTTAAATACTCCCATCCTGTCTTTTTTGGGTTTGGGAGTATTTTCTAATTTATTATAGATTGTTTTTTGGGTCCCCCTTTTTGGGTTCCCGTTTTGATTTTTTGCCTTGCCCAGACTGTGGGTTTTTTCCCTCTCTAGGGGTTGTTTGTATCTTTTGGGGATGTTTTCCCTGCCTTTTTGAATGAAACTTACCCTATCGGTTAAAAAAAAAAAGTCAATGAGTTTCAATATGCTATGGTATGAAAAATGGTGGAAGAGTACAAAATAACGCAGAAAGATTTAAGAAAACTCTCCAGAATGTTGGTGAATTATGGAGTTCTCTAAAAGATTGTAAGTGTTTAAAGCCTTGTGGAAGAAACTAGAGTCATGTGGAGTCTTGTAGAACTCTATAGAAGTGTATAGAATTCTACATAAAAGCGTGTAAAATAATGTGGTGTCCTCCTTAATTAAAAGAGACTTGTGATTTTATTATATAGAAAATGGAATTACAAATATGATAGATAAATAAATAAAATAGTGACGTCTCAAAAAGAGACGAACAAGAGAGCAGAGGCAGGGAGCAGTCATGACAGCTAAGGAAGGGAATTGTGAAGAAAGCAAGAGGCTCGTGAAACTGCGCTTTTTTATCAAGGGATGCTGCGTTGGGAAAACAACAATAAGGGAGAAAGAGCGAACAAAATCTCACGTCTAACATGAAAAGGAAGAGTGGGTTTGGGAATTTTTTGGTGGGTTTAGAAATTTTTTGGTAACAAAAGGTTGGATCAGCAGCACGAGTATTCCACATGTAAAGGATCCATATTTCGATCGAGAGCAAGGGCTTTTGACCGTCTGCTCGATATCATATAAAATAGTGTGGTGTCCTCCTTAACCACCTTCGAACAAGTGGCACAATCCTAACCACCTATCGAACAAGGTTTAACTGTATAAAGAGGTGAAAAGCTTATTTGCACATAACCCTCATAATCTTGCAAGTAGTTGAACTAAGAAGAGTAACTTGGAAAAGAGTTGAACTCCCCAAGTTAGAAAGCTTGTTGGATAGCTTCAAAACCTTGTGACCTAGTAAAGTATTCCAACGAGGGAGAGAACAAGTGCTTGTAAAGTGTTCAAGCCTTATACTTCTCTTTGCTTATCAATATAAGTTGAAGTTGTATTTGTTCAAGTATGGTACTCCATCTCTCATATTATTGTGTTCAAATTGTTTGTAGTTTAATTTGATCACATGGTCCAAAAAGCGACCAATATGGTAGAAGACTTATCACTTAAGCATTTTGAAGACAAGAGTTAGTTCCAATAGGCTTGAATCGAAGAAAGGATTCGTTGAGTCCTTGAAATTAAGCTCACCATTAGAGAGGTTGTAATGCAAATTTCTATTAAATCACCTCAATATTCTAATCGTAATATTTGAAATTTATTTGATCATTTTAATCATCATCATTAAAGTCACCAATTTTATCACATCATTTTAATTTTAATTTAAGATTCAAAATTTTAATTGCCAAATAACAAATATGTTAAATTCAATTATGAAGATCACTTAAATGACTATTTCGACTTTCGAGTAGCACTTTTTAATGCAAATACTGGTAAAGTTTGCATTAAAAAATTAAACGGGTTTAATGGATAAGGATCCAATTTACAGGATAAGGTGCGAAGTGGATATGGCTTGATAAAATCAACAAGATACCATGAGTCTATGATTAAAATAAATATAGAACATATGATGTGCTTTGGAACTCTATATTTATATTTTATGTGAATATTCATTTAAAATGGATAATAACTTTAAATAAAACTAAATTTTATATGTAAATGAAAAGAGAATTTAGCTTCATTTGATCTCAAATACATATATGATACTTTTTGAAATATAACTTTTAATGCATTAAATTAGAATATTGTAACTCATAAAATCAATCTAAATAAAGTGAAAATGACATTGATGATGTCTACTACTGTTCAAATCATGATATGTGGATTCTTTGAATAAAGTATTTTTCTGATCTCAAATACATATACGATACTTTTGTTTAACCCACATATTGGTAGTTCAATGGGTTGTCTCCCACTTCATGAAAATATTGGTATTTTTTTTATTTCTGAAGTAATAAAATTATTGTAGCATACTAATATTTCAACTAAATGGGTGATAATTTTAGTCCATTTTAGCCAAAATTTTGCTTCACTTCAAAAATTCGGTCCAACCTTTTTACTTCTATTAAAAATTATATATTGATAGATTTTTCCTATTGAAGGAAAAAAAAATCCTTAATGTCAGACATTTTTTTCCATCCAAAAACTAAAACACATGGCTTAATTTTATTAAAGAAAACAACAGAAAGATCACCCAACCAAACGTTGTAAAAAACAAAGTTCACTTATAAACTAATTTTGTAGGACCCACTGTGGATCCAATTATAAACCGACTGTTTAATACATTGCAATTAGGTTTGCAGCTGATTGTAAGAGTCTTAATGCAACGCTCACAGTGCTAGCTTTTTGGGATTAGCATGGCTGATAATTTCTTAATCCAAAAGGGTACAAAGAGAGAAAAATAGACTCAAATAAGGAAGGCAACAAGAAAGTGTTCAACGTTGTATTTGAGTGGGACACGGCACACAAGGAGAAGAAGTAGGGGTGAAACCTGGGTCGGGTTTTAAGCCGATCTGCATGACCCGACTAGAGAAATCAATGGGTTTGGGTTATGTTTTTGTATATCTCTAGTCGGTTCGGGTTGAGAAAAAATAAACTCATATGAAATTTTTGCTCGAGTCGGGTTGATAAATTTAAAAGCAACCCGACCTGACTCAAATACACTAAGTTATAAAATAGCACCTTAGTTGAGACGGGTTAGAAACTCGGGTCAGATCGGGTTGAATAACTCGGGTCGAGTCGAGCTGAGTTTAATAATTTTTTACATGAGTTGAGTTGGATTTATTGAAATCTGACCCTATCCAACCCGAGTTTCAGCCCCAAGAACAAGGCAACTATCTAGAAGTGAGCCGACTGGAAATGCAAGTGTAATTAGCTGTTAAGATCTATCTACAAGAGGTTGTCCAACGTGTAAATGCTGTATATATGTATGCTAAGCGTTGGGTTATATCTGCACACTGCAGTGTGTGTGGGGATATACACTATTCAGCTGGTGTGTGTGAGATCACACAGATTCATGTTAGAGTTTGAGAGTGGTAAGAAGAAAGGAGTGTACAAGAGACTCGGATATTTGGATTTGGGCTTTAAACTCAAAAAGTCATTCATTGCTGTACGGTATTCTCTTTTCTCTCATAGTGACATTTATGCTCCGCGAACGTAAGCCGGATTTGACTCAGCCACGTAAATCTATGAGTCTTGTGGTGCTTGATTTCTCAGTGTTCTTATTGTGTGTTGTGATTGGTTCCGTTGATTTTATTTCACATTTCACTTATATTCCTAACACCACCTACCTTCATGAATTGCATCAATATCCAATTTCACACTAATTTGAGTTTTAAAGTCCATTTATCAAACTTAATGAATTTTTACCGTTAGATAAATGTGAAATTTTGAAAGCCTTACAAAAGATGCATTCTTCTATCTAATCAAGATGAAAATTTACACACACTATATACAAGTTCATGGACTTTCAAATTCACTCATCCTTATGAGCCCAAGTGCACTAACGGGCCATTTATAGTAAATCAACTTCAGATGAATATATCAAAATTCTCTTAGAGAGAACAGTCACGCCTTTAGTAGACCTAATTTAAAATGTTGAGGTTTTCAAAGAACATGGTTTCTATTATCAAATTAACATTAAATTTTATAGACATCATGTATAAGGTCTCTAAACGGGACCAACTGTTGTCTTGGCAAATATTCATGTTTCAATATTTGCCACCAAAGATCATTTAGATTAAATTAATCAAATCATAGTTTTTAACTCGCTGAGATTTGATAATTTTAAATTACTTTTAATTATTAATCATCCTTAACCTTTAAAAATATAACTTGTCTAATGACAATAATATTTAATAAGTTATAAAATTAAAAATAAACGATTCATCCCCACTCCAACCAACAAATCACATAAGACTGTACAAGATAAAGATCATAGAACCCAATGCACAACTGAGAAACAGAGGGTGTTCGAGAGAAGGACAAGTATATTGTCGCAAGTTTTTTTACTATGTTGCATTATCGTGTCTTGCCAATATACAAATGATTAAGCAGGCTATGTTTTCAAAACTACAAATTTTGATTACTTTGAATATTAATTCTAAACTTTTGTGGCCTATAATAATACTAGTAACCTTAAAAAAAAAAAAAATCCACCTTAATGAAGGTTTATGCTTTAATGTAGGGGTGAAACTCGGGTCAGGTCATGAAAGTCGGGTCAGCGGGTCGGGTTGGGTTGAGAAGTCAGAAATTCGCATTGAATTAGGGTCGGTTTGGGTTGAGAGATTTTTAAGTTAACCCGTCCCGACCAGATCAAACCCGACTGACACGGTAAAAAGTAGGCTAAAGTAGGTTCAAAATGAAGATCGGGTCGGGTTTTGGGTTGAGTCGGGTTATAATTTGGGTCGAGTCGGGTCAAGACGTCCGGGTCAAAAGTTCGGGTCGGATTGGGTTGGGTTCCATATATTAGTAACTCAGGTCGGTTTGGGTTTTAAAAAACCCGACCCGACCCGGCCCGATTTCAGCCCTACTTTAATGTAATTAACCAAACAAAATATATTTTTCAACCTAAAGGGGTTGGAGCGATGGCCAAAAACTCACTTAGTAGAAGTCATGAGTTTGATTCCCAATTTACTCCAAAGGGCCACTCTCCGTAGAGTTGTTCGGTGTATGCAGATAGGGAAGCTTATACATGACCCGAAGATTAGCGAGGTGCTCTAAGAAGCCTGGACACATTGAAAATCTCATCAATTTAATTTTTTTCTACTCTAAACTTTTGTTGCCTATAATTACACATGCAACCCATAAAATATCACCTCATTCAAGATCTATTCTTGATTCTAGGCCAAGAAAAAATCACTTCAATTATGTTTTTAATTATAATAAATTGTGGTGGCTTTAAATTATTTTTTAATCCTTAAAACTTCATGGACCTGTAAAGAAAAACTTAATCAATTTAATTTTAATAATTAACAAGTCCTAACATAAATATTTCTGACAGGCCTATCACCGCAGGAGAAAGAGAGCTTCATAGAATATCTCTCCCTCTTTCAAACATGCCCATTTTCTTATTTGAAAAGAAAATAGATGACCAAAATCTGGCAAACCCATTGTTTTGAATTTCAATAGCCTCTTAACGGTTTTTTTTATTAAATCGATATGTATTAATCGATATTATGATGTATCAAATTAATATTTAATACTATAAATAAAAAAATAAAATAAAAAGGAGAAATTATGCAAAACATAGTATTTTTAAACTGTATTAGAGAGTAGAGATGGCTGGTAAAGGAGCTAATACCATGTATACTCGATATTGGTTTGCTAAAAAAACGGATGGTATTAGCTATATGTATCAGTTAATATTTAAAATTAAAATTACTAATACTACTACTGAAGTGGAAGACAACCAGTTAAGTTACACCCATGTGAGTAATACTACTACTGCTGATGCAAGCCAAGCTGCACTTTGAGGATTAGATTCAAGATTTTACGTTAAATCACAGATTTCAGTGAAGAAACACAAAAATCCACTCTCAAACTCTCCATCTCTCAATAAAAATCAAAGAGGGGCTAATTTCAGCATAATAGTTTGACGGAATCAAACTCACCAAAGAAACTACGTGTTCTCGAAATTAACTCAAACGAGGAATTAGGAGTTTGAATTGTGTGAGCTCTAATCCGACTCTAATTCAAATTAAATATCAAAAATTCTTCCGAAGAATTACCTTTCATGTGGAATTTGATGCCACACAATGAAAAACTAAAACAACAGGGATAAAACTCACCAAGTCTGAAAGAAAGCCTCAGCTTTTGATAAATTCTTCTGAATTAATAAAATAAAAGTCTGTATACAATATTTATAGGCCTTATTTACAATAAAGAAATAAAATAATTAATTAAAACACGTGCTATACTCGATTGGTCCACGGTCACTTTTCTTAATCTCTACTGAAATGGGCTTCAGCCTGTTCTTCTTATCCTTCAATGTCTTTCTTTCTGCAACTGATTCTTGCCAACGATGGAGTGGAGTGGCTGATAAGAATCATCCTTTATTTCTCTTTCCATTCCTTCCTTCTTCATTTGCTTGCAACTCCCTGATTCTTAGCTCCTTTCTTTCCACTTCTTCCTAATCTTCTTTTCTATTTGCTGGATTCTTCTGTGTAAAGTACACATGGTACATAGATTTCCAGCCAGCAAACTGGGTTTGATGGGACTTATCTCTCCATGATTTCTTGCAAAAAAAATGGGATTCCAAATCCTTTTCTCAGGCCTACGTCTAGGCAGCGCATTTCCCATTTTGAATTGGATTTTGTCTTCATAATTGTGTTCCATATGGGTAGTGACTCAGCTGGTGACATGTAATTGGTGGGTTCACTGAATTGATAACATTTGGATATAGTTCTTGGGCTTTTAAGGCCCAGCTCATCTCCCGGATGGGCCAGGCCCATATCTGTTTCAACGGGCTTTTATTCCTTTGCAAGTGAGTCCATTGGACTTCATTTGAGGTCCCCATTTTCCTCCATCAGTCCTAGAGTAAATCTGAAGAACAAACTCATCAACTTCGCCTGATTGAGCCAGCTTGTCCTCGATTGGGCCCATGTTGGGTTCATCAGGGAACAGCTTTTATAGAACTAAAATGTGGCACCAGTAAATTGAAGTGAATAACCATTTTATCTAGAGAAGAACCTAGTTCAGGCCAAAAAAATGCCAGATTATAAAACAGGTTCAAAAATCAAGTCTTAGCCCAAGCCTACTTAGCATTCAGGCTAAAATTTCACGCTCGAGCCCTCTTTTTTCTTACACTGGGCTGCAGGCCTGGCCTAATTTATCTAGGCAGTCTCGATGCTACAAGTGTGTTTGATCAAGAACCATATAAACAGTTCTACAGTGACATCCAACGTGTTTAAGCCTTTATGTGAGATGCCAACATAAGAAGCAAGGGCTTGTCTGATTCGAAGAACTAAAAATCAGCTCCACCAGGCATTAATAACTGTTTGATTTGGTGATCTGACCATCGACATCGATGGTCATTGATCCAATCATCAACTTAAATTGAATGGATAGCAATGTTTGATGGAACAGCTATTTTATTTTGAAGAATGTCCAAAACCCTTTCTTCACCATGATACCACCCTGTAGACCTTAATATATTTCCTAATAGAATCCAACGTTGTGCACATGCCACAGCGGGCCTTCTTTGTGACTATGGCTCCATGGGTACTTTTATTGATTTCTTCATTCATCTTTGGTTTGGCAAATCTATAGAAGAGAAACTACAGTAAAAAAAAAAAAATTACAGAAGATAATAGATTATACTATAACAAAGCACAAAGAAGGGGAATCTTCATTGACATTAAAGTGTATGAATTGGGTGCAAAAACTTCAGGGTGTCCGGAGTCCATGAATTTTTAAATGAAGTCTCCAACAAAACTTCAAAGAAATTTCTATATCATTAACTAATAGAAGCATTGCATCCAAAACCATGTGCTGCTATCTACAATTGTTGACATCACAAGATTTCGAAGGAAAGAATTTGAATCATGTCTTGCATTTGAACATTATACATTTCTATACAATCATGAAGCTGCTGGAATCCGATCCCTCCATGATACCAGAAACAGGTGAGAAGACCTAATTCATAAATATAACCTACTTTATCGGCCATAAAGGGCCTCATCCTTGTGGCATGTAGGAAAAATTCAGAGGAATATGCCTTCAGCCTTCCCAAGGGTAAATTGTAGATGGTTCCATACGCTAATATGCTGTTATCCTGGTAATGAGACGCCCGTCTCCCCACAAAATTCAGTGGTAACTCTCCAAGAGATCAGAAAGGGTAATCTTTCCACAATTGCCAGTATCTAGTCTATCAAATTGGGTGCAGATCTGCAAGATGTCCTTCTCAGTCACCTTACCCATTTCCTTCAGTTTGTATACAACAAACTCAGATCTACTGTAAGAGAGAGAAAAACGCAATTGCAAATATTGTGAGTCTTTAGCACAAAGCATCAAAAGAGTCAGTCGTATGAAAGATATGAGAAACAATAAGAAGGTAAGGACAATTTTCCTTATTTTTCTTAATGATTAGAAGGTGACAATAATATTAAGAACAGGGAACAATCGCAACCAGAGACCTCAAAGAATTGCGTATATGGGAGGCTCCTAAAAAGAACCAAGTAGTGGTTGATTAAGGAGGTATAGAATGAAATTACAATATTACATCTTGTTCAAGCTAGAATAGCAAGTTGATAATAGGAATGGAATCTTTTTAATGGGGGAAGTCCAGAATATTTGAGCTCTGTGAAAATTTCCTTAGTGAAGACTCCATAACAATCTTTCCTTTTTTTTTACTGAAATTTGTCCATAACAAATTTTATTGTATATGTAATGTAGCAATAGGTATCTCATTAAACACCACTACTGCTACTACACAACATAAATAAGGACAATGGACTACGTGCAAGATCAAATATTCAGAATCCATATTATGGCTTTAACGATGATGATGCTGCTTTTACAGAATTCTAGATAAAACCAAGCTTTTCAAGGCCTACTTGGACAGCATACAAGGAAAACAAACACAAGATTGTAAAAACCAACCACCCCTGTTGGGGAAGCTTGATTCAATGACTCAAGGTATGCTTTTTAAGGCCCCAAAATCAACAGTAAATAATGGCCAGTTTATCAAGCTACACTACAATGGTTGGTAATGTCACTTCTTCAATCCCTTTTACACTATGGAGGTAATGCCAATGCTGGCTGGCTGGTATGGGCTGGTATGTTCTCTTTGTTGAGAATAGAAGCGCACAAATAATAAATGGAAAAACAAACCACAAATCAAACACACACAAAAACATAGAGATTTTACATGGTTCACTTTCAGTACGTCCACGGGTTCAAACCAGATCCACTATGCTCAAAAGCAAGAAAACGAATAAGAGACAGCCGACCCTTGTTACAATTTTTGCTCATTTATCCTCTCTAACAAAAAGAGACATTATCTACTGCTCTGATTAAGGTTTACACTGGTGCAATGTAAAATTACATAATGGCCCTCCATTAAAAAAATTGGCTCGGGGGCTCTGCCCCATGCCCCCGGACAAGGGGGGCAGCTCCACGAGCTCAACATGGAGCTCAACCCACGACCGGACCAGTACATATTTGATAATTAGGCTCCATAGAACCTAACACTCTTTGGCTCTGAAAAATGCCATCTCATCAGGAAAATAGTTCTCCAAGCAGTTTTTTGGTCCATTTGAGAGGTAAAAACTATCCTGCTGTGCAGCAACAAAGTCCACACATCCCATCAGGTCATCATCTAGTTTGCAAAATTCAGAATTTCCTCTTGGGCAGTCATGCTGCTGTTATGTTTACCACCTTTCAATTGCAGACTTCGTAAGGAGCGACTGACTGTTGTGATGTAGTGTCTAAAGTTTTGCCAAGTCCATTGAGGCAAATGCATCTTTTCTTAAGTGGTAATTGAAATTCAATAAAAGGGGGGCACAAGACATGCAAAGAGAACCACCCAAATAGTGGAGGAAACAACCAGTAACTACTGGATAGTAACCAAAAAAAACTAAAGCAAAACAAGAGAGAAATCACCTAGAAAAGAAGAAACTAAAAAGAACCCGAAAAAACTTACCAATGCCGTGGCTTTCATTCCAAGCGGAATAGGTTGTTCCTAGGGATACCAAGAAATTCCTTGCAAGCAGAAGCCCAAAAAGTGCATTCGGCTTTGGCTCAGAGGGCAACAATATTCTGATGAGACTCAGTGTTACCTCTGAAGAATCAATTGTTACATTCCCACCAAATAGACCATAATATCACAAAGAACAAGAGACGCCACATCATATCATGTCTGGTGGATCTTCTAAAGAACATCCAAGAGTAGGTTAATTGGGCTAATAAAGCAGGTAAGATCCACTGCATGTTGAAGAGGTCCAAGAAACTATACTAGACTTTGGGTGAGAACTGGCAATGAAGAAGATGATCAACATCCTTCAAGGTCTAAATAGAAAGAGGACAACTAAACATCACCCAACATATCTTGAAGATTTTGCCACCAGAGAGGATTTTTCTAGGACCAGTAACCCAACAAAAAACAATTATTTAGGGGATAGGGGAGACCAGATTACAGAGTTAATAACTGGAGTAGAAGATCTGTTGGAATGCCAAATGACAAAATGATTTGATTGAAAAGTTGCCCTCCTATCTAGTGGCCAAACTCTAGAATCACCATTGAAGAAAGATAAGCAGATATCATTCAACATTTGGAGAAAATTGGATGAAATCTGCGGTTTCATGATCCCTAAAGTTCCTGCAGAATGAAATATCCCCCACAAGTTGATTACCAAGAAAATCATATCAATCAGCAAAACAGGTGTCAAAAGCAGAGACAATCCAAAACAAGATTGGAAATTAGGAAGCTAGAAATAAATTGCCACACCATATGTCCCTCCAAAACCCAATGCCAGCTCCATTCCTAAGCTTTAGCTGGATGCCTAAAACCTTTCCACACGAGCAAATAGATAGCCACATGCCAAAAGCCTTACACAGGTGAGATCAAACTCCCAATAATGATAAGAGATCCGGAATTTATCGACAAGGAGGGATTTCCAGGGTTCCTCCCTAGAAGTGACTAAGCACCACAACCATTTAGAGTATGGGTCTAATACCAAGCCCTCCGAATTAACTAGAGGATCATGAATGCTATCATTTGACTTCCCCAAAGAAAATCATTCTCAATTTTCTAGATGACGCTAACTACAAAGTGAGGACATTTGGAAGCCAATAAAAAGTAGAATAGAAAAGAAGAGAGAACCGATTCCAATAGTGATGTGACTGCTAAAGGAAAGATATTAACCCCTCCAAGATGCTGATCTTAACAACAATTTCTCAGTAATAGGCTCTAAGAGAGATTCATGTGGGGTGCCAATGCATGAAAGAAAACCAAGATTAGTAGAGGAAAGAAAGGTCTACAACCAAACATCCCTGCCAGAACCTGCAAATCTTCACTAGCGACAAAATTCCAAGAAGCTTATTCTTCCATAATTGAAGCGGAGATCGGAAGCTAATTTAAACTATCAAAAAAATGGCCCTATGATTTCTGAATACTTCATCTTCTACCTCGCAAAAAATGTCATCCAGAAATTGAAGATGATGAAACTCAAGTGTGCTCAATAAGAAAGCCCTGAATGAGGTGATGGGAAGCTCCTGAAGAGATAAAATTACTTAGGCAACAATTACAAATAAAGTGGGAGAAAGCGAATAACCCAACCTAGGGATGGAAATGGGCCGAGCTTAAGTAGTGCCAAACCAACCTCTGCTCGAGCGTGATTACCACGTGAAATGAACAAGCCCAGCTCAAGCCCAATAAAGCCCGAGCACGAAAGCAAGTATTTTGTATGAAATATTTGGCTAAAAAACACTAATTAAATTGTATTTTCTATGAAGTATGGGTTTTAATTATTATCTAATATTGAATTATAAAATAACCATTAAGTATATATTAGATAATGAATTACATTTGTGTATTCCATTTATGTAGTAATCCATGCTGATGTGGCACTATCACATCACCAAAAAAGGTAAGAAAAAATCAGCTTTTTGGATAAATCACTATCACTAAAAAAAGGCAACCTATCATGAGGGACCTACACTTGGCTTAATACACCTTGGGTTATTTAAGAATTTCCCTTGGATAATAAGTTCAAATTATGTAAAAAAATTACTTTTAAAATTTTGGTAGAATAATGAAAATCCAACATGACAGATAGAAAGATAACTAAATGTCTTATACATATAACGAAACTCAAATTGAAACCACATGCTTTTAGTTGTCAAAATCAATAGGTGTACTTGAAAAAATGACATGTCGATTTTGAAAGCCAAGATCGAGTGGCTTTTATTTGAATTTTTGGACATAGGTAATCAAGAGAACTTTCAATCTAACTAGTTAGCGTTTCATAACTCACAAAAAAAAATGTGTTTGATTAAAAAAATGGATTGTGCAATGTGCAACCTCATATATAGTTTTTTATATGTTACATGATCGAGCTAGGCTCGGACCTTCAGGTCGGCACATACATAAACCCAATCCAGGTCTGACTAATAATCGCTTTTTTGTCCAAGCCCAGCACTATTATAAATCTGGCTAAAGTTTTTTGCTCAAGCCAAGTTCTTCAAACTTTGGTCTTTCGGGCCAAATTTCCATCCCTAACCCTGTCTATGAACTCAAGAGCTTGCAATATAACCTTTAGGGAAGCCATTCACTAAGATGGAGAAGTGACCCAAAGAAGCACATTCTAAAATACATCAGCACCATTTGTGACCAAAACCCATGCTGGATAAAGAAGACTTTAGAAAATCCCAATCAAACATGTCATAAGCCTTTCTGAGAGCTTCCAAACAATACCTTTGTGTCTAGAATGATGTTAGGAGCCAATGCATTCATGAGCAGTGAGGACTGCATCCATAATTTGCTGACCTTCCAGCTTATGTTTGCTGTCTAAGGCTCTTTGGCCTTTTTGTTCTGTCTAGTGTATTCATTCTCATTAATAAATGTTACATCTTGGTCATCAAAAAATAAATGTTACATTTAGTAATTAAGAAAAACAATGGTTTTTTACTCTGTGTAGCTTAGGTATTGGAACCAATTCGAAGGGGATATAAGATGCAAAGGGCAGTCCTCAGTGCACCAACCGTCTTAAGATTGCTGGTTGAACATTTATACAAGTGCACAAAAGAAACAAAAAAGGACTCTAAATTTCTAATAAACTGTTTCCCATTGTGTTTGCAATGGCAAGTTACATATTTCAACTCTGGCCCCTAAAATCTTTAAAATATGAGATTTTGTGCAAATGGGCCTTCACTCATTGGATAACCTAGAAGCAGTGAATAATGGACTAGATCAAGGGTTTGGAATTCCAAACCTATTTGCAAGTATTAAAAAAATGAAACCCCGTAATCATCATCATCATGCAAGCCATTTATCCCATCAATTTGTGGTTGGCTTCATATTGGATTTAACAAATTGTTTCCATGGACCGACTACCTATTTGGCACCCAAGAGACTTGAACCCACAAACTCTAGGCTATAACATTGAGCTTTAACATGTTGAGCTATAGGCTCCTTAAAAACACAAGGGAAAAAAAAAAAAACACACACACACACACAAACAATGAAATTTGAAGGGGGAAAAAACCATGGTAGATAGGAAGACTAAAATGGGAAAGGAAGAAGTTTCTGCCAAATATTTGAGAAGAATAAACCTGCTCAAAGGATCTCCCCTTTATTCCCTTGGCAAAAATAGGTACACTGAGTTTCATACAACAAGAGCGTAAATAATGAATAATGAGTTACAATGAACTAAATTTGATTTCAATTAAAAATGGATTTGACTTATCTAAAAGTGTTTCAATTTGGGAATGAGTTTGATTTGATTAAATAAACTTTTATTCATTTTTCTTTATACTTAGATTGGTAAATTTGATACTTGATTCTAAACGAATTTTCATCTTGGTTTTACAAGTAAATGCATGTAAATCAGGCATGATGATATATTTGCAGAATGATGTTGAGCACGTGCTTGACAAGAAAATGAAGCTAATCATCATTTTTATATGAACATGAAACATCCAATATGATGTTGAATTATTCCTAAGCTCTCCACCTGTTCACCCACTACCCTCCCTGACATAGATACGAAAGGTTAAAGAAAAAAGGAAGCTTCAAAGCTTTATTATCAAGTTTCTTCACACAAATAAAGTAACTTTTTTTTAGCGGTAAATAAAGTATCTTATACAAGTCATGTGTCACCATTGCTCAACCAAAGCACATGCATTTTCCTTGGTTCCTATATTAGAAACAAGCATGAACTATAGATTATTAATAAAGAAAAAGAAAATGCAATTTGATTTAAAACTTAAAGTTGGCGATTATCAAAGTAATTTTAGACAACCCCAATGTAAGAAATTATTGAAACCAAACTACTCCAAGTCAATCCTTGACAAAGGACAGATAAAATATTAGAAACCCTAAATCTAAATACCAAATGAAAGCTTTTATGAAAATGCAAAAAATGTGAGGTGAAGCCTAAATGACATGCAACCTATGTCCATGAGTAACACGTGATACTAGAGACATAAATTACTATTAAACAAAGAATAAAACAAATAATGTGCAAATTCACGCTACAAATGAATCAAAGAGATTTTGGCAGGAAAGATGGCACCCATGCATAATGCCCTCACGGGTTTCTAACTAACCTTTAGTGCAAATCCTGCAACAGATTAATTGGATCTTGCCGATCCTTGTTTTAGGCCCTTCTAGATTTAAAAGCCATCACCCAAAGGATGAAATAAGATTCAAACTACCTAGGGTTTGTCAAAAAGGATTAGGATTTGTTATTTTTTTATTTCAAACCAAAAGATTGGACTCAACAGCAAGCCAAGGTTAGATCAAATATATATTTATATACAGATATAGATAAAGATATATGTTCAAACAGGAAACTAGGGTTAGATCTAGGGTGCAAAAATAGGGAACTATGGGTTAAGACATAAAATATGGCAAAACGGTGCCAAAACAGGGACATATATACATTCATATGGACAAATGGGTCCCTATCAGGTTTTGGTGATTAATGAATATTCATACGTATTCATTACCAAAGACTTCTAACCCATGATCTTCTCGAATCATAACATTCCCAAGATTAAGCGTTAACAATTCTAGACAAGTTTTTTACTTTTTTAATATAAGAATACGCATACGCTTTACATGCCCAGAAGATTCTATAACACACTAGAGAAATCCAGATCATGGAGAGCCAAGCCCCATATTGGCTATGAATATGAGTTGTGAAAACCCAGATGGCAATGCATGACTTATGAACAATATCCTTAAATTTGAAGTATGATTCTTGGAGCATATGGTCATTTTTGGGTCTTAACCAGTATAGTAAACTCATGACTGGGGCATGTTATGTCAATGACCGATGGTTAATGGGTTGGAATGGAGAGAGGGGAGGAGAATCTGAGTTTAGGGGTAGTTGACGTTGATCAGGGGAGAGAGCAGAGGGACGAGAGGGGTTCTTGGAGCAGACGTGACGGCGAAGGCTGGACTCAGGTGAATGCCAGGAAAAGAAACACGACGGCAGGGTGCACTCCAATCACCATCTGTGGCAAACTTGTCAGACATGACAACCAGAAAATGGCTGCTGGGATTGTTTAAGCAGTGGAGTTGGGTGACTGATGTGTCCATTCCCAAGAAGAAGGATTCAATCGGACAAGTATTTGGCTCCGTGGGGATGGAGATTGGGAAACAGGCCGAGAAAGAAATTGCCGGACTCAATGGGACTGTGATGGAAAGGAGATGGTTGCAAGTTAAACTGGCCTAGTTTTGGAGGACAAAGTAGCCTTCTTATTCAAATAACAGTGGGGAAGACTATCTACTCACTAGATGCCATCCTCAATCCATTGAGAGCGGGTGGGGAATCATCCACTTGCAGAGCCCATCCCTACACAAACACATACTGTTGCTTTCTCTTCCTCTCTTTTTTTTTTTTTCTTTTTGGGCTTTTTTTAATAGCAAAAGGCAACCACTTTAAACCTAACAATATTTCCATTGCCAAACATCCAAATTTCCATCAATCAGATTTTTTTTCTTGAACCATCATCCAATGAGATTTTGGGGAAAATTCAATCAATTTTTTACATGAATTCCTCACTTTGATCATTGGTGTATTTGTTAAAAGACATAGAGAAATCGATGTGAATGCCACATGTAAATGTAAATATAATACTGCATATATAATATGTGATAAGCTAAGATATTAAGTTCTGTATAGCAGACAGATTGGAAGGTCCATAAACCAAGCCAGCATCTGATACAATTTTACAGGCTACTGCTAGGATTGATGCATAGTGATGTACTACAAAATTTTGCCAGCCAATCAGATCAATTCTATTATTTCAAAATTAAGTTCAATAAAATAATGCAACAAACTGAGAAATTTGAGAAATGGAGAGCCAAAGAACACAAACCTCACAAAACCATTATTATCAATATCAGCAGCAAGGAACTCTGCAACTGTCATGTCCCTGCACAGCACCCACTTTGCAATCATCCTGTGCCGCTTATCAATCCTAGCCTCAGCCAGGTAAAGGAACGCCCGCGCGACGGTTAGTGTGGACACCAGCAGCCACACCGATGCAAACATCCGACCAGGCAGTGACTTGAATGCACGGTCTCCATATCCGACTGTTGTCACAGACATGACAGAGAGGTAAAACGCGTCCAACCAGCCGAGCCGCTCGACAAAATGCATGACCCCAGTGCCGATGCCAATACAGAGGACGACAACGCCTAGAGCGATTGCCACCTTCATCCGTATTCTCATCCGTCCCTTTTTGAAATCAATAAAGTATGAGCGGGCCTGGTGGTGGTGGGGATCAGCGGCAGCAGGACCACGCTTGACAGCGCCGAGGAGAAGATTCTCCTGAAGGTCGAGGACATAGCTGACCATTCCGCTGAGAATGATGTCGATGAAGCCGAATCCAACGAGGACAAAGAGGATGGAAAAAATCTTGGTGGAGGCAGTGGCGGGGGTGATGTCACCATATCCGATTGTGCACATGGTGACGATGCAGAAGTAGAGGGCATCGACGACAGGGTGAGTCTCGATGGCGGAGAAATTCTTGCGGTTGAGGGAATATATAAGAACACCGAGGGAGAGGTAGACGGCAAGGAGGATGACAGCCTGGCGGACGATGGAGGAGGATTGGGGTTTGGGGAGGGACGGATGGTGTTCGACGTCATTGATGCTGGACATAGCAGGGGCGGTCTTTGAACGGTGGAGATTGGTCTTGGTGCGGGAGAAGTAGGGATCCGATGGCCATATTAGGTTAGGATCGGAAGTAGGAGGAGGAGAAGGAGGAATAGGAGTAGTAGGAGATGATACGTGCGAATCGGAAGGGTCGGAAGATAGAGGGCCGAAGATTAGACGGTCTTTGAAGGAGGAGGCAGCTAGCGGCGGGATTGTAATTTCGGTGTCTTCCGGGAGCGTAAGCAGATAGGGAGCGATCGAGGAGAGTGATTTTCTTCTCGGGCTCTGGTAGGAAGAGAGGAGGGGCTCATGTTCCATGTTCTTTTTGTCTTTTCTTTCTTTTAGAGTAATAAGAAAGGCATCTGAATTGTTTCGGATTGTAATAATTATGAATTCCGAATGGATTCTTCTTCTCCTCCTCCTCCTCCTCCTTTTGGAATCTCCTAGCCTGCTATTTTTTCCGGTATGTATACGTCGGCATGCAATGGAAGATGGATGATGGTGTTGAGAGATTGATTTGATCGGGAGGGAGGAGGCGGGGCACTTGGGAGTGTGAGAGAGGTGGAAGAGCATACAACATCTCACTTAAGAAACCAGAGAAGAAGGGAGCAAACGGAGGATCCGGTGAAAAGGCCCTACCAAGGACCCCACCGAAAGCAAATCATCAAGTGACACGTCAGCATCAGTTCCCCACTTTCAAATTTAAAGAAAATTTGTAAATTAAATTAAATTAAATACTATTTTTACATAAAATCGATATTTATATCTTTCATTTATTTGAATTATTTAAAATTGTTTATCTTTAAATTAAGTCAAATCATTAATATCGTACACACTATAAAAATTACTAAGAATCATGTTTGAAATAGTTTATTTACATTAATTTTAATAGATTCAAAAAATATATAAATCTATTAATGGATTATTATATATTATTTAATTTTAAGGGGTTGATCGGGTGGTTGAGACCAGGGGTAAAAAATCGGCCGGGCCGAGATCCTAGCCGATTTTTCATATCGGCCCATATATCGGTTTGGTCGGAATTTTTTCTCTCTCCTACCCATTTTTTTTAAAAAAAAATCCAAAAAATTATAGTAAATGTAGATAATTATGGGCTTATTGAATATGTAATTTTTTCATAAAATATCGGATATCTACATCTTCTAATATATTTTTGAAGTTACAATAACAGAAAATTATATAATTAGTAATAAAATTATGAAAATTATAAGGAAAAGGATATAAATGAGGAAAATTTGTAGAAATAATTTCATAATTTATTTTCTTAGTCAATGAGTGTTATTTTAAGTTAGGGTACCCCTAGGGTGTACCAAAAACACAGTATTTTACAAATAAGGGTATCCCTAGGGTGTGCCGAAAATACATTTAGGAAAGTCAAAAGACCTTAAAGTTTTAAAGTATTTTTATCAGGTTATCGTAATTAGTCCGGATATTCAATTTGAGAAATTTTGAAAATACACAGTGCTTAAAAAATAACTTTAAAGTTTTAAAGAAGATTTTATTATTTAATAGACTATGCACATTATTTTTTAAGCATCGTGTATTTTTAAAATTTCTCAAATTGAATATCCGGACTAATTGCAATAACCTGATAAATATACTTTAAAACTTTAAGGTCTTTTGATACTCCTAAATGTATTTTCGGCGTACCCTAGGGATACATTTATTTGTATAATAATGTATTTTAAATATTTAGGAATATCAAAAGACTTAAAGTATTTTTATCAGGTTATCGTAATTAGTCTGGATATTCAATTTAAGAAATTTTAAAATTATATATTAATTAAAAAATAATTTTAAAATTTTAAAGAAGAATATTATCTAATACACTATTTGAAAAATAACTTTGATAAAATATCAGAGTACACACAGAATTTTAAGTGAGTTCTCTATCTAGCTCCGAGAGTTACTTTTTATCCAGTGAGTTTTCACTTAAAAACCCTAATGCTCATGTTTTATTACCCTTCTTCTCTTTCACTCTCTCTGTTAAACCCCAGCAGCCGCCGCCACTCTATATTTTTTCCAGACACTGTATTTTTCCCATCAACCAATAAGAGAAAGAAGAGAAAAGAAGCTGTGAAAAGTGTGCGATTTTTTTCTTCAATCTTTTCTCCATATTTTCTCTTTTCTCTTTCTATCTGCTATTTTAAAAAAAAAAGGGGCTTTTTAAAAAAAAAAACTGAATTTTTAAAATTCAGCCCATATCATGACCGATAATTCGGTCAAAAATTCAGTCATATCGGCCGAATTTTTTTTGTACAGCCGATACTATATGCATCGGTCGATATAATTCGGTGGTTGAAAATCTGAATTATATCGGCCGATACGCATAGTATCGGCCGATATTTTGACCTCTGGTTGAGACATAAGATTTTAAGATTGATGTATTGATTAAATACCCGATGACTCTAATGAAGGGTCACTCCTCCCTTACTTACATGTTGCTTGCGCTTTAAGGGGTTTTCAAGTATACCGAATATTTGATATTTGGTTTTTATATTTAAAAATAAATAAAAATTAATTCATGGTGACTTCGTTTTTTATGAAAAATTATTATTTACATTTAAAAATGATGGAAAAATTAATTAATGGATTTTTCGATGGAAGATTAAAAAAAAAATAATGGTGACTTCTTTTTTTATAAAACATTAATGTTGATTTTTTGAAAAATGATGGAAATTTCGTTTTTCAAAAATAAATTAATGGTGACTTCGTTTTTTATGGAAAATTAATAGTGATTTTTTAAAAACGATGGAATTTATGGATGAAATTTCGAATATCGGTTTTTCGAAAAAATAATTAACGGTGACTTCATTTTTTATGGAAATTTAATGGTAATTTTTAAAAAATTATAGAAATTTCATATTTTCAAAAAAAAATATATAACTAATGATGCCTTCGTTTTTTATGGAAAATAATGGTGATTTTTTGGAAAATGATATAAATTTCATTTATTTTTAAATATAAGTAATGGTGAGTTCATTTTAGATGGAAAATTAATGGTGATTTTTTGAAAAATGCTGTAAATTTTGTTCTTTTTAAAAAAAAAAATTTTGAGCAGTCAAAAGAAAATTCATTAATTAAAACCATAGTTTAAAAACAGAGAGAGGGTCTAAAAGAATTAGACCACAGAGGAGAAAAAAGGAAAACGAAAAAGAAAAAGAGAAAGAGAACAACAAAGAACGTCAAATGAAGAACACGCCCGCACAATGGTTGTCAACTACAAGTTTGGCAAAATAATCCGTCACTCTATTAATGGTGATTTTTTGAAAAATGATGTAACTTTCATTTTTTTTAATATAATTAATGGTGACTTTGTTTTTTATGGAAAATTAATGGAGATATGTTAAAAACAAAGGAAATTTATTAATGAAATTTGCAATATCTATTTTTCAAAAAATAATTAATGGTGACTTCGTTATTGATGGAAAATTAACGGTGATTTTTCAAAAAATGATGGAAATTTCATTTTTTCAAAAAAAAAAAAGTTAATGGTGACTTTGTTTTTATGAAAAATTAATGGTACTTTTTGGAAAACGATGGAAATTTATAACTATCTTTCAAAACTAATGAAATTTCCAAAACCTTTTCATAAAATTATAATTTGAATATGTAAATTCTTGAGTGAGTTTGTAAGTTAAAAATATATTTGAATATATAAATGACGGATATTTAATGAAAATTTTATATATCCATGAAGCCCATACTTTTTTTTATTTTTTGTATTTTTTATTTATTTTTAAATAAACAATCGAGTATGAGAGGGAAAAATATCACCATTATATCGCCCCTGCGATATTTTTACCCGTGACACAAGGTAAATTATATTGGACCTTTTAGATAATGGATATTTTTAATTGTTTTATTTACTTATAATGGATTTAAAGTTTTGATTTGCTTTATTTTTTTTATTTGATCCAATGTCCATCTTTATAAAATGAAATGTTGTTCGTATCAATCCTCTTTATGAAATAAATAATAATAATTTAATAACAAATTAGAATTTTGGAAGAAAGTTTTGAGGTAAATGCTCTAAAACTTTGTAGATAGAAAATAAAATATCTGAGTTGCAATTCTAGTGGAACAGAAGATGAGGAGTGTGATCTAACTATAATTGAAGTAGACTTAGCTTTGCATTGAGATAAATTAGATACTTAGACCAATTTAATAGGATCTCTCAAACGAACTATCTTAGATATAATTAATAGACGAAGAGAAGGGTGGGCACTTTATATATAAGATAGTAGAGCTTTGTGCAAAAAGTGAATTTCACATTATTTGAGTGAACGATTTTATAAAATAATTATCAAACATGTAATGTTCTGTAGAAGAAATTGTTGGACAATAAAGAAAGACAAATAAACAAAGTTAAGATATAAAAAGATACATATGCTTATATTAGATAGATAAATTAACTCCAAAAGGATATAATTTAAAAAAAATGATTACGTTGAAGACAACTTAGAGATAATCTCAATAGATTATAAAAATATGAGAAACTCATTTAAAATGGTTTGTTCACATGGTAGAAGATAAAAAATAATCGAATACATAGAATTAAAAAATTACAAATGACCAATATCAAAGAGAAGAAGACAATTGAAAATATAGAACAAATGGACAAAGAAAGGCGCATAGCCATTGGAATGATTGATTTTATTATATGTGATAATGTTTGATTTTCAGATGGGTGTAGTTTAACTGGTTGTCTCCTATCTCATGAAGTGGGAGGTTGCGGGTTCAAGTTTCCATAACCAAATCTTAGTGTGCCCTAGAGACAGTGGACTCACCCGTAGAGATTTTATACTGAATATTCTGCGATTTTTCATACATAAATTTAAAAAATAAAAATGAAATTGAATAAGTCGATTTCAGATAGAGTGAACTTTATTTTATACGATGAGGATGAAACATCATGCCTTCAAATATCTATTTATTGATTTTTTTTTCATTATGTATTTAGTATGATCAAACTTTTAATGGCATCTATAACATAATCCTATGTTCAAACTATTTCCATGGGCATACACACAGAGGAGGATGCCGGTCACATTAGACTCATGCAGGCTACAGCGACACCACATCGGTAAATCACGCCATTGAATCGGTTGAGACTTGAGAGTTACATCCTGCCACCAGAAAGGTCCTTCGTTCACGCATTTAATCAACTCACTTTTGCATCTCAGAATCTCCAAATCTAGAGGTGTAAAACGTAAATGGATATCTAAAATTTTAAAATAACAAAAATGAATTTGATGCAAAATTTTAAATCCTTTCAAAATTTTGAACCTGAATTTATATCCAATTTTTTCATTTTCATTTATTTTTGTCTTTTTGGATGCAAAATTTGAGATCCAGTGATCCGAATTTTTAAAGATGTGGGAAAGACTTTATGTTGAATTCAGTCTATTGATTTCTTTTATAAATTAAAATTAGATCCAATTTTTTAAAATTTTCATCTAATGCATTCCCATTGTTGAATTAATCATGATAGGTCAAATTATTTATCAAATTGTTAGATTTTAATTTTAAAAAGAAATACTAACATGATTCAGTGAGTCTATTTTTTTACAATATGATAATCTAATCATCTATATATATATATATTTTTTTTTTTTTCATAGAGTGGGACCACTATTTGACACCTCTCGTCAGAATACCTGAGTTTTAAGACATGTCCTCTCAAAAGTTGACAAGTCAATAAAAAAATTCAACAAAATTATTATTATTCTATTTAGTAATACTCCATATTTAAATAGGTAAGATAATGCTTCATGGGTCAATATGTTGGTAATCATCAAAGATTTGCATTAATCTCATATATATTTGTGCTAATTATAGATAATTTAACATTAGAATCTAAGATGATGCACCATGCTATATGTTTTTTTTAAACGATATAGTATTAATTAGAAAGATGAAATAAGGACTTGATATGAGATTGGGAACTTTTGAAACAAATTATTTAAAAATCAATAGAATTAAAATGGAATACTTGAAGTGTAAATTAATAGAACTCATTTTTGGTATAAAAATTAATAGAACTAATTTTTTTAACTTTAGTATATAAAAAATGAGTGAAATAGTTATTTTACCGAAACAACTAAAAAGAGAAAACGAAGAAAAATTGAAATAAATTTGAACAAAATGGATATTTCTATCATTTTTAATGCGGTGTTGGTGTACCAATCACTTTTTCTCTCTTTTCACATATAACAAATTTTATCATTTGTAAGATTTTGAATACTAGACTCCCATACTAATTGATTCCAAAATCATATCGAGTAAGTTTGAATTAAAATTAATTAAAACCTATTTAATAATTGAATAAAATATAATAATACTTTGAAAAAAAAGGACCAAAGTCTCTAATGACTTGCACTAATGCACTAAACTGTTTTTAAAAGCATGGTAATATTATCTTGTCAAAATAATGATTAGACTCTCGAAAATTGGACACTTGTCTTGGAGCTAATCAAAATATGAATCCAACAAAATCATTACTCTCCTCTACTTTGGAAAGCGGAATCTGACGTGGGGATTCAGTCCCGCAAGTCTCGCTACCCATGAAAGTACACGAGACGCGAGAGAGAAAATGATTTTCTCGACGGACGCGATTTTTATTTAATTTAAAAGTAAATTTTACGTGGCAATGAGATAAAGTTGATAACTTTGTAAAATAATTTAACTGATTAATGATATATAGTTTCAAATAAATTATTTTTAATAACCATTTAACTTAAATTAAATAAATATTTGAATTAAAATTCTTAATAGTCCATTGATTGTTTAAACGTTGAATAAAATTTAAATACTATAATTGATAATAAGAATATATCATTCATTTAGTGAAATTATTGGCTTTCATATAATATCATGTGCTATGAAATTTATAACTCAAATAAATCATATTAATTTTTTTGAAAATGAATGAGGTCTTTGATAATTAAGAAAATTATTCATTTGGTCCAATAAAAAAATGTGCGGTACGACCTATTAATAATTATCTCAATTGAATTAATTAAAAATATTATTATATTTTCAAAATTTTACATTCTTAAATTATTTTTATCATTAAACTTTTATAGTCTATTTGTTTTTATACATGAATATAGAACTCAATAAAAAAATTAGATTCAAATTATTTATTCAGAATGTTTATACACATTTTTTAAAATTTAATTACTTTAAATTATTTTTAACTCTAAATATTTAGGATATATTTAATTATTAGTTATAAATATTACACTTGAATATGAAGCTTACATCAAATCACTATGACCCATATCAATTAAATCATATCTATTCAAATTAAATTTGATTAGTTTATTTTTTAATTCCTCAAACATTGTGTCACATGTCTTTTAATTGGACTACATTCGGAAGTCATATTTTTTAGAGTTTTTGAAATTATTACATAATTTTTAAGATTGTGTCTTCTACTTACTATTACTAGAAAAGTTAACGCTTTAATATAGAAAATTAAAAAAATTATATTTTTAAAATTCTCCAAAATTTGTTCACTTTAAATATTATTTCATTTCTTATAATTCATGACAACTAAATTTGATTGAGTAATAAAAGGCCACAATGTCAAAATACATGCGAACCAAAATTTACAATACCATGTAAAATAAGTAACTTAAGACACTAAAAATAGTTGAAAGTAATCAAAATTGAATAAATATAATTAATTGATATATGTTAGTGATGTTCTATGAGCATTATATTTAACAGTAGGTATTTATAATGAATAGTTAAATAGGTCATAAAAGTTTAATGATAAAAAATAATTCAAAGTAGTCAAATTTTGAAAGCTTTAAAATATAATTTAATTAATTTAATGAAGATAATTTTTCGTAAATCCTACTATTAATTTTCAATAACTCTAATATGACTTATCACTAACCAAATATATTAATTAAATATTATTGAAATATTTTAGTAATGTAAATTAAGAAAAAAATATGTTATCAATTGAGAATTATGATACAATCATTTATTTAAATTTATTTACTTTAACTTAAGTGGTTATTTGATGTTAATAAAAATAATTTATTTATATCTCAGTTAAATAAATTTATATGATTAATAACTTTAGATATTATGACGTATACTTTTAAATTAATAAAAAAGTCGTTGCCCAAGGTCCTTGGATAGGGAGAGTTCGTTGTTTCAGGGCCATTTCTCTCTATCGTCTACTTGCGCGAGTCTCTCGTCTACTTCCGTGAGTCTTCCACGTGGAAGACTGGGGTGAATGCAACACTAATTTACATCCATGTCGAAACTCTAATAAAAGAATCAAACATGGAATCTAAAAGAGCATAACATTCTTGGAAAGTTGGAATTTAAAAGAGCAGAACAGAGAGATTTGGGTATCATTTTAAACGTTGAAACTCTATATTTATCATGGGATGGGTCATGCGATGGATAACCAGTTTTATAAATGATATAATTTAAGAGAATTTTTTCGATTTGATCTTTGTATCTTGTAAAATAAATTATGAAAAATCAAATTTTTAGCAATCAATTTTTCTAAGTACAAAATTATATGACTGCTACGATCAAATGGAGTTCAAATTTTATACAATTAATGTCTTTATTATTCCCTATATATTTCATGAGAAAATACATAGTTATAGAGGTGTCAAACAAAATGTACTGAGATAATTGAGTTACCAAAGTTTGTTAAATTATATTACATTGAGTTAAGGTTTATTGACTTTACAAAATTAAATAAAATATTATCAAAGACTTTATAAAAAGTTAATATCATCAAACACGTATAACAATTTGATTTAAATTAGGTAAAATAAATAATTGAAATAAAATATTTTATCAACTGTCAACTTTATTTATTTAAATCAATTGAGTATAATTTTTAAATATTTTTTCATAATTATAATTTCAACAACATCTAATTTATTTGATAAAATTATTTTCTATAATTAATTAAATTATATTTTTAAAACTAAATCGAGTCGTATTTTGAATTTTCCATCAAAAAGTGTTATTTTAAAAAGGAGCGTTTACACACTGCTATGGTTATCATTTAAAAAGGTTCAATCATGACTAATAATGTAGGTGACGCCAAATGGGCATGTGAATTGCGGCAGCCTTTCTTTGATTTCATCCATGAATCAGTTAAGACAAAAATTGGTGGGGATTTTAGTCAAATGATGTCGAAATATTGGTCGTCTTCTCTCTTAATATTCTTTTACAATTTTTTAAGTTCGAAATTATAATTTTTTCACTTAAAATTAGTAATAGAGTTTAAAAATTCAGAATAAATGAATTTTGATACTTTGTTTATAGAAATCGTTCGAGAACCGATCTCATTTGAAAATCCAAGTGAAAAACTCACACTTCATGAATGAACCTAGCTCCTGTTTTGGAGTGTTACCATGTTCGTTCATCATAGGTGGGTTTTTCGTTTGGATTTTCAAACGAGATCGTTTCTCGACCGATTTCTACAAACAAGATATCAAAATTCATCTAGTCTGAATTTTATAAGTTCTAGGACTGATTTTAAGTGAAAAGGGTATAATTTTGGGCTTAAAAATCGTACCCAAAAATTTTAAGAAAAATGACCTTCCCTCTTAATTCTTTCGGTACGATTTTTGAAGCTCAAAACTATAACATTTTTCACTTAAAATCAGTTCCGGAGTTTATAAAATTCAAAGTAGATGAATTTTGATACATTATTTGTAAAAATCGATCGAGAAACGACATTTTTTGAAAACCCGAGCCAAACGCAGGAAAAACCCATAGTTCGCCGTTTTGGAGTGATCGGGTTGCGAACACAGATTTTTTTACTTTTTTAAGTTATCCGTACGGTAGGGGTGAAGGGCAAAGTGGAAAATCCACTCATTCCCGTATCTGGTTACACAAAAATCCCAAGGGAGGATCGCTAGCCTAAATTAATAGATATATCACTATCTACGTCATAAAAGAAGTGAGAGGTGCCAAGTTTGAGCCTCTATAGCCTAATCTGGTGTACCCAAAGTACAGTGGATATCACCCATGGGGATTTTACGTGGGGTTTCTCACGGTTTCCCACACGTAAATTCAAAAAAATTAAGATAAAAAATAATTGTTGAATAAATTTTTTTACTTATCGTAATCAATCTAATATTGAGAATGCGTTAATGTTTAATCTATCATTTAAGTTTAATTTAAATATGAAAATAAAATAAAATTTTGAACAACTTTTAATTTATCATTAATGCATTCTACAAAAAAGCCCATACACCTTAGATGGGTCATACATTCAGCAGGTTTATCGTATTGTAAGAACAATTAGTTACAAAACACCATTATAAAATATTTGTATGAGAACGTTTTTCAAAAGGTGAAGCTGAAACTTGAAAATAAAAATCAATTGATATTTAAAATTATTAATTTATTGGGTACATCATATTATATGTCAATAATCTTAGAATTTTGGATTAATTTTTTATGACATTTTTATATAGTTTATTGTATGGAAAAGTATATATAATAAGGGATCCAACTTAATCTAAAAGTGATTGAGTTCGATTCACGTTCAAACATTTTTAAGTCACTTTCCATAAAATTATTTCTCATCATTTGAATTTGATATATGTGTAAAAAAAAAAATCAACTTATTTACTTTACTGTTTATATAATTAATTGTATGTGATTCAGAGAAATAATGAGATTGTAGGCGTTTGGTAAGCTTAGACATCATAATATTAATTTACCTACCTCTTAGATTCCATGAATGATTGGAATATGCCTCAGATGAAGTAATTAGGATGGCCCACAAGCCCATCAGTTTCATACTAAATATCCCCACGCACTAGCTCCATCTTCTCTATCAATTCTGAACTCCTCCGCACTCATTTATTTTAAATTAGATGTACTAAAATTTGATTTTAATTTAATTCAATCCATTTAATAGATAATTAAATCTGACCTGAGTAACAAATAGTCAAACTTAATTTAAATTTATTTATAAATAAATGGTTTAGATCAAAGGTAATAATATCGGCCGATACATAACATATCAACTGATGTATATCGATTTTTTAAAGACCAATACATATCGACCAATAGAATATGTATCAATCTAACAAGAGAAATATCAGTCAAATTTAAAAATAAAAATAAAAATAAAAAATCAAATATTAATGCTGAGTCCTGTCGATATTTGCGGCAAAATAAAGGCCATAATATCGGTTGATATTATGCATTTTTTTTCCAAAAACAATATTTTTTAAAAAATTCTGTTTTTTGTTTTTTTTTAAATCAGATAAAATTTAAATAATAAAAACGGCCGATATTTTTTTTTAAAAAAAAAAGAGGAGAGAGAATGATCTCGGCTAAAATATCGGTTGATATTGCCGATATCTACGCCAGACGATATTTGAACCCAGACCTTGGCCCAGATCCAAACACGTTTATGATTGGATAGACTTGATAGACCCGGACCCGATTAGAATCAAACTAATCCTGTTGCGAACGTGAATGGTCACCATTGCACACTAGCAATAATCTCCCCGATGGGATGGGAGATCACTTCATGACCGTGGGGAACTTTTTTTCTTCCCTTCTAGAAGGTCGCAAAAACCCGAGATAACGATTGAGAGAGAGAAACGAACCTTCCATTTTGATGTTTCTCACAGCACCAACCATGCCTGAACTCAAATCATATATTCGATTCAAATTTAAAGTATTGACTGAAAATTTTCGATTCAAATAAGGATATTGAATATTTATTTGATCTAAAATTTGTAACTAAGGTGATGGGTAATTTAAATTTAGGGGTGAAACTTGGGACTGGATTTTAACCTTATTTGTATGACCCCTGAGAAATTAGTAGGCTTATGTATTTATAAATTTAGAGCCGAATCAAGTTGAAAAAAATTTCATATAGAAGACTCTGAAATTTAAAATTAATCTAAGTTGATTTGAATTGATCCGACCTAATTTGATTTTCAGAAAATATAAAAAATTTGGTGTTATCTTTTTTTTCTCAAATTTGAACTAAAAAGAGATTGGTTTGTCGGGCAACAACTTAGATCAGATCAAGTCAAACTCAATAATTTTATATAAATTTTATTGACTTTTTTATAAACTATTCCAAACAGTCCCAGTTTGGATTCAATGTTGAACCGTTTGCAACATCACTCAAGAATTCAGATTGGTGTCCATGCATTGGACTGATTCCCAATTTCAAGACTTTATTATATGACCACATATTAAATGGTTAGAGATCTGGGATGAGACCAAAGTTTAGTGTTTTTCTTTATTAGTCACTTTAAAAAATTATGATTAATTTTTCTTTTAGATAATAGTAATGGTCGGCTCGTTGGATATAAATAAACATGTGTATTGCAAATCGACGTAAACGATTACAAAAATCACAAAATGCAGCAGCCACGTTCAGTAAATAATTGTTTATTAATTTATGGTAATTAATAATAATCATTTTGATTCACTTTAGACTTTGTCAACGTAATGATTGATTAAAAATAAATTCCATAATATAACAGATTTTGATTTTATTAGAGTTAGAAATAACTATGTTAGGGATGATTTCATAATAGTCCTAAAATATGACAAAAATGAGAGAAACTGATTTTAACTTTTAAGTAGAAGGTTAAAGATGACTTAATACGTATATTCAAGAGTATACAAATAGCAAGTATAATGAAGAGAGGTAGATAATAGAAAGGTGTAGAAAAGGAATAAAGATATATATATATATATATATATATATATATATAATTTTATTCAAAATTTTGAAAACTGATGTGTAGAGAAAGAAAATTTAGATCTCTATACGGGTGGCCTAAAAAAAATGATTATTAAAAAATGCTAGCAAAAGAAGGACAGAAATAAATATGAATGCAAGTGGTGATGTTGAGTTTTCCAAGCAAGTTGTCTCACAACGGTGAAAGGTATTAATGTTTTGCTTGATGACACAAATATAGGCTCTATTATCCAGTAAATAAAGAAAGCCACTTGGGTTCATGCAAATATCTACGTGGGAGATTACATCTGCAATAAACTCATCGTGGACTTAGAGATCAATACTAAAGTGACTATGCAAAATTAAATATATTAGATTCAGGATTGTTTGGACACAAGTTGAGGTATAAGGCAAAAAATTTAAATGGGATCTTTTTGATATTTATTGTAATGGTCCATATGATATTTCGAGATTTTAGTAAGATCTATGGGCTTCTGAGATGATTATTTTCTAAGAAAAATATTTGAGAAATTACACAAAAACTTAGAATTTGTACTATTAGATTCCCAAAGTATGCACACACACGTTCATCAATTAGATACGCAAAAAAGTGTAGAAAAATCACAAAATACTCAATTAGATATGTATCGTATCAGCCGAGATTTGTACGCCTGCAGAAGAGTGAGAATTCCGAACCCAAATTGAATTAGACGGTCAACATAACTATGACCAAAACTAGGAGACAGTATAACCATAGATTAGGTGGGGAATGATAGAAAAGAAAAGGAAGAGGGTAAGAAGGGTTTAGACTTTAGAATAAGAAAAGGGAATATAATTGGTGACTTTTTTCCTCTCTTCAAAATTCTTTTTTTTTTAGAAATCTCGGTGACTTTTTTAAAAAAATCATTTATAAAATAAAAAGGCTGTTTTTTTAAAAAAATATATAAATATCAGCCGAGATATCGATTGGGCCCACAATCGATATTTATTTATTTTATTTTTTTTTAAAAATTGGCCAAGATCTCAGCTGTATCAGTCGATTTCTTTTTTCTCTGACCGATACGCACATTATCGGCTAAGATTTATACCCCTGCCATAGATTAAACCTATACAGGCCCAGTATGTCTAGTACTTAATGACTTTTCGAAACCCAGTTTGGGCCTGGAAACCCTGGTTCTGTACTGTTTGGTAAGGGTCCAAACTCCAAAGCCAATGCAAAGACTAGTAAGTAGCAATTTATTCATTGAGGAACTCTTTTTTTTTTTTAAAAAAAAAATCTGGGTGAATTGCTCAGCAGGGCTATGCTCCTGAAGGCTACAAAGAATTAGTATGCTATAGGACTTAAGCTTTCTATAAGAAGGTGGGTGAATGGTATTTAAATTAAATAGGGATTGAATGGCAATAAGTATGAGATGGAATATTTGTTTAATGGACTAGAAAAAAGAGGGCTACGTTAGGGATCACCAACTCCCACTGACATAAAGTGATGGGTGAACCTCAAACTCAAAGATGGCCTGGTATCCGCATATGGGAAATTGAACCTTGGACATGATAAAATGCCATTATATTTTATTTTATTTTACCATTTAGGATACCTCTTTCAAGTTTCTGGCCAACTCTGTGACTCACTATAAATCTAATCACTAGTTAGACTCCAGTTGGGTGGAGCTGAGTTTTGAAGTGAGCAGCCTGAGTTCTCGTTTGACTTGTCAAGTTAACGCAATGGAATCAGTCATATACTTGGTTACAAGTAAGGTGAAAGAAAGTGAAATTAAATTTGAATCTAAATAAGCCGTATTACTAATAAACTTGACACCTATCGGCTATTGGCCTGACAGTCAAGGCTCTTGTACGATAATTCCTGGTCAGCCCCTTTGAGATACTCTCAAAGGAAAATGTACAGAGTAAAGTTCTACTATTTGAACCTGACATGTGTGTAGAGAGACGTATACATTCCCTGAAGGATTAGTCGGGCTAACACCTGAACACATTCGGGGGAAAAAAAAAAAGAAAAAAAACCTTGACACCTATAAATTAGATGGGCCAAGTAACTGTGATTGAATTTTTTTATTAAATGGGTAAAGTCTTCAAACAAAATAATCAATTGTTATTTATTAAAACTTGAGATTGTGAGTGCATGTTATTAACTTTGAGTAATGACTATGGAATTTTAGATGATGTATGACATTATTATATTATTTTACTAATCTTGTAAGGTTCACAATCTTTTATGAATAATTGCTTCATTTAGTGCTTTATTAATTAAATATTGTTACTAATTTTTATACTTTTATTAGTTATGCCTATATAGATTTAATAAAAACTATCATATGAACTTAAACGGGGTCACATGATTGACTTGCCAAATCAATTAATTGGCCCAACCCATAGTTACCAACATAGTATTGGTATGGAAATACACATTAAAAAACTTAATTCATACTTTTCATTTAAAAAGGATATTTGAAAGGCTCATTGAGAATGCACCGTATTCTATCAAAAGAATAAGGTTGTCAATCCACATGAGTATAGCTCAACTGGTTCCCATCTCAGAAAGCGAGAGGTGAATTCAAGTTCCCATAGCCTAACCTTGATGTGCCCTACGAATAGTGAGCTCATCTGTGAGAATTTTACACTGGATATCCCGTAATTTCCCACACATAAAGTCAAAAAAAACAATATAACATTAACATGAAAACATACATTAAAAGACTTGATCCATTTTGAATGAAAATAAAAGACTTATTTTGAGCTCTCTGTGTTGTTCGCCTCAGAGAGTCATCTATATTATTTTGGAGAATGTTTTTACCCTTTTTTAATGAATTCTTACCCTTTCGTTAAAAAAAAAAAAAAACTTAATCCATGCTCCTTGTTAAAAGTTGTTTGAAAGAAAGAAAGAAATTGGGAATGTGCCATCATCTTTTCACTAGTCCAACAAATAACTGCTCCAAAAAGAATGAATTGTAAATCCGTCGTATCAACATCCATTCTCATTTCTGTTTTGCCTACCAAACAGATATTCCATATTCATACTTGAAAAATGTAATAAATACTAAAGACATACAGTAACGAGATAATACAATTAAAAATGAGCATGTAAAAATATGTGACCATGGCTAATGGTTTCAATGGAATAAAAATTGCGAGATTTAAAATATTTAACCAAATACAAAAGAACTACAACATACCTACTGTAAACAAATGTATGGTTGCAAGTTTCAATTATCTAAAATGTGGAAAGCAACAAATACAACATATCGAAAATGCCCAGTAAATTGTATTGGGCTGAAAAGTGAACTCTGAAGCCCATCCCATATCGATAAGACAGTATACTTGTTTTTCTTTTATAACCAAGGTGTCAAAGCGACTTCTTAGAACATCTAATTAATCCTCGGAGCATGTGCAAACCTCTCTACCCATACACATCAGATAACTCTACAGAAAGTAACACTTTGGAATAAAGTGAAAATCGAATTCAGAACTCTAATGTCTAATGATTACAACAATGATGATGACCTACTCAAGTCTAGACACTTCATTTTTACGCTGCATTAAAGGCGTGTCCTGCCAGGTTGGGCGTCATAGCACAAGAAATGCAACACTCTGTTTCTGTTCTCACAGTATCATTTATGCATTTTCACTTTTTGTAGACATGCCCAGCAATTTTATGGATCTAACTTGGTGAAAAATAACTACAGGTCCATTATAAGATCAGATACGCATTGGATTGTCTTACAGTAATACGCTCAAACTTTGCAATGACCACTGTGTGGTGTAGGCTTACATAATCAAGCAAATAAATGTATATTGTCTGAGTCTATCAATTGCACCCACTTCTCAAGATATCTTTAGAACATAAAGACCATCATAAGGCCGACCATTGCTTCAAAGTTCAAATACTAATTAATCATCATCTTCAAGAACACTCCGGCGCCTCTGGATCTGAAGAACAGACACATTAGGATTTACCTTTTCTGAATAGCAATGCAAAAGAATGTAAATGACAATTCATTGAAATAAAATTAAAGTTACAATAACACTATAATATGGAACGATTCCAGAATCACAGATTGGGTTTCTAGTCATAATCATTGTAGGCATTTCCCACTTATCTGCAGGCAACCTTTTAGATTAGAGTTTAATGTTTCCTAAACAATGAGTAGAGAAACACAGTACACTTACTGTAACTTTGGTTTGTTTACTTGTTTGATTGTTTATCTGTTCAAGCAGTGAAATCAACCTCTCTTCTGAAACCTGACAAGAAAAGGACCAAAGCATGTCATAAATCAAAATCTACAATTGCATGGGTATGGGTAGGCATGTTGCAGTCCGACACCGGCACAAGATGTCAGATTTCACCACTCCAAAATGAAGAAAAATAGAATCAGCATAATATTTAAATATGTTTAAACATATATCGATTTCAAATAGAAATAAGATGAAAAATAAGACCAATGAAAAAAATCTAAAAAATATGAAACTTACATTAAACAATTAAGTAATGGAAACCTGAAAGATTTCATTAAGTTCTTTTTTTCAAGAGATTTTTTGGAAAATGTAATAGTTAAAAGTTTCAAAAGGGAAAATGTGTGACACTATTTTTGTCATCTTTAGAAAATAATGTTGACAAGTGCTAAAAGGATTGATGAAGTATCCGACATGGATACTGGTCATCCATTACAGGTATGTCCACATTTCAAAGAATTGTCTGAACAGCAAGAAGGAGTTGACTTTCAAACAGTCCTTTCTAAACTATGTCCAAACGGTCACTAATACGAGGATAATAGGTTTTCAAGAATAATTTGTTCCACATTACCTTCTCACCTATCTGTCCCGTTTGAGCAGCTCTGAGCAAAACATCTTCAACACCTCTTGCCTTCTCAGGTTTCACAAGTGCAATCCGAGAAACTGTTGTAAAAAAAATCACAATACTTTTAACAAACCTTTTAGTAAATAGTGGGTGTTTTTGAGACAAATAAATACAAGATAATGGTGAGCAGAAACAGGTCTAGAGCAAGAAGGCCCCATCTCAGATATCCAGATCATTTATATACCAGTCCCAGTTTGGATAGGAGATTCTGTAAATAATTCTACACACATGATTCTTACCATCCAATAACGGGCTTGCAAATTCAAATTTAAAAGAAAACATCACTAATGGCTCATTTGCAAAAACTCTGCAAATTGGATTGCTAGGGAAAAATTTCCTATTGTCTACTTACAAAGTGACCTAAATAAAGGATCTATAACAAATTCATTCCACCACCAAAGAATGATAAATATTGACTACGAAGAATTGGAATCTTAATTTCTCAAGTGTGTCTATCAACAATTTGCATTTTGCTTTAAAATTTAAGGCATCTTCTTATGCTTATGTCATCCATGCTACAACATGGATAGCTATAATCAACTAGATACACACCAAAGCCATCAACTGACTAGTTTCTCTTTCAAAATTACTTCAGTATGGCAAGAATAGAGTATCACATCCAACCCCATCTAACATTTCCCAACCCATTTTTGACACATGCACACATACAAAGGGAGGGGTTCTTTTATTCTTTTTACTTTTTATTAGGGGTTGGGAGAGAGTGAGAATTCAAGTCATATGCCTGAGACATCATTTATCAAAGTCACATACAGAACATTAACATGATACAAGTTGCAAAACTAGGCAGCCATGTAAGAATAGAATGAATATATATATACTCTAAAATGATTGATGCCCCAATTTGGGTAGAGTGGAAATGTAGAACTCTTTTAAGATATAAGTGGAAATGTACAAACTCAAAAATCCCAATCCCAAATAAGAAAATGGCTACAGTGGTGGTGATAACGATGAAGATGAAATGAAGCCCAGTTTGGGATGGCAATATTACGAGGTCATCCTACTTTAACTAAGGTTCTCCCCTTCACCATTCATGGTATAGAATTTTACCAATGCAATTCAAAATGAATTTATAGTGAAATTGGGTTTGTATCCAAAGGGATTAAGTTGGATAGACTAACAACATAGACAAAGTGAGGTATCATAAACTAATTAAGCACAGATTTGAAGGGTAAAATCTTTCTACGACCTTATTGTGGGCACTTAATGGTCATGGTAGCATATCTCATACCATGAAGTTGATTTCTTTCCTAACAAGAATCTGTATCACTGTCATATTGACAGAATAAAGGCTTCTGGAATATTTCTTTCTCCATTACAGGAGAAGCATAAAAGAAGGCCAAAGGACTTACAAAGGCATTCAAAGTGCAAAATCCATAGGTCTTCCACAAATCCAATTTCAACTCTTGGTGTCAGTAATGCCCTCCTTAAGGTGATCTGCAGTGCAACAATTTAGAGGGAGCAAAGCAGGACAATTGTTGCTCCACAGTGCCATTCTAATGTGATAACTCCATAAATGCATATTATTCCAATAAGCTTTCAACATTATTTAATAACTACAAGTCAAAGAGGTTATTGAATCCTTGGTTTTTGTTTGGAAGATGAATTGAGAAAACTGAAAATGACTCAGTATCACATTGTAATGAAATTTGATAATTGGGTGCAACCATAGAGCCAGGGGTCTGATTCGGATATAGTTAGTAAGATGCAGTAATTTGTGAAGTGATGAAGAACATTATTTTGAATGAGGTAGAATGGAAAAGTACAACTCCAAAGCCAATTCAAGATAGTTGGAATAAAGGTACTTGATGATGACGACAATAACAATAATGAATTTATGTCCCTTGTTTTGTTAGCAAACCTTGAAATTGTACCAATTGGTCAAACAAGAATCAAGCTAAGTAATGAGCTACATTAATAGAAAGGTTGTTGAGGCAAATGGGAGACAATAAGTAGGGGCAAAAACATAATTATAGTTTGCAACTACCGATTGGAAAATTGATAGAAAAAGAAGCACAGGGTCATAGATACAGTATCTAGGCAAAACTAGAGGAGAAAAGAAATGTTTGTCTTTGGGATGTGTGGAGAGAGAGAGAGGAGGTTTGATATTACACTTAATAAAGTGTCGTGCATGGTCAAGTGTCATAAAATAAAAAAGTGGTTTGAGATACATCTTAGGAAGAAGGAGAAATAGTGATAGAATTAGGAATTTGTGTACAAGATCAATTATAGGAGCATCTCAAATACAAGGGACGATCAAGGATTAGAAACAACACAATATGAAAAATTGAAGGGTAACAAATTCAAAGACATAATACAATAAAGACCTGGTATGGAGTCAATAATGATGTACAAAACCCATCCCTTGAAAGAAAGGGTGTTTTGTCATGATGGTAAGAATACTATTGAAGACAGAAGATGATTCTTAATGTTCCATCACAATCGCTCCAATTCTGTATTTAATTTTTATCATTATGAAATGATTCTTAATATGGTGCTCTTATCAAAGATGGAAAATGCCAAGAGTGTAAGGGTGGAGATATATCAGTGACCCTTCATATGGTAGGGAATCCATTAGAAAATATCAAATGGAAGGCCATTTCACAAAGAAAACTCATTATCCATCTTTTAGAATATGCCATGCTCTAAAAAACCATAGTTCTATACTACTTCTATTTCTCACATAGGACTACACTTTGAGGAAAGATCCTCTCTAGCATAGCTTATACCTTTCAATAGGTAAAATGCCAAACTTGAACTAAGCAAAATGCTAAAGGTGCTGCTAAAGAGTCCTAATCCAAGACTACTTGGCCCTTAAATAGGTAGCAAGATAATTTAATTTATTTACAATGTATGACAACCAATAGACTTTTGCATTTTGGCTGATCACATACAATGGCCTCAAAAATGCTAGTCTCGTCATTCCCAAATAATTTCTTGCAATACTACCAGAATTTCCAAACCTAACTTCCTGAGGGCTTGTTTATTGGTTTCTTATGAAAATAATTTTATTTAAGCATCAACAAAGAAAATTCATTAAAACAAAAGAAGTACAAGTTCAAAGGATAGAGTCTAAAAGGATTAGACCATGAAAACCAAGAAAAAACAATAAGAAAATGAAAATAATACAAATGTACAACAAAAACAACAAAGAATGTCATAAGAAAAAGACACTCAAGAAATGATTGTCAACTCTCAATTTGGCAAAGTAGTCCGCCACTGCATTAGCTGAACGACCGATCTGAACAAAAGATACATCCGTCCCTACAACCAATTCTCTAACCTCCGTTACCAAATTGACCATTCTCTACGGGGGACACCTCAAACCCTTTGCCCATTTGAAAGCATTTGCCGAATTCCCTTTCCAAATGGCCAAGGCTCTCCTAAAACTAAAGATTTCCGCCTCGTTTGAATCCTTGATTCCCACCAACTCATTGAAAAATGGATTCTAATGGAAAAAATTCTTGGGAAAATGGCTTGGTGGGAATTCACTTTATAATCTAAAAACTTTCAATGTTCATTTGATACAAACATATATAAGGAAAAATTAGTTATAAATGGTCAGGTCTGGTTGTGTTGATCCATTTAACAAATGAGTTAATATTGGTAGGTGTTGAGTTGCGTCCCTTGTTTATTAAATGGGCTAAGTGGGTCAACTCATTCAAGTTACGTCCGCTACCTAGATTAGGTCACCCATTAATAAATGAGTCATTTCAAGTTGGGTCAACTCATTTAATAAATGGTTTAGGATATGCATGAGTTGAGTTTGGTAAATACATTTAATAAATGAGTTATCTTAACCATGGATTGGATTGATCTATTTAGGGTTGTTCGGGTTGTATCAACTCATTTAGTAAATGGGTCATTTCAAGTTGGGTCAACCTATTTAATAAATGGTTTAGGTGATGTGCCAGTCAGGTTGAATCAACCATTTAATAAATGGTTTGGATTAGGTGCCAGTCGAGTTGAGTCAACCATTAATAAATGGTTTCAGTTGATTCAAGTTGAGCCAACTTGTTTAGCAAATGGTTTTGTTAGGTGCAAGTCAAGTTGGGTCAATAATTTAATAAGTGGGTTGAAAGTTGAATCAACCCATTGAAGCTTAGTTGGGTACTCAAGTGGGATTAATCCATTTAATAGATGATTTAGGTCATGCATGGGTTGGACTGACCAATTTAAGACTATTTAGGTTGGCTCAACCCATTTAATGAGTGGGTTAAGTTTGCTACAAATCAAGTTAGGTTAGGCTTTTAATAAATGGGTCAAATTGGGTTGACCCATGTAAGCTTGGTCTTATACTCAACTCAAGTCAACCAGTTTGATAAATGAGTCAGGATTTGTAAAATCAACCCAATTTTAAAGGGGCTAAGTTGGGTCGGGTTAATTCATTAAATAAATGGGTTGGGTTGGCTCAGCTCGCTTAAGCTTAGTCAGGTCGTAAGAACTTATTTGATGAGATGACTAAAGTATGCATGCGTTCAGATTGGTTAGGTCAAGTGCTTGAAGGTGTGCCTAGGAAATTTGGCCTTAAGAATTCAAATTCCTAGGAAATTTTGTGTAAACAAACAAGGGAATAGCTCATTTTCCTAGGAAGATTGGTGCAAACAAATGTTCCCTAGATAATTTTCATTAAAATTAAGCTCAAGGGAACCAAGAATAAAAGCTTCCACCTTTAGACTGACTCCATGCAGTTTACCTCAAAACCCACTATTAAACATTCTCAATACTTCTCGAGTTGAAACAGAAACTCATACTAGCAATATGCCCTTCATCTTTCTCATTATCTCTCTCCAAGATGCTCAACTTATTTTTGATATTTTCATCTCTTTCATTCATGTAAAGACTAAATTCAGCGAAATAAAAACTTAGAGATTGTGACCTTTTAGAAAATGGTGAATAATTATGAAACCTCAGTGTCAACCAATGATAATAAAAAAATAAAAAATAAACTGAGGAACTTATTTATCATCTTTACATTGGTAACTATGGATATATGTTCTTTTGGAAAGATACTAATATTTTTATCTATTACTCAGTATCACTAATCATAAAACCTATAATAACCAAGATTTTTTTTTTTTAAAAAAAAGCATGAAAGAAACAAATTATTGATTAATCACCTTTGCACCTATAAATATTCATATATGTAGTAAAATACTACTTATCATAAAACATAATCAATAATTGACACTCAAAAAAAAGGTAAAAAATAAAAGACAACTTTTAAGAAACTAAACAAAATAGACTATCCTCTTTTTCTTCTTTTGAGAGAGAGAGAGAGCAAAATGTATTATGAAAAAAAAATATGCATACAAGCGTTGTGCTGATAATTACCTCTCAAATGTATTTAGAAGAAATTCCAATGAGAAATGGGTGCTAAGGAACCCTGACTAGGGTGAAGAAAAGGTTCACTCTCGAGTAGTTTGTCGAAGACAACCATTGATGGAACAACAGATATTAAGTGTTCATGTTATGAGATTGCTCATCTGGCATCAAATGTGTTAGTGCTCCGGTTTGATAGAGTCTATATTTTGTTAATGCTGTGACTGTGCCGGTCCTTGCCCTGGAAGAATGAAGATGGTGAATCTTTTGTTGATCGAATTCCGGAAGGATGCTCTCAGGGTCAATGTTTACAGTAAAAAGTTCATATTAGAATTAGCTCTCAGGGTCGAGTCCTTGAGAGGCTGTATTAGAGAGCACAAAATGCTTACAGTAAAATTCAGTCAAGAATCTACTCTCTGTCTTGAGTCCTCGATGACCTAGCTTGAGTCCTTGAGGTTACCTTGAGTACTCGAAGGCTAGCAGTTTGCTGAGGTGTACTACCCGTTGTAGGCTTCGAGTCCTCAAAGCATAGTGCCAAGTACTCGAAGACTAGCCATTTTGAACAGTAATATTATAAATAGAGGCTCGTTTTTCAATGGAGATTAGTGAAATTAATTGGAGATTAAGCCTAATCCGTCCCATACTCTCATGAGAGGTTCCAACCTATGCAAATCACCTTTGAACCTCTCTAATCCTTTCTAAATCACATCTCTAAATATCAAAGGTATTCTAAAAGCTGTGTGAAGCTGTCTCTTGATGTGATTAAGTGATTATCATCTAGGGATCTGTTGTAACTTATCATTACCCTAGACCTAACCTCGTCTCGGTTGCAATCACTGGAGCATCTCAAACTATTGAAGATTGAAGGCAAGCCGAAAGAACACAAATCAAGATGTTTTGAAGCGATCCAAGGCAAGTGTTTTTATTTCTCATTTTATCATTCATTGTAAGGTGGAGTAGATCTCTGTGATCAAACCACCATAAAAAATAGGTGTCAAGGAGTAGACCTCGATGGTCGAACTTTTCAAAATTAGGAGTGTATTAGTAGGGTAGTTAACCCTTTCATAGTGTGTTTTGGATAATCCAAGGTTGGGTGAGTCCAAGAGTGGATGTAGGTTGTTTAACTGAACCAATATAAATCGTTGTGCATGTGTGGTTTGCTTTATTAATGTGTTGCTTGGTTATTATTCCACTGCACACTGTTTGTTTAATTAATTTGGTTAAATAAATTTAAAAAGAAAATAAAATTGGGTAGTAGGACCTATTCACAACCCCCCCCTCCCTCTCTTCTAGGATCGGCACCATTCTAGCCCAGACTTACAAGATAGACAATTTGTCCATATAAAATATTTAACCAAATCCAATTATGAGTTTCAACCTCGAATAGTTAGGGAAAATGGTCTGGATAATGGCAACAATAAACCATTGGTGCATCAAATGCCTACCTAAGTAACTGAGGTTATGGAGAATGTGTTGTCAATAAGATTGAATAGAAAAGTAAAACCCGAAAAGCCAACTCCAAATAGATGGGACAAAGGCTAAATGTTTTTCCCATTATTTTGAGAGGTGGGGCAAAGGCTATGATGATAAAAAATTAATAATGACAAGTGAAATGCACAGCTTTAACATGCACACACCAAGTACATCCTATGTGAACCCACAAATGATGAAGGTGATGGGTTGGAAAGGTCTATGCTTGATTGGATTAATCCACAAAAAAATAGCTTGATTGGGTCAATCAAACCATGCCTTTTAAGCCACAAGATTTCGATCACTTTAAATTCTCTTCTATTCCTAAACCTTACCGGGCTTAAAAAAATGGCTCAATTAATCCAATCAAGGTGATTTCTAGTGAGATCCATAGACAAACACAGACCTTCCCAACAGACCCATCACAACCACAGTTGGCCCATGAAAGGGTGTAGAGGGTAACATTGTGCATGAAGGATCATTTTTTTAAGCCAAAGAATGTATAAAATTTGAAATTTCTAAGAGAGAGAGAGCATCATCATCATCATCATCATCATCATCATCATCATCATTATAACAAAAGCCATTTATCCCATCTACTCAGGGTCAACTTCCTAATTTTACTTTTCCACTCTACAAAGTTCATATTTGTTTTGACAAATTATCTAACATAGGTTGAGCCACCAACTACCTACCCAACACCCAGAATAGTCCTTTATCCTAGATGCTAATGAGCACATGATAGAATACCAACATGCGGTGAAATTACAACAAAGTTTAAATGTCTCAAATCACAATGTAGCCATGCAACGTTAGATATTACAAGACGGATTCAATAAAGCGTTAGAAATCAATATATAAGACCTTCCATGTAGAAGATCATAACGTGCACCAACTAGTGTCAAGAATCATTTGGAGACCATATTGCGCATACTTCATGTTGAGAATCACAAAATGAATTATCTAAAATAGGAATTAACCAATAGGTTAAATTGAGAACAACATAAAGAGACAATCAGATAACCTTGCATGCAGTCAGTAACTAAAAATAAAATAATACATCGGTTATCTTACGTCTTTCCCTTGCTTGAGATGACAAAATCTGACTAAGCATCAATTGCCTTCGTTCTTCTGCTTCCCTAAATAAATTTTGTGAACTAATTAGCTCGCAAAAATTAAAGAAGCGTGTAAATTAAAATATGGACAAAATACAAAACAATGTATTAATTCTAGTGGAAACTAGAATCCAAACTCAATTTAAGAATTAAAAATGAAAAGAAGAAAACACACAGAGAAAAGAAATTGCCATCAATGATAAATGGAACTAACCTTGTGGCTTCCTCCTGAGCTTTCTGCTGCTCTGGATTTTGTTGATTTCCCTAAAACAGCATACAAAATATATTAGTAATGACATTTCAGGAAGAGGAGCCCAAACTGATGTATAGAATTTCATATAGATTCTACTGCATACAAGTCCACGCTGTGCCATCAACTCCTGCATTCTTCTTTGCCTTATGGCTTCAAGTTCTGGATCATCCTAATCACACACAAAAAAAAAAAAGTAAATAAATAAATTTTCTTTGAAGTCAATCCAACTTCAGATAAAGGTATACATATTCCCTATAAGACTGTTAAATAACTTGATTTGATTATAACAATCAAGAAATTTTTCCTTGAAAGAAACAAAATGAAAGCAACACAACTTGACACAAATAAACATTAACTAGTCAACCAGAAAAATCAAAGGCAACAGAAAATTATAATAAGTAGATTTGATACCACAAGATGGGTATATCCACATTAACAGTTAATATGTATAAATCATCAAAATGAAAACAGTTTCAATTTAAGTGTTGCTAGGGGATATGACCATATTAAAAAAAGACTACAATGACTTGCAGAGAAAGTGGTTGTTTTTTTTATTTATGACAAAGAACCACCTCTGCTAAGGAAATGGTTGTTGATACATCTAGAAAGGTATTCCATAAATAACTTGCATTATCAAAGAAAAATGTCAAGAGAAAAAAGCTGTCACAAGAAAAATAATATGGAATTGCATCTTTAGCACTTTTTCAGAAAAAAAAAAACCAGAGGTACAACTAGAGATATGGATGGTTCAGTTCTAATTCGTGATGCTGACAGATTGAATCAGTTCAGCTGGGAAGTCAAAGTGAGATGAAACATTCCAGTTTTTTTTTTCTTTTTTCCACCAAGAAAAAGGAGGGTGGTGGTTGCTATACTTTGGTTTCTGGAAGCTTTAAGCCAATGTATAGTTGCAAGCAAAGTGGAAGGAGCAGTTTCAACCAAAACTACTCCAAATAATGGTATGGCCTGGTTCCAGAAATATTCATTTGAGAGAAGACAACAATACGATATGATGTACCCAGGTTACAAAGTGAACAATATTTTGGTGGAGCCAATAGCCATCTTGTCAGTATATAAACAGAAATTGGATGTTTCCTTTGCCTCTAGGTCATGTTATTGGTGATGTTTCAAATATTAGCTTAAACATAGCCAATTTAATTTAAATAGAAAATCATTAGAAGATTAGCTTGCCCACAGAATTGAACACCCAAAGGATGAACTAGACCCTTCAAATCAAACAAGGCAGACAATTTTGATATACATGGGTCTTAAGGGATCCATGTGCTATACTCAAAATGAACACTAAGCACAATTTCATTGGCATAAATGGAATCAGAATATGCCAATGAAATTGTGCTTTTTTCTTTTACCTTGGCAACCTAGTGTAGTGTCATTTATAGCCAGTCAGTATGGTGCTAGATCTTAGGGGCTTGTATGGTAGAAATTTTTCTACCATCCCCACCACCCACAACAGCCTGCAAAAAACACAATTACTAATTGTTTGGCTCACCCATCCGGTGATTCCATTTAAAAGAACATTATATAGCCTTTATACTTTCAAAGCAGGCTGGATCATTTGAATAGGTTTCAAAACTGACAATCACTTGGATTCCATGATCAGAATACCATCCAGCCCATTATGTCAGTTGACAGGCCCTACCGTTAGAGACTGGCTGTCAGAAATCCCAGACATAATACATTCATGAGCAAACAGGTGATACTCCTGAACTCGAGAAAAAAAAAAAAAAGGAATCTGGGGAAAACCCTAAAAATGTCTGGAACCTAAGTAAGATTAAAAACGTCTTTCTTTCAGATTTCTTCACTATGCCAAACAATGGGAAGCATGAGATATACAAAAACCAAAATATTTCATCCAAAAGGGTTCTTCATTTTTTTTTCCTTTTTTCTTTTTCATAATCCCTCAACATCAACTCATTGAATCAATGTCCATGAATGAAAAGGCCCTCCAGCCTTAAATTCAGATCATGTTTTCGAAAGGCCCTGTACAATGCAGGAAAAGAATCTACTCAAAATAATCACTCAAAACAAAATTGAATTAGACCCGTTTCTATTAAAAAACATTCTTTTCCAAACGCAGCCAAAATCAAAACCCAAAACTCTAGAGATTTGGGGGGGTTTATAGATGCCTCAAATCGTGAGAGAACATAGAAAAATATAGAAAAAAAAAAACAAAAAAATAGAGAAAAATAGACTCGCGTACCATTTTAGACGATATTTCAACTCTCAATCACGAATCTGCTTCTGCCTCGCGCCCAAATTTATCGAGAGGAATGTGCAGATGTGCACTACTGGACTATCACTTAAAACTTAAGCTACATGTGGGGGCAAATCGCTCATTTGGTGGACCCCGTCTAGGGATGGGTGATAACCTATTTTCAGGTTTATTGGATTGGATGATCTCGTCCTTACAAATATCACCTTCCTTAAGTCTCCACCTATCATGGCCATGTAGATAATTTTTTTTTAATATATGAATTATTAAAAATTGTTTTAATTGGATCAATTAATCATATTTTTAAGTTTTTTACAATTTAATAATTTAAATTAATTTTTAACTTATTTATTGTCTTAAAAAGTATATTTTGATTGATCTAGCGAAGTGATTTTTGTTGGAGCTCATGCTCTAAAGAGATTTTTTTCATCCAAAAACATAATACCTAAAAAAATCATGTCAATTTAATTATTGAAGTCTTAAATCAAATTAATCCTTAACTTATTTCTATAAATGGTATATTATTACCTTTAATGTAAATATAGGAAACTTAATCGTTAAGCTTGATTTAGTTAGAATTTTTTGTTATAAAGTCTTAAATCAAATTAATGGGATATTTCTAGAACTAAAATTTGTTGTCTAAGTAGATCTAGAATGTGTAATATATTTGATATAATTAGCAGGCCTAGTAATTATGCTTTTTGTCAAAATATATAAACTTCACTTTGTCTAGTCAATATTGCATTTGTATTACTAAAACTAGAATTTTGAAATCAGATTCCTCAGAATGGCTAGACGAAATTAAAGTTCAATTGGTTGCATCACGTCCTAGGAAATAGGAGGTTGCGGGTTCGAGCCCCTATGATCTAATATTGGTATGCCGGGGTGTTGGACTCACCCGTGGAGGTTTTACGCTCGGTATTCCACGGTTTTCCACATGTAAATTCAAAAAAAGAAAAGAAAAGAAAAAAGAGAGTGACTAAAATGGGAGACAGAGAGAGAAAGAGATGTTCTAGGACTTAAAAAGAAAGTAAAAAACCAAAAAGACAGAGGAGAAAAGTTAGGGGAGAAAACATAGCATTACCAAGTTTGTTGGAAATCTTTCTGGGTAAATCTCTTCAGTAGATTTGAGGAGATGAGGAGAAACCTTTTGTTTGAATGACAAGACACAAATGGTGGGTTTGGCTCAAAAGGCCAACTTTAAGTTGGGCCCAATAAGCACAAGTCTTCTTGTAAGCCCAAGTATATAAGGGTGTTTTTCTCTTTAGGGTTTTTCTAAGCTAGGAGTTTTTTCCCTGTGAGATGAGAGGAGAGAAGTGGTGAAGGTTGTAACACCCATTTCATCTTCTTCATAATGAATTGAGTGAAACGCTCCATGGACGTAGCCTTCGGGTGAACCACGTAAATGCCTTTTGTCTCTTGTGGTTTGTTGACTGTGTGATTTGCATTTCTTTTCATAACAATTGGTATCAGAGTGGAATCATCGAATCCGGGTAGCATCACACAAATCGTTTCAGCACAAGGGGGTTTCTCGATTTAGTCTTAACCACATATAGCATATCTGGGTTCAGATCTGGATCGGTGCATCCCAGGCAGATTCACGAGCAAGGGGTTGTTTAGATAGATAGGCGGAATAGTCGCCAGAGGAAATACCGTGTGCAGAGAACAAGAACCCAGTCGATATTGTGAACTGAAACCTAGTTACAGAACCAGTTGTGCGCCAGAGCACAAAAGAAGCGAACATAGAGACAACAACAACAACTTTCTCAAGGGCTTTAGAGAAGAAGGGTCGTCTCAACCTCTTCCCTCACCACAAACAGCAACAGATTGCCTTGAAGTAGATCATCGGTTTGGGTTTGGGTTCGGGTTCGTCGAAATCAAGGGGTTTTAGCACCAGTAGGAAGCTGTGTGGTGGAAATTTTGCACATCAGTCAGCGCTCAGCAGAAAGAGGAACCAGCGAACAAAAGGGTTTCTCGGTTTGTGCATCCCAGCGCAGTTTCCAGGCAGAAACCTAGCGCAAGAGTGTAGATCTGGATTGATCTGCGCACGTCGACAGTTTTGAATCGCAGGTCTCTGATCCGCGATTGAAAGGGACGCAACAACTTGCAGCCGGTCAGGCACAACAAGGATTCCCAACCAGTACAGATCTGAAAGGGCGAGTGGCGTTGTGCAGGCCCAGCAGATCGGTAATGCGCCAGACCAAAACCAAAGCAGACAAGGGCAGGTTAACACAGTTTTATCCTAGCCAACGTCAAGGCTATTCAGTTTTGCATACAACATCAACATGCAGTTCAAGTCGGCAAGGGGTCTTTCAGGGGTAGCAGATCAGCTCCCAGGCAGAAGCCAAACCAAACGATCGTGTGCAGACTCAAACCCAGTTTTGGGGTTTTCAGAACCAGGCAGCAGACGCCTCTCTCCAGCTTGCACAGAACCAACCCAGTCAGTTTGTGTCGTTTATCCACTCAGTTAAAAGGGGAGAATTCTGAGATAGAAGGGGAAAGATCGGTTGCACACAAAGTGTTTGATGGATTGTCCCAGTGAAGAGGAAAGAACGCATCAACCACCAAGTGTTCGATAAATTGTCTCTAAGAAAAAGGCACTCCAAGTGTTTGATCAATTGTTTCAAAGAAGTATTCTCCTTGGTTATTGTTGGGAGTTTGCAGGTCAGCTGCGTCAGTGTTTAGAGCAGTCAGAATCAACAGACAAAATCAACGGTCAAAATTACTTTGCAGCTTCCGGAGTCATTCGGACTCAAAATTCAGATCCGTCTTCGCCAGTTCGCTCACAGTGACGAAATCTACGCGGTGACTGAGTAAATTTATTGTTTGGACTTGAAGCACATAACTCCCTTCAATCCAGATAATGGCATCAATGGGATCAACCGGAGGCATCAAATTTGAAGTTGACAAATTCGATGGTAGAGGTAACTTCGGTTTATGGCAGTTGAGAATGAAGAACATTCTGATTCACTAGGACTTCGAAGTAGCATTCTCAGACAAAGATAAAAAGCCAGCGGAGATGAAAGATGCAGAATGGATAAAAGTTGACAAGAATGTAGTTAGCCTCATTCAACTCTATATCTCTGACGAAGTATTGTACAACGTTATGGAGGAGACGACTGCAAAGGACTTATAGGAAAAGCTTGAGAAGCTCTACATGAGTAAGTCGTTGTCGAACAAGCTTTACTTGATGAAGCAGCCATTTGGATTGAAGATGGCCGAAGGGTATGATGTGTTGGAGCACAGGAACACATTCAACTGGATAATCAGTGAACTGTCGAGGCTAGAGGCTAAGTTCACCGATGAAGAGAAGTCTATGTTATTGCTGACTTCTCTCCCAAACTCTTATGATCATTTTGTGATTACATTGTTATATGGAAAGGAGACAGTCAAGCTTGATGAGGTTACTCAAGCGATCATCTCCAATGAAGTAAGGAAGAAGTCCACCAAAAGTGACTCACGTGCAGAGGGTCTTATAATGAAAGGAGGATCCAGTAATCGTGGCAGGACTCGGGATAAGAGTAAGACACGAAGAAACAACTCCAGATCAAAGTCAAGAGGCAAAGACTCAGGAAAGTGCTACTACTGTGGCAAAAAGGGACACTAAAAGAAGGATTGCTGGGAACTCAAGGTGAAACGCACAGATGGGAGGGAGGCTGATAAGACTAACACAACCGGTGGCGCTTCACAAAATGAAGCAGATATTCTATCTATCTCGTAAGGTATGTCTCTATTCGATTAATGCATTTTAGATTCCGGTTGTTCTTATTATATGTGCCATAACCGTGATTTGTTTGAATCAAACACAGGGTCAAGATGAGACCAGTACGTCAGGAGGTGAGGAACAAATAAAGGCTCAGCAGGAGCCCACTAGTTTGGCACATGGAAGAACAAGGAGAACCATCAGCCCACCTCAAAGGTTTGGGTGTGATGATGATGAGGTACACTTTGCTCTTATCACCAGTAACAGTGATCCGACCACTTTCGAGGAGACTGAAAGCAGTGAAAGAGAAGGTTGGATAAGTGCCATGATGAAATCTCTTCACCATTACTCCGTGTGGGAGTTAGTTCCGAAATCGAAAGACAGAAAACCAGTTGGCGGCAAATGAGTTTTCAGGAAAAAGAAAGAATTGCAAGAAAATGAGAAGCCAAAGTTCAAAGCATGACTAGTAGCAAAGGGGTACTCACAGAAGGAGTGGGTTGATTATGATGAGATATTCTCTCTAGTTGTCAAGTATACATCTATCAGGGTGTTAGTGGCTATGGTAGCACAATTCGACATCGAGATTGAACAGTTAGATGTAAAGACTGTTTTCCTTCACGGTTTGGAGGAAACTATTTACATGGAGCAACCTAAAGGGTTCAAAGAAGCAGGCAAAGAAGACCATGTGTACAGATTGAAGTAGTCATTGTATGGGCTTAAGCAATCTCCAAGGCAATGGTTGTAACTCTCTAGATTTTCATCACTTATAAATATATTGGATTGGTCCATTTGAATTGCAAATTGATTGAATTTAAGATTAAATAGTTGAAATGGACCTTAGATGGGTACGGAATTGGGTCAATTACCTAATTAAGACCCAATGGATCATGGGTAAGCTTGATTTTAAATAAATTGGGTAAGTCTAATTAAATGGGTCAATTATCTAATTGGGACCCAATGGGTCATAGTGAACTTAATTTTAAGGTAATTGGGTAAGGTCAAAGTAATTGGGTCAGCTACCCAATTAAGATCCAATACATTAAATCCACCTCATCAAGTGAGGTGGCAAGTGAGTGATGTGGCATTGCCATGTGGCATAACAAGTCATCACATGGAAGCCAACTAGGCAAGGTGCCACATCATCGAGTGACTTGGCCAAGGTGGGACCTGAATGCCATGTGGTGCATGGTCGGCCATGTCATGGTTGACTTGGTCAACCATGAGTGAGTGCAATTGGGTTTATGACTTAATGGTTTGAGTTGATTTGGGAAGATGGAGAGTTTCCATCTCAAGGGTCATGAATCAAGAGGAATCGATGGAAGTCAAAGAGTTTCTTGGCTTGAGCCAAGGGTCTCCTTGGTTAAACCAAGGGACATATGGGATAGATGAATCATTATGAGAGGATTGGGCTGGTATACAAAGGGACACAACCCAAGGGGCACACCACACCCCTTGGCCGACTCCATCTCCTGCACACAAAGAGATTTCTCTCCTCTCCTCTCCCTCTCCCATTTTCATCTCTATACTTGGTGAATTATTGAAAAGCAAAGGAAGAAGAAGGATTAAAAAAGGAAATGACAGATCAAAAGAAATGTTTTGAGTTTAACAATATAAGATTAAGACTAAGGGAAACCATAGGTTTGTCCATGGTGTGGCCGAACCTATGGGTTCCATTTTTTGTTGAAATGGATGGTCAAACTGTTATAAGGCCATAGAGTTGAAAATCCATTCAAGGATTGGTAATGGTTTGAAACAAAAGAAAGGTGATATCCAAATCCATGTTATAAACCAGGGATTAAAAGAACAATGGAAAAGACTCTAGCTTTGGCTAGAGGGTAGAATAAATTCACTAGGAGTTATATGAACGATGATATATATGTTTAAAAATGATAAGGAATGGATTTCATGAGGAAGGACCTAGCCATATAAGAATACAGAGAAGACTGACAAACAGTCAGTCGACTGAATCTGGGATTCAGTCGACTGAACTGGTGCTGGCTGAAGTAGACAAAGGTTATCTGGGAGTTTCAGCAGACTGAATTTTATGATTTAGTAGACTGAACATGGACTAGATTAAAATATATGGGGTTTATTGGTGTTTCAGCCGACTGAATCTATGATTCAGTCGATTGAACATAAACGTACCAAACAAGTAAAATGATCTGGTGTATTTTAGCCGACTGAATCTATGATTCAGTCGACTGAAGGTATGCTTATTGAAGAAGTAAGAGTTGGTTGATAATTCAGTCGAGTGAATGTGAACTGGCTGAACACACAAATAATCTGATCCAAAGTTAGTCAACTGAATTGGTATTGATCGAGAATACATAGGGTTTGACTCAGAGTCAGCCGACTGAATCCATGATTCAGCCGACTGAAAGGTTACAGGTCAAGGTTATACAATGCCGAGTTGTGTTTTAGCCGACTGAATATTGTATTCAGTCACCTGAACATCTGCGGGTAAGGCACAAAATAGTAAATGGGCATGATTCAGTCGACTGAATTGAAAAGTTTAAATTTTAAATGATGTTCTAGATGTTTTAGTCAATCTGGAAGGATGTAAGGGATGATGAAAATTAAATGGATAATCAATTAATATATATATGTGGCTGAATATTATAAGGTAAAGATGTGTGATTCGTTTTCACGCGATCGTTAGCGTTGTTTGTGTGAAACAAGAGAAGGACAGTAAATCAGACGTTGGTAGGATTCCTACCTTATTGAGACACTATGGATTATATATATGACATTGGTTTTATTTCCAAATTTGATGTTTTACATTGGTTAAACAAATGGTCTATGCTATGAACTTGTTTTCAATGATATTATATAATTTGATATGAAATGACATTCTTGCATTCATGATTTCATGCATGTCATGTGAGGGAATACATGGGACAACAAGCTAAGTTATGAGTTGTCCGGACATGACTTGGGCTTGAGAGTAGCTTGTATGAAGCTATGTGAACTATGGATATGTTGGCCTTGTCCGAGATTGCTAGGAATGGGTACGGCGTAGTCTGGGCCAAATAACTCCTGGGTATGTAGTTCCGAAACCTTCCGTAGAGGGAGGAGTCCACACTCCATCGGTAATTCCGATTAACATATGTGGAGAGGTATAACAGTGACCTGGTGGTGCCGTCACAAAACACTACGAAGGTAATTGGCCAAGGGAACACCTTGATAAGATGATTTATCAAGGAAACTATCTATATATGATGTGGTTGGATATAGAATTGAGTGAGTGATCATTTAACATTGACACCCATGGCATAATGCATAAGTAAGCATGATTATGTTTTGGGTATCATGCATTGTATTTACTGTTTATGAGATATTTTTATAAATATGATGAGATATTTCTATCTTGATTTTATATTGATCGTATGTGTACCATAACCCTACTTGGAATTCCTATTGGGCATGTTGACTGATGCCCTACTTCTACCCTATAGATGATGGAATAGGGAATGACAAGGACATGGGACATGAAGGGAGTCAAGCACAGGACCTTGGACGAATTTATGATTATATTACTTATGTTGATTTTGAAGGATGTATTGGGAGAACTGATATTTTGGATTGTAATAACTTAGAATTATTTTGCTATGGTTTGATGATATTTAAGTTTCAGTTAATTATATGGTGATTGGATTCCTTGCTTAATAATGACTTGCATATGAATGATATCTTACCCATATAATAATTCCGCAAATATTCTTGAAGGGTGTAAAATGTTTTAGTGGACCTTGTCCATGCACACGTAAAGATGGCCAGTTGAGGGTCGAGTTTTGGAAACTTGGACTTGCGTCGTGACGTTCCCGCTCTTTCTCACTCTTTTATAAAAAAAAGTAATCTGATTTTTGGTGAGTGAAAAGGGCGGGGCGTTACAATGGTACAAGCGTTTTGACTCTTATATGTTGTAGATTGGCTACCTGCGATGCGAGTATGATTGTTATGTATATTATAGGTACTAGATGATACTTTTATTATGCTATTGCTTTATGTGGATGACATGTTCATCGCATGTAAGGACATGTCTAAGGTAGTTGAACTTAAATCCTAGTTAAGTAAGGAGTTTGACATGAAGGACCTTGGGGCAACCATGAAGATGTTAGGGATGGAAATCAGGAGAGACAGACAGGCAGGCAAGCTGTGGTTATCACAGAAGAATTACATCTCAAAGGTACTTGAGAAATTCAGCATGCAGAAAGCAAAGCCAGTGTCTACTCCACTTGCAACTTTCAGCTTAAGTGCTAGACAATGTCCGAGTACAGATGATGAAGTTGCAGAAATATCAAGAACACCGTATGAATGCAGTGGGATGCCTCATGTATGCCATTGTTTGTACAAGATCAGATATCGCCCAAGTAGTCGGTGTAGTCAGCAAATATATGACGAATCTAGGAAAAGAGCATTGGAATGCAGTCAAGTGGATTCTTAGGTATTTGAAGGGCACCAAAGACTTGTGTATAATGTTTGAAAGAAAACATGGGTCATAAACCGTGGTTGGATATGTAGATGCTGATTATGCGGGGGATCTAGATAAGTGGAGATTTACGACGGGTTATGTCTACACACTTGCTAGTGGACCCATCAGTTGGCGGTCAGTGCTTCAGTCTACTACAACGTAATCCACTACAGCGGCAGAGTATATGGCATTGACAGGGGCTTTTAAGGAAACAATGTGGTTGAGAGGTTTGGTGAATGGATTGAGTATTAATCAGAAATCAGTCTCCATATATTGTGACAGTTAGAGTGCTATCTATTTGCCAAAGAATCAGGTATATCATGCCATGACAAAGCACATAGCAGTGATGTATCATAGGATTCAAGACTAGGTTGCAGCTGGTGAGATATCCATTTTTGAAGATTTACACAGATGAAAATGTTGCAGACATGCTTACCAGGCCGGTTACTACAGAAAAGTTCAGGCATTGCCTGGAGTTACTCAATCTCTCATCATGCTAGAGATTGGACCTGCACCTTTGAGGTGCAGGAGTGGTGGGAGTCACTCTCACCAGGTGGAGGTGCTACACATAATTTTAAGAGTCTTTATGGGTTGGACATTTTTCGCCAAGGTGAAGATTGTTGAGTTTGGCTAAAAAAACCAACTTTAAGTTGGGCTCAATAAACCCAAGTCTTCTTGTAAGCCCAAACATATAAGGGTGTTTTTCTCTTTAGGGTTTTCTCTAAGCTAGGGTTTTTTTCCCTGTGAGATGAGAGGAGAGAAGCGATGAAGGTTGTAGCTCCCATTTGATCTTCTTCATAGTAAATTGAGTGAAATGATCTGTGGACGTAGCCTTCGGGTGAACCACGTAAAAACCTTGTGTCTCTTGTGGTTTATTGATTGTGTGATTTGCATTTCTTTTCATAACAACAAAGAGGGTAGAGAATGATAGAATCCAAAAATCTTGGTTTAACATATAATTATGAGAATAATATATACAGAGAATACCCTAAGTGAAACATAAGGAAAAATACTAAGTTACCCCTATTTACCCCTTATACAAATAAGATACAAATAAGATAATCCCAATCTAACACCCGCCGTTAAACTCATGATGGTACAACGGTAAGCATCGAGAGTTTGCTAAGAAGAAAAACAAAGCGTGAAATAGTATGAGACTTCGTGAAGAAGTCTGCCAATTGCAAGGCAGGAGGGACAAATGGAAGAGAAACAATGTCAAGCTGAAGATGATGACGCACAAAGTGACAGTCCAACTCAATATGCTTGGTGCGCTCATGAAAAACGGAGTTATGTGCTATTTGAATAGCACTCTTATTATCACAATACATAGGTGTGGATGCAGAGAGAGAGACACCCATGTCTGCAAGTAACCAACGAAGCCAAACGATCTCAGCTGTGGTAGAAGCCATAGTCCTATACTCAGCTTCAGCAGATGAACGAGCCGCAACATCCTGCTTCTTGCTTTTCCATGAAGTGAGAGAGTCACCCAAGAAAACACAGAGCTAGTAGTAGATTTGCGATCAGAAGGATCACCTGCCCAGCCAGCATCAGAAAATGCACGGAGCTCCAAAGTAGATGACGAAGGAAATAACAAACTCTGAGATAAAGTGCCTCGAAGATATCGCAAAATGCGAAGAATGACTGCCCAATGACCAGTGGTTGGTGAAGAGATAAACTGACTCACAATATGAACGACATAGGCAATGTCAGGCCGCGTAATGGTGAGATAAACTAAACTTCCTACTGTAGTGCGATATAGTGTAGGATCGTACAAAGACACACCATCAGAGGAAGTGTAATGAACATTGAGCTCTAAAGGTGTTGCAATCGGTCTGGTGTCAGTAATACGAGCTCTTCGAAGAACATCAACAACATACTTAGATTGAGAGAGAAGATAACCCTTCGGTGAAGAGACAACTTCTATCCCGAGAAAATATCGCAAGGGCACCGAGTCTTTCATGTCAAACTTGTTATGCAACTGTAACTTTAACAATGCAATACCATCAAGATCATCACCTGTCAAGATCATGTCATCAACATACAAAAGTATAAGAATACGACCAGCAGAGGTAGAACGAACAAATAAAGCTGAGTCATGAGCACTAGAGTGAAAGCCAAGAGACTCAATCACTGTAGAGAACTTATGATGCAGGCTAGGTAGGATTAAGAATACCCAACCTCAAATTATAGCGGAAACTTGAATAATATCTTGAATAACCCTTCAATATTCACAAAACAGTCCTTCGTTTTGCTTAGGCTGCAAACAGAGCCGAAAAAATCCACCAAAACGCTGACCAATGCACTAGATAAACTCCACACAATTACCAATTGCTGGAAAATAAAACTCTAATTTTATTCAATAAAACTCCCTCCCCCAAGGGGTTGATTACAATCTTATTTATAAGAAATCCTAACCTGAAATAAGGAAAGAGAGTTCTACCTTAACAAGGAAAGAGAGTTCTATCTTAACAAGGAAAGAGAGTCCATCTTAACAAGGAAAGAGAGTCCTATCTTAACAAGTAACAAGGAGCCGACCCTCCAATTATGAAAATAACAAATTCTAAATCTAGAAAATAACACAAAGAAATTTTCCTAATTTAATTAAAATCCTAGCTGATTTAGGATTTTAATTCACAACTGTCAGCACCTCTTTAGCCATTGGGCCTGCTCTGCTGGGCCTGTTCTTAGACTTGCTTTGGATCCACTACACCAAATCTTCTGACTCGGATACCCACCTGGATCGAAGATATAATTTTGATCTTTTGACTTGGGGCCTCAACTTGCTAATTTGATAATGCACCCGCCCGGGTCAAAATTAAAATTTTGTCTACGTCTCTGGATGCCCGTATCATACTCCCGCTCTCGGAGAAAACTCGTCCTCGAGTTTATAAGGTTCATCGACAAAGGGTGCGGTCTTCTCATAGTCTTTCTCATATGCTCTAATGAAATTTCCTTATGCTGAATACTCAATCGCTGTGGAGTACTCGCTTTAGGACATGTCGCCTCGGGGCCTACTAAAAGTGACTGGATGGTAGGTGTTGAGGACTGTCTCTCATAATCTTTCCAAATAGGGTCGACATATGGCCGGATGGTGTGGTCTGAGTCCACAAGATGTCGGTCATCTCCAACTCCTAGTGTACGAACTTGTACTGACCATTCTCTGTCGCCTCTATCACTAGCATCTTCTCGTTGCTGAACACTGGACTGTGGCTCAAGATGGTGTGTCTCAAGTTCCTGCTTCAAGATGGAACTTGCCTCAAACTGTTGGATACATCCTTCTGTTGCACTTGTATCTACCGTAGCTTCATGAATTGCTAAAATGGGTGAGATATTGGGTGTAGCCAACTGGTTCATGTGTTCGTCCCACATTGGATCAACAAAAGGTCTATAGTCGCCCAATGTTCTCGTGGAATGAGCATCACAAAACACAAACTCATTGATGGCCTCGGCCTTTGTGCTATTGTGGTGTATGTCATCCACTCGAGGTTCACCAATATGAATTGGATGTTCCTGTACCGTCTCCAAGAGTTGCACATTTATGGAGTCCGTCTCCACAGAATCATCGACATCTTCCTCACTAGAGGAATCTGAGTCAACAATTTCGACTTGTGCAGTCGTGTCTACTTCATCAGCAAATCGGACGAATCGTTGGCTTCTCTCAGGCTGTCGGACGACATGTTTTGCCCTATGTCTGTGATAGTAGAAACTTTCGTCTGAACTTTCATCTGAACTTTGATTTGAATTGTCATCTGAACTTTCTTCAGAAGATGAGTATCTGGAATACCTTGATCTCACTGATGACGAACTAGAACGGTGTTGGCTTGTTTGATTCTTTAGAGCCGCAATCTCTCTCTGTAGATTAACACATGACTCATATAACCAAACAAACTGTCTGTCGCGGTCTTTAGAGAATTCAACTCGATCATCTTCTGGAGCGTGACTCACATGACGACTCTGACTAGAATGAAACCAGTCACTATTCCTGGCTTGTCGGCTACGAAGGCGGTCACGTCTTGTCATAACTAACCCCTGATCGAAGGATGAGTCTCAATTGACTCCGAAGCTCTGTTAGCCATTCTGATGCAGGCTAGGTAGGATTAAGAATACCCAACCTCAAATTATAGCGGAAGCTTGAATAATATCTTGAATAACCCTTCAATATTCACAAAACAGTCCTTCGTTTTGCTTAGGCTACAAACAGAGCCGAACAAATCCACCAAAACGCTGACCAATGCACTAGATAAACTCCACACAATTACCAATTGCTGGAAAATAAAACTCTAATTTTATTCAATAAAACTCCCTCCCCCAAGGGGTTGATTACAATCTTATTTATAAGAAATCCTAACCTGAAATAAGGAAAGAGAGTTCTACCTTAACAAGGAAAGAGAGTTTTATCTTAATAAGGAAAGAGAGTCCTATCTTAACAAGGAAAGAGAGTCCTATCTTAACAAGTAATAAGGAGCCGACCCTCCAATTATGAAAATAACAAATTCTAAATCTAGAAAATAACACAAAGAAATTTTCCTAATTTAATTAAAATCCTAGCTGATTTAGGATTCTAATTTACAACTGTCAGCACCTCTTTAGCCATTGGGCCTGCTCTGTTGGGCCTGTTCTTAGACTTGCTTTGGATCCACTACACCAAATCTTCTGACTCGGATACCCACCTGGATCGAAGATATAATTTTGATCTTTTGACTTGGGGCCCCAACTTGCTAATTTGATAATGCACCCACCCGGGTCAAAATTAAAATTTTGTCTACGTCTCTAGATGCCCGTATCAACTTGTCAAACCATGTACGAGGTGCTTGTTTGAGACCATATAAGGCCTTTCAAAGTCTTCAAACATCCCCAAGACGATGATCAACACCTGGAGGAGGAAGCATATAAACTTCTTCAGAAAGATCACCATTCAGAAAGACATTTTTAACATCCATTTGCGACAAAGGCCATTGACGAACTGAAGAAACTGCAAGTAAGGTGCGAACCGAGGTCATTTTCGCAACAGGGGCAAAAGTCTCCTTGTAATCAATACCATATTCCTGACTAAAACCCTTAGCAACCAATTGAGCCTTATATCGCTCCACAGAACCATCAGACCTAGTCTTAATCTTATACACCCATTTGCAACCAATTGCACGTTTGTTGGAAGGAAGAGCTACCAACTCCCACGTACCAGTCTTGTGTAATGCAGAAAGTTCCTCATCCATTGCCTGTTGCCATAAAGGATCACAAATAGCCTCCTTATAGGAGGTTGGTTCAGAGAGAGTATGAATGGATGTGAGAAACGAAGAAAATGAAGAGGAATAACATGAATAAGAAAAGTCATCAAAAGAATAACCAAATCGAGTAGGAGGCTTACGGATTCGTGGAGGGTAACGAGAAGTAGCAAGATCCTCATCAGCAGAAGTCGAAGGAGAGGCAGCTGTAGGAGAAGGAGGAGAAATATCTGTAGAAGGCAAAACTTCAATAGGAGTAGAAGAAATAGAAGGAACAGAATTAGGCAAAGCAAGGACAGGATCAGACACAGACAAATCATCAATATGAGAGAAATGATCAATATATAGAAGATCAGACATACCAAGAGTGCTAGAATGTGAAGGAACAGAATAGAAAGGAATATGTTCAATAAAAGCAACATGGCGTGAGACATACAACTTCTGTGCAGTGGGATCATAACAACGATATCCTTTTTGACCCTCACCATAACCAAGAAAAATACACAGTGCAGATCGAGCAGATAATTTTATGCGCTCATTGTGCGGACGAAGGACAAAACATGCACAACCAAAAACTTTCAAGGAGAAATAGTCTGGAAGTTTGTCATATAAATGTTCAAAGGGAGATTTGCCAAAAGTGATAACAGAAGGGATTCTGTTAATCACATGATGAGTCGCGGTGAGAACCGCTTCTCCCCAAAAGAGGCTAGGAACACTAGCAAAGAGTAACAGAGATCGAGCAGTTTCAATGATGTGCCGATGTTTTCTTTCTACAACCCTATTTTGCTGGGGAGTGTCAGTACAAGAGGACTGATGAACAGTCCCATCTGAGGCAAGCAAATCAGAGAAAGCACCAGAGGTATACTTGCTACCCAGATCACCTCTAAAGCATTTAATAGTGGTAGAGAACTGTGTGCGAATGAGTGCACGAAATGTTTGAAAGATTGTAAGAAATTTAGATCGACGTTTCATCAAATAAATCCCAAAAAAATGGGAATAGTCATCAATAAAGGAGACATAATATCGAGACCCCCCTTTGGTGGGAAGAGGGGCTAGTCCCCACACATCAGAATGAATTAAATCAAAAGGAGCAAGAGAAATGGAGGAACTTTTATTAAAAGGCAATGCAGAAAATTTTGCAAGTTTACATCCACTGCAATCAGAAATATCACTACTATTTAAATTTCCTAAAGCCCCTGTAGAAGTTAAATACTTTAAATGGGAACTAGAAACATGACCAAGGCGAGAATATCACAAATAAAAACTAGAGGAAGTAGGACTCAAACGAAAAGATGATAAATCAACTGAAGAGGCAGCTACAGCAGGAACACAGAGCCGCTCTAAGACATATAATCCTCTTTCTCTACGGCCGGTCCCAATTAGCCTCTTGGAATGAAGATCCTGCACAGAACACGAAGTGGGAGAAAAATTAACAATATAGCCAGAGTCACAAAGTTGACTGATAGAAATCAAATTCAGAGTAAGATGAGGGATGCAATACACATCAGAAAGATGCAAACAAGAGGACATAATGGAACCAACCCCTGCCAAGGGCAAGGAAACACCATTGGCAGTTAAGACAGAAACATGTGATGAAGAAGGAGATAAAGATGTGAATAAAGCAACATCATGAGTCATGTGATGAGTAGCTCCGGAGTCAAAGACCCAAGTAGAAGGCGAAATACTTGAAGATGCTGAATGAGTCAAACCTAGAGAAGACAATGCATTAGGCTGGTGAGAAGAGAGGAAGTGCTGCAACTGGTCTGCAAGGGTGGAGATGGAAGGAGTCGAAGGTGATGCCGCATTCGCTGGTGTGGAAACAGAAGGAGGTAAAGGTGATGCCACATCGCCAGACGAAACAACAGTAGCAGTGCGATGTGGCCTAGGAAGCGGCACGTGTTGTTGCTATTGTTGCTAGCTTCTCAATAACAAAGGACATTGGGCCTTCCAATGACCTTTCTGTTTACAGTAACGACACTCAGTAGTGGTAACTCTCCCACCTTGGCGTTGTCGACTCTGGGAGCTAGATGAAGACCGGAATGGTACAGCTAAAACAGTCTGACTAGGCAGAGAAAGAAAACGATTGTCGCCATGGACTTCAAACGAACTTCTTCAGCTAGGAGTTCGTGAACCACTGCATCAACAGAGGGAAGGGGATTACGATGAAGAATAGAGTCTCAAAGTGCTTCAAAGTCATCTCAAAGAGCAGTAAAAAATTGAACGAGTCGCCCTTCTTCTCTATTAGTGCAATAAAGTGGAATAGAACTGAGGCCTGCGGGCTCAGTTAATGCAAGTTGATCCCAAAAGCCAGTCATGACTGAATAAAACTGTTGAATGCTCATATCCCCCTGTCTAACTGAGCGAATATCATTCTCAAGTTGATATCGCTTAGCAAAGTTGGACTGCGTGTACAGTCTCTCTAAATGATCCCAAATCTCTTTCGCGGTAGAAAACTTCGCAAGTTGCATCCCAATGGAGAGCTCAACTGAATTATTAATCCCACGTGATAATTTTAAAATTACGGGTGGTCCAAGTAACCAGTGAAGCAGCATAGTCGGCAACCTTGGGGTTCGTAGGAGGAATAATATCCCCAGAGACATAACCCCACATGTTCTTACCGGTCAAAAAGTTTCGCATAACATATGCCCAATAAGTATATGTGCTGTCAGTGAGCTTTGCACTAATTGCCTGGAGGGAATCATCACGCTCACCGGCCATTGTCAAGCTCTCACTACCAAAACAAGAAGCCCGAAAAATCCAACGTGTCCGAAAAAAAAAACACCAAACTGAGAGGGGCTAACAACGGAGGACAGATGCAGAGGGGGATCGATACACAAGAGCTGGTCGAGTGCCAAACTCAGCAGAGGGCGGATGCAAACAGGAGAGAACCGGCTGCAAATGGCGGGTGCAGGGGGGGCCGCGATGAACAGTGAATCACGCCCAAATCAGTGAAGAAATCACCTCAGATCGGAGAACCAGCGCGGAGATGGCAGATTTGGAGTGCCGGTGGAAGTGGTAGCGGCAAAGGCAAAGCAGGGACACTGCTGAAGCAGTGAAATCCGAGTGGAGAAGCCGATCAGAAACCGTGAGCTCAGGCGGCGGACGGCCAAGGGACAGGCAACAAAGTGAGGTGCGGCAGATCTGGTGAGTCCGACGCCGTGTGTGATAGTGGCGAATCTGAGAAGAATGGCAAGAACAGGGCACAACAGAGGGTTCAAAATGGCAGATCTCGCCACACTGCAGAACTCAGGCGGATCTGAAAACAGGGAAGAGGCGTCCGACAGATCTGAAGACGGCAAATCGGGGCGGTGCAAAGACGGAGGGCAGCGAGCGGCGATGACTCCGATGAAGAGGCTGGTGAAACTGGGCTGTGCAAACGGAGTGCGGCAACGTCGATCGGGAACAAGGGAACCCCCAAATCGCAGGCGAAGGGAGTCGCCGAGTCGGCCGTGCAGATGCGAAGGGCGCGTCTGTATGAAAACCAGACCCCAAAAAAAAAAAAATGGGAATACGAAAACCTGGTGGTTGACAAATTCAGATCAAACGTCGATCGGAACCCGATCGAAAAATTCAAAACGGAACCTAAAGATTAGATGCAAGAACCATTGGCTCTTGATACCATGATAGAATCCAAAAAGCTTGGTTTAACATATAATTATGAGAATAATATATACATAGAATACGCTAAGTGAAACATAAGGAAAAAGACTAAGTTACCCCTATTTACCCCTTATACAAATAAGATACAAATAAGATAATCCCAATCTAACAGAGAAAAGGAGAAATTGTTTGAAAATCCAAAGATGATAACAGGAGAACTGGTGAAATTGTAGGCAGTTTTGTGAAAGATCATTGGAGACTTTTTTTTTGGAATGGAGCATTGGAGCAACTTTCTTGATTTTTAAAGGTTCTTTCACTATAGTCTTAGAGACGTGATCCTCTGAAGTGGCAAAAAGTCCAACATCGATTAATTTGTTAAATCAATACTAACACTTGAGATACTCCAGTGAATTCTATTTTAAAAATGTTATCAAGTCATGCTTTTCTAATAGACTCCGATTTGACCATCCTTAGTTCTACCTTTGATTTTTAACGAGAGTGCCATTCAAACCCCCAACTGGTTAAGAATCTTTTGCATGCTATTAAATTTTATTGTCTCATCATTTATCACAAAGAAAGTAGAATTTCCTTGAGAGAGAATGTACTTTTCTCAAGCTCCAAACAAAGAACAAAGAGCATCAATGGGCAAGAGAGAAATCACTCTTCTCCGGATTCACATTCTCATTGAAATAACACAATTCAACGAGGAAATTGCTTCTGTAAACTTATTGGAATCATAGATCCCGATAATCTGTTAAATTGGGATAAGACTAGAGATGTGGAATAGACATTTGTCGATTAATCAATCTATAGTCTAACTAAAATTTTAATAAATAACATATATTTTCAAATAACAGTGTTATTTAAACCTACTAATTAAGAGCCTTCTGCATTCTATTAAGCTTTATAGTCATTGCATTATTATTTTTCAGAACAGAAAGTGACTTTTTTAACGAAGGATGTCCTTTAGATATTTTATCCAACAAGACTAATTTTCCTGAATTTGCACCACCCTAGTCTACGCAGCAGGATCGAGTTAGAAAAAGAAAGTAACTTTTTCTAAAGAGAACGTATTTTTCTAAACCTTCAAACGAAGAAGTAAGAGTATCACTTTGCAGAAGAGAAAAGACTCACTTCTGAGTCACACAATGCACAAAAAATGGTATTGCTTGAACTTCTTGGAATCCTGGATTCCACAACTCTTTTGTATAAGGATGACGAAAGGGTTTTCAGTAATTGGAAAAACAGTGTGTCATGAATCAATCGATAAACTAAAACAAAGCTCAACTCATTTCTCATTCTTAGATCAAAGCTTTTCCTGTAAATAGACCCTTTGATCCTCCAACAATCATATGAGAAACCGCAGAATGCTATTTTAATCATCTGTTTATATAGAAATCAATACATTTCACGTCCTACCCACATTCAAATTCCAACATTTTCTTTCTCTTAACATATAAACTAAAATTGCACCTTCATTTCTTTATAAACACTTTCACTTGCAGCTTCTTCACTTCAATGGCAATGGTGAGATGGGTGCTTCTAGTTGTTCTTTTATTTGGGGAGCTACTTCCATTCTCTTTTGGAAAGGAATATATTTCGGCATTGGGTGATCCTGGAATGAGAAGAGATGGTCCTAGAGTTGCTTTGGAAGCTTGGAATCAGTGCAACGAGGTCGGAGAAGAAGCACCCAAGATGGGAAGCCCTAGAATGGCAGATTGCTTCGATGTGTATCAGTCTGTCTCCAATGGAGGTGAGAGTACTTATTCGTCTCTCATTCAAGAAAAATTCCATGTTTGGGGTGAAACTTGGACCCGATTGTAACCCGACACTCATGACCCAATCTATGAAATTAGTGGGCTGTTTATTTGTAAATTTAGGGTCAGGTTGGAAAAAATCGTATGGAAATTGGGTTAGACTGAGCTAAGAAATTTAGGATCAACTTAACCCAAATTGACTTGATCTAACTCAAGTTTCATAAAATATAAAAAACCTCTACTGACTTTTTCCTCCAATTTTAAAAATGAAAATTGGCCGGGACTGTCAGGCCAGCAAGTCGGGTGAGGTCGGTTCAGCCTTATCCCATGTGAAATGATGGTTTCACATATCTAGCAACATACTCTTTTTAGAAGAAAATAAAAGAAGTAAATATGTAATTCTTTTTACACTGTAGTATGTCCCATGATTTTAACTTTGTAAATGAAAAGATGGAGATTTTTTTTAACTCGAATATATATGAGTACACTAAAATATTACTAATACCATTTGAATTGGAAGACATCCTTCTACTCAAACTTTTTAATATATTAAAAATGAGAATATTTAAATTAAGATAAAGTTAAAAATATATTTATCTTGAAAATTGAGTGAAACAAGATTGGAATGAGTTGAAAAGGATTAAACTGATGCTTAAATGGTACAAGCAGATTAGATAAATGACTACTATATTGTAGTACATGCTTTTGTTTCGATTTTGTAACTAAATTAGTTCCAATCAATCGCATAGGTTGCATTTAGTCCTTTTTTTTTTTCCAATTTATTAAAAAAAATAGTAGAATAGTGAAAATCCAGCCATAAGGGTTGAATGAATGACTTATATACCAAATTTTAGGTTAATACTCAAACTAAAGCCATTTGATTTAGTGGCCAAACTCACCAAATGTCCTTAAGGAAAATTTAGGGATGCTTGCTGATTTTAATCACAAAAATCAAGTGACTTTATTTTCAACTTTTGGATGAAATTTGGTCTACATGTAAGTAATCTAGTGATATTTTAACCCAACAAGTTGAATTTACGTAAGTCTCTCAGAATTTTATAATTAAAATAGAAAAAAACAACAAGGTGCAAACAGGTCAAGCAGCTGATCATTTTCCTCATATATATAAATGTCCCAATAATGATCAGACTTTTGGTTTTTTTTTTTTTTTTTCTGAGCCAATCTTATAAATTGAATTGAAAATTTATACTAAGCCCACCTTTTCTCGTACTATTATCTACATAGTTTTTAAAAATATGTACAGGCAGCAGGGGTCCAAATATCGGCTGATATGATACGGTTTTAAAAACCTAATCATATCGGCCGATATGCCGATATTATAATCGAATCATATCGGCCGATATGCCGATATTATAACCACATCACATCATATCGGCCGATATTGTGGTATTGGCCTATATCGGTGGTTTTTGTAAAACAAAAAAAAATGAGAGAAATTTATTGGCCGATATCTTGGTTGAGAATGTTTTTTTCACCCCTGTGTACAGCATGAAATTAATTCTAAGTTATGACTTCTTGTCCTACCGAACAAGAAATCTCTACTTCCAATTTTGGAATTGACAAGAAAGAAATGAATAGGATGGGCTGTTGATTGCAGGAATTTCATTCTATATTGGAATAAGCTACCAAACAGCCCCTTTATCTTGGATTGCATATCCTTGTCTCTACTCTATAGTCTATACCACTCAATGAAACATTCCTTTTTAGTAGAAATATGATTTAGAAGGCAAAGAAGGATCCATGTCATTAGTAGAAATATGATTCTTGAGTTAACTGTACACTCAATGTTAGAAAACTATGATTTGATAACATTTTAAAGGTACAACTCACTCTCAAAAGTTAGCCATCGAAAGAATGGTGCCTCAAGTGTCATTAGTTTCATAAATTAATCAATGTGGGACTTTTTGTCACTTTACACTCACTTTCATGTGTAGCTGCGCCTTGCGGTTGCACGTGGAACCTGCTCTGATACCATGTTAGAAAACCATGACTTGATAACATTCTTGAGGTAGAACTCACTCTCAAAAGCTAGCTTTTGAAAGAAGAGTGTCTCAAGTGTCATTAGTTTCACAAATTAACCAATGTGAGACTTTTTGTCACTTCACATCTGCTCTCACATGTAGATGCTCCCTGCAATTGCATGGGAAACCTGCTCTGATACCATGTTAGAAAATCATGACTTAATAACATTCTTGAGGTAGAACTCACTCTCAAAAGCTAGCTTTTGAAAGAAGAGTGTTTCAAGTGTCATTAATTTCACAAATTAACCGATGTGGGAATTTTTGCACTAAGCCATGACTCCATGGTTGTGGAGAAATAATATGATGGTAATCCTGGCCATTCATCAGCACATCATAGGCTGGAACTAATTACTGGCCTAGGAGATGAGCTTTAAGCACCTAATTAAGGATGTCCTTTGGTAGAAATTGGTAGAGATCAATATTTGACCTTACACATACAAAGTAGACATCATTTGGCATTTTGGCCAAGGTTTTTTTTTATCATTGTATATTTTTTTTTCACCTCTTGAATTTCAGGTGAGAAAGAATGCAATTTCTGCAAATGGCTGAAATACATGTTGGTCCATAGGGTGACAGAGGCAGATAACAAGTTGGGAGTGGGTGATCCATTTCTTGGAGGGTCCCCTGAAGCCCTCAACAATATAGACCTATATGCTGCAGAGAAAGAGCTATACTTGGGTTCTAAATGCCAAGTGAATGACTGTCCAAACCCATGGCAGTTTTGGATGATCATGCTCAAGAATGGCAACTTGGACACATTAGCAGGTTTATGTCCTAAAAATGGGAAGAAGGTTGAACCCTTTGGACCCACATCCGAGTTCCCATGTTTCGGCAAAGGATGCATGAATCAACCCCTGGTCTTCCATAACTACACAAGTTTACAAGGACAAAATATGACCACCATGAGGGGAAGTTTCTATGGTACATATGATTTGGATGCTGATTTAAGTAAAGGGTATGACAATATCTCTTACTACTCTGTGACTTGGGAAAAACAAGTGGGGAAAGGAGGTTGGATGTTCCATCATGTGTTAAAGACTTCAAGCAAGTACCCATGGTTGATGCTCTATTTAAGGTCAGATGCCACACAAGGGTTTTCAGGAGGCTATCACTACCAAACAAGAGGGATGACAAAGATAGTAAGTTTACTTCTCCTCACCCTTCCTTCTCAAGAGAATTTTATGTTTATTGATTGATGGTAATACTTACCCACTTTATCAACATCGCTAAGGATCAGATAAAGTGATTTCACTTGATCAGAAGGCCGTAATTCGTAAGGTTTACTTGTATCCAAATTTTGTTCCAAGTGTTCCATCCCAGCCTTTGCTGCCCATTCAATAATTTGTGGTACCTGGCTTCTCCTTGAAGATTGATACAGAGGTGGGCTAGCATGGTTGAGCTGAAAAATGTATTGTGGGGCTCCTAATGTTCAGATTGTTTAACAAAATCTAACCGAATAGGCATAACATTAACTCGTAGATTCCAGAGTCACCCGATTTCAAAGTGACATTCACGCTAGATGTGAAGAAACGAGGTGGCCCAAGGAGCCAGTTCTACCTGATGGACATGGGAAGCTGCTGGAAGAACAATGGCACCCCGTGCGATGGTGATGTATTGACTGATGTTACCCGATACAGCGAGATGATTATCAACCCCAATGTTACTTCATGGTGTCATCCTGACAACCTTAATGTGTGCCCCCCCTATCACACCCTCCCTAATGGGACTCGCATCCATCGAACAGACACTGCCAACTACCCATATGGTGCATATCATATTTACTGCTCTCCGGGCAATGCTGAGCACCTTGAGGAACCATACAATTTGTGTGACCCATACAGCAATCCAATGGCCCAAGAAATACTGCAAATACTTCCCCATCCTGCCTGGGGTGAGTATGGGTATCCGACGAAGCCTGGGGAAGGGTGGATAGGTGATCCAAAGACCTGGATGTTAGATGTCGGGAGATTGTCACAGGCCCTCTACTTCTACCAGGTAATTATCAGTCACTCTGCAATCTACTTGGTTAGTACATAAAACAGATTTTGTTTAGATTGGAAATAAAATTGTGACAACAAAATTGGGTTTATGCTTATGTTTAACTATTTGAATTCATTTCAACTTCAATGTACTTAATTCTCCAAATATGTATCATTGATATCTAATGTGAATAAAAAACACTTCCATACAAGTTTCTACATCTTAACAACATAAAACAACTGATCTGCTAATCTGTGGTACTACAATTTTGTACAGGATCCAGGAACATCTCCAGCAAGCAGACGATGGACGTCTCTTAATGTCGGAACTGAGATATATGTCAGCAAGGAGGGTGAAGTTGCAGAGTGGACACTCAGCGGTTTTGACGTCATTGTTCCGAAACCTAACCCAAGAGATGCTTAGTAGGGGTTAAAATAGCTTCCTGTTTCTTTCCACTATTACTTTTTTTTTTCCCCTCATTGTGTGATTTAGTTGTTTATGCAGAGGTACCTCTGCACAGCATATTACTCTTCAGTTTCATCGAGGAAGGAGGTAGGCATGGTTTTGAAATCTCGGAAGGATTTGGCAGCCAGTATCACTGTAATTAGGCATCTCCCTTTAGGGGAGTTGGATCCTAGGATCAAGTCCATGAGGCACTTTGTGCTGGTTTCAACCTGCCTAATCTGATCAAGGGGATCCTCTCCTATGGTTACAATTGAAACTTGGGGAATTGAATTGTAGTTTCAAAGATATTTAATCCATATGCCCCTTTCATGCAGATAATGAACATTAATGAACAATGATGTGAACTTTTGCCATTGGCTTGAAATTGCAGTCGGCGAGAAGCCATGTTTAAGTACATTGTTGCAACTTTACAAACATGGTATAGATCAACCTTTAATGTCACTATTTTTAATTGATATTGCCTCATGCCTTCAAGGTTTTCCTATAATTCTGGTGTTCATCTTCATCTCCAGCAAATTCTTTCTGCCATCTATGTTGGATTTCAGATTTGTGAGTCTTATTGGACTCATCCCTGTTTGATCTGAATTGAAGACCAATGCAACAGCCATCTGATTTCATACAAATGTGGCTTGAGTGGGGATAGATAGAACAAGGTGGAATGTGGGCTTGTGGACTAAAAGTGACCTTTTTCTAAACAGGAATTCTTCTGTAGAATTCTGTATATATTTTTTTGAAAGATAGAATTCTGTATATATTTTTTTGAAAGATAGAATTCTGTATATATTTTATAAAGGCAATTGATTTGGGCATCGGTTGTTCTGTTAACGCGGGGGACTGTCCAATTTTGCTCCTATAAAATGAAGAGTAAAATGAGAACAGTGCCCTATATTAGTAAAACTACCAGTCCAAATCAAATTCCCTATCGTAAAGCTCTATTGATTATGATTATTATAAATTTCTGGCTACTAAATGTGGCCTGTTTAGATCAAGCAAAAGGCTTTTAGGTGAATTTCTGGGAAAGATAAAAATTAAAGCCCTTAACCATATCCTGTACTAGGCTGGCCTACCCGACACCTATACCCAGGCCCGGCCTAACTATAAGGCAAGTTAGGCTTGGGCCTCAGGCCCCATGACTAAGCCTGTTTGGCTTAGATGAAAAATGGTAAAACCATTTGCGACGGGAGGAAATGCAAAGTGTTCAATTTTTGAGGGATTCGTCAAGAGTTTTTTATTTTTTATTTTTGAATTACGATAAGGTATTTGGTAATAATACTCTACAGTTGAAATGAGACTAGTTTTAGTAGAGGTATTCATGAGAGTTAGAGCCTAGTTTTATAAAATACGCAACCATTCAATTGAAGATCTCCAATTTTGATCATAAACTTGAAGGATCTTTCATCTAATAAGTGGATCAGATATTTCGAAAATTACATATGTTGGCAAAGAGATGTAAGGGCCACAAAGTTAGAAAAATTCAGTAATTTCAAGTACTCAAGAGTTAAGAGGGGGCCTCTTCTGTTTATAAAACAAGCAATTGATTAAAGGAAGCCCATATAGACATCCAGGAAATCTTTCACCATGCACCTGTTTTCCATAACTAGATGGAAATTACGCTTTTGCCCTTCCACTTAAAAATGCCGCATCCTCCGAACGGATTATCCACCGAACGAATGGGCTTTGAAATGAAATTTTCAAACGACGCTGTTTCTCAACCGATTTCTACAAACAAGGTATCAAAATTCATCTACTCTGAATTTTATGAACTCCGGGACTGATTTTAAGTGAAAATGGTATAGTTTTAGCCTTCAAAAGTCGTACCCAAAGAATTAAGAGGGAAGTTCCTTAATTCTTTGGGTACGATTTTTTAAGCCCAAAACTATACCCTTTTCATTTAAAGTCAGTTCCGGAGTTCATAAAATTCAGATTAGATGAATTTTGATACCTTGTTTATAGAAATCAGTTGAGAAACGACCTCGTTTGAAAATCCTACTCTACAGCCCACTTCCTTCGAACGAGGGAATTCATTCGTTTGAATGAAGTGGGAATTCCTTCATTCGAAGAAAGTGAGTTGTAGAGTGAGATTTTCAAATAAGGCCGTTTCTCGACCGATTTCTAAAAAAACAAGTATCAAAATTCATCTATTCTGAATTTTATGAACTCTATGACTAATTTTAAGTGAAAAGAGTATAGTTTTGGGCTTAAAAAATCGTACTCAAAGAATTAAGAGGAAAGTTCCTTAATATTTTAGATACGATTTTTGAAGTCCAAAATTATACCATTTTCACTTAAAATGAGTCTCGGAGTTCATAAAATTCAGAGTAGATGAATTTTGACACTTTGTTTGTAGAAATCGGTTGAGAAACGACTTTATTTGAAAATCCCACTTCACAAGGCAAAAGGGTAATTTCCATCCAGTTTTGGAAAATGGGTGTGTAGGGAAAGATTTCCCGGGTGTCTGAATGGGCTAACCAAAGTACTTTAGGTGAGGGGAATGTATTTCAAGAAATTCTCCTAGCCATTTCTGGGTATTGTTTGCATTTTCTGTGGGTGTTGATTTGTGAATTCGTGGGGTTGGAATTTTGGATTATTTTGTATTTATTTTGGTTTAAGTTTATATTTCCTCTCTGCAGATTATGCTATGACTTTTAATTTAGAGATCTTCGATGAATTGGTAGAATAATAAAGGACATTGCAACTATTCATGAATTCTCTTATTTTTACAGTGCTAGGTTCTATTGTTCTTTGATCTTTCAATTTAGTTCATTTTAATTTTTCATTAATTTAAAGATTAAATGAATTAGCCATATTATCAATTGCAAATGATATTTTAGCAAAATTTAAATACAAAAAATTAATTATTAATTTTGCATCTTAAAAAGCAAGAAAAATAGATTTTAGATAATTTTTTTATTATATATAATTAACCCTTTTAATTAAATATTACTTATAATAATATATAAATACCAAGAAGCCTCATTTAGATTTTTTGACTTAGGCCTCAACATGTGTCAAGTTGGCCCTGCCCATACCTTAAGTTGGCCCCCACTAGACACATGATATACCACCACTCTTCTGAGCCGATGTCGCTGTTGCTCTTGCTCTAACACCAAGTAGCCCTTTCCACTTTTGTGGTGGCTTCGCTCTAAGATCAAGTAGCCCTTTTCATACTTACTCTAATACCAAATGTTAGGTATTTTGACCAATACGTCAAAAGTTCTACAGCTGATGGAACACAGAAAATCAAAGCTCTTAAGCCTATCCTATACTAAGCTAACCCAATATGCCATGCAAACCCCGGATTGGGCCCTACTGGGGTACATATCACACAAACTCTCTCTCTCAATAATAGATTAATGATATAATTCCTTTAACAAGAAGAATAGTTCTAGCCATCTAAGAGGAGCTTAAGCAGCGTTCGTACTATTAAATACTTATTTAGAACGTTCTTAATTGAAAAAATCTCTTACAATATTTAAAAGTGCTCATGGTTGTAACTTCAAAATTGTAGATTCAAATTTTAAAGACATCAAATGGGTAATCTGCTCATACAAAGCTTTTCCTCATTAAATCGTATGCGGCAACATGAGATCATTGGGGTAAATGAATTTGATGTTAATGATAATAATGATGATGATTGACTATAATGTTATCGCTTATGGAACTTAAAAATTTCTTTCCCAACATTCACCAGACACATTTTGTGACAAAAACAAAAAAATAAAACTCCATAGTCTTCCAATACCACAGCTCACCAACTGTGTCTTTGGGGTAGGGTGGGGTGTGTTTTGGGGCTTGAAGTAACTGTGGATCATGTCTCTTTTAATGTTGAAAAATGTTTGTGTTGATTGAGGAGAAAGAATCGAAGGAGTCTTGAGACTCCTAATACAGTGGGACTCTTGACGTAGGAATTTTTTTTTATTCGTAAATATACAACTGCTGTAATTGAGATATACAATATAATAAAATCTCTGTTTCTCGTGATTTTTTCTTTTAGAGGTTTTCCACGTGAATCTTTGTATCTTCTATTATGATAATTTATGTTTAGTCTATGAAATTTTAGAGTTTGTTTTTAATGCTTCCCATTCCTTACTAAGAAAACCATTCCATTAGAAACTAAAAGTAATGAAAAACTCTCTCCAATTATAAACTAGTTATGGTACATGCTCTTTATATAGCATAAGTTGATCTATTAATTTATCTTATAATTAAAGTAATTAATTAATATAATTTTTTAATAGAAGTCCAATCATGTTCTAATATATTGAAACTTGTAATATTGACGTGAAACTCATAATATATCGAATTAGTAATCTATTTATAAATAGTAAAACTAAAAAAAGAAAAGCTATTCACGAAGTCGAAGGATAGTTATCTATAATAGAAAAAATGAAGGTAGTCTCAACAAACGTTGGACAATACAAAATCTCATATTTTTTTTTAAATTTTCTCTAAGAGTATGCAGAAGTTTCGTATGGTGTAGTTTTGTAATAGACATTGAGGCTGCCTTTGGATAAGAGGAAAGTTTTACAGGGGCTTCTCATGTGGAGGGCTTTCTCTTGAGTAGGTCTTTTTTCCGTTAAGAGATTGTCCTGTTTGGTAATTATAAAGAAAAATGTATGAAAAGAACAAAATTTTTTTGAGAAAAAGAAAAATTATTTTGTAAAATGTGTAGGAAAAATTTAATTTGTTGTCAATTTTAGGATAATTGTCTTGATGAGTCTATGTAATAAAAATAAACAAAATTTACATTTTGACACAAATATAATTATTGAATGGCATCTACTAAATAAATAATAGCTATCAATCCTATGAATTATTTTTTACTAATCTCCCAGTACTTTCATTTAACCATTGTTCCCAACAATTATTCAAAATAACTAATAGATAAATACAATATTTATCAGATTCATTTTTAATGTTAACTGGGGACGGCTCTGGTCTTAAGGGGGTGGATTGTAGCACCCCCACCAAAAAGTCCCATATCGATTGGGAGCTTGGGTGGTGGGGGCTTTATTTGAGACGAGGCAACTCTCCCTATTGTGAGGCCTTTTGGGCTAGGTCCCAAAGCAAAATTGTATGAGTCGGGTAGGGCCCAAAGCGGACAATATCATGATGGGGTAGGGTCAAGTTGTCGCAATAAGTTTTTTTGCTACCACAGTTCTACACGAGTCAATCCAATCCTGAATCATCTCTCCAACCCACCATTTGCCTGCTTATACCAACCTTGCCCAGTCCTGCCCAGAGATAATCCAGCCCACGCCACTAACTTATCTTTTATATTAATGAATAGAATTAGAGTATTTTGAGGTTTTGTTTTAAGTTACTTGTGTTGTCCCACAATGTTCAAATGTTCGTGAGTCACCGCTGTCATCACCGCCATCCTCTTATACCTCCATTGTCTTAGTTTCTATTGTCTTGCCACTCTGTCTGTCTTCATTGCCGCCATTATCTTGCCACCTTGTCCATTGTCATTGCCATTACGAGTGCTACTATGTATCTATTGTGGCCTAGTTTGGATCCCCTGTCTATTGTCTTAGCGATGCTCCTCATTCCAAGGATATCACATTCGGTAATCTCTCCAAACGATCCCGTGATTATCCTCACCGATAATCACGGGATCTCCACACGGTTTGTATCAATATCCATCCATGACTTTTGTATTTCCAATTGGAGAAAATCTTCCCATTGTATTCTTTTATATTCACGATGTACATGTATCAAGAATGAGAGAAAATATACTTCAACATGGTATCGGCAGTTTAGGGTTTCCTATCGATCCATAGTGCCTCTCAACTCATCGGACAACATTGTTCGATTTGCTCCTCTCTTCTTTTGTGCCTCAGATCTTGTGAAAACAAGGCCGCACAACGCTCCGACTGTAATGCCCCTCCCTCTAACTACCGTCATTAGAGTAGAAATATATGGATATTTAGTGGAGAGGGAGGCGAACGTCACGACGCGAGCCAAGTCCGAGTCCGAAGACCCGACCCTTGACTGGTGCAACTAGTGTGTGTGTATAATATTTTGAAAATAGTCTCATAATCCTGCGAAAATTTAAACATTTATTTCATATCATGAATAGTCAACCTATCTCATAGCGATAAGGAATCCCATATACTTGAGTCAAATACAATACTAGAGTATGATAGATCAAAGTCATAATATAATTACATTTCCCAAAAGAATATCCTTAATACATCATATTGTTCTAGAATTTTCAAAATAAATAAATAGACTAAGCTTTCCGAGCTCCTTCTTGCATCCATCTTGCTCGCATTCGGCCATCGCTTGGTCCAATGTCATCTATGTACTTCAAACCTGCAAGCACAATCGAGGGGGGGGGGGGGGGGGGGGGGTGAGGGAGGATTTATGGGCTTAGTTAACACGCCCAGTAGGAGTTTCAATCATAGTATATGCACTTGAGTGTTATAGAAAAAAAATCGTACTTCTATACACATTTTCAACATTTAAACTGATATTTCAAATTACATAAATCCATACTTCAAAACATATCATATCATTATAAATATCACATACTTATACTCTTATGATGAAAACATTACATATTATACACATTGTGTTTCTCAAAATCTTTGGATATTTCTCAAAGTCAACGTATATCAAGATATCTGTTTTCATACTCAAATATATTTCTTTTCATGATGAAAACCTCAAAGTCAATTTATACTGTATACTTTTATCAAATCTTTATCATATCATATCATAATATCTTTTATCAAAGCCCATTTTCTATATCATGTTATAAAGTCCACATTCACTTCAAAATCCCTTCCTTATCAAGAATTTCATAATCATTTTTATTTGAAACTATTATACCTAATAAAATCAACTCTTAAAGCCTTTCATGAAATACATGTGTCGAGCACTGAAATGACCATTTTACCCTTTAATTTTGGATTAGTTAGCCTTTGATTTGTGTATATTAGATGCGTTTAATGGAGTTCTCGAGTTTTGCAGTGTATTTATGAGAATACAAGAAAAATGAATTAAAATGCAGAAAAGTGGGCCATAGTTCTATTTTTGGAAAGCTTATAATTTTTACCACTTAATTTGATTTGGAATTATTGTAAATTATTATAATTTTGATCCTGATATGAGAGTTTGAATTATAATAATATTTTTTAGACTGTATTAAATTGGAAAGGTGGTAGAAATTTATAAATACACAAATCGACCAACTGTTCGAGTCTGAAGCCTATAAGCCAAAGTCTACTAGTATTCCGGGCCAGATGAAAGTCCAAGTATGGGATCCAAGTCCAAAAGATCAAGTGGGACCAGTGAATTTCATTTGAAGCATTGTGGAAGAAAAAATGAGAGAAAAAAATGGGATTTGGATTGACCAATGTGAATTTTGGAAGGAGGAATATTTTGACACAGTTTCAGTATTTTGGCAATAACTTTTTACTCCGATGTCCTATTGCATTCATTCTTATTGTGTTGGAAAGAAGGCTTCAAGGGCTACAATTTTTTAGTTATGACATTTCGTGATTCGGAACTTAACAAGGTCAAAATGGATCTTCAAGTTGGTACATGTGTAGAAAAATGAGATTTGCACCCTAATTTCCAAATTAATCTAAAATCCCTAAAATCATGGTGCCTTATCTACAAAATGCGACCATGGCTTGGAAAAGACAGTAAATTTGGAAAAATTTAAGAGAGAGAATTTTGAAGAAAGTTTTGGAGAGAGAATTATGGAGGAATTCTCTCCAAGCCTTGCCTAATCCGGTTTCTTTTGAGCTCTATAAATAAAGGGGTTCAGGCATTATAAAATTTGAATTGGAGTAAGGATTGAAGGAGCACTGAAGATTGGAGGCTAAAGAGACTAGAGAAGAAAGGAATTTTTGAATTTAATTTGTAAGTTCTTGTGTTTTCTGTCTTTGATGCAAAACTCCAAAAGCATTGTAATTCCATATTCCGATTTATTTGAATAAAATTTATGGTAGGTTATTTGAGATGTATGCTTTTCCAATTATTAAATATCGTGTAATGATAGTTTTAATTTTTATTTTAATTTCTCTTTTAAATGTTATGTTAGAAATTATTTTGAGAATTTTAAAGGAAAAGTAGAACCCCTTTAAAGATCGGTGGAACTTGATTTTCTCAGTCTAAGGTTCTTTTTAAAAGCAACTTCTTTTAGATTTGGAAAGGTAAGTATAAATTTCTGCTCAAGCCTAAGACTTGAATTGAGAATTTCTTATTTAATGGAAGCCATAATATTTTTAATTAGAGTTTTGATAAAAGACAAATTTGAATATGTATTTGATAATTCTAGAAGATTTCATAGACTAGGCCATGGTTTTATCTTTAAATGGGATGAAATGCCTCCATAAATACTTGTCTCAATTCCATTGTACATTATGTGAATATTTCATTATTTTTATTAGATTCTTTATTCGTTTCTTATTCTTTCATATTCTTTTGAATTAGGTTGAGATTGATTTAATTGTATTTTAATTTTGTTCTCTTAAACTGGTTTGAGATTATTTATAAATTTTAGATCTGTAACGCCCTGCCCTTTTTTACTCACAAAAAATCAGAGTCTTTTTTTTTTTTTTAAATAAAAGAGTGAGAGAGAGTAGGACGCCACAACGCGAGCTAAGTCCGAGCTTTAAAAGCTCGATCCTTAACTGACCACCAATACGTGTGCGTGGACAAGTCCACGAAACATTTCACACGTTTACAAATAATTGCAGAAATAACATACGAATAGAATTGTTATCCATATCCAATAATTTGTAAAGAAGTCAATCCAACTATATAGTAAACTGAACTTAATTATCCAAACATCATCAAACCATCATAGCAAAATAAACTAAGTTATTACAATCCCAAAAACGCAATTAACTCAAATACATTGTCCAAAATTCAATATTAAATAAAGTAAGCTATAAGCCGCCTAAGCTCCTAAGCTTGGCTTCTTTCACGTCCAGCGCCCGTTCCATTCCTTGTACCATCATCTAAAGGTAGAAGTAGGGCGTTAGTGACGCGCCCACTAGGAATTCCAAGTAGGGTCATACACATAGGATTAGTATGAAAACCAAGATATAAAACATTATACCGTACTTGTAAAACATAATACCAAAAAACCATGCATGATAATAGAGATCTTAATCATGTTGTTTTAATGCCATGCCATGGGTGTCAATGCCAATGATCTCTCACCCAACAACCATATCATAAATCACATTGTTAATCTTCTTAATAAACAAGCCACATCAAGTATTCACTGTTATGCCTCCCCACGTATGCCTTATCGGTCCCACCGAATGGAGCGTGGACTCCTCTTACATTTTAAATATCATATATCTCTTCCCATATATGTTAATCGGTCCCACCGAATGGAGCGTGAACTCCTCTTACATTTCAAACATCATATATCTCTTCCCGTATATCAATCGGAATTAGTGTGCATTCCTCCCCACGATTGTTTATCGAAACCTCGAATGGAATGTGGACTCCTCCCTTATGTTCTCTCCCATGCCATGCATGAGGTAATGAGTGCAATGATGCCATACCCTAAGTAAATCATCATATATGGAAATAAAACAGTACATGTATACAATCGACAGTGTGTCAACAAGGTAGGAATACTACCCAAGTCCGATTTACTGTCCTTTTCTTGTTTCACACGAACAATCGCTAACCCTCACGTGAAAGCGAATCACGCCCCTTTACCTTATTAATCATACACATATATCAATTTAAAGATCAACTTTTCATTTCAGTCGCATTTACGCATCATAATCCTTAAACCGGTTAAGACCCTCAACAGGGTTCGGCCATACGACGTGGTTGAAATATGTTCATGTTCACCAAGACCCATCAATGGGTTTGGCCATACAATATGGACGAACCTCACTCCTTGGTTTTTGACCCTCTTTTAATCCTTGTTTAATTTCAAAACAATACGGGTCAACCATCATTCCTTTCTTTTTATTTCTTAACCTGATAATCCATAGTTAATCAATTAACTTTTAACTATTCATGGACTCATAAAATCATTCATGGGGTTCCCGTCCGCCAGCTATCCTACGGATGATAAAAACCCTTCCACGGATTGTAAAAACCCGTCCCGTAGACGGCAGAAACTCGTCCTACATCCATACAACCCGTCCGCAGACAATATACAATTCCTGTCTGTTATCCGTCCGCGGATAGTCGAAACCTGTCGCGAACGATAGAAACCCATCGGCGGACGGTGATACCCGTTCAGTAGACAACACCATATTTGTGTTTATTACCCGTCCGTGGATGGTCGAAACCCGTCCCGTGGACGATAGAAACCCGTCCGCTGACGGTGATGCCCGTCCAGCAGACAACACCATATTTATGTTTGTTACCCGTCCGCGGACGATGATAGCCGTCCGCAGACAATGCACACCCGTGGACAGTCCTCTTTTGTTTGATGTTTGGCTTGACCCTTCCTCTTGGAAGTTATTTCCTTATTCTTTTAAAACATGTATTAAATCATTTTTAAATCAAATCCGTGGACATACTCTATCCACTAATCAAAGTTAGAGTCTTGTCCATTAACCTTTCAATCTCTAGCATCATATTTCGGATTTGAACAACACCATATTTTTATGTCAATCTCATTGCCATTCCTTGAATAGATTTCAAGTCCATGGTCCCATAACCTTTTGACCATTCTTTTTAAATCAAATTTGAACCCCATGGTTTCGGCCATTCCATAGCCAAAACCATAGTTCCCTTAGTTTCTTTCATCAATCCTATCTTGTTTAAACATTAGATACCTTTTTCCGTGTCTCCTTCGTTTCTTTAGGTCTGATCTTTACTCCTCAGTCCTTCTCCTTCCTTGTTCCTTTACCAATTTCTCTAAGTGTAAGCCGAAAGTGGGAGAGAGAGAGAGAGAGAGAGAGAGAGAGATGAGAAGTGGAGATTCCAATCTCTTTGTTTCTATGAGATGAAATCGGCCAAGGTAGTTTAGAGAGAGAGAGAGAGATGGAAAATATCTTTCTTTCAAAGAGAGGGAATCGGCCAAAGGGGTTGGTGTTTGCCCTTTTGAAATCAGCCTAAGCTCTCTCACCTACCCTCATTACTATTTGGTCTTTCCCATGTGTCCCTTGGTTTAACCAAGGAGACACATGGCTTGAGCTAGGGGTTTTCCCCTTCCCAACGTGCATGCCTTGGGGTTTCATCCAATGAGATGAAACCCTCCATCTCCCCCTTGACTCACTTGAGATGGAGGTCTACCCAACTTCCATCTTGACTCATTCCCCAACTCATCTTAATTGAACTCATTCTCCAACTCAAGCACTTGAACTCAACATTAATAAATTCTTAACTCAACTCATGTGAATTCATTTTCCAACTCAAGCCACTCAACACCTTTGAACTCACCCATGGTTGACCAAGTCAACCATGGTTAGTCGACCATGCATGTTGCATTAAATCACTTGCCACCTAACTTGATGAGGTGGATTTGGGTTCCACTTGGCCATGTCACTCACATGCCACCTCATACACATGTCACCTCACTTGATGAGGTGGATCCCATGCCTTGGGTCTTAATTGGTTAGTTGACCCAATTAACAAACCTTACCCATTTACTTCTAATTAGCTCATCTGTGACCCATTGCGTCCCAATTGGGTAGTTGACCCATTTAATCACATACCCAATTATTTCCAACCCGAATTCTATCATTGATCCATTGGATCATAATTAGACTATTGACCCAATTCTTACCCATTTAAGCCCATTCCATCCATAAACCTTAAATTCAACTAATTTAACAATTAAAATAGACAAAAATCCAATATATTATGCGTTGAAAAAATTCGGGTGTTACAATATTACCCTCTTTTGAAGTTTTCGTCCCGAAAATCGAGCGAAGTAGGGTTTCAAATAGATTACATAAATAACTCAGTGTGAGCTGTTCTCATTTCCGATTCAAGTTTCCAAGTGGCTTCCTCATTACCATGCCGGTCCCATATCACCTTGACGAATTGAATTGCTCGGTTCCGTAACACCCTCTGTTCTGTCTCCACCACTCTGACAGGCTTTTCGATGTAAGTCACGTCGCTTTGCACTTATATGTCTTGTACATTCAGCACATGTGAGGGATCAGGATTGTACTTCCTCAACATAGATACATGGAACACATCGTGCAGTGATGATAACTGGAGAAAGTTTCAATTAATACGCCATTTCCCCTACCCTCATTTGGATTGGAAAGGGTCCCACAAATCTAGGTGAAAACTTCCCTTTCTTTCCAAATCTCATGTCCCTTTCTTGGCGAGACATTAAAAAATACTAAGTCTCCACTTCAAACTCAAGGAATCTTCTTCTCTTGTCCGCATAGCTCTTCTGACGACTTTGTGCAGTGAACAGATGCTGTCGTATTACATTGATCTGTTCTGTGGTCTCTGCAACTAGATCAGGTCCAATAAGTGCAGGCTCACCGGCCTTTGTCCAACACACTGGTGATCTATAGGTTCTAGCATACAACACCTCGAATGGAGCCATCTGGAGGCTTGCCTGGTACCTCTTGTTTTAAGAGAACTCAACCAGTGGTAAATGATCTTCTCAACCACCCTTGAAGTCTAACATGCAAGCTCTCAGCATGTCCTCCAATGTCTGTATTGTTCTTTCCGACTGACCGTCAGTCTGTGGATGGAAAGCTGCGCTAATCAATAAATTAGTCCCATAGCCGTCTGCATGCTCTACCACACCCTGTCAGTGAATTGACCATCTCTGTCGGACACTATAGTCTGGGTATACCATGTAGTCTAATGATATCCTTGATGTATCATCATCCCAGAGTCTCAGATGAATCTGTCATCTTGATTGGAAGAAAGTGTGCAGACTTGGTCAAACGGTCCACTACAACCCATATTGCATCGTTGCCCTTTGATGACCTTGGCAACCCCGTCACAAAATTTATGGAAATATGTTCCCATTTCCACTCTGGCACTAGTAAGGGTTTGAGCAATCCTAGTGGTTTCTCATGTTCAGTATTGACTTGCTGACAAGTCAGGCAATGAGCAACAAAGTTTGCTACATCTCTTTTAAGTCCATGCCACCAATAGTGCCTCTTCAGGTCATGGTACATCTTGGTGCTACCCGGATGAATAAAGAGTTTTGTTTGGTGTGCTTCGATCAACAACTGCCTTCTGCAACTTTGAGGCACATACGTTCTGCCTCGGAATAAAAGACCTTGTCTCGGTCGCAATTCCCATTCCGGTACAACCTCACTAGTAGACATTTTAGCCCATATCTCTTACATTTCCAAATCTGTCCGTTATTCCTGCTCAATCTTGGAAACCATGCTGGACCGTACTATCAGATTATACATACTCCCTTGATTCCTGATGTACAAATTGAACTCTCAAATGGTATTCAGCATTTCCCATTCCTTCATAATCAAATTGGCCACTGTTGCATGTGACATGCGACTGAGGGCATCCCCCACTTTGTTCGCCTTGCCAGGATGATATCGGCGCGCTAACTCATAATCTTGCAGATATTCCATCTATCTGTGCTGCCTTATATTGAGTTCTTTCTGATCAAACAAATACTTCAAACTTTTGTGACCTAAAAATACCTCAAATTTCTTGTCGTACAGATAGTGTCTCCAGCTTTTGAGAGAGAAAACCACTGCGGCTAATTCTAGATCATGTGTGGGATATGCATTCATGAATTTTCAACTACCTTGAACCATAAGCCACTACGTGTTGACTTTGAGTGAGAGAACACCAAGTCCTTCTCCTGAAGCATCACAATATACTTCATAGCCCTTGCCTATTTCTGGCAAAATCAAAATAGGAGCAGTCGCAAGCCTCTCATTCAGGTCTTCGAACCTTAAGTTGCACACCTCAGACCATTCAAATTTGACTCCTTTCTGAGTGAGTCGGGTGAGTGGGGATACAATCTTGGAGATGTCTATAATAAACTTCCGATAATAACCAGCCAATCCCAGAAAGTTGCCGATTTCGGTCACATTCCTTGGAGCTTTGCAGTCTCTAACTGCTGCCACTTTAGCCGGGTCCACGGTTATTCCTTCCGCTGATATGACATGCCCTAAGAAGTTAACCTCAGATAGCCAGAATTCGCACTTGCTTGCTTTGGCATACAATTGATTCTTCTTCAGGGTGTCCGAGACTATCCTTAGATGTTCAGTGTGCTCCTCACGACTTTTAGAATAAATCAGGATGTCGTCAATGAAAACAATTACAAACTTGTCCAAGTAAGGATGAAAGATCCTGTTCATCAGATCCATGACACAGCTGGTGCATTGGTGAGTCCAAACGGCATGACCACATACTCATATAGTCCATACCGAGTTCTGAAAGCTGTCTTCTCTATGTCTTCATCCCTAACACGGATTTGATGGTAGCCTGACATCAGATCAATCTTGGATAAATGACTGGAACATCTGAGTTGATCGAATAGATCATCGATTATGGGTAGAGGGTACTTGTTTCTGACTGTTAGCTGATTCAACTTCCGATAATCTATACACATCCAAAGTGTACCATCCTTCTTCTTCACAAATAATAGGGTGCCCCCCAAGATGATGTGCTGTTCCGGATGCATCTTAGTCTGAGCAGTTCATCAATTTGCTTCTTTAACTCCGACATCTCAGCTGGGGCCATCCGGTAATGCGGCAATGACACTGGAGCAGTGCCAGGATACAACTTGATCTCGAAATCAATCTCCCTCTTTGGAGGCAAACCAGGGAGTTCTGTCGAAATACCTCTGCGTAGTCTTTCACTATCGCAGGCAGTTCAGCCATTGGCGCCTTGTCTAGTCTGATACTGTTCAGTACTAGATGGTTAATTTCCTTGTACAGTCATCTGGTCATTGGTATGCTCTGTCTGTCGGCATGTACCACATATCGTTTCCCCTTAGGTGACCTGAATATCACCATGCGGAGATGGCAGTCAATACTGGCCTAGAAGTTAGCCAGTCAATCCATGCCGAATATGATGTCGTACTCTATCATCTCGAGTACCAGATAGTTGAACTCAAATCTAAACCCAGCAAGTTCAGTGTTTACCGATGTGTAGATCAGTCCCAGCGATGTGTCTCCAATAGGGGATACAATTGTAAGTGCAGTGGACAGTTGTTGTACTAGGGTACCAATAGCAGATATGAAAGCAGCAATACAAAGGAGTGGAATGCTCCTGAATCAAATAATGTAAAAACATAGGAACTACCAACTACTGTCATACCTTGAATCACTGAGTGATCCACCTCTCTGGAGGAGGAGCCAAAGTATACAGTCGTCCAAATCCTGTCGGAATAGGTGCCCGTCATGTCTAGTTATATGCTCTGGATGCTTGTGAATGAGCTGGTCGAGTTGGAGGACGAAATGAACCCTTGGAGTGAGAAGGTCTATTGTTCAGCAGATACTCTCTCTTGAAATGTGTAATAACCCGACCCTTTAAATTAGAAAAATAACAAATTTTTAGAATTATTAACTCGGCTTTATGACCGGTTAATATGATAAGGTACGGAAAGAGCTTCCTGAAAAGGGATTATGTGACCTGGTCAGAGCTCGTTTGTTTAGTGATTCAACCCGAAGAAGTTCGGAGGGCATTTTAGACATTACTTAAATGTCTTTTGTTTTACATATAAAATCATGAATAGTGTCTTATAGACCTCTTGAGTGTGAAAAACCACTCTTCTGATATATTCAGACCTTGAAATTCACACACATATTAAGCTTTTGAGAACGCTACTCAGTGTATTTTCAGAATTTCACGAGTATTCCTCAAAACGTGTATTTTACATATATTTTTATCTAAAAGCCCCGATTTTCAAGATACCTCGTATTTCAAAAATTAGCAAACTCAGATCACATTCGATCTGTATTATATCAAACTCTTTGACATATTTAGAATGTCGAAATGAGTATTTTAAACACTTATTTCGAAGTGTCAAAATCACGGTGATTATAAGTCGTCTATTTTATTAAAATGTTGACTTTGTGAAAAATACCCTATTTTTGGTGTCAAAACAAAAAGTGAATGTTCCACCGTAGGTAAACCTCGTGTTCTCAACATACCTGTGGTGTAGGATTTTCACGAGTTAAGGTCTAATATGGACGAACAGAAAAAGGGTTTTTTACTATTACCTGAGATAAGATTTTTTTTCATCTTATCTTTCTGCCGATAGTCTTAAGAGCTAAGATTTTGCCGACACTTTTAACGCACAGGGTTGATCCAACAGATATCCAAATAGTATTTTTAAACCCTTATAAATAGGTGTGAGTTTAAGTTAAAATCACAAATTTACGAAGGTTTTTCTCAATTTTTTTCATTTTTCCTATTGCCAGACGTTTACCGTTGCCCCAAGCGGTTGTTTTAATTTTTTTCAGAAGATTTCTGTAAGTGTTTATTTTGAGTTAATATTTTTAGTTTGTAGACATCATTAAGAGAAAGTTAGATATTTAATTTCATAAAAAACTAACTTACGGTTTGCTCTATAAAAATTGGAGAAGAAAATACAAAAAATTTAAACAGTGATTTGCGGCGCCCTGTGCAGGCCGTAAAGGGCATTTTGGTAATTTGGTAATTCGGATGAACAGTAACTTGCCCGTGAACAGTAACCCTGATGGAATTTTTGCAAATTCGGTGAACAGTACTGTGAATAGTGGGAGTGGCATTTTTGTAAATTCAGTGAATAGTACTGTGAATAGTGCCCAGTGGCATTTTGATAATTTTGGATATTTTTTGGAGCAAAAACGTAATTTTTTTAAAAGTTTCAAAAATAAATTTTATATTGTTTTAGCTTAAAAATATTTATGTTAGACCACTTGGGGGCTTATTTTTAGCCCGTATTAAGCTCATGGGCAAAATCGTAATTTTTACAAAATTTCAAGAAAACCTATAAATGTATTTATATGATATTCCAAATGCTTAGGAGTTTAAATTATGACTATATAATGTTATTATACGTTGTATTTACACTGTTTTTCTTTTTAAACAGATCACTGAAAAACACTCGCCAACCGAAGGTGAGGAGATTCAACCACACTATGTGTTTACTAAAATGCATCTCATTTTGCATTCAATATAATGTTTCTTTCACCATTAGCCCTAGGCAATAAGTGGATATCTGTGGTCATCTTTATTGATGAAAATGATGTAATGGGATTAGAATGCGATACCGACACTGTTCACACGTAAGGAGGTGATTATGAGTTTCTGCATATGAAACGTGAACTTGAAAGTGTTTCGGGATGTCGAGTTCTAGCCATCCTAGAGACTACTTTGTATTGTGATATGGGTAATCTGATGATAGATCAGGTATCCAAAAGTGATTCCAATAGGAATATGCATTTTGTGTATAACTGATGTATTGTAGGATAATTAATATATACAATAAATGATGAATATACGGTAGATGTACCCGATTGGAGAGAACGGTAACACTTTGTGTTATAATATAACCCGTTGGTGGGCTTTTAATCTGTGTTTATTTTTTCAGCATATTATATACTGTTTGCTGATATTTGTATTATGATTCCATACGGGAGGGCTTAGGAATCTATGTTAGCTAAGTGAGGATTTTATGATCATATGTGTGAGATATATTATGTGGGTTGACAATTATGCTTAAATCAATGTGTTGATGTGCATATTGATTGGTGTACTGTGCATATCAAATTACCACACACCAATGTATGAAGTACTTAGCTCGTGGAGGGCACTGGTACGAGGTATATTTAAAATACGAGCTGTGTAAAGCACTGAACATGAATTTGCCGGCGGTGTAGGAAACGTATTACTCGCGGTTAGGGGAGAACCGTAGACGTCGTTTGGCGGGGGTATATTTTTGAGAAATGAAGGACATTTCATGATAGATAATTGTATTGACATTATTCTAGATGATTTCTGAGTGTATAAACTGTTGTTTGATAACATGTCTATTATGTTGATAATATGCCTTATGATCCAGAACTTGTTGTTGTTTTCTCTTCATTGAGTTTATAAAACTCACACCCTTTACGAAATAGGAAATCCGGAGGACGAAGGATAGGAGGATCTTCAGCTGTAGTTTAGGGAGAAGATCCTTTAGCTATCTACCCAAATGTTGGGATTTTATGTTTAACTTAGTAGACATTGTACGTATGAACATGTAATGTAATAAACCCTTTATGATGTTTGTTTGAAACACTATTGGATGTAATAAAGTCTACTTCATTTCTGATGTACAATTCTGATGTTGATGGGATCGATTGATGATAAATGTTAGGTAGATCACGTGTGACATTTTCTATTTGGGCTTTCCTAAGAGGTTAAGTTATAGATTATATGTTGGTTAGTAGTGTATCCATATAATATGCGTCGAGGTGAAATCTGTCGAGGTTTTGGGTTTTAAGCGGGCCCATGGTGGCCCCTCTATCTGCCTGGAATTTTTACCGGTTAGATATGGCTGGGTCCTAGGCTACCAAATGTTAGATCCAAACTTAGTTATAAGAGATGTTAAAGTCTATAAGATGATTTCCGCAAAAGCTCAATATTGTGTTAGAAAAAAAAAAATTCTCACGTCAGTGGGCCTGAGGGTCGGGGCGTGACAGCTTGGTATCTGAGCCTTAGTTCAAAAGTCGGATTGTATATGGAATTACATGTCTAACGTTAGTGAGACTGACTTAAGTGTTAGTTTAGTAAGACCTTAGTGAGTCGTTGGGATAACTTAGTGAGGTATCTTAATAGCTGAATTTTAATAAATTTCAGAATATAATATTATTATTCTCTGCTTTGTGCTTGGAATTATCAGCTTTGTGTAAAACACTATGTGTTTCTATATGCAAATGATATCATTAGTTTCTTTGTAGACTGATATCTGTTTTGTTGAAACTGCAATGGTTGATAGATCTAACACCAAAAGAGTTAAGGGAAGATTGGTACATGATTTTAATAATCCAACACAAAGATGGTGTCGACTTAGTATTCCACCCGAGTTCAGGGAAGCCTAACTCCCATTCAGAGATCATCCGACAGTGAACCAGATTCTCCATACTATACGCCAGCAATACGACCTCCTTATACAAAGATGGACTATGAAGTGTCATCCTCACCAGAAGTGGGAAAATTTTTTTCCTACACACCCTACTGAGCTTCCGATGTGGAAACCAGTTCCTCAAAGGGCAGATGTTGCCAGCACTTCCAGATCAGCTCTGTGTAACTTTTGTACACAACCGAGACATACTGAGGATTGTTGTCCTTACCCGAAGGATCGAATGCTACAAGTGCAATACTGTGGGTCATGCTAGGAGTAACTGTCCATTTTCCAAGGGGAATGAAATTTATGGATGTCATGTTTGGTGCCAATATGATCATAAGATGAGATTGTTCCTATGCCGATAACAAAGACATGTCATCTTCATCAGGGGAGTAGAGAAGGGGATGATGGGCGGTGTATAGGGTTGGGTTTAGAATCTTTTTATTGTCTTTATAGCTGTTTGAATGTGAATCAAGGAAAGGGATTGGCACCACCGCCACCTACTCCACGTACTCCGGAGCAGGAAGCTATTTATGAAACAGTGCGAATTACAATGCAAGTATTCAGGGATACTTCAGGAAATGAACAACCAACTAGAACTAATGGAGGAAGAGCAAATGCTGCTTTGAGGGATTTCAAGACTGAATCCTCTATCTTTTCTGTAGGAACAGACCCGACTGTAGCTGAAAACTGGCTTACTCAAACAAGCAGTATGTTCGATACGTTAGGGGTAGACGATGATCTACGTGTAACGTTAGCCACCTACTAACTAACGGGGAATGCTTACAAATAGTGGGAAGTAAAAAATCTCACCAGGAAAAATGCGCCCATGACTTGGGCTGACTTTTCAAAAGCTTTTTTCGCACGCTACTATGCTTTAGTGGCGAAGGAGGCTAGACAGCAGCAGTTCATGGAGATTCAACAGGGGAATGATGCGATCTCCCAGCACAACAGTAGGTATATTAACCTTTTGCCGTATGCACCCAAAATACTGCAAGATGAAGAGGATAAAATTATACTATGTGCATGGACTTCGTTCGTTTATCCGGCGACAGATGGTTGCCCAACGTCATGCAAATCTGGAGGAGGTAATGGAAAGAGTTTCTTTGGTAGAAACAGTGGATGGACCGAATCCGGACCGAGGGACATCTCAGCAGAGGAATTCTTAGAAACCACCTCAGTATGCAAATAAGAAGAGGAAATTCAAAGGAAATCCTTTCAAGAAGGGTCAACCTTCTGTGTGGCAATGGGGTGGGTTTGATAAGAGTCAAATTATTTGTTATACTTGTGACAAACCCGGACATACTTCACGTCAATGCTAGAATCCTAAAGCTTATGGAGAAAGGTTGTGCTACACTTATAGACAACCAGGACATGTTGCCAAAGATTGTCCAATTCCAAAAGGTGCAAGTGAGGTGGGGCCAACCTGGAATAATAGGCCAGCTCAGTCAAGCGTGCAACCGCCTTATAATAGAGGTTCGCCGCAGGCTTCAAGAGGGTCGTCATTACCCAACTCTTCACAGCAGAGGCCTAGTCAAGGGAGGGGACGCAAACGTCCTGAACAGATGACTCAGGGGCGAGTCTACACAATTGGGCCAGCAGCAGACGAGCATATGGATCACTCAGTAATGGAAGGTACTTTACCACTCTTTAGTTCTTTAGCACATGTGTTATTTGACACTGGTGCATCCCATTCTTTCATATCTACTTTGTGTACTGAAATTTTGGGTTTAAGATCGGTGGTTATGGATAAACCACTGAGGGTAAAGTCTCCTTTAGGAAGAGAAGTGATAGTTGATCATGTATGTAAGTCTTGTATAATAAGACTTGGTGGACAAAATTTGAATTGTGATTTGTTAATGATAGGAATGACAGGTTTTGATGTCATTTAGGCATAGATTGGCTTTCGAACACAGGATAGTGTTAGATTGTTATAAAATGATGGTGTTAGGGCATTCCCTGGGGAATCAATTTTTGGAGAAATTTAAACCTTATAAAGGGCTTAGTGTGAGAAACTCTTGTCTAGGTGAGCATCTGAATAGTATGGTAGCTGGTATAGATTTGGAAAACGTAGGAGGTGTAGACTTAGTGATACCTCGGGTGGTGTGTGAATTTATGAATGTTTTTCCAGACCAGTTGAGTGGTCTACCTCCACACCGAGAGATTGAGTTTGTAATCAATCTACAACCTAGAACGTTACCTATTTCCATGCCACCGTATAGGATGGTACCGACAGATCAACGGGAAGTGCGAACCCAAGTAGATGAGTTGCTTAAGTTAGGCTTTGTGAGACTAAGTACTTCACCTTGGGAGCTCCATTTCTTTTTGCCAAAAAGAATGATGGAACTTTAAGGATGTGTATAGGTTACTAGAAGTTGAACCAGGTAACTATTAAGAATAAGTATCCGTTGCCACGGATAGATGATTTGTTTGACCAACTGAAGGGAACCAAGTGTTTTTCAGTTGAGAGTTAGAGATGAAGATATCCCTAAAATTGCGTTTAGAACTCAGTACGGTCATTATGAATTCTTAGTGATGCCGTTTGGAGTAACAAATGCACCGGCCACGTTCATGGATTTGATGACCAGAGTTTTCCGGCCTTATTTAGGAATTTTTGTAGTGGTGTTCATTGATGATATTTTGATATTTTTGTCAACGGAAGAGGAGCATGAGCAACATTTGAGGGTACTGTTACAGACCTTAGAAAACCATCATTTGAACGCCAAATTCAGTAAATGTGAGTTTTGGTTGAAACAAGTACAATTTCTAGGACATGTTGTGACAAGAGGGAATCACAGTAGATCCTGCCAAAGTTGAGGCAGTGATAAATTGGCAGTGACCAACAAACGTCTTTGAAATTAGAAGCTTTTTGGGATTAGCTGGGTATTATAAGAGATTTATACCAAGTTTCTCTCAGATTGCTATCCCAATGACAAGGTTAACACGGAAGGACGTGAAATTCGAATGGAGTGACAAGTGCGAACGGGCATTCCAAGAGTTGAAGAAAAAGTTAACCACCGCCCAAGTATTAATTTTACCGGAGCAATGCTAGAAATTTGAATTATATTGTGATGCTTCAAAGAATGGTTTAGGATGTGTCCTAATGCAGGAAGGTAGAGTAGCAGCCTATGGCTCTAGACAATTAAAGGGACATGAGCAAAATTACCCGACTCATGATCTAGAACTAGCAGCCGTAGTGTTCGCACTAAAAATCTGGAGACATCATTTGTTTGGTGAGAAATTTAAATTTTTTCTGATCACCACAGTCTCAAATACTTGTTCACTCATAAAGATTTAAACTTAAGACAAAGGAGATGGATGGAGACTTTGAAAGACTACAATTTTGAACTCTTCTATCATCCAGGAAAGGCAAATGTAGTAGCAGATGCTTTGATTAGGAAAAATCATTACAAGCTAGCTTCTATAACATCGTTACGATGGAATATGTTGAGTACGATAGGTGATTTTGACCTACAATTAGTAGAGTACGATGAATCAGTTCAGGCACAGAGTGAAGTCAGACAGCCAGAACTTATGAGGCTAGTGTTGGAAACACAACAAAGGGACCCAGAATCTATCAAGGTACGGACTCAGTTGATAAATGGGATTGACTTGAAGGATTGGAAAATCAGGACCGATGGAAATTAACCTTCAAAGATAGATTATTTGTGCCAGAAACAGGGGATCGTAGAAGAATAGTACCTGATCATTTTCATCACTCTCATTTTGCAGTACATCCTGGAGCTACTAAAATATATCGTGATTTGCGACGTCAAGTCTGATGGAGTGGGATGAAGAAGGACGTGGCAGATTTTGTATTTGGGTGCTTGACTTGTCAACAGGTAAAAGCAGAGCATCAGAGACCGAGAGGAAAAATGCAAACTCTCGAAATGGATAAGTGGAAATGGGAGCATATCACCATGGATTTCATTGTAGGTTTTCCTAAATCATCTAGGGGAAACAACTCAATATGGGTGATATTGGACAGATTGACTAAGTCTGCTCATTTCCTACCAATTAAAGTGACACACTCCTTAGTGACTTTGAGTAAACAGTATATAAAGGAGATAGTCAGATTACACGGAGTACCAGTGAGCATTGTATCGGATCGTGATTCGTAGTTTGTATCCAGATTTTGTAGAGCCTCCAAAAAGAGCTGGGTACACAGATGTGTTTTAGCACAGCTTTTCAGCCTCAGACGGATGGTCAGTCTGAGAGGACTATTCAGACTTTAGAAACATGTTGAGAACCTGTGTAATGGATATGCAAGGTAGTTGGGAAGATCATTTTCCGTTGGTAGAATTTGTCTACAACAATAGTTATCAGTCCAGTACTCAAATGGCACCATATGAAGCTCTCTATGGTAGACCATGCAGATCACCTTTATGCTGGGCTGAAGTGGGAGATAAGGTGTTGTTAGGGCCAGATATGGTCAGGGAGACATCAGAATAAGTCGAAATTATCAGACGACGTCTCAAGATAGCACAAAGTCGACAGAAAAGTTATGCCGACAGGAGGCGCAGACCTCTGGAATTCTCAGTGGGTGACTATGTTTTTCTTCGTGTTGCACCTCGCCATGGTGTTAGACGATTTGGTCGTAAAGGGAAGTTATTGCCAAGATACAAGGACCCTTCGAGATCTTGGATAAGATCGGAGGAGTGGCTTATCGTTTGGTTTTACCACCAAGCTTGGCCAAAGTAGATAATGTATTTCACGTGTCAATGCTGATGAAATGCAAACCAGATCCGTCACATGTGTTGAATTTTAACTACATCGACATAACAGAGGACATGACTTTTGATGAAGGGCCAGTAGAAATCCAGGACACTGGAACTCTACAGCTCAGGAGAAAGACGATATCTCAAGTGAAAGTGCTATGGAGGCATTATGGAGCAGATAACACGACGTGGAAGCGTGAATCAACGATGCGGGAGCTGTATCCCGATCTGTTCATTGAGAAAGGTATTACTTTTGATTGAAAATTCGGGACGAATTTTGTTTAAGGGGGGTAAGATGTAATAACCCGACCCTTTAAATTGGAAAAATAACAAATTTTTAGAATTATTAACTTGGCTTTGTGACCGGTTAATATGATAGGGTACGGAAAGAACTTCCTGTAAAGGGATTATGTGACCCGATCAGAGCTCGTTTGCTTAGTGATTCAACCCGACGAAGTTCGGAGGGCATTTTAGACATTACTTAAATGTCTTTTGTTTTACATATAAAATTATGAATAATGTCTTATACACCTCTTGAGTGTGAAAGACCACTTTTCTGATATATTCAGACCTTAAAATTCACACACATATTAAGCTTTTGAGTACGTTACTCAGTGGTATTTTTGGAATTTCATGAGCATTCCTCGAAACGTGTATTTTACATATGCTTTTATCTAAAAGCCCCGATTTTTAAGATACCTCGTATTTCAAAAATTAGCAAACTCAGATCACATTCGATCTGTATTTTATCAAACTCTTTGACATATTTAGAATGTCGAAATGAGTATTTTAAACACTTATTTCGAAGTGTCAAAATCACGGTGATTATAAGTCGTCTATTTTATTAAAATGTTGACTTTGTGAAAAATACCCTATTTTTTGTGTCAAAACAAAAAGTAAACGTTCCACCGTAGGTAAACCCCATGTTCTCAACATACCTGCGGCGTCGGATTTTCACGAGTTAAGGTCTAATATGAACGAACAGAAAAAAGGGTTTTTTATTATTACCTGAGATAAGATTTTTTTCATCTTATCTTTTGCCGACAGTCTTAAGGGCTGAGATTTTGCCGACACTTTTAACGCACAGGGTTGATCCAACAGATATCCAAATAGTATTTTTAAACCCTTATAAATAGGTGCAGTGAGTTTAAGTTAAAATCACAAATTTACGAAGGTTTTTCTCAATTTTTTTCATTTTTCTCTGTTGTCAGACGTTTACTGTTGCCCCAAGCGTTTGTCTTAATTTTTTTCAGAAGATTTCTGTAAGTGTTTATTTTGAGTTAATATTTTTAGTTTGTAGACCTCATTAAAAGGAACTTAGATATTTAATTTCATCAAAAAATGACTTACAGTTTGCTCTATAAAAATTGGAGTAGAAAATACAAAAAAATGGAAAAATCTGCCCGTGAACAGTGATTTGCGGGCGCACTGTGCAGGCCCTAGAGGTCATTTTGGTAATTTGTAATTCGGATGAACAGTAACCCGCCCGTGAACAGTAAACCCGATGGCATTTTTAAATTCGTGAACAGTACTGTGAATAGTGGGAGTGACATTTTTGTAAATTTAGTGAACAGTACTGTGAATAGTGCCCAGGGGCATTTTGGTAATTTTGGATATTTTTGGGCAACGTAATTTTGGAAATATTTCAAAAATGAATTTTATGTTGTTTTAGCTTAAAAATATTTATGTTAGACCACTTGGGGGCTTATTTTTAGCCCGTATTAAGCTCAGGGGCAAAATCGTAATTTTTACAAAATTTCAAGAAAACTTTATAAATGTATTGTCATGATATTCCAAACGCTTAGGAGTTTAAATTATGGATATATAGTGTTATTATACGTTGTATTTACACTATTTTCCATTTTAAACAGATTACTGAAAAACACTCGCCAACCGAAGGTGAGGAGATTCAACCACACTATGTGTTTACTAAAATGCATCTCATTTTACATTCAATATAATGTTTCTTTCACCATTAGTCCTATGGCAATAAGTGGATATCCGTGGTCATCTTTATTGACAGAAATGATGTAATGGGATTAGAATGCGATACCGACATTGTTCACACGTAAGGAGGTGATTATGAGTTTCTGCATATGAAACGTGAACTTGAGAGTGTTTCGGGATGTCGAGATCTAGCCATCCTAAAACGGAGTACGAAACTCACTTATTCTTACAGACTACTTGGTATTATGATATGGGTGATCTGATGATAGATCAGGTATCCAACAGTGATTCTGATAGGAATATGCATTTTGTGTATAACTGATGTATTGCAGAATAATTAATCTATGCAATAAATGATGAGTATAGGGTAGATATACCCGATTGGAGAGAACGGTAACACTTTGTATTATAATATAACCCGTTGGTGGATTTTAATCTTGTTTAGTTTTTCAGCATATTATATACTGATTGCTGATATTTGTATTATAATTTCATACGGGAGGGCTTATGAATCTATGTTAGCTAAGTGAGGTTATTATGATCATATGTGTGAGAGATATTATGGGTTGACAATTATGTTTAAATCCATGTGTTGATGTGTATTGATTGGTGTACTGTGCATATCAAATTACCTAACACCAATGTATGAAGTACCTACCTCGTGGAGGGCACTAGTACGAGGTGTATTTAAAATACGGACTGTGTGAAGCACTGAGTATGAATTTACGGCGGTGTAGGAAATGTATTACTCGTGGTTATGGGAGAACCGTAGACGTCGTTTGGCGGGGTTATCTTTTTGAGAACTGAAGGACATTTCATGGTAGATAACTGTGTTGACATTATTCTAGATGATTTCTGAGTGTATAAATTGTTGTTTGATAACATGTCTATTATGTTGATAATATGCATTGTTATTCAGAACTTGTTGTTGTTTTCTCTTCATTGAGTTTGTAAAACTCACACCCCTTACGAAACAGGAAACCTAGAGGACGAAGGACAGGTGGATCTTCAGCTGTAGTTTAGGACGGAGACCCTTTAGCTATATACCCAAATGTTGGGATTTTATGTTTAACTTAGTAGACATTGTACGTATGAACATGCAATGTAAAAAACCCTTTATGATATTCGTTTGAAACACTGTAGGATGTAATAAAGTCTACTTCATTTCTGATGTACAATTCTGATGTTGATGGGATCGATTGATGATAAATGTTAGGTAGATCACGTGTGGCATTTTCTATTTGGACTTTCCTAAGAGGTTAAGTTATAGATTACATGTTGGTTAGTAATATATCCACATACTATGCGTTGAGGTGAAATCTGTCGAGGTCTTGGGTTCTAAGCGGGCCCATGGTGGCCCTTCCATCTGCCTGAGATTTTTTTTCGGCTAGATATGGCTGGGTCCGAGGCTGCCAAATGTTAGATCCAAACTTAGTCATAAGAGATGTTAAAGTCCATAAGATGATTTCTGCAAAGGCTCAATATTGTGTTAAAAAAAAAAAATCTCACGTCAGTGGGCCCGGAAGGTCGGGGCGTAACAAAATGGCCCTGTTGGCCACACTGGAAACAGGTGCTTACACCTCGAGGAACCTGAGAGACTGGTCCCGATGTGGAGGGCTGATTGGGACGAAAACCTCCAGTGGATGCAGTAGAGGCTGAGGGTCTCCCAAAGTTGGTTCTGAATTTCTTGTTAGGGCGGAAAGTACTTCCCCCGCTTTGACCTCGGTGGTTGTCCACACACCGAACTGTCTCTGTCAGCTCTTGCTCAGCTTGGTAGCTCGAATGACCACTTCCGCCAATGTAGGTGACTTGAAAATAGTCACTTTGACCCTAATACTTGGTCGAAGGCCTCACTCAAACTTACGAGCCTTCTTGTATTCTGTATCGACCATGTATAAAGTATAACATGATAGACAGAGAAACTCCTAATGATACTCAGCCACAGTCATGGTGCCCTGAACCAAAGATATGAACGCTTGTACCTGGCGCTCCTTCTCTTCCTCTGGAAAATAGTGATCCAAAAACATTCCAGAGAATTGGTCCTATCTCATCTTAGTCCTTTCCCCCACTGGAATCTGTGCCTGTTGTCGTTCAATTACTTCCCACCACTTGCCTCCATTATCGATCAATTGTGAAGTAGCCAGCAGTATTCTATCTTCATTACTGGTGATCTTCAGTAATGTCAAGATCTTGGTGATATTTCTTAGCCAATTCCCTGCTCCTACAGGTCCTCTTTCTATTTAAATGAGGGGGACACTGCTGTTGGAAGTCTCTAACCATGCTTCGATCCTGTGTCTCATTAGTGGTCGCAGTTCCATTATCGTTCATATGTTGCTGTAGAACAGAAGTGACCACTGCCTGCACTAGTCTTTACAACTCAGGAGGTACTTCAGGAATGTTCACGCTATTTGCTCTTCTTCCTCCAGATGCGGGTTTTGTAGAGTTCTTCTTTTTCTCGAAGGCATTTTCCTAAGTCATTGAAACATCGTTTGACTTAGCTTTCTCATAAATTTTTGTGTTTATATAGTTTGGGGAATTGCCAAATTAGCATCTTATATTTTTTGTTTTGGGGAATTTTGCTATGTTATCACATATTGTTTCTCATTTTGGGGAAATCTTGATGTTTTTTTGTTTTGGGGAAATATGTCCTACTTTGCTATGATAAATCCATACTTATAGTGATTGTCTTTCCTTTGCTGTTATAGTGTTGTTCTCAATTGGAATGCTTCAATCTGATTGTCAACAAAAGAAATTAATCTGGCCCCCATGCAGTAGACTCCGAAGAGTCGGTCAGTCATTCTTATCTTGTCAGTGAGACATGATACAGTATTAATCTTACTTTGAAAGATTCACACTTTCGATTTCGCTCTGATACCAACTGTAACGCCCTGCCCTTTTTCACTCGCCGAAAATCAGAGTCTATTTTTTTTTTTTTTTTAAATAAAAGAGTGAGAGAGAGAGGGACGCCAAGACGCGAGCTAAGTCTGAGCTTCCAAAGCCCGACTTTTAACTGGCCACCAATACGTGTGAGTGGACAAGTCCACTAAATATTTCACACGTTTACAAATAATTGCAGAAATAACATACGAATAATTGCTATCATATCCAATAATTTGCAAGGAATTCAATCTAACCATATAGTAAACTGAACTTAATTATCCAAACATCATCAAACCATCATAGCAAAATAAACTAAGTTATTACAATCTCAAAAATGCAATTAACTCAAATACATTGTCCAAAATTCAATATTAATTAAAGTAAGCTATAAGCCGCCCAAGCTCCTAAGCTTAGTTCTTTCACGTCCATTGCGTTCCATTCCCTATACCATCATCTAAAGGTAGAAGTAGGGCGTTAGTTAACGCGCCCAGTAGGAATTCCAAGTAGGGTCATACACATAAGATTAATATAAAAATCAAAATATAAAACATCATACCGTACTTGTAAAACATAATACCCAAAAACCGTGCATGATAATAGAGATCTTAATCATGTGTTTTAATGCCATGCCATAGGTGTCATATGCCAATGATCTCTCACCCAACAACTATATCACAAATCAATTGTTAATCTTCTTGATGAACAAGCCACATCAAGTATTCACTGTTATGCCTCCCCACGTATGCCTTATCGGTCCCACCGAATGTAGCGTGGACTCCTCTTACATTTCAAACATCATATATCTCTTCCCACGATGTTAATCGGTCCCACCGAATGGAGCGTTGACTCCTCTTACATTTCAAACATCATATATCTCTTCTATGTCAGTTGGAATCAGTGTGCATTCCTCCCCACGTTTGTTTATCGGAAATGTCGAATGAAGCGTGGACTCCTCCCTTATGTGCCCTCCCATGCCATGCATGAGGAAATAAGTGTAATGATGCCATTTCATATCAAAGTACATAATAACATTGAAATTCAAGTCTTAAAACATAATCATTTGATACCCTAAGTAAATCATCATATGGAAATAAAATAGTACATGTATATAATCCACAGTGTGTCAAAAAGGTAGGAATCCTACCCAAGTCCGATTTATTGTCCTTTTCTTGTTTTGCACGAACAATCGCTAACCATCACGTGAAAGTGAATCAAGCCTCTTTACCTTATTAATCATACACATATATCAATTTAAAGATCACCTTTTCATTTCAGTCTCATTTACGCATCATAATCCTTAAACCGGTTAAGATCCTCAATGGGGTTCGGGCCAAGCGACGTGGCTGAAATGTGTTTATGTTCACCAAGACCCATCAATGGGGTTCGGCCATACAATATGGTCGAACCTCACTCCTTGGTTTTTGACCCTCTTTTAATCCTTGTTTTATTTCAAAACAATACGGGTCAACCATCATTCCATTCTTTTTATTTCTTAACCTGATAATCCATAGTTAATCAATTAACTTTTAAATATTCATGGATTCATAAAATCATTCATGGACTCATAAAATCATTCATGGGGTTCTTGTCCGCCACCCATCCTGCGGATGATAAAACCCCATCCGCGAATGGTAAAAACCCGTCCAGCGGACGACAGAAACCCGTCCTACAGCCATACAACCCGTCCGCAGACAATATACAATTCCTGTTTGTTACCCGTCCGCGGACGGTCGAAACTTGTCCCGCGGACGATAGAAACCTGTCCACGGACGGTGATACCCGTTCAGCAGACAACACCATATTTATGTTTATTACTCGTCCGTGGACGGTCGAAACCTGTCCCCCGGACCATAGAAACCCGTCCGCGGGCGGAGATACCCATCCAGCAGACAACACCATATTTATGTTTGTTACCAGTCAGCGACGATCGAAACCCGTCCCGCGAACAATAGAAGCCCGTCTGCGGACGGTGATACCGTCCGCAGACAATGCACACCCGTGGACAGTCCTCTTTTGTTTGATGTTTGACTTGACCCTTCCTCTTGGAATTTATTTCCTTATTCTTTTAACACATGTATTAAATCATTTTTACATCAAATCCGTGGACATACTCTACCCACTAATCAACGTAAGGGTCTTGTCCATTAACCTTTCAATCTCTAGCATCATATTTCGATTTGAACAACACCATATTTTTATGTCAATCTCATTGCCATTCCTTGAATGCATTTCAAGTCCATGGTCCCATAACCTTTTGACCATTTTTTTTAAATCAAATTTGAACCCCATGGTTTCGGCCATTCCATAGCCAAAACCATAGTTCCCTTAGTTTCTTTCATCAATCCTATCCTGTTTAAACATTACATACCTTTTTTCCGCGTTTCCTTCGTTTCTTTAGTCTGATCTTTACTCCTCAGTCCTTCTCCTTCCTTGTTCCTTTACCGATTTCTCCAAGTGTAAGCTGAAAGTGGGAGAGAGAGAGAGGGAGAGAGAGAGAGATGAGAAGTGGAGATTCCAATCTCTTTGTTTCTATGAGATGAAATCGGCCAAGGTAGTTGAGAGAGAGAGAGATAGATGGAAAATATCTTTGTTTCAAAGAGGGGAATCGGCCAAAGGGGTTGGTGTTTGCCCTTTTGAAATCAGCCTAAGCTCTCTCACCTACCCTCATTACTATTTGGTCTTTCCCATGTGTCCCTTGGTTTAACCAAGGAGACACATGGCTTGAGCTAGGGGTCTTCCCCTTCCCAACGTGCATGCCTTGGGGTTTCATCCAATGAGATGAAACCCTCCATCTCCCCCTTGACTCACTTGAGATGGAGGTCTACCCAACTTCCATCTTGACTCATTCCCCAACTCATCTTAATTGAACTCATTCTCCAACTCAAGCACTTGAACTCAACATTAATAAATTCTTAACTCAACTCATGTGAATTCACTTTCCAACTCAAGCCACTCAACACCTTTGAACTCACCCATGGTTGACCAAGTCAACCATGGTTAGTCGACCATGCATGTTGCATTAAATCACTTGCCACCTAACTTGATGAGGTGGATTTGGGTCCCACTTGGCCATGTCACTCACATGCCACCTCACTTGATGAGGTGGATCCCATGCCTTGGGTCTTAGTTGGTTAGTTGACCAATTAACAAACCTTACCCATTTACTTCTAATTAGCTCATCTGTGACCCATTGGGTCCCAATTGGGTAGTTGACCCATTTAATCACACATACCCAATTATTTTCAACCCGAATTCTATCATTGATCCATTGGATCATAGTTGGGCTATTGACCCAACTCTTACCCATTTAAGTCCATTCCATCCATAAACCTTAAATTCAACTAATTTAACAATTAAAATAGACAAAAATCCAATATATTATGCATTGAAAATATCCGGGTGTTACAAGATCCATACCATTACTTTAATTAAATTGGATTTATTGGTTAGATTTAGATTTAGATGATGATACTCTAATTTCTGGATTAGTTTCTTAACACTGGAATGTAACTAATTTGAATCAAATTTGTAAAAATTAGAACTTGATTTTCATATTTAGGTTATTTCTAAAGATCTAGATTTTTTTTTAAATCATAACGTTTCAATTCATATATTTTGTTTTTGCATATATTTTGATGTTTCCTTATGGGATCGATCTCGCACTCTTAACGCTATACTATTTAAATGGTTCGTGCACTTGCGAGTTATAAATTTAAAATTTCTCAAAGTCAACGTATATCAAGATATCCGTTTTCATACTCAAACATATTTCTTTTCATGATGAAAACCTCAAAGTCAAGTTGTACTGTATACTTTTATCAAATCTTTATCATATCATATCATAATATCTTTTATCAAAGCCCATGTTCTATATCATGTTATAAAGTCCACATTCACTTCAAAATCCCTTCCTTATCATGAATTTCATGATCATTTTTATTTGAAACTATTATACCTAATAAAATCAACTCTTAAAGCCTTTCATGAAATACATGTCATTTCACAATCTCATTCTTAAAGTAATATCAACTCAATCAAAATTATTTCACCATTCGAAATCCCACACACAAGTTATACGAATGCTCATCAATGTATAATATGTCATGCCATGGGTACCATGATCGATGTATGCCCTCATCATACCCATACATTTGTATTTCGACAACTCATTTGGAACCACGGAGCATGTCATCCTCTCGTATACTCATTTCAATTCACACTTCAGGGTATGATACTACAGATTGTCATAAACTCAACCAGTCCCATTGGTGAGACATTTCTTTCTTAATAATACATGTACGACATCAAAGCCTGCTCGGGACCATTCAACACTTGGATTCGTCAATTCACTTTTCATAAATACGACCCCAAAGCCTGTTCGGACATTCAGTACTTTGGTTTGTTGACTGTAACCCCCATACAATAATCATGACACTGAGGTCTATTTGGACTAACTATCCCTTTGTTTCACTCCATGCCTTTCCCACCCCATGTCACATGCATGAGGAGTATGAATGCTAATACTCTTGCATCTCATGATTTTAATCATTTTAAAAACATAGATCTTATTCTATTCTCTTTATAAAATACATTCCACAAATTACACACTTGACATCATATATTCACAATATATCAAAATACATTAACTCGGGATAACATCATTTTTCTTGTATCACAAATCTTGCCAAAATACTCATTTGATATCATATAGCAATAATATATATTTGATATGTATTTCCAAAGCATAACCATGATATTTTATATTTTCAAAACTATATCATTCTATCCTATAATTCTAAATGATAAAATATCTCAACAATATATCAATTTGAAATGAAAACAATTTCATAATGATAGCAATCATTTAGATTTGCACCCGTAGTGCTTCAACGAGGAAAACCTACCTGATCTAACTCGGTTGGCGGAGGAAATAAATCCACGAACTAGCTTGATCAACACCGGGTTTATCCTCTACCTTTTGTTCATTAGCCATGCACATCAAGACATTACATACATGTCATTAGAACTTATTCCCATGAATTGCCCTCACTTTCTAATCTTACATTTATTTTCAATCTCTATGGTTTTAATTAAGGCCTAAGGGCTAATTAGAGAAGGCCATTAGGGTCTAAGGCTAAGGATGGAGGTTGAGTCCAAACACTACATAGCCGAACCCTGTCTAATCCATCTTGATGCTAATGAGACATGGAGAGTCTTGCCCGCAAATTAAGTATTACAACCAGTTAACTAATTGAAAACACAAGTATAGTTTTACTACGATAAAAGGAAGACAAAATCACAGAAACCATTTACATAAGCTCGGCTTAGTTTAGAAAAAAGGATGCAGGTGGAAGTTGGAAAGCCAAATAGAAGAGCCCATTTTCCAAAGGACATCCAAACATATAAGGCAGCAAATTAAATTCATTTCAAGACATAGATGAAGAAGATAGCAAGCACTTGTATTTCATGTCTTCTTAAACCCATACATAAAACAGTGACACATTCTTTTCAAGCTTTTCTCCAAAATATAAAACACAGGGCAACTGTATGGATTTTCCCAAAAATTGACATTCATCAGCGAGCACTTGTATTTCATGCTTTCTTAAACCCATACATAAAACGGTGACACATTCTTTTCAAGCTTTTCTCCAAAATAAAAAACATAGGACAGCTGTATGGATTTTCCCAAAAATTGACATTCATAGGACAACAAGGTTGTTAATCAAAATCAAAGGAATACATCCCTTAAACTAGGACATAGTAGTCCTTTCTCAGATTTCCTTAAAGCCAAACACAGAGGAGAGCAAGTATGTCTCCATTCAATTTTCAAAAATTACATTTATAGCCTTCATTCTCAAAAAACCTTTTCAAAAATGGGTAAAGTAAAGTACTATGTATGATAACAATATGTAGAAACACAAACTAAACTCAAAGCTAATTTACATCCGTGAGAATGGACAGATCAATTCACTCAAACCACTTTGTAATTAACAAATAAGGAGAGAATTCTTTAAAAAAAAAAAAAGTAATTGCAACTTGGTCTAATGCTTTAAATTCATTAGATACACTAACGAATTATAGGTAATGAAAGCCGTAGATAATAGAGACCCTTGAAAACCATAGGTGATGTAAACTATACAAGTGATGAAATAATAAGGTAATGGAATGAAGTCTTTTAAAACCATAACTACATGGGACTGTATCCACAAGTGGTGGTATCATCCATATAGGTCTAGCGGTTTTCTAATCTGGAATCAGACCTAGCATTAGAAAGTCATGGTTGATCTGGGTTAGAAATCAGTCCCCACCACTAACGGTATGGGTTGTATTCAATGGAATTTGAGTGAGGTAGAAACTACAATAGAGTGCTGCTGTTTGATTTGGTTTCTTGCAGAGAGAGATATGACTAAAGGTAGAGAGAGAGAGCTAACTTGTAGAAGCTCAAGAAAGACAACAAAGGAACAATCGTCTTCCCTTAGCTGGTTCTTGTTGCTAGGCAGAGAGGAGATCTACAACGGTGTTGCTCAAGAGAGGAATCGGTCGGCTATGGCAAGGAAAATAGGGTTGGCTGCCATTTTGGAGAAGGAGAGGAAGGACAGGGATCGTGCGGAGGGATAAGGAATAGAAAGAGAGGGCTTGTTTTACCGTGAATAAGATTCACTATGTGGGTCTTTAAGGGGCCCACACGGGTTTGGATTTTAAAGGAGTTGAAACCTCCTTTATTTAATTCTTATTTCATTATTTATTTGCATAAGTGAATTTTTATTTTTTCTAAATAATTTACATTGAAAGTTTAACTCTAAAAATTTAATTTGACAATTAAATTTTCCTTCACTTAAAATCAAATAACAAATTAGCATAACCAATACTAATTTTTTAACTAATTTTACCCACTTCTACTGACCCACTACTCCGGGTCGGGTCACTACATCGACTGCCTCTCCGACGCCGGATCTGAGTGGGACTTACAAATTTGGCTCAGGTCTGATTACACTCCTCTCTTTTCCGATCTGCTTCTGTATATAAATCGAGCAAATCTGGTCCTCTCTCGCCCATAGACATTGGGCGTCTTCTCTAGTTGAACTTGTTGACCAGATCTGAACCTACCACAGACATCATCTCGCCTCTACACTTGATTCACAGTTTCCACTCTGCTGTCACCCGTCCCCATTTTGCACAGCACCTACCTCTGCCCTCGACTTCAGAACAGTTCGTGTTTGATTTGTTATTGTCACGCTTAGGAGTGCTACACCCTTGCATCCCCAAATTTGCCCCAAGCCTACACTGGCCTCTTCCTTTGTACCGATGGTGGGTCTGCTGGTCTGGGAGCCTGCTATGTAGATCTGAGATCTCACCTGCGATCTCTCTCTTGTACTGGTTGCCCTACGTCCAGTGTTGTTTGGTGGTTCCATTGTTTTTAGACTGCATCTCAGCCTCTTTGTGGACTGCTATGACTTCAATAGCATCCATTTTTTTTAGACTGCATCTCAGCCTCTTTGTGGACTGCTATGGCTTCAGTAGCAAACTTGTCTACTCAACTTCAGCATTTTATTACTGGCCGATTAACTCCAGATAATTATCTGGTCTGGAAGTCTCAGCTCTTACCCTTTCTTCTCAGATACAATGTACTTGGCTATGTTGATGAGACGATTTCTGCTCCATCATGTGTTTTGCCTTTGGATCCTAAAGATGACTTTGGCTCTTTTGCTGAAAAGATCAACCTTGTGCTTCTGACCTGGCAGCAGAATGATCAACTCCTGCTTGGGTGTCTTCTATCTACACTCACTGAACTCATTCAAGCTCAACTTGTTGGTGTTCCCACTGCCCACGCAACATGACTTCAACTGGAGTGTTCATTTTCATCACATTCCCTGGCTCGCATTATGCAGCTTCTTCTGCAACTTTTTCATATTTAGAAGGGCTCCTCTTCCATGCTACAGTATCTCACATCTATCAAATCAATTTTTGATAGTCTTGCACCAACTTCCTGCCCTGTGTTGGATGCTGATCTTGTCTTATACACTCTTCGTGGACTTGGACCAGAATATGACACTTTCGTCACCTCTATCACGAATCAGGCAAACCAATTTCCTTCTCTAACTTACAGGGTCTCCAAACGATCCCGTGATTATCCTCACCGACACAGGATCTCCGCACGGTTTATACCAATATCCATCCATGATTTCTATATTTCTAATTAGAGAAAATCTCTCTGTTGTATCCTTATATACTCACGATGTACATGTATCAAGAACGAGAGAAAATATACTTCAACATGTTGGACATGATCATTGTGGCAACATTCAATTCATTTTTTCTTTCATCGTGGTTCTTGCCATCGAGATCATCTGAATTTGTTGATCTCATGTGCTTGAACGCCGATATTGTCTGTTGTTGCTCATTTGCATTTGTTCTACATACGTGGCACATTTGTTTTGTACTTGACTTCTCCGTCATATCTCTACTGTTGATCTGCTTCTGTTTGCTAGATGGTGTCATCTAACCGTTGAAGTTCAACAATTTCAAACTCAAGTGGTGACTCCACTTGAGTTTGAGGGGGATGTTAGGATCAATGTTTTTAAAACCAATCGTGGTTCAACCACGGACCAACTTACAATCGAGTAAGGTTTTTTAAAAAATGGTACAAAAAATAAAATCGTAAAAGCTTTGACCATTTTTTCTATAAAACCTGTGACCCTAAAAAACCCATTTTATAATTAAAAAATATTTTTTAAATTTTTCAAAAAGACAACCCATGTCTCAATGGGCCACGCATCACCCAATTTCCCAATCCAAGAGGGCTGAGGAACTACACATTTCCCTTTCTCTTCTCAACTTCCATTTTGTAAGGCTCAAATCATTTACCCTTGTTACTCACTTCCGATGTGGGACAAGTAAATACGAAGTCACAAACAATAACCTTGCTGCTGACTGCAGAGAGCACCGTTTGGCCTACATTTATTTTCGAGTCTCAAATCTCCTTTGTTGGAAACGGCAACTGTGGTAAAAGTTGTGGGGATTAAAAGGTTAAAGCTTAGGAAACGTAAATCATGTGTAGCCTTGCTGAAAATAGAAACTAATGAGTAGGGCCGCTTCGACAGAAATTGAGACTTAAGACAAAAATTTTAAATGAAGCATTTTTGGTATTTAATATATTATTATAAGAAATATTTAACTAAAATTTTAATTATATATAATAAAAAAAATTTATCTAAAATTCATTTTTTTGCTTTTTGAAATACAAACTTATTAATTAAATTTTATATTCAAAATTTATTAAAATATTATTTTTAATTGATAATAGGGCTAATTCACTTAATCTTTCTTATGACATTGTTGATCGTAGGTAAGATTTTATCATTTTTAATTTTTAAAAATTTATTTCTCCATAAGCAACTGTTAAAGGTATTGTCAATAATATTCGGTATACAATACAAACATTTGAAAAAGAATCTAATCTTTTAATATAATTCAGAATTTCAATTAGAATTATCATTTATGTTTGATGCAGCACTAGGATCGGGTAATGGAATTAGATGGGTACGAGTCTGGTTAAATAGAGATACGGGATTAAATGGAATGATCAGGTTAAATAGAGATACGGGATTAAATAGAATGATCTAATGAATTTAATGTGGCAAATGGTGTGGATATGTTGATTTAATTGGGTTTAATCCCAGGGGTAAATGGAACGAATAATATTTAAATGGATTTGACTGTTGAGCTTGGTCTGGTGAGGGAATGGGTGGAACTAATGTATTGGGGATAAATGAGAGTAGGGGCAAATTAAAATAAATATAAAATTAAAGGAGACAAGGCATTAATGAGATAAGATGGGGATGCGAATTGAGATGGGCGGTAAAGGGAAGTTGCCCAATGGCCATTCAAACATGGGAAAAACGTGGTTTCTGGAACATGGGCTAAATAGACTAGGAAGAAGAGAAGAGGTTTGGCCTAGGCGATGGAGGGAAGAAGACGGGTAATCTCAGGTGGGCTGGGTGGATTTTTTGCATGGGCGTTGTAGTGGGCGAAAGGAGGTGTGGGAGGATGGAGGTGAGATGGGCTTTGCAATGGTGGATTGAGCCGTACTTTGACTGAGAAGCAGGGGCATAGAAGATGAGACCGGACAACAGGAGCACAAGAATTCAAAATGAGTTCTTCCTTAGGGTCTCTATAATAAGATCATTTAAGTGGGGCTGCTTACATCTTGGCTTTTTAGGTGGGTATTTAATGGTGGGTTCCATGTAAGCTTAAAGAAAACATATATAAATAGGTCCCATGTTAATAAGATCATTTAAAATTTTAAATAATCGCAAGATGTAAGCTCTGATTTTATTTTAGAAAGAAAAATTAGAATACTTTTAGATTATTAATTAAAAATAAAGACCAATTGTGTTGTATAAAGATTATTTTTTTTTAAATTATAATAATTAATTTTTGAAGCTATGAATAGATTTTTATTATTTTTTATAAAAAATATCTTGAATAATCTTTATAGAATCATTAATCTAGTGAACTTAGAGTTTTATTCACTATATATTTATTAGTTAATAATTTAATATTATTTATAATAATATTTATGATGCGGGTTTGACTGGATTTGACTACGGTTGAAGCTTATTTAATCCGACCTTCCATCGAGATTGTTCGCTTCATGGGTCCTTCAGATTTTTTTGAGTTTATCTTATTATTGATGCATTTATAAATTACTTTAGTGAAAGAATAATTATCCCAAATTTTCAACATTTCACACTTTGATACCCTATTCACTCACCTCTTTCGAAAGACACGCAAACCAAGTTCTCATTTAATCAATTCACAACATACCCTTTTTGCTTGTTTCTCATCAAGCCCAAAAAACTCAACAAGCCTGATGTAATTGTTCAAGATCTATCTCCAAGAAATTAAATCTTTTAAAGTTATTCTTGAGTTTATAATGCAATGGCTAGAAATGGGTACAATCAATGTACTGTTGAGATCTGGGCTTTAAGGTCAAAAGAGTAGTTTGTTAGGTGGAGTGACTCAAGTCATTTATAAACATCTAGATCTTCCTTTATACTTTTAATGTGAGACTCGTTCACAGCAGTCCCAACATATAAAAGAAAAATTGGAGGAGCCTCGAATGTCACAACCCTTGTGAAATGTCATGTTGATGATAGATTTTCAATGTGGAAGAGTTACCATTATGCTTGCTTGAGAATGATGATCAACATGTATTGAAGCTCCAGACATGAGCAGAGCTAATTTGAGCTAGAACTACAGAAAATCCACTGATGATGATGGTTTACTTGTGGGTGGTTGGGTGGGGTGGGTGTGCACGGGTCTATTTCCTTCTTTGTCACTAGTTGGAAACAACATCAGTTTGGTCATTTAATTAACTCCCGTTGTTTTGTTGGCAAATGTTGGGTTTTAGCTGGTTCTACTTATTATTTGATTTGAACCACTATCTTACCATGTGAAAGTGATACTCTATTTGCTGCGTTTAAGTTGGAGAAGGTAGGCATCTAAAAGAAAGCCAACCAAAGTGTAGCAAGAGTTCTACACATGCTAGAGTGTCATGAAAAAGAGTATGTTGCTATGGCATGCTAAGATTCAACCACTTGGAGGACACAAACGCCTTTTTTTCTTTTTTCAAAACAGAGGTTCATTTTATTTCATGTGGGTCATTCTCATTCTCTATTACATTGATGTTTTCACCACTCCTTACTCTCCATGATAAGAATTGTATTCCACCTCACCTTAGGAATAGTTAAAGGAAGTAAGAGGGTATCATTATGAAAATTATAAAGTCGAAAAGGACATGAAAAATCAATTCTTTCATAACCTTATTTTTGTTTAAAAACCATAACTAACATTCTTGAAGTGAAACTTACTTTAAAAAGTTAGCTATTGAGAAAAAGGTGTATCAAATGTTCTATAGAATTATTTGTTTCACAAACTAATCGATATGAGATTTTTTGTCATTTCATTTAACATTGGCTCTCATGTGTAGCTGTGTCTTTCGGTTGCATGTAGAACCTGCTTTGATACCATGTTAGAAAACGATGACTTGATAACATTTTTGATATACAACTCACTTTTAAAAGATAGACATTGAGAGAAGGGTGACTCAAGTGTTACATAATCATCGGTTTCACAAATTAACCGATATAAGACTTTTTGTCACTTTCACAATTTTGTTGGCTCACATTCTTCCTGCTCTTGATGATAGTCATATTATGTATTTTCCCTAATATCTTACTCTTGCTCCTCTTATTCAATACGCTTTCCACTTACTACACAGAGTGTTGATAGCTAGTTTTAGGAATCTTTAGACCCAAACCCATATAGCTTGAGAAGGAAAGATTGTCTAGAAAGAATAGGTTAATGACAAAGAAAGAAAGATCAAAATCATATTTGCTAATATATATCTCACACCCTTTTACATCAAGGTGACATTTGGAATGATGTTTTTAGATGATTTTGATTACTTGGGTGAATAAATATTTGTTTTCATGGGAAGGTTCACATTTGCTCCATCAATTGTACTCAAATAGCAATCTTTTGTTTGGTTCATCTTCTTCCAAGTCCAACAAAGAGTCAACAGGTGTAACCCAATTTTACTGCATCTAGGAGACCTATGAATTCTAATTACATCTTCAGGATTCCAATACTTTTCATAGGATTTGATTTCCATTTCCATTGTTGAAAATTTCAAAGAAATATAGAAGTAGAAAATGAACATGCCGACACGTAGTGAAAGATAGAAGTCACCGTAATTAAACTTGAACTGATTACTTTTAATGTTTTTTACATGCTCTCTCTTAAAGTTATGTTTACTAACCAAATATATGAATTTGTTTAATGACTAAAACATGACTCACGTAAGTTCTGGTCTTGATCCGTGTATGGTCAAAATTTTCAATTAGACAAACTGAGCATTAGAGTATGTCCTGAAGACTTTGTCTCGTTGGTCCATGGTCCACCTTAGAACAAAGGGGTCTAAAGTCTAGATGCATTAATAGGGTACTTTGGAGAACGACACTCATGAATAAAAAATTAAATGAATAGATAAATTATTGTAAAATTTATTAAACTATTTGAGATAGGAGCTATTATTGAATTATCTTATTTATTTATTTTTCAAAAAATATTATCATTTCAGTGTTTTAGAATTACTAAAAAGACCTTCTTCACGTCTTTCTCTGAGTCCCATTACTATATATGTATTATACATGTACAGATAGAGAGATTTAAACGTGTCTTCATAATTAATCTAAATATTTCTATAATAATAGACTTTTTAAATAACAAAAAGTGATATTTCTCAAGCTGAAAAGCAGAGTAAAGTAAAATTAAAGAGAAGAAAGGGAGGAGAGAGAAAGAAAGGTAGTGGTCAAGGTCAGACAATCCGAGTAATAAAGATGCCATTGAATTGAATTCTCTTCCTTTGAAAATAGAGTTGTAACTCTGCTGTCGTGTGGTCTTCAGTCTACAGTCTTCTCTACTTTTCTATCTTTTATTAAAACAGAGCATACGTGAATCACCTCCACAAGTTCCTCAGAAGGGCATTTGACTTATAATTTTCCTCTGTTCTCTCTTGCATTAATTATCAAAATAATATCAACTCCTCCAACTCATAAAATCAGGACTTCGGGGCCTACAAAAGGCCAACAAAGTGCAAGATTGGTTTAATTTGGTTAGGATCCTTCTCTTGCTTTTCCTTGTTCCTTCTTCGTTACCTTCTCTCACCCTCTCACTTTCTCTATATCTTCTTTCTCCCTGCAAATTCAAGGTTTTTATCTCTGTTATAGAGGGACATACCATGGCAGATGTCTTGACAGATGAGCAGATCAACGAGTTTCAAGAAGCCTTTTGTTTGTTCGATAAGGATGGAGATGGTACGCTTTCTTCTCTTTTATTTTATCGTAGTCTGTTCTTAATTTTGGCTTGTTTATGTTAATGGGTTCATCTTGTTTTGAAGGATTTGTCCGAGATGGGTTTGCATTTGACATTCTTTGTGGGGTTTATGGTGATGAAAGTTTGAGTTTTACGTTTTTCTAATTTATTTCTTGAAACATCTTTAGTTTTCTTTTCTTCTTCTTCTACTACTGCTACTACTTTTTGTTTGGATTTATTTTGTGAAGTTCATGGTTATGAGTTAGATGCCGCTTTGAGGGATGTGAAAGATTTCTTCTGAATTTTAATTTTTGTGTCCTTATTCTTGTGAATTTCCAATTTTTGACTTTTTCTTTAATTCTTGCAGTCCATTTATATGATTTACTTTGTCTTCTTGTATATTTTTTCTTTAATTTATTCTTCTCTTTATGCACTTTCGAATCCCTTTTTAGAATTTTCCCTGTTAAGATGGATGGTAAGATATATTACTGGGCTCAAATTTTTTTTTTTATCAAAATGTTCAGCGTTTCGCGACTAATCTTTGAAACATATATAAATCTCTCAATGATACTGAGTAAATTTATATTGGGTAATACCGAATAAATTTACATTGAGTAGCCCATTGAAATAGAGTGAAAATCAAAGATTAGACTTTACTTCATGAGACGGATACCTTTACACTTCCATTGTATTCTGTCCTCCTTTCGGTGGAGACCAGTCACTAATGTAGGATAAGATGTTGATGTATTTAATTGACCAATTTAAGTTTGGTAGATGGACAGCTGAACCTTTTATTAATTAGCCCACTGCTTTTTTGTTGACTTTCTTGAATTACATTAAGAAAGTGTTTATCTATCTAGCAAGTGTTCCTAATTTCTCTTTTATTTCAACATGTTCAACTAATTTGAATATTGTTTGTGTTCTTTTAGTTTTTCTTCTTTTTGGGTAAGGGTTTGACTTCGATGGGTTTTGTTTTGGAAGTTTTCTAATATGGGCATTTTTTTATTTGGTAGGGTGCATCACTTTAGAAGAATTGGCCACTGTTATTCGTTCCTTGGGTCAGACCCCAACAGAAGAAGAGCTTCATGACATGATTAGTGAAGTTGACGTTGATGGAAATGGCACCATTGAATTTGGGGAATTCTTGAACCTCATGGCTAGAAAGTTAAAGGTAAAAGAGGAAGAAAAATAAACTTATGCTTAGATTTCCAACACTAGGGATAAGTCTCATTTATCTAAATCATCTAGTTTTCGTGGGAATAAATGCGGTTGTTGGCATGGATTGGACACTGATTCAGTGAATTGCATTTGATTTTTAGCCATAAAAAACTTTGGACCATATGTCAGAATCTAGCCAATTGCTTAGACAGTTTATTACTTGAAAGGTAGTCTTCGTTTGGATAGTGATGGAAAAATAGGTATTTTTTTCTTTTTTAAATTGTGAAAAATTACACTTTTGTTTTATACTAAAAGAATTTACGTGTGAAACTTGAGTCGGATTTTAATGTGATCTACATTACCGGATCCGAGAAATCAGCAGATTTGGGTCATGTATTTGTATATTTTGGGTTGAGTTGAGTTGGAAAAAAATCCACATGAAATTCGGGTCAGGTTCGGCCGAGAAATTTAATATCAATCTGATTCGACCCAATGTTATCCAAGTCAACTCGATCCGAGTGCACCAAGTTATAAAAAATAGCGATTATGGCTCAAACTTGGGTCGGGTCGGACCAACACTCAAGTTTTGTCGGGTCGGGTTCAATAATTCGAGTTAGGTCGGTCGGGTTCAATAAGTTTTGATATGGATTGCATTGAGTTTATTAAAACCCAACCCGACACATCCAAGTTTCAGCCCCAGAAGAAATGCTGCTTCCTGTCATTTGCTGCTATATTCCATCTTTATGATTTTGGGTGTACCACATGTGGTTCATGTTATCCAGTTGTTGGACAATCTGTTTTGTATTTCCTGCAGGAGACTGATGCAGAGGAGGAGCTTAGAGAGGCTTTTAAAGTATTTGACAAGGATCAAAACGGATTCATTTCTGCCAGTGAGGTGAAGATCAATTTCACTACTTAATTTATTTGCTAGAGTTCAAAGTATATTGTTTCTCTTAAAATTTGGTGCAACATCCTGCATCATTTGAGGCTGAGTGATGAACCAGCATACAGAGAATGCAGCAGAACTGTTATTGTGCATGTTCACAATCTAACCATTGGTGTGGGCTCTCCAATTGATGACACTTTGGTGGCCATGTCCTAAAGCCATGCTGTTTGAATGCTCTGAATATCTTTTCCAACGGAGCAATGTCATGGGGCATAAATGCAGGGCAAGATTGAATCTCTTGCGGCCATTCTTTATTTTGGATAGTGAATGAGCCCCACACTAGTTGTGAAGGGGGAGATCAAGAGACTTATATGAGACTTGGGTCATTTCGCCTATCATGCTAGTTTTTTGGGTTGGATACCCAGTCCTAAAAAGTGGTATCAGAGCCATATCCCTATGCCAACGCATGTGGACTCAGGAGATCCCTTAGCCGTATAGGATGGCCAGCGACATTCTATCTGCCGGAGAGTCTCGTTCAAAGAAGGGGGGGAATTGTTGGGCAGCAAACGAATCCCATGTTGATTGTGAAAGGGGAGATATGGAGATTTATATGGGACTTGAGTCACTCCACCTATCAGGCTAGTCTTTTGGGCTGGATACCCAGTCCTAACACTTTACTATAAATTAAGAAATGGATGTATACATTTCCTTTGACTTTGAGGATCATGTTGGTCATTTGACTCAATTTGGGAGGATCTAAAATTAATCCCTTAATTTTTGGATTTTGTTTTTTCAAAAAAACCTTTCGTTTTTCTCTCTCCTTTTCTTTCTCTTTCTACGTTGGGATGTTTTTTATAATAGAAAACAAAAAAACAGAGGTGGGGCTTGGCTGTGGGGGTGTGTGGAGAGAAAACAAAGAGTTGAGATGCATAATGTACCCAGGGCATATCCCTTCGTTTCCCTCCATGTATCCCTCTGTAGAATTTCACTTCCGATCCATCTTGAGAGCAGCTAGACTGTTGGATCTCATGCTCCCTCGTATTAGACATTGGTAATATCATTATGCAGTTCCGTTCAGCCTAAATCGTTACTCCAACAATGGCTGATATTTAGGTCGGAACAATTACTCAGAGGTGGTATATAGCATATCAGCCGGGCTATCCGTATCCGAGGCTATGAACAGGATGATTAACAGTGTTACATTTACCCACATCACTGTTGTTCTTCAATTGCTTTTTTTTTTTTGAATCAGAAAAAAAAAAATTGGACCATTTCACTATATGTGCGTGTCATCCTTTTGCAGGGGCCATGTTAATCCTCTCTGCATCGTTCGAATTTTATTGAATGTCTCCAAGGAGACACTTGTTCTTCAATTGTAACTTAAGTTGCTTCCTAATATATTTTTTCTGTCGTAACCTACTACTGATGAGATCTATTTTTCTATTTTTGGGCAGTTGAGGCATGTAATGATCAACCTTGGTGAGAAATTAACAGATGAAGAGGTGGAACAGATGATTAGGGAGGCTGACATGGATGGAGATGGCCAAGTTAACTATGAAGAATTTGTGAGGATCATGATGGCTGTTTGATTGAATACCTCCCACTAGAACTCAATCAAATTCAAATTCATTCCTTTCATCTTCTGTAATGATCAAAGCCGATCACTTAAGCTTCATATTCCAAGAAATAACTTCTCCAAGTATTTTCACGTATCTGCTTCTCACTTCTTTGGATCATAGTTACGAGTCCGCTAGAACTATTCTCTGTACTCTGAACTTGCACTATTTTTACTGCTTTTTCATCGTTAGGTTGGACTTTGTAAAATTTAAATTAAAAAAACATGGTCTGGAAGCTTTATTTGAGACTTGAAAACAGGGAATGCAGTATAATTGAAAGCAGGTCTGTGCACCCAGAAACTTGGATTTGAATTAGATTCATGAATTGAATGAAAGAAGCCGTTAAATATGAAATCGATCCCATGAATAAGACGATTGATAACAACAAACTGAACTGAACAATGGATACAAGAATGCAAGATTTCTTCCAGACAAATCAATCTATTCACCATATGTGAGACATCACATATAATGTATGTGATTATAAGATATATATGAGAAACGGTGCACATATAATATATGATATATTTTTGAAAGGAGAAAAAAAAAAGTTGAAGAACAGTGTAAGGAGGAACAGTGGAATTCCTAGATCGAATTAGGTCATGGTTGGTACCCAGAGGGCGCTACATTTTGCTGAGACTTCATGAACTTGGATTGGCTCCTTTCAGTGAAAGGTTTGACCAGAGCACCCAAAATTTGACTCTAACTTATGCTAGTGATGCTTAAAAGAATGGGATATTGATGTGGGCATCTATGTTCGGACCCTAAGTGGAAGGATGAGAATTTTATTTTCGATCCAAGAGGGTGCATGAGCAGTTGAGTTATTTTAAACCTAAACAAGCTAAGCCTAGCACATCAGGCCCAATTGAGATCAAATGGGCCTAAATACAAAAGCCCAACAATCTCTCCAAAGTCAAGTGGATGCAGCGACGTATGCAGCAATTAAATCTAACCAAGTTAGGATTCTAAAGTCTAAAATACATTAAGCACCAGCATTGGAATAACCAGGGAGTGCAACAACGTGTTGGGGTCTTTCAACGACAGCAACGAATTCTAGTTCTTAGGATTAGTTTTGTCTGCTTTGGGACTATAGTTTGAAATTAAATGCAACATGAAGGTCGGCTCATGAGAATTAGGTTTAGGTTTTTGTATTTTATTTTCTATATAAGATCAAGTAGACCGAAAGTTTCGGCAGATCATTATGAAATAAAGTTTATGATTTTTTCAAGAAAGTTCGTTGGTGCATACACTATCAAGGCGTTCCTTCGTTTTCGTGTGGTTTTATTAAGCTTCTGCTCAAGCGACTGAGTAGGGTGTTTATCCTATCTAGTCTACATAAGATATGTTAGTGTTACTGTGAGAGAAATGAATGGGTTTAGCTACACAAGGGTGGGCAGCAGACAATGTTACAAAAAATGTGTGTTAGTGTATGAAAGCTCCTATGACTAGTGAATAAAGTAAAAATGGCACAAAGAGGGAGATGGAGATTGGGAAGCATACATAAAAATAAATCTTAATAGCAATGATGGAAATCCTAATATGTTCGGATAATTCGGTTGATTTAAATTTCTAGACTAAAAATGATAAAAGAGGCTAGTGGATGGTTAGTCTCATCTCCAATGTGAAATAGAATATGCATGTTATCTAAAAAATTGACGGTGGATCGCAGAAGGGGGAGCGATCCTCCCATAAACATTTTGTGTCTAGAGATACAGATTTTACTGTGTCTCCATTTTACCCTTCATCGCCGTACCGTAAAAAAGATAAGAATTTTGAGAATCGGATCACCCAACCAAATCCCTTAATCGACCTCGGCGAGCCGAATTCAACGAATACAAGAATGTTCAAAATCGGATCACCAACCGGATCCCTTAATGGCCTTCGGCGAGCTAAATATATGAATGTCTAAAATGGATCACCACCGGATCCCTAATGGCCCTCGGCGAGCCGAATTCTCCGAATGTCCAAAATCGGATCACCAACGGGATCCCTTAATGGCCTACGGCGAGCCGAATACAGGAATGTCCAAAATCGGATCACTAACCAGATCCCTTAATTGACCTCGACGAGCCGAATATATGAATCATTGTTTTTTAATACGCATTGCATCACCAATCCAATCCCTTAATGATTTTAAATTAACACCAACTACCAACTACCAACAAGTCTATCTTTACACCAAACAAATGATTTTCTCCCTCTTCCATATTCATATCTCCTCCAACCCCTTTCTCTTATTAAACATCGTTTTCTCCATTAGCTTCTCTTCTCTCATTATTCTCCTGAACTCTCTATACTGCCATATTCAACCATTACCTTCTCTACTCCAACCTTTCCTCCAACGTTTCCTACACTCTCAAATCGCACCGTTTCTTTCTCTTCACAGACCACTCAGCCAAGTCCACCCTCTAAATCTCGTGATTCGTACAGAAGGTAACTCTTCAAACCCATATGTTGTTTTATTTTTTAAGTTTAATAAATTATTGGCGTTGGCTTTCCTTTATAATATTATGTGTTTTTCATTTTGTTTTTTCATGTTTAACAAATTTTTATCCTTTATTTAACAATGCAACAATCTTCGTCCCTCTGTTTTTATAGATATCACACCTATGGATTGTAGTGAGGAAGGTCCATCTACATTTTATCAATTGTCAAATGGGATGGATTTAGTTGAGAACACTGAATAACTTGTGAATGACCTTTTAAATGAAAATCAGCTTGTTGATGATACCTTTTTTTCAAGTCGAGAGGATCTTGTTAACTATGTTAAAAAAGTTGCAATTTCACAAGGATATGCCGTTACCAAGACTGTATCTCTTGGTTGCGATAGAGGTGGTATATATCGCAACAAATGTAATTTGAAAGATGATGAGCGGCAAAGGAAAGCATCCTCTCGGCTTGTCAATTGTCCATTTGAAGTGAGAGGGAAACAACTTCTTGATGGGTCATGGAAGTTGAACATTAAAGATTTGGAGCACAATCATGAAAGATCGAATGTATTAGTTGGTTGTCCGAGTACAAGATGTTTTAAAAATGAAGAGAAAAAAAAATCAGTGAAATGAAGAGTAACAATATACCACCTTGTCAAATTCTGGAGATACTTAGAAAAGAAAATCTAACGCGTGGAGTAACATCGGTAGATTTGAGGAATTGTTTGCGTACAGTTCGAAAAGAGAAATTGAGAGGTCGTACTTCAATTCAAGCTTTAATAGAAGATTTTGTAGAAGGTGGTTTCCAATATTGGCTTGAACATGACAATGAAGGTCATCTGTCCCATCTTTTCTTTGCACATCCATTATCAATTGCACTCAGTAAGAGATATAATAATATTTTTCTTATGGATTGCACATACAAGATCAACAGATATCATATGTCATTGCTCAATATCATTGATATTAGAAGGTGTAATACTAGTTTCTTCTCATGCTTTGTTTTTCTAAGAAATGAGAAAGTAGTCGATTATGTATGAGCCTTACAATTGTTCAGAAGAATGTTAGAAGTTGATCTAGGTTGCCCAGTTATTGTGACTGATAGAGAAATGACATTAAAGAATGTGATTGAGAATGTCTTCTCTACTGCTGTTCATATTTTATGCATTTGGTATATCAACAAAAATATTCTTGCTCGTACTAAACATCTCTTTGAAAACAAAGAAATTTGTGATGCATTTATGTCTGATTAGAATAAATTGGTACGGTCTCCATCCGAAGAAGCATTTTATGGAGCGTGGGAGATTTTCAAAGAAAATTTTCAAAATGTTCTTCAGGCAGTAAAATATTTACAAAGCACGTGGATACCTTATAAAGAGCAATTTGTCCAGGCATGGGTAGGCAAATCTTTACATTTTAAAAATCGAACCACTTCAAAGGTAGAAGGTGCACATTTTGTCTTGAAGAATTATATAGATTCATCGACTGGTGACCTCGATGTTGTTCGAGGTAAGATTTGCAGTGCCATTGAAAAATTTCAAGAGATCATGGCTCAATATGAAGATGAAAGAATCTAGATTCCTCTTATAACATGTGATATTACTTTCTTTGAAGAAGTGAATGGTAAAGTTTCCCATTTTGCATTGAATGAGTTGCATATGGAATTTACTATGATGAGAGATAATTCACTTACGTGCATTTGCACAGAAGAATTTTTAATGTCAATGGGATTACCTTGTGGGCATATGATGGCATCGATGCGGAAGTTAAGTTTGAACCAGATCCATCCATAGTGGAGAATTGATTTCAAATTATTGAACCCGGAGGACATCAAAATGAATTGGCATGATGATGAATTAAAGTTCTATCTTGATGGGATTAAGAAGAAGTATGGACACTTGACTTCAACAGAATAGAGGATTTCAAAAATACACTCCATTGTCTTGTAAGCGATGAGATACAAGTCACTCATCCTATTATGATGCACAGAAAGGGGGGTCATCCAGGCTTAAAGAATTCAAAGGAAAAAACTTCAAAAAGACGAGATCCTTCTGCATTTGAGATTGTCGAGAATGCATCGAATGTAAGAAAATATATCATATGCAAAAATATTAGACATAACATGCGATCATGTCCAAATCGAATTACTCCACAAGTATCAATGAGTGTAGAATTCGATGCCCTTCAAGAATCACAGACAATGGGTTTGTTTCAATTATCCCAAATAAGTGATTGGTGGACCATCTCTATTCATAATTTCTTTACATCTTTGATAAAGACTAATATTTTCGTATGTTCTAATATAATAATTTTATACGCTATGCAGTGGAATGGTGACCCTATAGACAACGACGATTTTCTTCATTGGTGTATGTGAAGCATGAATGTGAATGTGAATAATGTATTTGAATTTGAATGTGAAGAATGAATGTGAAGAACTTGATGTATTTGACACATGTATTTGAATTTGAATGTGAAGAATGAATGTGAAGAACTTGATGTATTTGACACATGCATTTGAATTTGAGTGTGAAGAACTTGATGTATTTGACACATGTATTTGAATTTGAATGTGAAAAATGAATTTGAAAACTTGATATATTTGACACATGAATGTGATCCAATTCTCTTCAATTTGGATCGCCAAGCATTCTTGGTGATCCGATTCTCTCCAATTTGGATCACCAAGAATTGCTTGGCGATCCGATTTTCTCCTATTCGGATAGCCAAGAATTGCTTGGTGATCCGATAATATGTCAATCTGTAGACAGACTGCTCTCAGTCCAATTCGGATCGCCAAGAATTCTTGGCGATCCGATGCTTTCCTGTATTCGGCTCGCCAAGTTCTTGGCGATCTGATTCTACCCAATTCAGCTTGCCAATAATTCTTGGCGATCAGATATTAAGCCTCCTTTGTAGACACACTGCTCTTTTCCAATTCGAATCGCCAGGAATTCTTGCCGATCCAATGCTTTCCTGTATTCGGCTCGCCAAGAAATTCTTGGCGATCTGATTTTATCCAATTCGGTTCGCCAAGAATTCTTAGTGATCCGATTCTATCCTATTTGGCTCGCCAAGAATTCTTGCCGATTCGATATTAAGCCTCCTCTGTTGACACACTACTCTTGTCCAATTCGGATCGCCAAGAATTCTTGGCGATCCGATGTTTTCCTGTATTCGGCTCGCTAAGAAATTCTTGGTGATCCGATTCTATCCAATTCTGCTCTGCAAGAATGCTTGGCGATCCGATTCTATCTAATTCAGTTCACCAAGAATTCTTGGTGATCCGATATTAATCCTCCTCTGTAGACACACTGCTCTTGTCCAATTCGGATCGCCAAGAATTCTTGGCGATCTGATGCTTTCCTGTATTCAGCTCGACAAGAAATTCTTGGCGATCCGATTTTATTCAATTCTGCTCGCCAAGAATTCTTGGCAAACCGATATTAAGTCTCCTCTGTAGACACACTGCTCTCATCCAATTCGGCTCGCTAATAATTCGTGGCGATTCGATGCTTTCCTCTATTCGGATCGCCAAGAATTCTTGGCGATCCGATTCTTTCTAATTCGGCTCGCTAAGGAGTGCTTGACGATCCGACTTTAAGTCTCAGACTGATCTCAGTCCATGACGAATCGCCAAGAATATCTATTCGGATCGCCGAAATGTCGGGTGCACGCATATCGAGAGGGATCTGAATTTATTAAAACCCCAACTCAGGGTTTAACTCCATTTCGGATCCCTTTTCTTCCCCAATCTTCTTTCTCCTGAGCACTGAAGGGAACCGGACCTAACCATTCTCCCTCAAATCGAGTCCATTTTTCTCAATCTCTCCAGCGAATCTCATTGGACTTTCAATCTCTTCCCTTTCCCTAATTCTCAAGCGATGGCACCGAAGACTCGTGGAAGGGGGAAGATCGCAATCGTCTCCAGAGCCAAGAGGCAGAGAAGTGAGGCGACAACACAAGTAACTGATGAAGAGAGAGGTGAGGAGAGAACTGAAGAGAGAGGTGAAGAGAGAACTGAGGAGACTACTCAGCAGAGAAGCGAAGCTGTTGTACAACGGACGAAATTTCGCAGCATGACACATCTGTTCGTGTCCGACGAAGCTTTCAGATGCTTCAAAAATGGATTATTCCAGAGGAAAGTTATTCATGGTAAGAGAATCAACCTCAGTGTGTGTGATTCATATGACTTTTGTTAGAAACAATTCTTTGAGGGTGTTGGGTGGGTAGAATTTCTTCAACTGAAAAACAATTGCTACTATCCCACTCTTGTAAGGGAATTTTACACAAACATTACCATAGCTACCAGTAATGCTCTTATATCCACCGTCTGTGGCGTGAAAATTGAACTTACTGTGAATTCATTGGAAGACATATTTCAGATACCCAAAGGAGGAGTCCGCAGATATGAAACTAACAATTGGGTTGTTCTAGATGATTACAGCACAGTGAACATTTTAAATGAGATCTGTAATAGGATTGATATTACAGATCGCTTTAAGGTCTCTGCCAGTCAAATCACTTTAGAATGGCGTATTGTTCACCTGATTATTCTTCACAACATTCTTCCAAGAGGTGGACTCATCGACGAAATATCTTATTTGGATATATTTGTGATGTGGTGTCTTCTTAATAAAAGGAATGTGAGCCTTGGATATCTTGTTCTGAAACACATCCAAGTGATAAATAGAAAACATAAAGCCCTTCTTCCTTATGCGGTCCTTCTCACCTCAATTTTTAAGAAATTTGAAGTTCTTCTCCCCATTGAGGATAGAATTGATCTGAAATATTTTGATAGTCTCAATGACACCACCATAAAATTTATTGGCTATAAACTCGTAGACGGTGTTTGGGTTGGAAAAGAAAGGGGCACCAAAAGGTAATTGGAAGCAGTTGAAGCCCAACAGGTTGAATACCAACAGGTTGAATACCAACAGGTTGAACCTAGACATGTTCAACCCCTTTCACCTACCAATGCCCGTCCTTCGACACATGTTGCCTCTACTTCTGCAACTTCTAGTGCCACCAGCAAAACTAAACCATCATATTTTTCAGCATTTAAAGTTGAATTCAGAGAATTCAAGGACTATGTCATCAATCATTTGAACAAGATTGAGAGATTATTGGATACTGTAACAAGTCAGATGGGCCTCATAGTAATTCCAACTGCTCCGGGATCACCTGCACATCCTACCACACATGCTGCTTCAAGCTCCTTTGCATCTCCATCTCATCCAAGATCATCTGCACATCCTATCACACATGTTGCGCCAGACTCCTTTGCATCTCAAGCTGCTACTCCAGACTCCACTGCATCTCCAGCTGCTGCTCCAGACTCCGCTGCATCTCCACCTACTGCTCCTAACTCCACTGTATCTCCAGCTGCTGCAGAATCATTTAGACATTCTGTCATAGATGCTCTAGCCTCTGATGGAAATGCTGCCACTCCCACTGCTATCTCTGCCACACCTGCTCTAGGATTATCTGCACCTCTTGCCACACCTGCTGTTATCTCTGAAACTCCTACTACACCAGCTGCTACAACTGTCTGTGGAACTCCTGCAACACCTGACCTGCCAAAACAAGATTCACCAGCCTTTGATGCCCTCCAGAGTTTTTTTTTTTTAAATTTACAAGCATTTGATGTATATAAAGTACTTTTTTTTCTATGATATTTTGATGTTCATTGTTCATATTTGATAATATTTTATGAACAACGTTATAAAAGGGTTGATGATATTTCATTTATGAGAAACAAAATTGGACAAATTCTTCTTTTCTTTAAAAAAAAAATATCACCGAGTGGATGTGCCTTGATATTGTTCAAGAATGAATCATGGGATTGCAATCTCCATACAGTTATATGTATTCATGAATGTACTTATCTGCTGAATGTCAAATGAACAGACAGAATAGAAACAAATGAAAGACTAACTACAAAAGCTAGGAAATAAGAAAGAAAGAGACAAAAAAGACAAAAAAGGAAGTACATACTGCCGAGGATCATCTCCAACCAATTTTCTAGGACCCTTCAATTCAACCTCAAATTCAAACATCTGATCCAATTCAGCAATTAACTGATATTTGTTGTTGAACTTTGTAAGGTCTACAGACCGACCAAGAGCAATCCCCTGCTTGTGAACCTGAAAATCAAACAACAAATATCCTCTGTGTGCATCGAATTCGGCTCGCCAAGATTTTTCTAAGGGATCCGGTTGGTGATCCGATTTTGGACATTCCTATCTCAACTGCAGAATTCGTCTCGATAAGGGGCCATTAAGGGATCCTGTTGGTGATCTGATTTTGGACATTCTTGTATTCGGCTCGTCGAAGTCAATTAAGGGATCCGGTTGGTGATCCGATTTTGGACATTCCTTTATTGAGCTTGCCAAGGGCCATTAACGGATCCAGTTGGTGATCCGATTTTGGACATTCCTGTATTCGGCTCGTCGAGGGCCATTAAGGGATCCGGTTGGTGATCCGATTTTGAACATTCGGAGAATTCGGCTCACCGAGGGCTATTAAAGGATCCCGTTGGTGATTCGATTTTGGACATTCAGAGAATTCGGCTCGCCGAGGGCCATTAAAGAATCCAGTTGGTGATCCGATTTTGGACATTCCTGTATTCGGCTCGTCGAAGGCTATTAAGGGATCTGGTTGGTAATCCGATTTTGAACATTATTGTATTCGGAGAATTCAGCTCGCCGAGGTCGATTAAGGGATCTGGTTAGGTGATTCGATTCTTGAAATTCTTATCTTCTTTACGGTACGACGATGAAGGGTAAAATGGAGACACAGTAAAATCCGTGTCTCTAGACACAAAATGTCCATGGAAGATCGCTCGCCTTCGCAGAATGATAAATGCAGAGTAACGTGTGGAATGGAAAATTAAATGCAATGAAACATCATGTAAATGCTAACAACTAGTTTAATTGATGATATAGTACAGAAATCAGTCGTCCCAAAGTCGAAATCCAGCCAAAGAAACGAACGGAAAATGAAGAAGTTTCCATTTTTTTTCTTTCCCTTTTGTTTGATTTTTATTTCCATTTTCGATCTCTAAGTTCGATTGTATATAAATTCCCAACTTCTCCAATTGTTCTTCGGGTGGATTCCCATTCTTTTTTTCTCTATTTTATTTTCTCTTGAATTCAAGAAATTCGTCGACGGTGATCGACCGATCTCCTCCTCCTCCCTAAAATCAGACGACGGTGATCTCTGATCTCCATGTCTCTCTTCCCTGTCTCTCTTTCAAGCCCAGCAGAGACGAGACCAGGCCGAGCTGAGTTTCCCCATCGTTTGCTCGTGAGGCAGCCTCTCTGCCACCAATCAAACCCCCGTCGCTCCATTGAGACTGGCAGCCGTTCGCCTATTTCCTGCTCTGTCGCCTCATCTCCCAGATCCGTCTGCAGCGCCATCCCTCTCTTCCGCCATGGAGTCACCACCGCCTTCCCAGCCGTAACTTCATTTAATAGGCGCTATATATAACAATTTTAAATTCTTTGGGATTGATAATGTAGAAAAAAGGGTTATATAGGATTTTTTCAAATTCTTTAGAAAGTCGAAAATCAAATCTCAAAAATAATATTTACGTGTGTCTCACTCTCATATGAGGTCCATTAGATTTAAATTGACATTTTTCTTCTCACACCTATTTACATTCTACAAATTACATTTATACTCAAACAAACTAAATGCATTTCAAATTTATTTCTCCGTTGAATAAAAAATCTATTCAAATTAATTCTATTTTGATTGTTGATTTTATTTTTCGAATTTAATAAATCTATTTTTTATAAGCATTATATTTAAAATATCTTTCAAACTTATTTATTTTCATGCATTGAAGTAGTGGGCCTACTCATGTATTGCAAAATAAAGAGTTTCCACCTTTTGTCTTATAAATTTATCTTAAATTCATAAAGTTTCTTAAAAATAAATTTTAACACTTATTATAATTTAAAAATATAATAAAGTGAAATATTACTCTCTTTTTTTTACGAGACCAGATGTCTCACCCATAAGAATACTTGACTCATCTTTGGTGCATATGGAATTGAACATAAATCGAACTCAAAACTCTCAGTTCTTGAGGTTGATTATTGACATCAACCCCTCTAGGTTATAGAGTAATATATTATTTGTCGATTTTTTTACGCTGGGTATCCTGCGGTTTTCCACACATAAATTAAAAAAAATAAAAATTAAGAGAACTGACATTTACACCAAAAGTTTTAGTAAAGATACACCATATTTTTTTTTTAATTTCGATTTTACCCCCATTTAGTTAGGTTTCTACTTTTTCTCTCTCTCACCGCACTCTTTCTCAACGTCTTTGCACTTTCTCAACAACATTTGCTTCCCTCTTTTCAAGGTTGTGATAGCAGCAGTCCCTCCTCTTCCTTCTTGTTTGTGATCACTGTAGTCATTCTTCCCCTCTTCTCAACGTCTTCTCTCTTTTCTCTTGTCGTTTTTCACTCTCATTTACGATTGTAGCGCCCCTCCCTTTTCTCCCTAAATTTTAGAATTTTATTTATTTATTTAACAACCTGAAGAAAAGGGAGAGTGCCACGATGCAAATCAAGTCCGAATTCGAAAATTAGACCCTTAACTGGCCCAACCAGTGTGTGCATATGGAAAGACTCCAAGTAAACATAGCAACACACTAATTTTCAGCAATGCGGAAATATAAGTACAATAATTTGAATCCATAATCCAATCTTTCTCAAACTTAGCAAAGTAGGAGGATAATCCTGATAACATTCATTTCTCGAATAAAGGTTTAACATAATAACTCAAAATTCCTGAATAACAAAACCCAAGTGTTTATTTATCTGATAATATTAAAAGTAATTCTCCACGCAGTCTTCTCTTGCATCATCCTCATCTATGCATGACTAACACTTGGTCCAGCCTCATCACATTTCTCATTTACTGTGTTAACTTCTAAAAGAATAGAATATTGTGGGCTTAGTCAACGCCCAGTAGGATTTCCCATCAATGGGGGTATCAATATTGAAATTCCGTTAATAGAGTAATGCACGACCTAGAGGGGGGTGAATAGGTCGATTTTCAATTTTAATTCCCTTTTAAAATTTTCTCAACTGATTTATACTTTAAGTAAATAAAATAATCAATGAGTTATATTCACCTTTCAAATTAACTGTTGTTCATAAAACTGACCGATCTATCTATGTTTGTGATATGTGAACAAGTATTCAATCCATGCATTCAATCACATATAAACACAGATATTTTATAGTGGTTCGATTTCAACAAACCTACATCCACTGCAGACTTCTCAACTCTAAGGTCGTCCCAAATATACTATGTAAGGGTCTCAAACCCAAATAGTACAATCTAGTTTTTTATAGAGGTTCAACCCAATCGGTTTAATCCTCTACACCTATTTTTTAGAGTGGTTCGAACATACTGTTCTAATCCAATTTACAATGTTTAAAATAAAAGAAAGAAGAAAACTTACCTTGGGCCTTAACCGTTTTCCTTCAAGCTCTTTCTGCTTTACTGAATCTGTGTGCTCCTTTCCATCAAATCAGCATTATCAAAGTGTTCATTGGCATAGCAGTAGGACTTGGGTATGACTAGTTTTAGTCCTATATGAACACCTTACTCTTCATCAGAATTGGGGTATTGATTACCCAAACATTCACTAAGGAAGCAAATGAAGAAGGTGTCAAGAGAGAAGGCTGAATGATCAGACACACTGTAATCTTTTTCCTGTTTTTCTCTGTGTACTCAGTGCCTCTTCCAAACAGCTTACTGTTAATTTATAAGATTGTCTGTAGTATTGCAGTAAGTTACGCCCACGAGGCCTCGAGGCTTCCAATGAGGTATCGTGGCGGTAAGTCTGTAAGGACAGCACATATGTGCATAAGTTAATATGTCCAGTCAGAATCCAACCATCTCATATCTACCGTGCATGATTTGTAGTAGATTTATCTCAGCCATCAATCAAGGATTAAATGGGAAGATTGCAAAATGAATTTACAACTCATGGAGGAGCCTTTCCTTACTTGTCATGAACAGCTCCCCAACGGTATTCAAATTCAAACTTAAGTGAGGTGACAACATCTCACCATGAGCATAAATTCTTTTACCATAATTAACTCTCAATCAAAAGGACACAGATTTTAACTTCCTAAATCTGTAGGAGACTGAGTCAGCAAGACACAAGGTCAGCTGGACTCAGTACAACTGGCTACGAGGCCTCAGCAGACTGCATGAGGCCTCGAGGCTGAAAGTCACTTATTATGTTTTTTTCCAGTTTATAACCAATTGACTTCTAAGGTATTTGACTTAATCTAAAGTCTCCTACGGTTCACTTACCTATGTGCCAATACGTATTTGGTGTAGACGTTTCAACTTCATAATAGATCTTATTATTCATCCAAGGCAAGTCCAACTAAGTCACATAATTGACAATAAGGATGACTCGGATGAACCGGGGCACTTACAATATCCCCCTTTGTCAATTTCGTAACAAAAACCTAAGATCTACCTATTACACCAATTTTCCAAAATTACATATGCATACAAGACCACTCCTTAATAAATAAAATTATAATGATATTAAATCCTCTAATATCATAAATATCTCCCCCTTAACTTATGCCTACAAAGACACAATCAATTTCTCCATTTTCCTGCATACAAAAAAAATAGATACTGGTGAGACTTGTATGCTCCCCCTCAACATTAGCACATTATTTTACTCCCCCTTTTTGTTAAGAAAATTGACAAAGGTAATTTAAACAAAAACAAAAGATATGCACATAATAGACAACATAGGAGGAACTGTAATGCAGAGTAGTCAAGCATAAACTACATAAGAAGAGCAATTTTAAATATTACAGAAACAAAAGTAGTGTAAAGTGAAACAAAAGACACAAAGTTCCATAATAAATACTTCAATCCTGAGGAGACGAGGGAGGAAATTCTGCATTATTTCGGCGGCACGAATTTGAAATCTGTTGGAGAGAGTGGAAGATGCTCCGGATGGATGTTCTGACATAGACGAAGAGCTCCTGATGTTGATAGAGGAGGCGATCTTGACGCTTGCTCAGATCAGAAAGAAATGATTCATGATGCTTTTCCAGCTTGACAAATCGCTCATCGAAGTACTTGCGATCAATGGAATGCGAAGGACTGCTAGTACCCTTGCGACTTCGGCGATCAGTAGAGGGAGCGGAAATGGGTGAGCCTCCAGATGAGGGGTGAAATGAGCCGATACTTCTCTCAATACCTGTCTTTGTTAGAGGTCGTATATTGAGAGGAACTTCTCCAGGATAAGGTACCATCCCAAAATGAGTACCAAGGCGTGTAAGGAGATAGCAGAATGGCACAACACTTTGGCCAGAAGACTTCCAGAAACGTTTAATATGTTAACAACTCAGGGAAGGAAGACAGATTTTTCTCCCCATCGCCACAACATACAAGATATTGATCATGTAGTTACTCAACTGGGACTTGTTCATCAGACGGGGATACACATTGAAAGTAAAGATCAGATGAAGGATCTTTTACTTGGAAGGAGAGAAAATGAGTGAATTTGGAGTTTTCTTTCTCTGTCTACATCACCACCACAGAGTTTGCTGATGATCTTGTGAGAGTCTTTTAGGGCTACCTCATGTCTGGCTAAAGAGATGTCCCCACCTTTAAATAAAGGAATGTTCATGAGCTGAGAAATCAGGTTAGGTGACACAGTAAATGTTTCTCAATTGGAGCATTTTACAATGAATGAATGATAGGGACCATTGAGGGATTTATGGATAGAAGAATACATGCCCTTGACCATAGAGGGGTAGGCATTGCCGCCCCAAGTCAAAATGTTTTTCCAGCCAACCTTCTGAAGTATTTTGAAGGTATTGTATTTTTCAAAGTCCGGGAGGTAACATGTACGCTCGACATTGAAATTTTTGAAAGAGTGTTCCTTCGAACTGATTTGAAAAGCCAAGCACGGGGAGGATCAGAAGGGGGTGAGGAGGCATCAGACCCTTCAAGATGGATCTCAGACGAGTGAGATCGTCTGGAGGAGCTGGGAGAGGGACGAGAAGCGGGTGAAGGAGCAGGGATAGGGGTTTCCTGAGGAACAGCCTCTGGTTCTTCGTTAGAAGAAGAAACCATCACAGAAGCAGATGGAATGACTCTATCAGGGTTTTTATATGCCCTAACTTTCATTTGTTTAGGCGGTGGTCGAGGAGACTGGGTTGGGGCTGGGGCTGATGATGAGGCATCATTACTTCTCAAGGATCTTTGGGTATGATGTCTTTTGACAGCTCCTGATTTCCTAAGTATTTTAATCGACAAAATCGACACAATAAATAGACAAGATAGGGCAAGATCAGAGAATCAAGAGTACCTGAAACCAAAAAATCAAAAAATCAAGACACTGAGAGAGAAGATGATGGCCGGAAGTGAAAAACCCCAAAAATCCCCTTTGCTGTCGCGTGGTGCCGACTGTTCGAGCCCTAGCTGAAGTCTAACGGATCTTCCGAAAATGACTTAAGAGAATTTTTAAAAAGAGGGGACCACAAGGGCGCGATGGCGAGGGCTCGAGTGAAATCACGAGGCCTCACTGACGGTGATGTGAAACCGAACCGAAAATAAAGAATAGAACTCGACGACGAGGGCTCGAGAGATGAGTCGAGGGCTCGTTGACGGTGATTTTGATAGTGAAGTACCGAGCGAAAACAAGGGGCTAAAAGTCCTTTTTTTTTTTTTAATTTTTAATTTTTAATTTTGAAATATTATCTCCACTGATTGATCATAGTATCAGAAATATTTAGGATACAGTACACACCCCAATTTATTTTATCAGAGCAAGAAAAAGAATTGAGTCAATGGGTTTTGTCATTATATCAGTCAATTGATTATCTGTGGAAATATATTCAAATTCGATGGTTCTCTCTTCAACTAACTCTTGAATGAAATGTTGTCTAATGCCTATATGTTTGGTTCGAGAGTGCCGGACAGGGTCCTTAGAAATATTTATGGCACTTGTATTATCATAGTGGAGAGTCATTGTTCCTCCTGTCATGCCATAATCGACGAGCATTTGTCTCATCCAGACAAGTTGAGTTCAGTAACTTGCTGCGGCTATATATTCAGCCTCTGCAGTCGAAAGGGATACTGAAGATTGCTTTCGACTATGCCAAGCAATCAGACAGTTTTCAATGTAAAAACAACGCCCACTTGTAGACTTTCTATCATCTAAGTTTCCTGTCTAGTCCGCATCGGTGTACCCAGCAATATGAAACGATGTATCAAATGGGTACCAAATTTCATATAGACATGTTCCCGATACATACTTTATGATACATTTTACTACTTTTACGTAGGATTCTTTAGGATTAGCTTCAAACCGTGCACATGCACCCACACTAAAAGAAATATCGGGTCTACTCGCAGTGAAATACAGGAGACTACCTATCATGCTCCTGTACATGTTAGGATCAACATTTTTCACATTTTCATCTTTTGATAGTTTAACAGTAGTACTCATGAGAGTGTTTGAGCGCTTACTGTCTTCAAGTCCAAACCTTTTAACAAGATCTTTAACATACTTGGATTGTGAAATAAAGAGCCCATCATTAAGTTGTTTTATTTGTAAACCAAGAAAATAATTTAGCTCTCCAACCATGCTCATTTCAAGCTCAAATTTCATAAGATTAGAGAAACTAATAACAACTTGTTCATCAGTGGATCCAAACACAATATCATCCACATATATTTTAGCTATTAGTATAACTTCATTGGATTTTCTAACAAACAGTGTTTTGTCAACACTTCCTCTTTGAAAATCATGATCCAATAAAAACTGTGTAAGTCTTTCATACCATGCCCGAGTAGCTTGTTTAAGGCCATACAATGCATTCTTTAATTGTAGACATGATTAGAGTATTTTGGATCCATAAACCCTTTAGGCTGCTCTAAATTGACTTCTTCATTTAATAAACCATTCAAAAATGTACTCTTGACATCCATTTGAAAAAGTTTAAATTTCAAATAACACGCAATGGACAATAAAATACGTATAGACTCAAGACGTGCTATAGGGGCAAAAGTCTCATCAAAATCTATTCCCTCAATTTGTGTATACTCTTGAGCAACAAGACGGGCATTATTACGAACTATTGTCTCATTTTCATTCATTTTATTTTTGTGGATCCATTTTGTACCTATTACATTTGTATTTCTGGTCTTGGTACCAAATCCCATACGTCATTTCTTGTAAATTGAATCAGCTCTTCTTGCATAGCATTTACCTAATCTTCATCTAACAATGTATCATCAATATTCTTAGGTTCTAATTGTGAGGTGAAGCAAAAACAACTAGATATGTTTTCTAATTGCTTCCTAATTTTTACTCCCGTCAAGGGATCCCCAATGATGTTCGACATATGATGTTTTTTATTTGGTTTAAATTCAATGGATGTTGAAAACGACGAAGGAGGATTGTCAATTTGATTTGAAGATTGATCCACCTCATCTATGGTTTCATGTACAAAAGAAGACTGGTCATCAATGGCTACATTAATGTATTCCATTATTGCACCGGTTTTAAGATTTTTAACTCTATAGGCTCGGTTGGTGTTAGAGTATCCTAGAAAAAATCCTTCATCACTTTTCGCATCGAATTTTCCCAAGCTTTCACGATCTCTAAGAATATGACATTTACTATCAAAAACCTTGAGATACTTACAATTTGGCATCCTACCGGTCCATAATTCAAATTCTATTTTATCTAGGCCAGCTCTTAGATAAACTCTATTTATGATATAACATGCGGCATTTACAGCCTCGGCCCACAATTTTTTTGGTAATTTCTTGCTGTCTAGCATGACCGTGGCCATATCTTGGAGAACCCGATTTTTCCTTCCGGCTACCCCATTTTGTTGGGGTGTCTTAGGAGCAGAGAACTCATGATGTATACCATGTTTTTCATAATATTTTTGGAAACGATGATTTTCAAACTCACCCCCATGATCACTTCTAATTCGATTTATGGGTGTTTGTTTTTCAATCACAATGCGTTTTGCAATAATTTTAAATTCATGATATGCATCGGATTTTTCTCTAAGATAACCTACCCATGTGTATCTAGTGTAGTCATCAACAATAAGCATGAAATACATCTTTCCTCCTACACTCATATTTTGGGTTGGTCCAACTAAATCCATATGTAGAAGCTCAAGAGGTCTAGTGGTAGTTACAACATTAACTTTTTTATGGGCTGCTCTCACTTGTTTACCTTTTTGACACTCACCACAAAATGTTTGAGCTGATCTACTTATCTTCAGTAGTCCTTTGATGTGTTCACTCAATTTTGACAGATCTTTAAAATTTACATGTCCTAATCTCTTTTGCCATAACTCAGCTTCATTAAGTTTAGACAAGTTACAATGATTTTTGTTAGTAGTTGGACAGTTTCAAGAGCATAACACTGATCAGAAGTTTTCAACCCTTTAAGGATAGCTTCACCTTCACTGTTATAAATTTGATAATCATTCTTACGGAAGGTAACATAATGGTCTTTCTCACATATTTGAAATATACTTAAGAGATTGTGTTTAAGACCATCAACTAACAACACATCATCTAAGGTAAGGGAATCATTTAATTCTAAGGTCCCTTTTCCTACAATTTGAGGCAGGTTTCCATCCCCAAAAGTAACCGAACCTCCATTGAAATCAACAAGGTTGGACATAAATGTTTTATCACCAGTCATGTGCCTTATACAACCACTATCAATGTACCATTTTGACTAGTTTTCAACCTTTAATGCTGTATGCACAATCAGGCTTTTATACTTGGGAACCCATTTCAATGTGGTTGTGTTTTTTAAATTTCTAGGGTCAAGTTTTTGAAGATTATATCCGAATTTTCTGCTCATTTTTTCATTTAAAGTTTTGTTCAATTTTTGAGCCAAATCTTCACGGTAATGATATTCTTTTTTTTTTTTCATAAATTTGTACTTCAAATTTTTTCTGATTTGCTTTTTCCTATAAGTTTCTTTTTCTAAGTTTGCATTCAAATCTGAAGTGTCCCCTTTTAGCACAGTAAAAACAAGTGATATTTGAAGGTCTACAAGATTGACCCTTAACAAAGACAGTTTTGTTCACTGTTTTTACATTGTCTTGGTTGTATCCAAGACCAGTCTTGTCCCCATAGTTTTTACCCGATTTTAGTAATCTTTCCAATTTATATTGTCCTTGGGTAAACTTATTTTCAAAGTTGAGTTTATGATTATTAAAACTGTTTACTTTAGAATGAGCCTTGATAATTTCTTCTGATAGGATACTTCTAACATCTTCCAATTTTTTAATATCATTCTCATACTTTCTCAACTGATTTGTAACTCATTTTGAACTTGTTTTAATTTAACATTTTCTTCATTTGTAGTTTTTAGAGTTCTTACAAGATTTTCATTTATTCATTTTTCTTCTTCTAGCTGGCTTATTAAATTTGTATTTTCAGATTTTCTTTTACTTAATTTTTTAGCTAGTTTTTGAGTTTCCAGAAAAAGGGAGTCACAGGCCTCTTGAAGATCATTATCTTCATAATTTTCTGACTCACTTCCAACAGTTGCTATATAGGCTATGAACCCTTTTAGATCTTTAGATTTATCTTGGGTGGATTCATCAGAATCATTTTCCGATTCAGAGGTGTTTTCATAAGTTCCTGTCAAGGCTTTCTTATTTCTTTTTGAAGGACATTCAACAGCAAAATGTCCTTGACTTCCACAATTATAACATTTTTGTTCTTTGTATTTGTCTATTCTTTTTTCCTTTAATGTATTAAATCTGTTGATGTCTTTTATTTTATTGAATCTGTTGCTTAAGAATTTTTTAGCTAACAAGGCAACATCATCTTCACTGTCAGATTCAGATTTTTCTTATTTAAATTTCGCAATGTTTGATGATGATTTTAAGGCAATAGACTTTTTTTTAGGTATTTCATCTTCAAAATGAAGTTCATAGGTTTGAAGAGATCCTAATAGGTCATCAATTTTCATGAATGAAATATCTCTATACTTTTCAATAGCCGCTACCTTAGGTTTAAATCTTTTGGACAGATTTCTAAATACCTTGGTACAAACTTTAGATTCAAGAATTATTTCTCGTAAGACCCACATAGAATTTACTATATCACTTAGCTTAGAGTAAAATTCCATAAACATTTCACTTTCATCCATTCATATGTTATCAAATTTAGATTAGAGAATTTGGAGTTTAGACCTCTTAACAACAGAGGTGCCCTCATGTGTTCTTTCTAAGATGTCCCAAGCATCTTTAGCTGTTAAATAAGTCATTATACGTTTGAACTCATCAGGTGAAACAACACAGTTAATGGCGTTTAACACCTTTTCCATTTGCGATGTATAACATTTTCTCCATGTCTGTCCAAGTGAAATAGTCTTTAAGTTTGGTACCAATAACTTATTGTACAGATTTTCCAGTTTCATCTCTAGTAGGTTTTTCTGTGATTTCCTCAATCGATGGTTCCCAACCTCTTACTATTGATTCCCAAAGAACTCCATCTAGTGATATAAAAAAACTTTTCATTTTTGCCTTCCAAGAGGCATAGTTGGAGCCATCAAAATAGGGAGGTTTAGAAACAGGGTGACTATCACCTTTGTGCATGATTCTAGTAAAAGATCAACTCGGACGGTTAAGTCCAACTCAGAGTAACCGAGCTCTTGATACTAATTGAAGTTCCGTTAGTAGAGTAATGCACGACCTATAGGGGGGTGAATAGGTCAGTTTTCAAGTTTAATTCCCCTTTAAAATTTTCTCAACAGATTTATACTTTAAGTAAATAAAATAATCAATGAGTTATATTCACCTTTCAAATTAACTGTTGTTCATAAAACTAACCGATCAGTTTATGTGTGTGATATGTGAACAAGTATTCAATCCATGCATTCAATAACATATAAACATAGATATTTTATAGTGGTTCGGTTTCAACAAACCTATATCCACTGTCAAACTTCCCAACTTTAGGGTTCATCCCAAACATACTATGTAAGGGTCTTACACCCAAATAGTACAGCATAGTTTTTCATAGAGGTTCAACTCAATCGGTCTAATCCTCTACACTTATTTTTTAGAGTAGTTCGAATACACTGTTCTAATCCACTTAATAATGTTTAAAATAAAACAAAGAAGAAAACTTGCCTTGGGCCTTAACTGTTTTCTTTTAAGCTCTTTATTCTTTACTAAATCTGTGTGGTCCTTTCCATCAAATTAGCATCATCAAAGTATTCATCGGCACAGCAGCAGGACTTGGGTATGACTGGTTTTAATCCTATATAAACACCTTACTCTTCATCAGGATGGGGGTATTGATTACCCAAACATTCATTAAGGAATAAGATGAAGAAGGTGTCAAGAGAGAAGGCTGAATGATCAGACACACTGTAATCTTTTTTTTGTTTTTCTTTGTGTATTCAGTGCCTCTTCCAAACAGTGGATAAATTCTTTTACCATATTTAACTTCCAATCAATTTACCATAATTAACTCTCAATCAAAAGGACACAGATTTTAACTTCCTAAATCTGCAGGAGACTGAGTCAGCAAGACACAAGGTCAGCTGGATTCAGCACAGCTCAGCACAATTGGTTGCGAGGCCTCAGCAGACTGCATGAGGCCTCGAGGCTGAAAGTCACTTATTATCTTATTTTCCAGTTTATAACCAATTGACTTCTAAGGTATTTGACTTAATCTAAGGTCTCCTACGGTTCACTTACCTGTGTACCAATACGTATTTGGTGTAGACGCTTCAACTTCATAGTAGATCTTATTATTCATCCAAGGCAAGTCCAACTGAGTCACGTAATTGACAATAAGGGTGACTCAAACGAACCGAGGTACTTACAAATATGACATATATAAAATCAGGGAAAACATATACAGTTCTTCATATCATATAATTCAGTTGAAATCATTCCCATCCCATATTTCAAAATCAATTCATAATCAATATATATAAAGCATTTGAAATCAGTTCATATTCATCTCATAAATCAATTTATAATAAACATACTTTTGATAACTCATTAAATCAACATGATGCAAATGCCATGGTACATGAATCAATGCAAACCCCTCTCATGCCCATGGATTTCTCTCTTTCATACTTTCCATTCAAACAGTTCTAATCATTGGCCATTATGTCCATAACTTTCCTGGGGCATCAGCTGGGAGTTACTACCCAATCCCTAGTATTTAACCAGAGTTACAAGGGGTATACTATCACCCATACTCTCCTGCGCAGGTTTCGGGTCTCTCACCTAGGAGTTTTGAGCCCATCTTAGTTGCCCAATTCATGTGTTCATGGACGCGGCCATACTGAAGTTATGGTATTTCATATTTCTCATGTTAGAGTTTAACATCCTCTAATCATTATCTCAACTATTCTCATCCCCAACAGATGCATACTTTCATGCTCATGCATCGATAAATCATTTAAAATATGCATTGAGATTAAATATAATCTTCACATACATAACAGTCATGTGATACATCAAGAAAGTAGGAAAACCTACCTGATCAATAAAATCTTTTGTATGAGTGACTACGGGGTTCGTACAGCTTCTAGATCTCCCTCAGATCCTCTGGTTACATTCATTAATCAAAACAGACCATATAATCAGCTCGAGTTCATAACTTCCAACCTTATAGTTTATTAACCTCATTAATCTTCCATTTAATGGTATCTTTTTAATATTAAGTTCTTTGGAGTTAACAATTTTCCCTATCGATTCTCACTATCAACTTATCGAGTCTCATATTTCTCGTTTTTATTTCTGACAAAATATGATTCCATCAATCACACCTCTGACCCTTTCACCCTTTTAGACCTTCTTGTAAGATGGTACATCAAAAAGGAACTTCTGAATGACAGATATTGTGGACTTTGGTATCACAAGCAGTGTTCTAGTTTGTACAGGATGAAAGTAAGAATAGATCTTTTAACTCTTCAAGAGAGCCAGCTGTCTACTGCTCAACTCGGTGCTACTCAACTAGCTGTTGTATGCAGCTTTCTACCCGGTTCAGGCTGGTTTTATAAAAGTAAACCAGACCATTTCAACAACGATTTGCACCTCTTTTTGCTAGTCCTAGACTAGCCTAACACATGCAAGAAAAAGGATGGTTCTGCTGACCCAACTTGAGTGCAAACTCAGCCCACTTCAGACAGTCTTAACAGTTTATAAAAATATAAAATTTGTCCATATACTTGCAGCATTCAGATTTCTGTAAAGAAATTCCACACTGGCAAAAAACAGGGCCTAAGAAAGTTTCGCTGATCAAAGGGTGAAATTCTACAGGTTCTGATTTCTGTTGTGTTTAACACACACCAATATGACTTCCAACACACAGAGGAACTGAGAAAAGGAAGAAAGAAAATCAGTAATAGGGTCTAGATTTGTTTTCAACTCCCTATGTTGTTCCCATCTTCAATATCAGTAAGGAAAAGAAAATCATGGAACAAAACCATTTTCATCAGCAGAAAGTATATGCCATCCATCTGGCATTTAAACCCAATACATTTTTTCAGCAGAGCATTACCCCTATTGCATCAGATATTTCACTAGTATTAACGATAGTGCAGATCTGCGGAATCCCTCTATTCCCGAGGCCCATTAACCAGGTTTAAGGATATGGAAATCTGATGATTCATATATAAATTTTAACTGCTGAAGGGAATTATTCAAACCAATTCCAATCGGTTCCCTATCTGCAGTAATTGGGAAAACAATACTGCTCCAACTCCCTTCCTTCTCCATCAGTTTCATCTTTATAAAATGGTACAGAACTAGGAATACCAGCAACATCAAAATGTAAGCATTTCCAGACAGACTGTAATTTGGGCAAAAGTGGATATGACCATCTCTGATCTTATTACTGGAATATCAACACAAATTACAGTATCAATTGGATCAAATTTAAGTATATCCTCACATACAGTAGTTTGGGTAGAATAAGTAGCCCTTATCAAACAAATCGTTACAGAAATATCAAAAACCAATTACCATACTGGCTTCAAGAGGTTGTCTCAGCCATTTCATTGAATCACTCTTGCTAACAGGTTCTAATAGATGATGTTGGTTTGATAAGTGGGGGAAGTATAGTTATATAAGTTTCAGTCCGAGAGATGGTGTAGAAGAAGAGAATAAAAACAAAACAGTAAGCCAAGAGCAGCTCATACAAATGTGCTGACTAAATTCAAAATACATTACCAGCCAAGCAATTTATCAAACAGGTGGTGTGGTTTCGGCTGGTATTTAGAGATGGCTGAAGACCTGCAGACAGGCAGTGGCAACAACAAGGCAATTCGGTAGCACAGACAACCAGTCTCAGTTGCTGTCTCAAACAACCAGTCTCAGCTGCTGTCTCAAAAGAGGAAAGAGAAGAAAGATAGCAAGAAAGAGGAGAGAAAGGACTTTCACAACCACGGTATCCCTCTTCCTTTCAGACAGCTTCACAACCACATTGTAATCTCTCTCTCTCTCTAGCCCCAACTCCTAATCGATCTCAGCTTTCTCTTCCATTGGCCCGAAAAAAACTATCTATCAAAACCCACTTACCGATTCTTCTTCCCCTTCTCTGATTTTGGTCATTGACGAACCCAACACAGAGGTCAGAAAGACCTCAATCCCTTTTTATCTTTTAATAACATATTCTTTATAATTACGTATTAAGAAAAGAAATCCTTAATTATGTAAAGGGTAGTAATTAATAATAATAAAAGAAAAAAGATAGATCTTTTTTTCTTCACCAATTTCAATCCCCTTCTACAATCCCATTTAATAAACAATTTTAGGGATCTGAACCTTATTCTTGAATTGGGGAGAATACCCGACAATGCTCGAATCAGTCCCATTTTCACTCCATTAATCCGAAATCGTCCAGGGTTGATTCTAAATCACCCTAGACTCTTATTTAAATCTAAATATTTATTTAAAAAAAATTCACCAACCTTTATTGAAGCTTTTCGTAATCCCTTTCTTCTTCTCTTTTTCATTCCTTCCTCGCTTTTTCCTTCTTAGTTTCACAGTGGGAAGATAAGTTTCTCGGTGGAAAGTTTAGGGTGTATGGAGTTTTGCACTGTGAAGCAAAGAAGAGAAAGATGGTGCCGTGTGCTTATGATGAAGAAGGGAAGGAACTGCCGTGTGCAAGTAAAGTAGGAAGTGTCGTGCGCCTGATATTTTGGAGGATTGGAGTGTCGTGGGCACAATGGATAAGAAAACTATTCACAGTTACAATTCACATGATGGAAGTTCCACTTCCACGGTGTGACTTAGTCAAAGCTTATCTTGACTTTTCCCTTCCCCCTTATGCCCTTGAGTCTTTAAGGCATTCCATTCGGGTCCTTTTTGACGTGGCATGGCACGTGATCGAATCATATTAATTAAATCTTGCATTTAATTTCTGATCGAAACATCCGACTATAAATTTATAGATTAATTTCTGCAGTTAATCCTCCTCTTATTTTCTCTAATTAAATAATAAATTCATATTAATCTTAATTAATTAATACAAATTTAATTATAATAATTTCTAAAATTTCGAGGCATCACAACGATCACAAGAGTCTTTCTTCCCCTTTTTCAACGTCTTCCCTCTTCTCTGTATAGGCCGGCACTCCCTCTATCTCTCTTCCTGCCATAGCAGCATTCCCTCTTCTCCTTTTCGGCCTACTCTCTATCTCTTCCTAGCCTGTTAGAATTTGATTTAAACTCAAACTCTTTTTTTTTTTTTTAATTTTGAGTCATAGTTGAATAAGTTTTAACTATGTTGCAGATTGTTAGGAGGTTGTTTTGCATTTTCGTAGGTAATAGAATAATGCCATAAAAATAGGAGTTTTTTAAGTTTTGTTCATGTTTTCTTTAGGAATATGTTTGAGTTGGTTGGAGTTTTTTTGGGGTCTGTAACCGCCTATATATATAGGTGAGTACTCTGATGTTCTTATATATACACCCCAGTTTTATCAATAAAAAATCCTCTTTTTTCATTTATTTTTTCTGCTCTATTTTTTTTATCCTGTTTTGGAAGTTAAAAGTTCAAACTTTTAATTTCCTACATCTGGTATCAGAGCTAGGTTATCCAGTGTTCTTGTGGGTCTAAGTTGTCCTTCTTAAATTGCTTGTAAGCAGGTTACAACAATGAATGGATCAATTCAACCTCAACTTCCGAGGTTTGGTAGAAAAAAATTTAATCATTGGTGTATCTAGACGAAAGCATTGTTCAACATTCATGAGCTATCCGAGATTATCGATCTTGGATACGCAGAGCCAGTAAATCAAAATGAAACTGCAGCGCTAACTCAAGCCAAGAAAGAAAGTTTGAGAGAAAACAGAAAGAAGGACAAGAAGCCCTTATTTTTTCTCTACCAAGCTATGGACGAGGTTTTCTTTGAAAAGATTTCGAGTGCAACTATGGCTAAGGAGGCGTGGGATTTGCTGCATAAATCTAACAAAGGTGACGAGAAGGTGAAAATTGTAAGGTTGCAAACCTTAAGAGGTGAATTTGAATCTCAATCTGTTGTCAATCAATTACGGGTTAATGGTGACAAATTGGATGATTTACGTGTTATTGAAAAGATCATGTAGTCCTTAATAGGACGTTTTGATTATGTTTTTGCTGCAATTGAAGAAGGAAGGGATCTTTCAACCATGACAATGGAAGGATTGATGGGTTCATTATGTTCCCATGAACATAGAATGAATCATAGGACTGTAGCGTTTGTAGAACAAGCCTTTCAAAGCAAGGTGATTTTGTTTGGGACAGGTAGTTCCAGCGGTGGAAATGTATTAGGTTAAGGCAAAGATGGTAAAGCAAAAGGCTTCAAAGGTGGCAAAAACAAGGTCTCCCCTGAGAAAAGTAAAGCCGATTAGCAAAATTTTGAAAATGGAAGGTATGATAAATCCAAAATTCAGTGTTTTCATTGTAAGAAGTAGGGACACTATCGATCACAACGTAGAGTTAAATTACAAAAATTACTTCTGAACAAGAAAACTATGCTCACTATGCTGAAGATGAGGCATAGAAGAAAGAAACCTTGTTGTTAGTTTGCAGTGTTTTCGAAGAAGAACATCTCGAAAAGTGGTATTTGGACACCTGATGCAGTAACCACATGTGTGGAAAGAATGAGCTATTTTCTCGCTTAGACGAGTCGGTATGTGGGGAAGTAAAGTTTGGAAACAAGGCTAAAGTTCCAATTATGGGCAAAGGTAAAGTTCTCATACGATTGAAAGATGGCTCTCATGAACATATTTCTGATGTTTTTTATGTTCCTAACTTACACTGGAATTCATTGAGTATGGGTCAACTCTATGAAAAGGGACTTAAAATCATCATTGACAAAGGGGTTTGCATTATTGAGAACCAGAAAAATGAACTTGTTGCTAAGGTTAAGATGACCAAAAATCGCATGTTTCCTTTACCTTTACAGACTGAAATAATCTGTTCTTTTAGTGCTGTTGTTATGGATACAAATTGGCTTTGGCATTTCCGTTTTGGTCATCTAAATTTCAACGGATTAAGGGTATTGACAAGGAAGGAAATGGTTAGTGGGCTACCTTTGTTGGAAAATTTTAATCAATTGTGGGAAGGTTGTATTCTTGGCAAGCAGCACATAGAGAGCAACACAACAGTTAAAGCTTGTGCACTCAGATATTTGTGTACCAATGAAGACTGTATCACATGGAGGCAATAGGTTATTTTCTTACTTTCATTGAGACTTTTGAAATATTTAAAGACTTCAAAGTCTATGTGGAGAAACAAAGTGGTTGTAGTTTGAAGTTACTTCGTACGGATAGAGGAAGAAAGTACACCTCTAATAAATTTTCTGAATTAAACATCAAGCTTACAATTAGCTATTCACCTCAACAGAATGGGATTTCTGGGAGGAAGAATAGAACAATTGTTGAAATGGCACGTAGCATGTTAAAAGGAAAACATTTCCTCAAAGTGTTTTGGGCAAAAGTTGTTTCTTGTGCTATTGATATTTTGAATAGGTCTCCTACAAAAAGTGTTCTTGATATGACACATGAGGAGGCATGAAGCATTTATAAACCGAATGTTGAAGCCCTTCGAGTATTTGGGTGTGTTGCATATGCCCATGTACCAGCTGAGAAAAGAAAGAAATTTGATGGTAAAAGTGAAAAATGTATTTTCATTGATTATAGTGACAGAACTAAAGGTTATAAATTGTTTAATCCAAAAACATGTGAAGTCACTGTGAGCAGGGATGTAGAATTCAGTGAACCCGAAGCTTGGGATTGGACAACTGAAGGAAAAAAAAACAGATGGGGATAAATTGGAATGAAGAATCAGTTTGTGACATACAACCCGAAGTGACATTGCAGAATTCAAGCAATACAATACCCTCTAATTCTCTTTTGAGTCATGATGCAACAATTTGTAGTTCATCACGTAGGAGTGTTCTGTCAGCACGCTTATAGGATTATGTTATAACCAATGATAATGATGTTTTTGATGAGGAACTTGTAAATTTTGCATTGTTTGCAGATTGTGATCCTCTTACCTTTGTAAAAGCAGCACAAAATGATGGATGGCTTCGAGCTATGGATGAAGAAATTCATTCAATAGAGAATAATGACACTTGGGAGCTAAATTCACTTGCAAAGGGAAAGAAATCAATTGGCGTCAAGTGGGTGTACAAAACCAAGTATAAACTAGATGGTCAGGTGGACCGGTTGAAGCCTAGGATACAAACAAAAGCCAGGTATTGACTATTATGAAGTTTTTGCACCCGTAGCTAGACTTCATACCATTCGTATGGTGATTGCTTTACCCGCCCAAAAGAAATGGTAAATACATCAGATGGATGTGAAATCCGCGTTTCTTAACGGACTGCTTGAAGAAGAAGTTTTTGTAGATCAGCACGTTGTTTATGTGAAGAAAGGTCATGAAGATAAGGTTCTCAAGTTAAAGAAAGCTCTATATGAGTTAAAATAGGCACCGAGGGCTTGGTACACTTGTATCAACTCATATTTCCAAGAAAATGGCTTTCTTAAGTGTCCTTACGAACCTACGCTATATATCAAATCTACTTCACATGGAAATATGCTCATTGTGTGTTTGTATGTGGACGATTTGATATTCACAGGAAATGACCTAAGCATATTTGCTGAATTCAAGGAGGTTATGACTAGAAAGTTTGAAATGACTGATATGGAGGTTATGTCTTATTTTCTTGGACTTGAAGTTATGCAGACTGGTGTTGGGATATTCATCTCACAGAAGAAATATGCAGTAGATATCCTGAAACGGTTCAAGATGAATCATGTAATCCTATCAAGACTCTAGTTGAATTAAGGTTGCATTTGGATAAGCATGACAATGGTGAACTTGTCAATCCAACTTATTTTTGGAGTTTAGTAGGTAGTCTATGCTATTTGACTTCTAATATCACATTTGGAGTTGGTATTATTAGCCGGTTTATGGAGACACCCAGCCAAGTTCATTTACAAGCTGTAAAATGAATTTTACGATACATAAAAGGGTACTCAAAGTCATGGTATTTTTTATAAATCTGTTAATGACTGTGATCTTGTTGGGTATACAGATTAGTGATTGGGCAGGTGATGTTGAAGATAGAAAAAGTACTTCCGGCTTTGTATTTCACATGGGCTCGGGAGTAATTTCTTGGTCATCAAAGAAACAACAGGTTGTTACACTTTCCACTGCTGAAGCAGAATGCATGGCAGCTGCCTTCACTGCATGTCAGGCTGTTTGGTTGCGGCTGTTATTGGATGAGCTGAATCAGAAGCAAATAACTCCTGGGAAGATTTTCTGTGACAACAAGTCGGCTATTTCTCTAACTAAAGATCTTATATTTCACGGGAGAAGTAAGCACATAGACATCAAATTTCACTACATTCGTGAGCTTGTCAAAGGAAATGAAATAACAATGGACTTTTGTAAGTCCGAAGATCAGATCGCCAACATTCTCACAAAGCTGCTGGAAGCTGAAGCCTTCTACAAATTGAAGAAGATGATGGGGATGTGTAATTCTGAAAGTTTGAGTTTAAGGGAGGCTGTTGGAATTTGATTTAAACTCAAACTCTTTTTTATTTTTTTATTTTGAGTCATAGTTGAATAAGTCTGTAACTATGTTGCAGATTGTTAAGAAGTTATTTTGCATTTTCGTAGGTAATGGAGTAGTGCCATAAAAATAGGAATTTTTTAAGCTTTGTTGATGTTTTCTTTAGGAATGTGTTTGAGTTGGTTGGAGTTTTTTTGGGGTCTGTAATCGCCTATGTATATAAGTGAGTACTCTGATGTTTTTATATATACACACCAGTGTTATCAATAAAAATTCCTCTTTTTTTCATTTTTTTCCTGCTCTATTTTTATCCTGTTTTGGAAGTTAAAAGTTCAAACTTTTAATTTCCTTCATCCCCATCGCAGTAGTCCCTCTTCTCAACCAGTGTTCTTTGTCTCATCTTACGATCTCCAGCTCGCTCTCTCTGCTCCCGAGTCTCGGCTGACGCTCAAACTATCCACTCTCTCAAACTTCAAAGTACACTTCTTCCCTGAAACCTCAATTTTTTTGTAATTATTATCTGATCTTATATTTATGAAATGAAGTGCAAAACCACAAGACATTATAGTGGATTTTTTACTTGGCATATCATACACATGGCAGACTAACAATAATAAAAACCTTCACCTTTTCTTATCCATACTAAATCTAAATCTAACTAGCCCGACAACTTGTTTAACAAATCAATAAACTATAACAAACATTGTTCTTATTAATCCAATCAATATTCTAAAGGAGGATAGCCCTGATTTATGAAAGGAAATGAGACTTTAGGGGATTAATATAATGTGCAAACTATCAAAAAAATCACAATGAAACTGTATTTTCAATCTAAACTGAGTAGAAGGGAAAAAAATTTGTATGAGAAAAGAAAAATATGGTCAACTCTTGCTAACACAAACAGGGCTAAAAAGCCCATCGTGCTTCATGGTCTTTTGCCCTAAAGTCTAAAGTCTTAACAATATAGTTGAAACCAGCCTTCATGACTGCTACATTCATTTGCCATATAGTATGTGCATTTGTGTTTTGAACCTGTATTCTGGGGGAAACCAGCCTCAATGAAGAAAATGTATAGGGAAGAATGTCAGTTCTCATCTTTACTGAAAATGCCATAAAACCATTTCACATCATAGAAGGATAAACAAAAAAAAAATCATAGAGGTTGATTGTGTAAAGACCTGCTGAAATATACCTAGTTTTGGGACTGTTAACTTGACAACTTATTTCTTATGGTTCCAACAAATTATTTCTGCCAAACAATTCTTACCCTCCCATCCATGTATTTTTTTATGCATTCTAAGTTTGATGCAGGTGTGTTGGGACTTTGGTGTTCCCCAACTTGTTGTCAGTTTGACCTTTCTGCCAGAACAGAGATTTACTCAATAGTGCTTTGGCCAGCTTAGGTTGAAAATATTTTTTGACAGGGCATGAATGACTTTTTGAACATGAATAGTGGGTTATGAGTTTTCTCATAGTAGGGGTCAAAATCTCAGTATCGGCCAATATTTTTGTCAAAAAGTCATGGAAAAAATATTTTTCCTGTATATTTTCATTTTCAATCTTTTACACAGAGTAAGAGGTATATATATATACATAAAAATATCTATTTCTGTCTTCCCTGATTTTATGACTAAAATCACAGTTGACCCCTTATATCAAGGGATTTACAACTAAGGCTTCTCCTATAATCCTTCTAATGACAACTCACGCCAACACTCCCCCTCAAGTTGGTGCATACAGGTCTCTCATGCCCAATTTGTCAAGTGAGTTGTAAAAATTCTTGCTACATACAGCTTTTGTAAGTACATCTGCCAATTGGTCTTCAGACTTAACAAAAGGAAATCTGATTGTCTTGTTCTCAAGATTTTGCTTGATGAAATGTCGATCCACCTCCACGTGTTTGGTTCGATCAGTTTGGACAGGATTGTGTGAGATATCAATGGCGGCCTTATTATCACAAAATAGGTCCATCTCACAAGTTGGAGCAAAACCAATTTCTGTTAATAGTCTTTTAAGCCAGAGAAGTTCACAAAGACCCTTAGCCATCCCACGGAACTCAGTTCAGCGCTAGACAAAGTCACCACATTCTGTTTCTTACTTCTCCACGTCACAAGGTTCCCGCCAACAAACATGAAGTACCCTGAGGTGGATTTTCGATCTGATATATTTCCTGCCCAATCTACATCTGTATATCCCTCGACTTTGAGGTGATCATTTTTTGAGAACATAAGCCCTTTTCCCTAGAAATAACTTCAAGTAGTGAAGAATTCTGAGTACCGCATCCATGTGATCCTCACTCGGACAATGCATGAATTGACTAACTACACTCACAGCATAAGCAATGTCTGGGCGAGTGTGTGAGAGATAAATAAGTTTTCCAACTAATCTCTGGTATTTTTCTTTGTTTGTCAGCACTTGGTCTGGGTATACTCCCAGTTTGTGGTTTTGGACAATTGGTGTGTCTGCAGGCTTGCATTCTAGTAGTCTCACCTCTGATAGAAAGTCTAGGATATATTTTCGTTGAGAAAGGAATATACCTTGCCTTGACCTAGCAACCTCAATTCCCAGAAAATATTTGAGCCCTCCTAGATTCTTCATTTCAAATTCAGTCGCCAAATGCTCTTGAAGCCTTGATATTTCTTCTAGATCATCTCCTGTAATAATCATGTCGTCTACATAGATTATTAAGGCCGTGACCTTGCCCTGTTGATGCTTTAAGAAAAGTGTATGATCTGAGTTACTTTGTTGATAGCCATATTTCTTCATTGCCAAGCTGAATCGCCCGAACCATGCTCTAAGTGATTGTTTCAAACCATACAATGCTCGTTGTAATTTGCACACCACTTCAACTTCGGAAGTTGCTGTGTAGCCTGGTGGAACATTCATGTAGACCTCCTCCTCCAGATCACCATGGAGAAAGGCATTTTTTACATCAAACTGGTGCAGTGGCCAATCCAGGTTTGCTGCAAGGCATAACAACACTCTAACCGAGTTCCATTTTGCTACTGGTGAGAAGGTCTCTTGGTAGTCTACACCATATGTCTGGGTGTAACCTTTTGCTACTAGTCTTGCTTTATATCGGTCAATTGAACCATCTGCTTTGTGTTTAATGGAGAACACCCATTTACATCCCACCGTCTTCTTTCCTTTGGGCAAGGGAACAAGAGTCCATGTTTCATTTTTCTGCAGTGCCTCCATTTCTTCCTTCACAGCCTGAGTCCACTTAGGATTTGTCAGAGCTTCATGAACAGTGGTAGGAACATGGCACGAGGAGAGTTCATGCACTAATGTCTTGAGTGGTTCGAAGAGCCTTTTTGTAGACACATAGTTGGAAATTGGATATTTTGAGCTTCGCTCTCCAATATCTGGAGAATATCGACTTGGTGGTTTGCCACAATTATGCCTGAAAGGTAAATTATAGCCAACATGGATATCTATATCATTAGAGTTTGAAGATATACTAGGAGAGTTTACCTCGGGGATATTCTCAGGAGATGGGTCGTCGGGTACTGAGGAGTGGGAGGGGGTTTCCATTTCAGCTTCAGGTGATGTAGATATTGCTTTGGAACCTTTCTCCGTTTCTGAGGACAAGCTTAGTTCTGTATTGGGTTCCTCAACGTTGATGTCGGTGTCATTAAATCTCGGCCAGTCAAAGTGTATCCATTTCGGCTCGTCATCCCTAATCTCCCCCTGACGAGGAGAATTGGGTAATGAGGAAGAGAAGAAAGTCTCAGACTCCAAAAAAGTGACATCCATAGTCACATAGGTGCGATTGGAGACCGGATCATAGCACCGATACCCTTTTTGATGGACGACATATCCCAAGAATAGACAACGAATGGCACAAGGATCAAGCTTCGTGCGCTGGTTCTTATGAAGGTGGACAAAGGCGACACAACCAAAAATCCTAGGTGGAAGCAATAACATCCTAGGTAAGGGAACATACGTCGACAGGGCCTGTAACGGAGACTTGAAAGTCAAGACTTTGGAAGGCATCCGATTGAGGAGATGCACAGCCGTAGCAACGACGTCAGTCCAATGTCGACTAGGCACATGGGCGCCAAGTAATATAGCCCGAGCAGTTTCAAGGATGTGGCGGTTCTTTCTCTCAGCCACACCATTCTGCTGAGGAGTTTGTGGACATGAGGTTTCATGGATAAGACGATATTGCTGAAAATAGGCATGAAACTGGTGGTTCACATACTCACCACCATTATCTGATCGAAGAATCTGAATCTTAGCTGAGAACTGAGTTTGAACCATAGTGTGGAAGGACTGAAATGTAGTCAGTACTTCATCTTTATGTTTCAGCAAATAGAGCCAAGTCATGTGAGTACAATCATCGACAAATATCACAAACCAGCAGTGACCAGATATTGTAGAAATTGGAGAAGGACCCCACACATCGGAGTGAATTAAAGCAAAAGGAACAGGACTTTTATTCATACTTGAAGGATAAGTAGCTCTATGACTTTTAGCAAGAATACAATTTTCACATTTGAGGTCCAATATCGAAAGCTTAGAAAATAAACTAGGAAACAAATACTTCAGATAACCAAAGGACGGATGTCCTAACCGATGATGCCAAAGCCAAATCTGTCGCTCTTTCTTGTCAACCAGAGGATGCATGTGATGTGCGCGGCCCATACTGAAATCGTCCATGTAATAGAGCGCCCCCCCCCTCTTAGTACCACGCCCAATGATCTCCTTGGTAAGAATATCCTGAAGTAAACAAAAGGTAGAGTACATTAGTACAACACAGTTCAGGGCGGCAGTAACTTGGTTCACAGAGAGCAACTTATGGGAAAGAGAGGGAACATGCAAAGTATGAGATAAGGATAAAGTGGGTGACAATTGCACAGTGCCAGCCCCTGTAACCGGAGAGAGGGCCCCATTGGCATTAGCAATGCAAGTGCGCCGTGGTGGAGAGGTTTGGCAGAAATCAGTGGCAATGAATGTCATGTGGTCGGTGGCACCCGAGTCAAGGATCCAAGAACGTCGATCACTATCGCGAGACGAACTACAAAGAGCAATACCAAAGTTACCTGTTTCTGTGATTGGTAAATCACCCTGGGCGGTCTCCACATGGGGAGGGAGGGAGAGACTGGACTCGGCGGCAACAACTGCAGCCTGACCCGCTCTGCCATCAGCAGTATCTCGGCGTTTACGGGCCTGAAGGTCATTCCACCAGTCAGGGTAGCCGTGGAGTTTGAAGCAATTGTCACGGGTATGTTTCAAATTACCGCAGTGAGAGCACTTGGTACCATCAGAGGAAGAGGAGCGGGGCTTGGCAAAGGTGTCGGCCTTCCCAGTGCCCAGAGAGAAAGACCGGGAAGAAGATGGAGTTGATTGGCCGGTCTTGAACCCTTTTGAAGCCAGAACTGCTCCTGGAGTATCGGGGGAGCCACCGGTAATCATAACAGCTTGCCGGACAGCTTCCCGGCGAACATGAGCATACGCAAGTTCAATGGAAGGAAACGGTTGCATCTGTAGTATGTCACTGCGAGTGTTATCAAGCCGATCATCCAGGCCATCCAAGAATGCATACACATGGTCTTCCTGAAGCATGTCATTATAGTGCTGAATATCAGCAACACATTCCATGGGGTTTGGGCGATGAAAATCAATCTCGCGCCATAACCCTTGGAGAGAAGTGAAATATTTCTCAAGGGAACCACCTGCTTGTTTCAGACGGGTCACACGCCGCTGGAGGTCATACACTTGAGATGTATCGCTGCCGTCAAAATAGGTAGTAGCAATTGAATCCCATACTTGTTTGGCAGTCGAAAACCGAATGAAGTTGCCGATGAGTGATGGGTCCATGGAGTTAATCAGCCATCCCTTGACAATGGCGTTGTCTGTGCGCCATTTGCGGAAGGAGGGATCGTTCGGTGGAGGTTGGACGACATCGCCGTTAATGAGTCCCAACTTGTCTTTGCCGGGGATGTACATCTCAACAACTTGGGACCAAAGAGCATAATTGAGCCTGTCCAATTTTATGCCAATGGGAGCAGCAGCAACATTATCACTGGTTGGGGTAGGAACTGAAGTTTTATTCAAGACGTCAGTCATTCGGGCGGTTAATTCTGTGATAATGGCTGTGAAGTCAATGGACTTGTCGTGGTCTGCCATGGGAGCAGCGGCAAGAGGTGAAGGAGGTCACTCCACGAGCACCGTTGGCAGAGCAGTGGGTGTAGAGCGGAGAAGGCGAGGGCAGCGAACCCAATTTCTCGGTTTAGATCTGAACCCGGAAAGCGGCTGCCGGAATCGAGCGGAGTGTCGCCGGCCAGCAGCGGCTGGAATCGTACAGAGTGTCGCCGGCCAGACGCGGCGTCGGCAAGGGATATCTAGCCAGAAGCGGCGTCGGCAAAGGGGTTTTTGAACCCAGATCGAGGCCGGAGGTAGCGCAAGGGGCGGGGCCGAAAAGAATGGCAACTGGCAGAGGCCGGAGCAAGCAGGATCAGCAGTAAACCCGAGGAGGTAGCAGCGGCAGAGAATTGAGGCAGAGCGCAGATCGCGGCAGCCGGATCGGTGGGAGAGAAGAGAGCGGCAGATCTGAGGCTAGGGCAGGCGGTACCTACGTTGGAATCAAGGGCGGAAAAAAGGGCGCGGTAGCCCTGTATTGCAGAGAAGAGATCGGCAGATCGGAGGCAGCAGGCAGCCGATCGGAGCAGAGACGCAAGCAGCAGACCGGGGCGGAAGTGCAGGCAGGCAGATCTAAACGGAAACAGAGGCAGATCGGAGCGGAAACGCGGGCAGCAGAGAGGAGCGGAATCGCGGTGGAGAAGGTGGCCGATGCCGGCGAGAGGGCAAACGGTGAGGCCGCAGATGAATCGATGAGCAGGAACTTCGAGCGGAGTCAGGAAGTCTCTCCCTGACACGGGAAGAGTAAAAACAATATTGGAAGATAAATCCCGTCCGACAAGACGGGGAAAAAAAACTTCGATTCGGGAAAAAAAAAATATTTCAATTCCTATGAAAGGGGATCGAACCTAGGCTCTGATAGCATGTCAAAAAGTCATGGAAAAAATATTTTTCCTGTATATTTTCATTTTCAATCTTTTACATAGAGTAAGAGGTATATATATACATAAAAATATCTATTTCTGTCTTCCCTGATTTTATGACTAAAATCACGGTTGACCCTTATATCAAGGGATTTACAACTAAGGCTTCTCCTATAATCCTGCTAATGACAACTCACGCCAACAATTTTCTCTCTCTTATTTTTTTTTAAAAAAAACCCACGAATATCGGCTGATATCGGCGATATTGGCCGATATTTACAATATCGACTGATATGTAGACCCCTGGTTGTATGTGAAGTCCAAACAGGTTACAGAATGAGAAAAAAAGGAAAATATGGAAGCTGAGAGGAGCAGGTGAGTCCTGTGAATGCCATACAGAGCCATTGAAGAGGAAAAGATGAAAATCTACCGCTGTTGGTAACTATTGTGAGTTAGTTTATGTGGCTTTGTTTTTATCACAAGAAATATAAGTGTAAATCCTAAAGTGAAAGTGTTTACACGAACAAAGAAACACCCTTCTCATCACTTTTATAATGGCAGATCAATGTTTAAACGAATGTAGCTTTGTCATTTGATTCAGCCTTTGGATGGTTTGATCAATATGTATTATGCATGAAATGTACATTGAATGTATTATTTCACCTCATACATATTAATGTGGAGCACATTGCTTTTTTATTTTTCTTTGTATAAGAATGCATTTTGCAAAGATTGTGGAAAGATACATGATGATAATAGTGCAAATGGAGTCACATCAAGCATTAGGAATGGATAATAATGGTAAAGATGCAAAAAAATTTGTTACTATATGTGAAGATATATTTCTAGAATGTATCCATCCTCCTAATGCCCACAGGATAGCATTCATTTTGTCATTTTTTAGAATTGAGCTTGAAACTCTTTTTTGTTTATGTCAGCATCTCTGACTTTCTTTAGATTTGGAAAAACCAGTTTACCCTACAATATGATGTTGTTGTGTGATAGCAATACCCATGATTTTGTTGAATATATTAGAATTAGTATTTAGTTAGGATTCTTAGTTTGAGTTAATATCTTATTAAGAGTGTTGGCTTAAAAGTTAAATCTGCCTCCCCTTAGTCAGACTGAGTTGTCAATTCCGTGACTGTGTCTGACTGAGTCATGAGTTGTCAATTTGTGTGACTTGTCGTGACCTTTTCGAGTGTCAAGACTATGCCTCTGGAAGACCTATATAGTCAAATCAAGTTTGAAGTTCCAGAAGACACGTCATTTGGAAGGTACTGCACCGCAATCGGAAGAACTTCATGAATATCAACCAACACAGGTATTTAGACCTTAGGAATGACTTAGAAGACCTAGAATTACCATTGGGACAAACCTTAGAATCCATAACTTAGAATTTGGTTGGACTAATTTGGATTTCTTAGGTTAGGTGATTTTTGCTCTATTTTGGGCAAGTTTTTTCTTCCATCAAATATTCTCAAGTATTAGTAAAATTTTAATGATTTGATGGATTACTAAAAGAGCTTTTCAAAAAGTCCAAGAACACCCAATTTGGAAATGTATAGCTCAAGATATGAGCATTTCAATGAAAGGGTGCAAAACATATCAAAACAGTTTTGTCATATACCCTCACTTTGAGAGATTATTTGAGGTATCAAATGGACCTCAAATTGAACCAAATTTGGTGAGTAGATAGATCTCTCAATGACCTTTTCAACGAGCCCAAGAACTCCCAAAACCGAGTTCGAAAACCCAAGTTATGGTCATTTTAATGGAGGTGTATAAAACTGCCGAGATTCAGTCGGCTGAATTCATGTTTCAGTCGACTGAATGTGTTGCAAATTCGTCTTTTCAGCCTCAGACGAGTTTCAGTCGACTGAATTTATGTTTAAGTCGACTGAAAATGTTTCAGTCGACTGAATATTTATTTCAGTCAGCTGAATTATGCCCAGATGTTTTAACGGTCATTTCTGGGCATTTCAGTCGACTGAATCTTCAGTTCAGTCGACCGAAATCGTAACGGGAAGTTTTTAACGGCTCTATTATTGTGATTTTGACTTCCAACGGCCATATCTTCAAGAGGGCTTTAAATGTATGACTTTAGGGCTTTCCAAAGATTGATTCTTGATGAGCAAAACCCTCTCTAATATTCTCCAAAACTCTCAATCATTTCAAGAGCACTAAAACTTTATAGTTAGACTACCAAAGTTCTTGAACTCAATATCTCACACACTCAAAGCTCTCATAGGCAAATCTTGAGCATCTTAAGCTCACTCTTGGGTGTGTATTTAAGAGAACCTTTAGGGATAGATTGTTCTCATAGGAAAATCATTTATCTTCCCTAAACCTCTTCTCCTAATCTTTGGTTTGATATTCAACGGAGCATCTACTCATCACCAAGGAGTATAGCAAGGAGAAGGACATTCAAGAGCACGCCGAAGTTACTTCAAGCAACTCGAGGCTAGTGTTCTTGGTATTTCTCAAAAACTATTCTTTCCTTTATTTATTGAGAAAATTGTAAAGGGTTGGTGTAACCCTTGTGAAATCTCAAGAGAGGTATTCTCTTGTTTGTCATCGGTCAAATCTTCACCCGTGAATAAGATCAAGTGTTGTAAAGGTTCGATCTCCACCCGTGAAGGAGATCAAGGGTTGTAATAGGTTTGTTCTCCACCCGTGAAGGAGAAAGTTAATGGAATCCTCAAGTGGTGTACTTGAGGCGTGGATGTAGGCAAGGTTGCCGAACCATGTAAAAATCTTCGTGTCAAGATATTTCATCTTTTCTCATCTCCTCTTATTATTGTGTTTGTGTTTTATCTTGTATCGTAATCACACAATTTGGAGATAAATTGGATTAATTAATTAAGACCAATTAATTAATTGACTCACATTTTAAAGAAATTTAAAATTCCTCCATAGTCCTATTCACCCCCCTCTAGGACTATTCTAGACATCGGGCTAGCTCGTCTAACAAAGAGATATGTTTAGTTTAGGTTTAAAGTTTGAGTTTGACTAAAATAGCTCTAAGGTAGGCTAGATGCTATATATACAGATATAATAGACTTTGAGTAATACAATTTTATAGTTTCTAACTAAAAAAAAAAAATCTACAAGCAAGAGTTTGGATTTCAGGTTTGCTACCATCCGTTTGTCCATCAGAGAGGAGGTCGAGTTTTCTGATCTAGAGTTGTCAATGAATGTGATGACCCGATGCTACCCATCACAATATTGTTCGCTTTGAACTCCACTTGGGCCCCACGACTTTACTTTGGGCCTTAGCCCACCAAGCCAGTCCCAAAAAGCCTTGTGATGGGGAGGGGCTTGCCTCTTCAAATAAAGCCCCTACCACCCAAGTCCACAACCAATGTGAGACTTTGTGTGGAAGTATCACAATCCACCTCCCTTAAGAACAGAGTCGTCCCTGGCTCTGTCATATCACACTTGACATGGGTCCACACACACAGGCATGCAACATCATGCAAGTAGAGCCCACACAGTTCTATTGTTGAACCGTGTTTTTGATACCACTTGTGATGACCCGACCCTACCCATCACAATATTGTCTGCTTTGGACCCCACCTGGGCTCGTACGGCTTTGCTTTGGGCCCTGGCCCACCAGGCCAAGCCCAAAAGGCCTTGTGATGGGGCTCTACCACCCAAGTCCACAACCAATGTGAGAGTTTGGGTGGGGGTATCACAGTGAATGTCAAAGTAATTGCAGCCAGTATCCAACTTAATTGCAGTTGTTTGCACCTTTTCTCCTCTGTTTGCAGTCACAATTTGGAGGATTTGGTTTATTGTTCTCTCAACCACTGTATCCACCTTCCTTCTTGCGAAACGATTGGCTTCCTCCAATTAGATTCATTTGCATAGTCCCAGATCCACACTAACATCTTCCTCTCAGATCTGAAATCTTCAGCTACCGTGCTGACCCACAAACCAACGTCTGTTCTTCACACTTGCAGTGGAGGCTTGGATCTGGCCCTGAAATCTGCGTCAGCATTTGCAGCCCAGGTTCTTGAGCGCCCCTCCATGTATCTACAAGCCCATGCGCCTCTATTTTTGAGATACCGCATCAGCATCACCGCTCTTACATCTGCACTCGCTGCACCAACTTGCCCCTGTGGTCCCATCTCTCACGTGATCTGAGTCTAGACCAACGCTTGCCTTTCTCCTTTCTCCTTTCTCGCCCCAGATCTTGGTTTGGAGATTTCTACTCTGCTCTTCAAAAGACGGCCCAATCTACTCGAAATCAGCCATCCATTACTGCCTGCAACATCCCTGCCAACTAGGACTTCGCTGCCACCAGCACTCTTCGTTTCCTGTTCCAGGGTCTACCTAGCAAGTGACGTCCTCCCCTTCTGTCTCTTGTGAATCGTCCCTCTTGCATGTTTCCAATGTAGATCCTTGTTTCAGGCGCCGTTTTGGGCATTGTTTCTGCTCCTTCATAATCTACAGCACTCAGACCACTGAACGTTTGCACAGAGCATTGGCCGTTTCTGTGTCCTCCTTGCACCCAAACGAACTGTCCATCTGCATCTGGTGATCACAACATGATTAGAAAAAACCATGTCAAGAACCCAAACCAGATCTGAATTGTTGTCCAATTTTGCACCTTATCCAAAGCCAATTTGCACCTGTCCTATTCTTCATTCTCATATCTAAGTCAAGCCTCGCAGAGAGTTTTGGGAAGATTGATGATTTTCTTGCATTTGGTAGAGAGTTTATGCATGGACGCTTTGTTTGTTCCATCTCAGATCCATTTGAATAGTTAGGCAGGATGGTAGATGTGGATATGATGGTGGATCTCGAAACTGTCACTCTCTTAAAAAAAAAAAAAACATCTGCAAGCAAGAGTTTGGATTTCTGGTTTGCTGTCGTCTGTTTGTATGTCAGAGAGGAGGTCGAATTTTTTGATCTAGAGTTGTCAGTTAACGTCTAAGTAATTGCAACCAATATCCAACTAGATTGCAACTGTTTGCACCTTGTCTCCTCTGTTTACAGCCACAATTTGGAAGATTTGGTTTCTTGTTTTCTTAGCAGTGTGTATCCTTCTCGCACTTTGCAGTCCTTGCTTGCACTGTTCGTCTTCAGTTTGGATCAGATTTTTATGTTCTGTTAGCATTGGCATTGAAAGTGGAATTAGCATTGGTATTGGCATTAGTATTGATATGAATTGATGGATCCTGGCAAATCATTTGCACCCCTCTTCTCTGGCAACTTGCAGTACATGTGGCACGTTGGTTTAGTATTTGACTTCATTGACATGTCTTCACGATTGGATCTGCTATTTCTCCACCAGATGGCGTCATCCAACGGTTTGATTATTTAGTTATCAGTTCTTTTTAAGTTCAATAATTGTAAACTCAAATGAACCACTTGAGTTTAAGGGAGAATGTTAAATATATTATGTTTAGTTAAGATTCTTAGTTTGAGTTAATCTTTTATTAAGAGATATGTTTAGTTTAGGTTTAGAGTTTAAGTTTGACTAAAATAGTCATAGGATCGGCTAAAGGCTATATATACAGTTGTAATAGACTTTGAGTAATGCAGTTTTATAGTTTCTAACAGATTTATCCATGTGTTATGTACTTTGTAGGTTTTTAGGTCTACCACTTATTGGGAGGAGGAAGTGGTTCTGGTATGACTTTCTTACATTGGTATACTAGAGAATAAATGGATGAGATGAGTTCAGAGAGGCAGAGAGCAACATGAACAATCTGGTTTCAGAGTATCAGCAATATCAGGATGAAACTGCAGATTAAAAAGGATATGATGATTTCAAGGAAGAGGAAGTGCAAGAAAAGGCATGAGAGATCAATGTGTTTTTGGCGTGATCTCTCTGTAGCTTCTCTTTTATTTTTTCACTTTGCTCTGTCATTTTGGATATTTTATTGCTCTTGATGGATCATTTTGTTTAGTTGTGTGGAGTTGTTGTATAAAAAAAATATTTGATGGTTGTATGGATTTATGGTACTGAATTTGAATTTTATTGTGTATTTGAATTTTCAATCCCAAAGGAGATCAAAAGATTTCAACTGATGTTTATATTTCGAGTCGGGTCATTTTAATTTTTCTAACCAAATTAGCTTACAAACATGCCAAATTTTAGACAATAAGGATTACAGTTGGATCTTTTATTAGTATGTATCTGATAACAAGAACAAGTTTTAAAATGAATTTACTTCTGAGTGTTGGAATGAATTATTATATAATTAGGATTATTAGTTTGGGTTTACCTCAAATTAAGAGATGTATTTGGTTTAGAATTATATTTAGAGTTTGAGTTTATTTGTGATATCCCTAGGGTTTCCTTATTTTCTACATAGTATCAGCCAGAATTAGATCCGTTTAAATGATCCTTAAGGAAAGAATCTCTTCTTCTCTCCCTTCACCGGAGGACATACATCGGCAGAGAGAGGGAGGGACATCTGTATAAGGCCTTCCCATCGTTTTATCTGGTTCAAATTTGTTTTCTTTTATTATTACTTTCTAAGGGCCATCTGACGCATCTCTATGCAAATCTACCATTCATCCGTGCATCGCCTCTGTAGCCCCAGGAGTCCCTGCTGATCCAGATCTCACTGTCGCAACCAGGTCCGCCTTTGCTCTGCAGCACACCTTTTCCATTCAATTCTTCAAGACTTGGGCGGTCTTCAATCGTCATTGCCGTTCACTGATCTGGCCCTTTGAGGTTGTCGTTTTCTGCTTGTGATTGCTGTTGAAAGAGGGGGGACAACCTTCCATCTTGACAAAGCCAAGGCTCTTTCATCCGCTATTCTCCAAATCTATTTTTTTGTTCCGCATCTGACATCTGGGCATTTCGATCATCTCTGCTCTATCTGAGTTTGTCAAGAGGACTGTCCTTGTTAGCCAGATCTGTTGTTTCCACCAACGCAGAGATCGGTTGGGGCGATCTCTACGTTTGTCGTTGATCTATTTGTATCATCTCTGCAGTTCTGCTTCATCTTGCAGCCACTTTTTGCCCCGTTTTTGCTCGCTATTTCCTTCAACCAAGCATCTGACCCTTGAGGAATTCCTCATGCCGTACCTCAAAAACTGGTGAAATCCTCATCAAATACCAAAGGCTATTATTACTCTGCTTGGAAATTTTAAAGAAGTTTTCAAGTGATATTCTCGTCACAATCAAAGACTTCTGTTTGGTAGGTTGTTCTTTGCTCTATGGGTCATTGTTCATAAATCAAAGGAAATAAGGAATGTTGGGAAAACAAGATAGAGTGTCTACCATTGCTATAGTCTGATCCATCCTTCTAGCATCCATATGTTCGCTTCTGAGGGTTAGGATCAACCCATTTGTGGCAAAATCAGATTGACTACTATTGGAAGTTTGTGGGTTGGATTGTGATTAAGATTATGGAGAGTTCTAGATGGGTTTCATGGGAACAAATCTCTATGTATGATGCAATGATTTTTTGCATTACAGACAACAATCAATTGTAGAGGTGGGAGAATCACATTATTTAAGTTTGTGATGAATTGTTCTTCTATGAGCAAATTGAGAATTGCAATGAGCATTTTCTTAATGCTTTGAAAGAATATGATGATGGAAGGGATTTGTTAGATTATGATTTCAGCAGTGATGGCTATGGACTCCCGTATGATGATCCAACATAGAGGGAAAAAAAAGGGGGACCATTCTTCCAATGGTTTTATTTCTCTATCAACATTGGTGCTCTTCTATCAAGCAGTTTTCTTATTTGGATCCAACCACGAGATTCAGACCTGGTGTTTTACTGTTTCTTATCGCCACGATCTGCGAGATCTGTGCCAAGAATAAAGGGGGAGAACTAAAGAAAATGACAGAAATTGCCCTTCTCCTCCTACTTTGTTGTCATTCGAGCACACCTTACTTTGCCGTTTCTCTAATGTGAGATGTAATGGTCAGGTCAACAAAATAGTTATGGGAATAAGAGGATATATGAATCGTACGATTTTACAATTTTCGATTCACGATTCACACTCATAAACCGATTTCAATACGATTCGAGTTCGATAACATTGGGTAAAATTGAAAAATGTCATACACTTGGAGCATTGGGAATATTTGTAAAATTCCATGCTCACAAGATGTGTGATAATATGTTTCAATGAATGTTGCTTTGTGCACATTCCAATGCATAGTTGTGTAAGGTTATGGTTTGACCTCCATATGTGCCTATATGTGATTGATGTGAATATATTATATCAGATACATATGTATAAGTTTCTCAAATTCCCTATGATTATATGTTTACTATAATTGAGAATTCATATATTTGTGATAAATCAAGATTGCCTAAGATGTGTAATGTAAGGCCTTGATAACTTCCTATACTTGTGTATGGTTAGAAGTAATGTATGTATCAAATGAATTCTCATGATTGTGATTGAAACTCTTAGATAGGTAACTCATATAATAAACATGATGAATGTGCTTTAATGTCATGCTTGGATTATGTGATGATGTGTACATCACTAGTGACTACCTATGTTGATAATGGTTGTGATGGGTCGACCTAACCATGTGTAGAATGAATTTCCATGATTTGAAGAGGAACTTGGTAAAGGGTTAGACTAAGTGATATGGGTGAGTTAATATCAAGTATCTTAGAACCCAAGGGGGGTTAACTTGTGCTACAATGGAGATGGGCTAGCATGATTGAGAATGCATTGAATGCAATGTAAATGCTAGGAAAGCCTTGTTTGATTTCCCCAAAGTAAAAAGTATGACAACTCTCCAATGCAACCCAAATGTAAAAATAATGAACTACGGTTGATCTGATCCACTATATGGTACGTAGGCAACTGAGAGCATTGTGCCTCAGCTCGATCAAAAGATGCATTGCGTCTTCCATTTATATTAAGGATGATCTAAGATGTTGAGAAAATGTGAATGGTAGAAATGGATTGGTGGGATATACATTTTCTAATATAAACCCTAATTCTAGATGTTGGATCCCTCGAAGGCGGCCCGAAAAGGTCATAATGCCTTGAGAGTCCCGATATGATGAGAAATATATGTTTGTTACTCGAGTAAAGCCTAAAGTGAATAAAGAACTGTGAAAATTCTTTAGATGGACAGATGAGGACTTTGGCACTAAGATGTATGTGACTACGTCACTTGATTATATTGAGATGTTGTATGAGTATATCCCTCACGTGATGATTATATCGAGACGTGGTATGGGTGTGTCCCTCACATAATATTGATAATAGAGACGTAGTATGGGTGTGTCACTCACGTGATATTGATTATATTGAAGCGTGGTATGAGTGCGTCCCTCACGTAATATTGATAACGTTATACCTTAGTCTATTGAAAAATGAAACTATCTGATCATTAGATCATTGTGTCTCACTTTTGTATAGGTAAAAGGACGAGATAAGTATATAAATTTCATGAGTAAGACATAAAATAGCCATGAGACCATGGGAGCCTCGATATGAACATACGGATACTGTGGCATTACGATGTATATGTGACTTGGTCACTTGATATTGAGACGTTGTATAGGTACGTCCCTCAAGTGATTATGATGGTTGACTGACCGTTCGAGAGAGGTATTCGGGACAGTGGGGTCGGCTACGGAGACTTGGTCCCGTAGGGTTGCCGTCGAGGAGTAGATCCCTTACATGCTACGTGCTGGAGGGCGCTCTCACGGCTATTTAGCACACTTGGTTGGCGCTCTCATATTTAATTTGATAATATTTTATCCCATGGTGCTAGCTTCGTTAGACGGTTCGACCGCTTAGATTGATGAATCACCCATGGGTGAATGAGAGTGTAGACTTGATAAGTTGTGGGTCTCCCGCTTAGTAAGTAATGAACCCTAAGTCTTGGTAGGGGTCGTGGTATATTTTTGATATGATATGATGATTTGATATTGTTGCCACAATCACGTAGTGATTCAATCGAGTGTTGTTCCTATGGATAGAAGATTTCATGGTAGATGATGTGCCCCTGGATTTGTTATGCCCATGGATGGATTATACTCATGGAGGGATTATATTCATGGATGATTATTACCCATGGATAGATGATACTCACTGATAGAACATTACCTGGATGGATGTGTATACCCATGGATGATGGTTCCATGGTGCTTGGATGTTGGTCTTAGGGTAGACATGTTGGTCCCATGGTAGACGTATTGGTCTTATGTTAGAAATGTTAGTCCCATGGTAGACGTATTTGTATTATGGAGGACATGTTGGTCCCATAGTAGAGTATTAGTCTTATATTAGATATGTTAGTCCCGTGGTAGATGTATTGGCATTATAGTGGACATGTTGGTCTCATGGTAGACATATTGATATTATGGTGGACATGTTGGTCATATTGTAGATGTATTGGTCTTATATTAGACATGTTGGTCCTATGATAGAAATATTGGTTCTACGAATGTATGAGTTATGCCTATGGATGGATTATATTCATGGATGGTTATTACCTATGGATAGATGATACTCACTGATAGAGAGTTACCAGGGATGGATGATGAATCCCATGGATATTGTTCCCATGGGAGAAATATTAGATTCATGCCTAGATATTGATTAAATGGTGGGCATATTGACCCCATGATAGATATAGTGGTCACATGGTATACGTATTGGTCTCATGGTGGACGTGACGATTCTATGGATAGATATTTTTCCATGAATGGTTGTTCCCATGGAGGGCTTTGTGACCATGGATGAGTATCGTATACCGTGGATAGATATTCCTACGGAGGGCATTGATTCCATAGAGAATTGGATCCATATTTAGACTATTGACCCCAAGGAGGGATGTATTTATGTTCAGTATAGGTCCCATGGTTGAGGTTTATCCCATATGTGACATTGACCCCATGGTTGATGTGTTTCCTTGGTTGGTATAGACCTGTGATCGTGATAGATGAGATATATTCTATTGATGAGGCCCACGATAGGGTAATTAGAATGTCTTGATATAACATCATGAATAACATGGGGTTAGTACCATGAAATAAATGAATTGAGAACTACGCAGGATCTGATCTCTATTAGACTACGTAGGCAACTGATAATTCAGGTCGATCAAATCAAGGGTCCAATAAGTCCTATGATCCATAGGAATCTCGCAACACGTGTAGGGTCACGTGTTTAGACTATGAGTTGTGTTTGTTTCAAAAAAAAAATATTATTGTTTCTCACATGTCTGTTGGGTCTGACCGTGACAGTTGGTATCAGAGCTTAGGCTCAATTTTGCCGAGAACTGTGTGTATGGGGTTCGAAACTCTGATGAAAGCATAAGAATGTTTTGGGTCGCAATGGGTGAGCAGGATTTTGAGTAAGGCTAGGACCTCCTTTTGCCACCAGATTTAAGCGACTAATGTTTAGATCGTACTTCAAACGGGGTGACCAGAGTGATATTAAAGCATGAGCTGGACCCATGAGGGTTAGACTCACGTGGACCCTGAGTTGTGAGGTGCTGGATCTGGTCGGACTTAGAAAGGTCGCGAGGAAATAATTAAGCTCTATGATTGGAAAACTTTGGAATTCCCCTAGAACCGTATGCGAACCACCTTATGAGGTGTAGATGATCTTGTCTTCCCAGTAAGTGGAAGTAAGACCATTAGGTTGAGGGTTCTATGATGGGGGTTTCATAGATCGGGTGGTGATACCCTGGCAGGTAACCACCCGACGGACATCGGTTAAGTGATGTTGTCACTGTTACCACGTTGGAGAAAGGCTAGAGGGACATGCGTATTTGTGGCATCGGTTGGGAATGACTGGTATTGTAAACCAGAATTTGCTTGAAATGCGACTTTTAGTCTAGACCAAGAGGTTGAGGTCTATAGTTGGCTATAAAAAGTGGTAATAGTAGACCACTAATTTTGTTTAGAAACGGTCTTTGACGACCGAGGGCATCCTCGTGAAGCGAGTCAGATTTGATTTATGACTCTAGAAAGTCTGAGCCAAGGATTGTGGACTCGAAGGACTCAGGAGAGGTCGGTAAAACCTTCAAGGGTGTTCCCTGAGGAATGATGAGTGGGTCCAAGAGGCCAGACATATATAGATATTTTTGTGGAGAGTTGCCCTATGATGAGAGGGATTGTTTTCCCCAAGTCTCTAAACACGGAGTACATTGGCTCATGATATCGACGATAGCGATGATCAGGCAATGTGATGCTTGTACTACAAGGCTTAACGTAATGCACTTGGGTGTAAATGGTTTGAGTATCCCTCATGTAGTGCATATGTGTCTAGAGCCTAGTTTCTCGTGTGAAAAATGCAAGCCACCTTGTATGGATGGTTGTAGGCTAGTAAGATATCTTGGAATCCTTTATTATTTATGAGCTCAATAGAATGATGGTTTAGATTGTTATTTCATGCCTTATGAGTAAAAATTTTGTGTTTATTTATGGATTTCATTTTGTTTAATGATGTAATTATGATGTGAAAAGTATGTGGAATTACCTTATGATGATTTGAGAGATATGATTCTCTAGTATGATAGAGAAATTGATGCTGAATGAGAGGACTTTGATTTTACATAAAAGGAGTAGTCTGGCTAGATATAATTTGTTGTATGGGGATCGGTTGGCATGGATATGAATGGCAATGAGCATTATGACATGCAAAAGCCAAGCCATAGATTAAATTCTTAAGGCAATTGAAGCCTATCTCCTAATGTCAACCCCATATGGAAAAATAGTTGTCAATATATGTGAAAATTGTTATGCATTATTAGAAATATAGCATTTATTTGATCAAATTGCTCATTATATCTACCATGGCATTCCATCTACATCATAGATTCAAATTGGACTCAGAGTTGGTTAACTTTGAAGTGAATAAGAGGATGGGTAGATTGAGCATTTGGATATTTTAACACTAAGTGGAGTGGTTGTCAAATGGGTAGAGAGGATATGAGTATAATACCTCCCCCATTGGAACTCCCTAGTGTAGTAGATGTACTCCTTGTGGAGATTGATGTGTGATATTTTGAAAAGAGGAGTATACCCTCGTGTTAGTGATTCTTTCCTCTTCTAGCCTCGTGTTGAACAATTGTAAGCAGGAGACTGGATATAGATTCGTCTCAAGTTTCCTCCCTCTCAGATTTTCTCTCCGCAAAAGTAATTCTTTCACTCTTCCACCTTCCTTGGTATTTTTATTGGGATATTCCTGGGTGGAATGGAGCTTGGAAGCCATGTTTATCTGGGAAAGAGAAATATCCATGGATTTGAGTAGTGAGTTGGTGTTTAAAACTTTGCAAGGGTTAGATTATCCCTATTATGAGATAGTATCGTGATTTGCATAGCCTTTCTTATATCCCATTCCATATAGAACCATGTGGTACGAGTAGACATGGTTGGAATTTTGCTTTAGTGGTAGATTATGTCGCAATTGGAGTGGGGAAAACAACGTGTGCAATTGGCCGTTTGAGGGATTTAACCCCTTACATGGATGGACACCTATGAGTATATTTTAGCATTTTCTACATTTCTATGTTGAGCCACATACCGTTGTCCACATTGGATACGTATCGAGCCGCTTTGCGTAGGCCACATCCGTATGTGATTTTTGAACCCATGAGCTTGTGTGCATCTAATGTTGGTGATTGTTTATGGCAAGTCGGTGAGAAGTTAGAGTTAATACTTGCCCGAGATAAGCCTAGGATCACTTTTGTGCACAATTGAAATGTGTTTAATAATGATAAAGACTCCGTGTGCACGAAGGTGGCTTGGGTTGTATGAGTACCCGTGAAGTCATGACACACTTTTGGAGTTTTCTGACCCTGTTGTTGGCAAGCGCAATTTTGTGTATGATCGTGACGTAATTTGTTGGAGAAGTATTAATCTCCAGATTATTCATCGTAGAGTGTCGAGAGTTAGTGATCTCTCATGCTTGGGATTAGATATGGGTATCTAGGACTTTCGATGTTATTGTTTGGAGGTCTGTGAGACTTCTACTTCAGTAGAGTACCATTATGAGATGTACCCAGATTTTGTAAACCCTATGTTGGGTTGTGGGATCATGTAGCCACTTGAGGATGCTTGTTTTGGTTCGAGATGTCGATCTTAGTGTGATGTGACACTACTTCACGTGTAAACCACGTGAGAGGGCTATTTATTTGAGTGATGAGCCGCCCCATATTGTTCATGTTTGATGTATATTGTAGTTAGCATCGCCAAATGAGTTATGAATATTTGTTTGCCACATGTTGAGCTGCAATATGAAAGCCATTATGTAGGCATTATTGCATTGTCCACTTGTGATGTGAGCCTATTGATGGCTTAGTAGTCGAGTCCATAGTGCTTTTGATCAGTAGTTACCTTTGGAGGATCCTTTAGGCAAAGCTCTACAAGACTTGTGAGTGTTGAGACCTTGCCCGGAGCCGTAGAATGATTGAATTTCGGGGGTGAAATTCTTTTAAGGGAGGTGGAATGTAGTGGTTCAGGTCAACAAATGGTTATGGGAATAAGAGGATATATGAATCGTACGATTTTATGATTTTCGATTCACGATTCACACCCATAGACCGATTTCAATACGATTCGAGTTCGATAACATTGAGTAAAATTGGAGAATGTCATACACTTGGAGCATTGGGAATATTTGTAAAATTTCATGCTCACAAGGTGTGTGATAATATGTTTCAGTGAATGTTGCTTTGTGCACATTCCAATGCATAGTTGTATAAGGTTATGGTTTGACTTCCTTATGTACCTATGTATGATTGATATGAATATATTATATCAGATACATATATATATGTGTTTCTCAAATTCTCTATGATTATATGTTTACTATAATTGAGAATTCATAGATTTATAATGTGTTAAAGTATGATAGAATGTATGATAAATCAAGATTGCCCAAGATGTGTAATGTAGGGCCTTGATAACTTCCTATACTTGTATATGGTTAAAAGTAATATATGTATCAAATGAATTCTCATGATTGTGATTGAAACTCTTAGATGGGTAACTCATATAATAAACATGATGAATGTGTTTTAATGCCATGCTTGGATTATGTGATGACGTGTACATCACTAGTGACTACCTATGTTGATAATGATTGTGGTGGATCGACCTAACCATGTATAGAACGAATTTCCATAATTTGAAGAGGAACTTGGCAAAGGGTTAGACTAAATGATATGGGTGAGTTAATGTCAAGTATCTTAGAACCCAAGGGGGTTAACTTGTGCTACAATGGGGATGTGCTAGCATGCTTGAGAATGCATGGAATGCAATGTAAATGGTAGGAAAGCCTTGTTTGATTTCCTCAAAATAAAAAGTATGACCACTCTCCAATGTCAACCCAAATATGAAAATAATGAACTACGGTTGATCTGATCCATATGTAGTATGTAGACAACTGAGAAAATTGTGTCTCAGCTCGATCAAAACGCTCATTACGTCATCCACTTATATTAAGGATGATCTAAGATGCTGAGAAAATATGAAGGGTAGAAATAGATTGGTGGGATATACATTTTCTAATATAGACCATAATGCTTTGGATCCCTCGAAGGCGGCCCGAAGAGGTCATGATGCCTTGGGAGTCTCGATATGATGAGATATATGTTTGTTATTCGAGTAAAGCGTAGAGTGACTAGAGAACTGTGAAAATTCTTAACATTGACAGATAAGGACTTTGGCACTAAGATGTATGTGACTAGGTCACTTGATTATATTGAGACGTGGTATAAGTATGTCCCTCACGTGATGATTATATTGTGACGTTGTATGGGTGTGTCCCTCACGTGATATTGATAATTGAGACGTGATATGGGTGTGTCTCTCACGTGATATTGATTATATTGAGGCGTGGTATGGGTGCGTCCCTCACGTAATATTGATAATATTATGACTCAGCCATTTAAAAAAGGAAACTGTGCGATCAGTAGATCATTATGTCTCACTTTTGTATAGGTAAAAGGATGAGATAAGTATATAGATTCCAAGAGTAAGGCCTAAAGTAGTCGTGAGAACGTGGGAACCTCGATATGAACATACGGAGACTGTGGCATTGAGATGTATATGTGACTTGGTCACTTGATATTGAGACGTGATATGGGTACGTCCCTCACGTGATTATGAACGTTGACTAACCGTTCCAGAGAGGTATTCAGGACGGTGGGGTCAGCTTCGGAGACTTGGTCCCGTAGGGTTGCTGTCGAGGAGTAGGTCCCTCACATGCTACGCGCTTGAAGGCGCTCCCACGGCTATTTAGCACACTTGGTGTGCGTTGATGTGCAGAGTTAGATACAATTTTACCCCATGGGAGTAGTGATAGGTTCGTTAGACGCGATCCAACCGCCTTAGAGCTTGACTGAATCACCCATGAGGTGAAAGGATGTAGGGCGAGGTAGACTTGATAACGCCAGTCGTGGGTCTCCCGCTTAGTAAGTAATGGGACCTAAGTCTTGGTAGGGGTCGTGGTATATTTATGATATGATATGATGATTTGATATTGTTGCACAGTTACGTAGTGATTCAATCGAGTGTTGTTCCTATGGATAGAAGATCTTATGGAAGATGATGTGTCCCTACATTAGTTATGCCCTTGGATGAATTATACTCATGGAGGGATTATATTCATGGATGGTTATTACCCATAGATAGATGACACTCACTGATAGAGCGTTACTAGGGATAGATGTGTATATCCATGGATGATGGTTCTCATGGTGGTGCTTGGATGTTGGTCTTAAGGTAGACACGTTGGTTCCATGGTAGATGTATTGGTCTTATGCTAGAAGTGTTGGTCACATAGTAGACGTATTGGTATTATGGTGCACATGTTGGTCCCATAGTAGACGTATTGGTCTTATGTTAGAAATGTTAGTCCCGTGGTAAACGTATTGACATTATGGTGGACATGTTGATCCAATAGTAGACGTATTGATATTATAGTGGACATGTTGGTCCCATAATAGACGTATTAGTCTTATATTAGACATGTTGGTCTTATGATAGACATATTGGTTCTACAAATGTATGAGTTATGTCCATGGATGGATTATACCCATGGATGGATTATATTCATGGATGGTTATTACCCATGGATAGATGATAGTTACTGATGAAGAGTTACCTGTGATGGATGATGAATCCCATGGTAGACATATTGGATTCATGCCTAGATATTGATTATATGATGGGCATATGGACCCCATGATAGATATAATAGTCCCATGGTAGACGTATTGGTCTCGTTGTGGACGTGATAGTTCTATGGATATATATTAGTTTCCCATAAATGATTATTCACATGGAGGGCTTTGTGACCATGGATGAGCATTGTATACCGTGGATGGATATTCTCACGGAGGGCATTGATTCCATAGAGGATTAGACCCATATTTAGAGTATTGTCCCCGAGGAGGGATGTATTTATGTTCAGGTATAGGTCCCATGGTTGAGGTTTATCCCATGTGTGACATTAATCCCATGGTTGATGGTGTTCCCATGGTTGGTATAGACCCATGATAGATGAGATCTATTCTATTGATGAGGCCCACGATAGGGTAATTAGAATGTCTTAATGTGATATCATGAATAGCACGGGGTTAGTGCCATGAAATAAATGAATTGAGAACTACGCAGGATCTGATCTCCATTGGAGCACGCAGGCAACTGATAATTCAGGTCGATCAAATCAAGGGGTCTAATAAGTCTTATGATCCGTAGGAATCTCGCAACACGTGTACGTATCACGTGTTTGGATTATGAGTTGTATATGTTTCATATATATATATATATATATCTATACTATTGTTTCTCACGTGTCTGTTGAGTCGGGCCGTAACATTAGACGACCTATTTAACCGAAGAAAATGACTCAAATTGCCCTTCTCAGCCATTATTTGCTGGCCTTTATGGTTAAAGTCTTTTATTTGCTGGCCTTTATGGCTTCTGCCCTTTTGTTTCCTGACCTTTATGGCTACAGTCATTGTTTGCTAGCTTCAGCCCTTTTGTTTGTTGGTATTTGCGATCTGATTACTTCAGCCTTGTTTTGGGATTTATTATGCCATTGTTTGCAACCAATCAACACTGTCTATTCAACAACTTTTTGCAGCCGATTCAGTTTACTTCCAACAAATCTTCGTGGTCAGTCGGTATGCCACTTTTTCAGTTCACTTGTAGTTTCTTCATGTTCCAAGCTTCATGTTCATCTACGCTTCAGTTTGCAGGGGCGTGTTAGAATAATTAGAGTTATTATCTAATTAGGGTTATTAGTTTGGGTTTAGCTCAATTAAGAAGTATATTTGATTTAGAATTATGTTTAGAGTTTGAATTTATTTGTGATAGCCCTATGATAGTATAGGTATTCAAAAATACACAATTTATTCTTTTCAACACTTAGCATAAAGTTCAAACATATTCAATAAGTGGAAAACCTGTTTGTGTTTTCCAACCACACTTAAGGTACTCTCAACTCATTGGAGAAGAGTTGGACCTGAAAAATGAAGAGGAGAAAATTATACAAAGAAAGCAAGCTGAAGGACTAACTTGTTGAATAAATAGGTCGAATTAGGAAAGAGACGTATTTGGTCACCAATCAATTTAAACTTGGCCATGTCAAGTCATTATAAATGATAAATAGATTGGTTTAGTTAATTCATTTAAGTCCTGCAAAGTCATTAATACATGGGTGAAGTTTGTAAATGTGTGCTTTAACATTATTATTTTTTAAATATCTCCATAGTTTTTGGCATAAAATTTGGGTTGTTTTTTTTAAGAAAAACGTTAGCATTAATAATTCAAATCTTGGGTTGAGTTTTAATTCGATCCGTATGACTCAACTTGAAAAATCAGTGGGTTGGGTTATGTAATTGTAAATTGAGAGTCAAGTCACGTTGAAAAAAAAATCCGCATAAAATTCAGATAAGGTTAGGCATAGAAATTTAAAGTCAACCTAATACAAGTTGAATTGATTTGACTCAATTTGAGTTTCAGAAAATATAAAAAACCAGATGCTGAATTTTGTCCCAAAATTTGGGCTAAAAATGGGTTACGCTATCGGGCCAACAAATAGATTGGGTGGGACTAGTAATTTGAGTCGGATGGGGTTGGACTCAATAATTTTTTGTAGAGTTGAGTTGAGTTTATTAAAATCCAACCTAACTCGCCCAAATTTCAACTCTAATTAGAATTCAAATCCACTATTTTTTTTTATCAGAAATTTAGCAATTGCTTGAAAAAATAAAAAATAAGCAACTCAGGTCAGATTAGACCTACAACTCAAGCTGAGTCAGATTAGGCTCAATAAATTTTTAATAGAGATTACATTGAATTTATTAAAATCCGATCCAACTCATCCAAGTCTTTGCAATTTCCCAACACCACAGTAAACAGACCCCTTAATTCAATGATCTTCATTGAAAGACCCATTTCTCTTTCCAATTCATTGAACTTGTACACTGTCAACGACTCAATAACTTCACGAACCCGTACAGAAACTGAATATCCAGAAGATTCGCCAAAGTCGTTGTTCATATTCTCGTGTTGAAAATGGGGACGAGAACGTAAATGGGATGGCTTCTTATCCTGCCCAATGCAGAAAGCTACAACTTAGAAGAATACAAGACCAACTCCCAACTTCCACGAAAATCCTTTACTGTTTGGAATAAGTATTAATTGGAACAGAGTTGACTGGCGGTGGGGACAAAATGTTTGTGTCCCGTTGGGAAATTGCAAAGAAAGTCTCTGGGAAAGAATGATGTGGAAGAGGGAAATGAAGAGGTTTAAAGCTGTTAGATGAGAGAGTGTAAAGGGAATGAAATGTTACTCCTTATTACTCTTGTTTAGTAACTCAAAGATAAAAGTAAAAAATTTCAATTTTATCATTGTTTGTCCCTCTACTCTCACTTTTGAAAACTTTTTTCAAACAAAAGATATTCATACTTGGTTACTCATTCCTAAGGGTGACTGTATGAACTGACTTAAGAAATCAATGGGTTTGAGTTATTTATTTGAATATTTCGGGTCAAATCGAGTTTGAAAAATAAAAACCGTATGAAACTTGGACTAGATTGAATTGAGAAATTTAAAATTAATTTGACCTGATTCAGAGTAACTTGACTTGACTTGCGTGCACTAAGTTATAAAATACCACTCATGTTGATTCAAATCAGCATTTCAAATCGGGTCGGATTGAATAATTCAAGTCAGATCGGGTCAGATTCAATAAATTTTTGACATGAATTAAATTGTATTTATTAAAATCCGAACTCACTCGACCCAAATTTCAGTCTTATTCAATCTATCCTTCATCCAAATGCAGCCAAACTATCTAACTCAATAGAGTTAAAATCGAAATTTAAGAAAATATAGTTTACCTTAACCAAAACCTTTAATATAGATATCGGTTCTCAAAATTAAGCAAGGGAAAAACACAAGCAAAAGAAATGAAATTGGCACAGAGTTATTCGATCGACCTAAGATGACGATGGAAAGTGGAAACTGGAACGTGGAAAGTAAAAGGTTGTTGGGCTGTCACGCGGTTGAAGAATCGTCAAAGTCTTCTTCGTATCTAGTCAAAATTGAATATATTTATTTTTCCTTCACTAAGTATCAACAGCCACCACCCATTTCCGACCTAAAAAATTTAATTGCAGAATATTTTAAATTAAATTACTAAATTTTTTCAACGAGCTAAATGTTGATATAACTAATCTAAAACTAATGTTTTTCAATATAATTAATTAATATAAAAATATGTTATATATCATTTTCAACCTAGTCTAAGAAATAAATAAGAAACTTCAGTTGTCAAATTTGAGCAAAATGTGACCTCGTTTGGGTCTTAAAACACATTTAATATTTGTGAAATTCTAGGCCAACTATTTAAAGGTATTTACCATAGTAAATGTACACGAAGTTTCCTATTCTATTTTGAAAGAAGTTTAGGATCTATCTTGTAATTGTTCTTAACCATTAGTCTTAAAATATAAAGTTTCAACTCTTTAATGACAAATATGTCAAATGTGAAGAATATTTAGATAAATATTTCCAAGGATTTTTGAAAGAGTAAATTAAATGTATGAAATGCTTGAAGTCAAAGTAAGATCTAATGTCACAAATAAAAACATATATAGCTCCATATGTATACCTTCTCATCAGCTTAACTTAATGGTGTGAAGGCCTATTAACCTGCGCTTAGTATGAGATTATTCGATTTAATCCGATTCTATCCGTTTCGGTAAATGAATTGACTTAATCTAAACTCATTTATACCATTAAAAAAAAAACTAAACTCATTTATAAATGATACATTCAACTCAAATTCGAAAATAAATGAGTAGACTCGACTAATCCAATTATTGACTCGTCTATATGCAACAATGCAACTAAACAGGGTCTATACCCTTAAGGGTTGATCTTAGTACGTGTCTTATTAGAAAAGTCTCCTTCATTATGTAAATGGGTAAATCATATCCGAACTTGAACCCATGGCTGTTTGTTCAACTGATTTCCTCCCGCCTCAGGAAACAAGAGATTGCAGGTTCAAACCCCCATGACCTAACTTTAGTGTGCCTTAAGAGTGGGATTTTAATAGAACTGTATCTGAATTTCCCACACATTAATAAAAAAAAAATCAACCAAACCCGTTTAACAATATCCAAAATAGGCCGAACTCGAATAATCTCAACCCAACCCAACTTAATCCATTGCCAAGTTATCTACAATATAGAGAGGTTCTCCCCTACACTATGGCAGCTTACAACAGTTTTTTTTTGGCTGAAGTCTTACAAAAAAATTCAATTTTGCATGCATATGTTAGGAGTAAAGAATCAATTATATTGTTCCTTTCAAATTTTGTTACGTAAATGTTTCCGATGTACACAAGAAATTTCTTACAATATTTATCTGAAAAATACATTTTATATTAGATCATTGTATCTCACAACATTAAAGCAGGGTACCAGAATCTTCTAGAATAAAAAGGACGAAAGATCACGTCATTAATCCATGTAAATGTATTCAAATTAGTGATAATCTCATTATTAATTTTGATTATTTGATTCAATGGTAATGATCTTTAGTCCTAAATTTTGATTTAAAAGAATGTAAATCTTAGATATAGGATAGAGGGTTCCACTGGGCCCCACATAGCATTTATCAGTAAAACCTTTTATATTATTTTAATTAAAGTAACATTCTTCAATTGACTTTTAGCGACAGGTATACAATGATATGAAATTGTAGTGTTTTTTAAGAATTTTATGAGTGGCATAATATTTTATAGCTAACCATTGTTAGATAACATATATTTTCTAAATTTATTTAAATACTAAAGCTTCCCCCTTAACAATGACCTGTTCATTAGGCTATTAAGAGATAGATGAACTAATAAAAGGTTTTTACGTCAAAGTAAAACAGCTTCAACATTAGTCATCACAAATATATTTCAAATATGTAAAAGCCTTTATAAAAAAAAAAATTCTGTTATTGAGAAGATCTAAAAGTACATTTTATCCTATAAATCCTATAATTATACAAGACATTATCATTATCATCTAAACCATTCATCCCACCAATCTAAGATTAATCTTTTTACAAATTATTTTTATAGACTGATTGACTATATAACGTCCATAGAACTTGATCAACATAATATTCTCAAAAAATTACAGATATATTTGATATTTATATTTCAACTTATACCCAAGCCGAAGTATTTAGGCTGAAATTTATGACATGAGATTAGACTAGTAATCTAATCTCAGTCACGAAATTTCAGCCTAACTATTTCATAACTTTAGACATAACATGAAATTTTAAACTTATTTTGACTTAATTATGACATGAGATTAGACCAGCAAAAAGTATATGCCGATATAAGTTTAAATTTTGAAATAAATTTAATCATAAAAAGTGATTTACAGGAAGATGTGTGCATCTGAAATTTTATCCAATATTCTCATACTTCTTTAATATTATCGTGAATTTCTTCTATCATAGAACAAAAAAAAAAAATAGTATAAAAAATGAGTTAAATAGATACCTTACTAAAATTAGTGACGATTTACAACAAATCAATTTCCAATGTTAAACTTCTCCATGCATTCATCAACTTAAAAAATAATCCCAATCCTTTGAATTTTTTTAAGAAATTCGTTTCTATAATTTAAAGAATTGAACGTGACGTACTGTAATTTTCAGCCGCCTCTGCCGCTGCCGCCTAACAATGGGATATTAACAAATGGAGAAGACTGCAACGTTCACACTTCCCACAGGCCGCATACAACTTTCACAATATTTTTTATTTAGATTCAGATTTTAAATCTAATTTAAGTTGGTGTTCATTTGAGAATATTTAATAAATTTATTTTGTACACTCGTCCTATCTAAAATACTTTGAAAGAAGTTTTATATATTTTGTTCTGTAACCAGCGTGTGAAACACTTGGATACCTGGTCTTAAAAAATAGGATTTACAACATTCTCAACTGACAACTTTGAAAATAATAAGTAAAATCCTTAAAGCATGTGATTAATTGAAACAAAGAGAATCCTTATCCAAATATAGGTAACTAAACAAGACATCTTTCTAAAATATCTAAGTTCATCCTTCTATGAAATTTTTAGCCGTTTATCAAATGCGGGGGTTCAAAATTTGTCCATACGAGGTACCGGCCTAACTTATTTTCTCTCCTTTTTTTTTTTTTTTTTTCAAAAATCAGCTGGTTTTAATTTTATTTTATCTGAATTAAAAATATAAAAAAATAGATTTTTTTTTTAACATATTTTTTCTAAAAAAATACATAATATTGGTCGATATTTTGTCGATATGGCCAAATATCGACGAATATATTGGTAGAACCCAGCTCCGATTTTGATTTGTTTTATTTTTAAAAAAAAATTGGCCAATATTCGATATATTAGCCGATATTTTGGGCCAAGATGTATAAGGAATATCAGCTATGTAGGCTGTTACATATCCTATGGGCCATCAAATTTCGATATTAACACACCTCTGATTCAAGTGCCATGAAATAATAATTGAACTTTGAAAAATCAAATTAGATAAAAATATCATATATGTTTGAAATTTTATACTTAACAAATCTAAAATGTTTTATTTTCATTTGCACAAATGAATGGAATAGTACAATTTCAATTTTGAAATGATAGATGAAAATCCACGTAAAATGTGTTAAAAGGATACCAGAACTTTTAAAAAAAAAAAATTATAAAATGTTGAAGGCTTTTCCGGTAATACATAACATAATGAAGTTTTTTTTTATTTTAAATAAAAGTATGAAAGCTCTTTTAGAATATCTCTATTTTAAATTTAATAAAATTTGTAGACCGACGGGAATTAAATATCAGGCCGCAATTATAAAAAAAAAACCAAGTCAAAATAACATGGGGAAGCAAACGTGTACCGTGCAGAACGGGCGAAGTGCTTTTTCCAGGAAAGAATCCTAAAGGAGTGATGAAGCTTCGCACCAAATGTATAAGAAGATGCACAACAGATAAGGAAAGAACTTTCTTCCGAGCTGTGGTTGGTCTTAAATTGTTTTCAGCCTGAGAAAGACTTCAACATACCCAAACTTCTTACTGTTTCCCAATCCTTTCTGAATTGTTTCTTTTGGCTGGTCCTCTTATCCAAATCCCATAAAGGATCACATTCTCTCTCTCTCTCTCTCTCTCTCTCTCTCTCTCTCTCTCTCATTCTATCTTTCTAACCTGCTATGGATGTTTCAATCCCTACAGACATTGCAGCTGTGATATTCTTAAATGCTAGTAGAAGGTCATCTAAGCCGAATCCATCATGCAAGAGATGGCACAGAGCTTTGACAGCCATATATTCCTACAGAGTAATGCTATCACTCATTGATGAGATATTGGCCCAGAAGAAAAAACAAGTCCACTCTTTTATCTCACATAACCAGTCTTATACCACCCTCAATGTCCACTGCAATGAACAAGCAGAGGATGGAACAAATTCTCGATTCCTGCATATCAACCCAGAAACAGTCACCAAAATCGTCAAGGACAAGGAGCTTGATTCTCTTCCTGGACTAGGAGGAGTTGACGGAATTGCTGCAGCCCTTGAAACCAATGTGGAGAAGGGAATTCAGGGAAATGCTGATGATCTCCATGGCCGGCAAGAGGTATTCGGTTCAAACACATACAAGAAACCACACGCGAAGAGTTTCTTCTACTTCATCATGGAAGCATTCAAAGACCACATGATTCTCATCCTCCTGGCCTGTGCAGTGATGTCTCTAGCATTTGGGATCAAAGAGCATGGAATCAAAGAAGGGTGGTATGATGGTGGAAGCATATTCATAGCAGTATTCCTAGTAGTTGCTGTCAGCTCTGTCAGCAATTTCCGCCAATCCAGTCAGTTTAGGAAGCTGTCAAACAAGAGCAACGACATCACTGTTGATGTCGTGAGAGATGGTCGGCGCCAACAGACATCTGTCTTTGATGTTGTTGTAGGAGATGTGGTCTGCCTCAAGATTGGTGATCAAATTCCCGCTGATGGACTGTTCTTGACTGGCCATTCCTTAGAAGTGGATGAGTCGAGCATGACAGGCGAGAGTGATCATGTGAATGTGAACGCTAGCAGCAACCCATTTCTATTGTCTGGTGCAAAGGTGGTCGATGGATTTGCCACCATGCTTGTAACTTCTGTGGGCATGAACACAACATGGGGTGAGATGATGAGCTCAATCAATCACGATGTCAAAGAACAAACGCCTCTGCAAGCTCGTCTCAACACACTCACAAAGTATATTGGAAAGGTTGGTCTGGCTGTTGCTTTTGTTGTTCTTGTTGTATTGTTGGTTCGTTACTTCACAGGGAACACAGAAGATGAGAATGGAAATCGGGAATTCAATGGAAAGAAAACAAAAGTTGGAGAGGTGATTAACTCGGTGACAAGTGTTTTTGCTGCTGCTGTTACTATAGTGGTGGTGGCAATTCCAGAAGGTCTTCCGTTGGCAGTTACTCTTACCCTTGCTTACTCTATGAAGAGAATGATGGCTGACAATGCTTTGGTTCGAAAACTCTCAGCTTGTGAAACAATGGGCTCAGCCACTACCATCTGCACTGACAAAACTGGCACTTTGACATTGAATCAGATGAAGGTGACAAAGTTTTGGGTTGTTGAAGAAGCTGCAATAGAAGACATCTCATTAATAGCCCCAACAATCCTCAACTTGATACGTGCAGCTGTTGGTCTGAACACAACTGGCAGTGTTTATAGACCCAATTCAGCTTCACCACCTGAGTTTTCAGGTAGTCCAACTGAGAAGGCAATTCTTTCTTGGGCCGTGTTGGAATTGGGGATGGATGTGGAAAAGGTGAAGCAGAGCTTCACCATTATTCAAATTGAAGCCTTCAATTCTGAGAAGAAGCGCAGTGGTGTTTTGGTGAAGAAGACAAGTGATATGTCTGAACACGTCCATTGGAAAGGTGCAGCCGAAATGATATTAACCATGTGTACCAACTGCTATGAGAAGGATGGGACCATAAAAGCCATTGATGAGCAAACAAGGATGAAGTTGGAGCAAGTTATCCAAGGTATGGCAGCTCATAGTCTCCGGTGCATTGCTTTTGCCCACAAACAAATCTTAGAGGAAGACAAAATCAACAATCATGATGAAGGAAATGTGAAAAAGCTTGAGGAAGATGGTTTGACATTATTGGGGCTTGTGGGCTTGAAAGACCCCTGTCGGCCTGGAGTCAAAGCAGCTGTGGAAGCTTGTACAGGTGCAGGAGTCAACATCAAAATGGTAACTGGAGACAATGTTTTCACTGCAAAAGCCATAGCTGTCGAATGCGGGATACTCACAGCCGATCATGATTCTAGTGAAGTAGTTGTGGAAGGTAAAGAATTTCGAAGTTACACAGATGAACAGAGGATGAAAGTGGTGGATAAAATCCGTGTGATGGCCAGGTCCTCCCCGTTAGACAAGCTCTTAATGGTAAAATGCTTGAAACAGAAAGGTCATGTTGTTGCAGTCACCGGAGATGGTACAAATGATGCTCCAGCGTTGAAGGAAGCCGACATTGGACTTTCTATGGGAATTCAAGGGACAGAAGTGGCAAAAGAGAGTTCAGACATAGTCATCTTGGATGACAATTTTACTTCAGTGGTCACTGTGTTAAGGTGGGGAAGGTGTGTCTACAATAACATTCAAAAGTTCATCCAATTCCAGCTTACAGTTAATGTAGCTGCTTTAGTGATCAACTTCATTGCAGCAATCTCTGCTGGTGAAGTCCCACTCACAGTAGTCCAATTGCTATGGGTGAACCTAATAATGGATGCCCTGGGTGCATTGGCCTTGGCTACAGAGCGTCCCACCCCAGAGTTGATGGATAAAAAGCCGGTGGGTCGAACAGATCCACTTATAACAAACATCATGTGGAGAAACCTCATTTCCCAAGCTGTATACCAAATTTCTCTCCTATTGACACTGCAATTCAGGGGACAACAGATTTTCCATGTCAATGAGAGAGTCAACAAGACCATCATCTTCAACACTTTTGTTTTATGTCAAGTCTTCAATGAGTTCAATGCGAGGAAGTTAGAGAAGAGGAATGTATTCCAGGGAATTCATAAGAACCGGTTGTTTCTTGGGATCATCACCATCACTATTGTTTTGCAAGTGTTGATGGTGGAGTTTCTCAAGAAGTTTGCAGATACAGAAGGCCTAGATTGGGTACAGTGGGGAGCCTGCGTTGGAATGGCAGCAATATCTTGGCCGATTGCTTGGTTAGTCAAGTGCATACCAGTACCTGAGAAACCATTCTTCGGCGTGCTCAAGCTTGTAAGCACTTCAAGTCCTCAAGATAGGAATGACCATATCTGTTCTTTATACAATTCTCAGTTCTAATTGTCATTATTTCTTGTTGCTATGACAGAATTTACATTATTGGTGAAGTAGGACACGCGGAGCTTACAAGGAGTATTTAATATTTTCGTTTTTATTTTTATTTTTATTTTTTTCTATCCTATCTAAGACCCAGAGTCCCTCTTATTAGCCCTTCCTCCACTCGTTTGACCATACTACCCACAACTTCAAACCCACCAAATCCTTTTCTCCGTGGCCCACCTTTGCGATGTGACTAGTGTTTGACCCTGATTGACTAGTGTTTGCCTACATTCGATCCCTCGCCAGCGATGTGCACAATTTGACATATTTTCATGTCTTATCGTTGGGTCCCACTTCACCCATCCATTAAACCATTTAACCGGTCCTCCTCATACTTACCATCTACTCCCACCACATACCCATCTAACCGATATAATGAACCCTATAACTACCACACAGCTCCTTCCTATTTCCATTCGCCTAAGTCACCCAGTTCTTTTCAAACCCCGAATCGATTCAACCCGTGGCATCAAGTGGACTCAATGGCGACCCATAATTGTAACAAGTATATTACCAGAGCTGAGATTAAAGAACTTTTCTCTGACATGCGATCTGACTTTCAAGATTTTTTACAACATTTAAAGAAATATTGCACGACAGAAAATACAGAGACAGGACGAAGGTGAACAAAAACTCAAAATATGTGTCCGCTCTCTCGAGATGCATGCCGACTTCTCCAAAGTCACCATCAGAGTTCGTGCATGCCCCGGAGTCAGACTCAGAGTTCATGTATGCTTCTCCAGAAGTCGTGACCCCACATATATTACCTGTATTGGAGAAAGAGCCAGTTGTGTTGTCGGCGCCATAGTCGATGCAACCGACAAGTATTGAACCTCCACCAATGCCACGAATACCAACACCTTCACCACCTCCCCCACCACCGCCAATTACCCAAACCTCTCCCATACCCAACCCCGATCCCATTACGGATACCAAGACTTCATCTATGGTTATTCGTACATTATCCTGCCCACCTCTTATCCTCTCATTGGTGCCTTGTCCATTATCAGACCCTCAGGACTATACCATCACTCCATGCCATATGAAGACCCCTTCGCGATCAGCTTGGTTCGTCCGTGCTTGCGCCCGTTTGCGGTCCTTCGCTTATTCGTCCTACAAAAAGAAAGCTCTCATCGTTGGTGCTTGCAAGTTATGCAATTACAAGCTTCATCATTCGCCTCTACGGCCTTGGTCTCCACCTCTGTTTGGTGCCTTGCGATCGATGCTGCTGTTTTGCCGATTTCAACTCGAGCACGAGTTTTTTTCAAGACCGGAGGAATGATGTAGGACACGCAGAGCTTACAAAGAGTATTTAGTATTTTCGTATTTATTTTTATTTTGTTCTATCCTATCTAGGATCCAGAGTCCCTGTTTTAGTAAGGAAACTAGGTCGGTGGCTTTCCTAGTTTGTTTAGGAGTCTTAAACAAGTTTAGAAATTGTAGAAGATGAAAACCACTTTCGTGGCCTTCCAAACTAAGAGTCTTTTTCTATTTTCGTGTGTTTGTTTTCTTATAAATACGGATGGATGTAAAGGAGAGACACACCTCTTCGATATTATGATTTGAATAAGAAAATACTAGTTGTTTTTGTTTATCTTCTCCTACCTTTGCCAAGTTGGAGACAATTGTATTTTTTCCTGCCAAGTTGCAAGCTAGTTCCGCATCAAATAGGATAGATTGTGTAGATTGATTCAAACACCTTTTTTACTAAAGGAGACATTCTGTAAGCTCTTTGTTAAATTTAATCACAAAAATGTCCACTTTAAAATGCATAAGTATCTTTTGCATTACAATTTCAAGAATACGTTTTTGAAATGTAAAAAATACTTATATTTTTGTTAATCAAAAGAAGATGCTAAAGGCATTCCCTTCATATATAGAAGAAAAAAAAAAGAGATCTTCTAATCAATCCTCTACATCTATGCGTTCATGTGTATTTTCATGTCACTGATCTAAATACTACATCTACACATGTACTTTATGCTTGAAATCGAATAATATTTTATAATAAATGCTTTGAGTAAATAGCATTAAAATTTGTATTAAATTTTAACAAGGGAGATACCTTCACTTCTATCCATATCTTGAGAATCAGACCTATTTTATTTCCTTGTTATTTTCTTGTGACTGCATGTGTATGGCTATCTGTGCACCACAGGATTACATAGACATAGAATTTCAGCATCTGAATTTACAATCATCTCAATCTCCTTTCATGAATGGACATTTCTCTTTTTGAGATCTTTCAATAGTTGATCTCTGTCTGTATTTTTACTAGTAAATAAATAAGAAGAATCCCAATGACTGTTTGAGTTTGTTTCGTACTCATGACAAAACCCGCTTCTTTCGAGGTGAAACAGAATTGACTACTATAATTTTCACCTTTTAATCATTCAATAATTAGGCTGCCCATACAAACACCCCCATTTTCTGCCAGCAGACACCACATTTCGAATTTGTAGTGGAAATTATGTTTCTGCTCTTCCGTGTGGAATCAACCGAACGAACAGGCAGTTCACTTTCGCTTCGATCGATCGATCTTAGGCGTATAGAATCGTGCAATTGAACAGGCAGTTCATTTTAGCTTCGTCCGATTGATTTTAACTGAGGTCGAAATTCTGACAGTCGGCCTCTAAGTTGCTCTTTTTGAATCGAAAACAAAAAATTGTACAAATCAGTCGATAATACTCCAATCTCTGGATTTTCGTCTCGAAATGTCGTCATAATTTGGCGGGGTGGTATATTGTTGTTATTCATTTCAATGATCCTTCTTTTCTCTTCATCTGAAAAACACATTGTACTTGGATGAGCTCATAATACGCTCGAGAGATCATGATTGTCCTCCACATTTTTTATGGTCAACTTCCATGACCCATCAACAATTTGTCTCATTTTCACTTCAAATGGGCAATTAACAAGGCGAGAGTATGCTTTCTTCTTCCTCTCATCATCTTTCAAATGAACTGTGCTACGATATGTACCCCCTCTATCACAACCAAGAATAACTACATTGCGCTTATTACATGACCTCTTAATGGTAGCTACAAATCCTTTTGCAATAGAAACCTCCTTAACATACTTTACTAAATGGTCGCAACTTGAAAAACACCTCTCAACAAACTCATTCGCAACAATCTCATCATTTTCAACAAATGTGGATAAAACTCCCTCACAATCCATAGTACTAATTTCAAAGAATTTTGAGAGTCTTGGGTTTGAGAAAGAGTTACCTTTGATTCGGGATAGGAGATGGAGAGAGTAGCTTCAGAGAGATACCTTCGAATCAATATAGGAGATTGAGAGAGTATCTTCAAATAGTGGAGTGATTCGTTTTGGAAAGGGGGTTTGGGGTTTGAGAGAAAATAGTTTGGAAAGGAGTTTGAGAGAGAGGGGTTTGAGTGAGGGGTGTAGAAGGGGCTTTGAGGGAGAAGATTTCGAAATTGGGGGGGTGTGGTTTGAGGGAGTAGGGTTTGGAAAAGTGGAATATGGGAACGAAAATGGAAATGGAAAAAGGGGGTGCGATTCCAACTTATTTTGAGTTTCGCAGGTAAGATCGATCGCACGATTTTTGTGATCGTCCGATCAATTTTACACTTATATACAATTGTTGGATTGAATATAATAGATCGTGCGATCGATCTTCAAACCAGAGGTCGACTATCAAAATTTCGACCTCGCAGTTAAAATCAATCGGACGATCCTCTAAGATCGTGCGATCGAACTTATATGGGTATTCAATCGATCGGACGATCCCATGTAATCGTGCAATCGATCTTCACAGCAGAGGCCGACTGTCAGAATTTCGACCTTTCAGTTAAAATCAATCGGACGATCACATGGGATCATCCGATCGATTGAATGAATACGCTATTAGGATCGATCGGACGAAGCTAAAATGAACTGTCTGTTCAATCGCACGATTCCATATGCCTAAGATCGATCGATCGAAGCAAAAATGAACTGCGTGTTTGTTCGATCGATTCCACGCGGAAGGGCAGAAACGTAATTTCCACTACGAATTCGAAATGCGGTGTCTGCTGACAGAAAATGGAGGTGTCTGTATGGGCGGCTTATAATTATTGTTAATATAGAATCGTGGCTGAATCTTGCAAGTAAGATGCATAGATCATTAATGATAATTAATTACGTGTGTTGATTTTTACACGGTGTTTTTTACTTAACCATACACTAGGTGCATATTTTTTTATCAAATTTCCAATTTTGCCCTTGTTTTCTCCTCTTCCTTCTTTTCCACTCTTTTTCCCAAAAGCCTTGCAAGCGCTAAGAACAGACTTGTCGTACTAGCCACTGCGACAGTACTCGAGCTTCCCAAAGCCTCGTAAGCTCTCCTGCAACCCTCTCCATCTCCAACTCGAAGCTCTTGCAGGCATTAACGGATGAAATACATTTGGGAGGGGCTTTTGTGAAAATCTTCTTCTACAAAATGGGTTTCTTTTCTCTTTTGGGGTTCTGCTTCTAACACTTGTTGCCCTTTGTTCCTAGCCCATTCTGAATATGAAGAAAAAGAAAAAGAAATGGGAATGATGATGGATACAATGATGAAAAACAAGAGGAAGAAGGATCATCATCAACAACCATTAGTAAAAGGAGGAGGAGGAGGAGCAATGGAGAAGCTCCCACCAGATGTGATACAGGGTTCACCAAATGTGATGGAAATCCACTTAGACTAGGTTCCCCAGCTAAGAATCTCCTATTTAATATATTTGTTCTTAATTTACTGCCCAACAAACACTTGGATTGAAATCAATGATTTTTCGGAGATTGAAAACTATAACTTTTAGATATTCGAAGTAGCCAAGAACACACTTACCTCTTGAAAAAAATGAAAAGAAAAAACATACCACCTCCAATTGACTATGGAGGTCGTATGTTTAATAAGCCACTATGGAGGTGGAAATACATTTAGACAAGGTTCCCCAGCTAAGAATCTCCTATTTAATATATTTGTTCTTAATTTACTGCCCAACAAACACTTGGATTGAAATCAATGATTTTTCGGAGATTGAAAACTATAACTTCTAGATATTCGAAGTAGCCAAGAACACACTTACCTCTTGAAAAAAATGAAAAGAAAAAACATACCACCTCCAATTGACTCTGGTCCACAATGCATCGCACTCTCCCTAATAATTAAAATGAAAAATTATCAAAATAGTGTTGCAACACCACATTCAAAAGGTTCTCTTACTAGTTTGTCAGCTCCATGATAGCAGATACAATATCACCATCTACAGCCTTGATTGCCTTCACAGCCTTGCTCCTAGAAACTCCAGCTCGAGTCATGACCAATTCAATATCCTTAGGCTCAACATCTGTCTCATCAACTTCCTCATCATCTTGAGCCACGCAGATGAATCAGACTTGGATATCACATGGATGAGATCAGGTGCCTTAAATTGCTCAGCAGCTTGTGTTTGCAATTGCAAGCTCAAATCCTCAATCTTTGCCTCTCCAAACACAACGTAAGTGTCTGAAGTAGGGCTCTTGAAAACATTTGAGTTTAGATAAAATCAAGAGGCAGCCTATAAAGGATTTCCATCATCACATGTGGTAGGAGTTCTCCATCACTCCTCCTCCTTTTACTAATGATTGTTGATGATGATCCTTCTTCCTATTGTTTTTCATCTCTGTATCCATCGTTATACCAGTTTCTTCTTCTTCTTCTTATCTGGAATAAGCTGGTAACAGAGGGCAGTAAATGTTCGAAGAAGAATCCTAGAAGAGAAGAGAAACCCATTTTGTAGAAGAAGATTTACACAGAAGTCCCTCCCAATGTATTTAATCGGTTAACACCTTGCAAGAGCTTCGAGTCGGAGATGGAGAGGGTTGCAAGAGCACTAGCGATGGTTTTGGGAAGTCCGAGTACTGTTACAATGGCAAGTAGGGCAAGCCTGTTCTCAGCGCTTGCAAAGCTTTCTGAGGGAAAAAATGGAAAAGGAAGAGGAGAAAGCAAGGGCAGAATCGAAAATTTGACGAAAAAATATGAATCCGGTGTACTTTATTACGTCACACTTTACTTTTGGCGAAAGTACAGTGTAAAAATCAACACCCTTAATTACATGTATTTAATGTACCATTGCATTTATACTATTGTATCCATTCAATAGTTTATTACACTACATATTGTCTATCTTTTTTTTCTTATCTATGTTAAATTTTATTATTTATATTACTTATTGCACTTACTTTATGGTCAAGCGCACTAATAACTTGTAAAATTTGAACTAGTTAGGTCACACTTTTTTGCTAAGCCAATGACTCGAAAAGGCATGAATTTATTCCATTTTCTATATAAAATATCAGTGTAACAAGTATTGTCCCATTATGTTTTGTGACATGCTATACTCCTAGAGAATCAAACTAGTAAATCGAAATCCAAAAAGATCAATGACAGTTCCAACTATGGCACTTATTTTCTCCTACAAAGAAAAATAATTTAAAAGATATTTTTTTTATTTTCTCTAAGAGATAACAGAGATTTTATCGATACTAAAAACGAACATAGTACAAAAGGCTCTAGGATCAAATGAGAGATTATAACCAAGATAAAAGATAAAAACATAACAGACAAACAAAGAAAATTAAGAAAGAAAGAGGTCTAATGATGGAGTTACCCTGCTTCTGTAATCAACAAAGACCATCAAGAAGATTCAGATACCACAGCTTACTGAATGATATTTGCCTATGCATTGCAGCACCTGTAAAAGTTTTATCTTCAAAGATCCTTCCATTTTTATTTATCTTAGTTATGGATTACCTAAAAGCTGATATATAGGATGCATTGCCATGGTACATGCTATTTGCAGATGATATAGTTTTAATTGGTGAAACAAGAAATCAATTGAATGTGAAATTAGAAATATGGAGGAAAGGCTTGGAGATGAATGGATTGACAATTAGTAAAGCAAAGACAGAATGCATGGCATAACTCTAGTTGTCTAGGGAGCATATAAGAGGAGCTGCTTAAAATAGGAAATGATTTGTATTACAATTGGATAGATTTAGATACTTAAATGTAACTGCTGAACCAAAATGGAAGGATAGATCTAGATATAGCTTATAGGATGCGAGCAGGATGAGCCAAATGTAATCTAATAAACTTCTTTGTGATAAAAGAGTAACTTGTAGATTAAACAAGAGACTTTATAAGACAACCATTAGGCCTGCAATGCTTTATGGAGCCGAGGGTTGGGTAATTAATTAAAAAAATAAAGTAGATGTGGTAATGGTAACAGAAATGCATATTATAAGATAGATGAGTAACATTAAAAGATATAATTAAGAGTAAAACATATTAGAGAAACCTTTGGAGTCACCCCAACAAATGAGAAAAAGGCAAAATCATTTAAAGTGGTTTGGACACATGCAAGTGATAAAGAGAGAGGATGATAATTAAATACATGATTGGAAAGGGTAAAGAGAGATGATAGATTGTAGGGCGTGGAAGGTATATGACTTCATGGTTTTTATAGGATTGAATGGAAGAGAGACACTCATAAAGCTAACCCCAGATAGATAGGATCTATGACTTTGATTATGATGATGATTAAGATCCTTTATTGTGCTCTAGGACACAAACCCAAGCAATGGCTAAAGGTACCATTTCCACAGAACTTCGGCCTTTCTTTGAAAAGGGCTCACAACCCATCCAATAATGAGAACATGATGAAAGTAAGGACCCAACAAATGGATAAACCTGCAAAGAAATAGGACCAAATGGGGCTCACAAAAGGGGCATGTAGAAAACCATAATCAATGGATTCCTCATTTCTCCAACCAAGCAAGCATATGTTTTGGGTAGAAAATTCCTTACTTTGAGATTATCTATAGCTTACAATTTTTTTCAATAAGGCAACCCTCAGAAGCTTCTCACTTTGGATGGTGCCGAAGATTTCCAAATGGCTTCAAAGAAGAAATCAGACAAATGATTACTTAAAATAGCAAATAGAAAGATTTGCAAGAAAAGATCCCACTAGACTCCTTCCACACCCTTTTATCCATTTCATTCACATTACGCAGTGTAACCCAAAAGTAAAAGCAACATTCCAAAATCTGAATTCTAGAACCACAGTCCATAAGATTCCATTCTTAATGTTAAAGCACATAAAACACACACACAACCTTCTAGGAATGTAAACGAGTTAGGCTCAAGTCAGATTTAGGTAAATTTGAATTTGCATCCACTTAATATTGTTGAATCCACATTTGGATTTGGATTGTGTCACATTCTTAATTGTATAATTCAAAACCACATCCACTTCATTTTGTCAGATTTAGATTTGAATTCAAATATTTCCAAAACTAGGAACACTAGCATTTTCCTTTTCATAAGGAAAAACAGATTTATTAAATAATCAAGTTCCCAAACCACAAAAGAACCCAAGTCTTCTATAACATAGAATTAGTAAAGATTATAAGAAAAAATATAAAAGTAATCCCAAGAAATGTATTTAAGAAAAAAGACAGTGAAAATAAACCACAAAAAATGCAAAAAATAAAGCAAGTGATAAAACCTTCAATTCAAATAGTGGAATCCCATTATATCTCGTATGTGACACTATTTCCTAATGCCAAATATGATAAGTAGTATGACAAGGATATATGAAGGTAATGTTAGAGCTTTATCTTCATATAGTTTAATACATAACATATTTATTTAGATTGCAGGTTATTGGATTTGGTTCCTTGGATATTTGAACACTGATTGTTGCACAGTCCACGTCACAAGCCTAGGATCACCCCTATGCACAGACCAGGTTAGGAAATCTAGAGTTGATTGATTGAATTAGGCTGGTTTAGTTTAGGTGAAGACCAACCCAAACCCAAAACAGATTACTTGGGTTAAGTTTCAGGTGCAAACCCAACTTGAGCTGAAGCACCCAAAATCGAACCAGACCTAGAACTCAAGTTGGGCCAGTTGGGCTTCTGTTGGGTCTGAACCAAGTTGCATTCCCAAAATGATGGTGGAAAAAAATAAAAAAAAAAATGCATCAAAGAATTTCAGGGGCTTTTTCTATGTTTGAGTGGACACGATAAAACACTTCCATTGAGAAGTAGGTTGTAGAAGACCAAAGTGGACCCCACTTTTGACCAACAAGTATAAACGTGTGGGTTAGGATCTTCGAACTCTTTACAAAAAGCATATTGTAACAAGTAGGTTTTTTTTCCTCCTCCTCCTTTCTTCTGTATTCAAAGTTCAAACCCCTGTTAGTGTTTGTAGCTAGATCACAATTTTATGGCATACCCAAATCATCATATATTGTCATCTTAAATCAATTAATTGATTTGAGAAAAACTGTCTTTCCTGTTATTGCAGTTCCTGGCCTTGGTTCACTTGCTAAGTAGCTTAACGCCACAGACTCCATGTAATTGATTACTTGGCTATATGGCAACTGAGTAGCACCCTTCCTTAAGCACAACTTGCATACTAAGAGATCAGATGAGGAAGAACACTTGAGAAGAGAACAAGCATAACTAGAGAAGAAATTAGAACTTTGAGGGGGGAAAGATGGGTACAAAACTTTAAATTGAACCTACCTACATGTCAATCATTTAATACTTAGGAACTCCTACATTCATAGGTCCTGGTTAACATTCAACAAACTACCAAGTTTGAGTGCAGCAATCTTCCAGAATACTTTAAAGAAACTTGAATACTTTTAACCTATCTAAACTATTCTACACAAGTTTACACTACTTGAGAACCTCTTAGTATGTATAGCATAACCATCTACTGAATCCAGAAATGACTGGGAACAAAGTACCTTAAGAAACTAATCTGGAAACCCCACTAACTGAAAATTCTTTACCTTGTGCTGTTGAACCACTGAAGAGGGACTGTTCAAAACTCTTCATTGTCCATGTACAGGCTATGACTAGGATTTCTTTCAATAGTTGAATCAGCATTTTTTAACTTACTTTAAAAAACCAAAAAAAAAAAAACAAAGTGTATGCACACACACACACAGCACTTTTAATCTATCCTCCATCCAAAATGCAGCAAAGGGTCAACATGGACTTTCATAAGTGCAACTACAAGGGAGAAATAACCCACTGTCTCAAAAAAGGGAGAAAAGCATGGTAGGACAACTACTTTCACCAATAAGCAGGATGATTCCATCATTGCCATGTTGTCTATGACCAACTCAGACAGTGACTATCCATGCATTACCTTATTACAAGATCTGCATATGTTCCATTTTCTCCCCATACATGTATACGCTGATCCAGACCATCTATCATCAGTATTTTGGCCACTACCCAAAACCTGTTATGACAATCTTAACCACCCACAATGGACTTTCCTCTTAAATGATGCAAAATATCCAAACTTACACATAGACTCATGTGCAAAAGTTCATATTGTAGGAGACAGCAATCATTAGTAGTTACTGCAACAGTTAGGTACCTCCTCGGTGAGGAAGGTCCACATTTGAGCACACTCAGTGGACTTTCAACATATTGGAAATCTTGCAAAAGAAGAAATGTGTTTGCAGCAATTCCTTAAAATTGTTGAAACTTTAAATTGGATATGGAAGCAGAAGGTGGTTACAGATAAGGTGGGGGGAAGTTTCGCTGATATATGACGTAATAAAGCTAGTAACACGGCAGAACAGACGCCGGTAAATCTGACAAATGATTTTAGCAAGATCTTTAAGCATAGGGGTCGTAAGAAGGTTATTTATCTCAAGCTTATTGAAAGGTAAGACCATCATTGAACTTTCCTAGTGACATTTGTTTCAGCAGGTAGAATTGTTTCCTGGGTAGGGATGGCCTATTTTTCGCTTCTCTCTTTGAGACTTCCCAAATTGGACATCTTGTATCAGGGTTGAATTCCCATATACATACACATACTCACGCAACATAGATAAGATGAGATGGAGGGAGACTTCTATTTTGTATTGGAGAGATCTAAATGGAAAACCTTATTGGGTGAACAATTTTGTAGCAATAATTTTGACCTATAATACAGAGGAGTTCATCATGGATAACCACCTAGGGATTTGCATCTATAGGCCTATTTGTGGAAGAAATTTATAGGCCCTTTTAATTTGTCCTCTAGTTTGGCTTGACCCATACCCGTGGGGAGGGCCTCAATGACGTTATTTGCTCTTTCTTGAAAGCTTCATAAAGGGAACTTGATGTGCGGTCCTCAGGCTGCTTACTTGTGGAGAAAGAGAAAAAAAAAAGTTCATTGTTTGCAGCATAACAAGGAGAGTACCCCTAAATGATTATGTGTTTGTGTAAGGATTAATGAGTTAATTACTTATAGAAAAACCCCACATATATAAGCCAATTGTCAGAAATGGAAATGTTTGCAAGATTTCACATCGAAATTATTTTCCATTGTTCCGTGCGGACCTTTTCTATGGAAAATGATTTCCACGACTTAATTATTTTTCACATGAAATTTGGAAAATCAATTCCTAGGGAAGGGGTCGGACAGCAATTTCTACAACTTGTGGATTTCAAGGCATATAGTCCAACGTTTGGACTAACCATGGCCCAACTTAGCATGACCCAAGATCCAACCCAACCACGATCTGAACACGATCCATGACCAATGATCCAATCCAATGACTAATGACCTGAATCATGATCCAATTGACCCAATCCATGAGCCAACCTATCTCCGATGGTCAACCTAATCCAAGCTATGAACCAACCCACAATTTAACACATGGCCTATGCTCCAACATAACCAAACATTGTATGTATAATTCATTACTCGACCCATAACCAAACCCAACCCATGTGTCATACCCATCCCCCAGTTAACCCATGAACTTCCCTAATATGACCTAGCTTATGAATTAAAAGATTATAGATTGAGACAAGTCAAGCCAATATCTAAACCAAGTACTTCTTATTACATGACATTAACTTTTTAACATACCCCTTATTACATAATATTAACATTTTTAAGTGAAATATAGATTGAATTAAGTAGACAACGTATACAATTTTATTTTTGTTATTATCTTGATTATTATGATCATTATCATAATCAACCATCATCATTTAGAATTAGAATTAAGTAAAATCAATTATAACCTATGCCTCACCCATCGAACAATAGAAAAAAAAAAACCTTCAGTGATGAATTATTGTGGAAATCCTTTTATTGCACTAAACTATAGAAATTAATATCACAGTAAAACATCTACAGATTTCATTTTTTTATGGAAATAGGAATCAAATTTTTATAGAAAATAGTTGCACACAGACACGCCCTTAGTTTCTAAAATTGTGACTTGAGCATTGTATTCTGAAAGAAATTATACCTTGTTATAACAGTCTGTGAACAAAAACAAAGAAAATCTCCAACTCCATTAGAAAAGATAATTTAGACACAAAAAGACCATCCATCCTCTCTAGTTTCTCAAACTGTATGTTGATCCTTGAATTTTGAAAACAATTTAAACATTTTAAATCTTCTCCCTTTTTTTGAGAGAGGGAGGAAGGGAGAGAGAGGAGAGAGAAAGAGAGAGAGGGCTCTAAACCTGAATTGGCGACCTGGTTTTCGAAAAATCGGACTGAGCTGCAATCCGTGTTTCCCCTTTCTCTGTTTCTTCTCCAGCCGTGCCTCATTCTGAAAGAAATTGTGACTTGAGCATTGTATTCTGAAAGAAATTATACCTTGTTATAACAGTCTGTGAACAAAAACAAAGAAAATCTCCAACTCCATTAGAAAAGATAATTTAGACACAAAAAGACCATCCATCCTCTCTAGTTTCTCAAACTGTATGTTGATCCTTGAATTTTGAAAACAATTTAAACATTTTAAATCTTCTCCCTTTTTTTGAGAGAGGGAGGAAGGGAGAGAGAGGAGAGAGAAAGAGAGAGAGGGCTCTAAACCTGAATTGGCGACCTGGTTTTCGAAAAATCGGACTGAGCTGCAATCCGTGTTTCCCCTTTCTCTGTTTCTTCTCCAGCCGTGCCTCATTTCCCCCAAATTCTTTTCTTTCCTTCCATCGTTGATTTGCTCAGCTTCATCCATTCTTGTTCGCTCACGAAAATGTGTTCTTTAATATTACGAAAATGGTCCATTCATTTTTTTTAATTTGCAAAAAAAAAGATATTTCCTTTTGAATTTACATCTGGGAAACTATCATAAAAAAAACCCAATATTCAAGCTTTTTATTTAGATTCAGTATATTTTATTATAGATTTAATGTAACAATTTTAAAATAGAACCTAGATAACATGAAGAATTAGTTTGATACTCATATTCTCACTCTTGTACGTGAGAGATCTCGGAATCAAATTCCCCCATGTTTAGAAAGAGTCACTCCCAATAGTTTATTCCGGACATTTGGGGATACGTAGATTTACACGTGCCCCAACATAGATTATAAAGGTGAGCCCATCTACTGCAGAGATGAAAGGAGAAATTTTAATTTGTTTTATATAAAAGTACATCAACATATTATATATTTATATGAATTTTTTTATAATATAAATATTTTCATTTTTAAATTTGGAGGTGAGACGAATCTTACTACTCAAATGAATACATGATATCTTTATATGGATTGATCTTTAAACTTAAATCAATTTTAGAACCTAAAATTAAATGGTAAAAAAATTATATATAGTTGAATTTTGATATTCTAACCAATCTAAAGGTGCCCTATCATTTCTTATATTTAGATAGAGATGAAAACTATGCCTAATTTTAATTTTTTTTTAAATAGAATGAAATTTATATGACTTAAATTATTTGATTTTTCTAATATATTTTATTTAAAATTAAATATGTTTTTCTTAAATTTAATTGTTACAAAAAATTAAAATCACATGCTCTAAACACGAACTAAGCTATTGCTCCATAATTAGATTTGCTCTCTTATAAATTTCAATTAATTAGCATATTTAAATAACATATGACAAGTATATAAATGAATTTACATCTTAAGAGCCCATCCATTTGACACCATTGGGTGCTGTAAGGGATCTTTACGAAGCTGTACCATGCTTTCCCTATCAAAGTATTCTCACTTTAGCTGTAAGGTCCTAATGAAAACAAAATCAATTTTGGTTATAACTCTGTGAATCATATTTGTGATGATTTTTTATATCTTAATCATTGCATTTTTAAATTTACTATTCCAGTGCATACTTCTAATTAGATTATTGAAAACACAAATGGTAATGCCTTATATAGCACGAGTAAAAAAATATGACTGATATATTACACATTAGCCACGACGTTGTAGGAAAATCTCAGTTACAATGTATTAGTGCGTTGCGGTTGAGGTCTAGACGGGTGACAGACGAGTGCAGATGGAGGTGTATCGGACAATGACAGCTAATATGTTGCGTTGCACTAATATACTGATGGAGGGTATTGATTGTTCTTTCATTAAATTCTTAATCCATGCAAGCATGATCCTTGAGTTATAAATGAATAATCCTTCTTAGGGTCACATTGCACAGAATTTGGTGTTTGTGTAGGTGAAGTGGTTTCCAATGAGATCAATACATTGCTAGCCAAATGCACACCCTTGAACTTGGTATTACAGATATTTCATGGCATAGATGATAGATGTTGCAATCATTTATGTAAGTTTGGGTTCTTATTACTCTTTTTGATCTATTGAATCTATTCGATTCATTGGTCATCTCTCCAAATTGTTAAACAATTCTTTGGAAATTAGATGAATCTTTTAAGTGTCTACGACTAAGACTTAATCTTACAAGTCCAATTGTTTATAATTGTGAAAAATTAATTTAAAACATTTCTTTCTTGCTCTTTTTGGTTTTAACATTTTTTACTTCTCTTCTTTTCTTTGGAAAGATTACCTCATTCATAATTCTTTGTCAAAATTTAAAAGAATTTTAAAAATCTTCATATTTGAATTAGTGACCTGCATTGTAGTTCTGAAACCTTCTTCTCAAGTAAATTTTAAGTGCATGGTCTTGTGCTTTTAAACTAGGATAAAGGAACTGAGATGAGATCAGAGATATGGGTCGAATTTATTCTCTCTCCTCTTTTTTTTTTTCAAAAATCAGCTGGCTTTTTTTTAAATTTTTTTATATAAATTAAAAAAATAGAAAACAAAAATAGATTTTTTTTTTAAATATTTTTCAGAAAAAATACATAATTTCGGCCGATATTATGGTGGGACCAAGCACCATTTTTTTATTTTTTTATTTTAATTCCGCCGATATTCAAGATATTGGCTAATATTCTGTGTCGAGATTTATCAAAAATATCACCGAATTACGTATCGATCGAGCAAATTTTCGATACATATCGGCTGATAATAACAGCCTTGGGAGGAAAATGTGAAAGAGCCAACAAATTTGAGCACGTGATAATAAGTTTGGAAAGCTTTTAATGATAATATACTAAGATGTTAAAAATCCAGGACATATTTATTTATTTGTCCGTGGATAGGGATCCACACTAAGCATGTTCCTTTGTTGGAATACGGTCCGAAATCCATTTGAACTTAATGTTAACAAAATGACAAATGGATTTAAACACGTATACCAAGTTACCAACGCCCTAGGCCAGAAGGGCTAAATTCTTGACCAGTTTATATAAGCAATTAGGCTCGGGTCTTTGCAAGAAGCTAATGAAAGCTCATTGGGCTTTTCAGCTCATTTAGCTATTTTATGTGTGTATGTGTACACCGGGGGTCTAAATCTTGGTTTTCTAAAGGTTGAGATTTCTCCGCCGATACGATAAGTATCGGCCAGAGAAAAAAAAATCAGCCAATAAGGCCGAGATCTCGGCTGAATATTGGCCGATTTCTCTTTTTTAAAAAAAAAAAATATTAGGTTGTGGGCCTTGGCCGATATCTAGGTCGATATTTATATTTTTAAATTTTTTTTAAAACAGCCTTTTTTATTTTTTTTAAATAATTTTTTTCAAAAAAAAGCCACCGAGATTTCCAAAAAAAAAAAATTGAAGGGAGAGAAAGAATTCGCCCAAGATCTCAGCCGATATGAAAATTCGGCCGAAATCTCAGTTCGGCCTAATTTTTGACCCCTCGTGTAAACCTAATCCGGTTTCTATATTTTAAAATTAATTTTATAGAAAAATAATTGTTTAGTTTTAAATAGATATGATGAAGTAATTCTGTTAAATTTAAATTTAAAATTCAAATTTTTCCCACGTAATCTTAATGGTCAAAGGCATAGGACATCTTTAGTTAAAGATGTCTAATAACTTTAACCAATAAGATTAAGTGACTAAAAATTAAATTTTGAACTCAAATTTGTTCTACTTGTAGCTTAACATATTTATTTTCAATCTTAACAGTTGGATTTTTTAATAGTCTGAAATAGATGGGCTTGGACTTAAAGTTTAACCTATTAAGTCCAATTGCTCAGGACAAACTTGGACTCCTATATATATAAACAGGCTCGAACTTCTATAGAACATAAGCGGCCTGTGAACACCTACAAAATTAGGGGATTTCCTTCATTTGGAGTTTGTTGACAAGAAATGTACATGATATCCATGTTAGGCACATCGTCATTGTATTTATGGTAACTAAACTCCAGCACAAAATCTCAGAGTTGCTAAGTGTTCATCCTTTCTCCCATGCTTTTAAGCTTGCACACAAAATTATATAAAGTATTCAAATGTTCAAAATCTCTGGTCTATTCCATATTTAGTATCAACAACTTTTCTTTCTTTATCTCTTCCGTCCATATATTTGAGTGGTCTATCAGTATTCTTTTCATTTGCAATTTGTATTCTCTTGTCTCTATGTAATGTAGTTGTCTCGCATCTTCTACTTACGTGTCCTAACTATCTAAAATAATTTTTTTTTTTAAAAAAAATTATTTTCTATTAGAACAATGTAATTATCAATAATGTTGTCATTTTCAACTATATCCTTTAACATTAAACCACTCTTCCAATATAACAGGGTGCATCTCCGTTCTACAATGTTTAAAAGAGTATTATAAGTCTAAAACAAACGTTCCTAATTATTAATAGGGAACTCCAATGTAAGTAGATTATTAATCAAATTAAAAATATCATTTAGAGAGAGAAGATTCCCATGCACATGCATAGGGCTGCAACTCGGATTGGGTTTTGGCCTGACCCGCATGACCCAACCTGAGAAATCATGCAGGTCGGGTCAAGAATTTCAGGCCAGCGGGTTGGGTCGGGTTGAGAAGATAAAAACGCACATGAAATTCAGGTCGGTTCGGATTGAGGATATTACAAGTTAACCTTACCTGACCCGGCCCGGCCCGGCCAGGTAAAATTAGGGTAAAATGGGTTCAGAATGCGGGTCGGGTCAGAATTCGGGTTAGAATTCGGGTCGGATCGGGTTCGGTTCTAGAGTTCGGTTTGAGAATTCAGATCGGGTCGGGTCAGACTCCATATATATCAACTCGGGTTGGTTTGGATTTTAAGAAACCCAACCCGTCCGACCCGAGTTGCAGCCCTAGTCATGCATTATAGATGGTGACCATACAAGAATTGGACCCATGTCATAAGCCAATCTGCCTCCACCACTGACCATTTTTGTCTCTTAACAATTCCTTGGGATGGAACCAACATGAATGTTATTGTTATGGCACATCTGCTACAGGAATCACCAGATTTGATGGTACAATAACTCAACCAATTCGACCCCATCCTTGATGAATGATACTTATCATAATCAGCCTCCTATACCAGTGGGCCCACCTGAAAATGTATCGAGGCAAACAAATTTATCATAGGGATTTGTAAACTCTTGGTTGTAATATAAGAAGGAATTCCACTACGAGAAAGGTGACATGTACATGAAAAGATATAAGAACCACCTCATTTTATATAAAAAAAATGTAAGTGAATAAATCAAAATTTTAAATTGAAGGTAACATCTTACTAAGAACATCCTTATAATTGATGGTTGTAGATCTGAGAGTCGTAAAATCAAAGTACAAAATTGAAAACTAAAAGTGTTAAATTGGTTCTTTAAATTTGATAAAACTCACCAACTTATTTAATTTTAAAAACAATTATTTTATTATAAAAAATAATTAAAATTAAAATATTATGATTTTGCAGCATAAAAAGGGATTTAATAGTACCTCAGTTGTATTTAAAAATATTCAATCATCTATTTTTATGACGTTATATTTAAAAATAAAATATATTTTTGTATTATTGATATATCTAATAAATAACATTCAAATTATATAATTTATAAGATTTTGAAAAAATATCATATGTCAATATCTCAAAACAAATGATCGAGGGAAAAAGGTGCATGCAAACAAATTGAATCATTTCTTTTTGGTAATATACACAAAATCACCCTCAAGCCTGGTGTACATGATAAACTCTACCTCTAATCTAAGGGTAACAATCCTCCCATAAGTATTTTTGTGTAATGAGATTTCGGATTTAGGGAATTGCCCATTTTACGGTTCCTGCAGTACGAAAGCATGATCCGGAGAGCCAATTCGAAAGGTTTGACGAGCCGTTCGAAGGGCAAAATGGACAATATAATAAAATCCGTGTCGAATTACACAAGATATCCGTGGAAAGATGGCTACCCCTAATCTAATCTTAAAAACTTATATCAACTAATCCTTTTTTAATATCATCATCCATTAGCTTAGCTAGACTAATAATTAGTACGCATGTTGTGAAATTTGAAAAGCAGTCTCTAAGAAATGAAAGCTCTGCAATCTGGAGATCATCTTTTAAGAGTGGAGGGAGAGAGAAGCAGCAGCAGCAACAACACGCGTGCATGAGAAGTATAATAAATACTCCCATTAACAAATACTCCCTACACACGCATTCACATTTCACAAACTTTCACTCCTTATTAATATTCCTTCTCATCCTCAAAGCTCGACTGCACCAGAGAGCCAAAGACCCAACAGTTCCAGAAAAATTTATAATTAATAAACTACTGTATCTATCTAAGTTAGCAAGTAGGAGCAGTAGTAGCAGTAGCAACAGCTATGGCTCTTGCTGTAAAACCATAGAGCTCGAATATTAGAATATAGATACAGAGAGAAAGACAAACTCAAACCAAAAACCTGCACCCAGAAACAGAAAGATCAACTTGTGAACTGCTCCAAGTCTCAAACATGACGCAATTATAAAGAAAATATCAATTACAATGTGCTGATTGGTGAATGAGAAGTAGAAGAGAGAGAGAGAGAGCAAACTACAGCTTGTGGAGGAAAAACAGGGGAAGACTAATGGAGGAGAGCACCACCACCACTACCATTCCTACTACTCAACATTCAACGAGAGTGAGGGTCAATGGAGCAATTATCGTCGGAGCTGGCCCATCGGGCCTTGCCGTGGCGGCCTCCCTTCGCCTGCATTCCCTTCCGTGTATCATCCTCGAGAAGTCGGACACAATCGCCCCCCTGTGGCATTACCACACCTACGACCGGCTCTGTCTTCACCTTCCCAAGCATTTCTGCCAGCTTCCCCACCTCCCTTTCCCCCCACATTTTCCAAATTACCCCTCCAAACACCAATTCCTCTCCTACCTCATCTCCTATGCCCACTTCTTCTCCCTCCGACCCCTCTTCTGCCACAAGGTCACCACTGCCCGCTTCGACCCCACGCTCTCTGCCTGGCGAGTCATTGCCAGTAACACAAGAGCTGAATTTGGCAGCTCGGTCGAGTTCATTTCACGGTGGCTGGTTGTGGCCACCGGTGAGAATGCCGACCCAGTTGTGCCGAAGTTACGTGGAATCGAAGCGTTTTCAGATAGGAAGAAGAACAAGGTGGTGCATTCAGCTGATTACAAGACCGGCGAGGACTACAGAGGGAAGAAGGTGTTGGTGATCGGGTCCGGGAATTCGGGCATGGAGGTTTGCTTCGATCTCTGCCAACATGGCGCAACACCATTCATGGCAGTAAGGAGCAGCGTACGTTCACATTGCAAGCTTTGATCAACAAACTTGTTAAAAATTTGGATTTGGAGTTCAAACTTGGCAATATGAACTAGGCCTTTAACTTTAATCGATTTTCAATCAGTTTTATGTTTATATTTTTATTTGTTTCTTCCATTTTCAGGTACATATTCTTCCAAGGGAGATGTTTGGGATGTCTACATTTGGATTGGCAATGAAACTCTTGAAGTGGTTTCCACTGAAATTGGTCGATAGATTTCTATTGATAGTCTCAAAAAAAGTGCTTGGAGACACTGAAAAATATGGGCTAAAAAGGCCTAAAATAGGGCCCATTGAGCTAAAGAACACAACAGGGAAAACACCAGTATTGGATGTGGGAACTCTTGCTTACATTAAAAGTGGAAGAATCAAGGTAGAAAGCCACAAATTTTCCTCATTTTTTGTTTTTCTTATTGAAGGGTTTTACTCCTTTCTACATTTTTTTAAAGAAACTCTCCGAATTTCAGTTTCGTTGCCATTTTTGTTCTGACCAACCACAGATAATTCCAGAAGTGGAATCCCTGACAAGAAGTGGAGCTAAGTTGATTGATGGAAGAGAAATGGAATTTGATTCACTTGTCTTTGCAACTGGGTACAAGAGCAATGTTCCCTCCTGGCTCAAGGTAATAATCCTGATAATTAAGAACTTCAAAGATAAAAGCTTTCATTCATTCAGTTTTTGGTTTATTTTCTCATCCATATAGAGAAAACAGAGGGAATTTTTTTTTTTTATAAAACCGATCTTGTTTCTGTTAACTTTATCATTATTTATTCCTTGTTATTGTGATGGCACTTAGTTGGGAGAAATATCAGAAAACAGAAAAGAGAAATTAATAAAGAGAAGAACCGCAACACAAAGATTTATATAGTTTCCTTTCGATATATCTAAAGGATTCAAACTGATCCACTATGTTCAAAGACAAAATAAAGAACAGGCGGGTCTCATTATAGATATTCTACGTTCTCTCTTATAAGACGATCATATATACTGTCCTAATTAAGGTTTACATAAGATGCTATGTGCAATTATAAAATTGTCATCCAATAAAAAAATCGACTCGGAGGACCCACGACCGGATTGACAATACATCTCTTTGATGATCAGGTTCTATAGAGTTTAACAACCATTAGTGTCATAATCAATAGATTAGTCATATGAACCGATAAGAAAATATTTCTCTTTGGGATTAAAAAGGTTGAAATCGTAAGATAGTGTTGTTGGGCAGCGAATGAGTCCCACATTGGTTGTGAAGGAGGAGATTTAGGGAATTACAAGGGACTTGGATCACTCCATTTGTCAAGCTAACCTTTTGAACTGGATACCGAGTCTTAACCTATGTACGGACTTCCTATAAAAAGAATTGAAAATCACATGCAAAATGAAACTAAAAGACAACAATAATTATCGACATTCTTTAAAGGCCTACCCAAATTTTGGGTTTTAAAAGATCAGTGTATGGGCCTCAGTTATCTACTGATATTATTCTTTAAACATATATTTCCAATTAATGATTATTTGTTCCTTTTTTGATGGGCTATTTTAAATCAACAGGAATCTGATTTTTTTGGTGAGGATGGAAAGCCCCAAGTCCCATTTCCCAATGGATGGAAAGGGAAAAATGGGCTCTACTGTGTAGGATTCACTGGAAAAGGCCTTCTTGGCGCTACAGCTGATGCCATAAACATTGCTCGTCACATCGCAATGGAAAATCCAATAGAAAAAAAATAACTTTTGTCATTTAAAATCAATCCCAACCATCCTGAAAACTTGGATAATTGATTAGAAAGGCCTCTGTTTTCATATGATTTCATGATAACAGAAGGCCCTGTGCTTTCTCACCTTGATTGTTTTTTTTTCTTTCATGGGATCTTCTGCATTGTACATGACATAAAGTATGAAAAGAAAGGAAGGGTCAAAATCTGCTTTTCTATGTGTTTTTTGGATTTTCTTTGAAAATCTTATGTTGCCTTTTCCCTTGACAATTCCAGGCATTTGGGCTTTTGGAACTTGTCTTTAATTGAAAGGTTGGCTGGTTTTGATCTGTTGATCTTGTCTCTATTGTCTGCAGCAATGGAATTCTGGCTACTGTCTGATACAGCTCCAGTAGCAATTGCAAACAGCAACTGATTCGAACCATATTCGACAAAGAAACCCAACAGCAATGCATGGCCTTGTGGTGGTAATTCCTAAGAAAACAGAGAACATAAGAGGAAAAGTTTAGCCCTTAATATTGTGAATGGGACTGGATTCGAAGAAAGTTCTGAATGGGTTCACAAAATTAGTATGGACTTTCAAGAAAAAACCGGACTTTCAATTCTTAAATTTTGTCAATATTCACATTCAAAGATTATTATCAAAAGTTTACAAAAAATGGTTGTGAACCAGTTCACAGGAGATAATTTCTCATTACATGCATGTTTTCATTCTAATATTCAAAATATAGTTATCATTCGACGTCATTCTCATCATTGCAATTACTCTTTCCATATATGTTAGTATTTATAATTAAATTTGAAGAAAATTATAAATCAATTGTCTATTTGAAGTAGACTCAAAATTGCAATTTTATAATTAAAATGCCGAGCACTTATAATATTGAGACTAGGGGACCTGACCAGCATGACCCAACTCGAGAAACCAGTAGGTTTGGGTTATTTAGTTGTATATTTTGGGCCGAATCGCGTCGGGTTGGGAAAAAATCCGTTATGAAATTCGAGTTGAGTTGGGTTAAAGAAATTTAAAATTAACCCGACTCAACCTAACCCGAGTTCACCAAGTTATAAGACAGTACCAATAATGGCTAAAATTGAGTCGGGTCAACATTCGGGTTAGAAATTTGGGTCCAATAAGGTTGAATAATTCGGATCGAGTCGGATCAGGTTCAATAAGTTTTGATACGAGTTATGTTGGATTTATTAAAATGCTACTTAATCCATCCGAGTTTCAGCCCTAATTGAGACGTACATTCACCCATAAATGGATATGTCTCTTAAATGAATTTCTGCCAATATTTTATTGTGATAAAGAGAAAGTGTAATCCAAACTTAAAAATTAAAACAAAATGAACACCAGTCCAAATTCATAAACAAAGAACAGATTATCGTGTTTTGGTGGTGAGGGGAAGAAGATGAATTTCTACTTATATTAGGGAGAGAAAAATGGGACTCACTTATAAAAGGTTCAGATGAGTCTTTTGTCAATTACAAAATCTGCAAAAGAGCCTTTTGTCCTATTTTTCTACTAAAATATCTTAAAAAAATCTCAATTCTACAATTTCCTCTTTCTAAAACTCTATCTTAGATCCTTAAAAATATAAGTACCTAATTAAATTTGGCTTTCTTAACAAAAGATTAGTCCAAGTCGCTCTTTTACAACATTAAAATCAAGCTAGAGGAGAAGAATTTTGGTTGGGAGGTTTTTTTAAGATTAATTGTCTAGATCTCTTCGAGCACTAAACCAATTCTTAGGACACATGAAATCTTTCTTACCCTCACATACCGAGTAACTCTAGACATAGAGGTCTTTTGAAATAAAGGAAGAATCGAACTTAAAACTCTCTCTTCAAATTTCTAACAAATTTTCCATGAATCTACACTGATGATGAACATCAGAAGTGCTCTCCAAGAAAGACCTACTGGTCAAATGGCGTGCTTATTGCATAAAATTGTCTTGCATCAAGAGCCTATTCAACTCCTCAGTCAGCTGATTCTTTAATGAATTCTCAATAATGGCAGTTGTCACAAGGCTTAATCTATGTTATGTATTATCAAAGATTAAAAAGTCTCCATTGAGTTTAATTTGACTTAGATTCAATCCATCTGAGTTGACTACGAGCGAAACTAGTGTTGGTCTAGACTTGGAAATATTATCACAAAGTTAGCTAAAAGTGCTATTATTCAGAATATTATATTAGCAAACTAAAAAAATAAACAAACTTAAGCTATATAATGTACAAACTAGACTTGGGAACTTTTGATTTAATTGATTATTTTATTTGAAGCAATTCTATTTAAAAAGATATAGATTTCATATTCACGACTCATTTCTTAAATGAGTTAATTATTTTGTATCGCAGTAGTTAAATGTACTTTAATTGTACTTAACTCTCGCGTAATCTCTATACTCATTTTGTGCCTCACCTATGCTTTTTGTGCCTAAGCCGTTTTGTAATTCTTCTAAAACTTTTTTATTTTATTTTATAATAAAGCCTATTTTCTAAAAGTTTTTTAATAGCTAGAAAAGATTATGATTAAGATGAAGCAATTGTTAGAATATTTGATAAAGAGTTTTAATGTTTCAACAGTATATCTGCTTAGTTGATAATATATTTTTATTTTTTCAATGATTATTGTTGTATTTTGTTAATATTGATGTAATTAGAGTATAAATTCATGAATTTCACATTTTTGAAGTATCTAAATGAGCGCGTCTGGCAACTTAAGCCCATGTTTAAACATGAGATTTTTGCTTTAGACTCCAGGGCCGGCCCTGGCATTAGGCGGCGGGGGCCACCGCCTAAGGCCCCCAAAACGGGTCTAAGAAAAAACCTTGCAATAGAGCCCCTTGAGATTTTAGGGCTTCTACAGTAGAGCCGCTCTTATCAGTTTTTCCTACGCCCCTCAAATTTTAAAGGTTCTCAGGGCCGACACTGACTTTAGGACTCCTTTTCACTTTAATTGCAGTTTGCGCTTTAATTACTATATTTTACACTCTAAAAGTAAATATGAGGAATAAGCGTAAATCATAAAACTATTTCAGTCTTAAATTCAAATGAAAAGAAATAAGTAGAAATCAAATACATTCTATTTTAAAAAAAAAATAGAGAAAGAATTTTGATGAGATTCATCATTACAAGAGTTCATCAATCTGGAGTTGTCATTTGCATTTGAATTTGGCATTTTTTTTTTTTTTCATTTTAGTTCTATAGAATTCTAATATTTATAAGACTTGAACTCATAATCTTGAAGTTAGCAACAATAAACACTTTTCAATTTGATAGGATTCACAATTCTATTATTGAACACACTCTGCATATCCAGCCATCCGCTTTAATGTAACACTATTTTGATAGTTTAGAATTGAGCATTTGAAGTTTGGAACAATTTGATAATCTTTATGACTATTCATCTATTCTTCCATTTTTATTTTAAATAAATAAATGATTTGATATTTTTATATTATCTATTTATTTACTTTTTATTTTTGAATTTACGTGTGGAAAACTGCGGGATATCCAACGAAAAATCTCCACGGGTGAGCCTACTACTCTAAGTCACACTTATGGGAGTTCAAACTCGTAACCTCTCACTTCGTGAGACAGAAGGCAACCAGTTGAGTTAAACCCACCTGATTTTTTTTTTTAACTTAAGATGGAAGCATTTGAAGAGTGCACGCTTTGAGAACTTGTCATGTATATATTATAAAGAGATATTAGAGTTTTTTTTTTTAATTTATGTAGAAAATTGTAAGATACCCACATAAAACCTTCACAGTTGGACTTCTACTCTTAAAATGCACCAAAATTAAATATGAGACTTGAACTTTTGACTTTTCACTTTTTAAAGTAACCAGCTGAGCTACTGCACCATGTCAACGAGCAGAAATGATTATTGTTTCGATGATAGTCTTACCACGAAGATTCGAAATCTCATGCTTCTCTCCTTCAGCCATGCATTTGCAGTCTTGCTTCATTATTTCTCTTTGAGCGAGAGAGAGAGAGAGAGATTAGGGTACGACAATAGGATGGTAGCTAGGGTAGGGAGGAAGACTTCTAAGAAAAGGTCATGGAGATTTTGACTAAGTGGGTTTTTGTGTCATAAGGCCCTTCTTGATTGGAGATGATAGTTGAGGTCACTCCACTTTCTTTCTTCTTTTTATCATTCTCATAATAACATTAGTCTTCCATCATAACTCTCTCTCTCTCTGTTGTAATTTAAACTCAACTTCAAAGTAGAAATGAGAATATACCCATGTTGTTGGTGGGACCCTTTGCCTCTCATATGTCATACATCCTATATCTGGTCGGTTCCAACCCACCTATTTTTCTATCATTTCATCTACCACTACTACTGTTGAGGAGTTCTATTCATATTCATTAGCTAATATTTTAGTTGAAAGTCTTCTCAACATGATACCTTCAAACGTAAATGAAGACTCCACATACTTTAAAAATCATTACAGTTAAAGATTTCTATTGTGATTGAAGCTCCTCTGCAAAAATTTGCAATACAATCTGAAGAAGATATGGTAAAGCAAGATATATCGGTGATCCAATTGTTCATGCAAATTAAAGAGATTAATAGTTTTTTTCTTTTAAATCTTCATTCTGCACTTAATACAGTTGCATCTCAACGGAGCATAAGAACCCATTAGCAGACATCTTTAAAAAAAATTCTTACGGCTATCAAATTTTAAGAGATATTGTCCAAATTAGACTCCACCGATATCTTCGCACAATTTAAAGGGGAGTGTTGATTGAGAAAAGAGAATTCAATTTGATTTAGGACTCCTACCATATTTAAGACTTTAAGTGTTATTATATATATTATTATTATTAGATTTGTCATTATGTTCTTCGTAATTATTTTCTTAGAAGTTTTCATGTTATGATGTAATTATTTGGTTTCTCAATATTTGTGTTAAAAAATTATCTCTTTTGTTGGAAGCCCATGCGCATAATAAATTATGTGTGCCAGTAAATCTTTTAGAATCCCATTTGCACATTAGCATTTAATACAACTCCACTTAGCATAGGTTAAAGGGTTATAATGTGGCATTTAAATGAGAACATGATTGTTGTGGCATTTAAATGAGAACATGATTGTTGTCACCGTATTCAGGAATTCACTTTTCTTTTCTGTGAAACTTTTAGATTCCATAAATGTTTTTTAAGGAGTTGACACTCATTCGATTATTGGTAGAATTTAGCTAGTCAAGTAGGTCCCTTAGTGCCTTTAGATTTTGTTTAATTTTTTTTTTTCAAAAAGTAATTCTCTACCTTTTCCAAAAATATATTTGGAAATTGTTAGGAGAAAATCACCTTTTACCCACCCGCCTCGCCCAACAAACACTAATAATATCGAAAAATAAAAAAGAGAAATTAACAAAGAGAAACAAATCAGAAATAAGGATTTAGGTGATTCTCTTTCGATATGTTCCACGGAGTTCAAACTGATTCAATATACTAAAAGACAAAATGAAAAAGAGGCGACTCTCATTACAGATAATCTGCTCTCTCTCTCTCTCTCTTTTAAAATGATTATATATATTACTCTAATTAGACTTTACATAAGACACCATGTGAAAATTACAAAATTGTTCTCTGATAGAGCATGTGCATCCTATGTGCACAAGTGATCGAAGGAAAGTCCCTTCTTTCCTTTTTCTCCTAATCGACTGATGTAGTCAGGTTGATTTTAAATTTCTCAACCCAATCCAATCGAAATTTCATGTGGGTTTTTTTACCAACCTGACCGATCCAAATATACAAATACATAACCCAAATCCACTGATTTCTTGGGTTGATCGGACAAACTCAATGTTGATTTTAAGCTAAAACTAACATAGTGCATGGCGAGGTCAATTTCTTTAAATCATGTCCTGTGTTTTAGAGATGATTTCTCAGCTCATAATAAAAAGAAAATGGTCACTCAATTCTGCCTTGTAGTGGGCTGAGAATACTCCCTTCACTTTGTAAACATAGGTGCTGCTCTCAGCTGCCCCTTCAAGCTGCCCTTAGCATCCCCAAATGAGCAGAACGAGCCTCTATTTATAGACAAACAGTTGTTGATTAATCAATGAAGTGGAAACTGAAAATGTGGGGATTGGTTGGTCAAATGATGAGTGTATATGTGCGTGGGTGGCTCAGATTGGGCCTGATTTATGGTGGTTTCTATTGTGATTCAGCAAGCATATACGTGTGTTCATGATTGGGCACATGGGTCTCAAAATGTGGGCTGATTGGGCTAGTAAGGACAGGTGGTTCTGCGCCATATTGTAGGTCAGCTGGTGGTTTCTTTTAGATAGTGTTCACCAGGTGGTTCTTGGGCTAGCTGTCTTCTTGGGCTTGGACTCATTCCAGTTGGTTTAGGTATCCAAACCGAAAGGGGTTTGAAGAACTTGTGTTCATTGATCCATGTGGCCATATAGGTTTTGTGTGACATGGTAGTTGATAGTGGCTTTCCATGTATCAAGTGACTTGGTAATGATGTGGTATTTGGGACGGAAATTTTGTTGACTTGATGACATGGTGATACAAGGAGCTTAGGTGGAGGATGGCATGGTAGATCAGAGGGCACTGATGTGGAGCATGGATAGAAATCATTCAACCATGAATTAGCTCCAATTTCAGTTCGGGGCATGCACGAAGTTCCCTACATAATGTTATTCTTCCTTTTTCATGTTTAAGCCGATCTTCACCTTGAGTGATGTAGTGCAGATGGCCACAAGGGCGGAGAGTCAATTGAATCGACCAGGAGAAAGAAATCAGGGCTGGCCCTGGGTAGGGCCCAAGACAGAAAGGGCCTCTACACACTTAAACTTCTTAATATACCAGTCACAAAGGGCCCTTTAAATCTCACTCCACCTAGGGCTCCTAAGATTTTAGAGGATCTCAGATCCGACCCTGAAAGAAATGCTGCCATCAATAGATTAACTCATCCATTTACCACGTCAAACCTTGCACCAATCCAAGGGAGGACCCTTCAACAGGCTTTACTCCCACGACCAGTTCCATCACGGATTCCAGTCGCTACCCTACCAAATCTTACTGAGGGTAAAAAAACTGGGAAAAATGACCCGACCCGTACACTCCTCCTATGCCAATCAACTCTTATCGTTGTGGAGAAGTAGACCAATGTTCGAATCAATGCCCCCGATATCAGCCGGTTAACCTTACCACCAACGAAGGCCAAGCAGAGGAGGACAGATACGTGAAGGATCAAGAGGATGATGATGAGCAACATGTTACATATGAAGACCCAACGAAGGCCAAGCAGAGGAGGACAGATACGTGAAGGATCAAGAGGATGATGATGAGCAACATGTTACATATGAAGACAAAAGAATCTCTTTGGTGGTTTGGAAATTGTTGTATACACGCCAAAACAAAGCCTTCCTTTGTAGCGGCATAATCTCTTTAAGACCCGATGCACTATTAACCAAAGGGTCTGCAATCTCATCATCGGTGGAGGCAGCAGCGAAAACATCATCTCACAAGTGATGGTGGCTAAGTTGGATATGATGATGCAGGCACATCCCTCTCCTTAAACGATCGGGTGGATCAAAAGCGTGGGAGAGACGAAGGTGACGGAGAATTTTTTGTCTTTTTCTCCATTGATCAGACATATAGACATTGAATTTTCTTCAACGTCGTTGACATTGCCGTATGTCACATGATTCTTGGATGGCCGTGGTAATGCAACGTCAACTACATTCATAAGGGTCATGAGAACACCTTCACTTTTTACAAGGATGGGGTAAAAATTATTTTTTTCCCCTATGCTGAAGGAAAAACGTAGTCCTCCTATCCCTGAGAGAAATGAATCCTTCCTCCTAATTAGCGCCATCGAGCAAGGAATCGCAAGAGACGGGAGAAGTCCTGCATTGATCATGCTAGAGCCAAGCCTGGACTCTATACCTGTACCACCGGTAGCAAATCCAATATTAGTTGAGTTTCACGATTAAATGCCTGACGAACTTCCGATGGTCTACCCCCGACGTGGGACATACAACATCAAATCGACCTTGTCCTCAGTGCAAGCTTGCCAAAGCTGCCCCATTACAGAATGAGCCCCAAAGAATTCGATATTTTACAATGCCAAGTGAAGGACTTATGATGCAAGGGCTTGATCTGGACCAACATGAGCCTTTGCGTTGTTCAACATTATTAGCGCCATAAAAAGACTGGAGTTGGTGAATGTGTGTGGACAATCACACCATCAACAAAATAACCATCAAGTAACTTGGGACGATATGCTCAACATGCTTGAAAGTTCAAAAATTTCTCCAAACTCGATCTCAAGAGCGGATATCATCAAATCTATATTCGACAGGAGATGTATGGAAGACGACATTCAAAATAAAGGAAGGTCTGTATGCATGGTTGGTAATGCCGTTTGGTCTATCAAAAGCCCCAAGCACGTTTATGCGGTTGATGAACTAGGTTTTAAATCCATTTATCGAAAAATTCGTCATGCCTATTTCAACGAGGTCCCTATCTATAGTCGTTCAAAGGAGGATCATCTACAACACCTACGACGAGTATTCTCAGCCATTTCTGATAAATATGGTCCATCAATGTCAAGGAACCAAACGTTTGTCAAGTGATTCTATCTGCTTTGGCCAAATTTAGTTTAAGGAATAGCAGAAATAGAATGAAATGGAAGAACTTGACCCTATTGCGTTTTATATCACCCACAATTGTCTCTGTTGATGTCTCCACTCAATATTTTGAGGAGACTTGCCTTCGTAAGTGCATGTCCAAACACTTACTAACACTAAAACCCACCCCGGGCTCAACTGGCACTAACTTGAATTTCAACACAAACAAGTAGAGCTGACTATTGAGACGATCAAATGTAAATATGAAGAAAAACCGTAGTGACTGTGTAATTGGAATGTAATCAATACATTAGCGAGCTGCAGTGTTGAACTATGGTCATGGTGTAGTCTGCATTATTGCCAATACGATGGATTTTTCAATCTCAGGCACCGGTTCCCACATTCCAAACTGTTTGATGGCAGATACAAGTGTTTAATCCCACAATTGGGTTTAAAGGATTGAACTGGAGCGTTCTGCTTCGGAAGGGCAAAGCAGAAGAAGAAAAAAGAAAAAAAATTGAAACTTGATATTGCAATACACTTGTTATGAATCTACCAATAATCTAAACAAGAACATGTACCATCTCTGAAATGATGGAATCGAATTCGGTCTCTCACTATTATTTCTCTTCCATATATTTGAGAAATGAGCTTAGTACTTGCATGGCAATCACTGCATACACGAAGATTCTTTATAATTCGGATAGGGTAATTTGAATCAGATGCAACAAGGGCAAATGCAATTGCTATCCTTTCACTATGGTAGAGAAGAGCATCTTCTTTCTCCTCTTCATCTATGTCAAACAACACTTCTTGGGTGCTGGGTTTGTGGCCATATGCACGTAATTTCCTACCCATTCATCAAGCATAGCATATATTTCGCTTGACCGTGGGTGCGTCCGGTCTCCCATTATAAATTCATGTATGGCACCATCCATCTCAATCAAGCTATGTCCAGGCATTTTGTTAATCCCCTTGTCTTTCATCACCTTCCTCACCCTATTCACATCATCCCAACGGTTAATGTTTGCATAGATGTTTGATAGAAGCACGTAATTTCCACTTGTCTCTGGCTCTAGTTGCATCAACTGTTCGAGGGCAAGCTCACCCAGTTCCATGTTACCATGAATCCTGCATGCACCCAGCAGAGCCCTCCACACAACTGCATTAGACCTCATGGGCATATCTCTTACCACTTTTTCTGCCTCCTTGAGCTGCCCAGCTCGGCCAAGAAGGTCCACAAGGCATCCATAATGCTCAATCTTTGGCTTGAACCCATGAGCCTCTTTCATAGAGTTGAAACAATGGCGCCCCTCATCAACCAACCCAGAATGTGTACACGCACACATTACGACTACTAAGGTCACATCGTCGACTGCCACCCCCTCATGTTTCATGCTATTGAAAAGCTCAACTGCACGTTGCCCATGTCCATGAACTGCAAGTCCACGAATCATAGAATTATAGCACATGGTGTCTTTCTCAGGCATTGAATTGAACACTTGATCAGCCAAATCCACGTGCCCGCACTTAGCATACATGTCGATGAGAGCCGTCCCTACGAAGAGGTTCGACGTAAGATCGTGTCTCACTATGTAAGCATGGGCCCAAGTGCCTTGACTGAGAGCACCCAAATCAGCACAGGCACCGATCAGTGCCACAAGTGTGATCTCATTGGACTTTATTTGAGAAAGTTGCATGTCGTTGAAAAGACGCAAGGCCTCAACGAGTGAGCCAGCATCATCGCCACAATCATCATCATAAGTAGTGTTTCCACGAGCATATGCAGAAATAACAGAGTTCCAAGCAGCCAAATCTGGGTGAGGAATTTGATCGAACAGATACCTAGCAAGCGACAATTTGCCACATTTTGAATAGAAGTTGAGCAGGGAGGCATGAACAAAGTGGTCAAATGTGGCGCCGAGGAACTTGAGGACGTGGGCGTGGAGGGCCCTGCCATGGTGGGCCGATGGGAGATATCCACATGCCTTGAAGAGAGATGGGTAAGTGAAACTATTGGGCCTGAGAAACGATGATGGGTGGTGGGTTAGGATGCGGGAGTAGAGAGAGAGAGCGAGGTGGGTGTGGTTGCAGGAAGCGAACGATGAGATGAGGGTATTGTAGAGGAAGATAGTCGGGCGAGAGATTTGGTGGAAGAAGATGGACAAGGCGTAAGACAAGCCAAGAGAAGAGGAAAACAGAGGCAGAGAGGAACAGAGTAGCAGTCGGCTGAGAGGGAAGGTGTGGAGGATGAGACCTGTGGTGATCATTTGAGCATGAATTTGTTTGAATTTCTCTGGGGTCTTGCATTTTTCTAAGAGGACAAGGATTGGATGATTGTTGATTGGATTCTGAGGTTTCATGGAAGTTGTTGACGGAGCTTCATGGAGAGTCAGAGAGAAGGAGAGGGAATTTTAAAATTTTCAATATATTATTAATTTATGTTTTTTTGTTAGTAAATGAAATTAGGATAATTGAATGGAAATAGATTTTTAATCATTTCTTATTCATATAGTTATATTGTATATACACATTGAAGGCTACCATCTACCATTACAATCTCCCATCCAAGGGTCAAAATCTCATTTTTGAATATCCACATATGTCATTCTCTCTCATTTTTCTTCTCTTATTTGAAATATCGATTGTGTTTTTTTTTAATTTCTTGAATTAAGAAAATTATTAAAAATTAGACTTATTTTTAATTTTTAAAATTTAGAAAGGAAAATATCGGTAAATATTGGCCAATATCGTGGCCTATAGTAACCCGATATCGACTGAAATCGATTTTGTTTTTTAAAAAAATGATAATATCGCCCGATATTTGACCAATATATTATCCGATATTTCAATTCCCGCTCCTATCCATCAATTTTTTAAGTTGGATATGTTTGTATATTTTATTGACGATTGGATTTTCAATAAAAATTAGCCTTTGCAGTAACATTACGATAACTTAAAAAAACAATTTTTTTAATTTACTTTTATTTTTTCTTGTTTGTTAAAAGGTCAAAAATTCAATAAAAATGCGTGCTGATGAATATGAAAAAAAATATTTTTCTATATGTCCTTTTCAAAGAAACAATTTTCTATTAAAAATAGTAGAAAAGTTAACTTTGTTCTTACTTTCTAAGGTGTGGAAACATGCAAATGTTTTCTAGAAATGTTTTTAAATCTATAAAATTAGAGTAGTAACTTCAGTCGAGCGCAACTTGTGCTGACTTGACTTTACCTGAACAAAAAATAAAAATTAGGGACCGAGCCTAGTTAAAGTTCAAAATATAAGGCCCGATTTAAATTTGCATAGGGCCTGGGCGTAATATTCTCAGGACATGATTTGACTTGGATGTTCAAGTTAAACTGAGGATTTATGACATCTAATATATATTTTATATTATATAAATAATTTAAATAATTTAAATAATATAATAATTAATGAAAACAATAATATTTACACATTATTAAGTCTTATCCATTCACCCTAAACTTGATCTTAAACATCGGTAAATTCTCTTGTAACTCTCCACTTGTCAATACTAATCATTACTAGCAAACTTATGGACTCTTTTCCTCTTTTCTAGCAAACTTATTACTTTATTTTGAGAAGTAAATTTTATTATTATGACTAATAAAACTTGAAACTTTAAGTTTTCTTTTTAAATCTTTTGGAGTTTGTTTATTTAGAATTTTATATTATCAGGGGTTAAAAAAACATGATATGTGTCGTCGTGTCGACTATATAATGTTGATAAGGACTCTCTTTTTTTTTTTTTTTAATTTTTAGAAAGGGTATAAAAAAAATTAGAAAAATAGGGAAACAAGAAAAACCTAGTGTGAGCATCTTTTTATTAAAATATCATTTTATAAAAATTAGACCACTGAGAGTCAAAATTTCAGCAGATTTAGATGTGGCTTAAGGCTGTTCAACACTTCAAGGACCTATTTAATATTTTGAAAACCAAAATCAACCAATCAATTCAACCTATTTAGACTTGAATGATTATGTTTATTTTTTTTTCAACAGTAACTTGAATTATTATGTAAAAGGGTATACTCTCTTTCAAGGGTTTAATTCGTCCAAAACTTGTTTGAAATTTTTACTTTTTAAAAATTTTTCTTCTCTTTTTATCTGAAAACATCATTTTGCACTATAGATAATATAGTATACAATTTTTAAAATTTTATTTTTACATATAATTGTTTATCACATAATTATAATTTTAAGTAACATTACGATTCAAAATGATTTGACCTTCTAGTTGAACTTGATTAGATAGATTTGTGATAGAAGACTATTTGATAAATGGTTTAGTTTTTTTAAAAATAGATCTATTTTAGTTATTAAAAATAATTTTACCAAAATGTACCAATTTTCAAGACTCCTATAGAAAATAATCAAAATTTTGAATTTTCAAATAACAACAAAATTTAAATTAGAAAACAAAGAACTTGGCGTGGGTGGCATGTTTGGAAAAATTATATGTTGACAACTGCTTTGTGTAAAAAAATAATTTATTATTATGATTATTTTTTTTATCATAGAGTCAACATTTATAAGATTTATCTGGCATATATTATTATGGGTTCTTAGTCAATTGGAATTGTACTTAAATTTGAATGCATTTTAAAATATACACACTTTTAGATTGAATTCAAATCTTGTGACCATCAAACATTTATACCTTTAAAATCAGACTTAAATAATTTAATCAAATTTTATAATAATTCTTTCTAAGTATTCTATTTTTCATTTACTATCAGAAATCTTTGATCAAACCAAAACTCGGGAAGAAAACAGACAAAAAAATATATAAAAAACAAAAGAAAAGAGAACAAGCTAGAAAAGTCAGACGTGATTATATGAGATCCTCTTAGACTCAGAGGATTGATACCCTTTCCTTTCCCAATGACCTGATCTGGATTGAGTTGGGCCTATGGGCCTATGCTCTTTGTTGAAAACTGGTTGTTGCTTGGGCTGAAGAGGCATTGGGCCTGTGTTCATCATAGGGGATCTCAGTTACAGAACTCACCCGACAAATGTTTTGGTTTCCAAATTTATGTATTTTTGGCAATTGATTTGACTCGAGTTTGGTTCTATTCGACATGATTGAAGACTTGGTAGGCTAATTGGAGCTTAGTGGGGTTGAAATTCTATTCTTATGTTGTATTATCGGCCACTATAAAGTTATCAGGCAACTTTTACAAAGCTGCCTCCATAATTATATTAATGCACATTTTGAGATTTTTGTGATGGATTCAAGTTGGATTTTTTTTTTTTTTTTTAATATCAAGGTGTCCCAATCCCACTCGCATCGGATAAATAACTACGGGAAGTGACCCAGAGAAGCGTTTAGCGTGAATTGAACTCAAGATCTCCCTTCATAAGAGGAGCTTCTTGACTATTAGACCAACCCCCTCTTGGATTTTATGCACAGAGTTAATTGAGGTTTTAATGTATTTTGCTAGAGTAAATAAGCAGAAATTAAATTTGATAAAATTAGGTTGTCTACATCAACTAAAATGTAGAAGAAGAAATTTCAACAGGGATGTATGTGGGTGTCCAAGAGACTAATTTTTTTATTTTTTAAATGTAAACAAAGAAACTCATCCACCTATGTGCTAGGGTTGTCCATGGCTATTGTTGAAGACTTTGACACGTTATAAATTCATGTTACTCCTTTATGTGCCAATAGAAATATGCAACGACCCTCTAATAATACCTTCCACTAAAATTATGACCCATAAGCAAAGTAAAAAATAGAAAAAAAAGAAGAAGAAAAATCAACAAAATCCCTTACTCTCGAAGCAGTAGCACCTTTAGTGCTTATTTTATTCCATCCAGCCACTATGTTAGATTATCAGCCCAACTTTTAAGATTGATGCTAGTGCTTTCCTCCCTTTGCTTTTTACTGTCCTCGCCACTTTCAAAAGTGAAGCTATCACTTGATATTTGTCTACTTAAACGATAGTAAACTTAATCTCTATTACAGAAGTGCCAATTAAAGTTTTTCCCTTCGTTAAGGAAGGACTATGCCCAAGGTTTTCAGTGCTATTTCCCAAAAAAATTTAATATATTTATTTTTACAAAAAAGATTGTGTAGTCTATGTTATCTTGTAGGTATGACTAAAATCGGATCAGGTAGGGGTCGGATCGGGTTTCTTAAAAGCCAACTTGAGTCGAGTCAATATTTATGGAATCCGAACCAACCCGAACTATTGACCAAAATTCTCGATCCGACTTGATCTGAATTCTAACCCGACTCGACCCACATTCTGACTCGACCCATTTTAGCCGGGTTAGGTCAGATCGGGTCGGGTTAACTTGAAAATTCTTCAACTCGACTCGACTCGAATTCCATACGGATTTTTATCTTCTCAACCTGAGTTTCACCCCTACTAGTAGATGTTATGAAATCCAATGCCATCTCCATCTGTCATGGAAATTCAGCATTTCTATTGTTTACATCAAATTTTTTATTTCAAGTGAAAATGAATGAATCGTTCTCTTGTCAAGTATAGAAAAACTCTCTTTGCCTTATTAAATTTGTAATCATCTCAAGGGAAATGTACTTTTTGGAAGAAGTGGGAAAATCTTATTTTCTCTGCTCTTGACAAAAAAAAAAAACTTTTATTATATAAAAGAAGAGGAAAGGGTTTCATTTTCTATACTTCTCATTTCTATCAGCTGAAAGAAAGAAAACAACCTCAAAAGGCAGAGAACTTGCACCAGAAGATGCATCAATTTTCTTATAGGTTTATCCAAAGTTTCTTCTAATTCTTTTGTTCCTTGGGTTTCTCTTCTTCTTCTTTTTTTTCTTTTTCTGCTTGGCATTCCATTTTCCACCGAATGAGAGAATCGCATAAGTTTCTGTCAGCAGCATGATATATCTTTGAAAAAGATGAAAGGGTGAAAGAGAAAGCAAGTCATGGTAGGTTTATGCTCTGAGAGCCAAACTCTATCCCTCATTGTGGCAACATATTCTCATGATCATATCTTAACCCTTCTCATATCATTTGGAATATGTAATTAAATCTGATATATGTTTTTCATTGTAGTAGACATCTAATTTTGACATTCTATAGAGCATATAAGAAATAATGTTAACATGCACAATCGAAAGATCGACTAATTTGGAGGGACCATGGTCCACATGAGGCCCACAAGTAAATTATGTTTAAGTTAATGTATAAAATCCACATTAGTATTATTGACTTGTTCTCGTGTTTGAGTCATGGTTTGTTTTGTGAGTCATCTCACTACCCTATCATCTAGGATATAGGATGTTAGTCTCGTGAATGTGTGATTAGGTATCCTAACAATAAGGGTTAGGTATCATAGTTGTTAGTCATGGCTAATGAGTTGTCCCATGTTATGACAATGTGTCCCTAGACTTAAGCATGATATATTGATGTGTAGTTAGTTGTTGAATGTTTCTTATTTAAAGAGAGATGTAGAACTCAATATGAACCAACACCTAGTTTCTTATCTCATCTAATTTTCATGTATTCCGTTTATTATTTTATGCTACTCAATTGAGAGATTTGAAAGTTTTTTTTTCTAAGTGTGTGTTACCTCTCTCTAACCTTATAAGTTTTGAGAGAGAAGACCGAACTTGCTTAATAGCTTCTTGAAGTTGACAAGTGGTATGCGAGCCACATTCTTTTGAAGTTCGGTGACAAGTGTAGAAAGAGTAGTATGATGGCTGGCAACCACACAACACTCAATCTATGGCAGTTGTTCATCCCTTCTTCAAAGGTACCAACTATGATTCTTGGAGCAAAAAGATGCAAACGTTATTCAAATCTTAAAATCTTTGGAAATTGATGGAGAAAGGCTATGATGCAAATCAGCTCTCTACTGAAAATTTGAATGATCCTGTCAAAAAAAAACAACAAAGATCTTTTCATCATCCAACAAGTAATGGATGAACCCATCTTTCCACAACTTCAGGTGCCTCAAAATCAAAAGAGGCTTGGGATACCCTACAAAAGGCTTATCAAGGCCGTGCCAAGGCATTGACGGTCAAACTTCAAACCCTTCGTAGAAAATTTGAAGCTCGCTTGAAAGATGGTGAGTCAAACCAGAGTTTTAAATTATTTATCATGCTAATCTAATGGTAAGATGACATCATTTGGAAGAACTAAATTTGATCAACCAATTATAATCGGAGCAACGTGCCACAATTTTTTAGTAGAGAAATACTCTCTCTTTTCCAATTTATTTGTCTCATATGCATTTTGGGATTGATCAACCAATTATAATCGGAGCAACGTGCCACAATTTTTTAGTAGAGAAATACTCTCTCTTTTCGAATTTATTTGTCTCATATGCATTTTGGGACTGTCCCAAAATAGTTCTCTCATATGCATTTTGGAAGAGTTACAGGACGTTGGAGAGAAGTTCATAAGCTTTTTGAGAGCTCTTCTTAATAAATTCAAAATTTTAAAATGGGACAACTAAAATTGTACAGAGAGAGTAAATGATTAAACTAGTGTGTCACGGCATTTGATCCAAGCACCAAAATCACGAGACGCTGAGAAACATTTGTATTTTGGTATAAGAGGTCAATGGATATAGATGATCTTGACAATAAAACTATGATAAATAATACTTCCTCCGTTCCATTTTAGTTGTCTCATTTGAAAGATTATATTTTTTAAGGAACTCTTTATATAAGGCTATCACTCAATACAATCTCATTCATTTTAAACACACTTTATACTACTCTAATATAAATGAGACAACTATTTTGAAACAATTCTAAAATCCATATAAGACAACTAATTTGGGACAGAGGGAGTAAAAGTAGATAGATCTATGAAAAAAATCAAATGAAATAGATAGATGAGTTAATCTAATAACACTAAAATTAAAATAGTTATTAGAAAATATAAACTTTTGCCAGAACAGATAGATAACAAATTGAGATAAAAATTGACAGGTCAGAGAGAACAATCTAGATAAAGAAAAAGGTGATGAGTTTGTGAGATGGCCAAAATCTTAATCAAAATGGAAGACGCTTTGTGTTCAATTCACATTTAATATATAGGGTCATTCTCCGTAGATTTACTCGATGTATTTAGTTAGAGAGGCTTATACATGTCTTAAAAATTAACTAGGTGAGACGCATGAATATCTTACTCTCAAAAAGGTTGATATTGGTAGCAGTTGCAATTAGATAGTGGTAATGATGATGACAGAACGATGATGATGATGATTTGGGCCTGGATTCTGAGATATTTAGATTTGGCTGAAGTGGGCAAGGAGTGTAACTCGGATGGGTCGGGTCGGATCGGGCTCTAAGTCAATTTGGACTAAGATCTATATTGAAAATATAGGATTTGTGCTCAGATTGGACCCTTATTCGCTTAAATTATTTGAAGTTGAATGGAATCTTTAGAAAATAAATAAGGGCTCGTATGGGCTTCAGGTTTTTGGACCCTTACTATTAGTTTGTTTTATTAAGTGATAATTGTTTATTATTTATTGCACACTAATTTTTTATGAGATTTATATTCTAAATCAATTTTTTTTCCATCAGACAAATCATGATCCTAGCTATTAATTCTATGACATCAATTAGATTGTCAAGTTATTAGTTTACTTTTAATTAATTAACTCATCATATAAATTTAAGTTTATATATTAGATAGAATTACTTTCAGGATTAATTTGGGATGAATAGATAGAATTTTTAATGTATAGTGTTTAAGATTCTTAATTAACTACAATAAATTATATTTAGATTTCATTGGTCCTAGAGTTTAACTTGGGGTTTCAGGTTAGGCCAACAATGTAAGGCCCGGTCCCAATCCAAAATTTAATTGGGCCCCATGGTTTGAACCTTATTTTGGGCCAAGCCTTAATCAAGTGAGTCAAGCTCTACAATTTTCAGATTGGGCTCAGGTGGCACGGATTAGGCCGCCTGACACAAGTTGCACCCTTATGGTGGGGCTAGCTGAGAGCCTGAGAGAGATGAATGGGGGCAGTCACTAGATCGACCCGAATTTGCATTACTCAACCAATATCAGAGATACCGCAATGTCAGAATACTTTTAAATTTTATGATTTTACTAGAATATTATTGGAAAATCTCGAAGAAAAAATAATATTTAAAAAATAATAATAAATATACTATACATAAAATAAAATTTAAAATTCAAATAACTATTGATAAATCTATGACTAAAGTACAAATGTACTATAAGAAATAAATTACTTTGATAATTATCTAATAAATTAATATATAATTCATCATCCAATATTTTTGAACCATAAATGTCATCAAATGCCACATAAGTTCATTCTAAATCATGGAACGAAATCTTAGGTGATACATATCGTATCGGCTGAGATAACGCGGATTTTAGAAACCGAGATATCTCAGTCGATACTATTAATCTCGGCTGTACTTTGATGATATCGACTGATATGGTCGATATATCAACAATATGTATCGGCCGATGTTGGTTGATATCATTAAATATTGTTGGCTTTTTTTAAAAAAAAATTTGTTTCGTTCATGGTCCCAACCGATATCGGTCAAATATCGGCCCAGATATCAGCCAATATTTTCGATTTTTTTTTTTAAAAGCCTTCTTTTAGTTTTTTTATTTTATTTTAATTTTAAAAAATAAAAAATGGCCGGTATTTTGAAAAAATAAAAAATAAATAATGAGTATTGTATCACTGAGTTATCGGCCGATATCTCGACCGGCCGAGATTATTACCCCTGTTCTAAATACCTTCATCAAAGATATGAAAAAATAAACTAAACTATCAATTTTTTATTTTATTTTTTAAAAACACCATTAATATTACGATATTATTACACTAATACCGAGTTCTGGCAATGATAATAGAAAAATGATAAAATCATGATATTAACAACAAACAATATTTTCTCGATAAGTTCACGATAAAAATAAAAATACCCTATATTTGTTAGATTGGAATTGGGGAAAAGTGTTTAATCAAATGTGGCTAGCAAATCCATGGCTGCAAAAGATGCAATGGACACAATTTTTCTCTTGGTTCTTACAAGTTTTTCATAAAAAATTTGATTGAGTGCGCAGTGGACTTTATGGAGTTCATTTTCCCTCATTCTTACATCCTCTTATAGTCTTATCTTTGTGAATTACACCTAATCCTATTTTGACATCAATCGTACTTTATAAATCATTTTACCTGACTCTGTAAATTTCCAATATTAAATAAAGTTAAATTTTGAAGATCTTAAAAATTATGAAATCATTTATCCAATCAATAGGCACTATAAAAAGGTCAAGATCTTTCGAACCCACCTATTCGTGTGGAGCCTACAGGACCATTTGCACATAAATCCCTTAGAACAGTTCTTCGCATACCCCTACTATTATGTTACTCCCCTACGAACAGTTCTCATGAGACTTTTATTAGAACAACCAATAGCATCACACAAGGGTCCAAATATCGGCCGATATGATTCGTATCGGTCGATATCGATCATTTTTGTAAAAAAAAGAGGAGAGAAAAAATTTAAACCCCTAGCATCACATGGGCCCATATAAATGGGTAGATTTGAAAGATCTTGACTTGCATATTTGTCCTGAATTTGATAAAAAAAAAGTCATGTTTTATTAAGTGCTTTGTAAAATATATGCTAGAAAATAAAAATAAATAGAACATGACAAATAACTTAGCAAGTAAATATAAAAAATATATGATAAAAAGTCTCCACTACCATATCACCATCTTTATTTCTTGTTATATCATTCATGACTCATATTAACGGGTCGGTGTGGGTAGGACCTCCTTGGATAGGGCCCAACCCCTTAAGATTATTGGGCCTTAAATTGTGGCCTAATCTTGGTCACCCATTTGACCTGCCCTAGCTGATTGACACCTCTAATATGAGGTGCTTACAAACCTATTCGTTTAGACTACTCTTGTTAGATGATGAGGCTCACCTTATGTGAAACCTCTGCATAGCGATGTGGGATGCAGTGGAGGTAAAAGGAGGAGGGATTATAAGAGGTAGCCTCTCTTGACCAAGTGTGAGGCTTTTTGGGCCTGACCATGGCGGCCAGGCCCAGGAGCAAAACCGTACGGGTTCGAGCTGTATGCGAGGCTCAAAGTGGACAATATTATACTGAGTTAAATCTTAAACCCTGTATTTGGATCGAGTTGCTACACCTTATGATAAAAAAATTTAGATGAAAAGATATTTGATAAACTAGCCAAAATGAAATCCATTGAATCAATCTATCACTTTAACTTTTAAAATTAGAATAAAACTATTGGTTAAATGTTTTTAATTGTGATGCTAAATTCAATGGTGAGGATGCACAAAATGAATGTCAAATAAATTCTGATATAAATTTATAAAAAAAAAAAAAAAATTGAATAGTTTGAATTTACCATTAAATATGCATCACATGACGTCCATGCACCAAGGTAGAAAGTGATAATGACTTCATGAAAACGTCAAAAGCTGATGAAATGCGGAAAATGAATCTCAACGTGTCCCCTCAGTAATGAATTGTCACATAATAGACAATTGGGGTCCCACCCCATGGCAACTCACACTGGCGCCACATATCCTTTTCTTAAATTGATATCACTAGGATGGAGCATAGGAGGTACATGCTCCAGTTATAAGAGATCTGATCAATATGATAATCTTGGAATACAAAAAATTAGACCCTTTGAATGTATTCATGCTTGGTGGCCCACGCTTAGGTTGGACTCCATAATTACGTTATAAGTCATCGATGAATTTGAATAGAATGATTATCTAGGCTTTTCTTTGATCCCATTATAAACTATTTCTCTTCGAATGGTTAGACTCGTTTAAAATGAATTCATAGGGACACCGGTGTTATTTATAATATCATTTTATCTATTTTATAGAAGTACACCACGGTCTCTTGTTATAAAAAAATATGCAATGTCCCTATCAATTCTTGTTTAAAATGGATAAAAATGTTATTTTTTTTTAATGAAAATGAAAAGTCTAACCTTCATTGTTGATTCATGAGTTCTCCTAACACAAATTTGAATTAGATGATATATGGCATTCAATGAAATTCACTTTATCTTATCAAACGAAATTAAAGACTGTGTGCGTTCGAATAAAAAAGAAAAGTTTAATTTAAACATCTTTAACCATTCAATTTAGAGAAATGAAATATGCAATCAAAAGAGAGTTTCAATTATGTCATCTATTTTATTTAAATTAGACCATATAACTTTAGAAATTTAATTAGATTTTACATCTTAATACACATTTCTTTGTTTCTATACCAATATTTAACTCTATCATATTGTCCTACATTAGAGATTAGACAACTCATAGCTAGTTTATAAAAAGTTGATTATTAAATTATAAACTGAGAGTGGACTCTCTTCTGAAGATAGAAATTTACATTTTTTTTTAATTTACGTGTGAAAAACTGCGGGATACCCATCGTAAAACCCCCACGGGTGGACTCTACCCGTAAAACAGACCGAGAATAGATCATGAAGCTTGAACTCATGACCCCCCACTTCCTGAAACAGGAGTTGAGTCAGCTACACCATGTGAAATGAAGCATGGGTTTAAAGAAGTCTCCAGCTGGAAGTCGGAAAACAAAAGAACCCACAACCTCTGATAGTGTAAATAAAGTCAAGTCATCAATAGACTGGTGTCAAAATCATATGTTTGATAGGCATCACCCATAAATGCTAGAGTTCAATGTGGGGCTTCCTCCTAGTATGGCAGGGATGGTAAATTTGAACTTACATTGAAAAAATAAAAAAAATAAAATTCTCATTTCCCATCTCATAAAAGAATATATATCTTATAACATACTCACTCCGTCCATTTTAGTTGTTTGATTTGAAACATTTGTATTTTTTAAAGAACTCTTATATAAGGCTAGCACTCCATGTGATCTCATATATTTTCAACATACTTTATGCTACTCTAATATGAATGGGATAAATATTTTGGAATAATTTCAAAATCCATATCAGACAACTAAATTTGGACAGAGGGAGTATAAAAAAGGATTAGATCCAGTAAACTTAATTCTTTAACTCTAAACCATATTAAATTTCATTTCTAGTTGCATTAACTTCACCTCACCTCAAACATTGTTGGACACAAATTTGAGTGTTGGTTGCACTCCATTGAAATTGCACTCTTTTTCTAGATCAAGGTGCAAACCTCCTTATCGACACACATCGAGCTACACTATGGAGATTGGTCATTTTATGTTGAGAGTGACTTGAATCTAAGATCTCTCGAATCTCAGACGGGTACTTAACCGCCAAGCCAGCCCTCACATATTAAATTGCAGCGTTATTTTAAATCCATGCAATTTTGTTTCATCATAATAACATATATTATTTTAGAGCATCATTTTTTTATGACCAATATGTCTAAGCCTCTTAGAGCAGGACTAATCCTCAGAACATGTGCAAGCCTTCCTACCCATACACATCGAGTAATGTTGCTGAGTGACTCTTTAGAGTGGAATAGAAATCACTACAATCACTCCAATCCCTTTAGGTGTTTTAGAGCATAAATTTGTTGAGATATATATTATGCAGTATATGATCATTTAATCATACATGTAACGACCCTTGATCTAGGGATCTCCGAGTCGGTTTTTATGGTCTTAGTAGCAGTGGGGAGATTGTGGGATCCATGGTGAGCCCCGATTTACCCGATTTCGAGCTCAGAAGCTCAAACAACATTTCATAATTTTGAATTATTAAATATTTTGTCATGAAAAATATTTGAAAATCACACGGTTTTCTCCCTTGACATTCAACATCCGATTTTTAACAGGTTTTAAATTTATTTTGAAAACTATGTCGGTTTTGAAATTTTGATTTCACACATTTTGAGGTTTTCTTCTTAAAAAAAAAATGTACCCATTATTTCAAATGTATCGTATTTCGGTTCGGTATTAGTAGTAACACGCCCGTAGCGAAATGAGGTGTTACAATACTATTATACTTTATCATTATCAAGTATTTATATGAATATAAAAATGACAATCGATTTATAAAAAAGATATTTTATCACATTTAATTATTATATATTTGACCATAATGTTTTCCTTAAATATTTCTATGGTAAGAGGATGCAAGAAAGGACAAGATTGGATAGCATTTATGTATATTAAAATAAAGGAGTTAGATGCAGAGATGCTGGTGGTGGAGTTTTTTTGGCAAGGTTCTCAGTCTCTCTTTCCTTCTCTGCGCCGGTCAGTTGCTACTGATACTTTGGCCGTTCCATAACTTATCCCTTTTCGTGTATATTTGGATCGGCTCAGGTCACCCTAATCACATGTGCTGTCATACTCTTATTTTGTCACTTTTCTTCCACTTGAGCTGTTTGTCTTCGTCTTCCTCTCAAATGCAGCAGTAAGTAAACAAACAGGGTGGAAGAGCATCTCCCCCTTTCACCATTTCGGAACAACAAGACATGACATACTCCTTCTCATGTGGCTCGTTGTCTACCCAGCTTCCTTGTAGTTTCCAGCATACAATCATGGATGCTGTTATCACAAATTATTTTTCACAAAAAAAAAAAAATCTATGACGAATTGGTGTAAATTTTTAATTATTTTCAATTACAACTCTTTCAATGAAAAAGTTAAATTTGGAAAATTAAAATATGATAATTTTAGGGTAGCGATCCTCCCACAGGCATTTTGTGTAACGAGACATGGGTTTTAAGGTATTGTCTATTTTACCCTTCAACTGCCGTACGAAAGCATTTAAAAAAAATTAGTGATCCGGTCAGTGAGCTGGTCAGTGATCCGGTCAGTGAACTAGTCAGTGATCCGATCAGTGATACCGATTTGACGTTCTATATGAAAAAACAGTCTCACTTAGATAAATTTTAGTGATCCGATTTCAATGATTCGGTTAGTGATTCGGTCAGTGATCCGGCTAGTGAGCCAATTTATACCGCAATAGGAGGGTCAGTGATCCAATTTATACTACAGTGGAAGGCTAAATGGGTAATACCCTAAATCCGTGTCTGGTTATATAAAAAACCCGTGGGAGGATTGCTACCCTAACTTTAAGTTCATCTAAAGTTGTAATAAAAAGTTCAAACCAATTTTTGTGAACTAATTCACAATAAATGATTTCTTGGTTGTAATAGAAAGACTTCTAGAAGGTGAATAATGTTTCATATCATTAAATCAATTTAATCATGTCATCATTGTTGTATTGTTGTCTTGTATTATGTAGTGATTTATATCATATTGAACACGGACCCCCAATTGGGGTAAAAGGGTATGTCGTATCTCCGAGAGATTTCTAGGGTTATGGATATTCATTTATATTGAAAGAGATGAGAATAAGAGAGCAAACTTTATTCTCACATATAATGAAGTCACTCCCATCTTTCCATGAACATGATATATTGTCAAATCATGTAAATGTTTTTGGGAATTAAATCCGACACAAGAACAAAGAGATTTACGTGGTTCGACATCAACTTGCCTCCGTCCATAGAGCGTGATATACGATTCCACTATGAAAAACAGCCTGGACAAGGATTCCCAATCCTTCCCCTATGTCCCTTTCACAGTTTTATTTTCTCTCTATTTTCTTTTGTCTCTTCTCTCCCACTGAGAATCCTCCAAAACTGACTGAAAATCCTAGAGAGAAAAAAATAAACCCTTATACACTAGACATTACATAAGCACACCTGGCCCAGTAAGGACCTTTTGAGTCGAACCAACAATCTCCACCTGACAAAAAATGCCCCTTTGAAGAATGTTGTACTGTGTTTATAACACCTCTACCATGTGAGAGCTCTACCAACCTTAGAGACAGCTTGAAATAAAATCTTGTGATGCGTCTGCAACTCTGCATCCTGTGTAAGATGTTAATCTTCACACCCTGAGATGCCTCACCAGTCTTTAGTGAAAAAAGCTAATTAGCCCTTACTCAAATGGCTCAACTTTGAACTTGACCGCCGAAATTTCTTTCATTGCCATTGTATCCTGAATTGTGTTTGCTTCATTCTACCCTTGCCAATTTCTCAAACAACATATTTACTCCGATCACTGTATAGATCTCATCACTGCAAGTAGAAAGACGAAGACGGATTTGAATTTCGAGTCCAAATGACTCAAGACAAATTTCTGGACCACTAATTTGTATTAACTGTTTCTATGTGATTGTTATTTATGTTCTTTGTTTCTCAACAAACACAACTGTAAAGTAATTATTTTCAAAGGCTAATGCTACATAGTTAAAATGATCAAACATAACTGAAATTTCACACTTTAACTATTCATATATTATTTATATTTTTTACAATATATAAAATGCAAACTATATTTTAATCTCTTTAAAAATTGTCCTTGTTATTTCAATCAAATGATGATTTAAAAAGATACTAATATTTAAGATTTAAAAAATAATTTAATGTGATTAAAATTTAGAGATGTAAAAAATATAAATTTATTGATTAGGAACAAAATGAACTTTTATAAACGCTTTATTAAGAAATAGATATGAGTCTAATATGTAGAGTTAAATAAGATCACAAATGAGCACTTCGCAAGAAACATAAGTACACGTGCGAAAAGGGATTTAAAAGAAGAAGTCCATTACATAATGGCTATATCGGCTGGCATGCGGTACGACACATGTCGGTTGTTTGCTAATAATTTTGAATTTTTTAGAAAATAAAAAAAATCTATTATGAGTATATTTTAATTTTAAAATTGGTCCTTATTTCATATTATCAAACCTTTAAAAAGAATTTTTTATACAAATAAAGTATATCCAAAAATTAATAAAAATATTAAAAATTCTCAAAAAGAAAAATCAGTATTAATAAATATTTGATATGAAATTCATATTTTGTAGTATCTTATAATGACTTGTATTTTCATAAAAAATCTTAATTTTCTAAAAAAATTGAAAAGATTAGAATAACAGCTTACAAATTATATCAACTGCTTATATTCATAAACATTCAATATCATTCATTATTTTTTTTCCAAACAATTAAAATAGATTATGTTAAAACAAAAATTCAAAGAAAAGGTAAGAATTAGACAGTATATATGATTTTTTTTTTCTTTAACTCATGCTGTGCAAATAAACACTTATTGAGGACGTAAAAGAAAAAATGTTTTTTAGAACATAAAAGAACAAATAAAAAAAATCAACATGGTTCTGACTTTTCCAATGTACTCTTGTACTATAAATCTCTTATATACTCTCTTGTACCACTTTATTTTCTCATTTTTTATTTTTTTGTAACGAGAGATATCTCTGAAGTATTATACCTAACGGATTAATCGTCCCGAACTCAAACCGCCAAGCTCATGCAGTCAGCCCGAATTAGTCCGGTGGTAGCACCAATAATCTATCATTGGACGTGGAGATCAAACCCACGCCCGGTGACCACTGGCGTACACACTTGGTGAGTATTTTCGTACCACTGTATTTTTCATTTAATTAATGAAATATTTTTTGTTTGATTACAAAATTAATTTTATTTTATTATATTTTTCAAGTGGAGCCAAATAGAAGGCTTCGTAGGGTGGCCTGTCCATTTAATGGGTTCTTTTAGTGCATCTGAAGTTCTTCACTCTCTTGGAGCTTTAAAGACCCTTTACATTCTATGACTTGACCAGTGGCTGATAGAGACAAGACAAGATTTCTCTATTTATTATCAGTAAATGGGAGCATAGATACAAAATACAACAAAGAAAATGATTTTAAAAGGTAAAATAAAAAATAAGATTATACTGATGAAAATATGCATGAATGTGGGCAAAGGTTCATTCTCATGTACTAGTTTAGTCTACTCAAATATACATTAAAATTTTCAAGAATTTAGTCTTTTAATTATATTTTAGAGTCATTTTTCCAACTATTATCTTAAATAAAAATACTTTCTTTACTCTTAAATTTTCTTTTCCAAACCATTCACCTTGAATTATCTTGTTTAGAGTTTTTTATAATCAAACAGAGGAGGCATTTCTTAAGGAAATAGCAGATCATTGGAAGGCAGGCATCCATCCCAGCGGTAGATTAGTAGAAAGGTTTAAGATAAAATAAAATATGTTAGTAGCTTACATCCCCACGTAATTTTGTCTCATAATGGAAATACATTTTTCCTAAAGTTGATCTCCATTCAATGTAACAGCTCTGATTCCAACTTTATGATAGAGTTAAAAAATCTAAAATACCTCAAGGAGAAATATGGCTTTCTCCACCTCACGTAGAGAACACCATCTTCTCTTATTAACCGGTGCGATTAACGACTCTTATTTCATGTAGTTCAACTGACTATTTTTCGTCTCAGAAAATGGAAGGTTGCGGGTTCGAGCTTCTATGGCCTAACTTTGGTGTGATTTAGGGGTAGTAAACTCATCCGTAGAAGTTTTAGTAGAATTGTGTCTGACTTTCGCACATTAATCCAAAAAAGAAAAAAATTCTAATCACTAAATTTTAGTCATCGAAAATCACTAGGCCTTCTTACTTTTTCCTAAAAATGCCTAGTGATTTGTACTACTAAGATGTCGAGCTTAAAATTTGGTCTACTTATTGAGCTTAAGATTATCTTTCAATCCCATGAGGTATTCTCTTTTAAAAAAATTAAAAAGCTAAATATACAACTAATACAAGTCAACTAAGCACTACACGTAATGCTATTTAAACTTTTGATCTCCAAGAGAACCTCAAGGTGCAAAGCTTTTCCTTACTTTTCTTACCCCAGGAGGAGTGGAGAAGTGTCAGATGTTATTTGTTTTGGGCATTTTAGTAAAAAAAGTGAGGAACATTCAGCACAATGGTCTCCTAAGCTGATAGACATCCAAACTTCTCATTTTCAATACTCAGATGAGCTTGAGTATTATCCACATGGGTTTAAAATTCATTATCGGCTGATATTTTTTTCTCTTATTTTTTTTCTTTCTTTAAAAAAAAATATTAATATCGGTCGATATCTGCGATATATATAAGATATCGGCTAATGTAAATAACGGTTTTCAAAACCGATATATATCGGCCAATAGGATATGTATCGACCGATATTTCGACCACTATTTATCCCCATGGATTGAACTTGCAGAATAACAAGGCAAAAGGAAGCCAACAAATAAATATGAAAGAAGTATTACCTAATTGGTAAAATGAGAAACTCTTTACCTGGTCTTACCTGTTAATGTTCAGTGATGTATACTAGACATGATGCAAAAAGAGGAGAAAATTGATCATGCAAGGTAAAGTTCTAGGCTAAAATAATACAGATTTTGGGCTCACAAACTATAATGTTTATGAAAATAGAACATGCTACCTAAAATATTCTAACATTTCTGGCCTAATCTTAATACTAATGACAATTCAAATTCAGATGTCGTAACCGAATGGATGCTGAAATAGGTAAGATTTGACTAAAACTGAATAAAAATTCATCACTAATTGTTGTTTTTTATGCATATTTTGCAAATGTGATGTGCTATGTGAAGTGAAATTTCGAATCAGAATAGAACATGCCTGGACCAAATGATGTGAGTAATTTGAGACAATCAGAATGTAATACCAAATTTTAATTTAATTCCACGTCGTGAGTGGACTTTTGGAATGTGAGGTTTATAAATAAATGGACATCATCTCCTTATAAATTGGTTTTAAGGAATAGTTCTACTTATATATTTAACATTATATGTTAGAAAAAAAATAAAAAAAATTAACAATCATTTCAACTTGAAAAGATAAATGAATAACTAAATTGGATGCATAAAACAAGATCCGACGACGGCGATGGTGCCCTCCGAAAAGGATGGATTCTTTATCAAAGCCCGATGCAATGATCAAAGAAATGCCTCCAGTGTTGGGAATTTTGGCCGGATTAGAAGTTTGTTTTTGAAAATAGATGTTTCTGTTTTTCTGGATTCTTCTCTCCTAGTTCTTCTCTACTTCTTTCCTATTTTTAGTTAGACTTGGAATCTTCTTCGTTGGAGACTCTTTTGAATAAGAAAATGGAGAGGGTCTCCTTCATGTGGTGTGTGGCCCCTCTTGGGTATCACCGAGAGAGACCATCCGTTGGATTGAGATTTAGGAGAGGAGAGAAAATCTGAGAGAGATTTGGGAAAAAATTGTAATTTGTATCACCTTCTTAGTGAAATTTGTCAATGTTGTCCGTGAATGCATGCTTCAGCTGAACCATGTTAAGATTGTGTCGTATTTTTTGATTGTGTGTTTGATTTGATTTTTGATTCCGCTATTGATCAGGGATTAAATCCCGATTTGATTTTCGCTTCCACTATTGATCGGGATTAGATCCCGATTTGATTTTCGTTTTCGTTACTGATTGGGGATTAAATCCCAACAAATGGTATAAGAGTCAGGTTTGTCTTCAAATCTCATGAAGATAGAGATTGTTGGCAATTTTGGCTCGATTAGAAATTTGTTTTTGAAAATAGATATTTCTATTTTTCTGCATTCTTCTCTCCTACTTCTTATCTACTTCTTTCCTATTTTTAGTTAGACTTTGAGTCTTTTTCGTTGGATACTATTTTGTATAAGAAAACAGAGAGGGTCTTCTTCGTGTGGTGTGTGGATCCTCTTGGGCACCATCGAGAGACCATCTGTTGGTTTGAGTTTTGGGAGGGAAGAGAGATAATCTGAGAGAGATTTGGGAAAAAATTTGTAATTTTTATCACCTTCAATTTTAGTGCAATCTGTCGGTGTTGTCCGTAGATGTAGGCTTTGGCCGTGCCACGTTAAAATTGTGTTGTCTTCTTCAATTGTGTGTTTGATTTGACTTTCACTTCCTCTATTGATCAGGGATTAAATCCCAACATCCAGTTTCTTACAAAACATTGATCCAATATATTTTTCTACAAGTCCAATATTTTCCATAGTGAAAAAATTGATAATTATAATAATCAAATGATGGCGGGTTTGAAACCAGACTGTTTGCATTTTGGCTATGGACGAAAATGACAACAGACATCTCTTTTATTAAAGACAAAGAAATTACATAAAAAAAAAAAGGAAGACTTATGTGATCAACCATTCTCCAAAGGAGAGGAGAGAAGAATAACACCAACTTCTCTCTCTTATGTTCTTTGTTTTTTCTCTCCCTTCTCTCTTTTTTCACAATGTAATACAAAAATCCGCCAAATGAAAACCGAATAAAATACAATAAAAAGAAAAAATAATACAAAAATGTCAATACTAATCTGATTAATCTTAAATCATTTCTTTGTATGAAAATCCTTAGTTTCACACAAATGAGCTGAGTCCATCAAAATTGGGCTTGTTTCACCAAATGGGCCTAGGCTCAAAGCTAATGAGTCAGGCCCACTTCAAACATGAGCTTCAAAATGAAATGGGTCTTTTTTTCCGAAACTCTTAAACCTTTGGCGCAGGTTAATGTTCACCCCAATGTTTTTTTTCTCTTGGTTGGAATACATCAATTGGTGGGTGGATGGATAGATAAATGGTATACAAAACATAAATCTAAATTTAAACGAAATAAAAGCGCAAAAATTATAAAATTATATTATATGAGTTCAAAATTATATAGGTTACAAAGAAAGAAAAACAAAAATAGAAAGCTACACGTCCCTCTCCTACACATGAACTAACCTTTTCCTCCGCTTTTTGTTCCTTTCTCTCTTATACTTGCCCAAACTAGCTTAAGCAAGATTTTTCTTTATTTTTTTAAATGAGGAAAACCCTTTGGACTTTTGAGCCCCACTTAGATGAGTTACTAGGCTAACCGTATAAAATTGGCCGATATGTATTGATCGGTCAACATTATCAGTTTCTTTTATCGTTAATACATATTGCATCACGGAGTATTGGTTATATGAGCCGATAAAGCACTTGATAGTGTATAGTACGAATGTACTTTTTTTAATTAAAAAAATACATTTCAACTCTTTTTTAGTTGAATCTTACATTGAGTGTAATTTTAAAAAGGTTTAGAAGCAACTTCTTTATTTTTGAAAGGTATTTGTCAAATCCAAACATTTTTCCCTTTAAGATTTGATCATTTTGAGTTATTTTCATATTTTTTCTTTCATTTCTGCTCTAAGATAATTTGAAAATAGGGTTTTTGTAAAAAAAAAAAAAAATGAAATAGCATTTAATGCTTATGGAATTCAATGGAAATGTGTTAATGTGATTGACATAGTTTTTTCCAATATTTTTTCTGGAAATTTAATGAAAATAATGTTTTGTAAGATATTCTTTTTTTCCGTCCCCATGTACTTCCATTTTTGAGTTTATATTGAAAAAATAGAAGAATGATAGTTGAAGAATGAGACAACTATTCAACCTTCCAAGCAAGACAAAGAGATGGTTACATTGGAAATTGAATCCAGAGCATTGAAAGAGATGGCCAACATCCAGGAGTCAACAAGCATATATGTTTTACCAATTTTTCATGTTGTATATGTAACACTATATGAGTCTGATTTGTAAACAATTGTACAGAAAATTATATATGTACTAATCTTGTGTTTAACAAGTATTAATGACTAGTCCCCACGTTTCTCAACCCTCTTCTTCAAAAAGTCACCGTGGCTATGATACCCTGCCCCTTTGGGTGAACACACCAAAACTGATGTGGGAGTCCCACATCGGTTTGGAAGAAAGAGGAGTGGGGGTTTATTTGAGGCCATCCCCTTGTACTCTTGTGTGAGCCTTTTGGGCTTGGCCATGTGGGCCAGGCCCAAGAACAAAACCGTGTGTGTAACGACCCATCCCGCTAGCACAATATTGTCCCCTTGAGCCTACACACAGACCCGCACGGCTTTGCTTTGGTGAGCCAACCCATTGTTGCTCCCAAAAGGCCTTATACTAGAAGGAGAAAGGCTACCACTTATATACTAGGAGATTTCCAATGCAACTAGCAATGTGGGACTTTTGGGGCTGGGTATTACAATCTATCCCCCTTAAAGCCAGAGTCGTCCCCAGCTCTGCACACACAACAACCAAGCCCACACCCTCAGGCAGAGAGTTGAACCATGCTTTGATAACATTTGTAACGACCTATCCCGCTAGCACAATATTGTCCTCTTTGGGCCTACACACGGACCCGCATGGCTTTGCTTTGGTGAGTCAACCCACTGTTGCTCCCAAAAGGCCTTATGATGAATTTAATGAATAAATCAAGAGGAATTAAATTATGAAATTAATTTAATTGGAATTGGTGATGTGGCATCACGCCACATGGGCGATGACGTGTCACGCCACGTAGCAGGACTCAGATGACATACACTAATGGCTTAAAGGCAAAGAGGGAAATGGGAAAAACCATCACTCAGTTTTGACTAAGACACACGGCAACTCCGTCCCCCTAAGATTCATGGGCACGGAACTTCCTTGTGCACACGATACACCATTATGCATTGCTGCTCTCAAGTAAGGAAGGAAAGGAAAAGAAGTCTTTTCTCTTCCATCGTCATACGGTGATTATAGTGGAACTCAAGCAACAAACAAACAATCCAGGTTTTTGTTTCTCTCTCGGCAAACCCTCGTTGGATTCCTTGAATTTATCTCTCTCCACTGGTTGAAGGTAAGCCTTTCTCCCGATTCTTTTGATTACATATGTTGGGTATTGCAGCAGCCCTTCAATCATACATGTTGTACAAACCTGAAATAAAAACCAGTTTAATTTTTTATCTTGGATTGTAGATACAAAACCCCATCTCCTTGCATTCAACGGTTTTATTTATAAAACCTAAGAATGATAATACATAGGCATGCAATGACCGCCCACCTGCGGCCACCACCTAATCTGCTTTAAGGTGTTTTACCCTATTATGTTACTTATAAAATCAGTTGATGATTAATCCAAGAAGGTGTTTGACAAAATGACTGAGAGAGATGTCATCACTTAGAATTTGTTGATATCTGGTTATGTATCAAATGGGGGACTGATTTTCAGTTCAAAATCGGTTTGACATTGGGAGTGAATTTCAGTCAATTTATGATTAGGAAAGATGGTCTCCTTGGGCATATTCTATAAGAGTTTGCCTTTGGTTTTTACCTTATTTTAATTTGCGAATTTGGTATTCTTAAATCAAAATTACTATGAGTTAATATTATTATTTTCTTCAAAGCCATCCAACCCCAGAACTGTTCCAAGGTAGGACAATTCTTATACTCACAATACAACCTTAAGTAGTAAGTATGTTATGAGGGTAGCAACTGGTTAAATCTGTATGAATTTTTCCAATGCCAGTTAGTAGCAACTGGTTAAATCTGTATGAATTTTTCCAATGCCAGTCAGTAGCAACTGGTTAAATCTGTATGAATTTTTCCAATGCCAGTCCTAGCTTATTTTATTTCATTTCAGTACAAAATAATGTAAGATGGGGGAGAGTTTCAGTAAATATCCAATCCCTATATTATTTATTAAAAGAGTACTTGTTGTCTCGTGTTTTGATTTTGAGAAAAACATGGAGAATGTTTATTGCTTATTCATTCAAGGTTTGAAAATAATGATGATACATTGATATCCTAATCGACTTTTGAAATGAATTTGTAAAAGTGATTTCGTACTACCCCACGTGTTTAATTCATTAAAGAATGGGTCCCTACCCCTTTTGATTTTCCAACCTCTATTTAACACCCTTTTGTTAAAACTAAACTAAAACGTTAAGATAGGGACCTGATTAATTCTTAGGATCTCCATCCCTTCAATTTCCATCTTTATTCTTGAGTACTTCATTGTAGTATACGTATCCTTTTGTCGCAGCTCGCTAATCGCTGTTTGACACTTCTTCAAAAGACTAGGACACTTCGAAATCGTCGTATTAAGGTATGTTTTTCTTACTTTCTTGGAGTATCACATGATTATTGTGTATGTGGAGATAATATTTAATTTCAATGCATGATTTGGATGATTTATTGATACATAGACATGAAAGCATGCATCTTATGTGGGATGTGAATAGTTGTGTCAAAGGTTAGGAGATGTTAAACTCTAACTTGAAATATTCAAAATAAATAACTATTCTGTATGGCTGCGTCCATGGGTTACAATTTATGACAATATTAATTGGGCAGAAAGCTCCAGTGTCAGAAGAAGTCCCGAAACCTGCTCAGGAGCATGGGTGTGTAGCGCTTCCCCACTAGTTCCGGTTAAAATGCTAGTATTAGATAGTAGCTCCCAGCTGGTACCCCAGAAAAGCTACGGACATAATAGCCAATGATTATAACTGTTTGAATGGAGAGTATGATAGAGAGAAATGCATAGGCATGAGAGGGTGTTTGCATTAATTCATGTACCATGGCATTTGCATCATATTGATTTGATGAATTATTGAAAGTATTATTTTTATGATTTGAATTATGCAATGATTATGAAGTTGTTTTAAATGCTTTAAAAGTATGAGATATGAATTGGTTTTGAAATATGGGATGGGGATGTTTTCAACTGAATTATTTGAAGAACTTGTATATATGTTCCCACGATTTTATATATATATCATGTTGGTACCCACTTCGATGGGAATTCCTACTGGGCGCTGACTAAGTCCACAATACCATTTTCTTTTAGAAACTAATACAAGATGGGATAAAGGTGGTGAGGCTGGACCAAGCAATAGCCAGGCGTAGACAAGGATGGCGCAAGATGGAGGATTGCGTGGAGATTTATCTTTAGTATTAGTAGAGAACTAAACAAATAGGGTTGAGTTATTTGAGAATTTTGAGTTATTGCATTGAACCTTTTATCGAGAAATAAATTCTATGGGATTACTGTTATGCTTAGCTTAGATTGAAAAGGATTGAATCATGGTTTTAAATAAATGTACATATTTTCTGCAGAATTGTAAGTTAGTGTGTTGCCAAGTATACATGGACTTTGTTTATGTGCACACACTAGTTGGGCCAGTTAAGGGTCGAATCTTCGGATTCGGACTTGACTCGCGTCGTGGCAATCTCCCCTCTCCTGTTATTAAATATTATCAATTAAATACTTTGATAAATAGGGAGAGAGGGAGGGGCGCTACAGCCATGGAGTACTTTAGCACCGGAGAGGAAGGGAGAGAGAGAGAACAACGGTAAGAGAGAAGGGATTTAGGTTTTTTTCAAAGGGGTAGGCGCTTCGGCCGAGAGGAGAAGGAAGAAGAAGAAAGATAGGGAGAGCGGCGACGAAAATTAGGGTTAAGGTTTGGCTGGAGAGAGGAGAATGGGAGGTGAAGAAAAAAGAGGTAAAGGGAGAGAGAGGGAGATGCGGCGGCGGCAGGGAGGGGAAGAGGAGGGGCTTCTCCAAGGGCCAACGTCTAGGGTTTCCTCTCTTGATGAGAAGGAAGGAGGGAAGAGAGAAAGAGAGATTAAATAGCGGGTAGGGTTAGGGTTTTCTTTTAAAAAAGAAAACTAAAAAGAAACCTCTTGTGCTTTCAAAATAATGAAAATTCGTGTGGTTTTCAAGTATTTTTTTGACGAAACATTAATTAAATCAAAATTATCAAAATGCCCTTTGAGTTCTTGAGCTCGAAACTAGGAAAACTGGGCCCATACACTATCCACTGCTACCAAACTCCCTAAATCAACACGGGGATTCAAAAATCTTCTTAAAAATCCCAAAATATCGAGTCAAGTCATTACATAAACAATTAATTCGTGTTAAGAAAATGATAAGCTTATCTTCGAGTTATACGTTTTTATATCATTTGCTGATATGACAAGTCATTTGATTGGTATATTAACTAATCTCGAAAAGCTAACTAATTTTGATTTGCTACATAAACTTAAAGGTATAAAAGAATATAACTTTAGAGTTTGTGTAGACACATTCTTTCTAATGAAAGGATATTATATTTTATTAAATGACAAATCTCGAGTCCTCACACAGGACAACTCGAAGAACTTCTAATGAATTTAATTTGAGTATAGAAATCAAATTTAATAAAGCCTTAACAATCGCAAGACATGAATGACACATTCACCGTGCAAATAATTAATACCTTAATTAAATCTAATTTAAGCACATAAATATATTAATTTCAAAAGAATGTATTAACTCACCGATTTTAGAAGAAGATGGAGAAAAAGAAAGCTGTTGCTGTTCTTCAATTTCAATAAATAATTCAAAGTCTAATTACAAATGCGGACCCAAACACTAATTTAAAGGCTTTATTTCAAATTTAACATAAAAAGAAATAAATCCTAAAATTAAAATACCAAATGGCAATACTCGGCCCCATTCTTCTCTTCCTTATCTCAGTTCTTTTCCACGGTCAAGCCTGGAAATCATCCAGCTATCTTTCTTCTTTCATTTCTTATTTCTTTCCTTTTATCACTTCTTATCTTCTCCTATTTTCTCTCTCTATAACAAACGAATCTGGTCTTGGGTCCATCCAATTGATTTTCTTGCTGTTGTTCTCTTCGATTGAATCTCTCTGTTTCATCTTAATCTCCACTTTCTTTATTTTTTTCTGACTTAAATTTGGCAGTCAGAGCCCATGCAAATCTTTCCTTCAACCGGTCTTCTAAACTGAGCACAGACTGGTCCAGCTCCTCGTTGATTTGACTGCCCAGTTGGCATTCAGAGGGGCCCACAAGTGCTGATGAGGTCGTTGATGTCACTTTTAGCATTTAAAATGGGCCCTCTCTTCCCACCGTCGGTCCTATCGTGAATTTGGAGAACAAATTCAACAATTACATCTAATCGAATTCGAATCAAATTTATCAAGCTCAATGTCTACATCAAAATTACACTGTAATTTTGTTATCTATTTAGAGGATGAAAGGATGACACAATAGAGGACAACAAAATATGGTGTCCTCTTCTTTAAAAAGGTAATTAAAACCAGAAAATCATGCAAAAAAACATTACTGAAATGATACGTAAATTATGAAAATCATTTCTTAGAAATTAAAAGATAAAGAATTTCAAGAAAAATCCAAAATATTAAATACTAAAGCTAAGGAAAATGTACTCTATTGTATTAAAAAATAATCACTCTATGATCTGACAAACGTAACAAATTACATGTGAAATAATGAAATAAATATATAGTAGATTTAAACACAACAGCTCGAGAAAGCACTAAAGGAAAGTAAAAGAACCAACCCACAAATCATACAAACGGCTCAAAATGTATAGAAAATTGCTCAAAGGTGTTCATACAGACCGATAGTTTGACATAAATATATATATATTTTAAGATTAAGTATTCATACGTGTCACCGGACTAATCTTTGGTAAATGTATAAACTTTTCAATCTTTACACACTCGGTATAGAACAATGACAAGTGGCCTTTCTTATGTTGAGGAGGCTTAAAAGGAGAATTTTCTTACTTTTCATCGTTCATCTTTGTGACCTAAAATTCACATGTGATAATCTCACCAAATAGTTTCTTGGGCACTTCCAATACATGCATTAGCTCACTACAGTTGGGGCACAAAGCTGGTCCACAAAAAGACTGTGTATGCACTTACTAATATATTATAAAATATATGTCCATTAAACGTACCTCTTTGAACAGTGAAAAATGTGAAATACGTGAATTGTTGTAAATGTTGCTGTCAGTGAAGAATAATTTCTTCCCTCTATTACACACCTAAAGAAGTTAATCAAGATACGTTTGAAGCTCAGTACAAAGCCATGTTCGGTTGTTTTGGGCACTACACAAAGTTAAAGTCATGAAAGGTAATAAAAACACAAATCTTTTACATTACACATCGTGAAGAGAGGCTTTAAAAGTAAATACACAAAATACACAAATTTATTAACAGTGTCTTATTTAATTAAGGAGAGATCATCTAATCTTATTTATAAAGAAACCGAAATACAAAAAAGGAAAACAAACAAATAAAGAGAAAATGGAGAAATGGAGAAATATAATATTTAGTAACTATTCCCTCCATCCTAATTTATTTATCTCATTTGGATTTTGGAATTGTTCCAAAATAGTTGTCTCATTTGCATAAAGTGTATTGAAAATGGATGAGAATCACCTCTCAGCTATGGTAGTTTAAAGTCAAATTTAAGTTTCTTAAAAATACAAATATTTAAAATGAAACAACTAAAATAGAACAAAAGGAATATTAATTAAGGAGAAATCTAAAAATAATCTAACATCTAAATATAACGTAACGAAAAATGATGCAATAATAGTGTTTTTTTTTATAAGGGTGGCCATCTAGACACCCGAATTTTCTTTTAGTAGACATCCAATTTCAAAATTTTGTGTAAAATTATCATTTTGGCCCTCAATTTTTTTAAAAGAAAATGTTGATTCTTCCACACAAAACTGAGAAGCAAAATGGTAATTTTATACAGAAATTTAAAATCGGGTGTCTCATAAAAGAAATGTCGGGTATCTAAATGGCTACCCTTTTATAATTTGAAAGATTTGTATTTTTTTTTTTATGATTTAGAAGATAATAAGTGAACAAAAGAACAAATTCAACATCCCTTCCTCGTCATCGGATTATGTCGCTTTCTGCATTAAAGAGTGGAGCTTCCATAGCTTCCATCTTTACACCCTTCTCATCAGTTGTCTGTCACATTCACGAGAGATGAATGGTAGCAAATGCATTGTATATAACCCTAACCACGCTTCCAAAAAGAGTCCTCACCTCTGAAGTAAGAAAAGTAACTTAAATGGTATGCATCACATAATAAGTATGATAGATGGGAGAGAAGTCACATGATTTGGTGAGGTTTAAGATGCTCTTTCCCTTTCTTTGCGTGAACTTATGTACTGCATAAGACATATTGGAGATGGTCCCCCTTGTATGTATTCTCATGTTTTATTCACTTTTTTGGTCTAGAGAGAGAGAGAGATGGGAGAGAGAGAGAGAGCATCTTCTTGAATGAGATGGAGATGGGAAGGTGGTCTGAAAGGCCTAGTAGCCCTAAGGTTATTAAAAGCCCTTAGTAAATTTAGGAACAATGAAACCTTGGCGTGGGTATGACAATATTCAATTTCATCTGTCTGTTTTTTGTTTATGGGAGGGACCACTTGTTTCTTTTTATTGTATTAGCTTTTCCCAGTGTAATAAGCAATAAAACAGTATTCAAAAAGACTAATACAAGGGGAAAGCTACATTCAGTTCTTCCTCCATTCATCTATTTATTGGGCTCATCTCCACCAAGACCTAGAGCCAACGTACAAAGGCAGATGAAGAAGAAGAAGATGGTGCACCATTAATGGTTGAAGCTGCCAGCATGATCTGATTTTCTTCAAGCCAAACATGTTTCATGGAAAAATCAGATCATGTGGCAGTTTCACCCGTTCATGGCGGGCACAGAAAGAACCCTAATCACCTCCCCAACCCCTCTTCCAACATCTCTATCAGTCTATCTTCTTCCTTATTAGGGTTACCACCAAGGAATGGAACCCAAAAAAAAAATCCAATTCCCATGGATAAATGATTAGGCTTCCCCATCATCTATTGTTCTCAACTTTCTGGACCACCCATGCAGGTTCTTTTCTTCTATTTCTCCTTTTTTTTTTTGTTGTCTTCCTCCTGTTAGTTGTAATACATGAAAGGTTTAGGGTTTTGGGTTTTTTGGAGCGAGAATTCTGCTTAGATTTGGTTGATGTTCTCGAGATCTTAGATCTGGGTTCTCGAGCCTTGACATTATCATTCCCTCTAGGCCTAGTCTCTTTTAGTAAAACTATTTATTTAAGCATGCGTTCAAAGATCTCTGCAACCGCTGTGAGATTCACAATTATGTTGAATCATGGGCAAGAGTTGTAATCATAAACCCTCATCCCCTTGTGCCCTTAAGTCCGTGGCTGTAATAATCTAACCAAGTTTCTTTCTTTTCCTTTATGTATCTGCAGTTGGACTTTTCTACTCCATTCCCCTGTGAATGGCGGTAGGCCCATAAAAGTTTGCACGGTCTCTCTCTCTCTCTCTCTCTCTGTCTCTCTCTCTCTCTCTCTCATACCCAGTATATTTTTTCTATTATATACTTTAAGTTGGTAAGCAAAAGATGATTTTTTTTCTTCTGCAGATCCTAAAATTTATGACAGTGGGATATTCCTTCGCATTTAGTAGCAGAGACGCAGAGTCAACTTTCTACATTTTGGAAGCAAGGTACACTAGTATTAACGTAGAAGCTAGTTTTCTTGATGAACATGGAACAAAATTGATTCATACCTCTCTCTCTCTCTCTCTCTTTGCTTTCTCTTGGTTTTTTCTCTTGTTTGTGGGCATATTAATAAGTGAAGCAAGGATCTTGTATTCTTCTTCTCTCGCTCTTCTCATTTTTTTTTTCCTATTTTAAATACGATTCTCTTGTGTGTAACTTGGTTGTTTTGGAAAATTAGGACACTGGCCATTACTGGTTCTAACGTACGAAGTAAGGACTCATGGAGAAAGGTCTTGCCCCATCTAGCCCTAGTGTTTGATTTCATCCTATTTAAGGGCTTTCACATGAAGTAGAAACCCTAGTGTCTTGCTTGACTGTCTCTGTAGTGTCTTGTCCATTTTGGAATAGGGGTAGAAATGTTTTCAACTTCATTGAAATTGATAAGCCTTGTGAAGAATAACATGTGAACCGGACGGAAATTAGCTGTTGTGCCATTTTTGGGATGGAATTGATTTGGCACTGTTCAAGAGGAAAGCCACAGTTTTGGGATTTGGGACAAAGTAAGCATACATTAAGATAACTAATCAACTTCTGGATATGGTTTATAATTTTTCAAGAGGAAAGCCACAGTTTTGCGTTTTGGTGTTTAACAAAAATTTAATTTAAGATAGTAAAGTGACCCATAATTAAATTAAAATAAGTGAATAACTAGAATATCTACCAATATTTTGGTACAAAAAATATCATCACTGAAAGATCCTAACCTTCCTGCCCAACTTTAATATGTAGGATCCTAATCTAATGATGCAGAAGTGAAAACCATGAAATCCATAGTCACCAAGCATACTTTATTTTCGACTTTGGATCTCATGTCCCCTCTTTCTCATGGTCTTATTTATCAGTCAATCATTCATGACTCTGATCATGCTGTCCTCTAAGGTAAGAAGCCCTGATTGGAAGTGATACATGGCTAGGTAAAGCAAATTAATTATTAGAGATCATTTCAAAATGGAACGAAAATGGTAATCAGATTGATGCTTTCCTTTTCTATATTAGTGACATAACCTGTTGGCGAAAAAAAAAAGAGATTTTATTATTGATTAGATATGATTAATTATAATTGCTTCACTATATATTGTTGTTGTATTCTCCATTTTATGAATGAGAAAGTCCTCTCTTCTTCTCTGTGATTTTTTCCCCTTTGAGTTTTCCATGTAAATCATTTGTCTTAGTGATTTATTTTGTTATCGTCTTCATAACCCCATGCCTCTCAAGAATTCATTGCTGGGTTTTCTAGTCGTGTAAGATTTTTTGGTAGTAATGCCTATAAAAGTTCAAGTCAGGTATGATTGTTCATATGGAAATCTTTAATTCCTCATTTTTCTACTCTAACGGCATGTCCAACTCAATCCCTCCACCGTTTTCTCATAGCAATCTAGATCACAATCACAATGATAAGATCACCTCTGATCTTGATTATCTATCTTGATATCTTCACCTAGTTATCAACGGGATACTGGAAATTAAATGTTTAGCGTTTGATCCATGTCAACATACAAAGGTATATATATAAGAATTCATCACTTTTGAGTTAGTCTAACTTCAGTTGAGAGAGAGAGAGAGAGAGAGAGTAGATACATTGGCTTGGAAAGGATTAAAGAGGAGACAATCTAGAGATTATCAAGAATAAGTTGGATCCTATCTTTAAGAGAGGGTACAGAATCATGAGATTTGCAAGTGATAGGCAAGATGGCTGGCAAGCTACCTCAGCTCAGCTTTATCGAACTCAAGTTTGAGTGCAGTTCATGAATGAACAAGTCAGGCTTAGCTAAGCCTTGCCAGATCAGTTCAGTTCAAACCTCAGCTTATTAAGAAGATTGATCAAGTTTGAACTCACAAACCAGCTCAATCCACCTAGGTATGTGAAGTAGTTGGATTCAGTAAAAAGCAGACCCACTATCCTACACATCATGTACTGCATTGAATATATAAATAAGAAAATTATTTAATGTATTTATGCATGTATACTTATTTATATTGTACATATATTTAACACTTATTGTATTTTGCATAATCCCGAGCTTGATTCAAGCTCTTGCTTGATATGCCTCACCAAGAGAGCTGAAGATGGATTTTGATCAACTCAATTTCTAAGCATGCATGAGCTTGAATGAAAGTCTAATCGTTGACAAGTCATGCTCAAGCCAATATTGAGGTTGGGTCTGACTTGGTTAATGAAGCTCAAGTTTAAGAAACCAAAGCACGTAGGTCCTTGCTAGAGAAAAAATCCATGAAATCATTTAAATAAGAAGGGTGGATGTCGAACATATCTCTTGTCATGTGAGAGAGGGGTAGAGATCAGAAAAACTAAGAAAAAGAGGGAAACCAGAGTGGCACATGAGAGTCCTATTGCTTTCACCCAGTTCATATATATAATATAGATTCACAAATGCCTCAAAAATGTCTCTTCCCTTTTGCACATGTATCATTCTGATTAGAAAGAAATTTGTAAAATCTCAAAGGAAATAAGGGAACATCCCAAGCAGACGGTGATACCATCAAAAAGAGGGGAAGAGAGAGAGAGAGAGAGCCAGTGATACCGAGAGGAAAGATGAAGAGGACAGCATTTGGAAGGATTTCATCAATCGATGAAAAATCAGCTTCACTAGATATTGATACTTATTTGATTTAGAGTGATGATAGTTAACCATGATTACTTCTACTATTTTTATCCTATATAAAACAAAATAATGTTTCATGTTCGATTGAAGTGCTTCTACCAATTGAAACATCCCAAACTACTCTTTGTGTTGGAGGTGATAACTTTCCCACCATTAATCTATGTATCATCAACAAGATTTGCTCCATAAAACACGTCCTTCTAGATCTAGACACATGAGAGAGACCAAAATGTTAACCCTAAAAAATGGCAATTAATAGATATCTTAATTGTATGGAAAATGAATTTGGAAAGTGTATTTCCCAAAAGTGTTCTAGATTTCATTGGTTATTTGATGGAATAACTTTGAAGAGATTTCACCTAAGCATGATCATGGCCCCCATGAAATGAAATTTCTTCTTTTAATTATATAACTTCTTCTTATCGTTTTTTGAAGAGTGATCCTATGCCACCATCCTCATGGTAAGGATGACTTCAATTAGTATTATTTGGAACATGTAGGGTCCATCACTTAAAAATCTAATCCGTTCATTGATTTCTAAATGCAAGGATGCATACATGTATCTTTTTAGATTTTGTGAAACTATTGGATCCACTGTTGGATGGATCAAAAGAAAAGTACATGATTAAGAAAATCTATAAAGATTATCATACTCTTCTCATTTTATTTGTCTAACAGTTTCACAAAATCTAAAAAGACACAAGTATGCATCTTTAGATTTGAAAAGTAATGTACAGTCTAGATTTTTAACAAGTGGACACCACATATTCCAAATAATGTCATTTGAAGTCATCGTTACCATCGCATAAGATCATTCCTTGCTTTTATATTTAGAACTTTGCTTACACCACTATATTGGAATCACAACTTTGATTTTTTTTACTTGGATACAATTTAGAAAAACACGACTCACCACCACAATTACCAAACTTTCATTTCCAGTTCTAATCTAGAGTTAGGTTTGTAAAACGATAGTTCAAGCTCAACTTAATAAATGTTGCATTTTGCTCGAGCTTAAGAAATGGGTTAATCTTAACTTCTACTTAATAAACTTTAAGCAAGCTCGAGTTTGAGCTCATCTTGAGAAGTTGCATCAACTTTGTAAGTTCACTTCTAACCATTTTCAATAGAAATGAAATTAAATATGTAAGTATGCAAATATACCATAACTCTACATAAATATGTATTAATATAAATTAATCAATTGTTAAACATAAGCATATGTAACTAATATCATGAGCTTATTAAGTTCAATAACGAGCCAAGCTTTGGCCAGCTAATGTAGTCTAAATTGACTCATGTGATAAGTTCTTGAGTCAAAATCAGTCTCAATCTTTGTTGAGCTGAACCGAATTGATATGCAAGTGAGTTTAACTTGTTTAAAGACAAGTTTCATGTGTTCTCTCATTGAGGAAAAAACAAACAAAAAAAGAAGGAAGAATAATTTTTTTTTGTTTTTAAAATAGCATCAAATAGGTTGTTTCATATGCAACCAAACAATTTACATAAATTATTAGTGAAGTATCATTAAAATATCAAATAGAGAAACATCAAATAATGTCTGAAAATAAATTGCTTTATGATAAATCATGTCTCCTTCAATATTATTTGCATATTAGTGTTGCAAGTAGACCCTAGACATAACGTAGAAAAAAAGTTTTGATCCATTTTATGAAGCTCCAATGAGGGTTTTGACTTTCTTTGGGAGCATTTGCTAGTATTGCCGTTGAATTCCATCCATCTTCCAATTGCTCGATTTTCAGCAGTACAAGTTACTGCTTAATCTTCTCCATTGTTTCAAATTTCCTCTACTACAACTCCAAATGCTCCAATTACAAACTCTTTGCTCATCGGAGATGGGTTCTTCGGTCTTGGTTTGAAGTTCAGTACAAAGTTCAATCTTAATTTAATTTATTATTCATCAGTTGTCAAAGATGAGAGCTTAAGTATAGCATACTGTTAACATACAGGGTATGAAAGTTATTGTAGCTTATTGGTAAAGATATTTAGGCCACTGTCCATAATGTTACCCGGAGTGTGTGTATGGAGGTTTGCACATGCACCAAGGATCAGTAAGGTGCTCTAAGAGGCCTGAACGCTTTCGTCTTTGAAAAAAAAGAAAAAATCACCGGATGCTAATTTACCGCCTTCCTTATTTGTAGCTTAATTTCTTCATCCTTTCATTGCATGTGATTATATTTTTTATTTATAAATACAATATTCCACAGCTCTTCTATCAGTTGAGGAAGACAATCAAATCGTTTGTTAGTTTACACAGACACCTCAATTTCTTATTCTTTTTCTTGTTGCAGTACTCCATTTCAGTCACTCTCTCTCTTACATTCCAACTCTCTGTTAAGCAGCTGCTTCAATTCCCATAGCAGAGAGATGTTAATGAGCCATAACACAGTGACTTTCCCATCTCTCTAATTCTGCAATCCAAAGCAGAAACAGCATTGACCAACTCTCCCTCTTTCTCTTCCTCTCTTCCTCATAACAACCTTCTAACCAGAAAAGGAAAGAGATCAATTGATGCGGTCCTGCTGGCCCTACATGATGTTCCAAATTTGAACCCGTTTGGTCCAAGTGACATATTAGAAACCCATTGAATATTTTAGTTGATATTATTAATTAGATTTATTGTATGTTAGGATTTTATCATTTATTTCATATTAAGTCATAAATTAAATTGTATTAGGCTACCTCTGATATCTCCACCTTGACATGAAATCTCATGCCAACTGAACAAAATGAGCAATCCGTGCTGTGCTATACACCCGAAGGTGCTCAAACAAGTGAATGTTGATCAAGTCTAAATTGTGCTTTGAGCTTGACCGTTGAGTGTGACAAAACGTTGTATCAAAATTGACTCTTCTTTGTCTATTGGCTACTCCACCTACAGTTGTACTTCCCTGCAATAAATACATGTTGTTTGTTAAGTACCTTTCAACATTACATGTGCACCCAAAACAATCTTTAGAACTTCAGCTTACATAGTAATCTTAAATTAGGTACATATTTGACATATGTCAAAACTTTAATTCTTCCTATCATGCAACTTAAACCGGATTTTACCTATCCCTTTCTCTTTACAGGCACTATCATTGCCCATAAAAATTGATCCACGATCCAACTCCTGAAAGGTAGAAAAGCAATATCTGCTGGGACATATATGATAAGTACAACATGTATCCAACATTCACTCATCAGAATGCCATACAAATGATGAACCAATTAGAGAATATTCAGAATCATCATCTTCAACACGTACAACATTTGCATTTGGATCAACATTGTCCTTGTTTTTCAACTTTAGACAATCGATTTTCCAATGCCCTTTATTGTGACAAAAGGCACCCTCATTAATTACAAGGATACTTCTGTGAGATGATGATGATACTTCTCACGACTTAGAACGAGATTTAACATGAATACCAAATTTCTTATTCTCTATTCTGCCCTTGATGTCAAAGCTTCTAACAATGAGTATCTATGAGTCTCCTTATCTTTCAGCCAATACTCATTACTCATCAATGCATTTAACACATCTTCAAAACCTGATTTTCCCTTGTACTCATGATAGTTTAGCGGTTGTGCTTTGGATTAGAGACAGTGTGTGTATCTGTCATGTGCACTGTGCTTTATTGTTCATATTATACAGGAATACTGAGCTTTGAGAAATGATTTTATACTGACATTTTTTATGGTAAATTATATCAATATACTGGCCAAAATCTCAGCCATGTTCCAGCATAGTAGATGTGAAAAAAAAAAAAATATATATATATATATATATAATGGTAGTGGATTGATGGCCATTGTGTTACAATTTCCCTAGAGCTAACCCCCAGAATTAAGATGTTTATTATTACTAAAACAACAAAAGTAAAATCATAACTATTTATCAATAGCGAGCCATCTTAACACAGGCAAAATTTGTTTGGAGACACGAATAGAGTAAAATTCTCATTTTATCCCTATCGATGTACCGCTCTACATATCGGTACACCGGTACTTGATGAAGACTAAACTACAAAGGGTTCTCTTTTAGGTACGTGGTCTTGTCCTCTTAAGAAATGGTGAGAAACAAGAAGACAAAAGTAAAAATTGAAGGAATGTTTTTTAGGTCAGTGATCTTCCCACGAACATTTTGTGTATACAAATACGAGTTTTATTTTGATGCCTAATTTGTCCTCCACCTGTTGTACCAAAAAAAAAAAAATGTCAAAAATCCATAACCAATGCAAATCGGCTCGTCAAAATTCATGAACAGTGCAATCGGCTCCCGAAATTGCAAATCGGCTAACCAAAATTCATGAACAGTGCAAATTGGCTCACCAAAAATGCAAATTGGCTCTCCAAAATTTACATGAATAGTAAAAATCAGCCCGTTGAAATTTTATTGTTCATGCAAATGGTAAAATAGGGAATATACTAAAACCCGTGTCGCTAAACACAAAATGCTCGTGGGAGGATTGCTGGCCATTTTTTAAGGTAGATTTTTATTCACATCCGCTCGCAGTTCAACTTTGCCTTATATACAAGCCAATTTATTAAAAAACTTTTTTTTAAAAAAAAAAATAAAATCTTACATTTTTTGCAAAACTTGTGAATATAAATCATTTTAGAATTAAAAAAAATTATATTTTCAAAAAATTCAATTTGAGCTACCCTTAAAAGCTCTCTTTAAAATATAAATTTCCTATTATGTGGCCGAGCTGAGACAGGAGTGTGACTTTTCCCATCTAATTTGCCCTTTTTATAGCCTCACTAGATTGAAACTTTCATTACTAATCGATGTGGGACTCGCACCCTCCCAAGTCTCCCACTCTCTCCTGGCCGAAATACTTTTTGACCGTTTGAGAGCATACCTAAGAATATTGGCCGATATCAGTTTTTTAAGTGTGGATGTGTATCGGCCATATAGATTGGGTTGTGCAGATTGGATATCAATTGATATGGCTAATATATATCCGCTGATATCATTGATATCATCTAATATTAAAAAAAATCAATGCTTCATTCCGCCGATATCGGCGGATATTATCATTTGATTTTCTTTTTTGTTTTCCAATTTTTCTAAATAAAAAGACAACTGATTTAAAAAAAAAAAAAAACGAAGAGAGAGAATGATATTGGCCGATATCTTAGCCGCTATTTGATATCTAAGATATTGATCGATATGGCAGATATCATTAAAATCCGATATTTACACCCCCAATTGAGAGTTTGGGCATTGTCTTTTTGTCTTTTTTAAAAAAAAAAAAAAACATATACCTCAAACGTATTTTTATGCAGATTACTAAAATTTATTAATAAAAATATTTTATTTATTTGATATAAATTATTGAAAATAAAGGTTAAATTTAACACTCTAATATTTTAATTTAATTTTTTTGATTCACTTTAGTCGTCTACTCTTTTTCAAGATTATTCATCGGTAGATAGATCATATTCTAAAAATAAATTTATTATTTAAATAAACTTAAACAATTACATTTTATTTAATATGATAGAAATATTTTAAAATTTTATCATTTAACTAATTGTACGCCATTAACTATTGTTTATCAATTAATTTCAAAGACATGTAATTCTCAATTATCATTTGTCATAATTTTATCTATTTGAAGTCGAATTCAAATTTTACTTTTTTATTCAACTTTATTATAAACCACTCTTCTCCTCATGCTTGTATTTAATTTTACATTTTTGAGCAAAAGTAGTCTTTGATTTTTCTTATTTATACGACTAAACCACTTTAAAAAAAAATTCTCATATTGTCATATATTTGAAAAATGTATAATTATCATTTTAAATTAAATAATTTATTAATTAGTGTTTTTAGACCATTGACTTTAGCGTTAATCTTATTATTATATTTAGATGTAGTAAAAAAAATTGTTTAAAATTTTATTTCAACTCATCAATTGAATCTTAATAAATAACTTAATATTATTTATAATATTTATGTTAATGGTACGAATTTGATCGAATTTGACCATAGTTGAACCTTATTTATCCGAACCTTTTATTTAGATAAATGAATCAGTTTTTAAAACAATCTATTACACACCTAACTAAACCAGATAGAAAAATATCAAAACAAAGACTATAATAGTAATGTCCACTTGCTGTAAAGCACTCCATTTCTTAAATGGGGTCTATCCTGATTGGTGAAAATGAAGCCTTTTATAGCCAAAAAGAGAGAACCCTTTTAGTTCTTTTAACCATATGCTCTACATTTGCTCGCTTCTAGAACACCCTTGAGCCAAGATGCTTCAATTTTATTATAAGAAATTGCTAAGGACCTATGATGCTCTAGGGAGGCTAAACCTATACCGTAGTTTGGAATGATTTGTGGATTACCAATAGTTATAACGGCCGAGTCTAACAAAATAGCAATTATAACTCAAGAAGTGATAACTACTTGGACATGGACTTGAAGACCCCCTATTTGCCAATAGGAATGTCGACCTACTTCCACTTTGAATATCGTGTAACCCTTTTGGTGTTTCAAGTTCTATATCTTTTCCAATTGTATTCTCCAAAGTACTAAAGAAAAATCTCAAGAAAAGATGGAAATGATGTCCATTCCTTTTCATGAAAATTTTATAAATTCAAGGACGAATTCTTTTCAAGTCCGTAGGAATGATGTAGGCATTATTTTGATGAATATTGAATTGAAATTTAAGATAGGATTGAAAAAATGACTCTCCAATTTTATGTAGTTTTTCATCGTGGAAAGAGAAGCTCCTTTAAGCATCATTTTGGACCTAAAACTCAAAAATAAGTGGCCCATATGTTGTAGCAATGGGTTGGACCTATATTATTCAATTTGGGTTTGTTTTGGTTCAAAGAAGAGTTCATCTCCTTTCCTTTTTGTTGAAAGCAACCTTGGATTTTACAACCTTCTCTATAAATTCTCTCTTAAATGAAGAAGGATTGAGCGCCAGTTATTTTTCCTTTTATGATTTTTTTTAAATTTTAAATTAGTACATACGTCACTCAAGAATTGGTAGAAAATAAATTGTAATTTTACAAGAAAGTTTGATATATCAAACAATTTCAGGTTTTTCAAGAAAGTAGATTTATTGGAGAGGACTTTCCAACAAACCTAAGTTATCGTAATTTTGAGTCGAAAAGTAATGAGCGCTTTTGTAGCCAGGTGTTATAAAGTATGAGCGCTTTTGTGAGTGACAAGACAGTCCATTTTTATTAATTTTTGTATTCTGAGCACTATAAATAAGAGGACATACACTTCCAAATAATGGAAATGTTTTTATTTGAGTTCATATTTGAGATCTCCTACTAGTGTTCTTCTTAATTTTATTTTGAAATTTTAAATGTGGGTAATTTTAATTATTTAAGAATTTCAATCTATGAAGCCTTCGTGTTGTTGAAAATTCCATTGTAAATGGATCTTGGTGAGATTTGGGCTGATGTAGATTTTTTTTGTGAGACAATTTTTATTTCAATTTTACTATAAAATTTTGGGTTTTTCCATATTCAATTGAGCTAAAAGTCTTCGAAATTTATTGGTAATTTGTTGAAATTCTCCACTGTCCTAATAATCCTTAGAAATAAAATCGAATTGGATACATTTTTTCTCCAATTTTTGCAATTATTCAGATATTTTGTCAAAACCTATAATTCTAAATTATTGAATGAACTCTCTTATATGTGTCTCTATACCAAATCATCACTCCAACTGTGGAGATTATTGAATATATCAAATTTTAACAATAGAATACAATTTCTCTCTTTTACCACCGAGCAACAATTATGACACACTAATTTTACCACATGCTTGACTCGTGACAACCATTAATACAAAGGCTTTGTCTATGGCAAGAAGTGATATGGTAGTATAATTCAAATGACATTATTAGCTCTTTTATATGAATAGATTAGTAGAACTTAGTAAGATGATTTGAATAATTACTATAGCACCTATAGATAATGACATTGTTACTTCTCTTAAATGATAGATTAGAGCTATAGAATGGTTGAATTTTTTTTTTTTTTAAATTGACATGTGGAAAATCGTGGGAAAGCTAGCGTAAAACTCCTATGGATGGTACCCACTTCCCTTAGGGCACACCAGGTGAGGCCATAGAGGCTCGAACCCAGTACCTCCTATTTCCTGAGACGGAAGATTACCAGTTGAGCTACACCCATGTGGTTGATCTTTCATCTTGAATTAAGGGTACTTTCAAGAAGACTCTTATCTTTTAAATTTATTTACTCTTTGTGTTTTTTTATAATTTAAAAAAAATCTTAACTTTTGGTATAAATTTTAAGAAGACCCTTTCACCTTAGCTCACTAATGGTCAATTGATTTTTGCTTTGAGATTTTTTAAATGTATATTGTGAAGCCTATTTAGAGGTTAAAACTACTTAGATAGTGTTGTATTTGAAAAATAGTTTACATGGAATAGTAGCGTGACAAAAATCAACAAAATTGGGCGACAAGAGATTTGGATTTTAAAGCTAAAAACCAATGATGAGAAGAAAACTTAGTCTCAAACCATGACCTATAATAACTTTGGGCGCCCCACATAGACATCCGAAAAATCTACCTCTACACACCCGATTTCAAAAAAATAGAGTTAAATTACCATTCTACCCCTCCGTGTATATTCATCCAAACGAATTGTCAGTTCATTCGGATGAATATACTCATTGGAACGAATAAATCAATGTAATTTCAATTCGTTTGGATGAGTATTTTTGTCCGAACGAACTAAAATACACTGATTTGTTCGTTCGAACGAGTGAACTTATATATGTTCATTCGTTTGAATGATCCTAAGTGATCATTCGAATGAATGTGCCTTCTCATTCACTTCCTCAAGCTTGTCCTTTTTAGATTCTGTCTTAAAAAAGGAAAGCAATGCCATGTTTGCTAGCAGATCTCAAAGCAAAACAGCTGAATATAGGGATGCAACCAAAACATTGGCCAAACCTGAAGAGGACAAATGTGAGGAATATGGAGATGCAGCCAAAACATGGGCCAAGTCTGAAGAGGACAAACTTGAGGAATATGGGGATGCAGCCAAAACATTGGCCAAGTCTGAAGAGGACAAACTTGAGTAATATGGGGATGCGGCCAAACTGGATGACATTGAAGACTTCACGTGCGCGTATTTTGCACTATGAAAACCCTATATTGGGAAAATACGAGCGTGGGAAGATTTGTGTTTTCTCATCTATTTGAACTCGAGGTCAAGCTTTTCTCAGATCAGGGGATTGATGCGATGCATTCCCTGCATCCCCTTTCCTATTTCAGTGTTTTGTTTTTTTATTTTAATTAAGGATAGTTTTCTAATTGTTGTTTTTTATTTTAGTAAAGGTAGTTTTGTAATTTTTATTTTATTTTATTTTAAGCAGTTTAAAAGTCTTATATAAAGCCTTATAGCCCTTCGGGCATTACACGATGACATAAACTAATAAAAAAAGCTTCCTGCTATATGCGATTGTGGTGGGAAACCAGGCTAGCGAAAGGCGTGAAGCCTTCCTCCTTCTTCCCTCTTCCAGGTACGAGTATATTCTTCTCTTCTTCTCTCTTTTCTTCTCTCCTTCTTCTTCCCTCTTTTTTTTTTCCCTTTATTCTTTCCCTACCTGCACACCATAAACCCCATCTCCTCTTGTCGTTGTTCCAAATCCCATCCATTACTTTCGCCCTTCCCTAAAACCCCTCCTATCAGTTTCGCCCCATCTCCAAAGCCCTAGATTCTGCTGTTGTATTCCCTTAACCCTTTCCTTGCCTTCGTTACCTATCAGATCCCTTCCCTATATTGTCGCCTCTACCCTATTTGTCTTCCATTGTGCTGTTGCACCTTCGTAAGTCTCACATTTGCATCCGCAGGCCAGCTTTGGGCTTCCTTGGCTTTCGCCTACCTCTTGGGTCCCATCTATATATGTTGTTAGCCTCTTTAGACCCTTCCTATATCCAACTACAGTCCAAACATACTACCATACAGTTGTCTTCAAACCTTTGGACCACTCTCAAGCCTCATGCAATCATTACCACATGTCCTAAACCTTCATACAGTCCCTATGTGATACCCTGAACCGATGTGGGACTCCCACATCGGTAATGAAGGGAGAGAGATGGGGGTTTATTTGAGGCCACCACTTGGTACTCAAGCAAGACGTGTTTTGGGCCGAGCCATGTGGGCCAGGGCCCAAGAGCAAATCCGTGCGGGCTTGCTTGTGTGTGTGGCCCAAAGCGGACAATTTCTTGCTGAGTCAAACCCTAAGCCCTTTGTTCGGGTCGGGTCGTCACAAATTTGGTATCAGAGCCAAGGTTCTGCACTCGAACAGTGTGGGCCTTTCCTCCTTCCCTGGAGTTGTTGAGCTGGAGCGGGTCGAGCCGGGCACGGCTCGAGGCTTTAGGGGGGGTGATTGTGATACCCTGAACCAATGTGGGAGTCCCACATCGGTAACGAAGGGAGAGAGGTGGGGGTTTATTTGAGGTCACCACTTGGTACTCAAGCAAGACGTGTATTAGACCGGGCCATGTGGGCCAGGGCCCAAGAGCAAAACCGTGTGGGCTTGCATGTGTGCGAGGCCCAAAGCGGACAATTTCTTGCTGAGTCAAGCCCTAAGCCCTCTATTCGGGTCGGGTCGTTACACCCTACACCACAGCTGTCATGTTTTCCTTAGCCCTTCTTAATCCTCCCTTACATTTGTCCTTTATTTCCAGTCCTTATCTTAGCCTTTCCAACCTGTCTTTCCTTTTTTCTTACTGTTGTCCCACAAAATTAGTCATTTTCTTAACCTCATCAACCCCTCATGCTGCTTTTATAGCCAGTTTTGTCACAAGTTTGAAGCCTAATAGCCAGATTTAACCCTATTTGATGTTGATTCTATGTACTTGTGAGATCTATTAAGCTATAAACTGATTTGGATTGTGATATAATTATTTACATTAAATTCCTTGAATTTCTTGATTATTTGTGATGGATTTTATTACTTTGAATTGCAATTATTAGTTTAGATTTAATTTCAGCCTCAAATTTTTGCTTCATATTAGCGTCATAATCACATTTAATCATTTTTTGTTATCCCTTTGTCTTGTCCCGCGTCAGATTTCCATTGGAGTTATGGTCTCCATTATTTCTAGCCATTTATTGTAGTGGAAGACTTTAATTTCAAACGTTGTCACTTGAGATATTTTCCAAACCTTGAGGAAAAGGTTCGTCTCTATGGGGGTGAGAATGATAGGATTGGAGTTTATTTAACTAGTTATTTTATAATAAAAATAATTTCCATATTGACATTTATTTCTTTATTTAGATTATATCCACTTGAGTTTATTTATAAACTAAAATTGAAGAATGAAAGTACCAAAAAAGATTTCTCCAATTTACCCTTGACTCGAAGGTCAATTTTTCTTCGAATTGAAATTAAAGTGGGAGGTTTGATTTCCTCTCAAAGTGAAATCCCTTTCCCTATTTTCTCATTTTTCTCCATTTTTCTACTATTTTTCGGTATTTTCGTTGAGGTTCTCAGTTTCTTACTGTAACATAATTGAAATCCAACAAGATGATAACAAAAAAAAGGATAAAAAAGAGGACGACTATCAAAAAGCCTCGTCTTAACATTCAGCTTAATGAGGGTATCAATAAACTTAGAATCGGTGATAATGTCTGGGAAGAATCTCAACTCGTTTAATTTTCAATAGGATTGAAAAATGACTTTGATAAGGAAATGCGAAAAGATTTCTAAATCCCTCTGAAGCCCTGTGACTTTTTTTCAATTTCATTGTAATTATTGCAAAGGTCTTGACCATATAAAATATAATTATTTGGTGAAGTTGAAGAAACAGTAGTCTGGATGGAAGAACACTCTCTCTGAGGGACCCATCTCTATTGTCTCTTCCTCTTATACTAACTCATCATCTAACTCAATTGATACCATGTCAAAAAGATGTACAATCTGATACTCTATTCATTAAGATACAGCAACATATATAGATTACAAAGATAGGAGTCAAGATTTTTTTATGACCGAAGTGTCTAGGTCTTTCAGAGTACCTCATCTTTGAAGCATGTGCAAGTCTTTCTATCCACACATCCTGGATAATTCTATAGAGAGTGGTCTTCTAGGTGTAGTGGAAATCGAACTGAGGATTCCTGCTTCCTTATAGATTTTTGATCATCACTGAACTCCTTTAAGTTAAAAGTCTTAGTACTTTATATTACACCTGAAATAAAACCCTCTAAAAAACAGCCGATTAGGACTCTATGTCACACCCCCCAAATAGAATTCATTAAAGGATAACTTACCAAGTTTCTTCCAAATTCCTATTCATATACAACTATAAACAATGCTAAATTTACAAAAACCACCTACCTCAATAACTACAAACGTTTCCTAACACCTAACACTAGGGCTGCAACTAGGGTCGAGTTTTGACCTGACCCGCATGACCTGACCTGAGAAATCATGCGGGTTGGGTCGAGAATTTTGGATCAGCGGGTCGGGTCGGGTTGAGAAGATAAAAACCCGCATGGAATTCGGGTTTGATTGAGTTGAGGATTTTACAAGTTAACCCAACCCGACTCGGCCTGAGTAAAATTAGGCTAAATGGGTTTCAAATGCGAGTCAGGTCAGAATTCAGGTTGATTCGAGTTAGATTTCGGGTCGGGGTCAGGTTGTGAAGTTTGGGTCGAGAATTCGGGTCGGGTCAGGTTGTGAAGTTTGGGTAGAGGATTCGGGTCGGGTCAGATCGAGTTCTATAAATATCAACTCGGGTTAGATTGGGTTTTAAGGAACCCGAACATTACTTGTGGAATCGCTAGAGCACTCTATGAAAATATCTAGATACAAGTAAAATACTATCTACCTCAACTAGTTTTTGCCAATATCACAAATATCGGCTGTATTTTTAAATTTATCATGTTTTTATAGGCAAAACACCAGTACCGCTAACACGTATTTATCGGCACAACAGTAAATTTCTGATAAAATCCCGTTTAAAACATGATACATTATAATATTCCGATAAATTCTCAGTAAATTCCTTATTAAAAAAATTCTTTTATTATTTTTAAACATATATTTTCTGCAATATTTTCCCATTAATTTCCAAATATCCAGATAATATCTCGAGAACAGTATTTGTCACAATCGTTTTTGCTATCATTTTTCTTGATGAAGTTTATTTTCATCACAAATTGGTTACATATCAATTTTTGACATGATAACAAGTTTGAAGGGAAGAAAGACGGTAGTGTGCTCTGAGATAGCCAAACCCGCAACCAAACCCAAAACAAGACCAATGCAAGGGTAAAATGGTTCAATATCTTGGTTAGGCTCAATGTAGGTTGAACTTTTTCTTGATCAAGATCAAGCTTCATTTGGCTGAAGATGAGCTTTAGAAAACTACAATCAACATTGCATTGGATAGAAACCAATCTGAACCATCCTTCTCTCCATAATTCAATTCGAGAATAATGTAATTGAGACAAACTATGCTTTTAGAATTAGTTGTTGGTAACACTCATAAATATTGTTTTCGGGATATTAACGGCTATTGATATTATAGGGATATTTTCAAATTCTTAAATTTTTACCGAGAAATTAACGGGAACATCTCGTAGAAAATATAATATTTAAAAAATATATATATATAAATTTATCGGGATATTACTATTTCTCGTTAATTTATCGAGAATTTACTGCAGTGCCAATAAATCTCGAGATATTAACTGTAATTGGTACTTGTCGATAAAAATATGATAAATTTGAAAATACCTTGTGACATTGATTAGTATGGACCAATTTTCTTCCAACCCATAACACTCTTTGTTCCCTCAAACTTGCTATCACCCCATAAATTGAAATATATCAAATTTGTGTTGAAATAAACTTGATTTAGCCAAATAAATTTAGAAAAAAGAAAGTAGTAAAACTAGATTTTTATTGAGTATTGTAGAGATTTCATAATTAATATTGTAGGTATTAGGTCTTAAAAAGTTAATAATTAATGAGGTTAGATGGGTTTTGTAAGTTGAGCAAGTCAATTCTCATTCTAGAGGCTTATATACCCCCATCAAATATTATTTTTTGACATTAGGACTAGAAAACCCTTCTCTAATTTTGTCCATAGTCTACCTTTCTCTTAACTATTCTTTTCATTCTCTTCTATTCTAACTAATATGTATTCCACTTTTTTTTTTTACTCATAGCCATCGACATAGTTTTTCAACTATTTTAGCTAAAGGGTAATAATTTTTGCGCTCTCATTTTCTCCTATAGAGCATCCCTTTAAAAAGAATTTTCAAATTTACTCCTACTTCTCTCCTCTCCTCTCTTTTCGTCTTTCCTAAAAGCAAAGAGTAAATTTGGAAAAAAAAAATTAAAGGGGTGCACATGGAAGAAAATAGGAATGCAAAATTCACTACCCATTCCTAAATCTAGAAAAATTATATCTTGTGAACTCATTTAGAAAAATTAGTCTCAATTTTCCATCGTAATCATTGGATTGAATTATTGAGTGAATGTAAAAAATAAAACTCGATAGCTTTTTATTCATTCAAAAGTTATGATTAAAAATTCACACCAATTCATTACGAGCAATTCCACAATAAATATTTCTGCTTATTCTAAGACACTCACACCATGTGCTATAGAACAACCATTCACTTTAGATCTTTTTATTAACTCCTTTATCATTCAAAATCGAAATAACAACTCGACTCACAACTAATTGGTACACGATAAATGATTTCTTTTCCACTTAATATAAGAGGGCGATAATGGTCATGACTTATGAGACTTAAAAAAGGGGGAGCGATCGTCCCACGTGCATTTTGTGCTTACAAACACGGGTCTTTACCTTTCTCCATTTTACCCTTTACCGTCCGTACCTTAAAGAAGAGAAAATGTCAAAATCGGATCACCCAACCAGATCCCTTAATCTCCCTCGGTGAGCCGAATTCACCGAATACTAAAATGTCCAAAAATGGATCACCAACTAGATCCCTTAATGACCTTCGGCGAGCCGAATTCACCAAATGTCAAAAATCGGATCACCAACCGAATCCCTTAATGCCTTCGGCGAGCACCAACCAGATTCCTTAATGGAACTCGGTGAGCTGAATACAGAAATGCCCAAAATCGAATCACCAACCAGATCCTTTAATGGCCCTCGGCGAGCTGAATACAGGAATGTCCAAAATCAGATCACCAACAGGATCCTTTAATGACCCTTTGGCGAGCCGAATACGCATTCCATCACTGTTTTTTAATACGCATCCCATCACCAATCCGATCCTTTACTGATTTTAAATTAACACCAACTACCAACTACTTTATCTTTACACCAAACGAATGGTTTTCTCCCTCTACCATATTCATATCTCCTCCAACCTCTTTTCTATCATTAAACATCGTTCTCTCCGTCAGCTTCTCTCATTATCCTCCTGAACTTTCTACACTGTCGTATTCAACCGTTACATTCTTTACTCCAACCTTTCCTCCAACGTTTCCTACACTCTCAAATTGCACCGTTTCTTCCTCTTCACAGACCGATTAGCCAGATCCGCCCTCTAAATGTCGTGATTCGTACAAAAGGTAACTCTTGAAACTCATATGTTGTTTTAGTTTTCTTAAGTTTAATAAATTATTGGCCCTGGTTTTCCTTTGTAATATTATGTGTTTTTCATTTTGTTTTTTCATGTTTAATAAATTTTTATCCTTTATTTAACAATGCAATAATCTTCGTCCCTCCTTTCTTATAGATATCACACCTATGGATTGCAGTGTTGAAGCTCCTTCTACATTTTATAAATCGTCAAATTGGATGGATTTAGTTGAAAATGCTGAACAACTTGTGAATGACCTTTTAAATGAAAATCAGCTTGTTGATGGTACCTCTTTTTCAAGTCGAGAGGATCTTGTTAACTATGTTAAGAAAGTTGCAATTTCAAAAGGATTTGTTGTTACCATCAAGCGGTCAAGTAGTAAGGACAGGACTGTATCTCTTGGTTGTGATATAGGTGGTACATATCGCAACACATGACATTTGAAAGATTATGAGCGGCAAAGGAAAGCATCATCTCGAGTTGTCAATTGTCCATTTGAAGTGAGAGGGAAACAACTTCTTGATGGTTCATGGAAGTTGAACATTAAATATTTGGAACACAATCATGAAAGATCGAATATATTAGTTGGTCATCCGAGTATAAGATGTTTACAAATAAAGAGAAAAAAAAATCAATGAAATGTCGAGTAGCAATATACCACATTGTCAAATTCTGGAGATACTTAGAAAAAAAAATCCAACGCTTAGAGTAACATCGGTAGATTTGAGGAATTGCTGGCGTACGGTTCAAAAAAAGAAATTGAGAGGTCATACTTCAATTCAAGTTTTGATAAAAGATCTTGTAGAAGGTGGTTTCAAATATTGGCTTGAACATGACAATGGAGGTCATCTGTCGCATCTGTTCTTTACACATCCATTGTCAATTGCACTCAGTAAGAGATATAATAATATTTTTCTTATGAATTGCACATACAATATCAATAGATATCATATGGCATTGCTCAATATCATTGGTGTCACAAGTTGTAATACTAGTTTCTTCTCATGCTTTGTTTTTCTAAGAAATGAGAAAGCAGCTGATTATGTATGGGCGTTACAAATGTTAAAAACAATGTTAGAAGTTGATCCAGCTCACCCAGTTATTGTAACTGATAGAGAATTGGCATTAAAGAATGCGATTGAGAATATCTTCCGTACTACTGTTCATATTTTATGCATTTGGCGTATCAACAAAAATATTCTTACTCGTACTAAGCATCTCTTTGAAAACAAAGAATTTTTTTATGCATTTATGTCTGATTGGAATAAATTGTTACGGTCTCCAGCCGTATAAGCATTCTATGAAGTGTGGGAGATTTTCAAAGAAAATTTTCAAAATGTTCTTCAGGCAGTAAAATATTTACAAAGCACGTGGATACTTTATAAAGAACAATTTGTCCATGCATGGATAGGCAAATCTTTACATTTTAGAAATCTAGCCACCTAGAGGGTAGAAGGTGCACGTGCTGTTTTGAAGAATTATATACATTCATCGACTGGTGACCTCAATGTTGTGCAAGGTAAGATTTGTAGTGCCATTGAAAAGCAATTTCAAGAAATCATGGCTCAATATGAAAATGAAAGAATCTAGATTCCTCTTACAATATGTGATATTGCTTTCTTTGAAGAAGTGAATGGTAAAGTTTTCCATTTTGGATTGATTGAGTTGCATATGCAATTTACTATAATGAGAGATAATTCACTTACGTGCATTTGCACAGAAGAATTTTTAACAATGATGGGATTACCTTGTGGGCATATGATGGCATCGATGCGGAAGTTAAGTTTGGATCAGATCCATCCACAATAGAGAATTGATTTCAAATTGTTGAACTTGGAGGACATCAGAATGAATCGGCATGATGATAAATTAAATTCTATCTTGATAGGATTAAGAAGAAGTATGGACAGTTATCTTCAACAAAACAAGCGGATTTCAAAAATACACTCCATTGTCTTGTAAGCAATGAGATACAAGTTACTCATCCTATGATCATGCACTGAAAGGGGCGTCATCCAGGCTCAAAGAATCCAAAGGGAAAAACTTCAACAAGACGAGATCCTTCTCTATTTAATATTATCGAATGAAAGAAAATGTAGCATATGCAAAAATATTGGACATAATATGCAATCATGTCCAAATCGAATTACTCCACAAGTATCGCGGTGAGTGTAGAATTCAATGCCCTTCAAGAATCACAAACAATGGATTTGTGTCAATTATCCCAAATAAGTCATTGGTGGACTATCTCTATTCATAATTTCTCTACATCTTTGATAAAGACTAATATTTTCATATGTTCTAATATAATATGTTTATACTCCATGCAGTGGAATCGTGACCCTACAGACAACGACGATTTCCTTCATTGGTGTATGTGAAGAATGAATATGAATTTGAATGTGAAGAATAAATGTAAAGAACTTTATGTATTTGATGTATTTGAATTTGAATGTGAAGAATGAATATGAAGAAATTGATGTATTTGACACATGTATTTGAATTTGAATATGAAGAATGAATGTGAAGAATTTGATGTATTTTACACATGTATTTGAATTTGAATGTGAAGAATGAATGTGAATAACTTCTCTATTTGATTGATGTATGTGAATTTGAATGTGAATGTACTTGATGTATTTTACATATGTATTTGATTGGATTCTCTCCAATTCGGATCACCAAGCATTCTTTGTGATCCGATTCTCTCCAATTCGGATCGCCGGAATTGTTTGGCGATCCAATTCTCTCCTATTTGGATTGCCAAGCAATTCTTGGCAATCCAATTCTCTCCATTTCGGATCGCCAAGAATTACTTGGCGATTCGATAATACGTCGATCTATAGACAGACTGCTCTCAGTCCAATTCGGATCGCCAAGAATACTTGGTGATCCGATGCTTTCCTATTCGGCTCGCCAAGAGTTCTTGGCGATCTAATATTAATCCTCCTCCTGCTCTACTCCAATTCGGATCGCCAAGCATTCTTGGCGATCCAATGCTTTCCTGTATTCGGCTCTCCAAGCATTATTGGCGATCCGATATTAATCTGCCTCCTCCTCTCGTCCAATTCGGCTCGCCAAGCATTCTTGGCGATCCGATGCTTTCCTATATTCGGCTCGCCAAGAATTCTTGGCTATTCGATATCGATTGCACATATATTGAGAAGTCTAAATTTATTAAAACCTAGTTTATCTCCATTTCATTCTCATTTTCTTCCCTATAGCAAATCTTTCTCTTCCCGACCTCTAGCGATTTTCTCCTCTCCTCCCGTACCCTAGATACATCAAGCAATCATGTCGAAAATGGAGACTCCTAAATCTCGGTCTTTGACCATCAAAAAAATCGCTGATATTCTTGACGCTCAGCTCCGAAAAGAACCCCTAAGAAAAAAACCCCTACCCTAAATACTCATCGGTATTTTCTCAGGTCTCAATCTGCACAAAAAGTGAAAAACGAAGTAGAAATCCAAAAAGTAATCTCCTTGCTGGAAAACTCTGATGAAGAAGGAGAAGTGAATGTCGAAAATGCAGATACCCCTGAGCCTGAATGCCTTATTGAAGTGAATGTTGAAAATGCAGATCCTAAGTCAGATCGCCTAATTGAATTTATTTGAAAAATCGAAGAACGTGTCTCAAATTGCGACACATCTGGATGGGCTAGATGACTTCGCAGAAAAAGTCGCTCAAAGTAGTCAAGAAGAAATCTCTGCATTATGAAAATCAATGGTCACCTTTTCCCGATATATCGACCCTTTTCCAGCATCTCCTCGTCTAGATGACTCTGATTATGATAGTTTTTCACGACTTGTGTTTTTATTTTTTGGAAACCATATGTACTACTCTGATTATGATAGTTTTTCAGTACTTGTGTTTTTATAATTTGGAAACCATATGTACTAATTCGTTTATCAACGGAATGAAATGATATGGTTTGATTTTGTTAAATAGAGTAACATGCAGGGATTCCATATTGGAATCGAGATGTGAAAATTGCACGGACCTTGCAATTTCTTGGCGATCCAATGGTTTCCTGTAGTCGGCTCGCCAAGAATTCTCTCTTTCCTCTGTATATAGACTGCATAAGTCCAATTCGGTTTGCCAAGAATTTTTAGCAATCCGATGGTTCGCTATAGTCAGCTCGTTAAGAAATTCTTGGCGATCCGATTATCTTTTTCCTCTGTATACAGACTGATCTAGTTTAATTTAGTTCGCCAATAATTCTTGGCGATCCGATGGTTTCATGTAGTCGGCTCGCCAAGAAATTCTTAGGGATCCTATTCTCTCTTTCCTCTGTATACAAACTACTCTAATCCAATTTGGTTCTTCAAGAATTCTTGGCGATCCAATGGTTTCCTCTGTATACATACTGCTCTCGTCCAATTCGGATCGTTGAAAGGTCGATTCGGCTCACCGAAATGTCGATTTAAAGTTCTATTAAAACCCCAACTCAAAGGGTTTAAGTCCATTTCGTCTTTTTTCATCCCGAACTCTGGAACCCTTGGCAATCCGAGAACCCTTGTCAATCCGATTCTCCCTCAAATCGAGTCCATTTTTCTCAATCTCTCCGGCGAATCTCATCGGAATTTCAATCTCTTCCCTTTCCCTAATTTGTCCGCTCCTATTACCCTCGATGTTATCGAAGACTCGCGGAAGGGGGAAGATAGCAGTCGCCTCCAGAGCAAAGAGGCAGAGAAGTGAAGTGGTTGAAGAAGAGAGAGGTGAGGAGAGAACAGAGGAGAGAACTGAGACTGAAAAGAGAGCTGAAGAGAGATCCGAGGAGGCTATTGAGCAGAAAAGCAAAACCGTTGTACAACGGACGAAATTTCACAACATGGCATATCTGTTCATGATGGACGAAGCTTTCAAACGCTTCAAAAAAGGATTATTCCAGAGGAAAGTGATTCCTTTTAAGAGTATCAACCTCAGTGTGTATGATTCATATTCATTTCGTTTAAAAGAGTTCTTTAAGGGTGTTGGGTGGGTAAAATTTCTTGAACAGGAAAACGATTTCTACTACCTCACCTTTGTAAGGGAATTTTATGCAAACATTACCAAAGCTACCGGTAATGCTCTTTTATCCACAGTCCGTGGTGTCAAAATTTCAGATACCCAAAGGAGGAGTCCGTAAATATGAAAGTAACAGTTGTGTTGATATTACTTCTATCTTTAAGGTATCTATCAGTCAAATCACTCTAGAATGGCGCTTTGTTCACCTGATCATTCTTAACAACATTCTTCCAAGAGGTGGACATGTCGACTAAATTTCTTATTTGGATTTGTTTGTGATGTGGTGTCTTCTTAATAAAAGGAATGTGAGTCTTGGATATCTTGTTCTGAAACACATTCAAGTTACAAACAAAAAACATAAAGCCCTTCTTCCTTATGCGGTACTTCTCACCTCAATTTTTAGGAAATTCAAACTTCATTTCCCCACTGAGGATAGAATTGATTTGAAATATTTTGACAGTCTCAATGACACCATAATAAAATTTATTGGCTATAAACTCGTCGACGATGTTTGGGTTTGAAAAGAAAAGGGCACCAAAAGACAATCGGAAGCAGTTGAACTCCAACAGGTTGAACCCGGACACGTTCAACCCCTTCCACCTACCAATGCCCGTCGTATTTTTCAGCATTTAGAACTGAATTCAGAGAATTCAAGGACTATGTCATCACTCGTTTGGACAAGATAGATAAATCATTGGAAGCTGTAGCAAGTCATATGGGCCTCATAATTCCAAGTGCTCCTGGATCACCTGCACATCCAGCCACACATACTGCTCCAAGCTCCTTTGCATCTCCATCACATCCAACATCGTCTGCACATCTTGTCACACCTGCTGCTCCAGACTCCTCTGCATCTCTAGTTGTTGCTCCAGACTTCGCTGCATCTCCAGCTGTTGCTCCAGACTCCGCTACAGAATAATCTAAAATTGCTCCCACTACTGCTGCTATCTCTGCCACCTGCTCTAGGATTATTTGCACATCTTACCACACCTGCTGCTGTCTCTGTAACTCCTGCCACACCAGCTGCTACAGTCGTCTTTGAAACTTTTGCAACACCTGATGCTCCTATCAAAACAAGATTCACCGGCATCTGATGCCGTCCAGAGTTTATTTTTATTGTTTTGTAAATTTACAAGCATTCCTCTGTATATAAAATATTTTTTTCCTAAGATATTTTGATGTGCATTGTTCAAAAATTGTTCCCTTTCATTTTCAGTTGAATGAATGCCAACTAATGATTGAGTTCCTCTCTTTCTAAAAAATTCTATTTTGTACAATGGATAAAATATGACTGAAAAAGCCCCTTTGATACTAGGCAAAAAAAAGAAGCAGCAATATATCAATCACAACACTAAAAATTGCCCAACTGATTGATCTTATTTGCTTTGACATGTCATAATCTATAAGAATAAGAAAATGACAGAAAGGCTATGAATGTTTTGAAAATATTTATATTTGAATTAAAAGTAATTTGAAATGGTGTGATTGAAATGTACCAGACAAGACCCACTACAGTTTTATGATGTCAATTGCTCGGTCTTAAGTGGTTACAGAAAATCGGCTCGCCGACATGTTTCTAAGTGATCCGGTTAGTGATCCGATTTTGGACATTCATATCTCAACTGCCGAATTCGGCTCGCCAAAGGGCTATTAAGGGATCCGGTTGGTGATTCGATTTTGGACATTCCTGTATTCGGCTCGCTGAAGGCCATTAGGGATCCGGTTGGTGATTCGATTTTGGACATTCCTGTATTCGGCTCTCCGAATTCTATTAAGGGATCTGGTTGGTGATCCAATTTTGGACATTCTTATATTCATATCGCCGAAGGCCATTAAGGGATCCGGTTGGTGATCTGATTTTTGATATTCGGTGAATTCAGCTCGCCAAATGTCATTAAGGGATTCGGTTGGTGATCCGTTTTTCAACATTTCAGTATTCGATGAATTCGGCTCGTCGAAGGAGATTAAGGAATCCGGTTGGGTGATTCGATTTCGACATTTTCTCTTCTTTACGGTACGGAGGGTAAAGGGTAAAATGGAGAAAGTAAAAAATCTGTGTTTATAAACACAAAACGCCCGTGGGACGATCGCTCCCCTTAAAAAAGGGAAGAAAGACTAAATTTGAAAAAATATATATTAACTTAATAACCAAGCAATTAATTATAAAGGGATAATTTATAAATATGTGCTCCCATCACATAAACTATGAGTTACCTACGAAACTACATCATACACCATATAATAATTTTTCAAGCTAAAATCACCCCTAACATTTTGAAATTTGATTATCAATTCTCTTTTTCATTATACGGATGAGATTGACTAATGATTAAAAGGGTATAGAAGTAAATAATTGAACTACAAGATTTTTGTAATTCAATTTAAAATATTCAATAAAATAGAGCTCAATGATCTAACAAAATTAAATAAATGATTGTTGATATGAGAGCTTAAAAATCAGGACGCGACTTACAGACACCTGAGTTTTCTGTCTACACACCCGTTTTCATATTTTTAGGCTGAAATTACCATTCTGCCCCCGCATTTTTTACTCATTCGAATGAACTGACAGTTCATTTCGGCATTCATTCGGATGAATCATTCATTCGAACGAATGGCGAAGTTCATTCGAATGATGCTACAGTAGTGCATTCATCCGAACGAATGGCAAAGTCCATTCGTAGTTCATTTTAACGATGCTAAAGTAGTACATTATTTAAATAATAAAATCTTCTTTAAAATTTTAAAGTTATTTTTTAATTACTGTGTATTTCTAAAATTTCTCCAATTCGATATCCAAACTAATTACAATAACTTAATAAAAATACTTTAAAACTTTAAGGTCTTTTGACACTAACAAATGCTTAAAACACAATGTTTTACAAATAAAAGTATCTCTCGGTTGTGCCGAAAATACATTTGAGAGTGTCAAAAGACCTTAAACTCTTAAAGTATTTTTGTCAGGTTATCGTAATTAGTCCGAATATTCAATTTGAGAAACTTTGAAAATACACAGTGCTTAAAAAATAACTTTAAAATTTTAAAGAAGATTTTATTATTTAACTAATGCACTATGCATTACTGTAGCACATGGAAGATAGAACGTTATTTTTTAAGCACTGTGTATTTCTAAAATTTCTCAAATTGAATATTCGGACTAATTACGATAACCTGATAAAAATACTTTAACAATTCAAGGTCTTTTGACACTCCCAAATTTGTTTTCGGCACAGCCAAGGGATATCCTTATATGTAAAACACTGTGTTTTAAACATTTGCGAGTGTCAAAAGAACTTGAACTCTTAAAGTATTTTTATCAGGTTATCGTAATTAGTCCGGATATTCAATTTGAGAAACTTTAAAAACACACAGTGCTTAAAAAATAACTTTAAAGTTTTAAAGAAGATTTTATTATTTAACTAATGAACTATGCATTACTGTAGCACATGGAAGATAGACCGTTATTTTTTAAACACTGTGTATTTCCAAAATTTCTCAAATTGAATATCCGAACTAATTACGATAACCTGATAAAAATACTTTAAGAGTTTAAGGTCTTTTGACACTCCCAAATTTGTTTTCGGCACAATCGAAAGATACCCTTATATGTAAAACACTGTGTTTTAAGCATTTGCGAGTGTCAAAAGAACTTGAACTCTTAAAGTATTTTTATAAGGTTATCGTAATTAGTCCGGATATTCAATTTAAAAATTTTTGAAAATACACAGTGCTTAAAAAATAACTTTAATTTAAAGGAAATTTTATTATTCAAATAATGCACTATACATTACTGTGTGTATACTGTAGCATGAAGCGATTTGAATGAACCATCCGTTCATTCGAACGAATGGACTGAACAGTAACACGGAATACTTTTCAGCCCATTCGTTCGACTGAACTAAATTTACACTTAAAGTATTTGTTCGAATGAATGATTCATTGAAACGAATGCCGAAATGAATTAGCAGTTCGTTCGAATGAGTAAAACCACGGGAGTATATTGATAATTTGCCACGAAAATCCAGAATCGGGTGTATAGAAGCAGAAAAGTCGGGTGTCTGTAAATTGCGCTAAAATCAGAATAGAGGGTATGTGATTCCACTCATTATATAAGCCTCTGGATCTTTTGTTTAGCATGTTGGTCAGATACCTACAAGAGTGTCTTCCATGTTCGTACTTAAATCTTGATAAAGGCCACCTAGAGATGGAAAGGCGTACTTAATGACTTGGAATAAAAGTCTTATTTTACACAATCTATAAGTTATTGACATATTGGTCAATAACCTAACAATTAAAGTGAAGATATCCATCTCTACTATTAATTTTACCAACTTAAATTGGGTAGTTAAAAACTTTTAAATGAAACTTATTTTCTATAATCCAAACACTAAAAATCTCTAATTTGTTCATCATATTACAGTTTTCGACTCTCTCCCCTTCCTCATGGCTCACAAGTCGTTTTCATTTTCATGGATGGCAAGTTTCCAAAAACAACATCCTGCAGGAATCTATGCAGACAAAGAAACAATTTCCTGGAAAACTATCCAGAAAATGCCAGCAACCGGTCCCTCTTATGTCCCATACTTTATCTTCTCTAGGCATCACAGAGACAGACACTTTCTAGTGGTTTGAAATTTGAATTAGGTAGTGGTGGTCCTGCTGCTGCTACTTGTAGACTAGTAGCCTGCCTTTGCAAACAATACAAGGAATTCATTTCAGATGCCCCTCTCATCTTATGTGAACCAAAATAGAAGAAAGAGCTGTATTTCAGACATCTCAGACTGGACTGATACCACTGCTTAAAGAGGAATGAATTATGGGGGCCTTAAAAGGTTTCTTTGTTGGGTTGTCAATTCCACATATGGAGGCCCTACGTTGATTAAAGAGTCGATAGAATAATGGACATTATAAGCCAAATAAGTGGGTATGGCACTACACAATAGAGGGCTTTTTGTATTGGAAAAAAGTGGGAAAGATGGATGAGTTTTTTTCTTCTTTGATAATATGAGTATTCTCTCCTATACTGGAGGTGAGTCTAATCGCACGGATACAGAAAAGCTCATGTATCAGATGAGCTCGAGAGAAGTCGAACTCAAGATCTCTATTCTAATCTTAAAAATTTAGGCGAACTAAACTACCCTTAGATTAGAGAGTTTTTATCCTCAAATCACTAAGCGGCAAGTATGGAAATTCGGCCCACTTGATCTCAATAGGCCAAGGTGAAACTAATGTGGATTGGATCATATAGGCAGCCGAAAGTATCTAATCCTTTCATAAGTGAATGTCATACCCATTTTACAATCCCTCGTTTATAAGCACTGAAATAATGAAAGCAGCGACAGCAATAGCAAACATCAAAATAATAAAATTATTAAAGTGAGAAAAGAATTGACTTTAACAAATGGAATAATGGCTATAATGGGGATACTGATACTGATAGTAACAAAGGTAACTACATAGAGATACGAATGCAAAATCAAAGACACTTCTTATTTATTAAAAATGAGTAATTCGAAAAGACCAAATAAAAATGCAAAAGAAACAGAGATAAAAATAAATATAAAGATGAGAATTTACAAACTTAAAATAGTTTTTTGCTATTTTAGACTTTCTGCATCTCTGGAATGTAAAATTTCACTTCCAATCATCCCATAGTGTGTGAATTTCCATTAGTTATTCTACCAAAGATGTTTACACCCGCAGATAGGGTTAACCCAAACCCAATTGACCACCACTCAAAATATAGACATTTGCAATTTGAAAATGGAGAGGGAAATACAAGAAATTAAGAATTATTAGGAGAAATTTCTAAGGTATCAAATGAATTCATGCTTGGGCATTAAACGAATGCATCGTTAACAGACTGATTGTGGGGTATAACGTATGAGTCAGTTTTTGAGCTTTTTATCATTTGGATCTGTGCATGATCAAGGCAGCATTCACCTCATTCCAGCACTAGTAAAGAAAAAATCAAACTGTAGTTTATCCTCTCATTTCATAAATATTTGAGAATTACATGAAAAATTCATGGATACAACATATAATTGCTTGTATGAGTGGGTGACAAAAACAAATGACCTTACGGGATTGATGCTCACAGATATCTTCCAAGATGAATCAATAGATAGCGCACCACCGAGTCTGAACAATAAGAATTGCAATTCATCCGGAGTTCAGATCAATATAACCATAGCACCCTAAGATTAGAAGCTACAAAAAAATTCCAATCATAATGTAGAGCCTGTTGTCCACAGCTACACTTCCTTTCAGCTTGTTGAATCAGGAGGTGGCAAAATTGAACAAAGCATGTCATGGATGTGAGCGGCTGTTGGCCGGTCAGCAGGATTTCCTTCAGTACACTGGTAGAACAAGTTAACCAAAAATTTCAGCAATTCAGCATCAGATTCAGATGCTGCTTCCAATGATGAATCTGATCCAGTCATAGTTGGCTCATTTGATAGTGCCAATGTCTCCAACTCATCTGTGAGCCGTGGACGCCGATTCATCTGCCAAGTCAATAAGCATGATTCAGCCCCAAAACAGACGGAAAATCAATCCACATACCAATCTAAGGATATACGGCGAAGTACTAATTTAGACATTAATCAAAAGAGAATACATGTGAAGAACTCTCTCTCTCTCACACACGAGTAAAGTGCATCTTAGTAGATACTAGATACACATGAAAATATTTTAAAGAAAAAAAAATACTACATCTTGCAATATAGTGCAAGATATTGTATTATTATCAAACATGCACCAAGCATACTTGATTAAGAGATCAACACAACTTAATCGTAGTCCAATACTAGATTGTCCAACATGTAAAGAAATTGTATACTTCATCAATAGGGCATCAGACGGTGACAGGTCAATGATAAAATAGGCTTTCAAGAAGTGAAGAAAACCAAAGTCAGAATGTATTAGGCTCTTTCAATATTTTTATTTCCATTTTTCTCACATTATTGATGTTTACGCTTGTGCAACTTGATTTGAGTCAATTTCACCTTACATGACTGCATTTTTGCCCAACTTGGCACGTTGACTAAGTTCCAAAAAAAAAAAACAATGCTAGAGTTTTTGTTGGAGTTACTCGCACTTCCATCTAGTTGAGTCAACTTGGCCTGACTTTTTAAACCCTTGTCAACATTATTTTCCCCATATTTTTTGGGTGGCAAAAGTTTGAACAAGGTGAGAACAGCCAAATGTTTAGGCAGCTAGATCAAGCACTAGTAGGATATAACATATTTGGCAAACACTATCAAACCTCTACTCAAGCAAAAGTATTAATCAAGTTTGAACCGTGTTTGAGACAATTGTAGGACTGGCAGTCGGAAGTTTTCAACCATTAAAACTATAGATATGTTACTTTTCCATCACTAACTTGAGCAAGGACTGGATGGTTATGAATTGCCAATAGAACAGTTTTTAGCTATATGCCTGCCTGATCCAGGCAAGGATCTACTAAACAAAACCTGTGCAGACACCCAAAGAGGTCAAAAATGATTTTATTAGCATTAGTACCATTTAGATGATAATGGACAGATATCATACTCACCTCGTCAATTCATTGTTCAATTAAAAGGGAAAAGTTAAATGCCATTCTTAGCTTGTTAAAGGAAAGCCATTGCAAGTACACCTAAGTTGCCTGCATAAAGGTAGGTGCAAGTGTTGGAGTGAAGACATGGGTACAATGTGTCGGACACAGTAAACCGAAAAAAAATGGAGATACTGAGCCATATTTAAATAAATTAAAAATTAAAAAATTATTTTAAATGAAATAAGGTGGCAAAAATAACACTAATAGAAAAAATGTATTAGTTTTTACTGAGAAGAGTCCATGAAGAATAAGTGCATGTATCCAACATCGATGCTAGTGTCTGGAACAGAAGCAAGTGTATGACATAGGCGTATCACACACCTAAGTGTCGGTGCCACATAGATGTACGCTACGTTTAAGTCACCATTCAAAAAAAAAAAAAGATGTAGAACTATGTTCCTCATCACTTTTTAAGTGATTCATGTTTCTTTAGGTTATAGAAATTTATTAAGAAAATTGAATGGACCATCACTACTCCATTGCTATACCAGACAAATGGGCCAAATAATGAAACATTACATATCATTGAAAATATCCAACCTCAATATACTCTCAAATCAACTTGTACCTGAAGATGATGGTGAAATTCAGCATCTGATAACCCCACATGAGGAACTTGTAGAGTCAGCAATTCGAAGAGGACACACCCATATGACCAAATATCTACTTCCTGCAATAAAAAGCATATGGAGAAATTATGATCCAAAATTTTTTTTGAAAAAGTACAATCAGATGAATTGATCATCCCAAACATTCTGCCCTATAAACTAGTAATATTCTAACCCAAATAATAAAATAAAGGTAAAATGACAGTTTTTCTTTACATTGAAAAAAAAAAAGTTGATTTACTAGAAGTAGAGAGCATTTTTCAATGGCCTACATAGCAAAGTTATTTTCTTTTCTTTCATTCAGCTTCTTGTAAGATAGCATGGTTCAAAATATTAGGCAATGCAAATTATATTGGCCAATAAAAACCAGGAATCTGTTGAGACCAACAAAAATGCATCAAAAGTACCCATTAAGTATTCACATTGGCAAAGAGTCGGCGATTTATCGTCCACCAATAAATTGAAGACATTAGGCCAGTACTTCAATGTATCAATAAAAAATATCAGCCAATGGCCAAATTTGCATTCATTAGCCACTCTTATATTATGCACGTTTTACTATTTTTTTCCATTTTTTAAGAAGAAACTTATGACGGCCCTAGTTTTTAATATCTTGAAAGTTAATCTTTAAGGGGATCTAACTACATATTGAAGCCATTGCTGACAGCCAGTTTGGTTTTCTACTCTTTTAATCATATTATGAGAAAATGCGTAGGACTTCTTTTATAGAGCTGATTTTCACATTCTATAACTACCCCCCCACCCCAAATTAATTTTCCTCAAGGAGGCTGTCTGCTATTTTTTTTTTTCTAGGGAGGCTACCCAATACTTTTTCAAGTGGGCTACACATTTTTGGTGGGATGTGTAGAAAATGAGACAATTGTGGTTAAAATTTCACCACTATCTGGTCCTCCCAATCCTAGCCTCGTGATTGTAAACATAGAAAATCTGGGTCATAAGCCATCTTGAGAACTTCAAAGTCAATCATATTTACCATTTCAAATAAACAAACAAAAAAATTGTCACAAGCCACGATTTCTTTATGGGATCGATATTAAACAGATGCCAAAAATTTGATTCATGCTTAATATAAAATGGAAAAAGCAACAAAAAAAGGTGACCTCAATGATCATAAAGGATTAATGACCTAAAATAGTTGTCAGACCTTGTGAACCAGCATGGGTCCATACAATTGGCATTTACAATTTTTTCATGGGAATCTATAGGAAGATTAGACACAAGGAGGTTGAGTTTAATGTTAAGGATTGTTTTTAATGGATAGAGGGTACAAGAGTTTGGTCGATTGAGCTTAGAAGAGGCCTTAGAGGTCGTTTGTCTATTTTTTTTAGGAATCAATATTATCCAATAATTGCTATGAAATCTAGTCTTATATCGGATTATGAAAACCCAAAGTTTTGGTTATTTGCATCAAAATCTTTATTTTCATTAAAAATTATCATATCCCCTCTCATGGGAAATGGATTCCTTGGGAGAGGAAAATGTCATATTTCTTGTGGTCTTGCTAAGAGCTCTAATTCCCATGGAAGAAGAAAGAAGAATCTTATTTTTCATGCTCCTTTTTCATAGTTGGAAAATGACAAACAACCTCTTAGAGATAGTGAGATTGAGTATGAGAATTTGTTAGAAACTTTAGAAGGTGTTGTAGTGTGGCTGAAAGAGGAGGATTATAGAATATGGGTGGGGGGTACTCCTGAGGAGTTCAAAAGTGCTCTCGCATAAAAGTGGCAAGGAGAGAGAATGAGGTGGAACCATTATCAAGTTGGGTTTTGGAAAAGAAAATCCATGCCGAGAACACAGGTCTTCACTTGGGTAGTAATATGAGCGAGAGGGGGGCTTTATTTAGGAAGACGGGAAATTAGGTGTGTTCACTGTGAGGAAAGAAAGTATACAGAGAACACATTATGCTGTGTCTTTCCACCTGGAGAATGTGGCATGGAGCATTAAAGTTAATGGGGGTGATGTGGTGTTCACATAATAGCTAAATTAAATTGTTGGAGACATGGGTAGGAGGTCCACTTAAAGGGAGAGGCAGGGTAGCATGGGACACAATACAAAGTGATGAAGAACTAGCCTGCAACTAGGCAGGAAGAAGAAAAAGAGAGAACAAAAGGCTATGCCTTCAATAATTTTTTTATTGAATATCCATCGAGAGTTGAAGCTCTCGTGTAATACAACTGCTTGTATGGATATAAATTCCTAACTGTAGACTCATACGGATTAGAATCCCACACAAACTACGAAACTTCCTAAACCAACTAAGAAAGACACCGACCTGACTTCCTTACTAAAACAAGGACTCTTTCCAATATTCTAAAACAAAAATAACAAGTCCTAATCTACTCAAACTTGCTAATTAAGAAAAATAAATAAATAGAAGTGGATCTGTGGGGATCGTCCGTGTCCTACATCACAAAGGGTGATTGTTTGGTCAATATGGAAGGAAAGGAATGCTAGAATTTTTGAAGTAGTTATAAATTGCAAGGATTAAATGGAGATCGTTTAGTTGGTTTGGGGTAAGTAAAACATTGGAAGGGATTTCAATGTCGAATATGAGTAGGAGTTGGGAAAGATGTCTGAGGGATGGTAGTAGGAAAGTGGAAGAAGACCCCACTTTAAGGACATGCTAAAATCAATGTAGATTAGGCGGCAAAGGGGAAGCCAGAACTTATAGGGGTGGGAAGGGTTTTACATAATGGAGAGGAAGGGTGGGTGAGGGGTGGGGTGAAGTTAGCCTTCTCAGCCTCTTTAGGGGCCAAAGATTCAAATGAGACTGAATTGTTAAGCATTCAAATGGCTTTAGAATTGTGGATGAGCGTTGGTAATGGAAGGTTAATTATTAACGGTGACTATTCTACAAATGTGATCACTTGGGCTAGAGGAAAGAAATGATCTCCATCTTCAGGGAAATAAGTAGGTTGTGCTTGGGATGGGATATTATCTTCAGGTATGTCAGGAGATCAGTAAATGGAGAGGCAGATTTCTTACCGAAAGCAGGAATTCAAAGGGATGATCCTTTTGTGAGGGGGTTTCTGTATTCTTTTGTTGCTTGTTGTTTTAAGATTATACAGCCTTTGTATTTTCTTTTCTGTGTGTAGTAACAAAAGTATAATAAAATCATTAAAAAGTATTTTACAGAGTATTCCATCCTTTCAGTATTTCAGCACCGAATACAGGTGAATGTGTCTGATACAATACGTTGAGCTTATAACAAGTGTATAAACATCTTCTTACCCAGTCCCAATCAACAATCAAACCCTTCAATCCCACCCATCCCTATATATTTTTTTTTTTGAAAGATTACTGATCACCCATCCCTGTATATTGGGCACACATCTAGTTGGTGGAGCAATTTAAAATAGGGAATAAAAACAACAGTAACAAGACAAAAAATAAATAACAGTAGTTGTATTTGTTATTTTTGTTTTGTGTGGCAGAATTCTCCTATAGACTTACCAACCCATATCGATGGCGTCTATGCATGGCTTTCAGCACCTCCGGAGCCATCCAGCGAGGGGTACCAACACAAAAATCAGGTGGGTGTACGCCATGGTGTGCAATACAGCATGTGTGCAAATAAGACTGAAGAGGAACTGCCCTATCAAAATCACAAAGCTTTACAACTGGAGTGCCATCTTCTCTTTTGCTATCTAGATCAATTAAAATATTTTCACTTTTAATGTCCCGATGAATGATGTCCCTAGAATGCACTTCAGCCAGTGCACAGGCAATGTCCTTCGCAATAAACAGTGCCAACTTAGCTGGAACATGTTTAACACCACTTTTGACTAAATTATCCATGTAACTCTGCCAAGAACAAAGCAACATCCTTAAGGAATAAATAAAGTGGTGGGGGAAAGAAACTAAATATTTAAAAGAAATAAGATTACCTTCAAGGAACCACCTTCTATGTACTCCATCATAATTGCCGATTGCAGTAGCCGATGCTCTTTGTTTCCTTCAGAAGGAGGGACCCATTTGGAGGACAGTTGATGTCCATAAATATCAACAATGCAAGGATGACTTCTTAAAGCACCTAAAATTCTTACTTCACCTATAAAGTTGTATTCAAAAGTCCTAATTTCCTCCATGGTAGCCTCACTTGCATTTAGAGTACGTAACTGCAGCATTACGAATGTCAACCAAAAAAAAGTAAATGTAAAAAACTCCATAAATAGAATAAGACAAATGGTGATTAAATAATTCATCCTAGAGTCCTGTTACAATGATCCATTGTAAGAAAGGAGGCATGGTTATGCATTTAAAATGGAGGCAATGTATCCTTTTTGTGAATTACCAATTGTAGCAAAATGGGAATTCTACCCCATTGATATGGCAGCTGATATGATTAGATGTCTCTCTTAGCTCTCAAAAGCCAACTAAATTTCTTTGCCACACCAGCTCCCAGGTAAAAATGGGTACAATCCCCAGGTGCATATAGCATCTCCCATATGTATAACATCTGCACCATTACTAAAATGTGGACCCCACCAGTAATCATGGACGGGAAAGAAAAGCTCTAAGCATGAGTAAGGAGCTTCACAAAAACAGCACCATTGGATCTATGCAATCCAAAGTTTGCACCAAAACTATCATATACATAAAAAGTTCACCCATAAACGAGTTCGTATAATGTTTGATGCAAACCTTGGGCAAGCAGCCAATGGCGTCGCTAAAGAGTAAATGCTACATTCAATGGCATCTACCACATGTGATTCATTGTGTGGTGGCCAATGGAACATTTTTTCTTGGTTGTCTGGCTTATCCACGAGGTCTTATTTATGCTATTGTCGTTATGAGGTCTAAGAGACTTAGACCTTTCCACTCTATTTGTACTATCTTCATTCATCGTAATATATATTTTTTTGGTTAGATTTCAAAAAAAAATGTAAAAACATTCATCCAAAAAGTTAACTAAAAAAGAAAAAAGAATTGATTTAGTGAGTTTGAATCCTTGCACATTATTGCTGATATAAAATAAATATTTATTTTAATCCACAACTAAAGGCTAAGCTGGTAACCACTTACATGTTGGAATAGGGGAATGCTATTTCCTTGGAGAAACTGTTCGAGAGCTTTTAGTCGGAGAGCTCGGACGGCAATCCTTTTTGTTAATTTTTTTTCGACAGCTTAGATCATGGAATGTGTTGGTAGAAAAAGATCATACTTAAATATATAGGCTTCCTTCCATTAAAAATCAGATTGAATGCACTGCTCTAATGATTCAACGTTTTTGGACGTTAGAATCATTCTTAATGATGAAGGAGATACCATTGCAACTGGATAATCTGCATCCATTTGGCCTAAAAAAGGTCCTCTCGAGGTTCTCTTCTTAATTGTTTACAATTGATTATTCTTCTGCTTCTTTTCCTAGATTTCTTTCTTTGATTCTCTTGGGTTTGATTGCCTCTTTTAATTTAATTGTTTGAGAGAAATTGGTAATTGCTTCAAATTTTGACTGAATTTTCTTTTTGAAGGTTACAAGAGATTTATATTGGAAGGGAGTAAGAAAAAGATACATAATACCTTTATTTTTAGAGATTATAGAGATAAAAGAAAGGAAAAAAATAAAAATGTCCCAAAAGAGTAAGGGAGGTTCCCAAGTGTGCTAAATGGTCTACTACACTGTTTGCTTATTAATGGATCTTTCAAACAGTCAAACCTCTTTCCCTCTTGCACAAAAAATATCCTGGATCTCAAAAATAAAATCAGATAATTGCCCAGCAAATGAGAAATAGGAACACCAAGCATTTGCACTTCTTAAGTTGCCTTCTGTGATGGTGTGGGAGAAGGCCAAAATATTGAAGAGGCTTGCAACCTCTTAATATAGCCCTCATCTCTAGATTGTATGCATTGTTTCCCAAAGAGGATTCATAGAAGGAAGCTAAAGTTGAAGAGGTTGCATCTCTAAATTTTGAGTGCTATTCTTTAGTTTTAGTGATTATCAACTGCTTTAGCAATATTGTAAATGCTTTTCTAACGAGCCACCAAGTTCTAATCTCCTCTTAAAGAATAAAAAACGAAGTTGAGTGAATTGGAGAATTCCAAATTTTTGGTGTCATTGTTAACTGGACTCGTAGCTTCTCAGTTTTGTTTCTCAGCAATCTGTGGAGATGGGTTATGCTAGGCAGGATCTGCTCCAACAATCTTTGGAGGTTGTGGGAACCTCGGCTCCTCTATCAATTAGTTGGGCAGACACGGTAGAAGCAGAGGGTTTGGCTCTGACAGTAAGGTCTGAACAGTTTGATTAGGAAAAAATGTTTTTGGTGGGTGCCATTCTCGGTATCTCATCGCCTCAGACTACACAATTGAGAGATATTCTGCAGAATTTTTGGGAGGCAGGCCAATGAGAAATAGAGGAGGACAATCGAGTTCGTCGGAACAGAAAGCGAGAGAGGGAACTCAGGAATTTGCACTCTACTGTTAATTATGACCGTTCTTTGTCGGTGGTGAAGTCGTCGGGTGAACAAGGAGGTTGTCGATGAAAGTGATGTCTTGGAATGTTGGGGGTCTGGGGGATGTGATGAAGAGAGTGTCAGTGAAAAGGGTGGTGCTTAGTCAACGGCCTGATGTGTTGTTTCTCTAGGAGAAAAAGTGTCATGAGCCGGAAGAGGGGTTTGTTCGATCTGTTTGGGATTCAGCTGGTATGGGATGGGTTGGGAAGACTTTTGAAGGGGCGTCTAGGGGAGTTTGGATGATATGGGATGCTTCTAAATTAAAATTGGTGTCTGTTCATATCGATGTTTTCTCCATTATGACGGTGTTGGAAGAGATTTCAGCTGGGAGGGGTCCTTCATGTTCACTAATGTCTATGGACCAAATGATGATGCTTTTCGGAGGCAGTTTTTGGAGGAGGTAGTTGCAGAAAGGGGAAACTGCTCTTCCTTGGTGTCTGGGAGGGGATTTCAATGTTGTCCGTCGGATGTCCAAGAGAAAAGGTTGTCACAGAATTTTCTCTCAAATGCAGCTTTTCAATAATTGGATTAATGAGTTAAATTTGCTTGATTTACCTTTGGGTGGTGGAGCTTATACTTGGTCCAATATGCAAGATAATCCGAGTCTTGCTCATCTGGATAGGTTTTTGATTGACTCGAGTTGGGAGGAATGTTCTCACCTTACTTCGCGACGTGCTTTATCCAACCCAGTCTCAAATCATATTCCAATTCTTCCGGACTCTAGTTTGGATTATTGGGGTCCTACGCCTTTCCTTTATGAGGTGGCTTGGCTTCAAATTGATGGTTTTAAGGAGCTTGTTGAAAGTTGGTGGAGCGAATCGAATCCTGTGGGGTACAAGGGTTATTGGTTGCAGCAGAAACTGAAGTTTGTTAAAGGGAAGATTAAGAGGTGGGCTTATGATCGTAGAGAGGCAAAATCTATTGAGGAACAGGGTTGGGTTGAGGAATTACATCTCCTTTAACTTCAGGAGGAAAGTGGTCCTCTTTCTCAAGATCAATTGTTGAGAAGGAAAGAGGTTAAATTCCATTTTAAGAAGAAAGCATAGAGAGAAGAGATCAAATGGAAGCAACGCTCTCGTATTCGATGGTTGAAAGAGGGTGATGAGAATACCAAGTTTTTTCATTGAATGGCTAGTTATATAAAAAGGAAGAACTTTATTCATTGTTTACATGTTGATGGAGTGAAAATTGATTCAAGATTAGACATTTGCGAGGAAGTAGTTCATTATTACAAGAACCTTTTTAAAGCTCCTACTAGGTAGTTCCCTATCCCTTTTTTGCTACCTTTTAAAATGTTGAGTGAGGAGGATCGGAATGCTTTAGAGATTCCTTTTGAGGAATTGGAGGTGAAAAATGCAGTTTGGCAATTAGGGGAAGATAAAGCTCCAGGCCCAGATGGTTTTCCTATCATTTTCTTTAAGTTTTTTTTGGGAGCTGGTCAAGGTGGATATTTTGGCTTTTGTTGTGGAATTCTTTTTGAGAGGCATTATTTCTAAAGGTTTGGGGGCTGGTTTTATCACTTTAATTCCGAAGAAGCCTGGAGCATCTGCTTTAAATGACTTTCGCCCTATCTCCTTGCTTGGGAGTCCGTATAAGATCTTGACTAAGGTCTTGGCTAATCGACTGAAGGGTGTTCTCCCTTTTCTCATTTCGTCTTCTCAAAGTGCCTTTATTGAAGGTCGGCAGATTGTGGATTCAATGGTGGTGGCTCATGAATGTTTGGATTCCCAATTCTCCTTTGGGGAAGTAGGTGTGGTCTGTAAATTGGACTTCCAAAAAGCTTATGATAATGTTTGTTGGGGTTTTATTGATTTTGTGTTGCAAAGAATGGGTTTTGGGGACCTTTGGCGGAGCTGGATGCTTGTTTGTCTCTCGTCGGCTCATATGTCTGTTCTGGTGAATGGGAGTCCTAAAGGGTTTTTCAGGATGGAGAAAGGTGTTCGTCAAAGGGATCCTTTATCTCCTTACTTGTATGTGCTTGTTGTTGAGTCTTTGCATCTTATGTTTCAGGCAGTTGTTTCTCAAGGTTGGATTAAGGGTTTTGGTATTGCTCACTCTGATATTGTGATCTCTCATTTGCAGTATGCTGACGATACCGTTCTGTTTTTAAAAGGCAGATGAGGAAGTGGTCAAGATGGCCCGTGTTGTTCTATTGTGGTTTCAAATTTGTTTTGGCCTGAAATTAACTTTGATAAAAGTGAGTTGATGGGAGTAGGTTATTGATTTTAATGGGTTTTAAAGGATGAAAAAGATGGATGTATGTTAGTGATTTTAAAGGGTTTTAAAGGATGGAAATGATGGAGGAATGTTGGTGATGTTAAATGGGTTTTAAATGTTGTAAAATGATGGACCTAACTGTATGATTAAACCCCCATGGAGGGACCTTGTTTATGGACCTAATGTTTGTAAATGATTTAAAGGAGAGGATGAAAATGAGACAATCATGGGTTCGGCCATGTTGTATGGCCGAACCCCATGAATCAATTTTATGGACATTTGTAGATCCATGCATTTTTAAGAAATTAAATGTTTAGCTATGGAAAGAGTGATAGCTAAGATGGGAATGTGGTGAGAGTAAAGGACCATAGGTTCGGGCCGAACCCCATGGAGAATGTTTTATGGACTTAGGGTTTTTATTAATGTAAAATGATTAACTTATGTGATTGAATCAATAAATCAAAAGACGGAATGATCTTGGACCCACATTGATTAAAATGATCAAATGACTAAAAAGAGGGGCCCAAAACCAAGAGAGTGAGGTTCGGCCATGTTGTATGGCCGAACCCCACTAAGGCATTTTTTGTGGACTTAAAACATAGTTCAGCCCCAAGGAATGATGGAAAGCTCTTAGGGGACTTAACCGGACTGATGGTAAAGGGAGATGAACCTAGGATGACGTAGGGGTTGATGGAATTAAATGGATCACAAATTGATGTATGAATATGTGTTAAATGTAAGGTAACGGGATTTCACAAACGGTGTACGATCGGCTTGACACGATCGGTGATCGGTTTTTGGACGGAAACACAAGGACCCGATATTTGGACGTTGGTAGGATTCCTACTTTATTGAAAACCATGGAATATGTATATGTGATGATTTTACTTCATGTTTTGATGATTTATTTTGGTATCAAATGATATGTTTCAACTATGGGATTTTAATGCTATGATGTTTATTTTTACATAGCATGTTGACACATCTCATGCATGGCATGGGAGGGATCAAATGAGGGGAGTCCACACTCCATTCGGATTTCCGATAAAACAATCGTGGAGAGGATTCCACACTGATTGCAATGGATGTATGATTGAATTGTAACCGGAGTCCACGCTCCATTTGGGGCGACCGATAAGGCATTCGTGGGGAGAGATATACTGTGTTTGAAATATAACCGGAGTCCGCGCTCCGTTCGGTGGGACCGATAAGACATTCGCGGGGAATCATGACAATACCTTGATGTGGATTATCCATCAAGAGGAATATTATGTGATTGTGATATGGATGATGAGTGGGATTCATGGCATATGACACCAATGGCATGGCATTGACTTGCATGGTTTTGAGATTATATGTATCTATGTGATTTTTATACCAACCCATGTGTCTGACCCTACTCGGAGTACCTACTAGGCGCATTGTCTAACGCCCTACTTCTACGTTAGATCATGACATAGGAAATGGACGGAACGAAGGACGCGATCGGAGCCAAGCTTAAGAGCTTGGATGAGCTAGATCTATTTTATTTAAACTTTTATTTTGGACATGTAATTTGAGTAATTAGCTTGTTGGGACTGTAATAACTTAGACTATTTGCTATGGTTTGGACTTTCATTTTGGACATTTTAACTTAAGGTAATTATTATTAAATGATGGACTTCCTTATTACTTAATAATTGGTAGGATAGTAATTCTATTATAATTCCGCAACAACGATTTATTCCGCAAGCTTAACATTAGTATGTATGAACCGTACTCGTGGACTTAGTCCACGCACACGTATGGTAGACTCTGGTTACATTTCAAACAAAGTATAGCTCTCCCACGAATTTCATATCGGTCGCCCCGAACGGCGCGTGGACTCCGGTTACAATTCAATCATACATCCATTGGAATCAGTGTGGATTCCTCCCCACGATTGTTTTATTGGTCACCTCGAACGGAGCGTGGACTCCGGTCACAATTCAATCATACATCCATTGGAATCAGTGTGGATTCCTCCCCACGATTGTTTTATCGGAAATCCAAAGGGAGCATGGACTCCCCTCATTTGATCCCTCCCATGCCATGCATGAGATGCAAGTGTCAACATGCTATGTAAAAATAAACATCATAGCATTAAAATCCCATAGTTGAAACATATCATTTGATACCAAAATAAATCATCAAAACATGAAGTAAAATCATCACATATACATATTCCATGGCTTTCAATAAGGTAGGAATCCGACCAATGTCTAAATATCGGGTCCTTATGTTTCCAGCAAAAAATCGGTCACCGATCACGTCAAGCCGATCATACACCGTTTGTGAAATCCCTTTACCTTATTACAATTAACACATATACATACATCAATTTGTGATCCATTTAATTCCATCAACCCCTGCATCATCCTAGGTTCATCTCCCTTTACCATCATAGTTTTTAATCCGGTTAAGTCCCCTAAGAGCTTTCCATCATTCATTGGGGCTGAACTATGTTTTAAGTCCACAAAACATGCCTCACTCTCTTGGTTTGGGACCCTCTTTTAGTCCTTTGATCATTTTAATCAATGTGGGTCCAAGATCATTCCATCTTTTGATTTATTGATTCAATCACATAAGTTAATCATTTTACATTAACAATAACCCTAAGTCCATAAAACATTCTCCATGGGGTTCTGCCATAGCACATGGCCGAACCCATGGTCCTTTACTCTCACCACATTCCCATCTTAGCTATCACTCTTTCCATAGCTAAACATTTAATTTCTTAAACATGCATGGATCCACAAATGTCCATAAAATTGATTCATGGGGTTCGGCCATACAACATGGCTGAACCCATGATGTCTCATTTTCATCCTCTCCATTAAATCATTTACAAACATTAGGTCCATAAACAAAGTCCCTCCACGGGGGTTTAATCATACAATTAGGTCCATCATTTTACAACATTTAAAACCCATTTAACATCACCAACATTCCTCCATCCTTTAAAATCACTAACATACATCCATCTTTTTCATCCTTTAAAACCCATTAAAATCAATAACCTATATGGCTCATCATCATGGTTAGATCATTTGATGGGGTTCGGTCATACATCATTGCCAAACCTCAACCAATCCTTTTGGTCATTAATGGTCATTATACATAGAAATCTAGGGTTTGGCCATGCAAGGACAAACCATGATCTTTGATCCTTTTAACCATGCATGTTGTCGTAAGCCATACATATACATATTGTCCTTAATAATCCTCATTTATATAACCTATCTTACCATTAGGGTTATGTCCATTTTCTATCTCATTTCTTGGATGGATTTTAAATCCATGGCCCATAATATTTTGGCCAACTCTCCAATCCGAAATGGAACCCCATGGTTCCTTTAACCTCCTTTTAATTAATAAATCATACATAACGATTCCACGACTCCTTCGTTTTCTTTTGCTCCGTCTTGCTCTTCCAATCTTCTCCTTCCTTAGTCTTTCTTTCTCCTCCTTGATCTTCGGCCAAAGTGTGTTGCTTGAGAGGGGGCGAGTTTAAGATGAAAACCCTAAGTCTTTTTGGTCTAGAGAGAATCGGCCAAGGAAGGTTGAGATGAATCCTTTCTATCTTGCCTTAGTGTTTTGGAGAGGAAGAGAGGTTAAGATGGAAAAACCCTAAGTGTTTTCTTTTGTCTTAGAGAGAGGGTCGGCCAAGCTTGAGAGGGAGAGAGTGAATGTGATGGAAGCTAGACCTTTCCATCTTGTCTTAGGGTTTCTTGGGTAAGATTCCACCTCCAACCACCCTCATCAATTTGGAGTCTTCCCCATGAGTTCTTTGACCAAACAAGGGAATGCATGCTCTCCACATGCCACACACCACCCTCTCCAACGGTTTTGTGGCTAGTGGTTTCCATGAGATGGAACCCTCCACCTCCCTTTGACTCACTGAATGGATGCATGCCTCACACATGGCACACACCACCCTCTCCAACGGTTTTGGTGGCTAGTGGTTTCCATGAGATGGAAACCACCCACCTCCCCTTTGACTCACTCCATCTTTTCATCTTCCATATGACTCGCCACCCATTCAACTCACTTCATTTAAATAAACTCCACTCCTAACTCAAGCGCTTGGATTTATTCTAAATTAACTTAGGTGATTTTAATTAAATAATTTAACTCAATTAACTTCACTTGACTTCTTTAATTCACCCATGAACTCACCCATGGTTGACCAAGTCAACCATGGTGACAGGCCTCACATGTGCCTTAGTCCACACGCCACCTCATTTGATGAGGTGGACTTGGGTCCCACTTGGCTATGCCACTTGGATAATTCCTCACACACTTGCCCCCTCTCTTGATGAGGTGGACCCCATGCCTTTGATCTTAATTGGGTCCATGACCCGATTAAATCCATTCCTTACCCATTTACCCTAATCATCAATCCATCTTGACCCATTGGGTCCCAATTGGGCATTTGACCCAATTGACCACATTGACCCAATTAAATAGAATTAATCCTATCCATGGTCCGTTGGACCATACTTGGGCCATTGCCCCAACTTTGATCCATCTAACATCCCATTCCATCTGTAAATCTTAATTTTTAATAATTAAAAATAAATAATAGCCAATCTATTTATTGCATTGAAAATCCGGGCTATTACAATACTACCCACTTTTGAAATTTTCGTCCCGAAAATCGAGCGAAGTAGGGTTTCAAATAACTTATACAAAAAGTTATTTGACCCGATTAAATCCATTCCTTACCCATTTACCCTAATCATCAATCCATCTTGACCCATTGGGTCCCAATTGGGCATTTGACCCAATTGACCACATTGACCCAATTAAATAGAATTAATCCTATCCATGGTCCGTTGGACCATACTTGGGCCATTGCCCCAACTTTGATCCATCTAACATCCATTCCATCTATAAATGTTAATTTTTAACAATTAAAAATAAATAATAGCCAATATATTTATTGCATTGAAAATCCGGGCTATTACAATATTACCCTCTTTTGAAATTTTCGTCCCGAAAATCGAGCGAAGTAGGGTTTCAAATAACTTATACAAAAAGTTCAGGATGAGTTGCTCTCATTTCTGATTCAAGTTCCCAGGTGGCTTCCTCATTACCATGTCGATCCCATATCACCTTTACGAACTGAATGACTCGGTTCCGAAGTACTCTTTGTTCTTTCCCGATCACTTTGACCGGCTTCTCCACGTAAGTTACGTCGCTTTGCACATCCACATCTTGCATGTTCAACACGTGTGAAGGACCTGTTGTATTTCCTCAACATGGACACATGGAACACATCGTGCAAAGATGACAACTGTGGAGGAAGTGCCAATTGATAAACCACCTCTCTCACCCTCTTTAGGATTGGAAACGGCCCCACAAATCTAGGCGATAGTTTCCCTTTCTTCTCGAATCGCATGTGTCCTTTCCGTGGCAAGACTTTCAAGAACACTAAGTCTCCCACTTCAAACTCAAGGAACTTTCTCCTCTTGTCAGCGTACCTCTTCCGACGACTCTGTGCAGTAAGTAGGTGTTGTCGTATCAACTTAATCTGCGCCGTAATTTCTGCGACTAGCTCGGGTCTAATAAGTGTAGGCTCACTGGCCTCTGTCCAACACATTAGTGATCTACATGGTCTACCATACAACGCCTCAAACGGAGCCATCTTGAGGCTTGCCTGGTAACTGTTGTTGTAAGAGAACTCCACCAGCGGCAAGTGATCCTCCCATCCACCCTTGAAGCCTAGTATATATGCTCTCAGCATATCCTCCAATGTTTGTATCGTCCTCTCCGACTGTCCACCAGTCTGTGGATGGAATGTTGTGTTAGTCAATAAGTCTGTCCCCATAGCTGACTGCATGCTCTGCCACTCTCTGTCTGTGAATCGGCCATCTCTGTCGGACACAATAGTCCTGGGAATACCATGTAGTCTGATGATATCCCTGATGTACCGTCGACCCAAAGTCTCAGATGAATCTGTCATCTTGATTGGAAGGAAGTGTGCAGAATTGGTCAATCGATCTACCACGACCCATATTGCATCATTGCCTTTTGATGACCTTGGCAACCCTGTCACAAAATCCATGGGGATATGTTCCCATTTCCATTCCGGCATTGGTAAGGGTTTGAGTAACCCTGGTGGCTTTCGATGTTCAGTCTTAACCTGCTGACAAGTTAGGCAGTGCGCAACAAACTCTGCCACATCCCTCTTATCCCTTTCCAGTGTTTGTTGCGCATTGCCTAACTTGTCAGCAGGTTAAGACTGAACATCGGAAGCCACCAGGGTTACTCAAACCCTTACCAGTGCCGGAGTGTAAATGAGAACATATCTCCATGGATTTTGTGACAGGGTTGCCAAGGTCATCAAAAGGCAACGATGCAATATGGGTCGTGGTAGATCGATTGACCAAGTCTGCACACTTCCTTCCCATCAAGATGACAGATTCATCTGAGACTTTGGGTCGAAGGTACATCAGGGATATCATCAGACTACATGGTATTCCCCTGACTATTGTGTTCGACAGAGATGGCCGATTCACCGGCAGAGTGTGGCAGAGCATGCAGTCAGCTATGGGGACAGACTTATTGACGAGCACAGAATTCCATCCACAGACTGATGGACAGTCGGAGAGGACGATTCAAACATTGGAGGATTTGCTGAGAGCATGTATGCTAGACTTCAAGGGTGGATGGGAGGATCACTTGCCGCTGGTGGAGTTCTCTCACAACAACAGTTACCAGGTAAGCCTCTAGATGACTCCATTTGAGGCGTTGTATGGTAGACCATGTAGATCACCAGTGTGTTGGACAGAGGCCGGTGAGCCTGCACTTATTAGACCGGAGCTAGTCGCAGAGATTATGGCGCAGATTAAGTTGATACGATAACACCTACTTACTGCACAGAGTCGTCAGAAGAGCTACGCTGACAAGAGGAGAAGGTTCCTTGAGTTTGAAGTGGTAGATTTAGTGTTCTTGAAAGTCTTGCCACGGAAAGGACACATGCGATTCGGGAAGAAAGGGAAACTATCGCCTAGATTTGTGGGCTGTTTCCAATCCTAAAGAGGGTGGGGGAGGTGGCTTATCAATTGGCATTTCCTCCACAGTCGTCATCTTTGCACAATGTGTTCCATGTGTCCATGTTGATGAAATACAACAGGTCCTTCACACGCGTTGAACGTGCAAGATGTGTATGTGCAAAGCGACGTTACTTATGTGGAGAAGCCGGTCAGAGTGATCGGGAAATAACAATGAGTACTTCAGAACCGAGCCATTCAGTTCGTCAAGGTAATATGGGATCGACATGGTAATGAGGAAGCCACCTGGGAACTTGAATCAGAAATGAGAGCAACTCATCCTGAACTTTTTGTAGAAGTTATTTGAAAACATATTTCGCTCGATTTTCGGGACGAAAATTTCAAAAGAGGGTAATATTGTAATAGCCCGGATTTTCAATGCAATAAATATATTGGCTATTATTTATTTTTAATTGTTAAAAATTAACATTTATAGATGGAATGGAGGTTAGATGGATCAAAGTTGGGGCAATGGCCCAAGTATGGTCCAACGGACCATGGATAGGATTAATTCTATTTAATTGGGTCAATGTGGTCAATTGGGTCAAATGCCCAATTGGGACCCAATGGGTCAAGATGGATTGATGATTAGGGTAAATGGGTAAGGAATGGATTTAATCGGGTCAAATAACTTTTTGTATAAGTTATTTGAAACCCTACTTCGCTCGATTTTCGGGACGAAAATTTCAAAAGTGGATAGTATTGTAATAGCCCGGATTTTCAATGCAATAAATAGATTGGCTATTATTTATTTTTAATTATTAAAAATTAAGATTTACAGATGGAATGGGATGTTAGATGGATCAAAGTTGGGGCAATGGCCCAAGTATGGTCCAACGGACCATGGATAGGATTAATTCTATTTAATTGGGTCAATGTGGTCAATTGGGTCAAATGCCCAATTGGGACCCAATGGGTCAAGATGGATTGATGATTAGGGTAAATGGGTAAGGAATGGATTTAATCGGGTCATGGACCCAATTAAGATCAAAGGCATGGGGTCCACCTCATCAAGAGAGGGGGCAAGTGTGTGAGGAATTATCCAAGTGGCATAGCCAAGTGGACCCAAGTCCCACCTCATCAAATGAGGTGGCGTGTGGACTAAGGCACATGTGAGGCCTGTCACCATGGTTGACTTGGTCAACCATGGGTGAGTTCATGGGTGAATTAAAGAAGTCAAGTGAAGTTAATTGAGTTAAATTATTTAATTAAAATCACCTAAGTTAATTTAGAATAAATCCAAGCGCTTGAGTTAGGAGTGGAGTTTATTTAAATGAAGTGAGTTGAATGGGTGGCGAGTCATATGGAAGATGAAAAGATGGAGTGAGTCAAAGGGGAGGTGGGTGGTTTCCATCTCATGGAAACCACTAGCCACCAAAACCGTTGGAGAGGGTGGTGTGTGCCATGTGTGAGGCATGCATCCATTCAGTGAGTCAAAGGGAGGTGGAGGGTTCCATCTCATGGAAACCACTAGCCACAAAACCGTTGGAGAGGGTGGTGTGTGGCATGTGGAGAGCATGCATTCCCTTGTTTGGTCAAAGAACTCATGGGGAAGACTCCAAATTGATGAGGGTGGTTGGAGGTGGAATCTTACCCAAGAAACCCTAAGACAAGATGGAAAGGTCTAGCTTCCATCACATTCACTCTCTCCCTCTCAAGCTTGGCCGACCCTCTCTCTAAGACAAAAGAAAACACTTAGGGTTTTTCCATCTTAACCTCTCTTCCTCTCCAAAACACTAAGGCAAGATAGAAAGGATTCATCTCAACCTTCCTTGGCCGATTCTCTCTAGACCAAAAAGACTTAGGGTTTTCATCTTAAACTCGCCCCCTCTCAAGCAACACACTTTGGCCGAAGATCAAGGAGGAGAAAGAAAGACTAAGGAAGGAGAAGATTGGAAGAGCAAGACGGAGCAAAAGAAAACGAAGGAGTCGTGGAATCGTTATGTATGATTTATTAATTAAAAGGAGGTTAAAGGAACCATGGGGTTCCATTTCGGATTGGAGAGTTGGCCAAAATATTATGGGCCATGGATTTAAAATCCATCCAAGAAATGAGATAGAAAATGGACATAACCCTAATGGGTAAGATAGGTTATATAAATGAGGATTATTAAGGACAATATGTATATGTATGGCTTATGACAACATGCATGGTTAAAAGGATCAAAGATCATGGTTTGTCCTTGCATGGCCAAACCCTAGATTTCTATGTATAATGACCATTAATGACCAAAAGGATTGGATGAGGTTCGGCCATGATGTATGGCCGAACCCCATCAAATGATCTAACCATGGCTATATGATTTGAAGAAGAAAATGATGAGCCATAGGGTTCGGCCATGTTGTATGGCCGAACCCCATGGGAGTAGGTTATTGATTTTAATGGGTTTTAAAGGATGAAAAAGATGGATGTATGTTAGTGATTTTAAAGGGTTTTAAAGGATGGAAATGATGGAGGAATGTTGGTGATGTTAAATGGGTTTTAAATGTTGTAAAATGATGGACCTAATTGTATGATTAAACCCCCATGGAGGGACTTTGTTTATGGACCTAATGTTTGTAAATGATTTAATGGAGAGGATGAAAATGAGACATCATGTTGTATGGCCGAACCCCATGAATCAATTTTATGGACATTTGTGGATCCATGCATGTTTAAGAAATTAAATGTTTAGCTCTGGAAAGAGTGATAGCTAAGATGGGAATGTGGTGAGAGTAAAGGATCATGGGTTCAGCCATGTGGTATGGCCGAACCCCATGGAGAATGTTTTATGGACTTAGGGTTTTTATTAATGTAAAATGATTAACCTATGTGATTGAATCAATAAATCAAAAGATGGAATGATCTTGGACCCACATTGATTAAAATGATCAAAGGACTAAAAAGAAGGGCCCAAAACCAAGAGAGTGAGGTTCGGACATGTTGTATGGTCAAACCCCACTAAGGCATTTTTTGTGGACTTAAAACATAGTTCAGCCCCAATGAATGATGGAAAGCTCTTAGGAGACTTAACCGGATTAAAGACTATGATGGTAAAGGGAGATGAACCTAGGATGATGTAGGGGTTGATGGAATTAAATGGATCACAAATTGATGTATGTATATGTGTTAAATGTAATAAGGTAACGGGATTTCACAAACGGTGTACGATCGGCTTGACGCGATCGGTGGTCGGTTTTTGGACGGAAACACAAGGACCCGATATTTGGACGTTGGTAGGATTCCTACCTTATTGAAAACCATGGAATATGTATATGTGATGATTTTACTTCATGTTTTGATGATTTATTTTGGTATCAAATGATATGTTCCCACTGTAACGCCCCGCCCTTTTTCACTCGCCGAAAATCAAAGTCTATTATTTTTTTATTTTTTTGAAAAGAAAGAGTGAGAGAGAGCGGGACGTCACAACGCGAGCTAAGTCCGAGCTTCCAAAGCCCAGCCCTTAACTGGACAACCATACGTGTGCGTGGACTAAGTCCACGAGAACGGTTCACACGTACTAAGGTTAAGCTTGCAGAATAAATCGTAGTTGCGGAATTATAATAGAATTACTATCCTACCACTTACCTCATGCAACATAGAATCTCTTAATAATTTGTTGGACTATATATAACATGAGCAATTGGAATAGTATAATCAAGGTGATATTTTTATGCACCCTATCCTTAAAATTACTTTTCACTCACAAACAACTCAGTACATCACAAAAGCCAAACCCCAAACTACACCCCTTCTTCAATATTTTCTCCTTTCTCTTTTGCCGGTTTCATCATTTTTATGTTCTCAATTGGCTAGCCTACCAGAATTGCTTGCCCATAACTTCAGAGCACTTCACAGGAAATCTATCATAACTACCTTTTTTAAATAGGGATCTATCATAACTATTTAATACCATTAATCTAACACATCAGATGCTTGAAGTCTAAATAGAGTGGCTTCTGAAGTATTGAAAAGTATCAGGATAATTGGTTAAACACAATCTTCAGGTAAGGTCAGAAAAGAAATCCACCTTTGCAGCAGCTAGACGGTTGCCAAATTGGCACCGAGTGATAGAGCTCATAGCCTCGTTCTTTACTTCATAAGATGCTGGTAATGAAGGAAAAGAGCACTCCAAGACAGAAAAGCCACCACTTATCACAGGAAAATGAACACGAGTCAATGGGATATACCTGAAATAACATGCTTTCCCATCAGAAAATTTGTTTACCTATAAAAAACGGAGGACAAATAGAAATGAAAAAGAAAAATCAAATACTGAAACAAAATACAATAACATTATAATTTAAACTTATTAATATTAAAACCACATAATAAAATAACGAGTACTCTTTCAAAAACACAATAAAATAGCAAAAAGATAAACACACTTTGACACTGAAAAAACAATAATGTGCAGTGTGTGCGGGTGCACGCACATGAGAAAAAAAGAAAGCCAGCCCAGTAAAAGCAAATTTTAAAATAATTTCAACTTATTAGAGGCTGAACTAAATATAAATCATCAACACCTCATCTCATGATCAATAAATGGATCAAGTCACAAATGGAGGACCTAAAAAAATCTCAGTTTTGAACACACATGTCTGTGTACATCTGCCCCTAATTCAGTCGACTGAACCTTAGCACTTCAGCCAACTGAAAATGTTACAGAAATTTTCTGTGAACACCTGTCTACTTTTAGCATGCCAAACTGTCCAGTTCAACAGGCTGAACTGTCTAGTTCAGCATTCTAAAATGGAAAAACTGCACAGTTATGTGACGGTTCAAGGCAGTTCTTTTTTGCTGTTATTCTCTTTCCTTTTCATGTACTTGGGCAGTTTTCTTTTGAATTTGAATTCATCTCAGTTGGGTAACCACCAACAGTTACATTTTTTAATTCAAATCTCAACCGCCGGGAAGTTACACCTCTTCCCAACCACTTGATGCATGTTAAAAAGTGGAGGGTTGAGAGTTGGACACCCACTATCCACATTTTTTAATTCAAATCTCAACCTCCGGGAAGTTACACCTCTTCCCAACCACTTGATGCATGTTAAAAAGTGGAGGGTTGAGAGTTGGAGGACACCCACTATCCACGGTGGAGTCCCAGCATCCAGCAAACAGAGGGAAGCCACGCAGTGCACGTTTCTGCATGTACTGAACAGGACTGACCAAAAGTCAGTAGGCTGAATCATGAAAACTAGACAGTTCGGCCAACTGACCCAAAGTCAGTCGGCTGAATCTCATGGCACCGAACAAAATATTGATCATGTGGGATCAGTAGCTTCAGGTTCTTCTGAAGACAACATAAGTCCTGAAGAAAAAGTAAAGAAGGCCTCACGAAGGAGAAAAAAGAATTTGTGGGGGAAGGTAAGGGAGTTGCGTTCAGAGAAAAGTCTTGGGGGAGGAATCGCCTGAGTCCACGAACCTACGAGGTCATGAGAGGGTCGGCCAAACCCAAAAGTGGTTGGCAATGATGGCTTGCGAAGGGGTAGCAAGAGGCAACCCAAATTCCCTAACAGTATCTGATGCGACAAGAGAAGCATGGGATGGGTTTTCCACCATTCTCTCCATTTCAAACGGGATATTTTCCCCAAAAACCTCCAAATGGGGGAGGCATGATCGGTAAACGGATCGAGTCACAAATGGAGGACTGAAAAAAATCTCCGTTTTAAACACAAATGTCTGTGTACATCTGCCCCTAGTTCAGTTTTCTGTGCAACACCTGTCTACTTTTAGCATGCAATTCGGCATGCTAAAATAGAAAAACTGCACAGTTATGTGACAGTTCGAGGTGGTTCTTTTTGCAATTTTTCTCTTTCCTTTTCATGTACTCGGCAGTTTTCTTTTGAAATTGAATTCATATTCAGTTGGGTAACAACCAACGGTTACATCTTTGAATTCAAATCTCAACCGCCGGGAAGTTACAAAATTCAAATCTCAACAGTCGGGAAGTACACCTCTTCCCAACCACTTGGTGCATGTTAAAAGGAGGAGGGTTGAGAGTTGGAGGACACCCACTATCAACGGTGGAGTCCCAGCATCCAGCAAACAGAGGGAGACCACACAGTGCACGTTTCTGCAAGTACTGAAAGGGACGGAACAAAAGTCAGTCCGCCGAATCATGAAAACTAGACAGTTTGGCCAACTGACCCAAAGTCAGTCGGCTGAATCTCATGGCACCGAACAAAATATTGATCATGTGGGATCAGTAGCTTCAGGTTCTTCTGAAGACAACATAAGTCCTGAAGAAAAAGTAAAGAAGGCCTCACGAAGGAGAGAAAAAGAATTTGTGGGGGAAGGTAGGGGAGTTGCGATCAGAGAAAAGTCTTGGGGGAGGAATCGCCTGAGTCCACGAACCTACGAGGTCATGAGAGGGTCAGCCAAACCCAAAAGTGGTTGGCAATGATGGCTTGCGAAGGGGTAGCAAGAGGCAACCCAAATTCCCTAACGGTATCTGATGCGACAAGAGAAGAATGGGATGGGTTTTCCACCATTCTCTCCATTTCAAATGGGATATTTTCCCCAAAAGCCTCCAAATGGGGGAGGCATGATCAGTAAACGGATCGAATCACAAATGGAGGACTGAAAAAAATCTCCGTTTTAAACACAAATGTCTGTGTACATCTGCCCCTAATTCAGTTTTCTGTGCAACACCTGTCTACTTTTAGCATGCAATTCAGCATGCTAAAATAGAAAAACTGCACAGTTATGTGACGGTTCGAGGTGGTTCTTTTTGCAATTTTTCTCTTTCCTTTTCATGTACTCGGCAGTTTTCTTTTGAAATTGAATTCATATTCAGTTGGGTAACAACCAACGGTTACATCTTTGAATTCAAATCTCAACCACCGGGAAGTTACAAAATTCAAATCTCAACAGTGGGGAAGTACACCTCTTCCCAACCACTTGGTGCATGTTAAAAGGAGGAGGGTTGAGAGTTGGAGGACACCCACTATCAACGGTGGAGTCCCAGCATCCAGCAAACAGAGGGAGACCACACAGTGCACGTTTCTGCAAGTACTGAACGAGACGGACCAAAAGTCAGTCCGCCGAATCATGAAAACTAGACAGTTTGGCCAACTGACCCAAAGTCAGTCGGCTGAATCTCATGATTTAGCCGACTGAATTAGTCCTGTTTCACTTTGGATTTCATCGGAGCCTCAGCCTATCACAATTGCGACGCTGGTTCGGCCAACAGTCAGTCAGAGTGTTCTTTCTGCATACATTTGATGTCTACAGGAAGGATTCAGCAACGTTCACTAAAGATTGTCTCCAATGAATCTGAACTCAAAGTGCCATTTGTAATTTCTCTCAATCATAGTGGAATTTTTGCCTATCAATTGGCACGTGGAGAGTTTTACCACGTTAAAAAAAAATAGTGTTGCCAGAAAAGATCCCTTTTTTCGAGTCCCACTTTTTCATCCAGAAATGAGTAGGGGCGTCGAACAAATTACGTATCATCTCATGAACAAGAAGGTATAAATGTATATTTAAAAAAAAAAAGGTATAAATATAAATATATATATATATATGTAGATTGTGTAGATTGTATATAGATAGTACATCATTCAATACAGCTTTTTTTTCTTTTGTAATATTTACATCATTCCTTATGGTTATTGGAAATCTTCATGTTAGAACACTAATATCAGGGTGAGAAGGCAACGGGATTGATGCTCACGACAAAGCGATCTAGCAAAATCGGCGATCCCAAGTCTTCACCGAGGGGAGAAGGTAGAAACACATGCAGCCAAGGCAGGAAGAAGAAAGAAAGAAAAGAAAAGAAGATAGGCAAAATAACTTGATTCCACTCCATATTGTTTCATGCGAGAGTTGTCTTTATCTCTCTACAGTACTTGTTTATATAAAAAAACAAGGAAACCCTAATAAGAATCCTAATTACATTAGGAAAGCTAATAATATAAGAAACTAAATAAAAATCCTAATCTAATTAGGACACCTAAATACATTAGGAAATTAACAAATAAAATTAAATTTAGAAATTAAATAACTTGCTAAAAAAAAAATTTGGGGTCCACTCGGGCCCAGTCGATCCGTGTCCTACATCAATATCCATGCAAGATGTACAAGGAAAAATTCCACATGCAGGTCTCCTAATACAGACACCAACAAAGCTAAAAAGAAAATGATAAGAACCAAAAGAGAGAAGCGAGAAACCGACCGGCAAAAGTATTCTGGATCTGTCTCCTCTCTGATATCAGTTGGCTGGCATGCATCAACAACCATACGGACCAATGAGTTGCCTCTCCTGACAAGAATAGTATTCCACGCATGTGGCACGAAATCTAGATAACCCCTTACAAGTTCGCAAGGAATGGGAGGATCTGCCCGATCACAAAGATACTGCAAATACAAATGATTGGTCGGTATGAAACAAGTACTTGGAAAAAAGAACTGCCAGAAAAAAAAAAAGTTGAACTGCAGACTGAAATGCAGGTAGCAAAGATAATAACCTTCATGAGCACAGCTCTATGTCTGCACACGCCAAACCGCAGAGTGCCGATAGGGACAATATTGGAATTACGGCTTTCCTTTATAAATCTCAGAGATTTCTCACACAGATCCTTGAAAGTAAAGGTTTCTACATTACCATATTCTTTAGAAATTGTTTTATTATCAAAATGGTTTCCAGTGGCACAAGTACAGACAAAAGGTTTAGCATAATTTGAGCCTGAAACAGTTTTTCTCATTCTCACAATGCTGTTACTTCTGTCACTACCCCCAAAGCAGTCAGAAACAAAGAGAGCAAGCAATGATGCTCTTTGAAAGTTATCAATAGGAAATTGTTCCATTGCTTCACTTGAGTTCCTTGATTGCTTAAAACTGGACACCAATACTTGTGCAGTTAATGCAATTGCGTCTAAATCTTCATCCCTTTCCCTGAAAATTTTAAAAAGAAAAAACAATAAAACATTATAACCAGCAATATGGTCAAATGAAACTGCTACTCCACTTATATACCATAAATTTTGAATGCTCAATTTTACACTAAGAAACACAGACCTGTCCACAAGAATAACTTCACGCGTATCAAGACAACGATTTTGTTCATAATGTTGCAATGGCTTGAATGGACGATCACGTCCTGCATCGTAGAAGCCATCAGGCAGATGGTCATTACTGCCACACAATGATTGAGTGCTGTATTTGCAAGATATATTACTGTAGTCATCAACAGGCCTCCGACATTTTCTGGGCTTAGGACTATCAAGATCCCGATCAGAATGCCTCTTGAATTTTGGAACACTATTAGATGACTCTGATGGAGATTCTTCATGCTTCTCGGATCTTGGAACACTATTAGATGTCTCTGAGGGAGATTCTTCATCCTGCTCATTGATTTTATTCAAAGAAATAGCTGAGGATGCACTAGGATCCTCGTTGCATTCACAGTTAGACTCACTTAAGCTTAATGAATCAGTGAGAATACATGAGCAATCATCTCCATACTCCTTTAGTGGACCACTTATCTCATCTTCGGCATGATTAAGCAAAATTTGAGTATCATTTTCACTTTCACAATCATGAGAATCACCTTCCACATCTTTCAAAATAACTGATGTTTTCTCTAAAAGAGAACTTGACTCTGACAGGGAATGTGACTGTTTCTTCTCATTTAGATGGCACTGCAATTTTGAACCTCTATTTACTAGAGAACGTTTGCATGGGTTACATTTTACAGCCATCTTTTCAGTAATAGTCTCATGATGATTTTCACTTCTCCATTTCCGACTGCAGTTCAATCGCTCCTGACGGGCTCTTTGTTGAAGATAATCACGACGCTTCCACCTCTTTCTCATCCTATCCGATGCAGCACTCCTGGAAGTTGATGAAGTATCAGATAACAGCGCTGTAGAGCTACTGCAAGACCCTGATATGATAAAAATAGATAACATTTTTTAAGTTAGTTAATGAAAATGTCAACAACAATAAGGAAATCTGAAAAAAGGACAATTATTATAAGAAAAAATAATAACAATGAGTTAAGGCCTAATCCTTTACCATTATAAGAACAAGTTGGGTCAATTCGCCGAACGGCCAGATCAAATACGTCCACTTCAACTAAAGAACAATCAGATCCATCCCTCCAAGCATCTTCTCCATTCCCTTCCAAATTGCAGCATATCCATGATGGAATTTGACAAGTGGAGAGCTTATTGTACTTGAAACCACAATGAATAATTACGGGCACCAATAAACATGTTAGGTTCAGAGTAACTGCACATGGATACTCAAGAAGTACAGAAAAATCATAAACAATGTTTGAAAACTCGACTCAGCTCGAATTCTCACTGAGTCGAGTCAACTCAAAAATCCGGGCAAGTTTTGACCGACTCAAAAAGGTCAAGACCCAGTCAAAACATTTATAATTTGACATATTTTATATTAAATTTTTTAAATATAAAAATAAAACATGAAAGAGAATTAAAAGAATAGAAAATAATAATAATAATTAGAAAAATAAAAATAAAAAGAAGAACAAAAAACAAAAAGAGAAGAGATTTAGTATTAGAAAAGAAAATTAATGTTAATATCAAATAACAATAAAAAAGGATAAAAATTGGAGCAGGGAAGAAGATAGAAAAATGAAGAGAAAAAATTAGGTGGAGGTGGTGGAGGAGGAGATAGCGAACTAGAAGAAAAACGAAAAAGGGGATAGAAGAAAAAAAATGAAAAGAAAAGAGCGAGCAACAAGGAAAGCAAGGGAGAAGCAGCTGCACCTGAGTCATCGCACCTCTCTTCTCCCAATCTCTTTTTCATTTCTCTCCTTCCCCACAAAACTTATAGGAATTTGTTTGGAGTTGTATGGCTTCAATGTTAATTTTCAATTTGCCCCTTCTTCATTTTTTAATACCTTCTATGCCAGCTAAAATTTAAGAAAATGCCTAGCATGTCCCATTTATATTGGCATGCCTTTCTTGCAACACGCCCGAATTGAGGCGAGTAACTCGACTCAGCCGAATTTTTATTTGACTCGATCGTGTCAACCAAGTTAACAAAAATACTCGTTCATGTCATGATTTTTTTTTTAGTTACTCATTTTTTTAGTCAAGTCGAGTTGGCTCGACCAAGTCAAACGAGTTTTGACAGAGTTTTTTAATCTATGATCATAACACAACAAGGCATGTATTTCAAAACACAAAAATCAGGAGCAATGTTCAGAAAATCTAAATATCGTAATCTTTCTTGCCATTAAATCGTATCAAATAGTAAATCGTAACATAAATTTGTAAGTTTTTATGATCTTCTTGAAAACAGGTAAAAAATGTATGAAATTTAAAAGTAAGAAATAACCTTTTTCACAATCAATGCATTTACATTCATACCATTGTTGGTACATAAAATGATGATGGTATCATATGTATAACTTGATTGTATTTTACATAAATATTGTTTAAGATCACAAAAAGAAACTCATGTGCATTGACAGGTAATTACATGTGATCATATATGACTTGTAATACCAATCTTTTTGAAAAATTGAGTTAGGTCATAAAGGAGAGATCACTTTTTGGTAAAGCTAACATATAACTTGTATATTAATCAAAAAATTGTAACGTTCTTAAAAACCAGGCTTAAGCATAAGATCCAAATTGTTTTCCATAATGAGTCAGATTTTAACAACCACGATCAAGAAGTAAATGGTACACATGCACGAACAATTTCTCATATAACTGCTTCATATCAACTTATATAAATAAGAAAACAAACATGTAAACTCAATAAATATGTAACTAGTACACCAAACAACTTATGGGTTTGTGCACATTCAGACAAATGACAACATTTCATAAAATCATTCCAAAAGGAATGTACTATTTTCTATAACCGGCATAAAATTTCAGATAAATATCTTATTAAAATAAAACAATATAAATTGAAAGATGAAGACTAGACAAAGTCCCTCCAACATCCCTAGACTACTAGAGTTGGTACAAGAAAACACGAGAGGAATGAAATATTCATAGAAAAATTAATAAAAAAATCAACATATCAAATCAAGTATCAAAACATACCTGAAGATTCAAGTTCTGGAGGGTTGGCATAGATTCCAGCTTAAGAGACCCTAATGATGTCAGCCTGTTGTTTGAAAAATCCAAATTTACCAACTTCTGTAAGCAGGAAAGACCTGTAGGCAGTTCTATCATTTTATTGTTAGCAACCTTCAACGACTTCAGGGCACTTAAAGTGGCTATATTATTTGGCAAGCTCTTCAATTTATTAAATGACAGATCAAGATCCTCCAATTTCTTGAGGCAGCCAATTTCTGGAGGAAGGTATCTGCAGAAATCAAGAAGAATTTTAATAAGAATTGATGCATTCAAAACCCAGAGCAAGACCAAAGTAAAATTGCCTCACATAATCATACATTTCCGACAATATACGTTAGTAATTTACTGAGAATACATGAATATATAAGGAAGCTACAAACTTTGAGTTTGATTTAATCAGATCCCATGAAGGTACCATTAAAAAATCCCATTAAGTATCAACTAGAGTCAATACTTGGAACCACTATTTCCATTCAAAAATAAAGTACAGTTCAGAACCCTAAACTTTGGATTGGCTAAACTTCAAGCTTTTCATCACCCTATGACCCTGAAGCTTATAGTTAAACCTCCTCAATTACAAGGTCACATAGAGTTAGTTGACATGGACAGGCTACAAAATCAACTCTGTTGAGCCTCAATTCCCAACTTAGAAGGATAGTGCACCATATCCAGAAGCATGAGTTGATAACAAAAAGATGACACATGAACTTGGGGCGTAGGCACGAAAATTCAAGATACAAGGTAGGCTAAACAAGTTCTTATACTGTGATATGTTTTTAAATTTCTTTTTCTTTTTTATTAGTAATGTAACCAAAAGTGTGTCACCAAAAAGAAGTGACAGAAGCAAAACTACCATAGAAGTTTTTATTCCATGCTTGAAGTTGTAGCTACTTTGATTCAGAAGGTAACGGATGCAACTTTCTCCATTTCTACAACCATAACCATTCAACCATGAGCACCAAACAACTGTGTCACAAGCATTTTTGTCGTGTTCTCATTTCAAAAAATAATAAAAACATAGAGCCCCAAGAAAAAAAACTGCACAAGGTAATGTTTCCAGCGATGGTAAACTAAAGCCTGGAAGGCAAGACTAGTCATACAGTAGTTTCTACTTACACTCACTGTTTTGCACTAAATAATATTGGTACCAAAGTTAGGATTAAGCCCCAACTCTACATCAGCCATTTTTTCTTGAAACATCCTACACCACCCAATTCTTGCAGGTCTTGGGTAGTTAATTTTCTAAAGGAAAAGAAAGAAGAAAAGACTGAACCTATTTCTGTAGAGATGTCTCTACCACACTCATAGTTTGATTCATAGAATGTATGATTTGCAGCTTGTAACACATGAAATGAATGCAATCCCCCCTACTCAATTCTCATTAGTAAATTCACTTCATGGACCCAGTTGCTAAGTGCACATGCATGAAGATTTGATGAGGCCATCCGAAGCTCAATCGAACCGGATGAAATTAGGAAAGCCTATTAGACGAAAATGGAGCCCATATGAATTTATTTTCAACCCGAATTGAACCTCGAGTTGATGGAGGGAAGAGAGTGTCCGTAAAGCATCTTAGTGGACCCAAAAATACCAGAATTAAAGCCCATTTAAAATAGCTTGGGCCTGGGCCCATTAGTGAGACGTTTGAGCCTAAAAACCCATGAAATTAGGCCCAATTATTGCCAATACAATGGTCCACGAAAATCCACATCACCAGCTAACAGGAGGACCCACTGGAATGCCACTTGGGCAACCCACAATCAGCACCTTCAAGAACATTGCTGTACATGGCCGTTTGGGCCCAAAAATGGAAGGTATTCCTTGGACGTGCATTGTTCCTCTTGAGTTGATTCTGGGCCGACCTTAGTGCTGATATATCAGCAAGGACCCTTGATTATTGGGTTAAAAATCCACTGCAAAATAAGGAATATCAACAGCGCGAAAGCCAGATTGCCTGCTGATAGGCCTTGATTGTTGGGCGTTTATTTTGCAAGGAAAATTTTCAAATTAAGGGCTGAGATTTGAAGATGAGTTTTGTCCAGATCTAGCAGGGATTATGGATGAATTTTTGTTCAACAAGAAGACTGGATTTTGGTGGCTGATATTGGAAGAAGACGGCAAGAAGAAATCCAGGCTTGAGCATGACAGATATTGGGCTTGATTTTGAGACCTGTTTTCCAAAGCAAGGAATGAAATCAGGGGCTGAAGTTAATACTCAAGTTCGATCAGATATTCAGAAGGTCTTATTTTATTTTGGTTTTATAGTGTCATTTAGTTATGTCAAAAAACCCCCTTTGGGGAAACCATTCCAGTCGGCCAGATCAGGCCTAGTTCAAACAGGCCCTACAGATTCTAGATTTGATCTTTTCCTTTTATTTTTTCTTCTTTTTTAATCAGATTAAGTCTATAAGATTGAAGTTTGGCCAAGCTTGGTACATAAAATCGAATTTGAGTTAATTTTAAGCATAATTTGCTTGTTGAGTCTCCAAGTCTGGTAAGTCTCTTATTGGATTTCTTTTGGATCTTAGTTTAAATTTGTGTTTGAATTAATTTTTAATTTAAGTGTCAAATGTTTTGCATGGTGAATTTAATTTGTTCACGTCTTGCTTGTTTTAATTGCTGGATTAAATTTTATTTCCACATTTAAATTAATTCATTCGACGGTTCTTCGATATTTAGTCCGAATTCGAGCCAGATTAGAATTCATGCGTGTTGATTTCTTAATTGTATTTAATTTTGTTTAATTAATTGCATTGAATTGTGGCATTCGACGTCACAATTCCTCATTCAAATTGAATTCTTCGAACACCTAATTTCTCCGGAGAATTTTGTCCCATCGAAATTAGATCCATCTCTTCCTTTGAGAGAGAGTGAGTTGGATATACGGGGTTTCGTTTCAAAATCCTTGATTCGGATCCGAGGATCTTGAGTCTAAAACCCTTATTTCATGTTGATGGTTTAAGTAGGCGTTAAACTTGACTCTTCGCCGTCATCATGGACAGGCATAGTTTGTGGCTAAATTTTTTTAAAGCTCAGCCTTCAATTTGTGGTGACAATATCCCAAGTTCAATTCATGATAGATCCCATTACTTTAACAAACCTCAATGCATTACCACCAATAGATGAGATCTAATGTGCACAAGCATGGCTCAAAAGATCATCCAAAATTAAGCAGATGGATTGCATTCAGTCTGCCTTTGTTTTGGATAACGCGTTTAATGCAACAAACCAAAGCCATTTTTAGTGGAAAAAATGAGTTACATCGCCAGTTGTTTGAGGCAAACAATGGATTGGTGGTCTGACATATTTAAAGTTTTTAACCAATCATAGAGGTAACTAGATGAATCAATAGCAAAAATAATTAAATAAAAGAACCCCCTTCCTTTATCGGTTTATCCTCTCTTCTCTTTCAAACCCTGATCAAGGAAAGGGTATTGTGGGAAATCAGACCTCCATACCTACTAGAGAATCCACCTACATAGAGGGAGGGTCAGAAAATTTGCAAAACAAATATCTATCGTTTTTCTGTGCATCTGAACATGTCATCTCATTTTCCATCAAAAATAACAGTTAAAACATGAATGGTTGAAAAAGTCTGTCTCTCAAATTCCGCAAGCATCTCAGTACACACTGTGATTCATGATGTCTGTCTCCCAACATATAATGCCAGTCATCACTGGAACATTGCTGAAAAATGAGAAATGCAAAAAAGGCCTGGGGGTAAATTCAGGGGTTTCTGCTCTTGATGAGAAGCAGGATAAGTTGAACCCAAGCATCAAAAGTCAAGCATGAATAGAAGTTGAGAAGAATATCATGTCATAATCTAACTCCACATTCTCAGATAAGACCATAATGCATGGCTTTGCAGTTACGTATCAACAGCCAAACCAACCTAAATTTCTGGTACCGCATTTGAAACATTCAGTAGACTTGTCACCGAATTCAATTTGGGAGGTCTGCCTATTTATCTTTTAATGAATCTAACCTAAACGTTAAAAAAAAAATCAATTTGAGCATAAATCAACTCAAATTTGTGGGGCCGAGAATCAGAGATGCGTCATTATAGTGCCAAAAACATATTCCACTTCAAAAAACCACATTAGAAAAATCATGTTTAACCATTTGGCGACACTATTAAAAGGCCAGAAGCCAAATACTATAAGAAACAATCCAGCAGAAAGCCAATTACCTGATGGAGAAGTGACAAACCGAAAGCTTAGTCAAGCACTTAAGGCTCGAAACATCATTCAATATTGAGAATGCAGATGGCCGCGGCGGGACCAGACAAAGCTCAAGCTCCTTCAATGCCTTCAATCTCTGGAGCGGCAAACAGGACAGCCCTGGCGACCCCACCTTCACCTGCAAACATTCCAATTCGGCCAACCCCCCTGCGTCCGGATGAAGTACCTGAATCTCATTCGCAAAAAACTTGAGCGTCTTCAACCGTCCAAACCCACCAACCGATCTCGGAATCAGATTGTAAACGTTCTTGTACATAAACAGCCCCTCAATTGGTCCCCCCGGAAGGTCTAAGAGCGGCGAAATTTCCCAGTTTTTGCCCGACACGTCAACGGTAGAATCATCGTCAAGGGCGGGGACTTCGCCTCTCTTTCGGTCGGTGTCAGATTCTTTATAGGCGTCGGAAGTGATTCTTTGAATTTCAGACAGTTCCATCCCTCGACGGGGAGAAAGATCATCACAATTAGGGTTTTGGCTAAATAGGGTTTTGGAAATGAGGGTTTTCGAGAATGAGAAGAGGAAACCCTAGAAAATAGATTGCTTGTCTGTCTCTCGAGGAGAGAGAAAGAGAAAGAGAAAGATCGAGAGTTTGGAAAACAAGGAGGGGATATTATGAGATTTGAAGGAAAGTTCCGGGTTAGTAGTGTATGAGAAGTACGAGGGTTTCATTTAAATTTAAAGCTGGCGAAATCAAGACACGACTTAGGGTTTCACAAGTTACATCTTATTTCGTGACTCCTCGCACTAAAAAATTAAAAATTATATTAAATATGTTTTATTTTTTATCTTACAAATAAATAAAATTAAAAATTAAAAGAATTCAATACCAACAAACATACTATCTCCTTAAAGGGTCATTTCTCGTAGATTTATCTAATTCTTGAATAGAGAGGCTTACACATACATTGAAGATTAATAAGTGCTCTCTCGACACTTTAGTCGTAAAAAAATAGAATCCATTGTTTAGTTTATGAGTATATAAGAGGTTTGGTGAACTAAATATAATACAAAAAATAGAATCGATTGTTTAGTTTATGAGTATATAAGAGGTTTGGTGAACTAAATATAATAAACATAAATTATGTACATATCATATAAGAGCTACAGTAGTTTCACTTCAATTACAAGTCTTAGTATGATTTTATAAAATTCAACTTATATATCCTCACTTTAGTTTATATTTAGATCAAACAAGTCTCTCCAGAGCCGAATCAATGTAAGATCTCTGAACCAAAAATTGAATTGAGCCTAAATTAGCCCAAATTAAGATGGAGTTTTAAAATATAAAATTTCAAGTCTATAAAAAGACTTTGATGAACTCTAATTGTGTTAAGATAGTTTGCACCTAATTCTTTTTTTCA